>JASDDO010000028.1:147376665-148720310 GCA_030015575.1 Agapanthus africanus
ATACACTAGTCTACTAATGGAGTATCGATGCCCAGTGTAACAACCCTAATTTTCATATACATTTTTCTGTACAAATTTTTAAATTTAAAAACCATAAAGAAGTATTTTAATCTAAGCAAAAGATATATATAATTAATTATTTTGTTTTTAAATAATTTCATTTTTAGTGTACATTAAATTGTTTTTAAACTTAAAGTGTACTTTGATATTTAATGCTGTTGATATCATTTTAAGTAACTATTTTTCTACAATAATTACAAGAAGGAGCTTGTAGCTCATTGGAAATACCTTGCACTGCTGAACTAAGCCACCAGAGTTCGAATCCCATACCCCACATTATTTTTAATATTGATTTTTAAAAAGACCTTTAGAATACCAAGAGTTTACACGTGCATATCTCACAAAAACCCCACTACACCCAAAGATGTAACACTTGCAGAGGGTAGATGAACCGTCGGGGGAGATCCAGGTCACCGGACTCGGTCGGGAATCGTCCAACTCGGCCTTGACTCGGCCGACTCAGTGATCCGACCGAGTCACGGCCGAGTCACCCCCTTTTAGGCCGATTCCGGCAAGGGTCACAACATGAAAGTTGTGTCTTTTGGTATTCCCTACTCACCTGCAAAGTTTCAGCCCAATACCACTTCCAGAGATCTTAAAAACCCCCAATTACTCCACTTTTAATACATTTTTATTACATTTTATCACATTTTTATTTTTTAACTTTTCATCTACCCTAACCCTAACCCTAGCCTAGCCCTATATAAAGGCCCCTACCCTCTACCTTTTCCCCTCACAACTCTAAGCATACTCTCTAAAACTCTTGAGAACTTGGTGCAAAGAGCGAGAAGCGAAGCGCTGCCGAAACCGACGACGGATTCCGGCGACCGGATCAAGACCGACGTGACGTTTCCGACGAATCGGCAACCACCACACCTTTTAGAACGCTTAGCTTGTCCAAACCCGTAAGTCCCAACCTTCTACCTCTCTTTTCTATATTTGCAAAATACGACTTTTTGAAACCCGACGGAAATCGGACAAACCGATTTCCGATTCGGTTTTTCTTAAAAATTCCACTTGTCACCTAATACATATTATCAACCCTCTTGCATGTTGACTATTAATCACCCTTAAGTCAAATTTAATTGTACTTTTCCACATGAAATGACAAGTTCTTTAGAAAACCGTATTTCTTGCATAAAAATACCATCAAGTTAAATTTTAATGTTCTATTTAGATACCCCACTCCTAATCATGTTTATTTTGATAACAAAACTTGTTTCATTCAATTTGGATGAAATTTCACACATGAAATGATAACGTTTATGAATACCGTATTCTTGCACCTTAATACCCTTAAGTTTAACATAGCTTATTTCACCTTGAACTTCACCAAAATTTAATATAAGTCACGGGGTAATGACCTACCCTTACACACACTCATTATAACCCTAATTGATAAATAACAAAAATACAGAATACGATATTATAGGACTTTTTCACTAAAATACCATAACCTTTATAACTTTTAGTTTAACCTTTAAATTGTAAACTTTTCTAAATAAAACTTATATAAAATGAAAGCACGATTGGTCATGGACATCGATCGTTTATCTAAACTGTCTTGTGGGTCTAGGCAAGTGTGTCTAAGGCTAGTGGTTTTTAATTAGGCCCACGACTGTGGTTCCTTCCCACTTACCTGGCACTTACCTGGCTGCATTCGACGGTGAAGAGGCGATTTGAGGCTTCTAATGACTCATCGTTTAGACCATAGAATATAGGTTAGATGGTCTAGGAAACCCTAACAACTAAAATATGGAGAACTATATACTTTTACAAATAAATACCCTATATTTAGAAAACCTTTTCCCTAAATTAAAAGTATTTATAAAACCTGAGCAAAGTGCCATTACAACCCATCTTTGGGGAACCTGTTAGGGATAGCACGGTTCATCGTGCACCCGCAGGCTAGTAGTGCGAGATTCAGACCTCCGCAAGGAGCATTCGGTCTCGAAAGGTTTAAAATACGATATTTAAAGAAAGTGATATTTTTGTAAATAAAATATTCATTTAAAAATTATTTATGTGTTTAATTATATATAATTATCATTTAAACATTTATTTTGTTATAATATAAAATTTCCACTTTTTCCTAAAATTCAAAGATTAAAAGTTACATTAAAATAACACGAATTTCAAATAAACAATTAATACTTTTATTAGGATATATTCACTAGAATAACACAAATAAAATTCACATTCATTATAACAATAAAGACGATTATTAAATACTTGAGGTGTATTTGGAAAACTATACAAAAGTATTTTTACATAAAACCCCCTCAAGTTTCACAAATTACAATAAGGCCCCTAGCTAATATTGAACTTCAAATTATCTTTCTTTTAGTCGGACTCGGGTTAGAGTCTGACTAATTCTGACTTGAATATATTTCAAGTCAATCTATATTTCAATTATATTCCAACACAACTTGAATACATGAATCCCAGAATCAGTTAACAATCGGTCTGACTGAACCGAACCATGGATATTCTTTTTACAAGTTTCCAGTATTCCATTTACATGACTCTACGGTTATAACCGTTTCCTGATATCATGGTTTCGGTAAGTCAATCAGTTAATCAAGTCAATCAAGCAATCATTACAAGTTTACAAGATAACAATACAAACATGACATCGCGGGGTTTAAAGGGGTAGATTGGTACGGAAGATGTTAAAAGTGGAATGAGGTGGTCAGATTAAGACACCTAACATGAATACTGTTGCTGTTGTACCGTGGCATAACGGTTCCTTGTACTCTCCGTTTGCACTGATCTCTAGCATATAGAGATCCCCCTCGTATACACTGGCATTCTTCTGTACCAAGCTACAAACAACTGCGTTAAACAATATTCCATAATATTCTACAACATAATACTCTAGAAAATACTGTTACTCTGCCATTCTCACTCCACTTTTCTTTGGGACTTACCGAGCGACCTGTTCGCTGACGACATTCTATTTCTCTCTTCTTTGAATGTCGTCAGGTGCGTTGGACCAAGTTGAGACCGAGCCCACAAGTGAAGATTTGGAGCAGTTCCAGGAAGACCCAGAGCTCTAGACATTGTATCTTGTTCTTTCCAGTATTTCCTTTTATTGTTCTGCCACTGTTTAGGCATTGCTTTTTCATTTCAGATGTATTTTCATTTCATGCATTGTATAAAGAATGTTATTAATAAAAGTTGCTGTTATCTCAATCTTATTTGTCTCTTGTGATTCATTTTATATTGCTTAGTTACGCTTAGCGTATGTACTTCTGAGTACATACGTAGCGGGCCTCGTCACGTCCACTTCGCCGTACACTGGGAAGCGGGGCGTGACAGGTTTTGTTGGTGGCCCATGCAGGTCAGAGCTGTATGAATCCCTGTCATGCAGTTCTGGTCTGCGTGAACAACCTAAGCAATATAACACAAGAACCAGCAACTATAACATTCTTTACAATTCATGTTCTTTGAATCTTGCAAATCTCTATTCCTTGAATCTTACCGTTTCATATTCCTTGAAACTTATCATTTCATATCCGTTGAATCTATCCTAACCCTATTCTTTCACTCACAATCACCAAATTGTTTTGAAACTGTTACACTTTCCTTTTACAAATTTCGAGGACGAAATTTTTTATAAGGAGGGTAGAATGTAACAACCCTAATTTTCATATACATTTTTCTGTACAAATTTTTAAATTTAAAAACCATAAAGAAGTATTTTAATCTAAGCAAAAGATATATATAATTAATTATTTTGTTTTTAAATAATTTCATTTTTAGTGTACATTAAATTGTTTTTAAACTTAAAGTGTACTTTGATATTTAATGCTGTTGATATCATTTTAAGTAACTATTTTTCTACAATAATTACAAGAAGGAGCTTGTAGCTCATTGGAAATACCTTGCACTGCTGAACTAAGCCACCAGAGTTCGAATCCCATACCCCACATTATTTTTAATATTGATTTTTAAAAAGACCTTTAGAATACCAAGAGTTTACACGTGCATATCTCACAAAAACCCCACTACACCCAAAGATGTAACACTTGCAGAGGGTAGATGAACCGTCGGGGGAGATCCAGGTCACCGGACTCGGTCGGGAATCGTCCAACTCGGCCTTGACTCGGCCGACTCAGTGATCCGACCGAGTCACGGCCGAGTCACCCCCTTTTAGGCCGATTCCGGCAAGGGTCACAACATGAAAGTTGTGTCTTTTGGTATTCCCTACTCACCTGCAAAGTTTCAGCCCAATACCACTTCCAGAGATCTTAAAAACCCCCAATTACTCCACTTTTAATACATTTTTATTACATTTTATCACATTTTTATTTTTTAACTTTTCATCTACCCTAACCCTAACCCTAGCCTAGCCCTATATAAAGGCCCCTACCCTCTAACTTTTCCCCTCACAACTCTAAGCATACTCTCTAAAACTCTTGAGAACTTGGTGCAAAGAGCGAGAAGCGAAGCGCTGCCGAAACCGACGACGGATTCCGGCGACCGGATCAAGACCGACGTGACGTTTCCGACGAATCGGCAACCACCACACCTTTTAGAACGCTTAGCTTGTCCAAACCCGTAAGTCCCAACCTTCTACCTCTCTTTTCTATATTTGCAAAATACGACTTTTTGAAACCCGACGGAAATCGGACAAACCGATTTCCGATTCGGTTTTTCTTAAAAATTCCACTTGTCACCTAATACATATTATCAACCCTCTTGCATGTTGACTATTAATCACCCTTAAGTCAAATTTAATTGTACTTTTCCACATGAAATGACAAGTTCTTTAGAAAACCGTATTTCTTGCATAAAAATACCATCAAGTTAAATTTTAATGTTCTATTTAGATACCCCACTCCTAATCATGTTTATTTTGATAACAAAACTTGTTTCATTCAATTTGGATGAAATTTCACACATGAAATGATAACGTTTATGAATACCGTATTCTTGCACCTTAATACCCTTAAGTTTAACATAGCTTATTTCACCTTGAACTTCACCAAAATTTAATATAAGTCACGGGGTAATGACCTACCCTTACACACACTCATTATAACCCTAATTGATAAATAACAAAAATACAGAATACGATATTATAGGACTTTTTCACTAAAATACCATAACCTTTATAACTTTTAGTTTAACCTTTAAATTGTAAACTTTTCTAAATAAAACTTATATAAAATGAAAGCACGATTGGTCATGGACATCGATCGTTTATCTAAACTGTCTTGTGGGTCTAGGCAAGTGTGTCTAAGGCTAGTGGTTTTTAATTAGGCCCACGACTGTGGTTCCTTCCCACTTACCTGGCACTTACCTGGCTGCATTCGACGGTGAAGAGGCGATTTGAGGCTTCTAATGACTCATCGTTTAGACCATAGAATATAGGTTAGATGGTCTAGGAAACCCTAACAACTAAAATATGGAGAACTATATACTTTTACAAATAAATACCCTATATTTAGAAAACCTTTTCCCTAAATTAAAAGTATTTATAAAAACCTGAGCAAAGTGCCATTACAACCCATCTTTGGGGAACCTGTTAGGGATAGCACGGTTCATCGTGCACCCGCAGGCTAGTAGTGCGAGATTCAGACCTCCGCAAGGAGCATTCGGTCTCGAAAGGTTTAAAATACGATATTTAAAGAAAGTGATATTTTTGTAAATAAAATATTCATTTAAAAATTATTTATGTGTTTAATTATATATAATTATCATTTAAACATTTATTTTGTTATAATATAAAATTTCCACTTTTTCCTAAAATTCAAAGATTAAAAGTTACATTAAAATAACACGAATTTCAAATAAACAATTAATACTTTTATTAGGATATATTCACTAGAATAACACAAATAAAATTCACATTCATTATAACAATAAAGACGATTATTAAATACTTGAGGTGTATTTGGAAAACTATACAAAAGTATTTTTACATAAAACCCCCTCAAGTTTCACAAATTACAATAAGGCCCCTAGCTAATATTGAACTTCAAATTATCTTTCTTTTAGTCGGACTCGGGTTAGAGTCTGACTAATTCTGACTTGAATATATTTCAAGTCAATCTATATTTCAATTATATTCCAACACAACTTGAATACATGAATCCCAGAATCAGTTAACAATCGGTCTGACTGAACCGAACCATGGATATTCTTTTTACAAGTTTCCAGTATTCCATTTACATGACTCTACGGTTATAACCGTTTCCTGATATCATGGTTTCGGTAAGTCAATCAGTTAATCAAGTCAATCAAGCAATCATTACAAGTTTACAAGATAACAATACAAACATGACATCGCGGGGTTTAAAGGGGTAGATTGGTACGGAAGATGTTAAAAGTGGAATGAGGTGGTCAGATTAAGACACCTAACATGAATACTGTTGCTGTTGTACCGTGGCATAACGGTTCCTTGTACTCTCCGTTTGCACTGATCTCTAGCATATAGAGATCCCCCTCGTATACACTGGCATTCTTCTGTACCAAGCTACAAACAACTGCGTTAAACAATATTCCATAATATTCTACAACATAATACTCTAGAAAATACTGTTACTCTGCCATTCTCACTCCACTTTTCTTTGGGACTTACCGAGCGACCTGTTCGCTGACGACATTCTATTTCTCTCTTCTTTGAATGTCGTCAGGTGCGTTGGACCAAGTTGAGACCGAGCCCACAAGTGAAGATTTGGAGCAGTTCCAGGAAGACCCAGAGCTCTAGACATTGTATCTTGTTCTTTCCAGTATTTCCTTTTATTGTTCTGCCACTGTTTAGGCATTGCTTTTTCATTTCAGATGTATTTTCATTTCATGCATTGTATAAAGAATGTTATTAATAAAAGTTGCTGTTATCTCAATCTTATTTGTCTCTTGTGATTCATTTTATATTGCTTAGTTACGCTTAGCGTATGTACTTCTGAGTACATACGTAGCGGGCCTCGTCACGTCCACTTCGCCGTACACTGGGAAGCGGGGCGTGACACCCAGTCTCGAAACTCCTACGACTAGGGACCACTTTAATAATGTGCTTATAGACCCCATCTCCCATGTATATGATCGTATGTCCGTCAAGAAAGAATCCTATGGGCTCTATCAACGTGCAATAGTGACCTGTAATGTCACCTAAAGCATGTACACGATGATAAAGATAAACCAGATAGTATACTATCATCTTGAGTAAGACTGTCCTACCGGTATAGGTCTCCCCTCAATCATTGCAATCACGTGCCTGTGATCCAATAATTGACTTTGAGGGCACTATATCCAACACTATGATGTCATTAACCTCGGACGGTGGTGTCCTTTTAAACCCATGGACTATGATGTCCTTAACAATGGACCAAAATGTCCTTAAACTAACATTGGACCACCATGTCCTTAAACTGGTAATGAACCGCAATGTCCCTAAACTAAACAATAGAGCTCAAATGCTCTTTTGTTGGATCTAAATGATCCCGTTGAGTAGATCTTAGTCTAAAATTAGACTAACATATCCTCAACGAACGTTTAAGTTGATCTTAGTCTCAAATGAGACTAACGTATCCTTAAACCCAACCCAAAACCCAAATCTAAGAAAATACGGGTTTGGACTAATCCACGCCCTACGGGCGACAACATAAATTAGTCTCCGTATACAATCCACGGCAACCAAAAAACAAAACAAACACACACGACATGAAGTGACCATCCGGAGAAGGAGAAAGTGGTTACCGTGATGCGGTAGCGTAATTAACTGTAGGGGCTTGCGCCTGCAGGGAAGAGCGTCCCCATAATCAAAAACCCCTCAAACGAGGGGAAATCTGACGAAGTCTGCTAAATCGGCCGTATCCGTCTAAACCTTCGATACACGGTGTCATAAATCAACTTGGTATCTTCGGAGAGGTGGACGGATAGCACCAATTAGCATCTGTCCCGAAATTCAGGCGAGACGGACCTACGCGGTCGCGTCTCCGTGTTTCAGCGGGGAACAGATTCTGGTACGCCCGGTGGGACCTCTTCCTCTTTCCACTCCATACTTCATGTGTCGTGTTCACGAACGAATCGCGGTTTGATATGGTTGCCCTTGGGTTCGAGGTACTAAGATTTGGTTTTTCTCCCGTGCAGAAAACAGAACATCAATGGCCTCTAACTACTCCAGCTGCAACTGCAACTCCCGTTCCGCCTCATCTGGAGGTGTAACCTACGGGCCCCAAGCGGCCTCCCTGTTCACGATGCCAGTGGAGCAAGTAACTCAGGCCACCACTGGGATGTTCTTTGGGACCATGATCCCACCGATGAGCTTCAATGCCTCGCTGCTGCCGCAATAAGCTCCGAAGAGCTCGACCTTTAATCGGCTCACAACTACTGCGGCCCCTCTCAACAAGTTGTCTAGCTCCAATGCCTCAGTCTTTGATAGACTGGGCCAAAACTCATTTGGGCCCATGAAGAAGCCCGCGATAGCAGAAAGAGTTATCCCTAAGCGGATAGCCATTCCTGCTCATGAAGTCGTTAAGGCGGCTTCTCCTGCCAAAGGGTTGGTCTTCACAAGGCTGACTGTTTCAGCTTCTGTTCCAGGAGAAATCGTCAAGGCGGATTCCCCTGCTCGGAAGTCTGCCTTTGATAGGTTGGTTATCCCCACTCAGAGGACATCGGTCTTCAATAGGCTGACAACGAAAACTTCTGACCAACACAGGGGGCATGAGGAAGTCACCCCTACAGATGAGACAATCCTAATGGCTCGACATGCTCGACGTCGCCACTGGCGCCGAGTAAGGAAGGCTGGGGGTAACTCACCTTCTGGACTAACTCCGCCAGCTCCCATGGTGGAAATCAATGTTGCTGTTCCAACTGGGAACAGCTTTGAACCGCTTAGGAGGGTTCGCAAGAACTCTCCGACTGCCGTGCTGAAGAGATCTCCTCCACCTATGGAGATTACTACAGAAAAGAAGCCGGAGCAGCCCCCTCAGCGTCTTTCTTCCAAAATTTATAAAGTCTGGCGACAGGTCTAGGAATCGGTGATTAACCAGGACTACTCTCGCCGGCCAAAGAAGCTTAAAGCTCAGCAAGAAAAGAGTCATCCCGTGGTACCACAGAAGATGTCATCCGTCTGGGTGCCCTGTTCCCCTCCGAATAGCGGCCGAGACGTTAGAACGTCCATGCCTGAGATTCGGGGCAGATGCTATTTGGTTTTATCCGTCTACCTCTCCGAAGATGCCAAGTTGATTTATGGCACCGTGTATCGAAGGTTTAGACGGATGCGGCCGATGTAGCAGACTTTGTCAGATTCCCCCTCGCTTGAGGGGTTTTTGATTGTGGGGACGCTCTTCCCTGCAGGCGCAAGCCCCTGCAGTTAATTACGCTACCGCATCGCGGTAACAACTTTCTCCTTCTCCAGAATTTCACTTCGTGTCGTGTGTGTTCATTTTTTTTGTGGTTGCCCGTGGATTGTATACGGAGACTGAGTAATGCCGTCGCCCGTAGGACGTGGATTAGTCCAAATCCGTATTTACTTAGATTTGGGTTTGGTGTTTTTAGTTTAAGGATGCCTTAGTCGCGTTGCGGCTAAGATCGACTTAAACGTTCGTCAAGGATACGTTAGCCCTGTTTGAGACTAAGATCAACTTAACGGGATCGTTTAGATCCGACAAAAGAGCATTTGGGCTCTATTGTTCCAGTTTAGGGACATAGTGGTCCACTGCATGTATGGTCGTCGGGACCCGTCACCTCTCTGACGACGTTGAAGAATTACAACGACAAATGTCAGAGGAGTTCAGAGATGTACCCTTGAGCCAAAGTTGATTGGGGGAATTTATAGTCCAATTTGGGACTAAAGTCTGTTTGAAGGTTTAAGGATGCGTTAGCCATATTTGAGGCTAAGATCAACTTAAACGGTTGTTAAGGATACGTTAGTCCAGTTTGGGACTAAGATCGACTTAACGGGATCGTTTAGATCCGACAAAAGAGCATTTGGGCTCTATTGTGCCAGTTTAGGGACATGGTGGTCCATGTTCCAGTTTAGGGACGTGGTGGTCCGTCGCCAGTTTAGGGACGTGGTGGTCCAATATTAGTTTAAGGACGTTTCGGTCCGATGTTAGTTTAGGGACGTCTCGGTCCAATATTAGTTTAAGGACGTTTCGGTCCGATGTTAGTTTATGGACGTTTCGGTCCAATGTTAGTTTAAGGACGTTTCAGTCCAATATTAGTTTAAGGACGTCTCGGTCCAATGTTAGTTTAGGGACGTTTCGGTCCAATATTAGTTTAAGGACGTCTCGGTCCAATGTTAGTTTAGGGACGTTTCGGTCCAGTATTGGGTGTGTGGCCGTTGGGACCCGTCATCTCTTTGACGTCGTTGAGGAATTACAACGATGGATACCAAAGGAGTTCGGAGATGTACCCTCGAACCGGATGTAGATTGATTTAGGAGAGCCATTTTGCTCAGCCAATTTAATTTAAGGACTTATGGCCACGATTGGGCTAAGTCCAGTAAAAAAAATGTCCAACATTGCTTTTGCATTTCCTTTTATTTTTATTTGGGCTTTGCCCAGAAAAGATGCAGGGCATCAATTTGTTTTGGGCTCTGTTCTTTATGAATGATGCAGAGCATCAATTTTATTTGGGCTCAGCCCTTTTATTGCTTTGCAATTTATTTTGGCCCGCTAGGTCTTTTGATTTGGGCCTGACCCTTCAAATAGTGCAAAGCACCAAGAATCTTTTAGATTCAAGAAAATGAGTGCAGAGCACTTTTTAATGATCTAAATTTAGATCAAAGAAAAGAAAGAAAAGAAAATCTTTTCTTTCTTTCTATCTCAGAGAACCAGAGGTTCCCTAGCAAGTGCAAGGCACTATTTTTTATTATTTTTATTTATTTATTGAAGATCACTGATCTTGTCTTTTAGATCAATGATCTATTCCTAAGAGAATTTTCTCTTATTTCAAAGGTTTTTACCTTCTTTTTTGTGTTCTCAAGAAGTTCTCTTCTTCTTCTTATTTTTTTTAATCCAATTGTCTATCCCTTTGAAATGGGGTCTGGGGTCCTTTTTATAGTGCTAAAAAATCAGTTAAATTTGTTAAAAAGATCTTTTCTGAGTGATTTGGGGAATTTTCCCCACCGTTGGATCTTTGATCCAAAAGCCCCTGTTTTACAGAAGAAATTTTCTTGTTTAAACAAGAACAGAAAAATATCCTTAAATCTTCACTCTGTTGTTGCGCAACTCACCAGCGTGTGACACGTGTCGCGCAGTGAGGCACTTGCGCAACGGCGCTTGCGCAACTGCGCAGACACGTGTCGCGCAGCGGTGCGCTTGCGCAACTGCGCAGACACGTGTCGCGCTGCCGTGCGCTTGCGCAGTTGTGCTTGCGCAACTGCGCAGACACGCTTGCGCAGTTGAACGTTGCTTATGTTTTTTTAAAGATCCTTGCTCTGACTGGACGTACTGTCTTGGGCGTTGTGCTGCCGTGTCAACTTCTGACACGTGGCGCGTTGCGCGCAGCGCACGGGAACTGAAGCGTTGCTTCAAAATTTAAATTTTCAAAATTTAAGCAGAGCCTTGCTCTGATTGGGGGAATAAATGCCCCCCACCGTTGCGCTCACGTGGCGCGCACGTGAATGCAGCGGTGGCAAGATCCTGACTGTTGGATCATGGGGGTCAGTTGAAAAGGCGCAGGCGCCTATAAATAGGACCCTTGGTCCTTGGTAATTCTTTACCAATTTCGAGAATTTGAATTTCAGAGCCTTGCTCTTACTTAAGAACTTCCACAGCCTTGCTCCTTTTTTTTTTAAAAAGTTTTTTAGAAGAACTTCAGGTAAAATCGATTCTTAGATCAATCTTAAATAGCAGAGCTCTCGTCTAGTGGGTTTCATCTTTGAACACAGTTTTGCTCTCTAGGAATTTAGTCATCCATGTATATTATTGCTTTTCTGTCGTTGATCTTCCTGTAATATTTTCTCCTGGCATAATGGCGGCGGTGCATCTATACAGTCTGCACGAGTTCATTACCTACGATGATATCCGCGCTCAGGGTCGTCAACAAAACCAGGAGTTTACAGATGCCGAATGTGCAGAAGTTATGGGTCGTCTGAACGCAAGCGGTGGTTGGCTGTTGCCTCGGCGTTCGGCTCTTTTGAAAGTCGTGTTGGGAGCAATATGGAGGGCACTTCCGGGTCTTCACGAGGCCCTACCACTCAATGCGCTGGATGATGCCGAGGACAAGGTGCATTCAGTGCACCTGACATGGCTGATCTCAAAGAAGCGACGGAACGACCTCGTTGACATCCTGCATCAAGTGTTTCAGCAGACGACAATCGTTGCTGCTTATCAAAGGCCGGAAGGGCTTGCCGATGATATCGACACCGAGGAGCGCGAAAGACTGCGCATAAGAATAATTAGAAAGGCCAGAAGAACTCTGGATGGCCTTACTTTTGATTTCCTCAATCCGTGCCCCGGATCCGAGGTTATACCGTTGTAATATTTTGAACAATGTTTCTCATGCATTATTCTTATTCTTGTAAAAACTTTTAGCTGTATGAATGAAAACCCTCCCCCTTTTCTATTTCAGCTTGTCTTATTTCTCGTCCTGAGTCCTCTGTCCATGCATAAATGAATGCGTCACGCATGCCAGATCAGATGTAGAACGGATATTCTTTCTGTCATCTCCTTTCTTTTAATGTCAATAGGCTGTCTTAATAATCATGGTTGATGGATGTCTAAAACGAGTATTCCGACTTCCTCAGGAAATAGCGATGGCTTAGGCCGCAGGTTCAGGTTTACCGCCTAAGACTTTTCAATTCTATGAGCCGTGAGGGTCTCATAGAGGCTTTTCTCCCTACGGATCGAGAGGATCTCGTAGGCGGGTTTTTCTCCTTAGGAATCGTGAGGATTCCTAAGTGTGGTTTTCTCTTGTAAGTCGTAAGGATCCTACAAGAGAATTTTTCCCTCTTACGAGTCGAGAGGACTTGTAAGCGGTTGCTTCCCTCCTTGTCGAAGTTCGACGTTGGAGAGTGAGACCCGTGGATGGTATGCAAGAGACCGTTTTGGGCCAACTCGCAGGGTCCCAATGCTTAGGAAACATGCTTCTTTTATGCCCACTGCCTAAGGCTTTATCTCACGAGTCGAGCCGCCTCGACAATTTTTCACAAGTCGAGACGAATCGAACGTTTCTCGCAAGAACATCTTAACGTCGCATTTAACCTCTGCTCTTTACGACAGAAGCCCGTTAAGGTTGGTAGTACTTAGGGTTTTGGCCATCGTACCGTCGCATAAGCTGATATAGTCCTCGATAGGCAATCGTGCTGTTCGAGTAGCCCTGCGACTGCCGTGTCTCTGATCCCTTCGGGGGCTGGACAAGACGTCTTCAAGCAATCCTCCTTGGCAGTTTGACCGTCGGAAGAGCAAGCGCTAGGAATTTGCCATGCCGCTTTTTACTTGAGGTTAGGCTCATTTTGGAGAGCCCCGATGAGTCATAACCACTCCGCGCTGGTGTGGGATGATCTCCGATAGTCTTTCGGGTTTTATATGAGTTGCCGTCAAGACCCTGAAACTAGGAATTTGGCCTTTGCTTCGTTTGCTCTGGTGTGTCCAAATCCTGTTGGAGGAAGAACGCTGGGGTTGACATTTCGTCTGCTGTATCGAGACGAACGTCAAGGTGGTGACCACTCTGTGTTGATGCGAGATGATCTCCGATTGTCTTTCCGGTTTTATGTGAGTTACCGTAAAAGACGTTGAAGCTAGGAATGTGGCCTTCGCTTCATTTGCTTTATCATGTCTGAATCCCTGCTGGAGGAAGAACGCTGAGGTTGACATTTCGTCTGCTGTATCGAGACGAACGTCAATGTGGTGACCACTCTGTGCTGGTGCGAGATGATCTCCGATCGTCTTTCCGGTTTTATGTGAGTTACCGTAAAGACGTTGAAGCTAGGAATGTGGCCTTCGCTTCATTTGCTTTGTCATGTCTGAATCCCTGCTGGAGGAAGAACGCTGAGGTTGACATTTCGTCTGCTGTATCGAGACGAACGTCAAGGTGGTGACCACTCTGTGCTGGTGCGAGATGATCTCCGATTGTCTTTCCGGTTTTATGTGAGTTACCGTAAAGACGTTGAAGCTAGGAATTTGGCCTTCGCTTCGTTTGCTCTGGTGTGTCCAAATCCTGTTGGAGGAAGAATGCTGGGGTTGACATTTCGTCTGCTGTATCGAGACGAACGTCAAGGTGGTGACCACTCTGTGCTGATGCGAGATGATCTCCGATTGTCTTTCCGGTTTTATGTGAGTTATCGTAAAGACGTTGAAGCTAGGAATGTGGCCTTCGCTTCGTTTGCTTACACTGCGTCTGGTGTATTGAGACGAATGCTGAGGTGGAGCTGGGATTTTGCCATCACTCCGCTTTGTTTCGACCATGGGGTCTTTTGTTAACTTTGCATGTACACCCCGCTGGGCTGCGAAGGAACGCCTTTGTTGACATTGCGTCTGTTGTAACGAGACGAATGCTAAGGTGGAGTTGGGATTTTGCCGTTACTCCGCTTTGTTTCGATCGTGAGGTCTTTTGTTGACGTTGCATCTGCCTCCAGCTGGACTGCGGAGGAACGCTGTTGTTGACATTGCGTCTACTGTATCGAGACGAATGCTGAGGTGAAGCTGGGATTTTGCCATCGCTCCGCTTGATGGTGTAACATCTGTGTCCTGTTGGAATGAGGAGGCACACCGTTGTTGGTCACTAGGCTGTAGACATGGCCATTGAGATTTGGAACTAGGGACTTTGTCATGGTTCCGTTTCGTTGCGATTCTGAGGTCAGTTGTTGACGTCATGTCTGCATCTAGTTGGAGTGAGGAGAAACGCCGTTGGTGATCTTTAAGTTGTCGATATTGACGTCGAGACCCTGAAGTTAGGGACCTTCCTTTGCTTCATTTGTTGACATCGTGTCTGTAATATTGCGACAAATGTCGAGATGGTCTCTAGGTTATCTATGAACCGTCGAGATTTGGCTTCGCTTTCTGGTGGAGCCTGTTGGGAAGGTATTGTTCCCTTTTTATCTGTGCCCCTAGATTGTATACAGGGATCGATGTGATTTTACCTGTAGGGCAAAAAGTTTCATTTTTTTTTATTCTTTCCGCGATGCTCTATCATTTCAGCTTTTTATATCGCGAAAATCGCGATTGCCCAATCATTTCGGCTATTTTTCGCGGTGCCCAATCATTTCGGCTATTTTTCTTTTTACTCGCTGCTTTTTATTGCGAGTTGCCCAACCATTTCGGCTATTTTGCATGCATACATTTTTACTTGCTGATTTTGTTTGCAAGCTACCCCATCATTTCGGCTATTTCGTATGCATATATATATATATATTTTTTTTTTTTTTTGGGCTCGCTGATTTTTTTTTTTTTTTGCGAGTAGGGGATTTGGGATCTGATACCAATCTTGGCATCAGCATCGCTGCGACTGGAATATTGCCAGGAGCGAATCATCATTTGCCTTAAAAGGACTTGGAATTTGATACCGGTCTAGGCATCAGCATCGCTGCAACTGGGATATTGCCAGGAGCGAATCATCATCTGCCATGAAAGGACTTGGAATTTGATACCGATTTAGGCATCAGCATCGCTACAACTGGAATATTTCCAGGAACGAATCATCATTTGCCTCTGTCGATCCCGAACAAAGGTGGCTTAGTAAACAGGATTAAGGGTCCTGTCGGCTAAGGCTTTTGACTTCATGAGCCGTAAGGGTCTCACAAAGGTATTTTTCTCTACAAGTCGTGAGGATCTTGTAGGTGTGTTTTCTCCTTGGGAATCGTGAGGATTCCTAAGTGCATGTTCTCTTGTAAGTCGTAAGGATCTTACAAAAGGGTTTTCTCCTTATAAGTCGAGAGGACTTACAAGTGTTGTTTGCTGTACAAGCATATCCCTAGTCACGGATGGGACTTTATTAGGGAAATATTTATTCGTGCCCGTGGATTGTATACAAGGGTCATTATGAGCCGCTTGTAGGGCAATATCGAAGGTTGTGGAGGCTTCTTAAGAACAGGTTAAGGTTTCTGCAACTTAAGACTTTCAAATCTTATGAGCCGTAAGGGTCCCACAAGAGAGTTCTCCTTACGAGTCGTGAGGATCTCGCAAGTGTATCTTCTCCTTCGGAATCGTGGGGATCCCTAAGTGTGTTGTTCTTTTGTGAGTCGTAAGGATCTCACGCAGGTGGTTTCTCCTTACAGGGTCGAGAGGACCATATAAGTGTTTCTTAACGAGGTTGCACCCTTTCAGGTCTTCACAAACACTCGCCGGTAGCCCTGTGGTTTTTACTCACGGAGCCCTTTCGGGTTTTCATCCGTGCCCATTTTGCTTGTGGACATACCGGTTTTTTTATTCTCTCTTCTTTTTTTTTCTTTTTTTTTAACGAGGTCGCGCCCTTTAGGGTTTTCACGAACACTCGCCGGTAGCCCTGCTGTTTTTACTCACGGAGCCCCTTCGGGTTTTCATCCGTGCCCATTTTGCTTGTGGACATACTGTTATTTTTTTTTTATTTTTTTTATTTTTATTTTTTTTATTTTTTTTTTTAACGTCAGCCTGAAGATGCTGCGGGTTGGGAGTTTAAAAACATTTCGGTCATTTGCAAGTTTTAGGACATTGCGGTCCATCATTAGTTTAAGGACATCTCGGTCCGTTGTTAGTTTAAGGACGTTTCGGTCCGTTGTCGCCGTATTTGAGGCGAATATCTAGTTTATTGACTTTTCGGTCTATGAGTCTTTCTCCATGAATGAACATGATGCCCCCGGCGTATCCATCTTCTTCGGAGCGTGCGGTTGTGGCGGACTCACCTTCCAGTTCTCAGACAGCGCAAACTTGCCCTGTTGGTATTGGTCTTCAACCCAGTTTTTGAAGACGTAGCAGTCCTCGATCAGGTGACCTACTGTTTGGTGGTAAGGGCAATAGTTAGGATTATTAACATCGCCTGGCCGCAACGGACGTTTTGGAGCCGGCAGATTGATGAGTCTGTTGCACACTGCCAGCTCGAACAGTCCCCTTGTTTTATCTTGCGGAAATGAGTAAGGACGTTTCAACTTTTCTTGGAGGGATTGCTGCTTGTTGCTTTGGCGAGCAACCGGTCTAGGGTCACCCGATTGTTGTTGAGCGCTGGCGACGAGAGCCTTTTTTCCTTTTCTTTTATCCTTTTTGTTCGCTCCGTTGTTTACGGGGTCGGGATTTTTTCCGAGTAGCATGCGATTGCATGGCTGAACGTTCTCGCAGCTTCTCAATTCCTTTATTTTTGAAATAGATTCCCCGAGGGAAGAGTTGGGGATAGCTTCTTCGTCAGAGTCGCTTCCAAAGGTGATAATTTGTGATCCCTTGAAGTCGGCTATATGACAGTTTGCGGCGGCTCCTTTGCGCTCATATATCGCATTTTTACGATGTCCACAAGCTTCACACTTTGTCCTGTCGAAGTGTTGCTTTTGAGCGACATACCCTTGCCACCAACAGTTAAAGGACTCGCAGTCTTCGGTAGGATGTATGATCTTCTGATGATATAAACAGAAGTTAGGGTGCATCTCTACCTCAGAAAAAGAATTTTCTTCAGAGGGCGGTAGCTTCATTCCTACTGATAGAGCTTTGGCGAACCATTTCCTCGTCTTGAATTTGTTTTTACCCGCAGTGTATGGCTTTTGATTTGACGGGAATACCTTGGTTCTTTCTAGTATGGCCATTTCACGTTCTTGATTGGCTTTTGCTTTCAGACGAATTTCACTTAGGAAGACATCGATCAACTCGTCTGATTGCTGTAGAATCTCCGGCTCAGGATTCGCCATTGGTTTCTCAGCGCAAGGAGCCTCTTTATTATCCGTCAGTGAATGAGAAATCATATGACAAGTCGCTGCGTAGTCATCGGATTCATCCGATGAGTTTTCTCCATTGTTTTCATCCTTGACTAAAGAACAAGCTGCCCCCGGCGTGTCCGTTTTCTTTGGAGAGTGCGGCTGTGGTGGGTTTACCTTCCAGCTTTCAGACAGCGCGAACTTGCCTTGCAGGTATTGATCCTCGATCCATCCTTTAAAGACGAAACAATTCTCAATCGGGTGACTTACCGTTTGGTGGTAAGGGCAATAATTGGGATTATTAAGATCGCCTGGCTGCGACAGACGCTTTGGACTCGGCAGATTGATGAGTCTGTTACACACTGCCAGCTCAAACAGTCTTCCCGTTTTATTCTGAGGAAACGAGTAAGGACGTCCTAGCCTCTCTTCGAGAGATGGGCGTGGACGCACGTTGTTTTGGCGAACGACCGGCTTTGAGTTGCTCGACTGTTGTTGAGCATTGGCGACGATGATCGCTTTTCCTTTCTCATTTCGGGGATCGGGTCTTGGAGGAGACGGTCTATGGCCCATCTGGTCCATTTGGGCTAATTTGTCGATCAAGGCCTGGAAGGTGGTCGGCCTGAAGAACATCATGAATTGCGAGATGGTCGCCTGCGGATCGAGAGTGCCCACAAACATGCCTACCGCAGGTGCCTCTTCTATGTGTTGTTCGCATTTCGACCATAGGTTCCGCCATCGTGTTGCGTATTGAACCCACGTTTCGCTTGGCCTTATCCTGGCATTTATTAGTGCTGTTATCGGGGTGCGTTCACTAGCACTCGCGAATCTCTGTGTAAACAGCAGTTCCATCTCTGCAAATGTTTTGACAGAGTCGTTAGGTAGCTCCGAATACCATTCAAAGGCTGTTTCTGCTAAGCTGCCGACGAATTGACGTAGCAACAATTTGTCATCTCCTCCAGTATTGCCGCATAAGGCCCTGAATTGAGCGACATGCTGATGCGGATTCCCTGTCCCTTTATATACGTGGAATTTAGGGATCGTATATCCTGGCGGGTAACTGATTTGGTCATACCAGCCCGGATACGGTTGTCCGGTTCTAACAATTTGCCCAGCCGCTTCATTCGCCTGATGAACCCGGATCTGCTGAGCTATATATTCGTCTAGGTCAACTTTGGAGATTGCCTCCTCCTTGGCTGTTGACAGAGCCGGCGGATGATTTGACGTTTCTCCCCTGTCGTCTTCAAGGACGATCGGAGGATCTTCAGCAGGAGGGTCCGGCTGTAACATCATCCTTACCATATCTTGGAAGAGGAGCGCCATCTGTTTTATGTTAGCCGCTTGCTCTGCAGCTTCTTTGTCCCTCTTTTCGAGGACTCTGCGTAAAAAGTCAGCGTCGGTTTCTTGTTCTTGACGCTCATCCGAAGACGTTTCAGAGCTTTCTTTTGGCTCAGTGAGTGCAGCCATTGTAGTCATCATTTCCTGAAGCTTTTGCTGTTGCTCTTGGGCTTTCGTCACGGATCGGGTGAGCGGTCGGTGGCCCGTAGAAGTGCGGATTTCCTCCTTTCCAGAAGCCATATAAACAGTGTGCACCACCATGCCCACAGACTTGGGGCGTTTGTGTTCGGCGCTTTTATGCTTCGCCATGTTCACAGGGGCTTTTTGTGGCCTCCTTTATTGAGTGATTGGAGTTAAGGGAGCCGTTGTAGTGGGCACCCAAGTAGCTTTTACTTTTTGTGGTTTGACAGAGTAATCCTTCCCCTGCAGAACCTTCATCTTTTTCTGTCGTCGGAGACAGTCTTGATCGATCACCAACTCTTGGACCTGTCGCTAGACTTTGTAAATTTTAGAGGACAGCCGCTGAGGGGGCTGCTCTAACTTCTTCTCTGGAGTATTTTCCACAGGTGAAGGAGTTCGTTTCAACATCGCAGTAGGAGAGTTTCTGCGCACCTTGTTGAGCAGTTCAAAGCTGTTCTTGGTTGGAACAGCAGCATCGATCCTCACCATCGGAGCTGACGGAGTTATCCCAGAGGGGGAGTTGCCCCCAGCCTTCCTTACTCGACGCCAGTGGCGACGTCGGGCATGTCGTGCTGATGGAGTTGTTTCCACTATAGGGGTGACCTCCTCATGCCCCCTGTGTTGGTCAGAATATACTGGTACCAGCTTTTTAAAGATCGACGTCCGTTGAATGGGGATGGCCAACTTGTCAGAAGCGGACTTCTGAACATGGGGAGCAACCTTGGTGATTTTGCCAGGAACGGGAGTTGGAATGGCTATCCGCTTCGGGATAACGCCTTCTGGTATGGCAGGCTTCTTCATGAGCCTGTCAGAGCTCTGGCCTAGTCCGTTAAAAACTGAAGCAGTGGAGTTGGACGACCCATTGAGAGGGGTCGCGGCAGTGGTAAGTCGATCGAAGACCGACTTCTTTGGAGCTTCTTGCAATGTCATTGGGGCGTTGAAGCTCATTGGTGGGAGCATGGTCCCAAAAAATAGTCCAGTGGTGGCTTGAGCCACCTGCTCCACCGGCATCTTGAAAAGGGAGGCCGCTTGGGGCCCATAAGTCACTCCTCTAGCAATGACGGAGCGAGAGTTATCGCCGCGGGCGGTGCAGTTCGAAGCCATCGATTTTCTGTTTTCTGCATAAAGCAAGACACCAAATCTTAGTACCTTGAATCCACAGGCAATCACAGCAAACCGGGATTTGTTCGCGAACACGACACACGAAGTGTGGAGTGTAAAGAGGAAGAGGTCCCACCGGGCGTGCCAGAATCTGTTCCCCTCCGAATAGCGGCCGAGACGTTAGGACGTCCATGCTTGAGATTCGGGGCAGATGCTATTTGGTTTTATCCGTCTACCTCTCCGAAGATGCCAAGTTGATTTATGGCACCGTGTATCGAAGGTTTAGACGGATGCGGCCGATGTAGCAGACTTTGTCAGATTCCCCCTCGCTTGAGGGATTTTTGATTGTGGGGACGCTCTTCCCTGCAGGCGCAAGCCTCTGCAGTTAATTACGCTACCGCATCGCGGTAACAACTTTCTCTTTCTCCAGAATTTCACTTCGTGTCGTGTGTGTTCATTTTTTTTGTGGTTGCCCGTGGATTGTATACGGAGACTGAGTAATGCCGTCGCCCGTAGGACGTGGATTAGTCCAAATCCGTATTTACTTAGATTTGGGTTTGGTGTTTTTAGTTTAAGGATGCCTTAGTCGCGTTGCGGCTAAGATCGACTTAAACGTTCGTCAAGGATACGTTAGTCCTGTTTGAGACTAAGATCAACTTAACGGGATCGTTTAGATCTGACAAAAGAGCATTTGGGCTCTATTGTTCCAGTTTAGGGACATAGTGGTCCACTGCATGTATGGTCGTCGGGACCCGTCACCTCTCTGACGACGTTGAAGAATTACAACGACAAATGTCAGAGGAGTTCAGAGATGTACCCTTGAGCCAAAGTTGATTGGGGGAATTTATAGTCCAATTTGGGACTAAAGTCTGTTTGAAGGTTTAAGGATGCGTTAGCCATATTTGAGGCTAAGATCAACTTAAACGGTTGTTAAGGATACGTTAGTCCAGTTTGGGACTAAGATCGACTTAACGGGATCGTTTAGATCCGACAAAAGAGCATTTGGGCTCTATTGTGCCAGTTTAGGGACATGGTGGTCCATGTTCCAGTTTAGGGACGTGGTGGTCCGTCGCCAGTTTAGGGACGTCTCGGTCCGATATTAGTTTAAGGACGTTTCGGTCCGATGTTAGTTTAGGGACGTCTCGGTCCAATATTAGTTTAGGGACGTTTCGGTCCGATGTTAGTTTAGGGACGTTTCGGTCCAATATTAGTTTATGGACGTCTCGGTCCCATGTTAGTTTAGGGACGTTTCGGTCCAATATTAGTTTAAGGACGTCTCGTTCCAATGTTAGTTTAGGGACGTTTCGGTCCAGTATTGGGTGTGTGGCCGTTGGGACCCGTCACCTCTTTGACGTCGTTGAGGAATTACAACGATGGATGCCAAAGGAGTTCGGAGATGTATCCTCGAACCGGATGTAGATTGATTTAGGAGAGCCATTTTGCTCAGCCAATTTAATTTAAGGACTTATGGCCACGATTGGGCTAAGTCCAGTAAAAAAAATGTCCAACATTGCTTTTGCATTTCCTTTTATTTTTATTTGGGCTTTGCCCAGAAAAGATGCAGGGCATCAATTTGTTTTGGGCTCTGTTCTTTATGAATGATGCAGAGCATCAATTTTATTTAGGCTCAGCCCTTTTATTGCTTTGCAATTTATTTTGGCCCGCTAGGTCTTTTGATTTGGGCCTGGCCCTTCAAATAGTGCAAAGCACCAAGAATCTTTTAGATTCAAGAAAATGAGTGCAGATCACTTTTTAATGATCTAAATTTAGATCAAAGAAAAGAAAGAAAAGAAAATCTTTTCTTTCTTTCTATCTCAGAGAACCAGAGGTTCCCTAGCAAGTGCAAGGCACTATTTTTTATTATTTTTATTTATTTATTTATTTATTGAAGATCACTGATCTTGTCTTTTAGATCAATGATCTATTCCTAAGAGAATTTTCTCTTATTTCAAAGGTTTTTACCTTCTTCTTTGTGTTCTCAAGAAGTTCTCTTCTTCTTCTTCTTATTTTTTTAATCCAATTGTCTATCCCTTTGAAATGGGGTCTGGGGTCCTTTTTATAGTGCTCAAAAATCAGTTAAATTTGTTAAAAAGATCTTTTCTGAGTGATTTGGGGAATTTTCCCCACCGTTGGATCTTTGATCCAAAGGCCCCTGTTTTACAGAAGAAATCTTCTTGTTTAAACAAGAACAGAAAAATATCCTTAAATCTTCACTCTGTTGTTGCGCAACTCACCAGCGTGTGACACGTGTCGCGCAGTGAGGCACTTGCGCAACGGCGCTTGCGCAACTGCGCGGACACGTGTCGCGCAGCGGTGCGCTTGCGCAACTGCGTGGACACGTGTCGCGCAGCGGTGCGCTTGCGCAGTTGTGCTTGCGCAACTGCGCAAACATGTGTCGCGCAACCGTGCGCTTGCCGTGCGCTTGCGCAGTTGAACGTTGCTTATGTTTTTTTAAAGAGCCTTGCTCTGACTGGACGTACTGTCTTGGGCGTTGTGCTGCCGTGTCAACTTCTGACACGTGGCGCGTTGCGTGCAGCGCACGGGAACTGAAGCGTTGCTTCAAAATTTGAATTTTCAAAATTTAAGCAGAGCCTTGCTCTGATTGGGGGAACATGCCCGCTGCAACGGCTCCCTCAACATCAACCGCTCACAAGAGAAGGAGGCTGGAGAAAGCCCCTGTGACCGCGGCAAACCGCAAAGACGCTGAGTCTAAACGCTCAAAGTCTAGGGGCATGGTAACACATACCGTTTGTATGGCTTCCGGAAAAGAGGAAAGCCGTGCTTCCATAGGTCATCGACCGCTTACTCGATCGTTAACAAAGGCTCAGGAGCAACAGCAGCAGAAACTTCAGGAGATACTAACCGCAATGGCCGCACTCACTGAGCCGAAAGACAATTCGGAGATCTCAGAGTAACGTCAGGAATAAGAAACTGATGCTGATTTTCTCCGAAGAATGTTCGAGAGGAAAGAAAAAGAGGCCGCGGAGCAGGCATCCAATATAAAACGAATGGCTCTTTTGTTCCAAGACATGGCTGGGATGATGTTACAGCCAGAACCTCCAGCTGAAGACCCCCCAATCATCATTGAAGACGACAGAGGGGAGACATCGAGCCCCCTCCCGCTCTATCGGCAGCCAAGGAGGAGACCATCTCCAAGGCCGCTCTGGATGATTATATTGCTCAGCAAATACGAGCTCACCAGGCGAATGAAGCGGCCAACCAAATTGTTAAAACTGGGTGACCATATCCTGAATGGTATGACCAAATAAGGTACCCGTCGGGATATACAATCCCTAAATTCCATGTATATAAGGGGACGGGAAATCCGCATCAGCATGTCGCCCAGTTCAGGGCTCTATGTGGCAACACTGGAGGTGATGATAAACTTCTGCTCCGCCAATTTGTTGGCAGCTTGTCGGAGACGGCGTTCGAGTGGTATTCTGAACTTCCAAATGACTCTATTAAGACATTTGCGGAGATGGAGCTACTATTCACCCAGCGATTCGCGAGTTCCAGTGAACGCACCCCAATAACGGCATTGATCAATGCCAGGGTGAAACCTGGCGAGACATGGGTCCAGTACGTAATACGATGGCAAAATTTATGGTCGAAGTGCGAACAGCGTATTGAAGAAGCGCCTGCGGTAGGCATGTTTGTGGGTACTCTCGACCCTCAAGCGACCATCTCACAATTTATGACGTTTTTCAAGCCCACCACCTTCCAAGCCCTGATTGATAAACTGGCTCAAATGGACCAGATGGGCCACAAGCTTTCTTTTTCGAAGCCGGAACCGCGTAATGAAAAAGGGAAAGGGAAAGCGACCTTCGTCGCCAATGCTCAACAGCAGCCTAGCGGTCCAAAATTAACTGATCGCTTAGATGAGAGACGGCGATTTTATAATGAGAAAATGAAGCGCCCCTTATTCGTTTCCCCGGGACAAAACAAGGAGATTGTTCGAACTATCGGTGCGCAATAGGCTCATCAATTTGCCGAATCCGAAATGCCCATTGCAACCCGGTGAGGATAATAATCTAAATTATTGCCCCTACCATCAAGCGGTAAGCCATCCAATTGAAGATTGTTTCGTCTTTAAAGGATGGATTGAAGATCAATACCAACAGGGCAAATTCGCCCTGTCTGAGAATTGGAAAGTAAGCCCGCCGCAGCCGCACGCTCCTAAAAGGACGGACATACCGGGGGCATCGTGCTCTTTTGTTAAAGAAGCTCTATGGGAGGTTGCTCTTTCAGCCAAGACGAAAAGAATGCTGAAGGATCTCCAAACATGTCCGGCAATTAGGTGGAAAACCCCACCGGAACCCGAGATTATCGAAGGAATGCTGAAACCGCGCCCAAGTCAAAAAATTGGTGGTGATAGCCAAAGCACTCACATTCAGCCATTAAAGTCTTCGAAGAAGAAGAAGAAAGCCAAGAAGCCCGTGAAGCCTGGTGACAAGCGCACGGATCTGCAAAAATATATCGACGCGCTGGAAGAATATAATCAGAAGGCGCGGACTCCAGTCACGCTCCAAGATTTTCTTGGCAGCGTCCTTGAGGACGGAGATGATGACAATGGAGAAGACTCGTCAGATGAATCTGAGGATTGTGTAGCAAGCTGCCATGTGATCTCCCACTCATTAATAAACGGTGAAGAAGCTCCTGACACTGAGAAATCGTGGGCAGATCCTGAACCGGAACTTCTAAGACCATCAGATGAAATGATCGATGCATTCCTGAACGAAGCTCTTCTTAAAAGCAAAGCTGATCAAGAGTGCGAGATGGCCATATTTGAAAAGGCCAAACGCCGGCGACTATACGAAAGGGTTGAAACACTCCCACTAGATCAAAGTACACCCGCCACAAATAAAAGCCGGTTCAAGACGAGGAAAAGGTTCGCCAAATCCATATCGTTGGGAATAAAGCTGCCACCCTCCGAAGGAAACACTCTTGATGAAACGGATATACATCCTAACTACTGTCTATATCATCGAAGGATTGCACACCCCACTGAAGAGTGCATAGCCTTTAAAAACTGGTGGCAGGGATATGTCGCTCACAGGCAACACTTTAAAAGGATGAAGCGTGAAGCTCGTCGACAGCGGAAAAGCGCGACAAATAAGCACAAAAGAACTACCTGCAACTGCCATATGGTTGACTACGGGGGATCGCAAGTTCTCACCTTCGGGAGCGACTCTGACGAAGAAATGACTCTTGGCCCTCTCTTCAAAGAATGCACCTCAGGAAAAGAGGAAGAACCGAAGAGCTGTGAGAACATTCAGCTGCGCAATCGCACATTACCTGAGAAGAATCTCGGACCTGCAAACAAGGGATCGAACAAAAAGGATAAGGGGAAAGAAAAGGTCCCTGAGGATATCGCCCTCGATGATCGAGTCATCGAAGAGCTGACAGCCAAGGACCCGCCCAAGAAAAACAATGTGGATTACAACGTTCTAGCACACCTGAGGAAGATCCCCTCACAACTAAGCATTCTCGACGCCCTTCTGCTATCTAAGGAGGCGAGAGATTCTTTGATCAGGGAATTACAAGAGCCCGACCAATTTCAAGCTTTCCTTGCCAAAGAAAAGATGAAAGACGAGTTGGAAGAAGTGCACACGGCCGATATCACCTTTGGCGATGAAGATCTCCTCCTCGGGACGTGCGAGCATAACCGTCTCCTCTATGTCTCCGGATACTGTCATGATATCAAGATAGGCAAAATCCTGGTTGACAATGGGTCCTCCGTCAATCTCCTCAATGTGAGAGTGTTGAAGGAAATCTGCATGAGCGTTCAGCACCTCGCTCGTGATAAAATCACCATCTCCGAGTTTGACTCCCAGTCATCACGGACGCTCGGGTCTGTAATATTGACACTACGCTTTGGGCTGCTTGTCACAGACATCAAGTTTCATGTCATTGACGCCAAGACATGCTACAATGCTTTGCTCGGTAGGCCTTGGTTACACGAGTACAACATCATCCCTTCTACACAACATCAGTGTATGAAGTATTTCAAGGATGGTCTCGAGTACACTGTGATGGGGGAGTTAAACCCATTCTCCGTGAATTAAGTCTGAAAGTATGAAGATGCAAAATACTTCTTACCAGATTTTGAGGACACGGAAAGATGTCACAAACCCAAGAACAAAGCTATCACCACTATTCCGGTATTCGGGAATGATACCGAAGAGGAAGAAGAAATAGTTTATTCAGGGCCGCCCCAATGCAACAAGCCAGGACCTTCCATCCCTATGTTGATCTTCGGCAGCGATTCGGAAGATGAGGTCAACGCTGTATTTCCCGCTCGGCCATCAATGCAAGCCCTCGCTAGCGATGATCGGAGATTGCAAATTGCCATGGTTCCGCAAGAGTATTATAAAGAGCTCGACGCACTTGATACCTATAATGTGCAGGAACTGCAGACGTTCTACGTCCCTCCCATGCGAGGAGATGAAAAGGCGACCCTCTTTTATCAATCCACAGAAACCAAAATGGAGAAAGAAATTTGGCATGGTGCTGATTCTACACTTGACAGGCTCCAGCCCATCCTTCTACCTAGATACTACACAGAAGGCTTAAAAATGCTATTGAAGCGCCAAGGTGTACCCTTCCAACAGACTGCTCGACAAGCTCGGTTCTACAACAGGATCTAGGACGTCCCTGGAACTCAGTGAAAGTTGCCCAACGGGAGAATGGAAACGATCGGGCTTGGATATGTTCAATCCAAGAAACGGGAGCGAGTCCATGGCAGCTACGTCTTATATAATTTTGATGAAGAAGGAGACGTTCTGTTAAAAGACGCTGACCCTGAACCAAAATAAGGTCCTGCCATCAAAATGCTGAGTCCGTCGTTTGAAGAACGGATGGACAAGCTAATAAGGGAAGTGGGTCAAAAGGTCCGGGATGAGCATAACCGCGAAATGGCCATGTTCCCCTCCGAATGACGCGGCACGACAAAGACGTCTTGCCTGAGATTCGGGGCAGATGCTATTTGGTTTTATCTGTCCACCTCTCCGAAGATTCCAAGTTGATTTATGGCACCATGTATCGAAGGTTTAAACAGATGCGGCCGATGTAGCAGACTTCGTCAGATTCCCCCTCGTTTGAGGGGTTTTGGATTGTGGGGACGCTCTTCCCTGCAGGCGCAAGCCCCTGCAGTTAATTACGCTACCGCATCGCGGTAACAACTTTCTCCTTCTCCAGATGGTCACTTCGTGTCGTGGGTGTTTGTTTTGTTGTGGTTGCCCGTGGATTGTATACGAAGACTAATTTATGTTGTCGCCCGTAGGACGTGGATTAGTCTAAATCCGTATTTTCTTAGATTTGGGTTTGGGGTTTTGGTTTAAGGATACATTAGCCATATTTGAGGCTAAGATCAACTTAAACGTTTGTTAAGGATACGCTAGTCTAATTTTAGACTAAGATCAACTTAACGGGATCGTTTAGATCCGATAAAAGAGTATTTGGGCTCTATTATTCTAGTTTAGGGACATGGTGGTCCATTGCCAGTTTAGGGACATGGTGGTCCATTGTCACTTTAGGGACATGGTGATCCAACATTCCCATTTTTGGGACGAATATTGGTTTAAGGACATCATAGTTCATGAGTTTAAGGACCCCACAGTCCGTAGCAATATATGATTATCGGGACCCGTCACCTCTATGACGACGTTGAAGGATTACAACGACAAATATCAGAGTAGTTCAGAGATGTACCCTTGAACCCTGTGTAAATTGATTTGGGAGAGCAGTTGTGCTCAGTTCAATTTAATTTGAGGACTTATGGCCAGAATTGGGTTAAGTCCAGTTAGAAAAATGTCTAACATTTATATTTGGCCTATTAGGCTTTTACTTGGGCTCTGCCCTTTTACTAATACATAGCATTAGGATTTTGGTCTGTTTAGACTTTTTTCTTTTTTTTAATTGGGCTCTGCCCCTTTTCTAATAATGCATAGCATTTTTGTTTGGTCTGATAGACCTTTTAATTGGGCTCTGCCCTTTTCTAATAATGCACTGCATTTAATAGTCTGACAGTGCGCCACGTGGCCTGTCAGGCGCTTTGCGCCGATTGAGGAGCGCAAGGCGCAAACTGATGTGGAGGTGACACGTGTCACGCTCCGGTGAGCGCAATTCTGTTAGCGCAGTGCGCTGCTGACACGTGGCGCGCTCTGGTGACTTGCGCCAATTTAAGAGCGCAGTGATCATTTTTTTAAAGCGCAAGGCGCAGATTATTCTGGGGTTGACACGTGGCGTGTTCTGGTGACTTGCGCCAACCCAAGAGCTCAGAGGCTCATTTTAGAAGTGCAAGGCACTATTCAATAGCGCAAAGCGCATCTTGATCTATTTTAGATCAAAGAAACAAGTTCTCAAGAACCAATGGTTCATCAAAAGGCTGTGTCTTTATATAGATCAAAAGATCTAGGGATGTAGTAAATTACTTCTCTTAATTTCTTATGATTGGATCTTTGAAGATCTTGATCTTGTTCTTAGATCTTTGATCTTTTTTGATGAAATTCTTCTTTTTTTCAAAGGTTTACCTTTTTTTTTCTTTTTGAGCTTTTCTCAAAGTTTTTAGAGGAGCTCTCTATTTTTTTCTATCTGAGACTTGGAGTCTAGGGGCCTTTATATAGGGCCAATTAGTTTGTTAGGTTAGTTACAGAGATCTTTCTCTGATTGATCTGGGGATATTTCCCCACCGTCGGATCTTTGATCCTAAGGCCTCTATTTTACAGAAGATAATCTTCTTGTTTTTATAAAATTAAAAAGATCTTTCTAGAATTTTAATTCTGATTAAATAATTTATTATTTAAGTTTTAGTGTTGGCACAGTTGGCGCAAGTGCATCTGCGCTTGACACGTGTGGCGCAGCGCAGAGCGCAGCGCAACTGCGCTGGCACACCTGCGCTGGCGCACCTGTCGCGCAGCGCAGAGCGCAACGCAACTGCGCTGACATGTGTCGCGCAGCGCAGAGCGCAACTCATCTGAAGCGTTACTTTCTTTATTTTTATTTTTAAAACAGAGCCTTGCTCTGATTGGGTGCGCTGTCTTAGGCGCAGCGCTGGCGTGTCTGCTTTTGACACGTGGGACGTTGCGCGCAGCGCAAAGAATCTGAAGCGTTGCTTCACCTTTTGAATTTTGAAATTCAAACAGAGCTTTGCTCTGATTGTGTAACAACCCTGATTTTTCCAATACAGTTTTCTATACAATTTTTTTTTCCAAATTCCATAAAGGAGTATTTTAACCTGAGCACAATATATATGTAATTATTTTTTTTAAATAACTCCATTTTTAGTGTACATAAAATTGTTTTAAAATTAAAGTTTACTTGGGGTATTTAATATTGCTGTTACCACTTTAAGTAATTATTTCACACCATAATTACAAGAAGGAGCTTGTAGCTCATTGGTAACACCTTGCACTGCTGAACCAAGCCACCAGAGTTCAAATCCCCTGCTCCACATTATTTTTATATTGTTTTTGTTTTAAATTCTTTGGAAGCCCAACAGTCCACACGCCATAACTCCCAAAACTTGAACTACACTTGAAAAACTAAATATACCAAAGGTTACACCAGACGACCCCCCACCTCCCTGGCCTCCGACTCGGCCGGCGGACCGGCCGACTCGGCACGGTGCCACCGGCCGGACTCGGCCGGACCGCCGAGTGACCTGAATGAAAAATGTGGCTTTTCACCTTCTCAACTCCCCTGCATACACCATTTATTTAGATCGGTTCCCGAATCTTAAATACACCCCATTTACTACAATTTTTAATGATTTTTCTATAATTTTTCTATTTTTTAAATTAAAAACCTTTCACCTACCCTACCATAGCCTACCCTATATATACACCCCCTACCCCCTACCCTCTCATCCCAAAACCTTAAGCTTACCCTCTCAAAATTTTCTAGAGTGTGTAATTTGAAAACGAGTGCACGGCGAAGCTCTGGCGAAATTCCGGCGGGAATTCCGGCGACGTTTTTAAAAACTACCGGCGACGAAGCAACGCCTCGGCAACTTCTTTAGTCCCCCTACACTTCTTTGCCTAATCGAAACCCGTAAGTCCCTTTCTATCCTTCTTTCTATTTCTCTAAGATACGAAATTACGAAACCCAATGGAATCGGAACAAATTCGATTTCTGATTCGGTTTTCTATAAAATTTCACTTCTAACTAATACATTCATGTTTAAAGATCTTTATCTTGACTATTAAACTTTTAAAAATCAATTTGAACAAGTTTCGTCACATGAAATGATAACCTTTCCAATTTATCTTATTTTTCACTTTAATACCATCATGTTTCGATTTCACATTTAACCCCTTAGCTTTGCTATACATTTAAAGTAGAGCACGAGGTAATGACCTACCTCTACACACACGCAAATACAACCCCAAAACGATATCATCAAAACTTAGAATACGATAAAACGAAACTTTCATTTAAATACCATATTCTTAATAAAACCATTCTTAAAAGTTTTAGATTTGACACACTTTTAAATAAATACCTCTTATTAGGAAAACACGATAAGTTGTGGACATCGATCGTTTATCTAAACCTGACTTTGTGGTGTCTAGGCTAGGCAAGTGAGCTTAGGTAACTTTAAAAGGCCCGTCTCACGATTCGTAAGCGGATCCCTCCTTCCTCACTTGTACTTACCTGGCCACAATTGGCGGTGAAGAGGCGACTTGAGGCTTCTAACGACTTGTCGTTTAGACCATTTAGAAATAGGCTAGTTGGCTTAGGAAACCCTAGAATCTAAAATACGGAAAAGTACACTTTGCAAATAAATACCTTTTACTTTATAAAACCGTTTTCTAAAGGATTAGTATTTTACAATGTTTGCAGAGCGCCGCTGCAACCCATCTTTGGGGAACCCGTTCGGGATCGTGCGGTTTATCGCACACCCTCAGGCTAGTAGTGCGAGATTTAGACCTCCGCAAGGAGCATTCGGTCTCGAAAGGTTTAAAATACGACATCTTAAGAAAATGAGATTTTTTGGAATATAAAATATTTATTAAAATTATTTTTTGTATAAACACATGTATATTTATCATTTAAATATCTATTTTATTATAATATAAATTTTCCGCCTTTTCCTAAAATTCACAATAATAAATTTTACACTAAAATACCACGAACTTCAAATAATCAATATTACAGATAAATACCCTTATTTATAAAACTAGGATATTTTCACTAGAAATGTCACAACATAAAATCCACCCTCATTACAACTCTAAAGACGAATAATAAATACTTGAGGTGTATTTTGAAAAGTATATAAAAGTATTTTTACATAAAACCCCCTCAAGTTTTATAAATTACCCTAAGGACCCTAGCAATTAAAAGACCTCGATTCACATTTCTGATTGTCTGACTCGGGTTTGAGTCATATTAATCTGACTTGAATATGATTCAAATCAATCTACAATCTACAAGATTCCAATTCAATATGAACACATGAATCCATGAATACAATTATCAACTTATACAACTTGACTGAACTGAACCATGGATATATATTCCTTTTACATGATTCTCAGTATTCCATTTACATGATTCTACGGTTACAACTGTTTCCTGATATCATGGTTTCGGTCAGTCAGTCAATCAATCTTACAATCAATACAATTTACAAGATAACAATACAAACAAGACATCGCGGGATTTAAGGGGTAGATAGGTACGGAAGATGTTAAAAGTGGCACGAGACGGTCAGATTTAAGACACCTAACATGAATCCAATTGCCGTTGTTCCGGGCCTTCTAACGGAGCCTTGTACTCTATATTTCGTTTGCCCTGGTCTCTAGTATATAGAGACCCCTCTCGTATACACTAGCATTCTTCTGTACCAAGCTACAAACAACAGCGTTAATACGACATTACAACAATACAATACAACATTAAAATCTACTCTCTCTCTCCTACTCTTTATCTATTTCTCCCCTATCTTTGGGACTTACCGAGCGACCTGTTCGCCGACGACATTCTATTTCTTTCTTCTTTGAATGTCGTCAGGTGGTTTGGACCCGGCGGAGATCGAGCCATCTCAAGAAGGCTTGGAGCAGTTTGCCGAAGACCCTGCACTTTAGTTTTATTGTATACTTTTCCTTTCTGTATTTTCATTTCCTGTTATGCCACTGTTTAGGCATCTTTTATTTCAGTTGTATTTCCTTTCATGCAATGTACAAAAGAATGTTAATAAATAAAAATTGCTGTTCTTTTTATATCTTGTCTCTTGTGTATTTATTTTATATTGATTAGATACGCTTAGCGTATGTATTTCTGAGTATATACGTAGCGGACCTCGTCGTGTCCCCTTCGCCGTACACTGGGAAGCGGGGCGTGACAGATTGGGGGAAACAAATGCCCCCCCCACCGGTGCGCTCACGTGGCGCACACGTGAGTGCAGCTGTGGCAAGATCCCAACCGTTAGATCAACTCAGGAGTTGAAGGGGCGCATAAGCGCCTATAAATAGGACCCTTGGTCCTCCTCAGATGTTTATCATCTTCACAAGATTTATATTTTCAGAGCCTTGCTCTCGTTTTCAAGAACTTCAGAGTCTTGCTCTCATTTTCAAAGTTAGAACTTTTTAGAAGAATCTTAGGTAAAAATTAATCTTAAATTAAATTAATTTTAATTAATAGAGCCTTGCTCTTATAGATCTTTTGATCTAAAGAAAACCCTTTGGGGCTTCACAAACAGAGCTTTGCTCTCAAGAATTTGTTTCAGGGTTTCTTAACCCATGAACAGAGCTTTGCTCATGGATAAAGTATAGATATTTGATCTAAAAATGAAGAACTCTTAAGAGTTTTCATGGATCTTTAAGATCCCAGATTTTTAATTTTTTTAGGAATTATTTTTCCTTTGATGGATTTTTCCATCATTATTATAGAGCTAGGCTCTTTAAGGAATTTTATTCCCTTGAGACCAGAGTTTGACAAGTGTCACTCTGTGACAGAGCTTTGCTCTGAAAGGGAGATTTTCTCCATGTCTCTAGGGATTTCTCATTTAATGAGAGTATTCTTTTGGGGATCTCCTCATCAATTGACAGTCTCATGCAATGATGGGGCTGTCTTATTAACTGATGTATTGTCATCTAGATTTTGTGGGTCCCTCTTTGGTCCCCTCTCCACTGCAGTGCAGTGTGGTACAAATTTTAAAGTATCAAGCGTCATGCTTTTAAAATTAAATTATTATACTGATAGCTGAATTTCGTTTTTCTTTGCAGGCAACATGTCTGCTGATCTGTCTTTCCCATTTGTTCGCTCAGAGGGAGGATTCCCTGAGGCGCCGGTGGACCGGGAGGTTCTCGCTCTCATTAAGGATCACGACCCCGAGTATAAGAACCTTCATCTGTGGGGTAGGTGGTACAGTGAATCATCAAGAGTCGCCGAAGCTTCTGTTGTGCGACGCCTTCAGAGCCAATCTCGTCGATCCCATATACGGATGCACTCCCGGTGAACTATGCCGTGGAGGTTGTAAATTGGAACTCAGAGGATCTTCTCCAGACTTCGATTGCTGCCATCCCTGTGCAGCCGCTGGCGGCCGTGGACATTCTGGGGCGGCGCATATGCCAGGGTGAGGCGCGCCCTTGGGGACAAGCTTATAACCTCGGATTGACCCCTCGACAATCGGTCGGGTATTTGCAGTGGGCTAGGTATATCTTGTCAGCGAAGAAGACGCACTTGATGAAGATTGGTTTGTACCCTGCAGTCTACGCCCCGCTCTTTGAGTACCCTGCTCCTCCGACATGGTGGGTTAAGGCATTCGTGGAACAATGGAACACCCCCACCCATACTTTTCTTCTGACGGACAGGGAAGTCTCCATCCCCCTGGATGAATTTGCTGAGATCTCCGGTCTGCCGGTGAGGGGGGAGAACTATGAGGAGTTACTTCCTCTGGACGAGTATGTTTTTGCCACCAAGCCGCTGGTAATGGGCCTAACGCCGGAGAATGCTATTCAGCACCAGTTTTCGAGCCTGGTGAAGGTGCTGAATATGTATGAAGGTCTCTATTTGGAATCGGGAGTCCGGGGAGTTAGTTTTGCAGATTTTATCGCCCGCTTTCTTTGACCGGAGATTCTATCGCAGCGGAGTGAAAAGTTCGCCAAGCTCGACGACCCCTTCGGCTTCGGCTTAGATCGTCGACCAGTACTGGAGGCCGACCAAAAGAGTTTCTACCTTCCCGATGCTGCGATGATGCCCTTATCGGAAATTGCCGCCCCGGGCATTGACGAGGAGGCCTTCTTTCTCGGGTTTTTGGGGCTGTGGCTGTCCTGGTTCGCGCTCCCCATGCACCCACGCTACATGAGGCCGTCCGTCTTCTACCCAGCGCATCGGATGGTGGCTGGTATACAGTTGTCGATTGGAATCGCCGGGTTGGCCAATCTGTACCATGGACTCAGCGTGGCAGCGGACGCAAATGAACCCGGGGTGCAACCCACCAATTTCCCGATGCACTATTTTACTTCATGGATGGAACTACATGTGCTCGGGGTTTTTGGTATTCACAAGAGCCCCTCGTTTTTCGAGAAGTGCAGACTCCCAAGAGTTATGCGGCTGATTGGAGCCTCTATTGTGAATCCGTCTCCGCGGGAGGCCAGGGGGTTGCTTCTTCGTCCGCACACGGTCGGAGCGAGGATTTCTTTCACGGACAAAGTCGTGACCATCGGCCCGGAGACCTCCAAGGCGGTGTTAGCGCTGCGCGATGGTTTCAAGGACGGGGCCTCCATATTGAAAGCCCGGGAGATTCTCCACTTATACTCCATCCAGCCGGGATTCCTGGTGTTCAGGAAAAACGACATGGCACTCTTCATGAGGTACAACCCCCATCGGTTTGCCCAACAATCAAGCTATAGCCAGGGGGTCCTACTGGAGGCGTTTTTGGAAGAGCCCGCGGCCACCAGGGAGGGGATACGGAGCGCACTGCACCATTTTATGCGGCTGAACACGGGTTCCCACTTCTTTATCAGCGAGCCGAGCTGCGTCACACGGGCCCTCAACGTGTACGTGGCTTGGTATGCGCATGCGATGGGTGCCGTCATCCGGGAAGAAAAGCGGCTGTTGGTTGACCGTAAGGGTGTGCCCCCTGGCAGCGACCGCAAAGCTCCCTTGAGGCTAAGGATCCCTGTCGTTCCTTCGCTGAGAGATGCTGGAGCTGAACCACCGCGTGTGTTGAGCCTTCCGCGCGGATTACCCGGTGCTACCGCGGAAGTGCCCCCACCGCCCCGTGCTCCAGTGGAGACGGTGAATGTAGTTTCGCCTGAGTCTGGCGTGGGCTCGGATATCGGGACCCGCCTTCCTAAGGTGCCCACAAAGCGCATGTTGATTTTGGGTGCGACCGGGGTGCATGCGCAGAAGAGGAAGAAGAAGTCAGTTCTTTCTCTCGATGCCGTCCTCGACTTAGAGCCTTAGGCCCTTCTCACCGAAGGCTTAAGCGAATACGGGAGCAACGAGAGTTTCTTCGTAGATCCAGCAGACACCGATATGGCGGCCGCTATCGTAGCTTCTGAGCGATCAGCAAGGCTTAAAGCAGGTTGGCTAAACTCGCGCAGTCAGGTAATCACTAGTTGTATTCTTCGTCATTTCATCGTACTTTTATCATTGTCTTTGACTAATGCTTTTCCTTTTTTAAACAGGAGTCTCTACCGAAGAAGCCATCACTGCTTCCCTCAAAACCTTCGAGGAGGAGGAAAGGAAACACGCTCTAACGGGCGTTGGTACGTCTCTGCTCATTGAGTCTTTATTCTCCTTTTTTTTTATGGTCAATCTAACCTTTTCTCTGTCTCATTGCAGGGACCGCAAGGCCTGCCTCGCAAGCTGACGCATAAATTATCCCTGGGCCAGATACCGAAGTCTCGGCCTCTTCGGGGTTGCCGCGAGAATCTCTACTTAAAAAGCCAATGATGGATGCCTTGAAGGCTCTGGAGGCAACTTTGAACGCGGACGACGATGCCTTACTGAAGGAGGCTTCCAAGAGGTCCGTCGTGACGGCCCGGGAGGAGAGGAAGCACTTGAGGCGCGCAGCGAAGGAGCGTAGCGCTGCTTTGGCCGTAGGGGAGAGCTCAAGCGCGGCTATTCCCGCTGCTAGTCTTTCCGAGGAACCCCCGGTCGCCTTGTCTACTGCTCACAGGCGGGCGATGCGTGCAGCTCGGGAAGCCAACGGTTAATCCGCCTCAGGTAATGTGTCTTTCGAGGCTTTGTTGTAAGAGTTGTAAAACTATCGGTTCTTATACATCTTGTTCTGCGGGGCCAAGTCCAACTGAAGGAGCGGCAGAAACCGTCGAGCCTGAGCGGACGGTGGAGCAGGTGGCAGCTGATCCCGAGACGACGGTAGACGGTGCAGCCACAGTTGCCGGGCCCGAGCTAGTGGCTGACGAAACGGTCATGCCTACTATGCCCGAGAAGGTTTCCGATGCTGAGCCCGAGGGGGCGGCAGGTGAGATGGCCGCTACAACTTATCCTGGGGCAGCAGCGGATGGAGTGGCTGAGACCGACGAACCTATGGCAGCGGTGGACGAGACGGCCGTGACCGCTGAGCCCGAGGGGGTAGCGGATGAGACGGGCACGATTCCTGAGGACGAGCTGGCCGCTCTCTCCTAAGAGTCTGGCAATGCTCCGATCATTGCTCTCCCTGTTTATGGTCTTTCGCCGTCTCCTGGCCTTGCAAGCACGACGACGGCTCCCGTAGAGTCTGGCGATGAGGCAACGGGAGGTGAACCCATGCCAATGGAGGAGGGAGACACCGCCGTTTCGGCTGGCGACTCATCAGGTAAATTTTTGGGTTACCGTCCTTTTTTTTTATTCTGCAACCCTTCCTGACAGAGCTTATTTTGTTTTTAACGAAGAAGTTGTTTTCGGCAAGGTTGGCCGTCGGATCATCGATAGCGGAACACGTGCTTAAGATGATTGGCTACATAAAGGAGCTCGCGGACCTTGGGACCACGTTGGAGAATGAACTCTACACTGACTTGATTCTCCAGTCCCTTCCTTCCACTTACGCCCAGTTTATCCTTAACTTCAACATGCAAGGAAAGGAGGTTGAACTTTCCGAACTTCTAAACATGTTGAGGAGTGCTGAGGGCACCCTACAGAAAGGTAGGGAGACATCCACTTTGTTTGTAGGAGGATCTTCCTCTTCTAGGTCCAGGGCGAAAGCCAAGGGAAAGAAGAAGAAAGCCTCCGCCAAACCAAGGGGCAGGTGTAAGTAAAGTGGATACGAAGGGAAAGGGCAAGGCAACAAAGGTAGCGGGAAAGCTTGTGGGGAAGGAAGAATGCTTTTACTGTCACAAAAGTGGACACTGGAAACAGGATTGCAAGGCTTGGAAGGCCAAAACCCAGGATCTGAAGCGAGTTGCGGCTTCAGCTTCAGGTGTGTATGTTATTGAAAACTGTCTATCAATAAACTCTACTTCCTGGGTATTGGATACCGGATCAGGTTCTCATATCTGTAATTCTTTGCAGGCGTTGAGAAAGCGTAGAGTTTTGAAGGCAGGTGATATGACCTTCAGAGTTGCAAACGGAGCTAGCATGGATGCTGAGGCCGTGGGGGACTATCACCTGGGATTGTCAGATGGACACTTTTTGGTTTTGCGTAGTTGTTATTTTGTACCAAATGCAACCTGTAATATCATTTCTGTATCTTTATTATCTAAAGAAGGTTATGAATTTGCATTTGTAAGTAATGTATTGAACATTCACCTTAATCAAATTTTGATTGGGTCAGGTACATTAAACAACGGTATATACATATTAAACCAACCACATATTTTCAATGTCCAGAATACACACAAAAGAAAGTCTCCAGAAATCAATAAAACTTTCTTATGGCATTGTAGACTGGGTCACATCAATGAGAGAAGATTGACTAAGTTACATACAGAAGGATATTTGGATCCGTTCGAATATCAATCGTATGTAACTTGTCAATCCTGTCTCAAACGAAAGATGACAAAGACTCCGTTCACTGGACATGGAGTAAGAGCGAGCGAGCTCTTGGGACTCGTACACAGCGACGTGTGCTGTCTAATGTCTACACATGCACGAAGCGGTTATTCTTACTTCATTACTTTAACGGATGACTTTTCAAGGTACGGTTATGTCTTCTTAATGAAACATAAATCCGAGGCTTTTGAAAAATTCTAGGAATATAAGAATGAAGTAGAAAAACAAACAGGCAAAAGTATCAAGGCACTGAGATCTGATCGAGGTGGTGAATACTTGAGTGCCGAATTCCTGAGTTCCTTAAAAGAGAATGGAATTCTCTCTCAGCTTACTCCTCCATACACTCCGTAACATAACGGTGTATCGGAGAGACGGAACCGAACCCTATTGGATATAGTACGGTCCATGATGAGTAACGCTGAGTTGCCGTGATCGTTCTGGGGATATGCGCTAGAATCAGCTGCATACCTTTTGAACCGAGTTCCTACTAAGACTGTGCCTACTACGCCATATCAGATGTGGTGTGGGAAGAGACCCTATCTTAATCACATTAAGACATGGGGATGTCCAGCTTTTGTCAAAAAGCAGCATGCGGACAAGCTCGAGGCACGCTCAGTACAGTGCAAGTTTGTGGGATATCCAAAGAACTCCAAGGGATATTTCTTCTATTGCGAAGAGGAACAAAAGGTTTTTGTTTCTCACCATGCCCACTTTTTAGAACACCAGTTCATAGAAAAAGAAATAAGTGGGAGCGCAATAGAACTGGAAGAAATTCCAGAACCACGAGCTATTACTGAAAGCTTAGTAGAACCAGAGGGTTCGAAAGATCAGGACATTCCCACGCCACTCCGCAGGAGTAGTAGGCAGTCTCATCCGCCCGAGAGATACTACGGTTTTCTCATAGACGGGGATAGAGAGGATTGCATCATAGATTGTGATGAGCCTACTAGCTTCCAGCAAGCCATTCAGAGCGTTGACTCAGTAAAATGGCTGGATGCAATGCGGACCGAAATGGAGTCCATGTACACCAACAAAGTATGGACGTTGGACATTGCTCCAGATGGGGTAAAACCCGTAGGATGCAAGTGGATCTTCAAAAGGAAGATTGGTATAGATGGACAGGTTGAGACCTATAAAGCTAGACTGGTTGCAAAGGGTTTTTGTCAGAGACCTGGTTTGGACTATGACGAAACCTTTTCTCCAGTGGCTATGCTGAAATCCATTCGGATCCTTCTTGCCATTGCTGCCTTCCACGATTATGAGATTTGGCAGATGGACGTAAAGACCGCTTTTCTAAATGGACATTTAGAGGAGTGTGTCTATATGGACCAGCCGGAGGGTTTCATTCAGAGTGGGAGCAGCGGAAAGGTGTGCAAGTTGCTCAAGTCCAATTATGGACTAAAGCAGGCATCGCGGAGTTGGAACATCTGTTTTGATGAGACGGTCAAGGAATTTGGCTTTATCAAAAATCCATATGAACCATGCATCTATTGTAGATTTATAGCGAGAACTGTAGTATTCCTCGTTTTATACGTGGATGAAATTCTCTTAATAGGAAATGACATTCCTATGCTACAATCTGTCAAGGGGTTCTTGTCACACAGGTTCTCCATGAAAGACCTGGGTGATGTCTCATACATTCTGGGGATCCGGATCTACCGTGACAGATCCAAGAGGATTTTAGGTCTCTCACAGTCCAGGTACATCGACACCATACTGAAAAGATTAAGTATGGAAGATTCCAAGCGCGGTAATCTACCGGCTTGTCACGGGATCACCCTCTCCAAAGAGATGTCTCCCAAGACTGATTTGGAGAGGGATCGCATGTCTATTATACCCGACGCTTCTGCGGTAGGTTCTATAATGTATGCGATGTTGTGTACCAGACCAGATGTGGCTTATGCACGGAGTGTGGTAAGCAGGTATCAGTCAAACCCTGGGGAGAAACATTGGATAGCGGTAAAGAACATTCTCAAGTACCTGAGAAGGACTAAGGAGATGTTCTTGGTGTATGGCGGAAAAGACCTCCAGATTGAGGCCTTTGCTGACTCCAGCTTCCAGAGTGACAAGGATGATTCCAAGTCCATGTCGGGTTTTGTCTTCACCCTCAATGGAGGGGCGGTGTGTTGGAAGAGCTCCAAACAGGAAACCGTTGCTGACTCGACTATGGAAGCGGAATACATCGCTGCATCTGATGCCGCAAAAGAAGCTGTCTGGATGAGGAAGTTCTTGAAAGAACTTCAGGTGGTTCCATCCATTGTTGATCCAATACCTCTGTATTGCAACAACAACGGGGCTATAGCTTTAGCGAAGGAACCCAGGTCCCATCAGAAATCCAGACACATCTTGAGGCGGTATCACCTGATCAGGGAGATCGTGGATCGCCAGGAGATCGAGGTTCGGAGGGTTGCTTCAGAAGATAACACTGCAGATCCATTCACGAAGGCCTTACCCCAGACTCAGTTCGAGCGGCTGATTGAGATGATAGGTCTTCGATACGCCAGTACATGGCCTTAGTGCAAGTGGGAGATTGTTAGTGTATATGCCCTAGAGGCCATTACTGTATCATACTAGTATGTATATTACTTGATGGAAGCTTGGGATATTCACAGTTGTATGTACAATCTTGCTCGAAATGGTAGTATGCTACTTGGTTTGTCTCTGCTTTAATGTGTACATGTGTTTCTTTTATTATATCACCTATACGCATTAGTGGAGCCCTTAGGATCTTTGCTTGATTACCAGCGTTGTGATGGCGCTCACACTCGTGGGGGCTGGGTAATCCATAAGCACATCCTTATACAGGTCCCTAGTCGTAGGACTATCGAGACAGGGCATCGATACTCCGGAGTAGACTAGCGTATGCGCTTCTCATCCCAGCGTAGGAGACGGTCTGTCCCACAGCCGTCAGTACGTCGTACTTGAGATAGTATGCGGGTGCTCGTTAGGTTACGAGTACACTGGACAGGACTCGTCGGGAACTGTTGGTTGGTATTATACCTATCGTCAGTTATCAGTTTCTAGGTGACATGAGTACAGCTTAGTCCGCTGACTTGACACTGTCACTTCACCTCGAGTGTGTTCCCACTGTACTTTGATTACTACCCTACCACGGCTCAAAGGAGTCGTGCAAACAGGTAGTAGTTGGGTGCAGTCCCGAAGCACTTGGAGGCAGTGACGGTTAGACAGGATTCGTCTCTCCCGGTATTGGCGGTTGACATCGCGCTGTATCCAGGAGAGCCATTACATAAGTAGTCTCTAGCCAGGGCAAGCGAGATATACTGGTAGGTTTCCAGTGTTATCTCAGGGTGTTCTGGGCTACACTCCGACACGACTTGTACCGCTATTAGGGGACTGACGTTAACCGCCCCCATAGGCCCGCCATGCGATGTATTAGACGAACAGACCGGACTGTACGGAGACTGTCACATACAGGCTCAGTAGGAGTTCAGATGGGTTCACCTCGTCAGTCTTCTTATCGACATCTACCTGGGGACCGTTACATACAGCTAGTGCCGCTTGCGGTCTGTGGTTAAACCCACTGCCAGCGTAGTGTCGAGTCTTTAGAGTCCCACACAGAGAGTTATTCGCCTTTAGGAAAAATGAGTAGAGGTCGCATGGTTTTGCGACATGGTTCGTTCATATCCGTGCATTTGTGCACGTTTGCTGTCCGGACAGCTTATACTAGCGGGCTTTGGTTTAATCCAGATCCTAGTATATGATTTGGGATTGGTTTTATCTCATTGTATTCGTGTTCCTCGGATCACGAATACGGGTGCGTATGCGCAGTTGACTGAGACAGAGGGAGAGGACTTTGATTAGGGTTAATGACCATTGTCATTTTCTTAACCCTAATGCTTATGTGTGTATTATGAATAATTGATATTAGTTATATATATAATTGTGCATGGTTAGGGTTGTTGACCATTTGACCATACTTGACTTGTTGACTTGGGTTGACAAGTTGACCATCATCATTCCATATGAAAGATGCTCTTTGATCCTTGCAATTTACATTTAATGTGAAATGATAATGGTCAAGTCTTGATTAACCATGATAATTATCTAGCTAATTATCTAATTTACATAATTCACACATATATGTGAGAATGGTTCATTATTCTCCTCATTCCATCATATTGATTCTCTCTCCTCCTCTTCCTCTCTCTCAAGCTCTCCCCTCTCATGAGTTGAGAAACACATGAGCTTGAGATAAACCTCTCTAAAATAATCTCTACTCTCATCTAAGGTTCTAGGATTAGCACTTCTAGTACCTTAGTTACTTCTAGCTTAAAGTTGAAGCCAAAGGTTGAGGCTCTCGGGTGGATCCTTCTTCGACTAGAGAAGGCGACAAGGTGAACACTTTCTTTCACTCCAAGGAGCAAGGAGAGAAGGACATAAAGCCCAAGGTATAACCTTTCTTCCATGTAGCTAAGACTAGTTAGCTTGTAGTTAGTTTTTGTTTAGCAAAGATCCTCCTTTAGTTAGTCCATGTTGCCTAGTTCGATAAAAATCCGATTTTTATTCCGTTTTCCGCCTCCCCGCAATCACCGGGGTGGGCAACGTGGACTTACAGTGGTATCAGAGCCTAACTAAACATAAACTAGCTAGTTAGTAAAGTGTATAGAAGTTCGATCGGTAAAAATCGCAAAACCAAAATTTCAAAACCCTAAGTTTCTATTGATTTTTTTCTGCTCAAAAAATAATAAATCATACTTCAAAAATTGGCTAAGGGTTTTTTTTAAAGAAGCACACCAAAAACGATCCAGTGAATCGCTCAAAGCGCCGCGCTTCCGCGGCAATAACATGCCTTTTGCCGCGGAACCGCGGCCGTTTTGACTCGGTTCTGGACCGAGTTTGGTGCAGTATTCTTCTTCTGAGGTTTTGGGATTTTTAAGATGGTTTCTTTCTGCCCAGATTTTCCAGAAAAGAAATTTGTATTTGGGGTGCCTATAAATCCGTATTTTTTGATCGAACTTCTCTACACTTTGACTAATGGGTTATATCTGTGATGTTTATATGTATTGAACGCCTGCTAATCGCTATACATCGATTAGTGGGGGTTATACATATCTGTGATCTGTGTTTGTTGATGGTATATGTATATGAATGCGTTGGATTGTCGCGGGTGAATAGCCGGGAGGTTTTGTGAGACGAGAGTTTTCTTTTTTTTCAATTCATGTAACATGTAAATTGATGTAATATTATTTGTATGGCCGCACAACCGGGTCGGGGTTGTAGCCGTCATTGTATAATTCTTTTTACTGCTTTTACTCCTAGGATAGACCCATGGAGGGGGTGCACAAACTACCGGGTATCTAGAAGTGCCGAGTGGCCTACTCACGGTGTTGAGGGAGGTTGCTTCACTTCGGATACTTGGCGGGTAGTTTGCTACATCCGTAGGGGTCTTGGGTGGGGTATTGGCTATTCACCGCGACCGTGTAATCCGCTTTTCGTTGCAGGCTCGAACGGATTGCGGATTCCTAGTATATCCAATGTATTCATCTGTGATCTGTAATGTCTATCATTGCTATATATCTATATACGATAACTATTTAGGCGTTGCTTATGTTTTACAGCCGCGCTAGCCCAGCCCCTGCTCTGTCGTTAGTTATGTAACCTAACGGGTGATGACGGGGCTCCGTGGCGAATGCGAATGGCATAAGCGTACGCCATATTTTGGTTGTTTTCTGCAATGGTAGGATTAAATGATGGGACGCATTAAAAGAACTAATGCAAGAAAATAAACCAAGTAAAAGTCGATCGGAACACTTTGAAAACCACTCGGTTCTTTTCAAAACCAAACTTTTAAATGCGGAGCTTGAACCACTCCTTTTAAAAGCTATCTCGTTCCATCGATTATATCATGTTCACTACGTTCACGGTTTCGCCAAAACCATTCGTAGCCCTCCGTCATTCCACATGAATGGTCAAAAAGTATTCAAGCTATGTATGTTGGCCAAAGTCAAGGCATAGTGATTGGTAGCTATTTGGTATTCATGTGCAGCATAGGTAGATGCGTTGGTTTGGGACAGTCGTACTGCCATTTTGGCCAAAGTCAAGGGTAGGTACGGGTGGGTCCAAATTAACCAGGAGAATGACGGGTAGAACTTGACATGTGACTTATGATATTTTGGCCAAAGTCAAGGTCATAAGAGCATGGGACAAAAATCCACATCGGGAGTTTCATAAGTACTGAAACTTGCTAGCGCTGCATACCATTTAGAGTGTGATGATTCTGGTAGGATTCCTTCGGTTTTATCACGCAATGATATTTGGATCCCGATCCTACTGTGAGTATATGCTACTCCTTGGGAAATCTCTCACTTAACGATCAATGCTATAAATCTAGTATGCGTCTAGAAAGGTGTTAGCCGGGCTACGCCCACAGGGAAAAGAGGTTACTTAATTAAGGAACTTCGCGAAAGCGTTGGAAAACCTCCCTCGAAGTACCGACACTGGCCTGGCTGAACGGTTAAGCAAGTATTGTACGGTGAGATTGATCCCGACTAATTCTTCCTTTATGGTTTGAGGAGGGATTCGAGAGACAGTGGGAGCCATCCTGTTTAGACAAACTAAAAACCACTTTAAACTTGCAAGAGCATCATGCTAAAGTGTTTCTTTTCTCTCTCCTAATTGCAGCGACCATTCAATATGACCGGACTTAAGTTATTACTAGATAAAAACATACTGACAGGGCCAAACTACAAAGATTGGCTCAGGAATGTCAAGATGGCAATCACTTACGACAAGTTGGGGTATCTCCTTACCACCAAAGCTCCCCCTGTCCCAGGTCCCAAAACCAGTGTCGTAGATAGGGAAATCTATAAGACCTGGGAAATAGATTGCGCGAAGGCCAAATGCCTCGTGCTTGCCTCGATGGACAACGAACATCAGAGGAGGCACGAGAATATGGACCTAGAGTCCATATTTCTTCATACAAAAGAACTGTATGGAGAGCAGTCTCGTATCGCCAGATACGAAGTGTCAAAGAAGTTGTTTTCGGCAAGGTTGGTCGTCGGATCATCGGTAGCGGAACACGTGCTTAAGATGATTGGCTACATAGAGGAGCTCGCGGACCTTGGGACCACGTTGGAGAATGAACTCTACACTGACTTGATTCTCCAGTCCCTTCCTTCCACTTACGCCCAGTTTATCCTTAACTTCAACATGCAAGGAAAGGAGGTTGAACTTTCCGAACTTCTAAACATGTTGAGGAGTGCTGAGGGCACCCTACAGAAAGGTAGGGAAACATCCACTTTGTTTGTAGGAGGATCTTCCTCTTCTAGGTCCAGGGCGAAAGCCAAGGGAAAGAAGAAGAAAGCCCCCGCCAAACCAAGGGGCATGTGTCAGTAAAGTGGATACGAAGGGAAAGGGAAAGGCAACAAAGGTAGCGGGAAAGCTTGTGGGGAAGGAAGAATGCTTTTACTGTCACAAAAGTGGACACTGGAAATAGGATTGCAAGGCTTGGAAGGACAGAACCCAGGATCTGAAGCGAGTTGCGGCTTCAGCTTCAGGTGTGTATGTTATTGAAAACCGTCTATCAATAAACTCTACATCTTGGGTATTGGATACCGGATTAGGATCTCATATCTGTAATTCTTTGCAGGCGTTGAGAAAGCGTAGAGTTTTGAAGGCAGGTGATATGACCCTCAGAGTTGCAAACGGAGCTAGCATGGATGCTGAGGCCGTGGGGGACTATCACCTGGGATTGTCAGATGGACACTTTTTGGTTTTGCGTAGTTGTTATTTTGTACCAAATGCAACCTGTAATATCATTTCTGTATCTTTATTATCTAAAGAAGGTTATGAATTTGCATTTGTAAGTAATGTAGTGAACTTTCACCTTAATCAAGTTTTGATTGGGTCAGGTACATTAAACAACGGTATATACGTATTAAACCAACCACAGATTTTCAATGTCCAGAATACACACAAAAGAAAGTCTCCAGAAATCAATAAAACTTTCTTATGGTATTGTAGACTGGGTCACATCAATGAGAGAAGATTGACTAAGTTACATACAGAAGGATATTTGGATCCGTTCGAATATCAATCGTATGCAACTTGTCAATCCGGTCTCAAAAGAAAGATGACAAAGACTCCGTTCACTGGACACGGAGTAAGAGTGAGCGAGCTCTTGGGACTTGTACACAGCGACGTGTGCGGTCCAATGTCTACACATGCACGAAGTGGTTATTCTTACTTCATTACTTTTACGGATGGCTTTTCAAGATACGGTTATGTCTTCTTAATGAAACATAAATCCGAGGCTTTTGAAAAATTCCAGGAATATAAGAATGAAGTAGAAAAACAAACAGGCAAAAGTATCAAGGCACTGAGATCTGATCGAGGTGGTGAATACTTGAGTGCCGAGTTCCTGGGTTGCTTAAAAGAGAATGGAATTCTCTCTCAGCTTACTCCTCCATACACTCCGCAACATAACGGTGTATCGGAGAGACGGAACCGAACCCTATTGGATATAATACGGTCCATGATGAGTAACGCTGAGTTGCCGCGATCGTTCTGGGGATATGCGCTAGAATCAGCTGCATACCTTTTGAACCGAGTTCCTACTAAGACTGTGCCTACTACGCCATATCAGATGTGGTGTGGGAAGAGACCCTATCTTAATCACATTAAGACATGGGGATGTCCAGCTTTTGTCAAAAAGCAGCATGCGGACAAGCTCGAGGCACGCTCAGTACAGTGCAAGTTTGTGGGATATCCAAAGAACTCCAAGGGATATTTCTTCTATTGCGAAGAGGAACAAAAGGTTTTTGTTTCTCTCCATGCCCACTTTTTAGAACACCAGTTCATAGAAAAAGAAATAAGTGGGAGCGCAATAGAACTGGAAGAAATTCCAGAACCACGAGCTATTACTGAAAGCTTAGTAGAACCAGAGGGTTCGAAAGATCAGAACATTCCCACGCCACTCCGCAGGAGTAGTAGGCAGTCTCATCCGCCCGAGAGATACTACGGTTTTCTCATAGACGGGGATAGAGAGGATTGCATCATAGATTGTGATGAGCCTACTAGCTTCTAGCAAGCCATTCAGAGCGTTGACTCAGTAAAATGGCTGGATGCAATGCGGACCGAAATGGAGTCCATGTACACCAACAAAGTATGGACGTTGGACATTGCTCCAGATGGGGTAAAACCCGTAGGATGCAAGTGGATCTTCAAAAGGAAGATTGGTGTGGATGGACAGGTTGAGACCTATAAAGCTAGACTGGTTGCAAAGGGTTTTCGTCAGAGACCTGGTTTGGACTATGACGAAACCTTTTCTCCAGTGGTTATACTGAAATCCATTCGGATCCTTCTTGCCATTGCTGCCTTCCACGCTTATGAGATTTGGCAGATGGACGTAAAGACCGCTTTTCTAAATGGACATTTAGAGGAGTGTGTCTATATGGACCAGCCGGAGGGTTTCATTCAGAGTGGGAGCAGAGGAAAGGTGTGCAAGTTGCTCAAGTCCATTTATGGACTAAAGCAGGCATCGCGGAGTTGGAACATCTGTTTTGGTGAGACGGTCAAGGAATTTGGCTTTATCAAAAATCCAGATGAACCATGCATCTATTGTAGATTTGTAGCGAGAACTGTAGTATTCCTCGTTTTATACGTGGATGAAATTCTCTTAATAGGAAATGACATTCCTATGCTACAATCTGTCAAGGGGTTCTTGTCACACAGGTCTCCATGAAAGACCTGGGTGATGCCTCATACATTCTGGGGATCCGGATCTACCGTGACAGATCCAAGAGGATTTTAGAACTCTCACAGTCCAGGTACATCGACACCATACTGAAAAGATTCAGTATGGAAGATTCCAAGCGCGGTAATCTACCGGCTTGTCACGGGATCACCCTCTCCAAAGAGATGTCTCCCAAGACTGATTTGGAGAGGGATCGCATGTCTATTATACCCGACGCTTCTGCGGTAGGCTCTATAATGTATGCGATGTTGTGTACCAGACCAGATGTGGCTTATGCACTGAGTGTGGTAAGCAGGTATCAGTCAAACCCTGGGGAGAAACATTGGATAGCGGTAAAGAACATTCTCAAGTACCTGAGAAGGACTAAGGAGATGTTCTTGGTGCATGGCGGAAAAGACCTCCAGATTGAGGCCTTTGCTGACTCCAGCTTCTAGAGTGACAAGGATGATTCCAAATCCATGTCGGGTTTTGTCTTCACCCTCAATGGAGGGGCGGTGTGTTGGAAGAGCTCCAAACAGGAAACCGTTGCTGACTCGGCTATGGAAGCGGAATACATCGCTGCATCTGATGCCGCAAAAGAAGATGTCTGGATGAGGAAGTTCTTGAAAGAACTTCAGGTGGTTCCGTCCATTGTTGATCCAATACCTCTGTATTGCGACAACAACGGGGCTATAGATTTAGCGAAGGAACCCAGGTCCCATCAGAAATCCAGACACATCTTGAGGCGGTATCACCTGATCAGGGAGATCGTGGATCGCCAGGAGATCGAGGTTCGGAGGGTTGCTTCAGAAGATAACACTGCAGATCCATTCACGAAGGCCTTACCCCAGACTCAGTTCGAGCGGCTGATCGAGATGATAGGTCTTCGATACGCCAGTACATGGCCTTAGTGCAAGTGGGAGATTGTTAGTGTATATGCCCTAGAGGCCATTACTGTATCATACTAGTATGTATATTACTTGATGGAAGCTTGGGATATTCACAGTTGTATATACAATCTTACTCGAAATGGTAGTATGCTACTTGGTTTGTCTCTGCTTTAATGTGTACATGTGTTTCTTTTATTATATCACCTATACGCATTAGTGGAGCCCTTAGGATCTTTGCTTGATTACCAGCGTTGTGATGGCGCTCACACTCATGGGGGCTGGGTAATCCATAAGCACATCCTTATACAGGTCCCTAATCGTAGGACTATCGAGACAGGGCATCGATACTCCGGAGTAGACTAGCGTATGCGCTTCTCATCCCAGCGTGGGAGACGGTCTGTCCCACAGCCGTCAGTACGTCGTACTTGAGATAGTATGCGGTTGCTCGTTAGGTTACGAGTACACTGGACAGGACTCGTCGGGAACTGTTGGTTGGTATTATACCTATCGTCAGTTATCAGTTTCCAGGTGACATGAGTACAGCTTAGTCCGCTGACTTGACACTGTCACTTCGCCTCGAGTGTGTTCCCACTGTACTTTGATTACTACCCTACCACGGCTCAAAAGAGTCATGCAAACAGGTAGTAGTTGGGTGCAGTCCCGAAGCACTTGGAGGCAGTGACGGTTAGACAGGATTCGTCTCTCCCGGTATTGGGGGTTGACATCGCACTGTGTCCAGGAGAGCCATTACACAAGTAGTCTCTGGCCAGGGCAAGCGAGATATACTGGTAGGTTTCCAGTGTTATCTCAGGGTGTTCTGGGCTACACTCCGACACGACTTGTACCGCTATTAGGGGACTGACGTTAATCGCCCCCATAGGCCCGCCATGCGATGTATCAGACGAACAGACCGGACTGTACGGAGACTGTCACATACAGGCTCAGTAGGAGTTCAGATGGGTTCACCTCGTCAGTCTTCTTATCGACATCTACCTGGGGACCGTTACGTACAGCTAGTGCCGCTTGCGGTCTATGGTTAAACCCACTGCCAGCGTAGTGTCGAGTCTTTAGAGTCCCACACAGAAAGTTATTCGCCTTTAGGCAAAATGAGTAGAGGTCGCATGGTTTTGCGACAGGGTTTGTTCACATCCGTGCACTTGTGCACGTTTGCTGTCCGGACAGCTTATACTAGCGGGCTTTGGTTTAATCCAGATCCTATTATATGATTTGGGATTGGTTTTATCTTATTGTATTCGTGTTCCTCGGATCACGAATACGGGTGCGTATGCGCAGTTGACTGAGACAGAGGGAGAGGACTTTGATTAGGGTTAATGACCATTGTCATTTTCTTAACTCTAATGCTTATGTGTGTATTATGAATAATTGATATTAGTTATATATATAATTGTGCATGGTTAGGGTTGTTGACCATTTGACCATACTTGACTTGTTGACTTGGGTTGACAAGTTGACCATCATCATTCCATATGAAAGATGCTCTTTGATCCTTGCAATTTACATTTAATGTGAAATGATAATGGTCAAGTCTTGATTAACCATGACAATTATCTAGCTAATTATCTAATTTACATAATTCACACATATATGTGAGAATGGTTCATTATTCTCCTCATTCCATCATATTGATTCTCTTTCCTCCTCTTCCTCTCTCTCAAGCTCTCCCCTCTCATGAGTTGAGAAACACATGAGCTTGAGATAAAGCTCTCTAAAATAATCTCTACTCTCATCTAAGGTTCTAGGATTAGCACTTCTAGCACCTTAGTTACTTCTAGCTTAAAGTTGAAGCCAAAGGTTGAGGCTCTCGGGTGGATCCTTCTTCGACTAGAGAAGGCGACAATGTGAACACTTTCTTTCACTCCAAGGAGCAAGGAGAGAAGGACATAAAGCCCAAGGTATAACCTTTCTTCCATGTAGCTAAGACTAGTTAGCTTGTAATTAGTTTTTGTTTAGCAAAGATCCTCCTTTAGTTAGTCCATGTTGCCTAGTTCGATAAAAATCCGATTTTTATTCCGTTTTCCGCCTCCCCGCAAGCACCGGGGTGGGCAACGTGGACTTACAAATTTTCATAATGAAGGCGTCGTCGAGTCTTGGGTTAATCACTGCGGGGAGATCGAGGCCCGCCTGCATCAGCTGGAGCTTATGCGTCCTGCCCCCGAGATTTTGGCCGCGAGTACTCAACGGGTGGCATGGATCGAGCAGGGCGCCTCTTATTTCCGCCATCTGGAACAAGAAGCAGCTTTAAGGCGGAGAGAATGCTAAGAGACTTCGAGCAAATCTGCTCGAATACATGCTCAAGTGGATGCAAATGCTGCACAGTTGAAGGTTATCTTTGAAGGCCTTCTGCGATGCATCTCTGACGGGTTAACGCTGAGGCAGCAGCTTGATGTCGTCGAGCGGGATAGACAAAATCGCGAGGCAGCCCAGCAGGCAGTTGAGGAGCAGCTTTCATCCTTCCTGCAGCAGCGGGCTCAGGTGGAAGCAGAGTTGGCCGCGGCCGCCGATCAAGAGAAGGCATTGAAGGAAGTGCGAGAGCAATTGATGGGCTTACTTAAGACGCTTCCTTCTCAGTAGATGCCTTTGTATTAATTATACACTTGTAATCTTTGAATAATATGTATCCATTCTTTATTCTTTTATACGATTCGCCTTGTACTTAATTGAATTCATGAATAAAGATACACACATATTTTTTTGCAATGTCTTGTGTCATCTCTGCGCTTTCCCCCTTCTTTTATTATCAGCATGTTACCTTAGTAAACATGGTCGACAGATGATAGAGCGAGCATCCTGTCTTGGCTTCTTCAAGAGGTAGTGATGGCTTAGGACGCAGGTTCAGATCTGCTTCCTAAGACTTTTCAACTTTATAAGCCGTGAGGGTCTCACAAAGACTTTTCTCCCTACGGATCGAGAGGATCTCGTAGGTGTATTTTCTCCTTAGGAATCGTGAGGATTCCTAAGTGCGTTTTCTCTTATAAGTCGTAAGGATCTTATAAGAGATTTTTCTCTCTTACAAGTCGAGAGGACCCGTAAGCGGCTGTTTCCCTCCTTGTCGAGATTCGACTTTGGAGAGTGTGACCCATGAATAGTATGCAAGAGTCCATTTTGGACCGACTTGCAGGGTCCCAGTGCTTAGGAAACAGGTTTTTTAATCCCCGCTGCCCAAGGCTTCATCTCACAAGTCGAGACGAATCGAGAAGTTCTCGCAAAGACACTAATTTCCTCACGAGTCGAGACGAATCGAGCAGTTTTCGCAAGAATATCCTAACGTCACAGTTAACCTCTGCTCTTTACGACAGAGGTCCGTTAGGGTCTGTGGTACTAGGGTTTTGTTCATTGTACCGTCGCATTGGCTGATGTATTCCTTGATAGGCAATCTTGCTGTTCGAGTAGCCTTGCGACTGTCATGTCTCCGATCCCTTCTGGGGCTTGACAAGACGTCTTCAAGCAATCCTCCTCGGCAGTTTGACCGTCGGAAGAGCAAGCGCTAGGAATTTTGCCATGCCGCTTTTTACTTGAGGTTAAGCTCATTTTGGAGAGTCCCGATGAGTCATAACCACTCCGCGCTGGTGTGGGATGATCTCCGATAGTCTTTCAGGTTTTATATGAGTTACCGTCAAGACCCTGAAGCTAGGAATTTGGCATTCGCTTCGTTTGCTGGCATTGTGTCCGCTATATCGAGACGAATGTCGCAGTTGTCTCTAGGTTGTTGGTGAACCGTCGAGGTTTGGAACTAGGGATTTTGACGTGGCTCCGTTGTTTGATTGTCGCGTCTGAATCCTGATAGAGGAAGAACGCTGTGGTGACATCTCGTCTGCTGTATCGAGACGGACGTCGAGGTGGTGACCACTCCATGTTGGTGTGAGATGATCTCCGATGGTCTTTTGAGCTTTATATGAGTTGCCATTAAGACCCTGAAGCTAGGAATTTGGCCTTCGCTTAGTTTGCTGGCATTGCGTCTGTTGTATCGAGATGAATGTCGCGGTTGTCTCTAGGTTGCTGGTTAACCGTCGAGGTTTGGAACTAGGGATTTTGCCGTGGTTCCGTTGTTTGATTGTTGCGTCTGAATCCTGCCGGAATGAGGAGGAACGCTGCTGTTGACATCTCGTCTGCTATATCGAGACGAATGCTGAGGTGGAGTTGGGATTTTGCCATCACTCCGCTTGGTGATATTGCGTCCGAGTCCTGTTGAAGGAAGGACACTGTAGTGACATTCTGTCTGCTGTATCGAGACGAACGTCGAGGTGGTGACCACTCTGTGTGGGATGATCTCCGGTAGTCCTTCAGGTTTTATATGAGTTACCGTCAAGACTCTGAAGCTAGGAATTTGGCTTTTGCTTCATTTGCTTTTGCGCGTCCCAATCCAGCTGGGGGAAGAACGCTGGGGAGACATCGCGTCTACTGTATCGAGACTAACGTCGAGGTGGTTCCTAGGTTGCCTGTGTACCGTTAGGACCTGGAACTAGGGACTTTGCCGTGGCTCCGTTGTTTTAACCTTGGGTTGTTGATGTTGTATCTGCATCCTGCTGGACTGTGAAGGAACGCCGTTGTTGACATTGCGTCTGCTGTATCGAGGCGAATGCTGAGGTGAAGCTGGGATTTTGCAGTCGCTTCGCTTTGTTTCGACCGTAAGGTCTTTTGTTGGCGTTGTATCTGCATCCTGCTGGACGTCATTCTGCTTTGTTTCGACCGTGAGGTCTTTTGTCGGCGTTGTATCCGTATCCTGCTGGACTGCGAAGGAACGCCGTTGCTGACCTCTCGTCTGCTGTATCGAGACGAATGCTGAGGTGGAGCTGGGATTTTGCCGTCACTCCGCTTTGTTTCGACCCTGAGGTCTTTTGTCGGCGTTATATCCATATCCTGCTGGATTGCGAAGGAACCCCGTTGTTGACATCTCGTCTGCTGTATCGAGACGAATGTTGAGGTGGAGCTGGGATTTTTCCGTCACTCCGCTTTACTGACCAGGGGGTCTTTCGTTGACGTTGCACCCGTATCCTGCTGGACTGCGAAGGAACGCCGTTGCTGATTCTTAGGCAGTAGATATTGCCATTAAGATTTGGAACTAGGGACTATGCCGTGGCTCCATTTCGTTGTGACTCTGAGGTCGGTTGTTGACGTCACGTCTGCATCTGGTTGGAGTGAGAAGAAACGCCGTTGGTGATCTCTAAGTTGTCGATATCGACGTCGAGACCCTGAAGCTAGGGATCTTCTTTTGCTTCGTTTGTTGACATTGTGTCTGCAATATTACGACAAATGTCGAGGTTGTCTCTAGGTTGTCTATGAACCGTCGAGATTTGGCTTCGCTTTCTGGTGGAGCCCGTTGGGAAGGTATGGTTCCCTCTTTGTTTGTGCCCCTGGATTGTATACAGGGATCGATGTGATCTCACCTGTAGGGCAAAAGTTTCATTCATTTTTTTATATTATTATTTTATTTCCGCGATGCTCTATCATTTCAGCTTTTATATCGCGAAGGTCGCGATTGCCCAATCATTTCGGCTATTTTTTCGCGGTGCCCAATCATTTCGGCTATTTTTCATTTTACTCGCTGCTTTTTATTGCGAGTTGCCCAATCATTTCGGCTGTTTTCGTATGCATACATTTTTACTTGCTGATTTCGTTGCAAGTTGCCCCATCATTTCGGCTATTTCATATGCATTTTTAGCTTGCTGATTTTTTATCGCGAGTGTGGAACTTGGGATCTGGTGCCAATCTCAGCATTAGCATCGCTACAACTGGAATATTGCCAGGAGCGAATCATCATTTGCCATGAAAGGATTTGAGACCGATTTAGGCATCAGCATCGCTTCAACTGGGATATTGCCAGGAGCGAATCATCATTTTCCTCTGTCGATGTTGAACAAAGGTGTCTTAGTAAACAGGGTTAGGATCCTGTCGACTAAGGCTTTTGACTTCATGAGCCGTAAGGGTCTCACAAAGGTATTTCTCCCTACAAGTCGTGAGGATCTCGTAGGTGTGTTTTCTCCTTAGGAATCGTGGGGATTCCTAAGTGTATGTTCTCTTATGAGTCGTAAGGATCTTACAAGAGTGTTTTCTCCTTGCAAGTCGAGAGGACCTACAAGTGTTTGTTCACCGTGTGAGCATATCCCTAGTCGCTGGTGGGACTCTGTTAGGGAAATGTTCATTCGTGCCCGTGGATTGTATACAAGGGTCAATATTGAACCGCTTGTAGGGCAATATCGAAGGTTGTAGGGGTTGCTTAAGAACAGGTTCAGGTCTCTGTAACTTAATACTTTTAAATCTTATGAGCCGTGAGGGTCCCATAAGAGAGTTCTCCTTACGAGTCGTGAGGATCTCGCAAGTGTAATTTCTCCTCAGGAATCGTGAGGATTCCTAAGTGTGTTGCTCCCTTGTGAGTCGTAAGAATCTCATGCGGGTGGTTTCTCCTTATAAGGTCGAGAGGACCCTGTAAGTGTCTTTTAACGAAGTTGCGCCCTTTCGGGTTTTCACAAACACTCGCCGGTAGCCCTGCTGTTTTTACTCACGGAGCCCTTTCGGGTTTTCATCCGTGCCCATTTTGCTTATGGACATACCATTTTTTTTAACACCACGTCAGCTTGGGGATGCCGCGGGTTGGTAGTAGTTTAACGACGTTTCGGTCATAGGTCAACGTATGATTACGCAGCTAAATTTTGCCGCAAATCTTCACATGTTTTGTGCCGGAGGTAGATTCCTTGAAGAGAGGGCTGAAGGCGACTTCTTCGTCAACGTCGCTTCCAAACGTGATAACTTGCGATCCCTTGGTGTCGGCTATGTGACAGTTGCCAGCAGCTCTTTTACGCTCATCTGTTGTGCTTTTCTGTTCCCGACGATCCTTGCGCTTCACTCGTTGAACGTGTCGTCGATGGGCAACATATCCCTACCACCAGTTTTTAAAGGGTATGCATTCTTCGGTAGGGTGTGCAATCCTCTGATGGTATAAACAGAAGTTAGGATGTATATCCGCTTCATCGAGATGTATACCTCCAGGAGAATTTCCTTTGAAAGAAGGCAACTTCATTCCTATTGCCAGGGCCCTAGTAAATCGTTTCCTTACTTTAATCTTCTTTTGCTGGTGATAGGGATGCTTTGCTCCAGCTGGGATATCTCGACCTTTTCCTCCAGTCGTCGACGTTTGGCTTTTTTGAATATAGCCAGTTCACGCTCTCGATTAGCTTTGCTTTTCTGACGGACCTCGTTTAGGAATGCATCAATCATTTCGTATGATGGTTCTAGAAGTTCAGGCTCAGGATTTGCCCCCGGTTTCTCTGTGTAAGGAACGTCTTCATTGTTTATCGACGAGTGAAAGATCACATGGCAGCTTGCTACGTAACCTTCAGATTCATCCGACGAGTCTTCTCCGTCATCTCCGTCTTCAAGGATGTGGCCAAGGAATTCTTGGAGCGTGATTGGAGTCCGCGCTTTCTGGTTATACTCTTCCAGTGCGTCGATTTGTTTCTGCAGGTCCGTGTGTTTGTCGCCTGGCTTCACGGGCTTTTTGGATCTCTTCTTCTTTTTCTTTGAATATTTTGACGGCTGGGTATGAGTGCTTGGGCCATCACCACCAATCTTTGGAGTTGGGCACGGCTTCAGCATCCCTTCAATGATCTGAGGTTCCAACGGGTTCTTCCACCTGATCGCCGGGCATGTCTGGAGATCATTCAGCATCTTTTTGGTTTTGGCTGAAAGAACCACCTCCCATGGGGCTTCTTCAACAAAAGAGCACGTTGCCCCCGGTGTATCCATCTTCTTAGGAGTGTGCGGCTGCGGTGGGTTTACTTTCCACTTCTCGGACAGCGCAAACTTGCCTTGTAGGTACTGATCTTCGATCCATCCCTTAAAGACGAAGCAATCCTCGATCGGATGACTTACCGTTTGATGGTAAGGGCAGTAATTGGGGTTATTCACTTCGCTGGGTTGCAGCGGTCGCCTGGGATTCGGCAAACTGATAAGCCTGTTGCGCATAGCCAGCTCGAACAGCCTCTTCGTCTTGTCTCGTGGGAATGAGTAAGGACGCTTCATTTTCTCATTGTAATAACGCCGTCTCTCTTCCAGCTGATCTGCTAGCTTTGGGGCACTGGGCTGCTGTTGGGTATTTGCAACGAAGGTCGCCTTCCCTTTACCCTTGTCGTTCCGCAGTTCTGGCTTCGGGGGAGACGGCCTGTGACCCATTTGATCCATCTGGGCTGGCTTATCAATTAACGCCTAGAACGTGGTCGGTTTAAAGAACATCATGAACTGTGAAATAGTTGCATGAGGGTCTAGGGTGCCCACGAACATGCCCACCGCTGGTGCTTCTTCGATGCGCTGTTCGCACTTCGACCACAAGTTCCGCCATCGGATTGCATATTGAACCCAAGTTTCGCCCGGCTTTACTCTTGCATTGATCAAAGCTGTTATTGGAGTACGCTCGCTGGCCCTTGCGAAACACTGGGTAAACAACAACTCCATTTCAGCGAAAGTTTTGATGGAGTCGTTCGGAAGCTCGGAGTACCATTCAAACGCCGTCTCCGATAAGCTGCCGACGAATTGGCGAAGCAGGAGCTTATCATCGCCGCCTGTGTTGCCACAAAGAGCCCTGAACTGGGCAACATATTGATGGGGATTGCCTGTCCCCTTGTAGACATGGAATTTTGAGATCGTGTAGCCCGGCGGGTATTTGATCTGATCATACCAGCTCGGATATGGTCGCCCCGTTTTGACAACTTGACCGGCCGCTTCATTTGCCTGGTGGACTCGTATCTGATGAGCTATATAGTCATCCAGGGCAGCTTTGGAAATTGTCTCCTCCTTGGCTGCTGAATGAGCCGGAGGAGGATTAGATATTTCTCCTCTGTCATCTTCGAGGACAATCGGAGGATCTTCGGCAGGAGGGTCCTGCTGGATCATCATACCCACCATATCTTGGAAGAGGAGCGCCATTTGTTTTATGTTAGCCACTTGCTCTGCAGCTTCTTTGTCCTTCTTTTCGAGGACTCTGCGTAAGAAGTCAGCGTCAGTTTCTTGTTCGTGACGCTGCTCTGATGATGCCTCCGAGCTTTCTTTTGGCCCGGTAAGTGCGGCCATTGCAGTCATTATTTCCTGAAGCTTCTGTTGTTGCTTCTGGGCTTTCGTCACGGATCGGGTGAGCGGTCGGTGACCCTTCGAAGCACGGCTTTCCTCCTTTCCGGAAACCATATAAACAGTATGGACTGTTATGCCCCCAGACTTAGGGTGTTTGGTCTCGGCGTATTTACATTCTGCCATATTCATAAGGGTTTTCCTTGGCTTCCTTCTTCTTTAAGCAGTTGATGTTGAGGGAGCCATTGCAGTGGGTACCCAAGTAACTGTTGCTTTTTCTGGCTTGACAGAGTAGTCCCCCTCCTGCCGAACCATCATCTTTTTCTGTCGGCGGAGATAGTCTTGATCCATTACGGAGTCTTGGACTTGATGCCAGACCTTGTAAATTTTAGAGGACAGCCGTTGAGGGGGATGCTCCAGCTTCACTTTTGGGGCATTATCCACAGGTGTACGAGATCTTTTCAATGCGGCAGTTGGCGAGTTTTTACGCACCCTTCTTAGCGGTTCAAAGTTATTCCCGGTCGGGATAGCAGCACTAATCTCCACCATTGGAGCTGGCAGAGTTAGCCCAGAGGGGGAGTTGCCCCCAGCCTTCCTTATCCGGCGCCAGTGACGACGGCGAGCATGTCGTGCGATTGGAGTTAGTTTAGCCGTAGGGGTGACCTCCTCATGCCCCCTGTTGGTCAGAATTTGCTGGTATAAGCCGTTTAAAGACCGACGTCCGTTGAATGGGGATGGCCAACCTATCAAAAGCAGACTTCCGAATAGGGGAAGCGACCTTGGCGATTTCGCCTGGAACGGGAGCAGGGATGGCTATCCGCTTCGGGATAACGCCTTCTGGTATTGCAGGCTTCTTCATGGGCCCGTTGGAGCTCTGGCCTAGTCTGTTAAATACTGAGGCAGTAGAGTTGGGTGACCCGTTGAGAGGGGCCGCAGTAGTAGCAATCCGATTGAATACCGACTTCTCGGGAGCTTCTTGTGACGGTACAGGGGCGTTAAAGCTCATGGGTGGAAGTATGGTCCCAAAGAACAGTCCGGTAGTGGCCTGAGTCACCTGGTCCACCGGCATAGCGAAGATGGAGGCCACTCGGGGCCCGTCAGTCACTCCTCCAAATGGGACGGAGTGAGAGTTGCAGTTGCAGTCAGTGCAGTTTGAAGCTATTGATCTTCTGTTTTCTGCACGGAGCAAGACACTAAATCTAAGTACCTCGAATCCACAGGCAACCACAGCAAACCGGGAATCATTCGCGAACACGATACACGAAGTGTGGAGTGGAAAGAGGAAATGGTCCCACCGGGCGTGCCAGAATCTGTTCCCCTCCGAATGACACGGCGCGACAAAGACATCTTGCCTGAGATTCGGGGCAGATGCTATTTGGTTTTATCCGTCCACCTCTCCGAAGATGCCAAGTTGATTTATGGCACCATGTATAGAAGGTTTAAACGGATGCGGCCGATGTAGCAGACTTCGTTAGATTCCCCCTCGTTTGAGGGGTTTTTGATTGTGGGGACGCTCTTCCCTGCAGGCGCAAGCCCCTGCAGTTAATTACGCTACCGCATCGCGGTAACAACTTTCTCCTTCTCCAGATGGTCACTTCGTGTCGTGGGTGTTTGTTTTGTTTGTGGTTGCTCGTGGATTGTATACGGAGACTAATTTATGTTGTCGCCCGTAGGACGTGGATTAGTCCAAATCCGTATTTTCTTAGATTTGGGTTTGGGGTTTTGGTTTAAGGATACGTTAGCCATATTTGAGGCTAAGATCAACTTAAACGTTTGTTAAGGATGCGTTAGTCTAATTTTAGACTAAAATCAACTTAACGGGATCGTTTAGATCCGACAAAAGAGTATTTGGGCTCTATTGTTCAAGTTTAGGGACATAGTGGTCCATTGCCAGTTTAGGGACATGGTGGTCCATTGCCAGTTTAGGGACATGGTGGTCCAACATTCCCATTTTGGGGACGAATATTGGTTTAAGGACATTATAGTCCATGAGTTTAAGGAACCCACAGTCCGTAGCAATATATGGTTGTCGGGACCCGTCACCTCTCTGACGACGTTGAAGGATTACAACGACAAATATCAGAGGAGTTCAGAGATGTACCCTTGAACCGGGTGTAAATTGATTTGGGAGAGCAGTTGTGCTCAGTTCAATTTAATTTGAGGACTTATGGCCAAAATTGGGTTAAGTCCAGTTAGAAAAATGTCTAACATTTATATTTGGCCTATTAGGCTTTTACTTGGGCTCTGCCCTTTTACTAATGCATAGCATTGGGATTTTGGTCTGTTTAGACTTTTTCTTTTCTTAAATTGGGCTCTGCCCCTTTTCTAATAATGCATAGCATTTTTGTTTGGTCTGATAGACCTTTTAATTGGGCTCTGCCCTTTTCTAATAATGCACTGCATTTAATAGTCTGACAGTGCGCCACGTGGCCTGTCAGGCGCTTTGCGCCGATTGAGGAGCGCAAGGCGCAAACTGATGTGGAGGTGACACGTGTCACGCTCTGGTGAGCGCAAGTCTGTTAGCGCAGTGCGCTGCGCTAGTGCGCTGCTGACACGTGGCGCGCTCTGGTGACTTGCGCCAATCCAAGAGCACAGTGCTCATTTTTTTAAAGCGCAAAGCGCAGATTATTCTAAGGTTGACACGTGGCGTGTTCTGGTGACTTGCGCCAACCCAAGAGTGCAGATGCTCATTTTAGAAGTGCAAGGCACTATTCAATAGCGCAGAGCGCATCTTGATCTATTTTAGATCAAAGAAACAAGTTCTTAAGAACCAATGGTTCATCAAAAGGCTGTGCCTTTATATAGATCAAAAGATCTAGGGAAGAAGTAAATTACTTCTTTTAATTTCTTGTGATTGGATATTTGAAGATCTTGTTCTTAGATCTTTGATCTTTTTAGAAGAAATTCTTCTTTTTATCAAAGGTTTACCTTTTTTTTCTCTTTGAGATTTTCTCAAAGTTTTTAGAGGAGCTCTCTATTTTTTTCTATCTGAGACTTGGAGTCTAGGGGCCTTTATATAGGGCCAATTAGTTTGTTAGGTTAGTTACAGAGATCTTTCTCTGATTGATCTGGGGATATTTCCCCACCGTCGGATCTTTGATCCTAAGGCCTCTGTTTTACAGAAGATAATCTTCTTGTTTTTATAAGATTAAAAATATCTTTCTAGAATTTTAATTCTGATTAAATAATTTATTATTTAAATTTTAGTGCTGGCACAGTTGGCACAGTTGACACGTGTCGCGCAGCGCAGAGCGCAACGCACCTGTGCTAGCGCACCTGCGCTGACACGTGTCGCGCAGCGCAACTGCGCTGACACGTGTCGCGCAGCGTAGAGCGCATGTCATCTGAAGCGTTGCTTCCTTTATTTTTATTTTTAAAACAGAGCCTTGCTCTGATTGGGTGCGCTGCCTTGGGCGCAGCGCTGGCGTGTCTGCTTTTGACATATGGCGTATTACGCGAAGCGCAAAGAATCTGAAGCGTTGCTTCACCTTTTGAATTTTGAAATTCAAACAGAGATTTGCTCTGATTGGGGGAAACAGGCCATTTACGAGAAAGCCAGGACGCAGCGCCTCCTTCAACAAGCCGCTGAGAATGACAATGCTCCTCGTCGCCAACCCGTCATGCAAAAGACCCAGCACAGAGGCAAAAATAAACCAAAGAACGGAAAAAACGTTCGATAGCAACATAGCAGATCTGAGAAGCCACGCGATCAAGAATCGAGCAGCCGGGATCCGTCTCTCATAAAGAAGATGGGTCTAGAATATTCTTTTCCCTAAGACAAGACAAAGAAGATATTCAATCTTCTCATGAAACATCAGACGATGACTCCCGGAGTCCAAGCACCCCGAACAAGAAAACGAGGTCTCTCATCCTGACTATTGCCCTTATCACTGAGCAATAGGACATCCTCTCGAAGACTGCTTCACCTTCAAGAACTGGGTTGAAGACCGGTATCAACTCGGCAGGTTCGCTCTATCCAGCAGTTGGAGGGTAACCCCACCGTAGAAGCATGAACCGAAAGCCACGTATGCAGCAGGAATGGAACCAGATCAATATCGGTCTTGGAAGCGATCTCATATCTGCCACGTGATAACGCTGTCAGAAGAAGAGCCCAAGAATATGGATGACCTCCCCTGGTGCTTCGAAAATGATGATGGCGAAGTGATATCAGAGTTTCTACCGGCGCCAAAAGAGCTGGAAGATGGAATACATACTGCTGCAGATAACCTCAAGAAAATTGATTTGGGGACGACAAGTGACCCGCGGCCGACATTCGTCAGTGAGCTGTTGTCTGAAGATAGGGTGGCTGCGCTAAAGGACGTGCTCATGCAGCATAAAGATTGCTTTGCATGGAACTATTCCGAGATGCCGGGATTAGATCCAGAAATAGCCGTCCACAAATTGGCGATATCTCCGGACGTTAAACCGATCAAACAAGCACCGAGAAGAATGCGGCTTGAGCTTGAGATGAACATCAATACCGAAGTCAAGAAGCTAATCGACTCTGGCTTCATCCAAGAGGTTCAGTATCCCGACTGGATCGCCAACATCGTCCCGGTGATGAAGAAAAATGGGACGGTGCGCATATGTGTGGACTTTCGGGATCTCAACAAAGCTTGCCCAAAGAACGACTTTCCAGTACCGGTCATTGAGCTGATGATAGATAACACGTCCTCTCACGAAGTCTTCTCCTTCATGGACGGCTCATCGGGATACAATCAGATAAAGATGCATCCTGAGGACCAGAAGCATACCGCTTTCCAGACCTTTTGGGTATATTCTGCTATAAGGTGATGCTTTTCGGTCTAAAGAACGCCGGTGCCACCTATCAGAGGGCCATGACAAAGATTTTTGATGACCTCATGCATGAAATCGTCGAATGCTATATCGACGACCTCGTGGTTAAAAGCAAATCGTACGAGGAACATTTAAAGCATCTGAAGATCGTGTTTCAACGCCTTCGAAAATACAACTTGAAGATGAACCCTCTCAAATGCGCGTTCGGAGTTTCCTTAGGTAAGTTCCTAGGATTCGTCGTCCGACACCGAGGCATCGAAATAGACCCGTCAAGGATCAAGGCGATCCTGGAAATGCCTCCGCCAAGGACTCTCAAGCAATCGCGGTCTCTCCAAGGAAAGCTCACGTATATCCGGAGATTTATGGCTAACCTCTCTGGCAAATGCCGTCCTTACAGTCACTTGATGAAGAAGGGAACCCCATTCGTCTGGGATCGCAAATGCCAAAGCGCACTGGACGAAATTAAGCAATACCTGCAGAATCCGCTGGTGCTGACCACTCCGGTCAAGGGAAAGCCTCTCATTCTATATACAACCGCCCTTGAGGGTTCTCTAGGTGCACTTTAGGCATAAGAAAACGACCAAGGGAAAGAGAGAGCCCTCTACTACTTGAGTCGAGTTCTCCTGGGGGCAGAAAACAATTACTCCCTCATTGAAAAACACTGCCTGACGTTGATCTTCACGATAACGAAGCTCAGACACTATGCGTTGGCACATGGGGTCCATCTCATATCAAAGGTGGATCCTCTCAAATATTTGATGTCAAAGGCTATATTAACAAGGCGGCTCGCTAAATGGGCCCTGCTCTTGATGGAGTTCTCGATAACTTATCGTCCTCTCAAGGCAATGAAAGGCCAGGCCATCGCCGACTTTCTCGCTGAGCATCCAATACCTGCCGACTCTCCCTTGAACTGCAAATTACTAGACGAACACGCGTTTGACACGATCGACGAGGAGAGAAGAGAGAATGATACCTAGTGGGAAATCTACTTCGATGGAGCATCTTCCATGAAGAAGCGCAAACAAAGCACCCCCATAATCAAATCCGGGGTGGGCCTCATCTTCGTGACTCCATAAGGAGGGATAATGCGCTTTGCCTTCTCCTTAACAGACCCGAGAACGAACAATGAAGCCGAATATGAAGCTTTGATAGCAGGTCTTGAGATCGCCGTCGATAAGGGAATTGAGAACCTCCTCATATACGGAGACTCCCAGCTGGTCATTAGTCAAGTAAACGACGACTATCAAACGTGCAAGCCAAAGCTGGTAAAGTACGGCGAAAGAGTGCAACAACTGCTGACCCAAATTCCTTCCTACACCCTGGAAAGCATACCGCGTGCGGAAAATAGCAAGGTGGATGCATTAGCCAAGCTCGCTAAAGAACCGGCCGACGAGAACCTCGATAACATGAGGATAACTGTGCAAAGCCGTCGGGTTCTTGCACCAGCAGAGATATCTCCAGAGTCATCCGAAGAAAAAGGAGCAATCGAGCAAACGACTCTACAAATAAAAGACCAGGAAAAGGCTATGGATTGGAGAGTAGTTTTTATAGACTACTTCAAATCCCGTCGAACACCTGAAGATGCATCCTCAAGGCATCAGCTCATGAAACGAGCTCTATCCTTCGCCTTTGTTAATGATACTTTGTATAATAGATCATTTGATTCTCTATGGCTAAGATGCCTGAGACCCGAAGAGGCAAAGAGAGCCGTCCAAGAAACTCATGACGGACTCTGCGGTTCTCACCAAGCCGGCCCAAAGAAGAAGCTGAAGATCAAAAGGATGGGCTACTATTGGCCCACGATGATCCAGGACTGCCTCGAATACGCGAAGTAGTGCCACTCGTGCCAGGTTCACGGGGACTTTATCCATCGGCAGGCAAATCCACTACACCCAACGGTAGTTAGCTGGCTGTTAGTGTATATGCCCTAGAGGCCATTACTGTATCATACTAGTTTGTATATTACTTAATGGAAGCTTGGGATATTCACAGTTGTATAGACAATCTTTCTCAAAATGGTAGTATGCTACTTGGTTTGTTTCTACTTCAATATGTGCATGTGTTTCTTTTAGCATATTGCTTATACATATTAGTAGAGCCCTTAGGATCTTTGCTTGATTACCAGCGTTGTGATGGCAGTCACACTCGTGGGGGCTGGGTAATCCACAAGTACATCCTTATACAGGTCCCTAGTCGTAGGACTATCAAGACAGGGCATCGATACTCCGGAGTAGACTAGCGTAAGCGCTTCTCATCCCAGCAGGGGAGACGGTCTGTCCCACAGCCGTTAGTACGTTGTACTTGAGATAGTATGCGGGTGCTCGTTAGGTTACGAGTACACTGGACATGACTCGTCGGGAACTGATTGGTTGGTACTATACCTATCGTCAGTTATCAGATCCCAGGTGACATGAGTACAGCTTAGTCCGCTGACTTGACACTGTCACTTCGCCTCGAGTGTGTTCCCACTGTACTTTGATTACTACCCTACCATGGCTCATAGGAGTCGTGCAAACAGGTAGTAGTTGGGTGCAGTGCCGAAGCACTTAGAGGCAGTGACGGTTAGACAGGATTCGTCTCTCCCGGTATTGGGGGTTGATATCGCACTGTGTCTAGGAGAGCCATTACACAAGTAGTCCCTGTCCAGGGCAAGCGAGATATACTGGTAGGTTTCCAGTGTTATCTCAGGGTGTTCTGGGCTACACTCTGACACGACTTGTACCGCTATTAGGGGACTGACGTTTACCGCCCCCTAGGCCCGCCATGCGATGTACTCAGACGAACAGACCGGACTGTACGGAGATTGTCACATTCAGGCTCAGTAGGAGTTCAGATGGGTCTCACCTCGTCCGTCTTCTTATCGGCATCTACCTGGGGGCCGTTACGCATAGCTAGTACCGCTTGCGGTCTGTGGTTAAACCCACTGCCAGCGTAGTGTCGAGTCTTTAGAGTCCCACACAGAGAGCTATTTGCCTTTAGGCAAAAGAGTAGAGGTCGCATGGTTTTGCGACAGGGTTCGGTCACATCCGTGCACTTGTGCACGTTTGGTGTCCGGACAGAGGTCGCATGGTTTTGCAACAGGGTTCGGTCACATCCGTGCACTTGTGCACGTTTGGTGTCCGGACAGTTATTACTAGCGAGTTTTGGTTTAAGCCAGATCCTAGTATATGTTTTGGGATTGGTTTTATCTCGTTTGTATTCGTGTTCCTCGGAACGCGGATGCGGGTGTGTATGCACAGTTGTCAGAGACAGAGGCAAAGGATCTCTTTGTATTCGTGTTCCTCGGAACACGGATACGGGTGTGTATGCACAGTTGACAGAGACAGAGGCAGAGGATTCTCGTTAAGGTTGTTGACTGTTGACTTTTGCTAAACCCTAATGAGAATTAGATATATGATTAATGATAATATTAATTAAGTATTATTGTGCCATGGTTGGATTGGAAGGTTGACTTTGTTGACTTGTTGACTTTGTTGACCGGTTGACTAGGTTGGACTAGTTGACCATCATCATTACAATGGCTATCATTTCATGGCAAAGACTTTTGCTTGCTTGCTATTCTTTACAAAATGAGTGCATGAAATGATATTGCCATATGACATGATATGAACCATAACATAATACTCAATTACTATAATTATTATTATTCTTTTGGATTATGAGAGCATGGGAGGAAAATGTCAAGCTCATTCTTTCATTTGCTTTCTCTCTCATCCTCAAGCTCTCCCTCTTCCTCTTGCTCTCTCTCTAGTTCATGGTTCTACTTGTCTCATGTGTTGAGAAGCAAGAACCATATAGATAAAACCCAAAACACTCCTCTAGTCATCCTAGTTCATAAGGTCTAGCAAACCAAGTGTTCTAGTTTCTTCAAGTTTGAAGTAGAAGCCAAAAGGTAGAAGCTTTCGGGTGGATCCTGTAGGGTTCCTAGGCACACTAATGAGGTCTCATAAGGTATCAACAATGCCAATTTCAAATTTTTCCGGTGCCGAGAAACCCTAATACGGATCGTTAACTAGAGTTTAGGCGAAACGAAATGCTACTAAACTACTTTAGTGCTAAGTGAATGGAAATACAACCTTTATAGATCCGGTCCTCCACTTCCTTAGCTCCGTGACGATGTCCCCTCGCTGCGATCATCGGATCTCGGACTCTAGTGTTGATTTCATCGGAGAAATGATCGGGCTAGGTCGTCGACTTCGATGCCGAAGATGATCTACGTCGAGGCAACACAAGATCAAGCTACAACTTCATCAAGCCATGAAACTTGTGAAGAAAACACCCTATACTACTTGGCAAGTGGTAGAGGATGAAGAAATAGGAAGTGGGTTCTCTTTGGATTTGGATTTCTCACTTGGAATCATCACTTGACATTTTTTAAGCAAGCTTTTCTTTTCTTTCTCAAGAGGAAGAAGAAGAAGAAAAGAATTATGAATTCCTTCAAAAAGGAAAAATGAAGTGATGGTTATCATAATGCAACCATGGGTGAGGCTAACTCATGTAGAGAATAAACTAGGGTTAAGGGAAATGGTTAGGGTTAAGGAAAGAAACAAAATGGTCAAAGCATTTCAAAGCTTCATGAAGCTTCAAGAAAAAACAAAGAATGCCACCATTTTATTTTATCCAAAAGAAATAAATAAATAAATTAAAACCCTAACCATTTACTTAACCAAGGTTTAAATCAAACATACACCCAAGTTTGCATGTATCATCAAACATGATACAATCTTGTGCACAAAAAATATATCACATATACAATATGCACAAACAAGTGAGAAAAACATCTTAAGTGAACCAATATTAGTTAATGTAAAGTAATATATCAAATATATAATTATACATTAAATCATTAAATCAACACTTGATTTAACGATCCGGTCACATCACATATGACCGACTAATATCCAATGTATCGACTTATCGAATCAATCCTCGATTCGATAACTAGGTTATATCGCATACAACCAATCGATACATTCATCGCGAGAATAGAATACGGTATCACATACACGCATTATTCTCGGTCCCGCACATATCTCATATGCGCTCCTATTTCGTTTCGCTTGAGCCAGGAAACCTCTGTGTAGGACTCTAAAGACTCGTCAATACGCCGGCAGCAGGTGATGATTATATCAAACACCCACAAGCCGCAAGCGGTCTGCTGAATGTAACGGCCACCCGGGTATTGAACGATCAGAAGATCGACGAGCAAGCCCGCTCACACTCCTGTGAATCCAACCAGTAACACTTACCGTACAGTTCGGTCTCGTCGTCTGATATGTCGCATATCTCGCCTAGGGGTGGTAAACGTCAAACCCCAATAGCTCGATAAGTCGTGTCGATATGAGGTCTTTAACAGTTCGAGAAACTACAGGTAACACTTACCAGTAAATCTCAGCAACCCTGGCCAGGGATTTCCGGTTATAGCCAATCGAACACAGCACAACATCAACTCCCTATACCGGGAGAGACGAATCCTCTCCTATCGCTCATTATCGCTCATTGCCTCCATATGATTCGGGACTGTACCCAAAAACCACCGTTTTGCACGCCCTCTTGGACGTGGTAAGGTGGAAATCAAAGCACAGTGGGAATCACACAAGACTCTATGACGATCTCGGGTCAACAGACTACTCTGTACCAGTGTCACCAGAGAACTGCCATCTGACGTAAGGTATAATACTATCTGGGAGTTCTCGGCGAGTCCGTCCAGTGTACACAGTCTCCACTGAGCACCCTATATCATCTCTGATGTCAAACACCAATGGATATGGGATCATCCATCGCCCATCTGTATGGGTCAAGAAGGTATACGCTAGTCTACTCTGGTATATCGATGCCCCGTCTCGATATACCCACGACTAGGGACCTTGAAGGATGTACTTATGGACTACCATGTCCCCATTAGTATGATCTGCATCACAGTCCAGGTAGTCAAGTACACATCCTAAGGGCTTTACCAACATGTAACAGAGAGACAATCAGTGTACACGTTAAGGTAAAGAGCAACCAGATAGCATACTATCATGTCGAGCAAGAAAGTCCTCCCTATATATGTCCAAGCATCCACTACAATATACATCCTATGTATAGTAATGGCTTCTAGAGCATACATATAACTAACAATCTCCCACTTGCACTAGGGCCATCTGTATAGCAGTGGTTGTAGTATCTCATACTCAACCATCCCATAAAAGTCTCTCTCTAGGAAAAGGCCTTTGTGAGTGGATCCGCCGTGTTGTCCTCTGAGTCTACTCTCCTAACCTCGATCACCTTGGAGATCAACTATCTCCATGATCAGGTGATGCACCCTCAGAATATGTCTGGATTACTGATGGGACGGGCGTTCCTTGGCATAAGCCACAACTCCATTGTCACACAATGGAAGGAATGAAGTTCATCTCATGAACTAATATATACCCAGACTTCCTCTTTGGTAGTATCTTTGGTAGCGATATATCCAGCCTTTATCGTCTAGTATGCCACGGTATCTAATTTGGAACTCTTCCAACATACCGTCCCTTTACTGAGGGTAAAGACAATGCCTGCGACTGACATTCAGTCGTCCTTATCACCCTGGAACCTTTCCAGTGATTCTTCCCAGAATCAATTGATGCCATCTCACTACATCTAGTGAGTATCCTAACATCCAATTAGATCTATCTCATAGATCCAAAACCCAGGATTTAGTAGGTATCACTTTGATCCTATATGGAGAATCCTTGCGATAAGCGGAGATTGACCGAGCGCAGCATAGGAAACTTCTTTCTTATCAAGAGTATGTCATCCACGTACTCTACGAGGATAACCACCATACTCCCTACTACCTTTTTGTATATACAAGGTTCATCTACCATTTTGATGAAGTTAAACTATTTGACTACTACATCAAAACAGATGTTCCAACTCCGCGATGCCTGCTTTATCCTATAAAGTATCTTGTACACGTTTCCGCTGCTCCCACTGTTTATGAAGCCCTCTGACTGTGTACTTATAGACTCTCTCTTCTAAAACATCATTTAGAAAAGCAGTCATGACACCCAACCGCCAGATATCGTAGTCATGGTATGTAGCCGTGGCAAGTAGGATCCGGATGGACTTAAGCATAGCTACTGGAAAAGGTTTCATCATTTTCCACGCCTGGTCGATGACGAAAACCTTTAACAAGTCTAGCTTCGAAAGTCTCAACTTTTCAATGTACACCAAGTAATCTTCTCAAGATATACTTGCTCCTGATGGGGATTTAACCCTTCAGATAATGCAACCAAAGTCCATACTTTGTTGGTGTATAAGGATTCCATCTCATATCACTAAGCATCCAGCCATTCTTACAGAGTCTCACTCCTGATGGCCAGCTCGAAACTAGTTGGGTTATCATCTCATGATGCAATCCTCGCTCCCACTGTCATAGAGAAACAGAAGTATCTCTCAGGTGGGTGAGAAACCCTACTAGATCGGCGGAGAGGCTGAGGTTCGTTGGTAACTATTGAATCCTTTGGTTTTATCAAATCATCTGCTGTAGTTTGTATAGCTGGAACCTTTCCAGTTCTACATTACAGACCTTGCCTCGATCTTGTCTGGATTTTGCTTTTAGACATAGACCGGTCAACCCCAAATCTTAACTAGCTTAAGACATGGGCTCTTCCCATACCATATCTCATATGGAGTGGTAGGCTGTGATCTGATTCGAACCTAATTCAATAGGTATGCAGCTTCTCAAGTGCATAATCCCCAAAAGGAAACAGGTAACTCAGTAGAACTCATCATAGAGCGCACCATATCAAATAGGGTGCAATTGCTTCGCCCCGATATACCATCGTGCTATGGTGTATACGGAGGAGTAATGCTGAGAGAGAATCTCATTCTCCTTTAGAATAGTCCAGGAATTCTATGCACAAGTATTCTTCTCTTTGATCTCATCAAAGGACATAATACTTATACCCGTATTGGTTCTCTACTTCTAACTTATATTCTGTGAATATCTCAAAAGGTTCAGACTTGTGTTTCAACAGGAACATATGACTGAAACTTGAGAGATCATCAGAGAATGTAATGAAGTACAAAAAACCGGTCCTGGCATGTGTAGACGGGGGACCTTACATACATCAACATGTATCAATCCCAAGAGTTTACTAACTCTTTCTCTGTTTCCAATAAACAGAGCTATGGTCATCTAATCTTTGTGACATGACTGGCAAGTTTCATAAGATGTAAATTCAAACAGATTTAAATATGCATCTAAATGTAACTTCAGCCAGTCGTGTCGCATTGATATGACCTAGTCTACAATGCCTCAGGAAGGATTCGTTCATTTCTGAACTCTTCCTCTTGTGTGTGTTCTGTATACTAAGAACTGTAGTTTGATTTAGAACATCAATGCTTTTAGATAACGTGCTTGAACCGATCAACTTTTGATATAGGAAATGTTCAAAACATTATCCAACAATACAAAATTTTATCATTTCTTTACTAATAAAGAGACTGATATGATTTTGTATATCAGGTTTGGTATCTAATAACATTCGTTCAGAATCAATGTATTTGGAATACAGGGTGACAGTGACCAACAGACTTGGCTGCAACACTTGCACCGTTTTCTGTCTCATGAAACTTATCACCAGTTCTCAGTTCTCTACCTTTCTGTAGCCCTATGTATCAGATTACATATCTGGGATCCTGATCCGGTATCTAATACCCAGGACGTAGAGGATACAGAGAAACAGTTCTTTGTAATGAACACACCTGAAGATAATGCATCAGCATGCACTTTCTTCGTTTGGGCGGCATAGGAATTCTGGTATTCCCCTATTTCCTGCTCTATCTTATAACAATTATAAGTTGGAGCGGGACCAACATTCCCCAGATCAGTATAACAAGCGGGTTCGGTCAATATTCCGTATTATTATCTTGATTAAGGCGTGATATGGTCGCTACCTGGAGAGAGAGAGAAGAAAACACTCAGCGTGTGCTCTTGCAAGAATAGATTGGTTATTATTTTATCTAATCAGGATGGCTCCCACTATTTTTATCAAATCTTCCTTCAAACCCTAAAAGGAAAGACTAGCCAGGATTAATTACACGCTACAAGTTCGCCAATCTTTCAGCCAGGCCAATGTCGGTACTTTGTGGGAGGTCCCCCGTGCTTTCGCACGAACCTAATTAATGTAAACCTCGTTTTCCCAGAGGCGTAACCCCATTGACACCTTTCTAGACACCTACTTGATCGGCTAATTGTAATGTGTAAAACTCTCCCAGGAGTAACTCTTACTCGCAGCGGGTATCGGGATCCAACTATCTCATAGAAGGTATGCAATCTCATTGCAAATTGCAACACTTGAAACTCCCGATAATTTTGCCCCTAGCGTCCTATGACCTTGACGGAGGCCAAATTACCCATAGTCCGCTAGTCAAGTTCAACCCATCATTTCCTGATTGAATTAAACCCACCCGCACGACCCTTGATGGAGGCCAAACAACGCCGTACGAATACCCTAATCCAATCGCATCATATGCTAGCAGATAAGCACTAGTTAGCTACTGTACACTACGTCTTGACGGAGGCCAAACTACCGCAGCACGAATACTAACTAGTACTTATCTGAAATGACGGAGGGCTACGACAGGTTTTTCTGAAAACCTATTGCGTAATGAACTTGATATCGTTGTAGAATCAAATGATTTTAAAATGGAGTGTTTTTTAGGCTTTTCTAGTTTTTCTAAAGGGGTCACTCCCAGTGAAGGGATCGTCGGCCCTTTCCTCGTCGAATGAGGTGCGGGACATATCATATATATCACTGTGCAAAGCAAGAACTATAGAAGCAATCAAAAGACAAACCGAGGGGTGTAGCATCTGCCAGTTATTGCTAAAGGGGTCACTCCCGGTGAAGGGATCGTCGGCCCTTTCCTCATCGAATAAGGTGCAGGATATATCATATATACCGCTGTGCAAAGCAAGAACTGTAGCTACCTGTTTTATTTTTGAAATTCGATTCTACAACATCTTTAGGTTTCTTTTACTTTCATTAATCATATTAATGAATGTCCCATCATTTAAGTACCTAAACATCACAAATAAATACGACGTACACTTATGCCATCCGCATTCGCCTCGATGTCCCGTCGTGCACCGTTAGGTTAGGTAACTAACGGCAGAGCAGGGCAGGGCTAGTGCGGGTGTAAAACATAAGTAACGTCTATATAATATATCATATATACTATATACTGTATCTATCACAGAACATCAAATGATCACATCACAGATATCGCAGCAAAAGAAACATATGAAATATTGGATATACTAGGACGTCCGTGTTTTCAATACGAGCCAGTATAAAACACGGATTCCACGGTCGCGATGAATAGCCAAACCCACACCCCTAGACCCCTACGAGAACGGCAAGCAACCCTACCAATTCTAGAATTAGGAGACCCGGACTCGACTCCTCGAGTTGGTCTCCCACTGGACTCCAGAACCCGGTTACTTGTGCCCTCCTCCTTGGGTCTATCCTAGTGCGGAAAAGTAAATAATATACAAAGGGTGACATCTTCCGCAACCTGGAAGTGCCCCAATAAAAGAATATTACATACAAGTTTTTACATGAATGAAAATGAAAAATACTCATCTCACATAAAACCCCCCTGCTATTCAAACACGACGATCCAATATAACATATCCAGCAACACATAACATCACATGTCATCAACGTAAGTAAACATGCGTATCCCAATTGTCGTTGACATATAGCAACGAAACGGCGATATCACATATTACACTTACGGTCACAGAAAAGAAAGTGTAAAACTACAACAGTTGGAATCCGCAACCACCTTAGACATCGCATGCCTAAACCAATGAATTCCTTAGACATCGCATGCCTAACAATTATAAACCCCGCATTTTAGTCTCCATATCGAAAACTCTTTTCAATAACAAGTCGGGCAATTCAACAAGATTCCCGACATCCTGATCGAATGCTCGTCGCAAACTTTAGTAGGCGGCCGCGCCCCCGACGCCGTCGACGAAGTGCACCAAGGCGGAACACCGCTGCCGCGAGTACCCGAACGGATGCTTTCGGCGACGGGGTTCTCCTACAGTCACTTGGTCGGGGCTATGGGGCATGGCTGTCTATTAAGTTTACCCGGCGAGTATCTGCGTACGCTACGTGATTGCGACGGACTTTCGATCACATCAAAATTCCGTGACAACCGATCAAGTGAGACTAAACCGCTAGATTTATAACATTCATTCAGTTATCTCATAACTACTTGTGAATTCCAATTATTGTATCACATTCCGGATAAATAGAAAATGTCAAACTTTCCGATCGAACAATCGAACACCCAAGTTTTCCCGAAACAGCTCAACACATGAAATAAGTTTAAAAAACATTCACTTCATGCCTCAGTACCAACGGTCCAGCCGTAGAAGGGTCAAGCCAACGCCTTACATGTTGCACGCCGTACTGCCCCAAACCCTAAGGTTCAAAGGGCAGTTTAAGACGGTCACATAATCGAGTTAAGGTTTGTTGTCTTCTAGAGGGTCCATCATAGTCACATAATTCGCGAATTATTCGCCGAATTCGCGAATAATTCGCGAATTCTTGATCAAACGAATTAATCTCCGAATTATTCGTGATTGCCGAACTGGCCGAATTATTCGCGAATTATTCGTGAATAATTCGCGAATTATTCCCGAATTATGTGATAAAACACCGAATAATTTAAAAAACAGCAAATAATTCACAAAATCAAAACCTAGCGTCTCATATATTAATTTATTGCTCGAAATCCTTCCCGAACATTTCCCGAACACTTACCGAATCTTTCCCGAATACCTGCCGATTTTTTCCGAATAATTCTCCGAATCCGAATTTTCGACCTCGCCGAATTATTCCCGAATGACGAATTTGTGACTATGGGGTCCATCGTGTTACTTGCACTACTTAGAACGTCTTTAAACCACGGAAAAATCCAACACTTGGAAATTTCCCGACAGGGGAAAAAGTGGGTATTTACATCCGGTCGACTTTTAACATGTTCTAAAGATACCCGGAAAAACATAAACGAAGTTAAATTATCCGATCAAATTAACGAGTCCCCAATAAAACCCTAGAAAACTCAACACTTGAGTGGAATTAAAAAATTCCCATAAAAAATTGCCAATAAAGGACCCAAGAATAAATATATGAAGTTTCAGGGACTAAGTCCAAATTTTGGCCGCGGAACCGCCGCCAAACCCTTGGTTTCGCCGCGGTTCCGCGGTCAAATTATTGACTTAGTGGACCGTATTTCACAGTAATTCTTAGTTTTTCCTGCTTGTTTTTCTGAGAATTTTTAATTCACAAAAATCCACTGTTTTGAAAAATGTACAGAAAAGGGTTTTGTCGGGGTTTACAGGTTCGATCGGACTTCTAACTTCGTCTACACTTCGCCTAAAGCTCTAGCTAGGCTCTGATACCACTGTAGGTCAGGCAGCCACCCCATCCAATGGGGTCGCCGTGGCACCTACAGGTCCTTCAGCAGCTACTTTTTACGCATGCCCCCTCGCGAGGACTACAACCCGCCAGAACACCTTCCGGTCTCGGGACACCCTGGGGGTAAGAGCCTATGCTTCGCCACACTGTCACACGGTGAGAACCCCCCATAGGTCGACATCCAATGCCTAGTAGCTCTGATACCACTGTAGGGTTCCTAGGCACACTAATGAGGTCTCACAAGGCATCAACCATACCAATTTCAAATTTTTCCGGTGCCGAGAAACCCTAATACGGATCGTTAACTAGAGTTTAGGTGAAACGAAATGCTACTAAACTACTTTAGTGCTAAGTGAACGGAAATACAACCTTTGTAGATCCGGTCCTCCACTTCCTTAGCTCCGTTACGATGTCCCCTCGCTGCGATCATCGGATCTCGGACTCTAGTGTTGATTTCATCGGAGAAATGATCGGGCTAGGTCGTCGACTTCGATGCCGAAGATGATCTACGTCTAGGCAACACAAGATCAAGCTCCAACTTCACCAAGCCATGAAACTTGTGAAGAAAACACCCTATACTACTTGGCAAGTGGTAGAGGATGAAGAAATAGGAAGTGGGTTCACTTTGGATTTGGATTTCTCACTTGGAATCATCACTTGATATTTTTGAAGCAAGCTTTTCTTTTCTTTCTCAAGAGGAAAAAGAAGAAGAAAAGAATTATGAATTCCTTCAAAAAGGAAAAATGAAGTGATGGTTATCATAATACAACCATGGGTGAAGCTAACTCATGTAGAAAATAAACTAGGGTTAAGGGAAATGGTTAGGGTTAAGGAAAGAAACAAAATGGTTAAAGCATTTCAAAGCTTCATGAAGCTTCAAGAAAAAACAAAGAATGCCACCATTTTATTTTATCCAAAAGAAATAAATAAATAAATTAAAACCCTAACCATTTACTTAACCAAGGTTTAAATCAAACATACACCCAAGTTTGCATGTATCATCAAACATGATACAATCTTGTGCACAAAAAATATATCACATATACAATGTGCACAAACAAGTGAGAAAAACATCTTAAGTGAACCAATATTAGTTAATGTAAAGTAATATATCAAATATATAATTATACATTAAATCATTAAATCAACACTTGATTTAACGATCCGGTCACATCACATATGACCGACTAATATCCAATATATCGACTTATCGAATCAATCCTCGATTCGATAACTAGGTTATATCGCATCTAACCAATCGATACATTCATCGCGAGAATAGAATACGGTATCACATACACGCATTATTCTCGGTCCCGCACATATCTCATATGCTCTCCTATTTCGTTTCGCTTGAGCCAGGAAACCTCTGTGTAGGACTCTAAAGACTCGTCAATACGCCGGCAGCAGGTGATAATCATATCAAACACCCACAAGCTGCAAGCGGTCTGCTAAACGTAACGGCCACCCGGGTATTGAATGATCAGAAGATCGACGAGAAAGCCCGCTCACACTCCTATGAATCCAACCAGTAACACTTACCGTACAGTCCGGTCTCGTCGTCTGATATGTTGCATATCTCGCCTAGGCGTGGTAAACGTCAGACCCCAATTGCTCGATAAGTCGTGTCGATATGAGGTCTATAACAGTTCGAGAAACTACAGGTAACACTTACCAGTAAATCTCAGCAACCCTGGCCAGGGATTTCCGGTTATAGCCAATCGAATACAGCGCAACATCAACTCCCTATACCGGGAGAGACGAATCCCCTCCTATCGCTCATTGCCTCTATGTGATTCGGGACTGTACCCAAAAACCACCATTTTGCACGCCCTCTTGGACGTGGTAAGGTGGAAATCAAAGCACAGTGGGAATCACACAAGACTCTATGACGATCTCGGGTCAACAGACTACTCTGTATCAGTGTCACCAGAGAACTGCCATCTGACGTAAGGTATAATACCATCCGGGAGTTCTCGGCGAGTCCGTCCAGTGTACCCAGTCTCCACTGAGCACCCGTATATCATCTCTGATGTCAAACACCAATGGATATGGGATCATCCATCGCCCATCTGTATGGGTCGAGAAGGTATACGCTAGTCTACTCTTGTATATCGATGCCCCGTCTCGATATACCCACGTCTAGGGACCTTGAAGGATGTACTTATGGACTACCATGTCCCCACTAGTATGATCCGCATCACAGTCCAGGTAGTCAAGTACACATCCTAAGGGCTTTACCAACATGTAACAGAGAGATAATCAGTGTACACGTTAAGGTAAAGAGCAACCAGATAGCATACTATCATGTCGAGCAAGAAAGTCCTCCCTATATATGTCCAAGCATCCACTATAATATACATCCTATGTATAGTAATGGCCTCTAGGACATACATATAACTAACAGATCCATCTTCGGCGTGAGGAGACGACGAGGTGAGGGCGATCCGAACACCGCAAGGAGTTGAAGACGAAGGAGTTCAAGTAAGGTATAACCCCTAACCGAGTAGGTAAAACTCCTAGTTAGGTTGTTAGGTAGTTGTTTAACAAAGATCCATATTTTGAGTCCATGTTACCACCCAAAGAAAAATCGTTTTTCACCATTTCCGCAACCCCAAAGAACCGGGGAAGGGTAACGTGGACTTACAAGCTGGCCATTCGAAATGTGGGGAACCGACATAATCGGGCCCATCGAATTGACATCGTCCCGAGGACATCGATTCATTTTGGCGACAACTGATTATTTCTCCAAATGGGAAGAAGCAGAAGACGGAGAATATCCTCCATTTTTTCAAGACAAACGCCATTTATCGGTTTGGCACTCCGCGACGGATTAAGGAACTTCGCGAAAGCGTTGGAAAACCTCTCTCGAAGTACCGACACCGGCCTGGCTGAACGGTTAAGCAAGTATTGTACGGTGAGATTGATCCTGACTAATTCTTCCATTTTGGTTTGAGGAGGGATTCGAGAAACAGTGGGAGCCATCCTGTTTAGATAAATTAAAAACCAATCAAAACTTGCAAGAGCATCATGCTGAGTGTTTTCTTCTCTCTCTCTCTTAATTGCAGCGACCCGGTGACCACACATAGGTTACATCTAGATAATAAAATGACTGAATCTGACTGTTATGATTGGCAAAGGTCTGTCCAGATGTCCATTACCCATAACAAGCTGGGACACCTCTTAACTAATCAAACCCCTGCCGTCTCAGGACCAGTTTCCCCTGTCACGGATATTGATATCCGTAAGACATCGGAAAAAGACTGTGCGAAAGCCAAGTGCCTCGTGTTGGCCTTAGTTGATGGTGCTTACCAGAGGCAACACGAGAAGATGGACTTAGTTTCTATCTTCCTCCATAACAAAGATTTATCGCAAGATATGAGACCTCGAACGAATTGCTTCAAGTGAGGTTGGCTATCGGGTCATCTGTAGGGGGCAATGTCCTTACAGAGACCAGCTATTTTGAGCTCACGGACCTGAAGACCACGTTGAAGAACGGGTCAAATGCTGACTTGATTCTACAGTCTCTACCTTCTACCCTGAAGGAAACCAGGGAAGAAGAAAGAAAGGGAAGGGAAAAAGTTTCGGGGCTGGATGTAGTAAAAGAGGGACGTCCCTATTGTTACGGGAATGAACATTGGCAGAAGGATTGCAGGGCTAGTAAAGCCAGTAGCCAGGATTCGAAGCATGTTGTGGCTTCGGCTTCGGGTGTGTTTACAGTAGAGAACTGTATGTCAGTTAACCCTACTTCCTGGGTATTGGATACCGGATCAGGATCTCACATATGTAATTCGTTACAGGCTCTGAGAAACCGTAGGGTTATCAGGAAAGGTGATATGACTCTCAGGGTTGCTAACGGAATGAGCATGGACGCTGAATCCGTAGGGGAATATCATCTTAGACTGACAACTGGGCAGATATTGATTCTGCGTAACTGTTTGTATGTACCAGGTGCGACTTGTAATATCATATCTGTATCCTTACTTTCTAAGGAAGGATATGATTTTACTTTTGTAATCGATGTGGTACACATCCACCTAAATCAAGTTCTGATTGGGTCAGGTACATTAGAAAACGGGATATACGTATTAAATCAAGCTCAGATTTTCAGTGTCCAGAACACACTTAAAAGAAAGTCTCCGGAATTAAATCAGGCTTTCTTATGGCATTGTAGACTGGGTCACATTAATGAAACACGGTTAACAAAGTTACATAAAGAGGGATACTTGAATCCGTTCAAGTATCAGTCTTATGCCACTTGCGAATTTTGTCTCATGGGAAAGATGACAAAGACACCGTTCACTGGACACGGAGTAAGAGCGAGCGAGCTCTTGGGACTCATACACAGTGATGTGTGTGGTCCAATATTTACACATGCGCGAAGTGGTTATTCATATTTCATTACTTTCACAGATGATTTCTCTAGGTATGGACATGTCTTCTTAATGAAGCACAAATCTGAGGCCTTTGAGAAATTTCAGGAATACAAGAATGAAGTTGAAAAACAAACAGGCAAAAGTATAAAGACACTGAGATCTGATCGAGGTGGTGAATACTTAAGTGCCGAGTTTCTGGACTACTTAAAAGAGAATGGAATTCTCTCTCAGCGTACTCCTCCATACACACCACAACACAACGGTGTATCTGAGTGGAGGAATCGAACCCTATTGGATATGGTTCGTTCCATGATGAGTAAGGCTGAGTTACCGCGATCTTTCTGGGGTTATGCACTAGAAACAACTACATATCTCTTGAACAAGGCTCCAACCAAGACTGTGCCTACCACCCCATATCAGATGTGGAGTGGGAAGAAACCCTGTCTTAAGTACCTCAAGACATGGGGATGTCCAGCTTTTGTAAAGAAGCAGCATGCGGACAAGCTCGAGGCACGCTCAGTACTGTGTAAGTTTGTGGGATACCCAAAGAACTCCAGAGGGTATCTTTTCTATTCCGCAGAGGAACAAAAGGTTTTTGTTTCTCAGCATGCCCACTTCTTGGAAACTGAATTTTTAGAAAGTCAGATAAGTGGGAGCGCAATAGAACTGGAAGAAATTCCAGAACCATAAGCTATTACTGAAAGCTTGGAAGAACCAGAAGGTTCAGGAGAACCGGACATTCCTGCGCCACTCCGCAGGAGTAGTAGGCAGTCTCATCCGCCCGAGAGATACTACGGTTTTCTCATAGACGGGGATAGAGAGGATTGCACAGTTGATTATGATGAGCCTACTAGCTTCCAGCAAGCCATTCAGAGCGGTGACTCAGTAAAATGGCTGGATGCAATACGGACCGAGATGGAGTCCATGTACACCAACAAAGTTTGGACTTTGGACTTTGCTCCAGAAGGGGTAAAACCAGTAGGCTGCAAATGGATCTTCAGAAAGAAGATTGGTGTAGATGGGCAGGTTGAAACCTATAAAGCTAGGCTAGTTGCAAAGGGTTTTCGTCAAAGACCTGGTTTGGACTATGACGAGACCTTTTCTCCAGTAGCTATGCTCAAATCCATTCGGATCCTTCTTGCCATTGCTGCTTTCCACGATTATGAGATCTGGCAGATGGACGTAAAGACGGCTTTCCTAAATGGAAATTTGGAAGAGTGCGTCTATATGGATCAGCCAGAGGGATTCAATCAGAGTGGGAGCAGCGGTAAAGTGTGTAAGTTGCTTAAGTCTATCTATGGACTGAAGCAGGCATCGCAGAGTTGGAACATCTGCTTTGATGATACTGTCAAAGAATTCGACTTTATCAAAAACCCAGATGAACCATGCATTTACAGTAAGATTGTAGGGAGAACTGTAGTATTCCTCATCTTGTACGTGGATGGCATTCTCCTAATAGGAAATGATATTCCTATGTTACAGTCAGTCAAAGGATTCTTGTCACATAGGTTCTCCAAGAAGGACCTGGGCGATGCCAACTACATTCTGGGGATCCAGATCTATCGTGATAGATCTAAAAGGATGTTGGGACTTTCACAGTCCAGGTACATTGACACCATACTGAAACGATTCAGTATGGAAGATTCCAAGCGCGGTAATCTACCGGCTTGTCACGGAATCACCCTCTCCAAAGAGATGTCTCCCAAGACTGATTTGGAAAGGGCTCGCATGTCATCTATACCCTACGTATCTGCGGTAGGCTCTATAATGTATGCGATGTTATATACCGGACCAGATGTAGCATACGCATTGAGCGTTGTAAGCCGGTATCAGTCGGACCCAGGGGAGAAACACTGGATAGCAGTAAAGAACATTCTCAAGTACCTGAGAAGGACCAAGGAGATGTTCTTGGTGTATGGCGGAAAAGACCTCCAGATCGAGGCCTTTGCTGACTCCAGCTTCCAGAGTGACAAGGATGACTCCAAGTCCATGTCGGGTTATGTCTTTACCCTCAATGGAGGGGCGGTTTGTTGGAAGAGTTCCAAGCAGGAGACCGTTGTTGACTCAACTATGGAAGCGGAGTACATAGCTGCTTGCGATGCCGAAAAGGAAGCTGTCTGGATGAAGAAGTTCCTCACGGAGCTTCAGGTGGTTCCTACCAGTGTTGATCCAATACCGCTGTATTGTGACAACAACGGCGCTATAGCTTTAGCGAAGGAACCCAGGTCCTATCAGAAGTCCAGGCACATTTTGAGGCGGTACCACCTGATCAGGGAGATCGTAGATCGCCGGGAGATCGAAGTGAAGAGAGTAAATACGGAAGATAACACTACTGATCCACTTACGAAGGCCTTACCCCAGACTCAGTTCGAGCGGCTGATCGAGATGATAGGTCTCCGATACGCCAGTACATGGCCTTAGTGCAAGTGGGAGATTGTTAGTGTATATGCCCTAGAGGCCATTACTGTATCATACTAGTTTGTATATTACTTAATGGAAGCTTGGGATATTCACAGTTGTATAGACAATCTTGTTCAAAATGGTAGTATGCTACTTGGTTTATTTCTACTTCAATATGTGCATGTGTTTCTTTTAGCATATTGCTTATACATATTAGTAGAGCCCTTAGGATCTTTGCTTGATTACCAGCGTTGTGATGGCAGTCACACTCGTGGGGGCTGGGTAATCCACAAGCACATCCTTATATAGGTCCCTAGTCGTAGGACTATCGAGACAGGGCATCGATATTCCGTAGTAGACTAGCGTATGCGCTTCTCATCCCAGCAGGGGAGATGGTCTGTCCCACAGTCGTTAGTACGTCGTACTTGAGATAGTATGCGGGTGCTCGTTAGGTTATGAGTACACTAGACAGGACTCGTCGGGAACTGATTGGTTGGTACTATACCTATCGTCAGTTATCAATTCCCAGGTGACATGAGTACAGCTTAGTCCGCTGACTTGACACTGTCACTTTGCCTCGAGTGTGTTCCCACTGTACTTTGATTACTACCCTACCACGGCTCAAAGGAGTCGTGCAAACAGGTAGTAGTTGGGTGCAGTCCCGAAGCACTTGGAGGCAGTGACGGTTAGACAGGATTCGTCTCTCCCGGTATTGGGGGTTGACATCGCGCTGTGTCTAGAAGAGCCATTACACAAGTAGTCCTTGGCCAGGGCAAGCGAGATATACTGGTAGGTTTCCAGTGTTATCTCAGGGTGTTCTGGGCTACACTCTGACACGACTTGTACCGCTATTAGGGGACTGACGTTTACCGTCCCCTAGGCCCGCCATGCGATGTACTCAGACGAACAGACCGGACTGTACGGAGATTGTCACATTCAGGCTCAGTAGGAGTTCAGATGGGTTTCACCTCGTCCGTCTTCTTATCGGCATCTACCTGGGGGCCGTTACGCATAGCTAGTGCCGCTTGCGGTCTGTGGTTAAACCCACTGCCAGCGTAGTGTCGAGTCTTTAGAGTCCCACACAGAGAGCTATTCGCCTTTAGGCAAAAGAGTAGATGTCGCATGGTTTTGCGACAGGGTTCGGTCACATCCGTGCACTTGTGCACGTTTGGTGTCCGGACAGAAGTCACATGGTTTTGCGACAGGGTTCGGTCACATCCGTGCACTTGTGCACGTTTGGTGTCCGGACAGTTATTACTAGCGGGCTTTGGTTTAAGCCAGATCCTAGTATATGTTTTGGGATTGGTTTTATCTCGTTTGTATTCGTGTTCCTCGAAACACGGATGCGGGTGTGTATGCACAGTTGTCAGAGACAGAGGCAGAGGATCTCTTTGTATTCGTGTTCCTCGGAACACGGATACGGGTGTGTATGCACAGTTGACAGAGACAGAGGCAGAGGATTCTCGTTAGGGTTGTTGACTGTTGACTTTTGCTAAACCCTAATGAGAATTAGATATATGATTAATGATAATATTAATTAAGTATTATTGTGCCATGGTTGGGTTGAAAGGTTGACTTTGTTGACCGGTTGACTAGGTTGGACTAGTTGACCATCATCATTACAATGGCTATCATTTCATGGCAAAGACTTTTGCTTGCTTGCTATTCTTTACAAAATGAGTGCATGAAATGATATTGCCATATGACATGATATGAACCATCACATAATACTCAATTACTATGATTATTATTATTCTTTTGGATTATGAGAGCATGGGAGGAAAAAGTCAAGCTCATTCTTTCATTTACTTTCTCTCTCTTGCTTGCTCTCTCATCCTCAAGCTCTCCCTCTTCCTTTTGCTCTCTCTTTAGTTCATGGTTCTACTTGTCTCATGTGTTGAGAAGCAAGAACCATATAGATAAAACCCAAAACACTCCTCTACTCATCCTAGTTCACAAGGTCTAGCAAACCAAGTGTTCTAGTTTCTTCAAGTTTGAAGTAAAAGCCAAAAGGTAGAAGCTTTCGGGTGGATCCATCTTCGGCGTGAGGAGACGACGAGGTGAGGGCGATCCGAACACCGCAAGGAGTTGAAGACGAAGGAGTTGAAGACGAAGGAGTTCAAGTAAGGTATAACCCCCTAACCGAGTAGGTAAAACTCCTAGTTAGGTTGTTAGGTAGTTATAAAACAAAGATCCGTATTTTGAGTCCATGTTACCACCCAAAGAAAAATCGTTTTTCACCATTTCCGCAACCCCAAAGAACCGGGGAAGGGTTACGTGGACTTACAAGCTGGCCATTCGAAATGTGGGGAACCGACATAATCGGGCCTATCGAATTGACATCGTCCCGAGGACATCGATTCATTTTGGCGACAACTGATTATTTCTCCAAATGGGCAGAAGCAGAAGACGGAGAATATTCTCCATTTTTTCAAGACAAACGCCATTTATCGGTTTGGCACTCCGCGACGGATTATCTCCGATAACAGACCAGCCTATAGAAGTCACAAGATCAGCCGCTTTGCACAACAGCATAACATAGATTTGAGATATTCATCGGTCTATAATCCCTGGGCTAACGGTCTAGCTGAGGCTTTTAACAAGACTTTGACGAAGATCGTGAAAAAGACGGTGTCTCAAAATAAGAGGGACTGGCACGAGAGACTGCATGAAGCTCTTTGGGCATATCAAACTACGTTCAAAACAGCCACAAATACAACGCCGTATGCATTGGTATTCGGCACAGAAGCGGTACTCCCCCTCGAGATAGAGTTACCCTCTCTACGAGTGGCGGTTCACTATGAGCTAACAGACGAAGAAAATGCTCACCTTCAGCTTGAAGAGCTCGATGCCATTGATGAAACCAGGTTCATGGCGCAGCAAATTCTGGAGGCTTATAAAGCAAAGATGACGCGCTCATATGAGAGATTGACTAGGCCGAGAACATTCCGCCAAGGCGAACTCGTACTAGTGGTCAAAAGACCTATGATCCCCAATCGTGCCAAGCGGGGGAAATTCGAACCGAACTATGAAGGCCCTATATCATAGACAACGTTTACCAGGGTGGAGCCTATCTACTCATGAACATGCATGGTGGAAGACCCTTCAGGCCAATAAACGGTCGATTCCTGAAAAAATACTACACCTAACGAGTCACGGCCTAAGTTAACGATAGATGACGACGCCTATGTCCGCTCGCTATCTTCCTATGCCCAAACTCTATAAGTAGTTGCCCACTTCGGACCGAAACGTCCTTAAACTAACAATGGACCACTATGTCCTAAAATTGGCGACGGACCGAAACGTCCTTAAATTAACAATAGATCACTATGTCCTAAAACTGGCTATTGACCGAAACGTCGATAAACTACTACGGGCAGCAGCATCCCAAGGCTGACAAAAAAAAATATAAAAAAATAAAAATAAAAAAGAGAAGAAAACGGTATGTCCATAAGCAAAATGGGCACGGATGAAAACCTGAAAGGGCTCCGTGAGTAAAAACAGCAGGGCTACCGGCGAGTTTTGTGAAAACCCGAAAGGGTGCAATCTCGTTAAATGACACTTGCAAGGTCCTCTCGATCTTGTGAGGAGAAACCACCTGCGTGAGATCCTTACGACTCATAAGGGAGCAACACACTTAGGGATCCCCACGATGCCTAAGGAGAAATTACACTTGCGAGATCCTCACGACTCATACGGAGAACCCTCCTATGAGACCCTCACGGCTCATAGGATTCAAAAGCCTTAAGCTACAGGAATCTGAACCTGTTCTTAAGCAGCCATCACAACCTCTAATGCTGCCTTACAAGCGGTTCAGTATTGACCTTTGTATACAATCCACGGGCATGAATAAACATTTCCCTAACAAAGTCTGACCCGCGACTAAGGATATGTTTACACAGTGGACAACCCTTATAAGTCCTCTCGACTTATAAGGAGAAAATACTCTTGTAAGATCCTTATGACTTATAAGAGACCATACACTTTAAGACTCCTCACGATTCTTAAGGAGAAAACACACCTACGAGATCCTCACGACTCGTAGGGAGAAATACCTTTATGAGACCTTTACGGCTCATAAAGTTAAAAGCCTTAGTCGACAGGATCCTAACCATGTTTACTAAGCCACCTTTGTTCGACGTCGACAAAGGCAAATGATGATTCGCTCCTGCCAATATCCTAGTAGTAGCGATGCTGATGCCTAAATCGGTATCAAATCCCAAATTCGCAGTGAAAAGCCAGCAATCCACAAATGCATATGAAAAAGCCGAAATGTTGGGGCAACTTGCAACAAAATCAGCAAGTAAAAATGTATGTATACAAAATAGCCGAAATAATTGGGCAACTCACAATAAAAAGCAGCGAGTAAATAAAAAATATAGCTGAAATGATTGGGCACCACGAAAAAAATAGCCGAAATGATTGGGCAATCGCGACTTTCGCGATATAAAAGCTGAAATGATAGAGCATCGCGGAAAGAAAAAATATGTAAAATGAAACTTTTTTGCCCTACAGATGAGATCACATCGATCCCTGTATACAATCCAGGGGCACAAACAAAGAGAGAACCACACCTTCCCACCAGGCTACATCCGAAAGAGAGCCAAGTCTCAATGATTCACAAAGCAACTTAGAGATCATCTCAACATTCATCTTATTTCAACAGACGCAACATCAACAAATCGGAGCTACGGCAAAGTTCCCAGTTCCATGACTCGACGATGCATAGACAACCGAGAGTCAACCTTTCCTGATCACGTGGAACACGGCCTATGTCAATCCTGACCCCGTGGGAAACGTCCAGAGCGGAACCTGGTCCTTGCGGAACACGGATTATGTCAATTCTGACCCCATGGGAAGCATCCAGAGCAAATCCTGGTCACGTGGAACGCAGCCTATGTCAATCCTGACCCCGTGGGAAACGTTCAGAGCGGATCCTGGTCCTTGTGGAACACGGCTATGTTAATCCTTACCCCATGGGAAGCATTCAGAGCAAATCCTGGTCACGTGGAACACGGCCTATGTCAATCCTGACCCCGTGAGAAGCGTCCAGAGCGGATCCTGGTCCTTATGGATCACGACTATGTCAATCTTGACCCCGTGGGAAGCATCCAGAGCAAATCCTGGTTACGTGGAACACAGCCTATGTCAATTCTGACCCCGTGGGAAGCGTCCAGAGCGGATCCTGGTCCTTGTGGAACATGGCTATGTCAATCCTGACCCCGTGGGAAGCATCCAGAGCAAATCCTGGTCAAGTGGAACACAGCCTATGTCAATCCTGACCACGTGGGAAACGTCCAGAGCGGAACCTGATACTTGCGGAACACGGCTATGTCAATTATGACCCCGTGGGAAGCATCCAGAGCAAATCCTGGTCTGGTGGAACACGGCCTATGTCAATTCTGACCCCGTGGGAAGCGTCCACAGCGGATCCTGGTCCTTGTGGAACACGGCTATGTCAATCCTGACCCCGTGGGAAGCATCTAGAGCAAATCTCGGTCACGTGTAACACGGCTTATGTCAATCCTGATCTCGTGGGAAACGTCCAGAGCGGAACCTGGTCCTTACGGAACATGGCTATGTCAATTCTGACCCCGTGGGTGTAACGACTCTAGTATTCATATACCTTCATATTAATAAAATACTGTATTTAATTTTCCGTATCTTTTATTCTCTATTAAGTAAATTAATATATTATTTCTTTTGCTAATTTGGTAATGTCTTACACTATTTATTATCATTTTAGTGTTGTGTCAATTAGAAATATTTAATAGTTTAAGTTAACTTGATGGTACTGATTAAATATGTTGAAATGTATCATATTTTATTTGGCATATTGTAATAGAGTGTTAATTTATTTATAGTCAAGTGATAGTATACAAATGTTATTATTTGAAATGTAAAGACCGAATTCACTTTTCTATTTTTCTTACAATTTATCTTTTCCCTTGGCCCACAAGCCCAAAAACACATACCCATTCATATTTCCTCACGTTTTGATTAACAATGATTAATTTTGTATAGTGGTTATTAAATTTTATTAATTATCATTAAAAAAAATACTCATCTCAATTCTCTCTCCTTCATTTTCATCTGCCTCCTCTTCTTCTTCATTCCCATCTTTTAGTTATTTTTCTATTCTACTCCCTCTATTTAAATTCCCTTCACCTCTTCCCCTTTCCTTTGAAATCGATCTCTCTCTCTCTCTCACACACACACACACTCACAACTTCCCCTTCCTTCTCCTTTCTCACATCACCCATGGCCGAGATCTCCCTCACGAAACTTAACACCCAAGCATCGTCGTCACCAACCTCATCACCGTCGCCTCACCCGCGCTTTCGGATACCGCGGCAAGTGGACCTCACCCGCATCGCCTGTACTGCCATCACGTGCCTCGCTCATGCTTCCGATCATTAGATCGCCGTTGACATCGACCGCACCGAGCTCCTCTGCTGCACCTGTAGGGATAAATCAACGATCGTGACTTCGACGCCGCCGTTCTTCTCGCCCTCACGTACTGTTCGATGAAATGCCGCATACGGGATATCCGTCGTTTCCTGCGCATGTAAGTCCCCGTCTCTTCTCTCTTCTCGTGTTCTTCTCCTTGAAAACACTGCCTTTGATCATGCTGTACTCGCCAATGAAAAATATACATCTCTACCATACGGCTCTAATTCGATGAGCAGCACCGTTCTACGCTTGTATTTCATAGATTATATTTTGGTCTCGTTAAATTACAAGACATTCATACTCCACATCTTCTCCACTGTTCTACATAATAATGATTTTAATTTAGTCTCACCAAGAATAACATTTTTAACACATTTAATTAGTTATATATTTCATTTCTAGTTTGGTAATTTTGCAGAATAATTTATAGTTTTTTTTGTGATATTGAGTTTGAGTCTGGAATATTTTTTTTGATCCATTAGTTGTATATTTACTAACTTTATAGTGGTGGTCCATTTGATTCTTGTTGGTGATCTTGATAGAGTTCGTATGTGTTCTTAATATAGTTAAAGTATATCTTTTAAGTTTTTGTAATGATTCACAAATTGTTATTGACTTCAGGAGCTTTTATCATGTGTTAGCTAAATGTTGCATTGTATGTTTCAACATTTTGTTGCTGTGTGATAATTGCTTTCTAAGTTGTACTGTATACATAATTGCGATGTTTATTGTTAAGTTATGGTTTTTGTTTCTAATTACATCAAGGTACTATTATCTTATAACAGAAGTTCATGGAAAATTTAGTAATATGAGAATGTACTTAAAATGCTAAAATGACCTACAGGTAATATTAGATTTTTACAAGTTACCTCAATTTACAAAACCAAAAATGCCCTGGAGTTTTTGTTTTCCTTTGCACATTTTGCCTCTACAGCCCTTTTTAGGGGAACCTTGTTTCGGAATGGTGCGAATTATCGCACGTCCTTGGTTCTAATAGAGCGGAATTCAGACCCCCGCAAAGTGCATTCGGATTCCGATGGAATTTAATATTATTTTTAAGAAAATGAGATTTTCTAGAAAATAATAAATTAAAAGTTGTTCCCCTCCGAATGGCGGCGGAGACGACGTTAGGCGCCGTCTTGCATGAGATTCGGGGCAGATGCTATTTGGTTTTATCCGTCTACCTCTCCGAAAATGCCAAGTTGATTTATGGCACCGTATATCGGAGGTTTAGACGGATGCGGCCGATGTAGCAGACTTCGTCAGATTCCCCCTCACTTGAGGGGTTTTTGATTGTAGGGACGCTCTTCCCTGCAGGCGCAAGCCCCTGCAGTTAATTACGCTACCGCTCGGCGGTAACAATTTTCTCCTGCTCCAAAAGCTCACTTCATGTCGTGTGTGTTTGTTTTATTTGTGGTTGCCCGTGGATTGTATACGGAGACTATTTATTTCGTCGCCCGTAGGACGTGGATTAGTCCAAATCCGTATTTTCTTAGATTTGGGTTTTGGGTTTTGGTTTAAGGATACGTTAGCCATATTTGAGGCTAAGATCAACTTAAACGTTTGTTAAGGATACGTTAGTCTAATTTCCAGACTAAGATCAACTTAACGGGATCGTCTAGATCTATTTCCAGTTTAGGGACATGGTGGTCCATTGCATGTATGGCCGTCGGGACCCATCACCTCTCTGACGACGTTGAAGGATTACAACGGTAGGTGTCAGAGGAGTTCAGAGATGTACCCTTGAACCGAATGTAGATTAATTTAAGAGAGCCGACGTGCTCAGTCAATTTAATTTGAGGACTTATGGCCATGATTGGGTTTAGTCCAACTAAGAAATGTCCAACGTTTTGTTTGCATTTGGCCTGTTAGACCTATGTTAGGGCTTTGTCCATGTTTAGTAATGCACAACATTTTATTCTGGCCTGCTAGGCCTTTCTTAATTGGGCTAGGCCCTTCTGCAAATAATGCGATGCATTAATTATTTGACAGTGGCTTGTCAGGCGCTTTGCGCCAAATAATGAGCGCAAGCGCTCGTGGAAGCGACACGTGTCGCACTCTGGTGAATGCGAGCGCAATAGCGCAGTGCGCTGTGTCAGTGCGCTGCGCTGTTGCGCTGCTGACACGTGGCGCTCCCTGATGGTTTGCGCCAACAAATGAGCGCAACAGTACAATTTTTCAAGTGCAAAACACTGTTTTATATTTTGATCGATTTTAAATCAAAGAAAACAAGTTTTTCTTGTTTTCAAAGAACCAATGGTTCATAAGAAAGTGCAAAGCACTATTATTATTTATTTTTTCTTTTTATTTAAGATTATTGATCTTGTTCTTAGATCAATAATCTGTTCATAAAAGAATTTTCTCTTTTTCCTAAAGGTTTTTTTACCTTTTCTTCTTTTGAAATTTCTTCAGAGTTCTCTCTGTTTGAAGTTCTTGATATTTTTTTTACCAAATGTTTTATGCCTTTGAATTGAGGCCTAGGGTCCTTTTTATAGTGCCCATAAATTAGTTAAATTTGTTAAAGAGATCTTTCTCTGAGTGATTTGGGGAATTTTCCCCACCGTTGGATCTTTGATCCAAGGGCTTCTGTTTTACAGAAGAAAATCTTCTTATTTTAATAAGAAAAGAAAGATTCCTTAGAATTTTAATTCTGTTTGGCACAAATGTTCCCGAGCGTGACAGATGTCACGCAGCACACAGCGCAGCGCAGCTGTGTTTGCGCATCTGCGCTGACACGTGTCGCGCAGCGCAGCGCTGCTGCGCTTGCGCAACTGCGCTGACACGTGTCGCGCAGCGCAGCGCTTGTGCAAAAGCGACTGCGCTGACACGTGTCGCGCAGCGCAGCGGTTGCGCAACTGAAGCTTTGCTTCTATTTTGTTTTTTAATAGAGCTTTGCTCTGATTGGGCGTGCTGCTTTGGGCGCTGCGCTGCTGTATCAGTTTTTGACACGTGGCGCGTTGCGCGCAGCGCAAAGAATTTGGAGCGTTGCTTCGAATTTTGAATTTTGAAATTCAAACAGAGTTTTGCTCTGATTGGGGGAAACAAAAGTATTTTTACATAAACCCCCCTCAAGTTTTATAAATTACCCTAAGAACCCTAGCAATTATAAGACCTCGATTCACATTTCCGATGGTCTGACTCGGGTTTGAGTCTGATTAATCTGACTTGAATATGATTCAAGTCAATCTATAATCTACAAGATTCCAATTCAATGTGAACACATGAATCCATGAATACAATTATCAATTTATACAACTTGACTGAACCGAACCATGAATATATATTCTTTTTACATGATTCTCAGTATTCCATTTATATGACTCTACGGTTATAACCGTTTCCTGATATCATGGTTTCGGTCAGTTAGTCAATCAATCATACAACCAATACAATTTACTAGATAACAATACAAACAGGACATCGCGGGGTTTAAGGGGTAGATTGGTACGGAAGATATTAAAAGTGGCACGAGACTGTAAGACTTAATACACCTAACATGAATCCAGTTGCTGTTGTACCGTGGCATAAATGGTTCCTTGTACTATACGTGCCTCTAGTCTCTGGCATATAAAGACTTCTCTCGTATACACTGGCATTCTTCTGTACCAAGCTACAAACAACAGCGTTAATACGACATTACTAGAAGATAATACAACTTTAAAAGATACATTCTTATTCTGTCTATTCTACTTTCCTCTTACCTTTGGGACTTACCGAGCGACATGTTCGCTGATGACATTCTGTTTCTTTCTTCTTTGAATGTCGTCAGGTGATTTGGGCCCGGCAGAGATCGAGCCGTCGCAAGAAGACTTGGAGCAGTTTGTTGAAGATCCTGCACTTTAGTTTCATTGTACACTTTTCCTCTCTGTACTTTTCATTTCCTGTTATGCCACTGTTTAGGCATCTTTTATTTCAGTTGTATTTCCTTTCATGCATTGTACAAAGAATGTTAATAAATAAAAGTTGATGTTCTTTTTATTTCTTGTCTCTTGTGTATTTATTTTATATTGCTTAAATACGCTTAGCGTATGTACTTCTGAGTATATACGTAGCGGACCTCGTCGCGTCCCCTTTACCGTACACTGGGAAGCGGGGCGTGACAGATTTTGTTGACGTCCCATGCAGGTCAGAGCTGTATGGAACCCTAATCAATATAAAACACAAGAACCAGCAACTAAAACATTCTTTACAATCATGTTCCTTGAATCCCATCATTTCTTATTCCTTGAATCATATATCTTGAATCTGTCCTAACCCAAAATTCCCTCACCTCTTTTACAATCTTATCAAAACCTTCGCATTCTTTCGTTCTTTCACATATTTTTCATACTCTGTCAGTAATCCTGTCACCAAACTTTCCTAAAACCTGTTACACTTTCCTTTTACAAATTTCGAGGACGAAATTTTTATAAGGAGGATAGAATGTAACGACTCTAGTATTCATATACCTTCATATTAATAAAATACTGTATTTAATTTTCCGTATCTTTTATTCTCTATTAAGTAAATTAATATATTATTTCTTTTGCTAATTTGGTAATGTCTTACACTATTTATTATCATTTTAGTGTTGTGTCAATTAGAAATATTTAATAGTTTAAGTTAACTTGATGGTACTGATTAAATATCTTGAAATGTATCATATTTTATTTGGCATATTGTAATAGAGTGTTAATTTATTTATAGTCAAGTGATAGTATACAAATGTTATTATTTGAAATGTAAAGACCGAATTCACTTTTCTATTTTTCTTACAATTTATCTTTTCCCTTGGCCCACAAGCCCAAAATCACATACCCATTCATATTTCCTCACGTTTTGATTAACAATGATTAATTATGTATAGTGGTTATTAAATTTTATTAATTATCATTAAAAAAAATACTCATCTCAATTCTCTCTCCTTCCTTTTCATCTGCCTCCTCTTCTTCTTCATTCACATCTTTTAATTCTTTTTCTATTCTACTCCCTCTATTTAAATTCCCTTCACCTCTTCCCCTTCCCTTTGAAACCGATCTCTATCTCTCTCTCTCTCTCTCACACACACATACTCACAACTTCCCCTTCCTTCTCCTTTCTCACATCACCCATGATCGAGATCTCCCTCACAAAACTTAACACCCAAGCATCGTCGTCACCAACCTCATCACCGTCGCCTCACCCGCGCTTTCGGATACCGCGGCAAGTGGACCTCGCCCGCATCGCCTGTACTTCCATCACGAGCCTCGCTCATGCTTCCGATCATTAGATCGCCGTCGACATCGACCGCACCGAGCTCCTCTGCTGCACCTGTAGGGATAAATCAACGATCGTGACTTCGACGCCGCCGTTCTTCTCGCCCTCGCGTACTGTTCGATGAAATGCCGCATACGGGATATCCGTCGTTTCCTGCGCATGTAAGTCCCCGTCTCTTCTCTCTTCTCGTGGTCTTCTCCTTGAAAACACTGCCTTTGATCATGCTGTACTCGCCAATGAAAAATATACATCTCTACCATACGGCTCTAATTCGATGAGCAGCATCGTTCTACACTTGTATTTCATAGATTATATTTTGGTCTCGTTAAATTACAAGACATTCATACTCCACATCTTCTCCACTGTTCTACATAATAATGATTTTAATTTAGTCTCACCAAGAATAACGTTTTCAACACATTTAATTAGTTATATATTTCATTTCTAGTTTGGTAATTTTGCAGAATAATTTATAGTTTTTTTTTGTGATATTGAGTTTGAGTCTGGAATATTTTTTTTTGATCCATTAGTTGTATATTTACTAACTTTATAGTGGTGGTCCATTTGATTCTTGTTGTTGATCTTGATAGAGTTCGTATGTGTTCTTAATATAGTTAAAGTATATCTTTTAAGTTTTTGTAATGATTCACAAATTGTTATTGACTTCAGGAGCTTTTATCATGTGTTAGCTAAATGTTGCATTGTATGTTTCAACATTTTGTTGCTGTGTGATAATTGCTTTCTAAGTTGTACTGTATACATAATTGCGATGTTTATTGTTAAGTTATGGTTTTTGTTTCTAATTACATCAAGGTACTATTATCTTATAACAGAAGTTCATGGAAAATTTAGTAATATGAGAATGTACTTAAAATGCTAAAATGACCTACAGGTAATATTAGATTTTTACAAGTTACCTCAATTTACAAAACCAAAAATGCCCTGGAGTTTTTGTTTTCCGTTGCACATTTTGCCTCTACAACCCTTTTTAGGGGAACCCTGTTTCGGAATGGTGCGAATTATTGCACGTCCTTGGTTCTAATAGAGCGGAATTCAGACCCCCGCAAAGAGCATTCGGATTTCGATGGAATTTAATATCATTTTTAAGAAAATGAGATTTTCTAGAAAATAATAAATTAAAAGTTTTTTTTTACATAAAACCCCCTCAAGTTTTATAAATTACCCTAAGGACCCTAACAATTATAAGATCTCGATTCACATTTCCGATGGTCTGACTCGGGTTTGAGTCTGATTAATCTGACTTGAATATGATTCAAGTCAATCTATAATCTACAATATTCCAATTCAATATGAACACATGAATCCATGAATACAATTATCAATTTATACAACTTGACTGAACCGAACCATGAATATATATTCCTTTTACATGATTCTCAGTATTCCATTTACATGACTCTACGGTTATAACCGTTTCCTGATATCATGGTTTCGGTCGGTCAGTCAATCAATCATACAACCAATATAATTTACAAGACAACAATACAAACAGGACATCGCGAGGTTTAAGGGGTAGATTGGTATAGAAGGTGTTAAAAGTGTCACGGGACTGTAAGACTTAATACACCTAACATGAATCCAATTGCTGTTGTACCGTCGCATAAACAGTTCCTTGTACTATACGTGCCTCTAGTCTCTGGCATATAGAGACTCCTCTCGTATACACTGGCATTCTTCTGTACCAAACTACAAACAACAACGTTAATACGACATTACTGCAAGATAAAACAACTTTAAAAGATACATTCTTATTCTGTCTATTCTACTTTCCTCTTATCTTTGGGACTTACCGAGCGACCTGTTCGCTGACGACATTCTGTTTCTTTCTTCTTTGAATGTCGTCAGGTGATTTGGGCCCGGCAGAGATCGAGCCATCGCAAGAAGACTTGGAGCAGTTTGTTGAAGACCCTGCACTTTAGTTTCATTGTACCCTTTTCCTCTCTGTACCTTTCATTTCCTGATATGCCACTGTTTAGGCATCTTTTATTTCAGTTGTATTTCCTTTCATGCATTGTACAAAGAATGTTAATAAATAAAAGTTGTTCTTTTTATTTCTTGTCTTTTGTGTATTTATTTTATATTGCTTAGATACGCTTAGCGTATGTACTTCTAAGTATATACGTAGCGGACCTCGTCGCGTCCCCTTTGCCGTACACTGGGAAGCGGGGCGTGACAGTGGGAAGCATCCAGAGAAAATTCTGGTCTAGTGGAACACGACCTATGTCAATCCTGACCCCGTGGTAAGCGTCCAGAGCGGATTCTGGTCCTTGTGGAACACGGCTATGTCAATTCTGACCCCGTGGGAAGCATCCAGAGCAAATCCTGGTCCCATAGAACATGGCTAAGGTCAATCTTGACCCCGTGGGAAAAGACCAGAGCAACCCCTGACTCCGTGAAATGCGGATAATGTTAACCTCATCCATCACTTACGGGTCCTCACGACTCGTAAAGTTGAAAAGTCTTAGGAGGCAGATCTTAACCCTGACTCCTAAACCATCGCTGTCCTACAAGGAAATCAAAATAGATTATCCAAAAAATAAAAGGGACACACCATCATGAAGCAAAATGTCTTTTATTCATGAATCAAAATGAATACAAAGTACAATTTATGAAAGAATAAAAAAAATACTCTCATTCAGGAGTATGTACAAAAAAAATATATATATACACAATTCTTCAAGCCGGCGGACGATTCAATAGGTTTGCCAGTTCATCCTTTTTCCGCTGGGCCTCGGCTTCATGATTCATTATCGTCAAAAGACGGGCTTCCGCTTGAGCCTGTTGGGCCTGGTATGAGGCAAGCCGACTTTCAAGCTCTTTTTCGGCAACCTTGTGAGTTTCGACCATCTCACGAGTGAAAATGACGGCCCTATCAATGGCTACCACCTCCTTGATAGCCTCTTGAATCCCTCGCCAAAGATCATATGCCCGAGTGGTCTTGGTCGTAAGATTAGCTTGAAGTTCCCTCAGCGCTTTAGAAGCCAGCTCCCTTTCCGAAAACTTTCGGCTGAGCCTCTTCTCGCATGACAGCATATTTGAGGCGCATCGTTCGATCAGCCCCCGCAAACTCGCCTTTGCAGCTACAACCTCTGAGGGAAGGCATGTAGATTCAAGAATATGCAAGCAAGCCTCCACCTGACGATAGAACTCAACCCAGACTTGCACCAAGGTCTCACTATGGTAAGTAGCAAGAAAGGGAAGAGAACCGTTGGCTTCAGCGGAAAATGCTTCGGTCATGATCAGACTGCCAGCACAAAGGTCTTCAATCAAAGCTGACTAGGAGTGAAGGCTTAGCTTTTCCATCCGTTCTGAGGCACGTAGAGCATAGGGGCCGGGCGGCATCACGATGCGAGATTCCAGCGTGGTAAAAACTGGCAAAGCTGTGAAGATTCATAGAAAACAATTAGCGAGATTCATAAGTAAAGAGCGAATGGAACAACATTAAAACTTTACTTACTCACGGTCATGCAAGAAGGGTCTGAAGGCTCCCCAGGACCGTCAGGAATCTCAACCTCGTCATCGGCCTCTAGAACTGGAGAAGACATCAGTATCGTTATATGGAATAATGATAATGCCGTGAAGAAGGCGAACAACACTAACTTTTCCCGGAAGATAGGACGATGCGTTGAGGGGATATTGCCTGCGGAGCGGCCATCTCCAGCAGACATTGAAAAGATTTCCTGGGAGAAAGATCAGCAATAGACGCCGCCAACCCGCACTATTCTGAAAGGACAGAAAGGTTCAAATAATAGAGAGATTATCAAAATAAAATATAGAAGGATACCTTCGATGCTTCTCCCGCTTTGGACTGGAGGAATAGCAGCTTCGGCGGCCTCCTCTATGCCCCCAGGCACATCATCGGGGATGTGGGCCGGTATAATAACTTCCGGTTGTGGAGCAGTGGCCATCGCCGTAGGCTTCGATGAAAGGACGGTGGCCTCAACTACCTGCCCCACGGCCTCTGGGCCGTCCCTAGAAAGATCCATTGAATCGGCGGCCAATGAAGATGCCCTTCCGAGGGAGCAAGCACTTGGGGAGCGGGAATCACCGAGGGAAGCTCCATCGCAGGAACAACAGTTGCATCGACCCCCTCTACATTGATTAGTGCCTCATCGGGGATATTTGCGGAGTCCACAGTCAAAGCGCGACTCGAACTCAGATCCTCCGCCATTGCCGAAGTCCCTTCAAAGTTTGCACGAGGATAAGGATATGTATATATATATATAAGCAGTGCAAAATACTACAAAAGGATATATAAGTGCACCAATGCGCAAAGGTGCTTCTAGTATGGTTTGTTCAAGCCGACGCTCCTTCCTGAAGAGGTATGCTCGCCGGGGTTCGAGGGTAGACTCGTGGCCACCGGTCCACAACGAAAGCGCGTCTTCAGCATCAGCCGAGATAGGCTGTTTAAGAGCCCTCTCACCTCCCTCTTCCAAAGGATCTATAAATATCTGCCGTATTGATGGAGGGTCTTCGTAAAAGATGACGGCAGGATAAGACCTCTTTGGGATCCTTACATTCTCGGATTCATCCTGTGAGCGTCTTATAGCTTCAGCCAATTGTGTGGCTTCCTCGGCAGATGAACCGGGGAAAAGTAGACCACCATCTGATTCTTGCATGGCTAGTGGTTCGTCTTGGAGGATAGGCTCTGATTCCACTAAAATGTCGAGTAGATTGGTGACTGGTGACCGTCTTCTTTCGCCTCTTGGACCCAGAACTAACCGCAGAAGACGATCGCCTCTTTCCCCTCGATGCTTTAGCGCGACATTGACCCACTTCGCCTTCAATATCCTCACTCGGCGGTTCCACCGACGACAACACTGCCATTGCTGACGCCGCAGCTGATGATACTGCTACTGGTGCCCTATTGGCCCTTGATTGAGCTCTAGTTCGTGGAGGCATACCAGGTGTGGGATTTAAATCCACTTCCGCCGCTTCCGGAATAAGCACGATACCGGTATCTCTCAGGGGAGGGCGGACCACTGCACATGGTCGCGACGGAACTCCTATGGCTTGGATCGGAGTGAGAGCCCTATATCCGAAGAGCATCCTCCTCTCCTCGGCAATAATGAGACTGACTCGGTGGAGGTACCAGCCCGTAAAAGACCCCATACATCGAGGAATATAATCAGCTTCAGGAATCACGAAGCGAGAGCTGGTGTTCAGCCGCATGAAGTGATGAGCAGCGTCACGAACAACTTTTGACAACGGGCTAGGATCCACTATAAATGCCTCAAAGGGGACACCCTGGTCATATCCGAGTTACCGAGCAAAGCGGTGTGGGTTGTACCGTATAAAAAGGGCCACACTGTTCTGACGAATACCATATAACCCGGTCTGATCGAATAAAGGTGCATTGCTTCCTTGGGCTTCAGAGAAGGTACTCCCTCTTTCGACGAGTCGCAAAGCTGTTGAATCGGTTCCGAAGGAGCAGAGAGGACTCGATCGTTGAATACCATCCCGCCCGTATTGGCATAGGGATTAATCAGCACGCGAATAGCTCCGGACCGAGTCGGATCGGGAGCAGAAGCGTCCATCAACCTCATAAGCCGCGGAAAAGTATAGGCATCATAAAAGCCGGGTCTCTTATGCACGAAAAATGCCCCTAGCACGTGCATCTCAATCCATGACGTAAAATAATGAAGAGAGAAATTTACCACATCCACGCCTGGGGTTGAGGTATTGGCCGCGGCGCTTAGCCCATGATTTAGATGTGCTAGCCCCGCAATGCCCACAGCTAGTCGCGTCGCCTCGGCAATGTGATGAGCAGGGTAAATGACCGAGGCTCTCATGAAACGACGGTGCATGGGAACGACAAACCAGCTGAGCCAAACACTGATGAAGCCCACGAAGAAACTCTCCTCATCCATACCAGGAGCTGCGATCGACTCAAAAGATACAGCCGACAGGTTGGGAATGTAGAACTGCGGCAAGTCCTCTTCTTTAGCCAGTCGCTTATTTAAACCAAACCCAAAGGGGTCGTTGATACTCGCAAACTTTAGAGCCGTCTTTGATAGAACATCCCCGCGAAGGAAGCAGGCGATAAAACTCTTGAAAGTGACGCCCTGCTCCTCTGACTCTGTGAATAGCTTCTAAAAAATGCTCAGAGTCTTGATTAAACTTGGGTGCTTGTGGCGGACGACATTTTCAGTCGACAGGCCGTCGAGCATAGCAGGCTCGATTTCGAAAACATACTCATCAGGAGGCAGCAGTTCCTCATAGAGCGTCCCCCTGACCGAAAACCCCGAGATCTCGCGAAACTCTTCTAGAAAAATTGAAACTTCGCGGTCCCTTAGAAAGAAGGTGTTGGTGGGAAGATTCCATTGGTTTAAGAAAGCCTTAACCCACCAGACATGGGGGGACTGATAATGGAAGAGAGACGCGTACACTTCCTGATAGAGCCCGATCCTCTGCAGCCGCGCACGATGGGCAGACAAGATATAGCGGGCCCAGAGAAGATAGCCCATGGGATGTGGAGGGGTAAGCCCTAATTTGTAAATCTGTCCCCATGGCTGGGCTTCACCTTGGCAGATGTGACACCCTAAGATGTCTATAGCTGGCACAGGGTGGTTTGGAATCCCGGTTGTAGACGGTTCAAGCCGTCCCGTAGGGGTCCAATTCGACATCTCCACAGCAAAGGCGTTCCGTGGACGATCCATCGACAGATATGGATAGGTAGGCTCTGTCGGTATCTCGCAAAAAAAGCTGCGGCGACCACGGATGATATGACCGTACCAGGTCCCCCATAAAAGTAGATTGGTGCAATTCGGGTCATGAGCCCTGATCATCGCCATCACCTCTTCGTCCGACGGCGATTGAGGAAAAGCCGCCTCCGAGCGAGTAAAGGGAAAGTATGGGAGAGAAGCCATTACTCCTGAAACAAAGGAAAGGAAGCTGTTACTGAAGCCCATGCGTATATATGTATTTATAAATATATATGTATATATAAAAGACAGTGGAAGAAAACGACAAATAACTTATTTTATGGGACTATTGGTTACAAAACACAAGGGCCCCACAAAATCAAGATGGCGGCTCACTAATGATGAGGCAGGGTAATCATTATGAGAATAAAAGGAAGATTCTCAATAAATTCAAATGACTCTACACATTCCCGCAAAGGGAAACCCATCTTGGACTCTGCGAAAATCAAGTAGAATCTCAACTGCAATTTTTTCTGTAAGAATAACTCAGGAGGAAAAATCCCAAGAAGTCTTCTTTTAAAGAACTAAGTTCTTTAGAGGAATTAAATTCCTTTTGAACGGAGGAGTTAAACTCCCATAATACTTTTTCAGAGCTAAGACTCTTTAGAATGGAATTAAATTCCAGAGAAAAGACAAGTATCACCATCGATCCCTGAAGATCAGAGAAGCCCTAAGAGGCTTATTATTTAAAGATTGGACATTATTTTAACTTAGAAAGATGGGTTCTTATTAAAGGGAAAAACCCTTGGTGTGGATTTAAAATCCAAATTCCTACAAGAAGTTCTTCAGCCGTTCAAGATCATTAACTGAAAAAGGGAATGTTTTGTTAACAGAGTTAAACTCTGGAAATTTGTGAAACAGAGAACTAAGCTCTGAAGAGAGAGAATTAAATTCTCAGAAGAAAATGAGCAAGGAAGAAGATGAAAAGCGGAGGCGCTTCTGAAGGGACTCCTACATTTATAGGATGTGATGGGAAACGGTTCATCTACCCCCTTCTCTAGGCAGATCCAATGGCCACAAAAGGTGACAGCGTTGCACTCACGTGCAAACACGTGAGAACAACGCTGTGGGGGCGTTTGTTCCCTCATAAAAAAATCAGGAATACCCCAATAGGGCATCACGTGTTCACACGTGACCAGAGGTCACGTGCAGACACGTGATGGGTTCCTGTGATCTCTAATTTATAGAGTTAAACTCTAGTCAAACAATCAATCAGTGGAATCACATGTACACACGTGATGGGCCCTTCAACTCACTAAAAAGGAATTAAAAGGCACGATAAAATAGCAAGGAAAGATCCCAATGGGGTATCACGTGTCTACACGTGACCAAAGGTCACGTGCTGACACGTGATGGTTCCTTAGCTCTTTGAAACGGCAGAATTAAATTCTGGTTAAAAGTCTTAATCAGGGAAGTCACATGTCAGCACGTGACCCGTGCCTAAGTTCTTTAATTAATAGAATTAAATTCTATTTAAATGATCAAACAATGGGATCACATGCTAACACGTGATAGACTTTTAAAGCCTTCTGAACTAATAGAATTAAATTCTAATTAAGAAGGAACCGAGAACCCTAATTGGAAAATATCTCTCTAAATCTTTCCAAACAAGAAAAAGATTGTGCTCTATAAAGCGGAGCACCGTTGGATTAAAAATCCAATGGTGATTAAAAATCACCAATTTATGGAAAGATTTTATGCAAAGAACGATTTCCCTGAAATTCACCAAGAATAACAGACAGAATATCTTCTGGATTAAAAATCCAATGGTGAATAAAATTCACTGAGTGATTTAAAAGATCATGTTGGTTACAGAAACAACCAAAATCTTTCAATGAAAGATTGACTAAACAAATTGATTCTTTTCTTTCTCCTATAAATAGGAGCCAAGAAGAGAAGGAAAGGATCTTTTGGAATTTTTTTTAGAGAGATACAACAACAGAGAGAAAAAAAGAGAGGAGAATTTAATTCTCATCGGGGAGATTCTGCCATGCAGATCCAAAACTTAGAGGGAGGATTGAGTTTAGAGAATTTAATTCTCCCAAATTCATAGGAGTTTAATTCCTCCAAATGAAGTTACGGTTTAACCCTATATAAGAATTTAATTCTTCCAAATTCATAGGAATTTAATTCCTCCAAATGAAACCAGGGTTTAACCCTATATGAGAATTTAATTCTCCCAAATTCATAGGAATTCAATTCCCACAAATAAAACTAGGGTTTAACTCTACATAAGAATTTAATTCTTCTATATACATAGGAATTTAATTCCTCAAAACAAGATTAGGGTTTAACCCTACCAAAGAATTTAATTCTCAAACAAATGACTTAAATTTTCCATGCACGTAAACGTGGTCACGTGGCAACACGTGACCCTTCCTTTAATGATCAGAAAAGAACGAATGAGACATGGTCACGTGCCCCACGTGACCCTCAAACAGACTCCTCAAAATGAGAAAGAAAAAGCATGAAGGAAATGCCTCACGTGCTCACACGTGACTCTCGAAACAAAAGGGAATAAATCCAAGGGCAGAATCAATTTTGAGCGCCCTCACGTGTCCCCACGTAACCCCTAATAAACACTTTAATAATCAATACATGGATACCCATCACGTGCCAACACGTGATGGCCTGAAGACCCAAAGTGTTTAACACTTATTTGAATATTCTGAGAACAAAATAAAGGAAGTCTGGCCCCATCTTCAGATGCCTTATGTGCTCACACGTGATGGCCTGAAAGCTAAGTGTTTAACACTTATTTTCTGATTTTGAGAGTAAAATAAAGGAGGTTTGGCTCAATTCTCAGGCGCCTCACGTGACCCCACGTGACCACCCCATTTTTAGTGTTTAACACTATTTTGAGCATTTTGTCCCCAGTGTTTAACACTGTTTTGAAGCGCATCACGTGAGAACACGTGATCGCCAAATATCTTCTAGTGTTTAACACTATGTTAAAACCAATCTAGCCCAAATTGGCTAAGTCTTCCAGAGGCAAGACTTCCCTTTGACTGAGCCTCAAATATATCCCTGTCTTCCAAGATTGATCATCTCATATGGCATATGAGTGCTCAGCACTCAATAAAAGATAAAGATATGGTCAGAACCCAGATTCATGTTTAGCATTGCTAAATAATTGGGGGGGTTGAACCCAGACAAATTGACAGTCCAAACAAAGGTCCAACATTTTAATCCTAACTGGACTTACCCCAAGTTGTCCATAAGTCCTCAATTCAGATTTAACTGAGCCAATGTGGTCATAATCTAATTGATTGATCTTAGTTCCAAATTGGACTACAGATCTCCCAATCAACTTTGGTTCAAGGGTACATCTCTTCACTCTATTGATATCTGTCGTTGTAATCCTTCAACGTCTTCAGAGAGGTGACGGGTCTCGATAACCAATCATTCCATGGACTGTGGGGTCCTTAAACTCATGGACTATGATGTCCTTAACCTCGGACTGTGGGGTCCCTTTAAACCCACGGACTATGATGTCCTTAACCTCGGACTGCGGGGTCCTTTTAAACCCATGGACTATGATGTCCCTAACAATGGACCGAAATGTCCTTAAACTAACATTGGACCACCATGTCCTTAAACTGGTAATGGACCGCAATGTCCCTAAGCTAAACAATAGAGTTCAAATGCTCTTTTGTTGGATCTAAATGATCCCGTTGAGTAGATCTTAGTCTTAAATTAGACTAACGTATCCTCAACGAACGTTTAAGTTGATCTTAGTCTCAAATGAGACTAACGTATCCTTAAACCCAACCCAAAACCCAAATCTAAGAAAATACGGGTTTGGACTAATCCACGCCCTATGGGCGACAACTTAAATTAGTCTCCGTATACAATCCACGGGCAACCAAAAAACAAAACAAACACACACGACACGAAGTGACCATCCGGAGAAGGAGAAAGTGGTTACCGCGATGCGGTAGCGTAATTAACTGCAGAGGCTTGCGCCTGCAGGGAAGAGCGTCCCCACAATCAAAAACCCCTCAAACGAGGGGGAATCTGACGAAGTCTGCTACATCGGCCGCATCCGTCTAAACTTTCGATACACAGTGTCATAAATCAACTCGGCATCTTCGGAGAGGTGGACGGATAGCACCAATTAGCATCTGCCCTGAAATTCAGGCAAGACGGACCTACGCGGTCGCGTCTCCGTGTTTCGGCGAGGAACACGCACGCTGAGTGTTTCTTTTCTCTCACTCCAGGTAGCAACCAATTCATGCCTTAATCAAGATAATGAAATGTATCGCTTGACCGATCCGGATTCTTATTCGGGGCTGGGGAATGTCGGTTCGGCTCTAATTTATGACAACTGCCATGAGAATGAATAAAGGAAAGTGGATTGCATGAATTCCGTGATGACCCTAAAGAAGAAGAAGCATACTATTGCGTCTCCTTCAGGTGTTCTTGTTATTGAGAACTGTTTTTCGGTCAGTCGCACCTCTTGGGTACTAGATACCGGATCAGGATCTCATATCTGTAATTTATTACAGGGACTGAGAAAAAATAGGATGGTTGGACAAATTGATGTCACCGCCGTCGGTGAATATCACTTAGCATTGCCAAGTGGCAATATTATAATTTTGAACAATTGCTACTATGTACCTTCCATGCTTTGCAACATCATATCAGTTTCTTTACTTGATAAAGATGGATATAAGTTTGTTCTAGATAGAAATATCATGAACATTTACCTTAATAAAGTATTGGTTGCAGAAAGTACACCATGTAATGGTATCTATGTTCTAAATCAAAACACAGTTTTCAATATACAAAACACACGCAAGAGAAAGAGTTCAGAAGTGAATGAATCCTACTTGTAGCATTGTAGACTTGATCATATCGGTGAGAAAAGACTAAGTAAGTTACATAAGGATGGATATTTGAATACGTTCGAATTTTCATCTTATGAAACTTGTCAGTCCTGTCTCAAAGGAAAGATGATCAAATCTCCATTCACCGGACATGGAGAAAGAGCTACAGAGCTCTTGGGACTTATACACAGTGATGTATATGATTCGATATCTATACATGCAAGGGGTGGGTTCTCGTACTTCATTACATTCACTGACGATCTCTCTAGGTTCGTATATGTGTATCTTTTAGAACATAAATCTGAAACTTTTGAGAAATTCAAAGAATATAAGAATGAAGTAGAGAACCAGACAGGCAAGAGTATCAAGGTCCTCCGATCTGATTGAGGATGGGAGTACTTAAGCACGGAATTCCTAGAATACCTAAAAGAGAATGGAATTCTCTCTTAGCTTACTCCTCAGTATACACCACATCACAACGGTGTATTGGAGCGAAGGAGTCGTACCCTATTGGATATGGTTCACTCCATGATGAGTGTGCTGAGTTGCCTCTTTCATTCTGGGGTTATGTGTTATAGACAACGGCATACCTATTGAATGATGTTCCATCCAAGTCTGTTCCTAAGACTCCATATGAAATATGGAGTGAAAAAAACCTTATCTTAGACGTATTAAGCTATGGGGTTGTTCGGCCTATGTTAAAGTACAAAATCCGAACAAACTTCAGGCATGCTCAGTTTTATGTAAGTTTGTGGGATATCCAAAACATTCGATAGGATATATGTTCTACCACACCGAGGAACAGAAGGTGTTTGTTGCTTGCCACACCACTTTCTTAGAATGGTAATTTCTTACAAAAGAAATTAGTGGGAGCACGGTAGAACTGGAAGAAATTCTGGAACCACAAACTGAAACTGAAGAATTGGTGGAACCTCAAGATTCAATAACCTCGGACGAACCTCAGCCACTTCGCAGATTTAGTAGGATTTCTCATCCGCCCGAGAGATACTACGGTTTTCTCATAAACGGGGATTGAGAGGATTGCATCTTGGAAGAAGATGATTTTACTAGTTTCAAGCAGGCCATTACCAGTAGGGGCTCTAATAAATGGCTAGATGCTATGAGATCCAAAATGGAGTCCATGTACACCAATAAAGTTTGGACCTTGAATATTGCTCCACCTGGGGTAAAACCCGTTGGATGCAGATGGATCTATAATAGAAAGATTGGTGTAGATGGACAGGTGGAAACCTATAAGGCTAGACTTGTTGCAAAAGGTTTTTGTCAAAGACCAGGTGTGAACTATGATGAAACCTTTTTCTCCAGTGGCTATGCTCAAATCCATTCGGATCCTACTTGCAATTGCTGATTTCCATGACTATGAAATCTGGCAGATGGACGTAAAAACGATTTTCTAAACGGAAGTTTGGAAGAGTGCATTTATATGGATCAGCCGGAAGGATTCGTAGACAGTGGGAGCAGCGGGAAGGTATGCAAGTTGCTTAAATCCATTTATGGATTAAAGCAGGTATCGCGGAGCTGGAACATCTGTTTTGATGAAACAGTCAAGGAATTTGACTTCATCAAAAACAAGGATGAGCCTTGCATATATAAGAAGATTGTAGGACGAGCTGTCGTATTCCTAGTCTTGTACGTGGATGGCATTCTTTTGATAGAAAATGACATTCCTATACTATAATCGGTCAAACTGTTCTTGTCACAAAGGTTCTTCATGAAAGACCTGGGTGATGCCTCATACATTCTGGGGATTAAGATCTACAGAGATAGATCCAAGAGATTGTTGGGACATTCACAGTCCAGGTACATAGAGTCCATACTAAAAAGATTTAGTATAGAAGTTTCCAAGCACGGTAATATACCCGCATTGCACGGAATCACCCTCTCCAAAGAGATATCTCTCAAGACTAATGAGGAGAGGGTTCGCATGAGCATTATACCCTACACTTCGGCGGTAGGATCTATAATGTATGCGATGATATGTTCCAGACCAGATGTAGCATACGAACTTAGCGTGGTGGGCCGGTATCAGTCAAACCCAGGAGAGAACCACTGGACAGCAGTGAAGAACATTCTTAGGTATGTGAGAAGGACTAAGGAACTGTTCCTGGTATTCGGTAATGGGGACCTCCAGGTGGAGTCCTTTACCGACTCGAGCTTTCAGAGTGACAAGAATGACAGCAAGTCTTTCTCGAGTTTTGTGTTTACTCTCAACGGAGGGGCGGTCTGTTGGAAGAGATCCAAACAGGACACCGTCGCAGACTAGACGATGGAGGCTAAATACATTGCTGCTAATGATGCCGCAAAGAAAGCGTACTGAACTTGAGGTGGTTCCATCCATTGTTAATCCAATACCTTTGTATTACGACAACAATGGGGCTATGTTTTTAGCGAAGGAACCGCGGTCCCATCAGAAATCTTGACACATCTTGAGGCGGTATCACCTAATCAGGGAGATCGTTGATCGCCGGGAGATCGAGGTGCGGATAGTAGATACAAAAGACAACACGGCGGATCCATTCACCAAGGCCCTCCCTCAAGCACACTTTGAGAGACTATTTGAGATGTTGGGTATGCGATACGCCAACAACTAGCTCTAGTGCAGACGTTGGGTACTCGATACGCCAATATACGGTCTTAGTGCAAGTGGGAGATTGTTGGATATGTATGCCATAGAGGCTATTATTGTATATGTATACATGTGGATGCTTGGACATATGTATGTATAGGACAATCTTGCTCGATAGGATAGTATACTATTTGGTTTGTCTTTATCTTAACATGTGCATATTTTTTACTTGTTATTACACATCATTTATACATGTTGATAAAGACCATAGGATCATTGCTTGACTACCGGCGTTGTGATGGCGATCATACCCGTGGGAGCTGGGTAGTCGATAAGCACATTCTTAAAATGTCTCTAGTCATGGGAGTATCGAGACCATGCATCGATATTCCGGGGTAGACTAGTGTATACGTTTCTAGACCCCCGACGAGGGGTGATGGTTGGTCTCATAACCATTGGTCTTTCACACCTAAGATTGTATACAGGTGCTGATTAGTCTAAAATATTGCACATTTGAATGAATATTTTCCCCACTATTGTTAAGTACTAAAAGGTGTTTATTATAATTATAGAACATGTGGGGGTTTATTTGTAAAAAGTTTATTATCATATGTTTTTACATTATATTTAACATAATGAGGGAAAATATATGCATATAATATTTATATGAAATATTAGTAATTAAAATATGCATATCATATCAAATATTTCTAATCAATATTCTTAAGATCTAATATCATATAAAATGGTTAGGATAATATCTCAAAAATACCAAATATTACTAACACTATGACTTGAGATATTGTGTAGATATTAGCTCAGGTCTGGAATCCAGGTGATCCGAATTAAATCGGGATGTCGGAATCAAATCTGCCAGAATATAGAAGCAAATTGAGAGATCTAGCAACGACAGAGACTCAGAGCATTAGTTTTAGAATCTAGACATCGATAGGATCTTCCAAAATCAAGATAAAATAGCACAAAAAATCCCAGAAACTGAAGCCACTAAACCGCGGCGGAATCGTGGCCAAACATGCCTATATGCCACGGTTCCGCGGCGGTTCTAGGGCCATCTGATGATTGATTTTGGTGATTTTATTGTAACAGCGTATATTCACTTATGGCATCTAGGGTTTCTGGTTTTGGGACTATATATAAGACCGAGAGCTTCACATAAAAAATCATCACCGAAGAGATCAAGAGGTCCAAAGCGATCCACGCATCCGAGTGATCATCATCTAGTCATCTACTTCCAATAAGATAGAGATCTAGAGCAACTAGGGTTCTTGTACTCTACTCAAAAGTTGTATGCAATAGTTGATTAATAAAGGTAGTGTTTTTATGGTTCTTTTTGCAATTAATTTCCGCACATACTTTCTGCATTTTAACTATGTTTTCATTCTTCTTCAACCTCTCTTCTAAATCTTTAACCATGAGCGAGTAATTCCTAACTTGTTAGGATTCGTAGGATAGGGTAGAAAAATGGATGATAAAATCTTTTAACTTCTTTTATACATTTTAAAGTTTATAAACTTTAGCAAAATAAATGTTAACATCCTTATCGGACGCGCTACCAATTTATTGATAGTCACGACCACTATTTGATATTGGTTTAACACTTGTTTTGTTAAGGGCTAGACATGAATAAAGATCAATATAAGGACAAGGGTTAGTAGTGGGAAAACCCTAGTTTCTTCCAAAAAAGAACATTAATCTACATTTATCACTATCGATCTAGTTTTAAACTATTAAAAGATAAAAGGAGTCATTTTTAATTATTCATCCATTACTACTAAGTGCTATGAACCCTACAAGCCTTTTCTTTATAAATCTTATATTCGTAACGACAAACAATCACCCTTCTTTAATCAACTTGTCTAAAGCAAGAAAAGAGTTGACGTTTCCCTGTGGACGACCCGTACTCATCGCAGCTAGCTACTAGCGACACCGTCTTGATTGCGGTTAATTTTCGAACACACTTTTAGCAGATCAATCAGGTGCTCACTGGGGGTGAGTACACTGGACGGACTCGCTGAGAACTTCTGATGGTACTATATCTATCGTCAGATAGCAGTTCTCAGGTGACATGAGTATAGGTTAGTCTTCAGACCTGAGATCGTTATTTGTCTCGTGTGAGTTCCCACTGTACTTAGATTACTACCCTACCACGGTTCTACCGGGTCGTGCAAACATATTTCAGTTGGGTACAATCCCGAGCCACATGGAGGCAGTGAGCGATTGTTGGGGATTCGTCTCTCCCGGTATAAGGAGTTGATATCGCACTGTGTTCGATTGTCCAGCACCATAATACCTTGGCCAAGCTAGTTGGGATTTACTGATAGTTAGATCAGTAGTTTCCCGGATTGGTCCTGAGCCATATTAGCACGAATTATCGGGTTATTAGGGTCTGACGTTTACCACCCTCTAGACTCAGTATGCGATACTCTCAGACGAAGAGACCAGACTGTACGGAGATTATCACAGATAGGCTTAGTAGGGATCCAGATGAGTTTGCTCGTCGGCCTTCCTTTTCGACAGGTATCCGGGTAACCGTTACGTATAGCTAGTGCCGCTGACGTGCTTGTGGTTATGGATTTATCCAGTAACTCACTGCCGGCGTACTGTCGAGTCTTTAGAGTCCCACACAGAGGCCCTGGTTCAGGTGAAATGATGTAGTAGCCGTATTTTGGTACATGTAGGGTTATGATCGAATGATTGTACTAATTACCTGGACTTTCGATCGGACGGTTGATAATACTAGCCGTCTTTGGATTAAGCCAGATTATTAAATCAGGTATTGATTTAATAATTTACGTATATATATTTCGATATGTATATTCTAATATTATGTTCTTTGTGCTATTCAATCTCTTTGGGTATTCGTATTTTGATATGAATACGGGTATGTATACACGGTAGAGTGTATTCCGTATTTATACGGAAATCATTCTAAAATATGGACACCTCATTTTAGTTTTATCCATTTATTTTAAATGGAAAATGAGGTGTAAAGGTAGTGATGTGAGTATGGTGAGAACCATGCTTTAATAGTGTTGACAAATGAATTGAATATTCATTTGTGCAAACTATTCAAGCATGGTTGTGTTTTAATATTGGAAAAATGTTTTTACAAAACTATGGCTTGTGTTTCTCTCTCTCATGGAAGAATTCATTCTCACCATTTTGCTTCTCTTTCCTCACTAGCCTTTCTTGAGCTCCTCCTCCTTCTTCTTGATCTTCCTCTCTACAATCTCATGTGTTGAGAATCAAGAGAGGAAGTGAGATAGATATACACTAAGAACGACTCACTACATCCTAGACACTTTAGATTAGCAAGCTAGAGTCTCTAGTTGCTCCACTAGACTTTTAGTGTGGAGCTAGAGCCATGAACTACATCTCTCGGGTGGATCATCTTCGATGGAGGAAGACCGGCGGTCAAGCTTGATCAAGGAGATCTCAAGGAGCAAAGGAAGAAGATAGAAGACCGAAGGACATGGATCTTTTGGTAAAATAATTCTATCATAGTAGTTAAGATCTCTTTTGTTATCTATTTTCAGTTTATGATTAGATTCTAGGACGGGTTTCTTTGTGCCGGATTTTAAACACCAAAATTTTGTTCCGCAACGGCCGCGGTAAATGGCCAGGGTGCTAGGAAACCTAACAAGAATAAGTACCCAACTCTTCGCATAGGCAAATTATTCGATCACCTCAGGGGCGCGAGAGTATTCTCGAAGTTGGATTTATGATCAGGGTATCATTAAGTTCGGGTGAAATCAGAAGACATTTGCAAGACGGCGTTTCGAACTCGATATAAACATTACGAGTACTTAGTGATGCCATTTGGAGTTACTAACGCACTGGCAATATTTATGGACTTGATGAACGGAATCTTTTTACCATACCTGGATCAGTTCGTAGTGGTGTCTATTGATGATATTCTGGTCTATTTGAAGAGAAAAGAAGAGCATGAAGAACACTTGAGGATCACACTGCAAACGTTGAGATAAGAAAAGTTATATGCTAAGATGAGCAGTGCGAGTTTTGGCTTGAAGAAGTGAAATTCTTGGGTCATGTTGTATCCGGAGATGGAATTGTCGTTGACCCTGAAAAGATTGCAGCTGTTCATGATTGGCCAATTCCAAAGAATGTAGAGAAGATCAGAAGTTTTCTTGGGCATGCCGGATACTATAGAAGGTTTTTGGAGAACTTCTCCCGAATAGCAGAACCATTGACCAAGTTAACACGAAAGGAGATACCGTTCGTATGGACCAAGAAGTGTGCGTCAGCTTTTGAAGCGTTGAAGCAAAAATTGACCACCGTTCCTATTCTGACAGTGCCAAATGGTTCAGGAGGACTGGTCATACACAACGACGCATCTAGGAAAGGTTTGGGATCCGTTCTAATGCAGCGTGGGAAGGTCATAGCATATGCTTCGAGACAATTGAAAACTCATGAGAAGAACCACCCAACTCATGATCTGGAATTAGCAGCAGAGATTTTTGCTCTGAATATTTGGAGACACTACTTATTGGGCGAAAGGGTGGAAGTATTTACCGATCACAAAAGCCTAACGTATGTGTTCGCACAGAAAGAGCTCAACATGAGGCAGCGTAGATGGTTAGAGCTGATGGTTGACTATGATCTTGATCTAAAATACCATCCGAGGAAAATTAATGTAGTGCCGGATGCTTTATATCGGTTGCCAGCAATACGGATGTTGACTGCACAGAAGGAGATTATAGCTGATATTCAGATATTCGAATTGGAGATTGTACTACCAAATTCTTTGGGACAGTTGATGCAGTTGCAGGTACAGTCATCCTTGATCGATAACATTAAAGCAGCACAGTCGTACGATCCAAGATTGTATAAGTTTCGAGAACAAGTGGAAGCAGGACTTCGGACGGAACTGTTAATTCATGAAGATGGTTCGTTACGTATGTGAGTCGTTTATGTGTGCCCAAAGGAGATGTTCATGAAGAAGTTATGAAGGAGGCTCATAGTTCCGCATATTCCATACATCCGGGAGGTATAAAGATATACAGAGATCTGCGGCAACATTTCTGGTGGGAAGGCATGAAAAGGGAGATTGCTCGCTATGTATCGAAGTGCTTGGTATGTCAGCAAGTCAAGGCTGAACATCCAAGGGTAGCTGGTTTGTTGCAACCGCTTCCGATTACTCAATGGAAGTGGGAACATATAACTATGGATTTCGTGACAACTTTACCATGGAGTCCAAAGGGCAATAATGCAGTTTGGGTGGTTGTCGATCGATTGATCAAGGCAGCTCATTTTATACCTTTTCGAGTTGGTCAATCGACAGAGGCTTTGGCAGAGCGGTACATGCAGGAGATTGTGAGATTGCATGGAGTACCCGATATAAAGCATTAAATTCTATATGAGAATTGGTCGATCGACAGAGGCTTTGGCAGAGCGGTACATGCAGGAGATTGGTCGATCGACAGAGGCTTTAACAGATGGCCGGTCTGAAAGAACGATCCAAACTCTTGAAGATATATTGAGAGAATGCATGTTAGACTTCAAGGGTTCATGGGAGGATCATTTGCACTTGGTGGAGTTTTCATACAATAACAGTTTTCAGGCGACTATACAGATGGCTCCATTCGAAGCATTATACGGTCGTAAGTGTCGCTCGCCGGTTTGTTGGGATGTGTTAGAGAAAGAAGATTATTGGGACCGGATCTTATTGTGCAAACGGTGGAGAAAGTTAACGTGATCCGAAATCATATGAAGGCAGCACAGGATTGACAGAAAAATTGTGCTGAGACAGGATGAAGACCTTTGGAGATCGCAGTTAGTGAGCTTGTATTCTTAAAGATATCACCGACCAGAGGAGTGATCCGATTTGGTAGTCGAGACAAGCTTAGTCCTCGATTCGTGGGGCCTTTCGGCATTATCGAGCGTATTGGAGAGGTAGCTTATCGATTGGCTTTACTACCATCCTTGACGGGTGTTCATGATGTGTTTCATGTATCTCAACTCTGCAAATATATTAGAGATGAGACACACTTTCTAAATCACTCAGAACTGACAGTAAGGGAGGATTTAACATATGAAGGCGACTGTTCCCCCAATATTAAAAGAGCAAAGCTCTGTTGAAATTTAACAGGGCAACGCCTCACCTGCTTCTCACGAGGGCGCCAACGCCAATGTGCAAAGCACAGAAACGCTTTCTGAGTAAGAATTAAATTCTTATATAGCGCCGCACGTGCTCATCACACGGACGCCAATGTGCAAAGCACAGGAATACCCATCATAAGAATTAAATTCTTAAGCGGCGCCAACATGCACAGCACGTGAACGCTAGCACCCAAGTCAAGATTAATAGAATTAAATTCTACATGAGAATTTGGGATACTCTCTGTTAAACAGAGCTGTTGGATCAAAGACACAATAGAGACGATAAATTATCAAAATATAGAATTAAATTCTATTAGAAAAAAATATCTCCCAAATCTTTCTAAATAAGAGAAATACTCTCGGTTGGATCAATGATCCAATAAAAAAAGATTGCTCTCTGTAAAACAGAGAACCCTTGAATTAAAAATCCAATGGTGATTAAAAATCACCATTCTACAGAATAAATTATGTATATGGGAAAATATTTCCCCAATCCTGTTAAAAACAAGAAAACATATTTTGTAAAATAGAAGTTTTTGGATGAAAGATCCAACGGGGGGTAAAATTCCCCAAATCAATTTTGAGTCCAGTTAAATCAATTTGAATCTCTCAATGAGAGATTATCTCAAAACCAATTAACAATTTGCCTCTACTATATAAAGGCCCGAGACTTCAAGTCTCACACACATGCAGCTCACTGTTTTATACCTGTATTTATTATTTGCTGTGATTCCGGGCGTTACGGAATAAATCATTGTTTGCCGTGATTCCGGGCGTTACGGAATAAATCATTGTTTGTCGTGATTCCGAGCGTTACAGAATAATCATTGTACCGTGGTCCCGTGGGGAATGAACGGGATATATACTGTTGAGTTACGATGAAGATTACACTAATTGATTTTAAAGACTTGTAGAATAGATAATTTAGAGGCACAGACTTTAGGATACACATCACATACATGCAGCTCACTGTTTTATACCTGTATTTGTTATTCATACACATGTTTAATAATAACATCATATCCTGGTTACTACTATTAGTTTTGATATTTATGACGCACTGACGTCTGGGTTTTGCATGACTCGGTTCCTTAACTTTTATCACAGGCAGATCAAGAGTACTTTAGCAATTAAGCCGAGCAATGAGGAGCTAGCTATTTAGTTTATAGACTCTTAGTTTCTTTTATCTCAGCAGTTTTATTTTTATTGATGTGGGCCCATATTTGGACGTGATTCAGATACTATTGTTTGTTGGATCTTGATTCGTTTCCGCTTTATGCATTTTCTTGATTCTATTTATTGTGGCAGATGGACATGTGTTAGCTAGATTATATATTTTACTGTTCTTGATATCTTATAGACAGCCGTAATGTGACTGTGGAGAGATGATTTCTAGCCACATGTAGCATGGCTGGCTCTGTTACGTGCCGTGTTTGCGTATTTTGGGAAGCGAGGCGTAACATTAGCGGTTTATAGTTTGTTGACCTAGTCAAGGTCATAAGCCGTTAGAGGCAAAAACCATATTGGGAGTTTCAAACATAAGAAAAACTTGCCAAGTTTGCGCATACCTTTTGGAGTGTGGTAATTTTGGTCGGCTTCCGTCAAGATTATCACACAATGATAATTGGGTCCCGATTCCTACTGATGAGTAGGTATTACTCTTCAGGAGATTTTCACTTCATAACTAGCTAATTTATTAGGTGTCTAGAAAGTGTTAACGAGATAACGCCTCTGCGGAAACGGGGTTATTTAATTGGGTCAGTGCGAAAGCACGGGGGACTTCCCTCGGAGTACCAACACTGGACTGACTGAACGATTAGCGAGCTTATAAAGTGTACATGATCCTGACTAGTTCTCTTTTTAGGGTTTGAAGGAGAATTCGAGGAAATAATAGGAACCATCCTGATTAGATAAAGTGATTTACCAATCTAATCTTGATAGAGTGCACTCTAAGTGTTTCTTTTCTCTCTCTAGTTTGCGACCATGACTAACCTTAAACTAAAACTTATTAATCAAGTTAACCGAACTTTTTTACGCACTTTGGTTTTGGATTGTCATGATTCACGACAAAGTCGCATATTTCCCTGCCACTCCTACTTTCCCTTTACTTTCTTGAGAACACCCTGTATCACTACGATAATCCATATTGCATGGAAAAGCATCGTATAGTTACATACAAACTCGAAGAAATTATTTCAGTCAAGAATGACCACTGATTTTGAAGAATTTGGATTGTATAATTCTATTGTCTCTCCTACTTCACTTTCTTTCTAGTTGAGAGCTCCTTATACTATAAGAGTACACCTGTTACGCTTATTGGATAGTTTTTTTTTAAATCTTAGGCTGGTGCTGAAGGGTAGGGAAGGAAGAAAACCAACTAGCCTAAGTATGATGTACAGAAGGTGAGATATAGAGACATATAAAGGGTTGGAGTGAGGGCAAAGGAAATTGCGATTACTGTCGTAAATCTAGACAGTGGAAGAGGCATTACTAAGAATACCCGGCCACCCCTTGAAATATTTATGTTTCTGAATTTCTGTGATGTTATAATTGAAAATTGTTTTCTCAATTGATTCTCACTCCAGGGTATGCATATACCAGATTAGAATCTCACATCTGTATGTGTTACAAATGCTGAGCAGGAGTAGAATATTAGGAAATGGATGACTTTATCCTAAATATCGGAATTCATAACAATTGGTGATATTAGATTAAATTACTTGGTTTGGCCTAACAACAAATATTTTGTTTTGAATAACCGTTGTTATACACCAATTTTTAAAACCGATATATCCGTTTCTTTATTTTATAAAGCGAGATATATTTTTTGAAAAACATTTACCTTTATCAGTTGAGAATAAGGTAAGGCGCATTAAATAACGGTGTAAGACATTCTTAACCAAAATACAGTTATCAACTTACAAACACACGAAATTTAAGTTAGTAAACTCTTGGGACTTATACATGAAAATGTATGTGTAGGGTGTTTTTCGTCACCCCATTGAGATGGGAATATGCATCATTTGTAAGGCGCATTTCAGATTCCCCCTACCTAGGGTAGGCTGAGGTTTATTGATTATGGGGATCCGAATCTTCGGCAGCCGCAGACTAAGCTGCCGTTAATTACCCCTCGCCTTTGGAGCGAAGGAACCTCCGATTGACGGGTCAGACTGGTCAAGGGAACTCAATGTGCAGTGTGCGTGTGTTGTGTTTTGAAGGGATGAGAAGCGTCCTAAGGACGCATGCGTGGCACGTGGGTGCTGAGCGCCCGCGGGTCACGTGCCCTACACGTGGGTGCTGGGCGTCCTAAGGTCACATGCGCGGCATGTGCTGGGCGCCAGCGGGTCACGTGCACAGCACGCGACCGCTAAAAGCACCAGCAGAGAAAGGGGCTTAACCCCTGGGCTGGGAATTGAACTCCCTACAGGCTTTGGAGTTGAACTCCTAAACAGAAATTAGATTTAAATTTGGAGTTAAATTCCTGAGGGACTTTGGAAACTCCCAGAAAAGGGGAGGATCCAAGAGGACCCCTTTCTTCTTCCCTTTAACCTTGGATCTTCTTTAGAGCCTTGGATCTTTCCGAACTAGGGTTTTTAGGAAATGGGTCTCCTTCCTCCTCCTCTCTGTTGGCTGGATCTGGGAGAAAACGGGGTGAGACTTAAAAATCTCCCATTTTGGGGATTTGATGGAAGATCCAAGCTCCCCTTCAAGGGTTTTATGGTGAAAAACTAGTTCTTTTTGGAAAAAGAAGAGTTAAACTCTTGATTTAATTCAAAAATGGGAGTAAGGTTTAGAACTGTTTCCCCAATCAGAGCAAAACTCCGTTGAAATTCAAAATTCAAATTTTAAAGCAACGCTTCAAATCTCAGGCGCAACGCGCCACGTGTCAGGCGCTGATACGTCAGCGCAGCGCCCAAGAAGGCGCGCCCAATCAGAGCAAAGCTCTATTTAAAGCAAAATTAAAGGAAGCAATACTTCAGTTGTGCAAGCACTGTGCTGCGCGACGCGTGTCAGCGCAGATGCGCTAGCGCAGTTGCGCTGCGCTGTGCGCTGCGCGACGCGTGTTACGCGCTGGGGCTTTTGCGCCAAACAGAATTAAGATTTTAAAGAAATTTTTCTGTTCTTGTTAAAACAAGAAGATTTTCTTCTGTAAAACAGAAGCCTTTGGATCAAAGATCCAACGGTGGGAAAAATTCCCAAAATCACTCAGAGAAAGATCTCGTTAACAAATTCAACAAACTTATGGGCACTATATAAAGGACCCTAGACCTCAATTCAAAGAATGAACATTTTGGTGAGAAATCAAAAATTTTAAACAGAGAGAACTCTGAAGAAATCTCAAGAGGAAAAAAGGTAAAAACCTTTAAAAGAGAAGAATTTCTTCTAATAGATCATTGATCTAAAGAACAAGATCAATGATCTTCAATAAAAATAAATAAAAATAGTGCTTTGCACTTTTCTATGAACCTCTGGTTCTCTGAGATAAGAAAAACAAGAGAAACTTGTTTTCTTTGATCTAAATTAGATCAAGAAAGCAAACAGTGCTTTGCACTTCTTTTATGAACCTTTGGTTCTTGAATCTAAAAGATTCTCAAATTTAGAGTGCCTTCCACTTGCAAACTGCGCTGTTGCGCTCTTGGGAGAGCGCCACGTGTCAACATCTGAACTACTTGCGCTATGCGCTTTAAGATAGAGTTTTGCTCTCTGTAATCGGCGCAACTCACCAGAGTGCGCCACGTGTCAGCAGCGCAAGCACATCGCTTGCGCTCTTTGATTGGCGCAAAGCGCCTAAGAATGCAATGCCTTTCTTTTGCTAAAAGGCCAGGCCCAAGTCAAAAAGACCTAACAGGCCAAATTAAATTGCAAAGCAATAAATGGGTAGAGAGCCCAGGTAAAATTGATGCTCTGCATCTTTTATAAAAGGGCAGAGCCCAAGTAAAATTGATGCTCTGCATCATGGGCAGAGCCTAAAACAAATTGATGCTCTGCATCTTTTATAGGTAGAGCCCAAATAAAAAAGAAATGCAAAGCATAAACAAATAAAAATGTTGAACATTTTTCAACTGGACTTAGCCCAATCATGGCCGTAAGTCCTCAAATTAAATTGACCGAGCAAAATTGCTCTCCTAAATCAATTTACCTCCGGTTCAAGGGCACATCTCCGAACTCCTCTGACACCTATCATTGTAATCCTTCAACGACGTCAGAGAGGTGACGGGTCCCGATGACCACACATCAATATGGACTGCGGGGTCCTTAAACTCGTGGTTTGGCGGAGGGTTCAAGACTCCGTGATTGACCCAGGTTATTCTCGTCAATAGAAGAAGGCGAAGGTGCAAAAAGAAAAGGACCGTCCTATTAAACAGCAGAGGACAACAATCACCAGGGTGCCCACTGCAACGGCCCCCTCCACTTCAACGGCCCACAAAAGAAGAAGGCCGGAGAAAACCCCCGCGCCTGCGGCAGATGCCAAAGGTGGTGAACCTAAACGCCCTAAGTCCGGGGGCATAACAGTTCATACAGTATACATGGCGTCGGGAAAGGAAGACAGCCGTGCATCCACAGGTCATAGACCGCTTACACGGTCAGTGACCAAGGCTCAGGAGCAACAGCAAAAGCTCCAGGAGATGATGACCGCGATGGCCGCACTCACTGGGCCAAAAGAAACCCCTGAAACGTCCTCGGATGAACGTCAGGAACAAGAAACTGACGCCGAATTCCTTCATCGCATACTGGAGAAGAAGGATAAAGAAGCTGCGGAACAGGCATCCAGCATAAAGAAAATGGCCCTCCTGTTCCAGGACATGGTAGGCATGATGATTCAACAGGATCCACCTGCTGAAGATCCCCCGATCATCCTTGAAGACGATAGGGGAGAAACGTCGAATCCTCCTCCGGATCTGTCAACAGCCAAGGAGAAAGCAATCTCCAAGGCCAATCTGGACGAATATATAGCTCAGCAGATCCGGGTTCATCAAGCGACTGAAGCAGCGGGTCAGGTGGTAAGAACGGGGCGACCGTATCCGGGCTGGTACGACCAGATCAAGTACCCGCCAGGTTATACGATACCAAAATTCCATGTGTATAAGGGACATGCAATCCTCACCAGCATGTCGCCCAGTTCAGGGCGCTTTGCGGCAACACTGGCGGTGATGATAAATTATTGCTCCGCTAGTTCGTTGGTAGCTTGTCAGATACGGCATTCGAGTGGTATTCCGAGCTCCCGAATGACTCTATCAAAACTTTTGCTGAAATGGAACTGCTGTTTACCCAACGTTTCGGGAGTGCCAGCGAGCGTACCCCAATAATGGCATTGATTAATGCCAGGGTAAAGCCGGGCGAAACATGGGTCCAATATGCTATACGGTGGCATAATTTATGGTCAAAATGCGAGCAACGCATTGAAGAAGCTCCTGCAGTGGGTATGTTTGTGGGAACGTTCGATCCGCAAGCAACCATCTCGCAATTTATGATGTTCTTCAAGCCAACCACCTTCCAGGCACTAATCGACAAGCTAACGCAGATGGATCAGATGGGCCATAAACCTCCTCTTCCAAAGCCGGACTCCCGAAATGAGAAGGGGAAGGGGAAAGCGATCGTTGTTGCTAATGCTCAGCAACAGCCGAGCAACCCGAAGCCAGTCGTTAGTCAAAATAATATGCGCCCGTACGTACCCCTTGAGGAGAGGATGAGACGTTCCTACTCGTTTCCCCGAGATAAAACGAGAAGGTTATTCGAGCTGGCGTTGCGCAACCGACTCATAAATCTACCGGATCCAAAACGTCCTTCGCAACCGAGTGATGTCAATGAGCCCAACTACTATCCTTATCATCGAGTACTGGGTCATCCGATCGAGGATTGCTACGTCTTCAAAAATTGGCTTGAAGACCAGTACCGACAGGGCAAGTTTGCATTGTCCGACAAATGGAAGGTGAATCCACCGCAACCCCACACCTCTAAGGGAATGAATACGCCGGGGGAAACATGCTCTGTCGTTGAAAAAGCTCCTTGGGAGGTTGTATTATCAGCCAAGACAAAGAGGATGCAAAAGGATCTTCAAACATGCCCAGCGATCAAATGGAAGAACCCGTTGGAGCTGCAGATCATTGAAGAGATGTTGAAGCCTCGTCCAACTCAAAAGATCAATAGAGGTGGCCCAAGCATTCACAACCAGCCGTCGAAATCTTCAAAGAAGAAGAAAAAGAAGTCAAAGAAGCCCGTGAAGCTTGGCGACAAGCGCACGGACTTGCAAAAACAAATTGACGCGCTGGAGGAATACAACCAGAAGACACGGACTCCCATTACATTCCAAGAATTCCTCAATCACGTCTTTCAAGAGGAAGATGAGGGAGAAAGTTCATCTGATGAATCTGAAGAATACGTGGCGAGCTGTCTTGTGATTTCCCATTCGTTCATGGACAATGAGGAGACTCCTTGTACCGAAACGCTTGGGGCAGATCCTGAACCAAAAATTCTGGAGCCATCGGATGAAGTAATTGACTCATTCCTCAATGAAGCTCTCTTAAAAAGCAAAGCTGATCGGGAGCGCGAGGCGGTCATATTCGAAAAGGCCAAACGCCAACGCCTTGATGAAAGAATTGAGATACTCCCGCTGGAGCAAAGTACACCCACTGCGGATAAAATCAAATTCAAGATGAGGAAGAGGTTTGCTAAAACCGTGTCAATGGGTATGAAGCTACCAACCTCTGAGGGAAGTGTTACTGGCGAAGCGGAAATGCACCCCTCCTATTGCTTATATCATCGGAAGATTTCGCACCCCACTGAGGAGTGCAAAGCTTTCGATAGATGTTGGAAAGGATATGTTGCTCACCGACAACAGGTTAAGCGGGAGAAGCGCAAGACTCGCCGGGAGCAAAACGGTATGACCGAAGGGCTTAACAGAACCACCGGCAATTGTCGCATGGTCAACGCCGGCGGTTCACAAGTGCTCACATTCGGGAGCGATTCCGACGAAGAGTTGGAGCTTAACCCCCTCTTCAAAGAGTCCACTTCGGGAAAAAAAGAAGAGCCGAAGATTTGTGAAAATATCCGGCTGCGTAATCGCACGTTGCCCGAAAAGAATCTCGGATCCCCAAACAAAAAAGATAAAGGGAAAGAAAAGGTCTCTGAGGACATCGCCCTAGACGACCAAGTCATGGAAGAGCTAACTGCCAAAAAACCGCCGAAGAAAAATAAGGTGGATTACAACATCTTAGCGCATCTGAGGAAACTACCCTCGCAGCTCAGTATTCTTGACGCCCTTTTACTATCAAAGGAGGCGAGAGATTCGTTAATTAAGGCGCTACAGGACCCGGAGCAGTTCCAAGCTTTCCTGGCCGAAGAAAAGATGAAAGATGAATTGGAGGAAGTGCACACGGCAGATGTCACTTTTGGCGACGAAGACCTTCTCCTTGGGACGTGCGAACACAATCGCCCCCTTTATGTCTCAGGATACTGCCATGATATAAAGATAGGCAAAATTCTGATCGATAACGGATCGTCTGTTAATCTCCTCAATGTGCGGGTGTTAAAGGAAATCTGCATGAGCGTTCAACACCTTGCTCGAGACAAGATCACCATCTCCGGGTTCGACTCCCAATCGTCAAAGACTCTTGGATCTGTGATACTGACACTACGCTTTGGGCTGCTCGTCATGGATATTAAATTCCACGTCATAGATGCCAAGACATGCTACAATGCTCTGCTCGGCCGGCCATGGTTACATGAGTACAACATCATCCCTTCTACACAGCATCAGTGTATGAAATATTTTTGGGATGGTCTCGAGTATACCGTGACGGGAGAACTGAATCCGTTTTCCGTAAACGAAGTTTGCAAATATGAAGATGCCAAATACTTCTTGCCGAATTTCGAAGACACGGAAAGGTGTCGCAAGCCGGAGAATAAAACTAACGCTACCATCCCTGTCTTCGGCAGTGATACCGAGGAGGAAGAGGAGATAGTTTATTCGGGTCCGCCCCAATACACCAAGCCGGGACCATCTGCTCCTACGTTGATCTTTGATAGTGATTTGGAGGATGAAGTCCATGCTGTGTTCTCCGCTCGACCTTCAATACGAGCTTTCGTTGACGAAGAGCAAAGTCTGCAAGTCGCCATGGTGCCGCTTAAACATTATAAAGAACTGGATGCACTTGATACCGACAGTGTAGAGGAGCTGCAGACGTTCTATGTCCCTCCCAGGCGAGAAGACGAGAAGGCAATTCTATTCTACCGCTCTGAAGAAAACAAAGTGGAGAAAAAAATCTGGCACGGGACAAATCCTACGTTGGACAGGCTTCAACCCATCCGTCTACCCAGTTATTATACAGAAGGCTTGAAAAGGCTGTTGAAGCGCCAAGGGATACCCTTCAAACAGACCGTTAGAAAGGCCAAATTCTATGACAGGGTCTGGAACGTCCCCGGAACTCAACGCAAGTTGCCTAGTGGAAGGATGGAGACAATCGGACTCGGATACGTTCGCTCCAAGAAACGAGAGCTGCTCCGCGACTGTTACGTCGTACATGACTTCAATGAAGAAGCAGATGCTCAACGAGATGACGCTAATCCTGAACCAGTAAAAGTTCCCGATGTAAAAGTGCCCAGTCCGTCGTTCGAAGAACAAATGGACAGGCTTATAAGGGAAGCTGGTCAAAAAGTCCGCGATGATCACAACCGCGAAATGGCCATCTATGAGAAAGCCAAAACGCAACGTCTCCTTCAACAGGCCGTCAAATATGAAAGTGCCGCCCCCTGTCAACCTGTTATAAAAAAGGCTCGACGCAGAGGCAGAAACAAGTCGAAAGGCCAAAAAGGCGCTCAACAGCAACAAAGCGGGGCTAAGAAGCCACGCAAACGGGAGTCGAGAGTTATTGATCTATCCTTCATGAAGAAAATGGGTCGAGCGTACTCGTTTCCTCGAGACAAGACGAAGAAGATACTTGATCTTGCTCTAAAACATCAGATGCTTACACTGCCGGAGTCTAAACACCCCGAACGAGCAGGTGAAGTTTCTGACCCAAATTATTGCTCTTACCATCGAGTAATTGGGCATCCTCTCGAAGACTCCTTCACCTTCAAGAATTGGGTTGAAGATCAGTACCAGCTCGGCAAATTCGCTCTGTCTGACAACTGGAGGGTAACACCGCCACAAAAGCATGAACCCAAAGCCACGAGAACAGAACCAACTCCACATTGGGATTGGAAGAGGATTCGCACCTGTCACATGATAACAATATTAAAAGAAGAGCCCGAGAACATGGACAGCCTTCCCTGGTGCTTCGAAAACAGCAATGATGAGGTGATCTCAGAATTTCCACCAGCTCCGAAAGAACTGGAGGATGGAATACTTACCACTGCAGATAACCTCAAGAAAATTGAGTTGGGAACGGCGGATGACCCGCGACCAACATTTGTCAGCGAGCTGCTATCTGAAGAAAGGGTGGCTGCGTTAAAAGTCATCCTTGTACAACATAGAGATTGCTTCGCATGGAACTATTCCGAAATGCCGGGACTAGATCCAGAAATTGCTGTGCACCGACTGGCGATATCCCCGGACATCAAGCCAATCAAACAGGCGCTGAGGAGAATGCGGCTCGAGCTTGAGATGAGCATCAATGCCGAGGTCAAGAAGCTGATCGACTCTGGCTTCATCCAAGAAGTTCAATACCCTGAATGGATCGCCAACATCGTCCCGGTGATGAAGAAAAATGGGACAGTGCGCATATGCGTAGACTTCCGGGACCTTAATAAAGCTTGCCCGAAGGACGATTTCCCAGTGCCAGTCACCGAACTGATGATAGACAATACGTCCACTCATGAGGTTTTCTCGTTCATGGACGGATCATTAGGGTATAACCAGATAAAGATGCATCCCGAAGACCAGAAGCACACCGCCTTCAGGACTCCTTTAGGTATATTCTGTTATAAAGTGATGCCCTTCGGTTTAAAGAACGCCGGTGCTACTTATAAGAGAGCCATGACACAGATCTTTGATGACCTTATACACGAAATCGTCGAATGCTATATCGACGACCTCGTGGTGAAAAGCAAATCATACGAGGAACATCTCGAGCATCTAAAGACTATATTTCGACGCCTTCGACAATACAACTTGAAGATGAACCCTCTCAAGTGTGCATTCGGAGTTTCCTCGGGAAAATTCCTGGGATTCATCATCCGACACCGAGGCATCGAGATAGATCCGTCAAAGATCAAGGCGATCATGGAAATGCCTCCGCCGAGAACTCTCAAACAGTTGCGGTCTCTCCAAGGGAAGCTCGCATATATACGGCGATTTATAGCCAACCTTTCAGGCAAGTGCCGTCCTTACAGCCACCTAATAAAGAAGGGAACTCCATTTGTCTGGAATCAAAAATGCCAGGGCGCGCTAGACGAAATTAAACAGTACCTGCAGAACCCGCCAGTGTTGGCTGCTCCAGTTAAGGGAAAACCTCTCATTCTTTATACAACTGCCCTCGAAGGGTCTTTGGGCGCGTTATGGGCGCAAGAGAACGACCAAGGGAAAGAAAGAGCACTCTACTATTTGAGTCGAGTTCTACTGGGGGCAGAAAGCAACTACTCCCCCATTGAAAAACACTGCCTGGCGTTGATCTTCGCGATAACAAAGCTCAGGCACTATGCGTTGGCGTATGAGGTCTGTCTCATTTCGAAGGTGGACCCTCTTAAATATTTAATGTCAAAGGCCATATTGACGGGACGACTCGCTAAATGGGCCCTGCTCTTGATGGAATTCTCGATAACATATCAACCTCTCAAGGCAGTCAAAGGCCAGGCCATCGCCGACTTCCTCGCTGAGCATCCGATAGCCGCCGATTCTCCTCTGAATTGCGATTTGCCAGACGAACATGCGTTCGACGCGATCGACGATGGTGATACCCAATGGGAGCTTTATTTCAATGGAGCATCTTCCATGAAAAAGCGCAAACAAAGTACCCCTATAATCAAATCAGGGGTAGGACTCATCTTTGTAACTCCACAAGGAGGGATAATGCGCTTTGCTTTCTCCCTAACAGAGCCGAGGACGAATAACGAAGCCGAATACGAAGCTTTGATAGCAGGCCTCGAGATCGCCATTGACATGGGAATTGAAAACCTCCTCATATATGGAGATTCTCAACTGGTCGTTAGTCAAGTAAACGACGACTACCAAACGTGCAAACCGGAGTTGGTGAAGTACGGTGAAAAGGTGCAACAACTGTTGACCCAAATTCCCTCCTATACTTTGGAAAGCATACCGTGCGCGGAAAACAGCAAAGCAGACGCGTTGGCCAAACTTGCTAAAGAACTGGCTGACGAGAACCTCGATGACGTTAGAATCGTGGTACAAAGCCGTCGGGTGCTTGCCCCAGCAGAAATATCTCCGGAATCATCCGAAGAGAAAGGAGCGACTGAACAGACGACCTTGCAAATAGAAGACCGGGAAAAGGCTGAGGATTGGAGGGAAGTCTTCATAGACTACTTTAAGTCCCGCCGAATGCCTGAAGAAGCGTCCACAAGACATCAGCTCATGAAACGAGTTCTGTCTTTCACCTTCGTCAATGATACTCTGTACAAGATGTCATTTGATTCTCTGTGGCTGAGATGCTTAGGACCTGACGAAGCGAAAAGATTCGTCCAGGAAGTTCATGACGGAATCTGTGGTTCTCACCTAGCGGGCCCAAAAATGAAGTTGAAGATCAAACGGATGGGATACTACTGGCCCACGATGATTCAGGATTGCCTCGAATATGCGAAGCAATGCTACTCATGCCAGATCCATGGGGACTTCATCCACCAACATCCAAATCCACTCCATCCAACAGTGGCTAGCTGGCCATTTGAAATGTGGGGAACTGACATAGTCGGCCCCATCGAACCAGCATCGTCCAGGGGACATCGTTTCATCCTGGCGACGACCGACTACTTCTCCAAATGGGCAGAAGCAGTACCGCTGAGAGAAGTGAAAACGGAGAATATCCTCCATTTCTTCAAGACGCACATCATATACCGGTTTGGGCTCCACGACGGATCATCTCCGATAACGGGCCAGCCTACAGAAGCCACAAGATCAGTCGCTTCGCACAGCAGCATAATATAGACTGGAGATATTCCTCAGTTTATAATCCACGAGCTAATGGTCTAGCCGAGGCCTTCAACAAGACCTTGACGAAGATCATGAAAAAGACGGTGTTCCTAAATAAGAAAGACTGGCACGAGAGACTGCAAGAGGCTCTTTGGGCGTATCGAACTACGTTCAAAACGGCCACGAACACAACGCTATACGCGTTGGTATTCGGTACGGAAGCAGTACTCCCCCTCGAGATAGAGCTACCCTCTCTACGAGTGGCAGTCCACTACGAGTTGACGGATGAAGAAAATGCTCACCTTCGGCTTGAAGAGCTTGATGCCCTTGATGATACCCGGCTCATCGCGCAACAAAGCCTGGAGGCTTATAAAGCAAAGATGACGCGCTCATATGAATGATAGACCCGGCCGAGGACATTCTGCCAAGGCGAACTTGTGCTAGTGGTCAAAAGGCCTATGATCCCCAATCGCACCAAGCGGGGAAAATTCGAGCCAAACTATGAAGGCCCATACATCATAGACAAAGTCTACCAGGGTGGAGCCTATCTACTCATGGATATGCACGGTGAAAGGCCTTTCAGGCCAATAAACGGTAGATTCCTAAAGAAATACTACGCTTAATGAGCCACAGCCTAGGTCAATGGTAGATGACGACGACTATGTCCGCTCGCTATCTTCCTAAGCTCAAACTTTATAAGCAGTAGCCAGCCGTTTCCTGGACGGACCGAAACGTCCTTAAACTAATGGCGGACCGAAATGTCCTTAAACTAATGACAGACCGAAACGTCTTTAAACTACTACCGCAGCATTCTTAGGCTGACGAGATAAAAAAAAATAAAATAAAAAATAAAATAAAAATAAAAATATAATAAATAAAAATGGTAGGTCCATAAGCAAAAAGGGCACGGATGAAAACCCGAAAGGGCTCCATGAGTAAAAACAGCAGGGCTACCGGCGAGTGTTCGTGAAAATCAGAAAGGGCGCGACCTCGTAAAAAAAAAGAAGAAGAAGAAAATATAAAGAATAAAAAAACGGTATGTCCATAAGCAAAATGGGCACGGATGAAAACCCGAAAGGGCTCCGTGAGTAAAAACAGCAGGACTACCGGTGAGTGTTTGTGAAAACCCGAAAGGGCGCAACCTCGTTAAAGGACACTTGCAGGATCCTCACGACCTCGTAAGGAGAAACCACCCGCGTGAGATCCTTACGACTCACAAGGGAGCAACACACTTAGGGATCCCCACGATTCCTAAGGAGAAAATACACTTGCGAGATCCTCACGACTCATAAGGAGAACTCTTTTATGGGACCCTCACGGCTCATAAGATTTGAAAGTCTTAAGTTAAAGAGACCTAAACCTGTGCTTAAGCAACCCCCACAACTCCCGATATTGCCCTACAAGTGGCTCAATACTGGCTCTTGTATACAATCCACGGGCGCGAATAAACATTTCCCTAACCAAGTCCCATCCGTGACTGGGGATATGTTCGCATGATGAACAACCCTTGTAAATCCTCTCGATTTACAAGGAGAAAACCCTCCTGTAGGATCCTTACGACTTACAGAGGAACAAACACTTAGGAATCCCATGATTCCTAAGGAGAAAATACACCTACAAGATCCTCACGACTTATAGGGAGAAATAACTTTGTGAGACCCTTACGGCTCACGAAGTCAAAAGCCTTAGTCGACAGGACCTTAACCCTGGTCGCTAAGCCACTTTTGGTCAACATCGACAGAGGCAAATGATGATTCGCTCCTGGTAATATCCCAGTTATAGCGGTGCTGATGCCGAAATCGGTGTCCAATTTCAGGTTTACGGCGAAAAGCCAGTAGGCTGCACATGCATATGAAATAGCCGAAATGATGGGGCAACATGCAATAAAAAGCAGCAAGTAAAAATGTATGCATGCAAAATAGCCGAATGATTGGGCAACTCGCAATAAAAACCAGCGAGTAAAAATGAAATAAACAGCCGAAATGATTGGGCACCGCGAAAAATAGCCGAAATGATTGGGCAATCGCGACCTTCACGATATAAAAGCTGAAATGATAGAGCATCGCGGAAATAAAATAAAAAAAATGATGATAAAACTTTGGCCCTACACTTAAGATCACATCGATCCCTGTATACAATCCAAGGGCGCAAACAAAGAGGGAACCTTACTTTCCCAACAGGATCCGCCAGAAAACGAAACCAAACCTCAACGATTCATCCCAACACCAGGGAAACAAATAATCCTTAGCAAATACCTCAACTCAGGGAAACAAACAATCCTTGACGAAAGCCTCCTGATGCGCGTCGACTCGCAGAGCAACCAGTGTCTCCGTGGGAAATTTTTGACTCGTTTCAACACCAGGGAAACAAATAATCCTTGGTACCAGGGAAACAAATAATTCTTGGTAAATATCTCAACTCAGGGAAACAAACAATCCTTGATGAGAGCCTCCTGATCCGCGTCGACTCGCAGAGCAACCGGTGTCTCCGCGGAAAATTCTCGACTCATTTCAACTCCAGGGAGACAAATAATCCTTGGCACTAGGGAAACAAATAATCCTTAGCAAATACCTCAACTCAGGGAAACAAACAATCCTTGACGAGAGCCTCCTGATGCGCGTCGACTCGCAGAGCAACCAGTGTCTCCGTGGGAAATTCTCGACTCGTTTCAACACCAGGGAAACAAATAATCCTTGGTAAATATCTCAACTCAGGGAAACAAACAATCCTTGACGAGAGCCTCCTGATTCGCGTCGGCTCGCAGAGAAACCAGTGTCTCCGCGGGAAATTCCCGATTCGTCTCAACTTGCAAGATGAAGCCTCAGGCAGCAGGGATTAAAAAACTTGCTTCCTGAACAATGGGACCCGGCAAGTCGATCTAAAACGATCTCTTGCATACTATTCACTGTTAGTTGTATGTATGCCCTAGAGGCCATTACTATACATAGGATGTATATTGTAGTGGATGCTTGGACATATATAGGGAGGACTTTCTTGCTCGACATGATAGTATGCTATCTGGTTGCTCTTTACCTTAACGTGTACACTGATTGTCTCTCTGTTACATGTTGGTAAAGCCCTTAGGATGTGTACTTGACTACCTGGACTATGATGCGGATCATACTAGTTGGGACATGGTAGTCCATAAGTACATCCTTCAAGGTCCCTAGTCGTGGGTGTATCGAGACAGGGCATCGATTTACCAGAGTAGACTAGCGTATATCTTCTCGACCCATACAGATGGGCGATGGATGATCCCATATCCATTGGTGTTTGACATCAGAGATGATATACGGGTGCTCAGTGGAGACTGGGTACACTGAACGGACTCTCCGAGAACTCCCAGATGGTATTATACCTTACGTCAGATGGCAGTTCTCTGGTGACACTGGTACAGAGTAGTCTGTTGACCCGAGATCGTCATAGAGTCTTGTGTGGTTCCCACTGTGCTTTGATTTCCACCTTACCACGTCCAAGAGGGCGTGCAAAACGGTGGTTTTTGGGTACAGTCCTGAATCACATATAGGCAATGAGCGATAGGAGGGGATTCGTCTCTCCCGGTATAGGGAGTTGATGTTGCGCTATGTTCGATTGGCTATAACCGGAAATCCCTGGCCAGGGTTGCTGAGATTTACTGGTAAGTGTTACCAGTAGTTTCTCGAACTGTTATAGACCTCATATCGACACGACTTATCGAGCTATTGGGGTCTGACGTTTACCACCCCTAAGCAAGATATGCGACATATCAGACGACGAGACCGGACTGTATGATAAGTGTTACTGGTTGGATTCACAGGAGTGTGAGCGGGCTTGCTAGTCGATCTTCTGATCGTTCAATACCCGGGTGGCCGTTACGTTTAGCAGACCGCTTGCGGCTTGTGGGTGTTTGATATGATCATCACCTGCTGCCGGCGTATTGACGAGTCTTTAGAGTCCTACACAGAGGTTTCCTGGCTCAAGCGAAACGAAATAGGAGCGCATATGAGATATGTACGGGACCGAGAATAATACCAGTATGTGATACTGTATTCTATTCTCGCGATTTGTATCATTGGACGGTTATATATGATATAGCCGGGTTACCGAATCAAGTGTTGATACGATGCATTGATACACTTGATATTAGTCGGTTATATGCGATATGACCGGATCATTAAATCAAGTGTTGATTTAATGATTTAATGTATAATTATATATTTGATATATTACTTTGCATTAACTAATATTGGTTCACTTAAGATGGATTTTCTCACTTGTTGTGCACATAGTATATGTGATATAATTTTGTGCACAAGTTTGCATCATGTTTGATGATACATGCAAACTTGGGTGTATGTTTGAATTAAACCATGGTTAGTTAAATGGTTAGGGTTTCATATGCTTTATTTACTTATTCATTTATTTATTCATTTGAGAAAGAAATAAAATGGTGGCTAACTTTGGATTTTGTTGAAGCTTCATGAAGCTTTGAAAGCTTGACCATTTTGTTTCTTTCCTTAACCCTAACCATTCACCTAACCCTAGTTTATTCTCTACACTTAACCATGGTTGCAATATGATAAGGGTCACTTGATTTTCTTTTTAAGATTAATTCTTTTTCATTCTTCTTCTTCTTCTTCTTCAAGATGAAGAAAGAAAAGCTTTCTACAAAAAAATGTCAAGTGATGATTCCAAGTGATAAATCCAAATCCAAAGTGAACCCACTTCCTATTTCTTCATCCTCTACCACTTGCCATGTAGTATAGGGTGTTTTCTTCATAAGTTTCATGACTTGGTGAAGTTGGAACTTGATCTTGAGTTGCCTCGACGTAGATCATCTACGGCATCGAAGTCGATGACCTAGCCCGATCATTTCTTCGACGAAACCATCGCTAGAGTCCGGGATCCGATGATCGCAGCGGAGGGACTTCATCACGGAGCCATGGAGGTGGAGGACCGGATCTACAAAGATTGTATTTTCGTTCACTTTAGAGTAAAGTTGTTTGCTCGCATTTGTTATCGCCTAAACTCTAGTTAACGGTCGCATTAGGGTTTCTCGGCACCGGAAATTTTTGAATTTGGCATGGTTGATGCCTTGTGAGACCTCATTAGGGTGCCTAGGAACCCTACATTCATGGGTCTCACTCTCCAAAGTCGAGTTTCGACAAGGAGGGAAACAACCGCTTACGGGTCCTCTCAACTCGTAAGAAAGAAAAATTCTCTTATAGGATCCTTACGACTTACAAGAGAAAACACACTTAGGAATCCTCACGATTCCTAAGGAGAAAACCCACCTACGAGATCCTCTCGATCCGTAGGGAGAAAAGTTTCTGTGAGACCCTCACGGCTCATAGAGTTGAAAAGTCTTAGGCGTCAGATCTGAACCTGCGGCCTAAGCCATCGTTATCTCGTGAAGAAATCAAGCTGCTTACTCTATTATCTGCTAATTGTGACAGCATGCTGATAATAAGAAAAGAAAAAGTAAAGGAATAGCACAAGACATTACAAAAAAAATGTGTATCTTTTATTCATAAACTTGATTGAGTACAGGATACATTGTGCTAAAGAATAAAAAATATATATAAACATTTTTTTTATTTACAAGTACAAACGATACAAAGAGGGATAGCTACTGAGGAGGAAGTGTCTTTAACAAATCCGTAAGCCGCTCTCGCACTTCCTTTAGCGCCTCCTCCTGAGTGGCTGCCGCATCCACCTCCGCTTCCACCTGGGCCCGCTGCTGTAAAAAAGATGAAAGTTGCTCCTCGGCCGCCTTCTGGGCTGCCTCCTGGCTGGGTACATCCCGCTCGACAACGTCAAGCTGTTGCCTCAATGATAACCCTTCGAAAAGACATTGCAGAAGGCCCTCAAAGACAACCTTCAGCCATGCAGCATTGGCCTCCACCTGAGCATGCAGTTGGGCAGACTTGCTCAAAGTCTCACCGCGCTCCTTATGCCTTGAAATGAATTCTTGTTCGAGATGGCGGAAGTAAGAAACACTCTGCTCAATCCATGCTGCCCTTTGATTACTGGCGGCTAAGGTCTCAGGAGCGGGACGCATCGACTCCAGCTGATGCAGGCATGCCTCGATCTCCCTGCAATGGTTAACCCAAGATGCGATGATGCCCTCGTCATGAAAGTTCACGAGTATCACCAGCATCGGGTTAACCACCGTAGCGAAGTCTGCGGCAGATGTAGGAGTTTCAACGTCGAGTTCCTCGATGTAGTCACTCAACATGCGCAGACTATTCGTGGCGCCTTTCGAAGATGGACGCCTTAGATAAGGACCCGCCGGCATTGTAATGCGAGGCTCGAAGGGCGCCGAGACTGCAACGACAGCTGAAAAAGAAACAAGATGTGATCAGATAACAATACAGAAAATAAAAAGGGGGGTTATCAATGTGATAGTCGCTGTACCAGCTGAGACGGTGGCAAGGCCGGAAGGGCCGATGGCGCAGCCGATCTTTTATCCCCTCCTTCAATCTGTAGCACTGCAGTCGAGACAAGAAAAAAGGTTAGAAGTAATTCCATCAATGGAAAAGGAAGATATTAATGAAAATCATACTCACCAGCGCCACCAGAGGAAGAAGCGAGTTCGGATGGGAAAGAGAAGTGTGGGAGCAACACCTGATAAAGATGGTCAAAAAGCACTCCTGAAAGGCACAAACAAGTACGACTTTAGTACACAAATTATACGTCCGAAAGACAAGATTAATAAATTGCAAACCCATACCTTCCAACAACTTCGATGGTATGAAAGAAGGCTGAGAGGTGACCACCGCCAAGGCAGTCGTTGAAGGCGCTCCCTCGAGCAGTGGGGCATCGGCGCTGGCTGCACCTGCGTTACGAAAAGGTGAACTTGTCAGAAAGGATTGCAAAATAAAAAGGACAGTAACTTGGGATTTACCTGACGAGCTGCCGGCCGAAACGGAGGCCACTCCCTCCTCTATCGACATGAGGCCGCCGCCCATGGCCTCATCACCCGACTCAATAGGGACCGTTGTCGTGCTCGCAAGACCTGAAGACGGCGGAAGATCGTACACGGGGAGGGCAATGATTGGAGCGTTGCCGGACTCTTGGGAGAGAGTGGCTAACTCTTCCCTAAGAGTCGTACCCATCTCACCCGCTATTTCTGCGGGCTCCGCGGTCTCCATCGGCTCATTCGCCGTCACCACGAGATCGCCGGCCTCAAGCACCTCATCCGCCACCGCCCTGGGCTCAGTTGTAATGATCATTTCAGCTGCCGCCACTTCAGGCTCGGCATCAATGACCTTCTCGGCTGCAGACCCCTCAACCTCCATCTCAGGCTCCGAAGCCTCAGTGACGTTGCCCACCGTCGGCTCAGGTTCGGCAAGTGCCGCCTCCTCTGTTCCCTTGGGTTCAACGGTCTCCGCCTCTCCCTCGGTCGGACTTGGCCCTGTAAGATAAAATATATAAGAACCGATGGCATTATAACTCTTACAACAAAATTTTGAGTGAAATATTACCTGAAGTGGATTAATCATTTGTGTTCCGAACCGCGCGCGCCACTTGTCTGCGAGCGGTGGATAAGGCGACGGGGCCCTCTTCGGAAGGAGTATCAGCACGAGGGACGGTGCTGGGGTCCGCTCCCGTAGCCAAAGCAGCCTGGCGCGCCTTCGACTCACGCCTCAACCGCTTCCTTTCCTCCCGGGCCGTTGAAACGGACCTCACCAGAGCCTCTTTCATTGAGGCATCCTCGTCCGTATACAGGGATGTCTCCAAATTCTTCAAGGCATCCCTCGTCGACTTATCGAGTCGAGGCTCTTGTTGCAGCCCCGACGAGACTGGGACTTCGGCAGTTGGCAGAATATTTGCGTCACTTGGCGGGAATGGCATTGAGGTTCCTGCGATAAAAAGGAAGAGCTTAGATCGACCATAACACAAGGGAAATAAAAACTTGATGAATTGAAACTTACTAAGACCTATGGATGCTCTAAGATGCTCCTCCTCTTGGAAAGTCTTCAGGGAAGCGGCGATGGCTTCTTCGGTGGTGATGCCTGTTGGAAGAAAAGAAGGAAGAATGTTAGTCAAAGGCAATAATGAAAATATGATGCAGTAAAAAAAAATGTGTGACTGGTGATTACCTGATGCCGCAAGTTTAGCCAGCCATGCATCGCGCCTCGCTAACCGCTCTGAAGCTTCGAGGGCAGCCTCCAAGTCCGTGTCATCCGGCGGCATGACTAATCCCTTGTTAGTCCCATATTCACTCAGGCCCTCACCATAAGGAGCGTGGGGTTCCTGACCGAACGCGACGTTTGCGGCGAAGAGCGACATCTTTTTCTTCTGCCCTCCAACCCTAGGTGCACTCGGGATTGACTTACGCTTAGCCACCACCTTGGGACGGCGAGTCCCGATGTCTGCACCCACGCCAGACTTTGGCGAGGCTACAGCCACTGTCTCCACTGGAGCACAGGGCGCTGGAGCTGCATCCGCAATATCGGGGAGAGACGATCCGTGGGAAGGACTTTGCGCACGCGATGGCCCGGCTCTAACATCTTTTAGAGGAGCAACTACCGGAGTCCTAGGCACCAAAGGAGTGTTACGGTCGGTGCCGGGAGGTGCACCTTTACAATCGACTAACACTCGCCTCTCTTCCTTTATAACGGCCCCCGTCGCATGATTGTACCACTCTTTATATACATTAAGGAGTCGTGGAGTGCAGGCCGGCGCACTGATAAAAAAATGAGAACCCGTGTTCAGGCGCATGAAGTGATGCAACGCGTTCTCCATCCCTTCTTCATTGGCAGCAGGTTCCAGTAGGAAAGCTTCCAAAGGTACCCCTTGATCGTAGCCCAGTTGTTGGGCGAAACGATGCGGGTTGTAACTCATGAAAATCGCCGCACCGTTCTGCCTGAAGACTAGGAAGCCCGGTCTAATAGAATACAAGTGGAGGGTCTCCCGGGCCGTCAAAACTGAAGCTCCATCCTTAAAGGAGTCTTGTAATGGTCGCACCGCAGCGGTGGACGCTTTTCCAATAGTCAATACCTTGTCAATAAAGAACATCCCGGCTCCAACGGTGTGAGGGCAGAGGAGTAAACCCCTGGCGTTCCGTGGTGATGGGGTCACAATTGATGCGCCGATCAGCTGTATAATGCGAGGAAAACCACACTTGTCGAAGAACGAGGGCCTTTTATGCATGCCGAAGACACCCGCCGTGTGTAGTTCGAGCCACGATATGAAATAGTGCATCGGGAAGACCACGTGCAGTACCCCAGGCTCATTGGCATCCGCTGCTCGACTGAGGCCATGATATAGGTGTGCCAAGCCGGCGATCCCAACGGCCACCTTTACCCCGATGGACATCCGGTGGGCTGGGTAAAAAACAGAGGGCTGCATACGGTGAGAGTGCATTGGGATCGCAAACCAACTCAGCCACAACCCGAGAAATCCTAAGAAAAAGGCCTCCTCGTCCATCCCGGGGGCCGCAATTTCTGCAAAAGACATAGTCGGGAAGTCCGGAAGGAAAAAACCCTTTTGGTCTATCTCCTTCTCCGGCAGGTTGTCCACACCTAGGCCGAAAGGGTCATCCAGGGTAGCGAACTTGGCAGCTTCTGATGAGAGGACGCTTGGACGAAGGAACCGAGCGATGAAATCCTCAAAGCTAACTCCGCGACTCCCATGTTCGATGAAAAGGGCCTCATAGATGTTCAACACCTTAATTAAGCTTGGGAATTGGTGTTGAACAGCATTCTCCGGCGTGAGCCCCCTTACCACCGGCTTAGCACCGAAGACGTACTCGTCTGTCGGGAGCAACTCCTCGCAGTGTTCCCCTATGACTGGTAAACCGGATACCTCTGTGAACTCCTCCAAAGAGATTGACACTTCCTGATCCATGGCAAGGAAAATGTGGGTAGGAATGTTCCACTGCTCCAAGAAAGCCTTGAACCACCAGGTGGGGAGCGTGGGATACTGGAAGAGAGAGACATAAACTGCGGTATACAATCCTAATTTTATCAACTGCGACTTCTTCGTCGACAGGATATAACGAGCCCATGGCAGGTAGCCGATCGGGTGGCGGGGGATCATACCTATGTTATATGATTGCCCCTAAGGTCGTGCCTCACCTTGACAGATACGGCGTCCCAGGATATCTAAAACCATGGGACGCTGAACCGGAATCGCATCTATGGCGGGATGTAGAAAGCCCTTCGAGGTCCAATCAACCATCTCCACGGCATACTGCACCGAGGATAGGGTGGCGTAATGAATCGCCGTGATGGGTTCTGACGGTACGGTGCACGTGAAGCTCCGTCGATCCATGATAATCTGGTTATACCACGAACCCCAAAGGTGGAGACTCTTATATTCTGGGTCATGGTCCTTGATCATAGCCAAGACGTCACGGTCCAAGGGCGCTTCGGGAAATCCCTCCTCCGAACGAACAAACGGGAACGAGGTATCGAGAGACATGATCGCTGCAAATGAACAGAAATTAGCCGTTAGTGCTGCAATTCCAACGTTTGGCGTTTAAATTTTTTTTTCAATGAACTGAATCTAAATTAATCACACTACACTGCAGTGCAGTAAGTAGGGGACCAAATGGGGACCCACAAAATCTGGATGAAAATGCCTTATTTAATAAGACAGCCTCATCATTGGGTAAGACTGTCAATTAAAGAAAAGATCTCTAAGAGAATATTCTCATCAGAGGGGAATCCCTAGAGACAAGGAGAAAATCTCCTCTTTCAGAGCAAAGCTCTGTCACAGAATGACATTTGTCAAATTCTAGTCTCAGCGGAATAAAATTCCTTAAAAGAGCATAGCTCTATGGTAATAATGAAAAAGTCCATCAGAAAATTTTTACACTTAAAAGAATTAAAATTTTTAGAATCTTAAAAAAAAAATCCATGAAAAACTTTTGAAAAATTCTTCATTTTTCGGATCTAAAAGATCTACAGTTGATTAAAGAGCAAAGCTCTGTTCATGGGTTAGAACCCATGAATAAGATCTCTGCAGATCTATAAGTTTTTGAGAGCAAAGCTCAATTTATGAAACCCCAATGGGGATCTCTTTAGATCAAAAGATCTGTGAGAGCAAAGCTCTTTGGTTAAGATTAATTTAAATTAATTTGATTTAAATTCATTTTTACCTAAAGTTTCTAACTTTGGAAATGAGCAAAGCTCTGAAGTTCTTAAATAAGAGCAAAACTCTTGAAAATCAAAAATCTTGAAATGGTGAAGATTTCATAAGGGCCATAGGTCCTATTTATAAGGCGCTTTTGCCCCTTCAGCTCACCCCTTTATCCAACGGTCAAGAGCTTGCCACCGCTGCACTCACGTGCGCGCCACGTGAGCGCAACGGTGGGGGGGGCATTTGTTTCCCCAATCAGAGCAAAGCTCTGTTGAAATTCAAAATTCAAATTTTAAAGCAACGCTTCAAATCTCGGACGTAACGCGCCACGTGTCAGGCACTGATACGTCAGCACAGCGCCCAAGAAGGCGCGCCCAATCAGAGCAAAACTCTATTTAAAGCAAAATTAAAGGAAGCAACGCTTCAGTTGCGCAAGCACTGCGCTGCGTGACACGTGTCAGCGCAGATGCGCTAGCGCAGTTGCGCTGCGCGACGCGTGTCAGCGCAGTTACGCTGCGTTGTACGCTGCGCGACGCGTGTCAGCGCAGATGCGCAGCGCAGTTGCGCTGCGCTTTGCGCTGCGTGATACGTGTCATGCGCTGGGGCTTTTGCGCAAAAAAGAATTAAGATTTTAAAGAAATCTTTCTGTTCTTGTTAAAACAAGAAGATTTTTTTCTGTAAAACAGAAGCCCTTGGATCAAAGATCCAACGGTGGGGAAAATTCCCAAAATCACTCAGAGAAAGATCTCGTTAACAAATTCAACAAATTTATGGGCACTATATAAAGGACCCTAGACCTCAATTCAAAGAATGAACATTTTGGTGAGAAATCAAAAATTTTAAATAGAGAGAACTCTGAAGAAATCTCAAGAGGAAAAAAGGTAAAAACCTTTAAAAAAGAAGAATTTCTTCTAATAGATCATTGATCTAAAGAACAAGATCAATGATCTTCAATAAAAACAAATAAAAATAGTGCTTTGCACTTTTCTATGAACCTCTGGTTCTCTGAGATAAGAAAAACAAGAGAAACTTGTTTTCTTTGATCTAAATTAGATCAAGAAAGCAAACGGTGCTTTGCACTTCTTTTATGAACCTTTGGTTCTTGAATATAAAAGATTCTCAAATTTATAGTGCCTTGCACTTGCAAACTGCGCTGTTGCGCTCTTGGGAGAGCGCCACGTGTCAACATCTGAACTACTTGCGCTATGCGCTTTAAGATAGAGCTTTGCTCTCTGTAATCGGCGCAACTCACCAGAGTGCGCCACGTGTCAGCAGCGCAAGCACAGCGCTTGCGCTCTTTGATTGGCGCAAAGCGCCTAAGAATGCAATGCCTTTCTTTTGCTAAAAGGCCAGGCCCAAGTCAAAAAGACCTAACAGGCCAAATTAAATTGCAAAGCAATAAATGGGCAGAGAGCCCAGGTAAAATTGATGCTCTGCATCTTTTATAAAAGGGCAGAGCCCAAGTAAAATTGATGCTCTGCATCATGGGCAGAGCCCAAAACAAATTGATGCTCTGCATCATGGGCAAAGCCCATAACAAATTGATGCTCTGCATCCTTTATAGGCAGAGCCCAAATAAAAAAAGAAATGCAAAGCATAAACAAATAAAAATGTTGAACATTTTTCAAATGGACTTAGCCCAATCATGGCCGTAAGTCCTCAAATTAAATTGACTGATCAAAATTGCTCTCCTAAATCAATTTACCTCCGGTTCAAGGGCACATCACCGAACTCCTCTGACACCTATCATTGTAATCCTTCAACGACGTCAGAGAGGTGACGGGTCCCGATGACCACACATCAATATGGACTGCGGGGTCCTTAAACTCGTGGACCGAAACGTCCTTAAACTAATATTAGACCGAAACGTCCTTAAACTAATGATGGACCACCTCATCCTTAAACTGGCAATGGACCACCACGTCCCTAAACTAGAACATGGACCACCACGTCCCTAAACTGGAACAATAGAGCCTCCAAATGCTCTTTTGCCGGATCTAAACGGTCGCATTTAAGTTGATCTTAGCCCCAAACACGGCTAACGTATCCTTAAATATTCAAATGTGCTATAAAACTCCAAATCGACTTTGGTTCAAGTGTACATCTCTGAACTCCTCTGACACCTATCGTTGTAATCCTTCAACGACGTCAGAGAGGTGACGAGTCTCGACGGCCATATATTAAATGGACCACCACGTTAAGCTGATCTTAGTCTCAAAACAGGACTAACGTATCCTTAACGAATGTTTAAGTTGATCTTAGCCTCAATGCGGCTAACGTATCCTTAAACTAAAAAACACTAAACCCAAATCTAAGTAAATACGGATTTGGACTAATCCACGTCCTACGGGCAACGACATTATACAATCCACAGGCAACCACAAACAAAACAAACACCCACGACACGAAGTGAAATTCTGGAGAAGGAGAAAGTTGTTACCGCGATGCGGTAGCGTAATTAACTGCAGGGGCTTGCGCCTGCAGGGAAAAGCGTCCCCACAATCAAAAACCCCTCAAGCGAGGGGGAATCTGATGAAGTCTGCTACATCGGCCGCATCCGTCTAAACCTCCGATATACGGTGCCATAAATCAACTTGGCATTTTCGGAGAGGTGGACGGATAAAACCATATAGCATCTGCCCCGAATCTCAGGCCAGACGTCTTCACGTCGTCTTCGCCGCCATTCGGAGGGGAACAAGAACCTTGAGGAAGGAGAAGGAGACACAGAAAACCTAGATTTTGAGGGGAATGGATTCTTTTTTTTCATTTCATCATGTTGTCTTATATAAGCTTAGAAATTTATACATAGCCCTTTGGGCTTTACAAAATGGCATTTTCCCCATTCCATGCCCCATGTGCTTATTTCTTTTGCACAGGAGCCATGTGCTTTAAAAAATTTTTGTCTTTATGCCCATTTTCTTACATTTATTCATAAAAATTATATCAAAATTATTTATTACATAATTTTGATTTTGGCATTGGTTAGGCCGGCCACGGGGCTCGACTTAGGCATGGGCCCACCTGACCTGGGCTTGGGCCCATCTGGTTTGGGGTTGACTTTGACTTGGTCAACCGTGGTGTAATTTTTGACCCCAACAAATTGCCCCCATCAATAAATGCACACCCTGTATATGAGTAGTGTGCATGAAATTGATGGATCCTGTTTCGCAGAAGTGTGACATTGAGGTGGAGCATTATTCTGGGGGTAGAGCATCATTCCGAAGAGCGGAGCATAATTCCGGAGGTCGGAGCATCATTCCGATTTGCGGAGCATAATTCCAGTATATCTTGAGACGAAGCATAATTCCGACGCAGAGGTAAATATTCTGAACGAAACATAGTTCTGATGCAGAGCTTGATTCCAGAACGAAACATGATTTCAACATGGAAGGCGGACACTCCGAGGAGAAGCATGATTTCGACACGGGGTATATTTTGAGACGGAACGTGATTTCGATGCAGTGGTTGTTGTTTGATTCCGAGGCGAAGCATATATCCGACAGGGAAGGCAGATACTCCGAGGTGAAGCATGATTTCGACACAGGGTACATTCTGAGACAAAACGTGATTCCGACGTAGAGATTGTTGGTTGACTTGATTCCGAGGCGGAGCATAATTTCGATAGGGAGGTTGATACTACCCTTTTTGCGACTTGGACGGTTGGTGCTCGACGTGTCTCCGAGACGGAGTGTCGCTGGTTGACTTGTCCCCGGTACGGAGTGTCACTGGTTGACTTTTCCCCGGCACGGAGTTGTTTGCTATAGTGCTCTCAAGGAAATTATCATAATCGCAGGCAGGTGATTATGATGATTGATGGAGGACCTATACCGGTAGAACAGTCTTGCTCGAGATGATAGTATGCTATCTGGTTTGTCTTTATCATCATGTATATGCTTTAGGTAGTATTACGGATCATTATTAGATGTTGATAAAGCCCACAGGATTCTTGCTTGACTACCAGCATTATGATGGCGATCATATACGTGGGAGCTGGGTAGTCTATAAGCGCATGCTTAAATGTCCATAGTCGTGGAAGTATTGAGACTGGGCATCAGTACTCCAGAGTAGACTAGTGTATACTGATCGAGACCCCGACGAGGTGCGGCGGCTGGTCTCACAAGCCATTGGTGTCTGTTTGTTCACCTAAGATAGTATACAGGTGCTCATTGGGTTATGAGTACACCGGACGGACTCACCGGGAACATGCTAGTTGGTATTATACCTATTGTCAGATAGCAGTTTCTAGGTGACATGTGTACAGGTTAGTCTGTCGAACTGAGATTGTCATTTGTCTCGTTCGTGTGAGTTCCCACTGTGCTTTGATTACTACCCTACCACGGCTCAAAGGAGTCGTGCAAACAGGTTTTAGTTGGGTATAGTCCCGAGCCACATGGAGGCAGTGAGTGGATCGTCGGGGATTCGTCTCTCCCGGTATTGGGGGTTGATGTCACGCTGTGCATGGGTGGCCATCACCAAAAATCCTTGGCCAAGATAGTCGAGAATTACTGATCTAGAATTAGTAGTTTCTCAAGTGGTGATGGGTTTCATACCGATACGAATTATCACGTTATTAGGGGTCTGATATTATCCACCCCTAGATTCGATATGCGATACTCTTAGACGAACAGACCGGACTATACGGATATTGTCACTATGAGGCTCATTAGGGGTTTGGATGAGTTTGCTCGTCAGCCTTCCTTTCGCTCAATACCTGGATAGCCGTTACGTACAGCTAGTGCTGCCGACATCCTTATAGTTGAACCTACTGCCAGCGTATTGACGAGTCTTTAGAGTCCCACACAGAGGATTTTCACGGTTCAGGCGATATGGTGTAGATGACGTATGTTGGTACATACAGGTGTCCGATTAAATATGTGTATAGGCTGCACAGACTTTAATCAGACATTTGATAATATTAGCGGCTTAGGATTAAGCCGGATTATTAAATCAGGTTTTGATTTAATAATTTATATATATATATATATATATATATATATGTATTCTAGTATTATTGTTCACTATTCATTTTCTCTCTTGGCTATTCGTATTTTTGTATGAATACACATATATATATTTCGATACGTATACCGGGTTGCATTCCATATTTATACGGAATAGTTTCTAGAAGATTTAACACCTCATTATTTGATTTTCAGTTTAGAAAATCATTTTAGGAAATGAGGTGGAAGGGGTGAGGTGGCATGAACATCGTTAAGCATGTAGAGAGGTATGTCATAGCTTTATTTTATTGTAAAATGAGATGAGATATTTTGTTGGATGATTGAGAAAAAGGGGAGGGGGCTGCCATCATTTCTCAAGATGCCTTGCTCATTTCTTTTCTTGACTTGCTTCATTACTTACTCATTCTCACTTGGAGAAAGCTTAGCCATTTTTCTTTAGTTGCTCATGTCACATGTTTCCTCACCTCCTCTTTATCTTCTTGAGTTGCTTTTTGAGCATTTGTGATGAGAGAAATTCATAGTGAGATAATCCTACACCTCCACTCTCCATTGTTAGCAACCTTGGAGCATCGGTTGCCTTGCTAGGCAAGGCTGAAGCTTGCGCTGTTTCCTTCGGGTGGATCATCGTAGATGGAAGAAGACCGGCAACCAAATTGGATCCGCGACCACTAGGAGCTTGGGATGATGGCTGAAGACCCGAAGGGTTTGGTTCATTCGGTATAACCATTCTTAACTTTTTATATTACGTATAGGGTTTAGGGAAGATCCGGGTATCGGGTTGTGGTAGCGCCAGTTTTGGAAATTTTTTGTTCCGCATTTGGTTACGGTTTGATGGCCGGGGCACTGCTGTAACCCAATAGGAGTGTCGCTGGTAGACGTTTCCCCGGCACGGAGTGTCGCTGGTTGACTTTTCCCCGGTACAGAGTGTCTGGTTTACTTGTCCCCGTCACGGAGTGCCGCTGGTTGACTTGTCCCCGGCATGGAGTGTCTGGTTGACTTGTCCCCGGCACAGAGTGTCACTGATTGACTTGTCCCCAGTACAGAGTGTCTGTTTGAAGTTTCCCCGGCATGGAGTGATGCTGGTTGACTTATCCCTGAGGCGGAGCTTGATTCCGACGGAGAGGTTGTTGGTTAACTTATCACCGGCACGGAGTGTCGCTGGTTTGACTTGTCCCTTGCAAAGAGTGTCGCTGGTTAACTTGTCCCGGCATGGAGTGTCTGTTTGACGTTTCCCTAGCACGGAGTGTCACTGGTTGACTTGTCCCCGAGGTGGAGCTTGATTCCGATGGGGAGGTCGTTGGTCGACTTGATTCCGAGGCGGAACATAATTCCGGTAGAGAAGGCAGATATCCCGAGGCGAAACATGATTTCAACGCATGGTATATTATGAGACGAAACATAATTCCGACTTAGAGATTGTCGATTTGATTTGATTTGGGAATTTCTTATCCAGCCAGTGGGGCTTTTGAGCCTGGGACTTGGAATTTGGGTTTTTTTTTGGCGTCAGCATCGCTACACTAGAATATGGTATCAGAAGCGAATCATCATTTTCCATTAAGAACATGGGATTTAGGTTGGCACCAGCATCGCTATACTGTAATATGGCACCAGAAGCGAATCATCACTTGCAATGTGAGGATTTGGGGATTTTGGTTTTGGTTCGGTATCAGCACCGCTTATACTGGAATATGGTACCACGAGTGAATCATCATTCACCGTCGGGATTTCTCTCGTTACCAGTTTAACAGCTTAGAGGTCATCTGTTTCCAGTTTAACGACTTAGAGGTCATATGTTCCCAGTTTAATGACTTGGGGGTCTATTGGATCGAAAGTTTAGAATTTTTGGGGTTGGGGTCGGCATCAACGTTGCTAACACTGGAGGACAAGAGCCAGGAGCAATTCATTATTTGCATTTTCCTGTTGGGGAGAGATGGTTTAGGAGACATGTTTAGGTCCCTATCACCCAAGGCTTTTCAATTTTATAAGCTGTTAGGGTCCTATAAAAGCATTTTCTCCCAACGAGTCGGAAGGATCTCGTAGATGTATTTTCTCCTTAGGAGTCGTGGGGACCATAGTCATATAATTCGCGAATTATTCGGAGAATTCGCGAATAATTCATGAAGTTTTGATCAGCTGATTAAATCTCCGATATAATCGTCGTTGCCGAACTCGCCGAATAATTCACGAATTATTCAAATAAAGCAGCGAATAATTAAAAAAACATAGAATAATTCATAAAATCAAAACCTAGCATCTCATATATTAATTTCTTGCTTGAAATCCTTCCCGAACATTTTCCGAACACTTGCCGAATTTTTCCCGAATACCTGCCGATTTTTTCCGAATAGTTCTCCGATTTTTCGACCTCGCCGAATTATACCCAAATCACGAATTTGTGACTATGGCGGGGACCCCCAAGTGTGTTTTTCCTTTGTGAGTCGTAAGGATCCCACAGAGGTGTTTTCTTACGAGTCGAGAGGATCTCGCAAAGCTTGTTCTCCTCATGTATCGTGAGGACACATGAGTGGGTCTTCCCAAATAGAGCATAATTCTATAAGTGGAGACCGGCTGCGGGACTGGTGATTGCGGTGAGATATGAGTGTGATGAGGGTTATTTGAGCCCGTAGATTGTATACGGTAGTCAATTTGGGGACTAGCCGTAGGGCTGGGAGAAATTTTGTGAAATTGGATTTTGGTTGGCGTCTCCATCGCTGCACCGGAATATTGTACCAGGAGCGACTCATCATTTGCCGTTTAGGAATTTGGGGTTTTGATTTTTGTTGGCGTTTACATCGCTAACACTGGAATGGTACCAGGAGCGACTCATCATTCGCCGTTTGGGAATTTAGGGGTTTGGATTTTGGTTGGCGTCTGCATTGCTATACTGGAATATGATACAAAGAGCGACTCATTATTCATCGTCGGGATATTCGGAGATTTGAAATTTTTTTGGCATCTGCATCGCTAACACTGAAATATGGTTTCAGAAGCAACTCATCATTCGCCTTTAGAGTTTTTTTTACCGCAATTGCTCTATCATTTCAGCTTTTCTTGTCGCAAAAGTCGCGATTGCCCTATCATTTCAGCTATTTATTCGCGGTCGCCCCATCATTTCAGCTTTTGTTTTATTTACAATTTTTTTTACACTCCCAGTTTAAAGACTTAGGGATCGATTGTTCTCAGTTTAACGACGTGGTGGTCAACTGTTGGAGCCTGAGCTCGATTCTGCAGGAACCACGGGCTCCTTTGGCTTAATTGCATAAGCGGGCTCTTCATCATTTAGACCGAGCCGGTGTTGGATGGCAACAACCATGTCATCATCATGGCTATAAGGCGTAGGAGGTCTTTTTCTTCTGGGCTCCATCATATAGACCGTATGGGTTGTATACCCGTATATCGCTTCTTCATTAGCAATGTTACTCATTTGGCTCTTAACTTGTTGCCTTGGTCTGCTCTTTTCAAAGAAAGACAGATGTCTGAGAGAATTAGGTTCCCGAAGGGCTTCGGTCTCCGTTTGTATGAAATTGACGGCCGCGGCTTGACTGTTTGTTAACACGCTTTTAGACACTTCTATCTCTCCTACCTTGTATTGTTTTTCAACCCAATTTTTGAAGTCGAAGCAGTCCTTAATATCATGACTTATCACTCTGTGATAGGGGCAATATTTGGGGTCATCGGTCATATTCGCTTCTTGCGGTCTTTTTGATTCTGGTAATTGTAGACCGTTTCTTAGGGCGTCTTTGAATATTTTATGGACTTTGTCCCTTCTGAAGGAATAGACCTTATCCAGCTTCTCTTTCAGTGGAGATTCTTCTCCCTCTCCGAACATTGGTTTCTGAGGCTGGTTGGCATTAGGCCCGCTCATCCCTCGCTTATTTCGGTTAGACGAAGTGTTAAAACATTCAGCATCGTCGGAATTTCCTCCTTTGCGATTATCGTCCTTTCAGTTTCTCCAGGACCTATTGTTATTTTGGGTATCAGAGGAGGATTCCTTCTTTGAGCACCCCAACATCTGGACTTTCCTGGTCAGCTCTTAGAATGTTTTGAGTCCCGCGGTGCATAGAAACGGGGTCATCCAATTGTTGAGATTTCTGACGAAGAGGCTGACAGATTGGTCCTGCTCTATCGGCGATTCACATTTGACGGAGAGATTGCGCCATCAGTTTATAAAATCCGTGTTGCTTTCGTTGTTCTTTGGCTCGGTCCTTATGAGGTCGGCAATGGTGATTTTATCGCTGACACTCATGAACCTTTGCTTGAACATAGATTCTATATGAGCTAACGTCGTGATCGCGTCATCCGGTATACTTGCATACCAATCGAAAGCGACATCGGTTAAGCTATTAACGAACTGGCAAAGGAGAAGCGCATCATTTCTCCCAGTATTCCCGCATGAGGTTTTAAAGTGGGCGATGTGCCGATTCACATTTCCCATCCCATCAAATCTTCCGAATTTGGGGATGATATAGCCGCCAGGAAACTCTACCAGATCATACCGAGCAGGATGCAGTCTCCCACTACTGCTGATATCTTTTTGTGCTTCGGCTTTGGCTACCAATGCTTTGACTTTGTTGGCAACCAAATCCATGATTTGATCTTGAGTTAGCGGATTGCTGTCATTGGTAGCCAAGACATTTCCCGAGATAGGATGCGGCCGACTTTCATGCAGCTCGCCCACCTTTTAATTTGAGGGAATCGACGTCGGCTGCCTCGGGACACCGTTTCCCGATTCATGAGCAGAACCCTGCGCTTGATTGGGTGGCTGAGAGGCAAGTCGGGCCGTGAGCTGTAAGACAACATTCGTCAAGTGGTCAATTTTCGAGTAGAGCTTGGCCATCTCTTTGTCTTTGTTTCTGAGCTGCTTCTGGAGCTCTTGGAGAAGTTGCTGCTCCGCGGTCTTGGGACGGAAGATTGGCTCCTCTTCACTTTCCAAGCCTGAATCCTCATGAACTGAGAGATCTCTCTGCTTGTCAGCCTCACTGGAAGAGTTTTCATTACCTTCCAGAGGAGGCTGGTCTTGGAAAGTGGCAGCCACATTCACACCAGATTGGATTTGAGATGTGGTGGCCCCGTCTTTGCTCTTGCTGCATGTTCCCACCATGTAGACAGTGTGGACCACATATCCAGCCATCTTTTTATATTTGGCGACTGATTTTTCGGACCATCGTCGCGACCCTTCCTCTTCTTGAATGGACAGGCGACTGAAGACGGTTGACCCGACTGGGTCCTTGGTTGGCGCTGCCCGAATCGCAGCTTTCTTGACCCTTGCGGTCATGGCATTCTTCTGAACCAATTTCAGCGGTTCAAAAGAGTTAGCGAGCTTTACAGCCGATTCGACTGTTGTTGCGAGGTAACCCTGTTCTTGAAACTCATGAAGTTCAGCCTAGCAGGAGCCCTAGCCCTTTTTTGGCTCTGTATCTAAGCCTTATCTGTCTTCTCTTCTCGATTTTGAGGGCTTGGCGGGCATCTGTTATCCAGGAAGCCATCGTGAGTCGATTGACGAGGAGCTTAGAGAAGATACCTGATCGAGCAGTTGTCAGGGGCACCGCTGGAGCTTACTCAAGACGCCTTATTTCTTTATTGGTGTTGAAGACCTTACCCCCAGATGGGGCCAAGGAAAGTCGTTCAAATACTGACTTGCATTTGGGTAGTGGTGCCCTTGAGATCACCACATTTGTCCTCTTGCCTTTCGAGGCCGGTTTGTCTGTCAATGGAGCTTGAGGAGCTGGGGTGGTGTTAGCTGGCATGAACAAAATAGAGCCGAATTGTAGCAGCGGCTCCTCCTACTGTCGCTCGCGACTGGCCAGGAGGACCGTCCTGGTGTCCATCTTCATCGTGTAGGAGATGGGAGCTGTGTTGAGAGCTGAGCTTGTCCTTGGAGACATTTTTGCTGCGTCCGAGGATTTGAAACTGTTTACCTGCACAAAGAAGCATGATTTCAGTACAGGAAATCAATATGTATATTGATTAAGTTCACATGAATGTTTAACCCGAAATATGGGAGGAGAGAAAGGGTCCCACCGGGCGTGCCAGAATCTGTAGGGTGTTTTTCGTCACCCCATTGAGACGGGAATACGCGTCTCTTGTCAAGCGCATTACAGATTCCCCCTGCCTAGGGTAGGCTGGGGTTTATTGATTGTAGGGATCCGAATCTCCGGCAGCTGCGGACTAAGCAGCCGTTAATTACCCCTCGCCTTTGGAGCGAAGAAACCTCCGATTGACGAGTCAAACTGGTCATGCGAACTCAATGTGCAGTGTGCATGTGTTGTATATTGAAGGGTCTTGGGTGAGAGGGGAAGTATTTTTAGTGTGGAGTGCATGGGAAAAGAGGGGTGAGAAGCGTCCTAAGGACGCGTGCATGGTGCGTAGGTGCTGGGCGCCCACGGGTCATGTGCCCTACGCGTGTGTAAGTCGATGTCGCGCACCCCGCGTGTTTGTGGAGAGGCGGAATATCCAAAAAACGATTTTTCAAAGCCCGCAACGCCGAATTGAACTCCAGGATCGATACTAAACCCTAATTAGCTAACTGGTAAGAGGTTAACTGCTCGGAAAGAAGTGTTATACCTCACGATACAAAGTCCTTCGGGTCTTCTTCCCTATCCTCCACCTTGTCGTCAGCTCCAAGGATCGAAACGGATCGGGCAACCTCGACGGCCTCCTCGAGTCAAAGACGATCCACCTGAGAGTCTATAGTCCAAGATCCTACCTCAAATCCGAGGCAACTACGACTTCTAGTTCACTAAACTAGAAGTCCTAGAGGGTGCAGAGTAAGAAGATGGAGTGGTTTTTCTCTTGGAACCCTAGGATTCTCAACACATGAGAGCTTTTAGGGTTTGATGAAGAAGAAGATCACTTGAGGAAGATGAGAGTGGAGAAGCTCAACTGAAGAAAAAGCTTGGCTCATTTGTGATGAATAGTTGAACCAAACTAAATAATTGAGTGAGATAAATATCTCATACAAATATCTAACATGGTTCACAAAATATCAAGTGGTGAGTCATGGGTATGAGTCACTAAGAGCCATGCTTAAACTTTTGTCAAGTTTACACCTCATTTCCTCCACCTCATTATCTTTAATCCTAAAAAGAATTAAAACCCTAACGATGTGTTACTTTTAGAAGCTTTCCCGAGAAATTACGAGAATGCCCCTCATTCGTATATACATACCCGCATCCACATTCCGAAGAATACGAATATAAAGAGAGAAAAATAACCCATCAATATAATACTAGGATCTGGCTTAAACTAAAGCCCACTAGTATTATCCGCCTGATCATCATACGTGTACAAGTACATGTATGTGATCGAAGCCCTGTCGTAAAACCATACGACCTATACACCTTTTTCCCGGTGCAGGGAAACCCTCTGTGTGGGACTCTAAACACTTGACACTACGCTGGTAGTGGGTTTAACCATAAGCCACAAGCGGTACTAGCTGCACGTAACGGCTACCCAGGTATATGTCGATAAGAAGGCCGATGAGCTAACTCATCCGAATTCCTACTGAGCCTATCTGTGACAATCTCCGTACAGTCCGGCCTGTTCGTCTAAGAGTATCGCATATCATGCCTAGGGGGCGGTAATCGTCAGACCCCTAATAGCGCAATAAGTCATGTCAGAGTATAGCCCAAAACACTCTGAGAAACTACTGGAGTACCTACCAGTAAATCTCGCTTGCCTTGGCCAAGGACTTTGTGTAATGGCTTTCCGAACACAGCACGATATCAACCCCCAATACCGGGAGTGACGAATCCTATCTAACCGCCACTGCCTCCAAGTGCTTCAGGACTACACCCAACTACTACCTGTTTGCACGACTCCTTTGAGCCATGGTAGGGTAGTAATCAAAGAACAGTGGGAACACACTCGAGGTGAAGTAGCAGTGTTAAGTCGAAGGACTAAGCTATACTCATGTCACCTGGGAACTGCTACCCGACGATAAGTATAACACCCACCAACAGTTCCCGACGAGTCCTTTTCAGTGTACTCATAACCTAATGAGCACCTACATACTATCTCCAGTACGACGTACTAATGGCTGTGGGACATACCATCTCCTCTGCTGGGATGAGAAGCGTATACACCAGTCTACTCTGGAGTATCGATGCCCCATCTCGATAATCCTACGACCAGGGACCTGTATAGGATGTGCTTATAGACTACCCATACCCCACTAGTGTGACTGCCATCACCACGTTGGTAATCAAGCAAAGATCCTAAGAGCTCTACCAATATGTATAAGCTATATGCTAAAAGAAACACATGCACATATTGAGGTAGAAACAATTCAGGTAGCATACTACAATTTCGAGCAAGACTGTTACTATATCCGTATATATCCTAAGCTTCCATTAAGTAATATACAAACCAGTATGATACAATAATGGCCTCTAGAGCATATATCACTAACAATCTCCTACTTGCACTAAGGCAATATACTGGCATATCGCAGACCTAAGATCTCGAATAGCCTCTCGAACTATGTCTGAGGGATGGCCTCTGTGAGTGGATCTGCAGTGTTGTTCTTCGTATCTACTCTCATCACCTCGATCTCCTGGGGATCAGGTGGTACCGCCTCATGATATGTTTGGATCTCTGATGGGACCTGGGTTCCTTCCCTAAACTTATAGCGCCGTATGTTGTCACAATACTAAAGTATTGGATCAACAATGGAAGGAACCACCTGAAGTTCAGTTAAGAACTTCATCATCCAGACTGCCTCTTTTGCGGCGTCTTATGCAGCGAACTACTCTGTTTCCATCGTCGAGTCTTCAACGGTGTCCTGCTTGGAACTCTTCTAACTGACCGCCCCTCTATTGAGGGTAAAGGCATAACCTGACATGGACTTGGAGTCATTCTTATCACTCTAGAAGCTTGAGTCAGCAAAGACCTCGATCTGGAGGTCTTTTCTGCCATACACTAAGAACATCTCCTCAGTCCTTCTTAGGTACTTGAGAATGTTCTTTACTGCTATCCAGTGCTTCTCTCCTGGGTTCGACTGATACCGTCTTACTACGCTAGTGCGTAAGCAACATCTGGTCTGGTACATAACATCGTATACATTATAGAGTCTACCGTAGAAGCGTAGGGTACAGATGTGATGCGAGCCCTTTCCAAATCAGTCTTAGGAGACATCTCTTTGAAGAGGGTGATTCCGTAACAAGTCGGTAGACTACCGCGCTTTGAATAGTTCATACTAAATATTCTCAGTATGGTGTTGATGTACCTTAACTGTGAAAGTCCCACCATCCTCTTTGATCTATCACGATAAATCGGGATCCCCAGAATGTAGTTGACATCACCCAGGTCAATCATGGAGAACCTCTGTGACAAGAATCTTTTGACTGATTGTAGTATAGGAATGTCATTTCCTATCAAGAGTATGCCATCCACGTAGTAGACGAGGAATCCTGCAGTTCTCGCTACAATCTTACTATAAATGGATGGTTCATCTGGATTTTTGATAAAGTCGAATTTTTTGACCGTCTCATCAAAACAGATGTTCCAACTCCGCGATACCTGCTTTAGTCCATAAATGGACTTAAGAAACTTGCACACTTTTTCGCTGCTCCCACTTTTATTGAAACCCTTTGGCTGATCCATATAGACACACTCTTCTAAATAATCATTTAGAAAAGATGTCTTTACGTCCATCTGCCGGATCTCATAATCTTGGAAGGCAGTAATGGCAAGAAGGATCCGAATGGATTTGAGCATAGCCAATGGAGAAAAGGTTTCATCATAGTCCAAACCAGGTCTTTGACGAAAACCTTTTGCAACAAGTCCAGCCTTATAGGTTTCAACCTGTCCATCTACACCAATCTTCTTTCTGAAGATCCATTTGTAGCCTACGGGTTTTACCCCTTCTGGAGCAATGTTTAAAGTGCATACTTTGTTGGTGTACATGAACTCCATCTCGGCCCGCATTGCATCCAGCCATTTTACCGAGTCACCGCTCTGAATGGCTTGCTGGAAGCTAGTTAGCTCATCAATGTTAATGATGCAATCCTCCCTATCCCCGTCTTTGAGAAAACCGCAGTATTTCTCGGGCGGATGAGAGTGCCTACTAGTCCTGCGAAGTGGCGCGGGGATGTCCTGTTCTTTTGAAACCTCTGGTTCTACTATACTTTCAATAATAGTTTGTGGTTCTGGAATTTCTTCCAGTTCTATTGCGCTCCCACTAATTTCTTTTTCAAAAAATTAATTTTATAAAAAGTGGGCATGATGAGAAACAAAAAACCTTTTGTCCCTCTACGTAATAGAAAAGATACCCCCTGGACTTTTTTGGGTATCGCACAAACCTACACAGTACTGAGCGTGCCTCGAGCTTGTCCGCATACTGTTTTTTGACAAAAGCTGGACATCCCTTATATCTTCAGATACTGAAGATAGGGTTTCTTCCCACTCCACATCTGATATAGTGTGGTAGGCACAGTCTTGGTAGGAACCTTATTCAAAAGATATGCAGCTGATTCTAGTTCATAACTTCAGATGGATCGCAGTAACTCAGCGTTACTCATCATGGAACGAACCATATCCAATAGAGTTCTGTTCCTCCTTTCCGATACACCGTTGTGTTGTGGTGTGTATGGAGGAGTAAGCTGAGAGAGAATTCCATTCTCTTTTAAGTAATCCATGAACTCGGCAATTAAGTATTCACCACATCGATCAGATCTCAGTGTCTTGATACTTTTGCTTGTTTGTTTTTCCACTTCATTCTTATATTCTCGGAATTTCTCAAAGGCTTCGGATTTATGCTTCATCAAGAAGACATGTCCTAACCTAGAGAAATCATCCGTGAAAGTAATGAAATAGGAATAACCACTTCGTGCATCTGTAGATATTGGACCACACACGTTGCTGTGTATGAGTCCTAAGAGCTCGCTCGCTCTTGCTCCGTGTCCAGTGAACGGAGTCTTTGTCATCTTTCCTATGAGACAAGATTGACAAGTTGCATAAGAGTGATATTCGAACGGATCCAAATATCCCTCTCTATATAACTTCGACAACCGTGTTTCATTGATGTGACCCTGTCTACAATACCATAAGAAAGCCTTATTTAATTCTGGAGACTTTCTTTTAAGTGTGTTCTGGACGTTAAAAACCTGAGTTTGATTTAACACGTATATACTGTCCTCTAATGTACATGACCCAATCAATCTTTGATTTAGGTGGATGTGGACCACATTTCTTACAAACTAGACTAGGTACACACAAACAGTTACGTAGAATCAATATCTGCTCACTTGTCAATTCTAGGTGATATTCCCCTATGGATACAGCGTCACGCTCCTTCCGTTAGCAACCCTGAGAGTCATATCACCTGCCCTGATAACTCTACGGTTTCTCAAAGTATGTAATGAATTACAGATATGAGATTCTGATCCGGTATCTAGTACCCAGAAAGTAGAGTTAATTGACATACTGTTTTCAAACACAAACACACCCGAAGTTGAAGCCACAACGTGCCTCGAATCATGGATTCTGGCTTTCCAAGCCCGCATCCCTTCTGTCAATGCCCTTTCTCGTGACAATAGAAACATCCCTCCTTCCCTACTGTTGACCCCAAAACTTTTGCCCTGCTCTTTCCTTCTACCTTACTGACACCGCCTATTGGATTTGTGGAGGTCTTCTTCTACTCACCCTTAGTTTTCGTCTTGGATCCAGAAGAGGAAGATTCCCTAATAAGCAGAGCGGGTGTCACCCTGGTTTCCTTCAGGGTGCCCTCAACTGGAAGTATAACTTTCTTTCCCTAGGCGTAAGTAGAAGGTAGGGACTATAGAATTAAGTCAGTACATGAATTGTTCTCCAACGTGGTCTCCAGGTCCGTGAGCTCATTAATATAGCTGATCATTATAGGGACGTGGTCCCCTACAGATGACCCGATAGCCAACCTTGCTTGAAGCAATTCCTTCGAGGTCTCGTATCTTGCGATACGAGATAGCTCTCCATATAAAACTTTGTTATGGAAGAAGATGGAAAACTAAGTCCATCTTCTCGTGCTGCTTCTGGCTTACACCATCTACTGAGGCCAACACGAGGCACTTGGCATTCGCACGGTCTTTTTCCCTTGTCTTACGGATATCAACACCCGCGACGGTGGAAACTGGATCTGGGACGGCGGGGGCTTGAGTAGTAATGAGGTGGTCCAGCTTGTCATAGGTAATGGAATCTGGACAAACCTTTGCCGGTCAATATAGTATTACTCAGTCATTTTATTGTCTATCTGTAACCTAATCCGGTCACCTGGTCGCTGCAATTAGAAGAGAGAGAAGAAAACACTCAGCATGATACTCTTGCAAGTTTAGATTGGTTTTTAGTTTATCTAAATATGATAGCTCCCACTGTTTCTCAAATCCTTTCTCAAACCATAAAAAAGAATTAGTAAGGATTAATCTCACCGTACAATACTTGCTTAACCTTTGAGCCAGGCTAGTGTCGGTACTTCGAGGGAGATTTTACAACGCTTTCGCGAAGTTTCTTAATTAAATAACCTCTTTTTCTTGGAGGCGTAGCCCCACTAACACTGTTCTAGACACCTATGGTTTATAACATTGATCGTTAAGTGAAAATCTCCCAAGGAGTAGCGGATACTCACAATAGGATCGGGATCCAAATATCATTATGTGATAATCCTGAAGGAATCCTACCAACATTATCACACTCCAAATGGTATGCAACACTAGCAAGTTTCAGTTTCTTTAGAAACTCCCGATGTGGAGTTTTGCCCCATGCTGTTATGACCTTGATGAAGGCCAACATATCATAAGTCACATGTCCAGTTCTATCCGTCATTATCCAGGTTAATTTGAACCATTCCGTACATACCCTTGACGAAGGTCAAAATAGTAGTATGACTATCCCAAACCAATACATCTATCTATACTACAGATAGGTATCCAGTAGCTACCAAACACTATGCATTATCGAAGGTCAAAATACATAGCTTGAATACTACTGAATATTCAACTAAAATGACGGAGGGCTACGAATGGTTTTGGTGAAACCGTGAACGTAGTGAATTTGATATAATCGAAGGAACCTGATAACTTTTAAAAGGAGTGGTTTTAGCTCCGCATTTAAAAGTCTCCTGTTTTGAAAAAACCGAGTGGTTTTGAAATTTGTTCCAACGATTCAACTTTGGTTTATTTGCTTTGCATTAATGTAATACAGTCCCATCATTTACACCTATCATCACAGAAAAAGTCGAAAATACCACGTCCACTTATGCCATCCGCATTCGCCACTGGACCCCGTCTAACACCGTTAGGTTACTTAACTAACGCCCAAGCGGGGGCTGGACAGCGCGGGTGAAAAACATAAGCAAAGTCTACTATATAGAATATATATAATAAACATTCGTCTGACGCAATAATAGGCATTCCAGATCACAGATGAACATATTGGATATATTAGGAATTCCGCATTTCGTTTAAGCCTGTAATGAAAGACGGATTCCAGGGTCGTGATGAATAGTCAAACCCTACCCCAGACCCCTACGGGTGCGGCAAACTACCCGCCAAATTCCCGAAGTGAAGAAACCTCCCTCAGCTAAGTGAGTAGGCCACTCGGCACTTCAAAGAACCCGGTAGTTTGTGCACCCCACCTTGGGTCTATTCTAGGAGAAGAATTACCTGTGATGCCTGTGCCCATAAGAAATCCCGGAGCCACCCATTAATAGTAAAACAGTAAAAGAAATAATATAACGGAGGCTACAACCTCAACCCGGATGTGCCCCGCAAAAGAATATTACAACACTTTACAATTTTACATCGAATGAAAGATTGAAAAACCTTCATCTCACATCCCCGGATATTCATCCACAACGATCCAATAAAGTTCATATACACAAACCAATAAGAACAGAAACAAAGATATGTGCAACCCTGACTAATCGACGTATAGCAATTAGTCGACGTTTCCAAACACATATATCACAACACAGAAAAAACCCGATTAGCAAATAACTTAGAATTTCGATCGAAAACTATTTTCCGTGTCTACCCCAAATGCAAACCAGCACTCCGAAACTTATGGGTAGAAACCAAATATCGCAGAGAACTATACACCCAAAATAAGATACACAGAGGAAGAACGAGCCAACTCGGCTATGACGCGGCCGTGGAACGGTAGCAAATCGACCGATTCGCCGCTGTTCCGCGGTGGTTGTGACGAGTTAGGGACTAGTTTTTCTTCTGAGTTCTTATAATTCCCTGCAGTGAATTTTTATGCCTCCGAAATAATTTTTAGCACAGTTTTAAAATTCGACAGAAACATGAGGGATCGGGTGTATGGTTTTCGAGTTTTCCGACGATCGAAGTTCTAATAACTTGCTAATAAGCAAGTAAAGGTTTAGTTAGTCTCTGATACCGCTGTAAGTCGATGTTGTGCACCCCGTATGTTCGCGGGGAGGCGAAATATGCAAAAAAGATTTTTAAAAGCTCACAACACCGACTTGAACTACAGGATCGATACTAAACCCTAACTAGCTAACTGGTAAGAGGTTAACTGCTCGGAAAGAAGTGTTATACCTCACGATACAAAGTCCTTCGAGTCTTATTCGCTGTCCTCCGCCTCGTCGTCATCTCCAAGGATTGAAACAGATTGGGCAACCTCGACGGCCTCCTCGAGTCAAAGACGATCCACCCGAGAGTCTATAGTCCGAGCTCCTACCTCAAATCTGAGGAAACTACGACTTCTAGTTCGCTAAACTAGAAGTCCTAGAGGGTGTAGAGTAAGAAGATGGAGTGGTTTGTCTCTTGGAACCCTAGGATTCTCAATACATGAGAGCTTTTATGGTTTGATGAAGAAGAAGATCACTTGAAGAAGATGAGAGTGGAGAAGCTCAACTGAAGAAAAAGCTTGGCTCATTTGTGATGAATAGTTGAACCAAACTAAATAATTGAGTGAGATAAATATCTCACACAAATATCTAACATGGTTCACAAAATATCAAGTGGTGAGTCATGGGTATGAGTCACCAAGAGCCATGCTTAAACTTTTGTCAAGTTTACACCTCATTTCCTCCACCTCATTATCTTTAATCCTAAAAAGAATTAAAACCCTAACGATGTGTTACTTCTAGAAGCTTTTCCGAGAAATTACGAGAATGCCCCTCATTCGTATATACATACCCGCATCCACATTCCGAAGAATACGAATACAAAGAGACGAAAATAATCCATCAATATAATACTAGGATTCGGCTTAAACCAATGCCACTAGTATTATCCGCTCGATCATCATACGTGTACAAGTACACATAAGTGATCGAAGCTCTGTCGTAAGACCATACGACCTCTACACCTTTTGCCCGATGCAGGAAAACCCTCTGTGTGGGACTCTAAACACTCGACACTACGCTGGTAGTGGGTTTAACCACAAGCCGCAAGCGTTACTAGCTGCACGTAACGGCTACCCAGGTATATGTCGATAAGAAGGCCGACGAGCTAACTCATTTGAACTACTACTGAGCCTATCTGTGACAATCTCCGTATAGTCCGGTCTGTTCGTCTAAGAGTATCGCATATCGGGCCCACGAGGGCGGTAATCTTCAGACCCCTAATAGCGCAATAAGTCGTGTCGGAGTATAGCCCAAAACACCCTGAGAAACTACAGGAGTACCACCAGTAAATCCAGCTTGCCTTGGCCAAGGACTTTGTGTAATGGCTTTTCGAACACAGCGTGATATCATCCCCCAATACCGGGAGAGACGAATCCTATCTAACCGCCACTGCCTCCAAGTGCTTCAGGACTGCACCTAACTACTACCTGTTTGCACGACTCCTTTGAGCCATGGTAGGTTAGTAATCAAAGAACATTGGGAACACACTCGAGACAAAGTAGTAGTGTTAAGTCGACGGACTAAGCTATACTCATGTCACTTGAGAACTGCTACCCAACGATAGGTATAACACCCACCAACAGTTCCCGATGAGTCCTGTCCAGTGTACTCATAACCTAATGAGCACCTGCATACTATCTCCAGTACGACGTATTTATGGCTGTGGGACAGACCATCTCCCCTGCTGGGATGAGAAGCATATACACCAGTCTACTCTTGAGTATCGATGCCCCGTCTCGATAATCCTACGACTAGGGACCTATATAGGATGTGCTTATAGACTACCCAGCCCCCACTAGTGTGACTGCCATCACAACGCTGGTAATTAAGCAAAGATCCTAAGGGCTCTACCAATATGTATAAGCGATATGCTAAAAGAAACACATGCACATATTGAGATAGAAACAAACCAGGTAGCATACTACCATTTCGAGCAAGACTGTTACTATATCCGTGTATATTCTAAGCTTCCATTAAGTAATATACAAGCCAGTATGATACAATAATGGCCTCTAGGGCATATATCACTAACAGTGTGGATGCTGGGCGTCCGCGGGTCACGTGCCCGGCGCATGAGCGTTAGGCGTCCGCGGGTCACGTGAGTGGCACGCGACCGCTGGGCGCCAGCGGGTCACGTGTGCAGCACGCGACCGCTGAAAGCACCAGCAGAGAAAGGGGCTTAGCCTTTGGGATGGGAGTTGAACTCCCGAGAGGCTTTGGAGTTGAACTTCTAAACAGAAATTAGGTATAAATTTGGAGTTAAACTCCTGAGGGATTTTGGAAACTCCTAGAAAAGGGGAGGATCCAAGAGGACCCCTTTTTTCTCCCTTTTATTCTTGGATCTTCTTTTGAGCCTTGGATCTTCTTTTGAGCCTTGGATCTTCCCGAACAAGGGTTTTTAGGAAATGGGTCTCCTTCCTCCTCCTCTCTGTTGGCTGGATTTTGGAGAAAAAGGGGTAAGACTTAAAAATCTCTCTTTTTTGGGGATTTGATGGAACATCCGAGCTCCCCTTCAAGGCTTTTATGGTGAAAAACTAGTTCTTTTTGGAAAAAGAAGAATTAAACTCTTGATTTAATTCAAAAATGGGAGAAAGGTTTAGAACCTTGAGAAAGGAGAAGGAGGCATAGAAAACCTAGTTTTTGAGGGGAATGAATTCTTTTTTTTCATTTCATCATGTTGCCTTATATAGGCTTACAAATTTATACATAGCCCCTTGGGCTTTACAAAATGGCATTTTGCCCATCCCATGCCTCATGTGCTTATTTCTTTTGCACGTGAGCCATGGGCTTTACAAAAAAATTGGCTTTATGCCCATTTTCTTACATTTATTCATAAAATTTACATCAAAATTATTTATTACATAATTTTCATTTTGGCATTGGGTTAGCCGGCCATGGGGCTCGACTTAGGCATAGGCCCACTTGACTTGGGCTTGGGCCCACCTGTCTTGGGGTTGGCTTTGACTTGGTCAACCGAAGTGTAATTTTTGACCCAAATAGTATGTTGTCTAGTGTTCTTTGGGATAAGGGGTTTGTACTCTTACTCCATTCAGGTTACCTATGAGTTCTCTTGCATTAAACATGCATTCATTGAAATGCAAGATCCAAAATTTTAAGAAATTCATAGGTATAAGAATAAAATAGAGAACCATACGTTGGAAGTATCAAGATTTTTCGAGATGATCGAAATGGAGATACTTATGCAAGGTATTCCATCATAATAATATTGAGAACTTAATTCTCTCACAAGTTACTCACCCGTGGGTGCACTCCTTGATGAGTAATGCTTTCTTCCATTCAGGTGATATGCATTGGAAATAGTTGCATGCCAATTGAATATGGTTCCATCTAAATTAGTGCCTTAGATTCTATATGGACATAGAATGGTAGCAGATCTAGAGGATATTAAGATATGGAGTTTTTCGGTTTTTTGTTTAAAAGCGGAATATGGACAAACTCAAGGTACGTTTCTGTAACAGCAATTTGTGGGTTATTCCAAGCTTTTAGCAAGGGTTTAATTTCCATTTGTATTGTTTTTGACTGGATATATTTTTTATAAAAGAAACTTCTTTATAAAAGAAATTAGTAGGAGTATGGTAGAACTGGAAGTAATTCCAGAACCACAAATGGTTACTGAAGATATAGGAGAACCTAGTGAATCAATTGGATTCGACAAATCTTAACCACTCCGCAGATTTTATTAGGCGGTTTCAGCCACCTGAGAGATACTTTGGTTTTCTCGTAGACGGTGATAAGGAGGTCAGCACCACGGTGATGATGACCCTACTAATTATCAGCAGGTCATGGTAAGTGGTAACTTCTAGGTGACTAGATGTAAAATATCTAAGTTGGACTCCATGCACTTCAGCAAATTATGGAATTTGTTGGGTGCTCCCGAAGGGGTAAAACCCATTAGGAGCGAGTAGATCTTTCGAGATCTGTGCAGGTGGAAAAGTAGTAATCTAATAAGGCTAGACTTGTAGTAAATGGTTTTTTCATCAAATACCTGGTGTGGTGAAGCTCTTACTTCAGTGTCTGTGTTGAAATCCATACGGATATGATTTTTCACTGTTACTATTCTTGACTATGATATCTGGCAGGTGGATGACTATAATATCTTTCTAAATAGGAATTTAGAAGTGCACGTGTATATGACCCTGTCAGAGGGTTATCATAGTTAGTTGGAGCATCGGAAGGTGTGCAAGTTGCTTATATCTATTTATAGACTAAAGCATGCATAGCGGAGATGGATCATCGGTTTTGATGTAACAGTCAACGTATTTGACTTTATCAAAACAACAGATGAAACTGGTAAGTATGATGTAAGGAGTACTGTCCTGGTATTTAGATGAGATACTCCTGATAGGAAGTGACGTTTCTATACTACAAATGGTCTAACTATGGTTGAGATAGATGTTTCTTTACATAGGATCTGGATAATGTTGCTTTTCCATTTGTTGTAGTCAGCAGATATAATCTAATCCTGGAGAAACAGAGGGAAGCGGTGAAGAGGATATGTGGATGTTCTTGGAGTATGGTAATGGCAGTCTTCTTCGGGGGGCGGTATCGACTCAGGCTTCCGAGGTGACTTGGATGACAGAGTAGCTGTCAAAGTTATAAGATTGCCCTCTTCTGAGGGACAATATGTTGGACATGGATACAAGCGGATAATGTGGTAGGCATGTGTAACACTTTGAAATTTCCGTTTGATTGTTTTGGTGATAATTAGTAGTCTTGCATGTTTTATTTGTGTGTGCATAGGATTAATAGTTATTATTGGTAGTGTTAGTATATTGGAAATTTTCCCTTGTTGTGCACACTTGCACACTTAGACTTTTTTTTCTTGTGACTTGTTAACCATTCTTGTGCATGGTTGCAAACTCTTTTTCCCCACCATTTAATCCTTTTCTAAACCCTTTTCATAATTCAAAATTCTATTAAACAATGAGGCATGGGGGGGTAGGTAAAAACTTGACTTTTTGACCATTTCTTTCCCTCTCTTCTCTCTCTCTTTCCCCACTCCAGAATTCTGGAGAATTCCAGCAGCAAACCCTTCCATTTTCTTCTTCTTTTCTTCTCCTCTTCATGTCTCTTTGATCTCTACACTTTTCCTTCACAAAAACAACACTTTTCCATCACTAAACCTTAAGAAAAGTGAGCTTTTTAGGGTGTTTAAGGCAAATCTGCACACTAGAGGGGAAAGCTGGAAGTTTTGGTGTTCTACAAGGTTCTTAGAAGGTATTAACTCATATTTGCACTTCTTTTCTTTAGGCTTGTTGTATTCCTTGGTAAAAATCTCATTTTTGTGCGTTTTTAGTGATATTAAGGGATATTTGTGATTCACATGTTAGGTTGGTGTTCTCATGGTTTAGTTAGCTCCTTTAGGTGTTATTAGAGCTACTTTAACTAGGGTTTGTTTCAGGTTGCACAAAAATACCTTAAAGTTCCATTTTTAGTGCAAAGTGTGGATTTTAACTAGAATTTGGGCACTGTAGGATCTGCTGTTACCCGAGACTTTTCAGTTTAAATCTAGATATTACTGTAGCATACACAGGGGGTGTAGAGTGCACACACCAAACCTGGGAGCCCAATTCCCAAGTCTGGCCGCCAAAATGTGCATTCTGGCCGCAAATTGCGGCCAGATGGGGGAGTTTGGGGTTGGGGTTTGGGGTGTGGGTGTCTGCTGCTATGTGGGTTGCTTTGGTATGTTTAGTTTTCCAATATCTTTCCTGTATCAAAATCTGGGGTAGAATACCTATATTTTCCGTATTTTCAACCTTTCGCGACACGCGTGATACGTGTGTGTGGGTTTTGGGTTTCTGCGTATCGCGACGCGTCGGAGTGATTTCAGACACGTAACCACACGTTTTAGCGTATCGCGCACACGCGCGCTTGGTTCGCGACACGAGTTACTGGTTCGGCTTAAATGTCGCGTTTCTGTGATTTCAAGCTTACGTGTGATATATTGTGTAATTATAGGTTCGCAGGCGAGTACAGCGGACGCCGCGCAGGAGGGGAAACAGGTTGTTGGCTATACCTAGTGGAAGGCTACGGTGAGTAGATTTCACATCTACGGGGATATCGCCCGCATGGCGTTCTACGTCAGGGCTGATAGGACCTTATAGTGTTCCTTATATATATTGCATGTTCATGGTTACTATATTGTACGTATTGCATTCCCTACTACACAGATATAAATTAGAATTGATAGAACACCGCACCATTACTAACGGTCCATGTGCACGAGCACCATCCTGTATGTTACACACACACCGTTAGTAATTGCCATGACACATAGGAATCATATATCACATCGGATCATTGCATTGTAGCTCATTATATGCGACATGACTTGATATTCATACCTGCTACACATATCACATCGGATCATTGCATTGTAGCTCATTATATGCGACATGACTTGATATTCATACCTGCTACACATATCACATCGGATCATTGCATTGTAGCTCATTATATGTGACATGACTTGATATTCATACCTGCTACACATATCACATCGGATCATTGCATTGTAGCTCATTATATGCGACATGACTTGATTTTCATACCTGCTACACATATCACATCGGATCATTGTATTGTAGCTCATTATATGTGACATGATTGATATTCATACCTGATGCACATATCACATCGGGTTATTATCTTGTAGCTTATTTATATGTAACTTGACTGGATATTTACATTTTGACGCACATATCATATCGGATCATTGGCTTGTATTTTATGTGGATTATATGTGATTTCTGGATTTGGGAACCGTGGCCATTTCAAATGTGAAATCATTTAAAAACCCGGTTCCCTTGATATGATATTTCGGTGCGTCCACCATGTGTTTTCTCGGTGCTAGAGTGATATATGGAAACCCGAATCGAGGAGGCGGTTGAGGCCGATTACGGGTACATGGTGGACCCGGTATGGTACCCCGGGGCGAGAACGGTTTCGCTGTGCAGTAGACGGTGAGCCTGGCAGAGAGACCACTACCTACCGGTGATTGGTTGGACCTGACAGTTATCCGTAGGGTACTGATCAGAGTCTATAGATGGATGCGGGGTGATCCGTACTGCTGAGGCCGAGGGCCGATACCGCAGACGGAGCCCGTGGGCTGACCCGGACTGACGGGGCCCGATGGATGAGGATTTGCGTGTCGATGCTGGACACGAGTATTTATGATATTTGGGTGCCGATGTTGGGCACTCGGGACTCTCAGAGATGTATAGGATTCGAGGGCCGATGAGGGTGCCGGCACCTGAGCTATTTGGGAGATTTGGGTGCATTGATGGACACCGATATATATATATTCCACGTCGACATTCCGTGTAGATACTATATTTCCCCTGCTCAGCATTTATTATTGTATCTCATCCTGTAGTTACATTACCTGATAGAGCATTTGCTACCTCATCATGTAGCTACATTACCTGATAGAGCATTTGCTACCTCATCATGTAGCTACATTACCTGATAGAGCATTTGCTACCTCATCATGTAGTTACATTACCTGATAGAGCACTTGCATGATTATTGCACAAACTGCTTATCACATATTGATATCATCTGTTGGCATATGATAGAGTAGCATAGTACGTGCATGCTCGCGATTACCTTTATATGTTATCTCTATTCACGAGTTGGCAACTCACCCCCGTTGTGCCACAGTGTTTGCAGGTTGCCCTTCGGAGTAGTCGCGGCAGGCTGCTTTGCATCTTTTGGCACAGATACCCCCACAGTTGGTGTATTAGCTCTTTTGCTGATAGGTGGGTTTTGTGCGGTATCTGTTTATCTTTTAGTATGTACATTGTTGTATCTAGTATCCTCCATCTACCATGTATGTATTTGACTTAGAGACAGTGTGAGGACGATGTTGTATTTTACTCGTATTCTGGTGTCGAGCTCGTTGTGAGCCGACTGTACTTGCAGTTTATTCTATCTGTCATGTTCCTACTTGTGGATCTTGATCTTCGCTACGGCGTCGTATATTACTATCTTGGTGATTGTTTACCTAGATTTCTTGTCATGTTAGTAAATGCTTTCCTTTTAAAACTTATAACACTCTATAGTTTCACTGGTTTGTTTTCTGGGTTTTCGGTTCACTTAGTCGCGTTACGCCTGTAGACGTTACGTGGTTAAGTGCCGGTCACGGGCCAAACTTCGGGTCGTGACAAAGTTGGTATCAGAGCGTAGGTTTTACCTTTCGGAGTGTAGGATGACCCTGGTATGATGGAGTAGGTAGCTGCGGCAGGGTAGCGTAGCGTGTGTATGTTCCGCGGCATACTCACGACACGGTACTCCGCCTACGCGACCTTAGGACTTGTTGATTTAAATTCCTCCTTGAGTATATACATTCTTGCTATTCGATTTCAGTATCCTTATCGAATCTTGTTGTTTCTGATAGCCAATATGCCGCCAAGGACTACGAGGGCGCAGAGAGCGGCCGTGAGGGCCGAGGTTCGAGTTGATTCATCTGAGACAAGGACTAATCCGAGTAGTACTCCTGTTGCACCAGGACAGATTGTTTCCCCTACGACAGCTCAGATCGCTAGACTAGTGGTAGAGATGCAGGGCCTATGCCAGGCGATGAGCTCATTGGTAGAGGTCGTTCGAGCGCAGCGACAGATGGTTGCCACCCCTGTTACCCAGTTGTTCCTTGCGATCATCATGCGGTATTCCGTCCCCTACATGGCACCGGTGGAGGCAGCTCCCGTTTATGAGACACGTCTTCCAGAGACTGTGAGAATTCCGGAACAGTTGAGGAATCATACTGGTATACCAGCCCAGAGCAGAGGCTTAGGACGAGGACAGTCGTTTGGCTTCCATCCCCAGGCAGGACAGCATTCAGTGCGTAGGTGTTTACGATGCGGAAGCCTTCAGCACCTCATCAGGCAGTGTTTCTTCACAGCACGTCAGGGTCGTGTTCTGAGACGTCGTGGACGCGGAGGGTTTGCACAGAGGGGTCAGGCTAGTAGAGGAGGAGTTCGGTCAGTCGCAAATGAAGGGCAGGCACAAGTTTTTGCTTCGACTCATCGGGACGTGCGGGTATCCGATGCTGTGGTTTCAGGTACTCTTTCAGTTTGTCCTTTGTTGCACACGTATTGTTTGATCCGGATCCTTGTGCTTATATGTTTCCACGTAACCGTATGTATCCACACACCTTGTGCCGAGTTTTGAGTAGAGAGTCCGGTTTGCTTGGTCAACCGCTAGTTGTGACTACTCCTGCGGGAGAGTCGTTTGTTGCTAGGCACGTGTTCCGATCCTGTACCGTCCGTTTTGGCGAGGGAGAGTTGCCGGTCGTTTCGATCCTTCATGAGATGTTGGACTTCGACGTTCTTTTGGACATGGAATTGGTTAGCCACGTGCTATGCTTCTGTTGACGGCCGCGAGAAGACAGTTCGATTTTGTTTTCCCGGCGAGTCGGTTGTTGTTGTGATGGGGGACCGTGGTGCCACCCCTCACAGTGTGATTTCTTCTGTTCGCGCTGGACAGCTTTTGCGGAAGGGATGTCAGGGGTTTCTCGCATATGTTTGCGATACTAGGGCTAAAGAGGTTCCTTTGGATCAGGTTCCAGTTGTTAGCGAGTTCCCTGATATGTTCCCTGACGAGCTTCCTGGACGACCGCCCGTGCGTGATAATTATTTCTGCATTGATTTGGTTCCTGGCACGGGGCCTATTTCAGTACCGCCTTATCGGATGGCCCCGGCGGAACTTAGAGAGTTGAAGGGTCAGTTGCAGGACTTGCTGGATAAGGGACTTATTCGACCCAGTGTTTCTCCTTGGGGTGCTCCAGTCCTGTTCGTCAAGAAGAAGGACGGCAGCATGCGTTTGTGTATTGATTACCGCCAGCTGAACAAGGTGACAGTGCGGAACAGATATCCTTTGCCACGCATCGACGATTTGTTCGACCAGCTTCAGGGGGCAGGATACTTTTCGAGGATCGATTTGCGATCAGGCTACCATCAGCTGCGGGTTCGACAGGAGGACATTCCTGGGACAGCTTTCCGCACACGTTACGGCCATTATGAGTTTTTGGTAATGTCGTTCGGACTCACCAACGCGCCAGCAGCATTTATGGACATGATGAACCGTATTTTCCGGCCGTATCTTGATCGGTTCATTATAGTGTTTATTGACGATATCTTGGTGTATTCTCGGAGTAGAGAGGAGCACGAGCAGCACCTGCGGATTTCACTGCAGACCTTGAGAGAGCATCAGCTTTTCGCCAAATTCTCCAAGTGTGCCTTCTGGCTAGACAGCGTAGAATTCTTGGGCCACGTGATTACACGAGATGGTATATGTGTCGACCCGAGAAAGATAGAGGCAGTTCAGAGTTGGCCTAGACCCACGTCAGTGACAGAGGTTCGCAGCTTTCTAGGGCTGGCAGGTTATTACAGGCGATTTGTGCAGGACTTCTCTCGCATTGCTACACCGTTGACCGGGTTGACCCGGAAGGGAGTTCACTTTGATTGGACGGAGGAGTGTGAGCACAGTTTCCAGCGGTTACGGGCTCTACTGACTACGACACCAGTGCTATCATTGCCTTCAGGATCAGGCGGGTTTGCGGTCTACTGCGATGCTTCACGAGTAGGGCTGGGATGCGTTTTGATGCAGCATGACAGGGTGATTGCGTATGCTTCACGGCAATTAAAGAAACATGAACAGAATTACCCTACTCATGATCTGGAGATGGCTGCAGTGGTCTTTGCACTCAAGATCTGGCGACATTATCTGTATGGAGAGTCGTGCCAGATATTCACCGACCACAAGAGCTTAAAGTACATATTTCGGCAGCGAGACCTGAACCTTAGACAGCGCCGATGGATGGAGTTGGTGAAGGACTACGATTGTGAGATCTTGTATCACCCGGGCAAGGCAAATGTAGTGGCAGATGCGTTGAGCAGGAGGCCCGGGGGTAGTCTAGCTTGTGTGAGCGCAGTGCAGAGGCAGTCATCGGCAGATTGGCAGATCTTATGCGACAGCCGGGTACAGTTTGAGTTTACGCCGATCGGGGAACAGATTGCGCATGTTCGTGCACGCCCACAGTTGCTTGACCGTATATACGAGGCACAGCACGGTGATGACCGCTGTTCAGAGATCAGGACACAGATGGGACAGGGCAGATTTTCCGAGTTCTTGATCGACGATCAGGGGATACTACGATTGGAGCTAGGCTGTGCGTACCAGATGCTGAGGGATTGCGGCGCGAAATTCTTGAGGAAGCACATCGGTCGGTATATAGTATTCACCCCGGTTCCACCAAGATGTACCATGACATAAGAGATGTTTACTGGTGGGACGGTATGAAGAAAGATATTGCAGATTTTGTGTCGAGATGCCTGACTTGTCAGCAAGTCAAGGCTGAGCACCAGAGGCCCCCGGGAGAGCTACAACCATTACCCATTCCGGAGTGGAAATGGGAACAGATATCTATGGACTTCATTGTGGGTCTACCCAGGACTAGTCGAGGGTATGACTCCATCTGGGTGATCGTGGATCGTTTGACTAAAGCGGCTCACTTCCTACCGGTGAAGACGACTTTCGGATTTACTCAGTATGCCCAGGTTTACATTGATCAGATTGTGCGACTGCACGGAGTTCCGACATGCATCGTGTCCGATAGAGGCACCCAGTTTACCAGCCGGCTATGGCAGAGGCTTCAGGAGGCTTTGGGCACTCGCTTGAGTTTCAGCACAGCATTCCATCCGCAGACCGACGGACAGTCAGAGCGGACTATTCAGACTCTCGAGGACATGCTCAGAGCATGCGTTTTAGACTTCGGAGGTAGCTGGGATCATCATTTGCCCTTAGTAGAGTTCTCCTACAACAACAGCTACCAGGAGACCATTCAGATGGCACCGTTTGAGGCTCTTTATGGGAGAAAATGCAGGTCGCCTACTTGTTGGACAGAGCTCAGTGAGAGCAGTATTTTAGGGCCACAGATCGTTGAGGAGACGACAGCGAAGATTCAGTTGATTCGCGATAGAATGAGAGCAGCCCAGAGTAGGCAGAAATCTTATGCGGACCGTCGTCGACGCAGACTTGAGTTTTCTGTTGGTGATCATGTTTTCTTGAGGGTCTCCCCAATGAAGGGCGTGATGAGATTTGGAAGGAAGGGGAAGCTTAGTCCCAGATACGTAGGCCCCTTCGAGATCCTTGAGCGTATTGGTGCAGTTGCGTATCGGTTAGCCCTTCCGCCCAGTTTTCCAGACGTGCACCCCGTATTTCACGTTTCGATGCTCCGCCGATATCTTCATGATCCTTCGCATGCGATTCAGCACCCGACGATCCAGCTTGAGCGCGATCTTTCCTATGCAGAGCAGCCGGTGACGATCTTGGATCGACAAATGAAGGAATTGAGGTCGACACGAATACCGTCCGTCAAGATATTTTGACGTGGCCAGAGCGGCGAGGGAGTCACTTGGGAGACCAAGAGCGAGATGATGAAGAGGTATCCCCGTCTTTTTGAAGGTGCGTATAGTTAGATTTTTAAATTCGGGGACCGAATTTCTTTAAGGGGGGTAGATTGTAACACTTTGAAATTTCCGTTTGATTGTTTTGGTGATAATTAGTAGTCTTGCATGTTTTATTTGTGTGTGCATAGGATTAATAGTTATTATTGGTAGTGTTAGTATATTGAAAATTTTCCCTTGTTGTGCACACTTGCACACTTAGACTTTTTTTTCTTGTGACTTGTTAACCATTCTTGTGCATGGTTGCAAACTCTTTTTCCCCACCATTTAATCCTTTTCTAAACCCTTTTCATAATTCAAAATTCTATTAAACAATGAGGCATGGGGGGGTAGGTAAAAACTTGACTTTTGACCATTTCTTTCCCTCTCTTCTCTCTCTCTTTCCCCACTCCAGAATTCTGGAGAATTCCAGCAGCAAACCCTTCCATTTTCTTCTTCTTTTCTTCTCCTCTTCATGTCTCTTTGATCTCTACACTTTTCCTTCACAAAAACAACACTTTTCCATCACTAAACCTTAAGAAAAGTGAGCTTTTTAGGGTGTTTAAGGCAAATCTGCACACTAGAAGGGAAAGCTGGAAGTTTTGGTGTTCTACAAGGTTCTTAGAAGGTATTAACTCATATTTGCACTTCTTTTCTTTAGGCTTGTTGTATTCCTTGGTAAAAATCTCATTTTTGTGCATTTTTAGTGATATTAAGGGATATTTGTGATTCACATGTTAGGTTGGTGTTCTCATGGTTTAGTTAGCTCCTTTAGGTGTTATTAGAGCTACTTTAACTAGGGTTTGTTTCAGGTTGCACAAAAATACCTTAAAGTTCCATTTTTAGTGCAAAGTGTGGATTTTAACTAGAATTTGGGCACTGTAGGATCTGGTGTTACCCGAGACTTTTCAGTTTAAATCTAGATATTACTGTAGCATACACAGGGGGTGTAGAGTGCACACACCAAACCTGGGAGCCCAATTCCCAAGTCTGGCCGCCAAAATGTGCATTCTGGCCGCAAATTGCGGCCAGATAGGGGAGTTTGGGGTTGGGGTTTGGGGTGTGGGTGTCTGCTGCTATGTGGGTTGCTTTGGTATGTTTAGTTTTCCAATATCTTTCCTGTATCAAAATCTGGGGTAGAATACCTATATTTTCCGTATTTTCAACCTTTCGCGACACGCGTGATACGTGTGTGTGGGTTTTGGGTTTCTGCGTATCGCGACGCGTCGGAGTGATTTCAGACACGTAACCACACGTTTTAGCGTATCGCGCACACGCGCGCTTGGTTCGCGACACGAGTTACTGGTTCGGCTTAAATGTCGCGTTTCTGTGATTTCAAGCTTACGTGTGATATATTGTGTAATTATAGGTTCGCAGGCGAGTACAGCGGACGCCGCGCAGGAGGGGAAACAGGTTGTTGGCTATACCTAGTGGAAGGCTACGGTGAGTAGATTTCACATCTACGGGGATATCGCCCGCATGGCGTTCTACGTCAGGGCTGATAGGACCTTATAGTGTTCCTTATATATATTGCATGTTCATGGTTACTATATTGTACGTATTGCATTCCCTACTACACAGATATAAATTAGAATTGATAGAACACCGCACCATTACTAACGGTCCATGTGCACGAGCACCATCCTGTATGTTACACACACACCGTTAGTAATTGCCATGACACATAGGAATCATATATCACATCGGATCATTGCATTGTAGCTCATTATATGCGACATGACTTGATATTCATACCTGCTACACATATCACATCGGATCATTGCATTGTAGCTCATTATATGCGACATGACTTGATATTCATACCTGCTACACATATCACATCGGATCATTACATTGTAGCTCATTATATGCGACATGACTTGATATTCATACCTGCTACACATATCACATCGGATCATTGCATTGTAGCTCATTATATGCGACATGACTTGATATTCATACCTGCTACACATATCACATCGGATCATTGCATTGTAGCTCATTACATGTGACATGACTTGATTTTCATACCTGCTACACATATCACATCGGATCATTGTATTGTAGCTCATTATATGTGACATGATTGATATTCATACCTGATGCACATATCACATCGGGTTATTATCTTGTAGCTTATCTATATGTAACTTGACTGGATATTTACATTTTGACGCACATATCATATCGGATCATTGGCTTGTATTTTGTGTGGATTATATGTGATTTCTGGATTTGGGAACCGTGGCCATTTCAAATGTGAAATCATTTAAAAACCCGGTTCCCTTGATATGATATTTCGGTGCGTCCACCATGTGTTTTCTCGGTGCTAGAGTGATATATGGAAACCCGAATCGAGGAGGCGGTTGAGGCCGATTACGGATACATGGTGGACCCGGTATGGTACCCCGGGGCGAGAACGGTTTCGCTGTGCAGTAGACGGTGAGCCTGGCAGAGGGACCACTACCTACCGGTGATTGGTTGGACCTGACAGTTATCCGTAGGGTACTGATCAGAGTCTATAGATGGATGCGGGGTGATCCGTACTGCTGAGGCCGAGGGCCGATACCGCAGACGGAGCCCGTGGGCTGACCCGGACTGACGGGGCCCGATGGATGAGGATTTGCGTGTCGATGCTGGACACGAGTATTTATGATATTTGGGTGCCGATGTTGGGCACTCGGGACTCTCAGAGATGTACAGGATTCGAGGGCCGATGAGGGTGCCGGCGCCTGAGCTATTTGGGAGATTTGGGTGCATTGATGGACACCGATATATATATATTCCACGTCGACATTCCGTGTAGATACTATATTTCCCCTGCTCGGCATTTATTATTGTATCTCATCCTGTAGTTATATTACCTGATAGAGCATTTGCTACCTCATCATGTAGCTACATTACCTGATAGAGCATTTGCTACCTCATCATGTAGCTACATTACCTGATAGAGCATTTGCTACCTCCTCATGTAGTTACATTACCTGATAGAGCATTTGCTACCTCCTCATGTAGTTACATTACCTGATAGAGCATTTGCTACCTCATCATGTAGTTACATTACCTGATAGAGCACTTGCATGATTATTGCACAAACTGCTTATCACATATTGATATCATCTGTTGGCATATGATAGAGTAGCATAGTACGTGCATGCTCGCGATTACCTTTATATGTTATCTCTATTCACGAGTTGGCAACTCACCCCCGTTGTGCCACAGTGTTTGCAGGTTGCTCTTCGGAGTAGTCGCGGCAGGCTGCTTTGCATCTTTTGGCACAGATACCCCCACAGTTGGTTTATTAGCTCTTTTGCTGATAGGTGGGTTTTGTGCGGTATCTGTTTATCTTTCAGTATGTATATTGTTGTATCTAGTATCCTCCATCTACCATGTATGTATTTGACTTAGAGACAGTATGAGGACGATGTTGTATTTTACTCGTATTCTGGTGTCGAGCTCGTTGTGAGCCGACTGTACTTGCAGTTTATTCTATCTGTGATGTTCCCACTTGTGGATCTTGATCTTCGCTACGGCGTCGTATATTACTATCTTGGTGATTGTTTACCTAGATTTCTTGTCATGTTAGTAAATGCTTTCCTTTTAAAACTTATAACACTCTATACTTTCACTGGTTTGTTTTCTGGGTTTTCGGTTCACTTAGTCGCGTTACGCCTGTAGACGTTACGTGGTTAAGTGCCGGTCACGGGCCAAACTTCGGGTCGTGACAGCATGGCACATGATGCTGAGTAAATTCAATGGAGGATACAACCTAAGAAGTTTGTTGGATAAAAATTTTCTTTTATGAACTTGGTCCCATCAGGTATCCAGACAAATTCTAAGGCAGACATCGCTCATTTCGGGAGATAGTAGGTCTCCATAAAGTTGAGATATAGAGAGAATGTAACGACTCTATTTTAAATGTACAGAAATTTGTTTAAAGTTAAAGTACAAAATAGAGTATTTGCAACCCTGAGTATGTTATAAGTATTTAATTTGTTTTAGAACAGCAAGAAACAACTTATAGCTCATTGGTAAAGCCTTGGACTGCTGTGATGTAGCCCCTGTGTTCAAATCCCCTCAACCACATATAATTTTTAATGATTTTTCTTTTAAACTTTTTGGAAGCCCAAAAGTTTACACGTACAATACATATAAAAATGAAAAGTCGGATTAAATAAACATGTGCACTGAGATATATGAAACGACCCAGACACGTGACAAGAATCTAGAGCCCCACATCCCTAGAATGAGTGGCGAGATTGCGCATTGGGCCGGCGCTGCCAGTCCAAACCGTCAGGAATACCTCCAATTCTTGAACCCTAGTCTCTTGGCCTCCCCTTTTAACCCCAGTACTGTTTGAAATTCCTGCAAATTAACAAAGGATTAAAATCACCCATTAATCCAATGTTTAATGCATTTTAATTTCCATTTTTAATTCCCTAAACCCTAATTTTATCCTATAAATACCACCTCACACCCTAGCCCTCTCCATTCTGAAATCTATCATCAAAACTCTCAATTTTTTCCAAGTCAAATTAGTTGTACAAGTGGAGTTAGCCCAAGGTCATCTTCTGGCGACGACTCAGGACAAATCTGGCGACACTACTGTTTACCGTCAAAAGCCGGGAAGACAAACGTCTTGCCTGAATTTGGGGGCAGATGCTATTTGGTTTTATCCGTCCACCTCTCCGAATATGCCAAGTTGATTTATGGCGCCGTGCATCGGAGGTTTGGACGGATGCGGCCGTTGTAGCAGACTTCGTCAGATTCCCCCTCGTTTGCAAGGGATTTCTTTTATTGTGGGGACGTTCTTCTCTGCAGGCGCAACCCCCTGCAGTTAATTATGTTACTGGATCGCGGTAACTACTTTCTCCTGCTCCAGAAGGTCACTTCGTGTTGTGTGTGTTTGTTTTATTTTCGGTTGCCCATGGATTGTATATGGGGACTAATTTATGTTGTCCCCCGTAGGGCGTGGATTAGTCCAAATCCGTATATTCTTAGATTTGGGTTTGGTTTGATTTAAGGATCGTTAACCTTGTTTGAGATTAAGATCAACTTAAATATTTGTTAAGGATACGTTAGTCCGATATTGGACTAAGATCTACTTAACGGTGGTTCAGGATCATTTTTGATCCAACGAAAGAGCATTTGGGCTCTATTGTCTTAGTTTAGGGATGTTGCGGTCCATAGCTAGTTTAAGGACGTTGCGGTCCAAGGATTTGTTGGTTGTTGGGACCCGCTACCTCTCTGAAGACGTTGAAAAATTACAACGACATATATCAGAGGTGTGGGAAGATGTACCCTAGAACCAATGAATATTTGTCAGAAGCTCGGTAGTCTTGTTTGGGACTAAAACCACTCTGGAAAATAAAGAGCCCATGTGCTCGGTTGATTGGGAGTTTGGCCAAACTTGGGCTCAGCCAAGTCGTTTCATTTTTGAATAAAGTGTTAAACACTTGCTTGGGCTTGGTCCCCTTTCTGTGCCAAAGATGCTGAGCATCCATATAGGTTCTGACGCCCACCCTTTATCTTGCTTTTCCCCTCTTTCTTTTTTGTGTTTTTATGGAGTGTTAAACACTCTTTATGGCGCCCACGTATGGAGCACGTGAGGCGCTTGGTGCCAGGCGCCAGGCGTTGGACACTGGTTTATGAGTGCGGAGCTCTTTATGCTGAATAGCACCCACATGTGGGGCATGTGGGGCACTTGACGCTGAACGCCAACCACCGAGTGCTAAGCATTCTTTATTAAGCGGCGCCCATGTGAGAGGCACGTGAGGCGCTTGGCGCTGAGAGCCAACCACTGAGTGCTAAGCACTTTTTATTGAGCAGCGCCCACGTGAGGCGCTTGGCACTGATTTTTTTGCGTGTATTATGTTCTGAAGAGTTCAATTCTCTACTCTTCTCTGGATCTTCGATCCCCAAGAACAAATTCATCCCTATGAGAATTAAATTCTCATTTGTAGGAGACTTGTTTCATGGATCTCAGATCCAGGGAAAGAACTATATTCTTTTATGAGGGTTAAACCCTTAGATATGCATATGAGATAATCTGATCTTTATTGCTTTTATTTATCTTGAAGAAAGTTCTTCTTCTTTCTTCTCCCTTAAAGCTTTTTTTTGCTTGCTTTTCTTTTTGAACTTGAAGTTTATGGGGGGGTTCCGCTGTACAAGACATGACGTCTTGGGCCCTTTATATAGTGGAGGCAAGTTTGTTGATTTAGTTAAAGAAATCTTTCATTGAGAGATCCTTAATTGATTTGGGGATTTTATCCACCGTTGGATCTTTGATCCAAGGACTTCTGTTTTACAGAAAATATTTTTCTTGTTTTTAAAAAGATTGGGGAAATATTTTCTCATATAGAGCTTATTCTGTGGCTTGGTGATTTTTAATCACCATTGGATTTTTAATCCAACGGTACTCTGTTTACAAAGAATGATCTTTCTTGTTTAGAAAGATTTGAGGAATATTTTCTTAACATAATTTAATTATTTATTTTGATGATTTATCATCTCCGTTGGATTTTTAATCCAATGGCAGAGAAATTTTAGTTCTAACGCCGGCGCCCTCGTGCAAGGCACGTGAGGCGCCGCCTTAGAGTTTTTAACTCTCGGCGCTGGCGCCCTCGTGCAAGGCACGTGAGGCGCCGCCTTAGAGTTTTAAACTCTCGGCGCTGGCGCCCTCGTGCAAGGCACGTGAGGCGCTCCCTCAGAGTTTTAAACTCTCGGCGCTGGCGCCTTCGTGCAAGGCACGTGAGGTGCTGCCTCGGAATTTTTAACCCTTGGCGCCGACGCCTCTGTGCAGGGCACGTGAGGCACTGCCTCATGCTTTTAACCCTCGGCGCCGGCGCCCTCGTACAAGGCACGTAAGGCGTTGCCCCTTTTCAAATTTTGAACAGAGCCTTGCTCTTTTATTATTGGGGGGAAACAAATGCCCCCCACCATTCCGCTCACGTGGCTTACACGTGAGTGCATCGGTGGCAGCTTTTCCATCGTTGGATCTTCTTGGATGTTGAATCGGCTTCCTCTGCCTATAAGTAGGACCTTTGGCCCTTGAGATGACTGTTGTTCATCTTCTTCTGTCTTTTCATCTTCTGAGAATTTAATTCTCCTTTTCAGAGCTTAGATCTCTGCCCAAAGAAATCGTTTCTAGAGTTATAAATCTGCCCAAAATTTTGGTAAGGATCATAATCGAACCCATTAAACAGAGCTTTGCTCTTCTTAGATCACAGATCTTAAAAATATTTTTAGGGTTTCTTAACCCGTTAATGAAGAACTCTTAGAATTTCTAGGATTTTTCTCTCAGATCTCTAAAGATCTTGGGGTTTTACCTTGTTAAAAAGCTTTGCTTCTGAAGGTTTTGGTAGATTGTACCATTGCTTTTACAGAGCATAGCTCTTTAAAAAAAAATTGGGGGAATTTTATTCCCCTCTTAATTAAATTTGACAGATATGATTTCTGTCTGCAGAGCACTGCTCTCGAGAGAGTTTAACTACTTGGCCCAATGAGATTTCTCATTAAATGAGAATCCTCTTAGGATTCCATCCTTAATGAGAGACTGGCCAACAATGATGGGCCGTCACCTTAATTTTGTGGGACCCCCTTTGTCCCTTTCTTTTGCATTGCAGTGCGGTGTAAAAAAATTTTAAGTACCAAGTGTCAGAACTCAGAATACAGCATTGACAACTAATCCCTCATCTCTTTTTGTGCAGGTACTATGGCTCTCGACTCTTCCTTCCCTTTTGTACGTTCTGAGAGCGCCTTTGCTGTCGTGCCCGTGGATCGGGAAGTCTTCACGCTTATTAAAGATCACGACCCAGAGCAGAAATCTTTTCATCTATGGGGGTCGTGGTACAATCAGATTATCCAGAGTTGGCGCAGTTTTTCTTGTGCAGTACCCTCAGAGCCCTTTTCAGCAATTCACTACGCCAACTCGCCTCAAGTGAATTACGCTGTAGAGGAGGTCAACTGGACCTCGGAGGGTCGCCTTCAACCTTCCATGGCCTCAATACCCGTACAGCCGCCGATGGCTTTGGATATCTTGGGGCGACACATATGTCAAGATGAGTCACGCCCGCCCTTGGGGACAAGAATACATGATAGGTTTGAATCCTCTTCATTCAGCCAGATACCTGCAGTGGGCTCAATACATCCTGTCGGCCAAGAAGTCGCTGCTGCTGAAGCTCGGGTTGTATCCTGCCATTTATGCGTCGCTTTTCCAGTATCCCGCGCCCCATGTATGGTTGGTCAAGGCTTTCCTGGAGCAATGGAACATCCCGACTCACACGTTTTTTCTATCGGATCAGGAAGTTTCAATCTCCTTGGAGGAGTTTGCAGAAATCTCCGGTTTACCCGTCAGAGGGGAACATTACGAGGTGATACTTCCTCCTGATGAGTACATCTTCGCCACCAAATCAGTGGTGATGGGCCTTACTCCGGAGAATGCTGTTCAACACCGATTTCCGAGCCTGATCAAGTTGTTGAACATTTATGAGAACCTGTTTCTGATGTCTGGAGGGCACGGAGTCAGCTTCACAGATTTCATCCCCCGCTTCCTTCGCCGATCAGTTTTGTCAAAACAAGCCGCGAAATTCGCCAAGCTTGATGAACCATTCGGCTTTGGTTTGGATAACCAGCCGACGGCGGAAGAGGATTTAAGAAATTTCTTTATTCCAGACACCCCCGTCATCTTTTTTGTGTTAGGTTTACCTAGCACCTCATGAAGGGTTTGGAAGCATCACATGTCTCAAAATCAAATTTTTAAGGTGCTAAGTGAACATACAAAGAATCATCACTAGAAATTTAGGGTTTCTTAACATAGACATCATCACAAGCAATAAAAGCTAGGGTTTTGAGAGTACAACCTTTGTAGCTCCCTACGCTAGACTCCTTGGCTACTTGAGGGTTGGAAAAAGTCCACTTGAGAACCTCTATGTCCACGATGATCCACCCGGAGTCCTCTTTGTCCAAGCTTGAAACTTCACAAGATCAAGAGATGAAATGGAAGCTAAACACTCTTCACTAATGGGCAAGACTAGTGTAGAATGGTGTTGTGGTTGGTTTTCTCGCTTCAAAATCCTAACATGGTAACTCTTTTGCTCACTTGAGAGAACTAGAGAGCAAGAGAGAATGGAGAAAGAAGATGATGGCTTTTGATCTCAAGATAATGATAAGCTTGTAAAGAAAAATGAGAAAATGAATATATATATATATATATATATATATATATATATATATATTCACTCTCTCATTCTTAACTAGGGTTATAAAATATCTAGATATTTTTGTTCGGAAAAGAAATGACCATAGAAATTAAATCATGGTTAGTCAAAAGGGTTAATGAAGGAATAAAATATTAACCATGAAACAATTTCCATTTTCATTTTCCTTTTTCCAAATAAATAATATCCACATATTTTACATAAGGTGTGAGTCTTATATTTCCACCATCTACTATATAAACAACCATGATAACCATTATGTATGCATGTATGTGTGCATGCACATCCTATGTGCATGAATGAGAATGAATGCATACATGCATGCATAAAGACAAGAAAGGATTTCAAGTGAGAAACTAATGGTTAATGATAAATCAACATTTGATTTAGCAACCCGGTCATATCACATACGACCTGGCCAAAAGCAAGCCGCCCGATTAATATACGGTATCTCATACGCGCATTTTAACCGGGTCCACGCGCATATCGCATATGCGCACCACAGCGTTTCGCCTGGACTTGGTAACTCCATTGTGGGACTCTAAGACTCGTAAATACGCCGGCAGTGGGTGATGATCATATCAAGCACCCCCAAGACGCAAGCGGTCAGCTAAACGTAACGGCCACCCGGGTATTGAGCGATCAGAAGAAAACAAGCGAACCTGTTACAACTCCCGTCGAGCCAACCGGCAACACTACCGTACAGTCCGGTCTCTTCGTCAGATATGCTGCATATCGAGTCTAGGGATGGTAACGTCGACCCCAATAACTCAATAAGTCGTGCCGATGAATGGTCTATAACAGATCGAGAAACTACTGATAACACTTACCAGTAAATCTCAACAGCCCTGGCCAGGGACTTACTGATATAGCCAGTCGAGCACAGCACAGTATCAACTCCCAATACCGGGAGAGACGAAACCCCTCCTATCGCTTATCGCCTTCGTGTGTCTCGGGACTGTACCCAACGGCCACCTGTTTGCACGACTCAGTAGAGCCGTGGTAGGGTGGTAATCAAAGTACAGTGGGAGAACACACAAGACTCTATGACGATCTCGGGTCTACAGACTAACCTGCACCGGTGTCATCTGAGAACTGCTATCCGACGATAGATATAATTCCATATAGGAGTTCGCGGTGAGTCCGTCCAGTGTACCCAGTCACCACTGAGCACCCGTATACGATCTCGATGTCAAACATCGATGAATGTGGGAACATCCATCGCCCATCATATGGGTCTAGTATCATATACGCTAGTCTACTCTGGTATATTGATGCCCCGTCTCGATACACCTACGACTAGGGACATTTCAGGATATGCTTATAAACTACAGATGTCCCACTGGTATGATCTCTATCATAATCACAGTAGTCAAGCCTATATCCTCAGGGCTTTATCAACATGTATGAATGAATAAAAGCATGATCAAATCAACATGTCAGATGAAGAAGAACCAGATAGCATACTATCATGTCGAGCAAGAATGTACACTGAACATATATATACATGTATAAATACATCCACTATCATATAATGGCCTCTAGGGCATACATATATCCAACATTTTGCAGAACTTGCCGCTCCAGACGTCGATGAAGAGACATTTTTTCTGGGGTTCATTGGCCTATGGCTGAGATGGTTTGTGCTTCTGATGCACCCTCGCTACATGCGTCCGTCCGTCTTTTATCCAGCCCACTGCATGGTTGCAGGGACGCTCGTCATCGTTGGGACTGCAGGGCTAGTTCATCTATATCACGGCCTAAGCTTAGCAGCGGATACTACTCAACCAGAGGTAAAATCTATACATCTTCCGTTGCACTACTTCACGTCCTCGGTCGAGATGCACGAGCTTGGTGCTTTCGGTGTCCACAAACGTCCCCGCTTCTACGACAGCTATAATTTTCCCCGAGTCATGTTTCTATTTGATGCTTCCGCATTAGATTCATCGCAGTGAGAGGCTCGACGTCTAGTCCTTCGCCCGCGCATGGTCAGGGCAGCATAACCTTTGTCGATAGAGTCTTAACCATCGACAAGGAATCCACTAAGGCGGTGCAACTGCTGCGTGACACTTTTAAAGACGGGGCTTCCACGTTGAAGGCTCGGGAGATCCTGCATTTCTATTTTATTAGGCCGGGCTTTCTAGTGTTCAGGAAAAACACCCCGGGACTGTTCATGAGGTATAACCCGCACCGTTTCGCTCAACAATCGGGTTACAATTAGGGTGTTCCCCTTGAGGCGTTCTTATCCGAGCTGGCCGCTACTGAAGAAGGTATCCGCAGCGCACTACACCACTTTATGCGGCTAAACACGGGGTCCAACTTTCTTATCAGCGAACCGAGCTATGTAACAAAAGCTTCGAACGCCTACATGGCGTGGTACCAGCATGCGACGGGTGCTGTTATCAGGGAAGAGATGCAGCTATTACTTGATCATAAGGACGCTATCCCAGCTGGTAACCCAGCAGTCCCTTTGAAGCGACGGACTGTAGTTCATCCTTCCTTAAGAGAAGTCGCTACGGTTGTGGTCCCGCGTGCCTTCCCTGAAAAGCCTCCACCCCGTGTTCCCTTTGAGTTGGTAGCTGTAGCGTCCCCGGAATCCGGCGTTGGTGCAGAAATTGGAACCCGTCGCCCGAAAATGCCCGTCAAGCGCAAGCTCTTGTTATCGGCCACTGGTGTCCACTCGCAGAAAAAGAAGAAGTCATTATTTATGTTGATGTCATATTTGGCCAAGAGCCCCACGCTCCCTACAGCGATGGTTTATGCGAATACGGGACCAATGAGGGTTTATTCGACGTGCCTGCAGATGATACTGATCTACAGGCTACTCTCGCGGCTTCCGAGCGACTGGCTCGTGAGGAAGCGGTGCTGATTACTATCGCGAAGTCAGGTACACTTCAGTTATGTTCTTCCGAGGCTATCTCTTTTCTCTTTATTAGGCTTCTATTGACGCTTTCTTCTTCAACAGGTATTTCTGCTGAAGAGGCTCTCGTGGTTTCCCTCAGGACGTTCGAGGAGGAAGAGAGGCTCCGCGCTTCTTTGGGTCTTGGTATGAGTTGCTTCATTACAACTTTATTCTTTTTATTCATGCTCTGACCCTCTCTTTTACTTTATTGCAGGGACTATCTCGACTCAGGTTGTTCCAAGTGCAGTGTTTCTCACTGGTAGCGATGCGGCAAAACTTCTAGAGCCAGCTACTGTGGCCCCGGCTCTCCCAAAGTCATCGCAGAAGGCTTTGTTGAAGCAGCCGATGATGGACGCCATAATGGCTCCGGAGGCAGAGTTCGGTTCGGAAGACGACGTCCCCTTGTCAGAGGTCTTGAGGAGGTCATCTCTCACTGCCCAGACCGAAAGGAAACACAGGAAGCACGCGGTGAGGGAGCGCGATGCCGTTTTGGCCGTAGGTGCAGGCTCAAGCAATATTCCTCTTGCTGAGACTCCTTCGGTGGATGTTCCCTCTGCTCTGTCTACCGCCCGTAGACAGGTTGCACGGGTAGCTTGGGAAGAAACTGAAAAGATGCTTCTAGGTAACGTAACGCCCAGCCTTTATTAAAACTCAATCCTCGAATTCTAACATACGCACTTTCTGCAGGGCCGAGTCATGGTGATGGGATGGCAGTTGAAACGCTGGCGATTACAGAGCCCTAAGTGGCTACTCTTTCTCAGGAATCTGGGACTGTCCAGACCGCTGCCCTTTCTCCTTGTGACTCTTTGGTATCGGCGGGCGTCACAAGCGTGCCCTTGTCGAGTAAGGGGATGAGTCTATGGGTGCAGAATCTATTCCTCCGAGAGAGAGTGAAAAAGCCGTTACACCTGGTAACGCCTTCGTCGCGGTTTTGGTCCATGACCTATCAGGTAGTCTTTTGGTCACTGCTTTTTTTTTTTGAGTTTCTCGATCCTGTTCAGCCCTTCTGATGATATTTTGTTTGTCTTGAGTATAGGTGCGGTGAACCCTGAGGCTGTGCCGTCTGAAAAAGTGTCGCCGGTCGCTGCTCTGACGGTTGTTGTCCTCTCGCCTTCTTCTGTGCCTTCTCAAATATTGGAAGATATGGGTTTGTGACTTATTTGTTTTACTGTGGGTACCATCCTCCTTATATTAATAGTATATTGTCGCAACTCTGCAGGAGTCCTTTTTGACCATCTATACCAGGTGTTGAACCAGCATTTCTCCTTTCAGTCGGAAGTCGTTCCGCCTTTTGGTATTGGTTAGTATATTCTTCAACTGACGTCCCTTCCTTTCTTTTACGAATATACGTATTGTTGCTAAGTTTTCTTCATGTTGATCATAGCATTATGGGTCAGAAGAGGAGATGAGAGAATAGTCGTGCCTCCGGTACTCCCCGTCCTGCCGTCTGTCACAGCCGGTATAATAGAATCTATCCCTCATGTGTTTTCTTTATCTCCCGAGTTAAAATTTGACCGTAACTCATTTTGCAGCAATTGCACCGGCTCCAACTCCTTTTGAGTCTCGTATTCCAATGCCCGCAGGGCCCTTCGCTAAACACATATCTTCCAGGGGCGCTGCAAACAGTCGATGAATGTTGAGCGAATTCATCGAAGATCTTAACGCCGAGGCCCTTACTTCTACTTTGGATTTTGCCGTTGAGGTTAATCCAATGCTGGCGACACTCGTGAACTTCCATGATGAAGATCTCGTCGGCTCTTGGGTCGATTACTGCAGAAAGGTCGAGGCTTGCTTGCACGAGATTGAGCTCAAACGTCCCGTTCCTGAAGTATTGGTTTCGAACTCCCAGCGGGCTGTGTGGGTCGAGCATAGTGTTCCTTTCATTCGCCATTTTGAACAAGAGGCGGCCCTGAGACGAAAGGAACATGAGTGGCTTCCAGCGAATCTGTCCGACTGCGCACCCAGATTGAAGCGAATGCTGCACAACTAAAAGCTGTTTTTGACAATCTCCAGAGATGTATTTCGGATGGGTTGACGCTGAGGCGTACGCTTGACTTTACCGAGCGGGTCATGCAGGACTGCGAAGCTGCTATGCTAAAAACTGATGAAAAGCTTTCGTTCTGTTTATGACAACGAGCTCAAGTTGAATCGGAGTTGGCCGCGGCGGCTGATCACGAGAAAGGATTAAGAGGAGCGCGCGAGCGACTTGCTGATTTTTTGAAGACGCCTCCTTCTCAATAACCGCCTTTGTACCCATTTTTTATTGACTGTAAATTTGCGATTTATGAATAACATGCATTCACTTCGATTCCTTTGTGAAATGTATCTTGTATTCACTTGCATTCATGAATAAAAGAAATATTTTATTTCAAATTGACGTGTCCCTTTGGCAAATGTGGCCCATAGATAGTCTATCTTGATCTCCTTGCAGGGCAGCGATGGCTTAAGAAACAGGTTCAGATCTGCCGTCTAAGACTTTTCAACATTATGAGCGGTGAGGGTATCATAAAGACTTTTCTCCCTACGAGTCGTGAAGATCTCGTAGGTGTATTTTCTCCTTAGAAGTCATGAGGACTTCTAAATGCGTTTTCTCTTGAGAGTCGTGTTCATATCAGAATTTTGCATTATTATATTCCTCATTCTTAATCATATTGCAAATAAATAGGTGCTTTTGATTCATGTCTGCTAAATAGTTGCAGGTTACAGGTTCTCAGAACAATACAGTGAGATTCAGGAAAAGACGTTACAAATGTGAGACTACGACCAACAAATAAATGAATCTGTATGATGCCGCCTACCAGTTTAAGGAACAAACGAAGATCAGCGAACAGTTCAGTGCACAAAGTACAAGGGCAGCACAGGGTTAAAAACTTCAACGCGAAGCTCATGGCGAAAAGTCCATAACATTCTGCACTGTGGAAATCTGGAAGATAATAGAAGATATTCTGAAGAGCCAAGTGGAGAAAACAGAAGAAAAAGGCAACATGAAGCAACCGTGGAAAGATGAGACAGAGAACCCCCAAGATGGCCGTGGATCCGCAGCCAAACAGGGCATTCCGCCGCGGATCCGCGGCCGTGCTGTGCACGTGTCGGTGCATGTGTCGGTGGGTGTTGGTGTTTTGACCTGGCTTTCTTAGGGCAGTCTTGTAATTTTAAATGTGGATCAGATATAAATGCTAGGGTTTCTCCTATCTATAAATAGGAAAGCGTACAGCCTCTTTTAGGGCATGCCTCCTTTTATTTTCTAGATTAAAATTTCAATTCCATTGTAATCGTTAAGAGGTGTCAATAAAGTAAGTTTTTATCTTGCAATTTTCATTTCGTCTTTTATTTCTGCAATTTAGTATCTGTCTTTTATTATCTGCAAGTTAAAAGAAAATTATAAAAATGAATCTCATCATAATTTCCCTAATGAGTGAGTAGTTCCTCACTTGTTAGGGTTAGGATTGGGTAGGTTTGAGAGATGGAAATCTCTCACTCCTTTCTTGTCTTTATAACTTTATAAATTAGGACTCTATGTGAATCAAACGCACACCGCTCACTACGGCATCCTATCCTATGAGATAGCGGTGATTCCCTAGTTAGACCGGTTGTGGTTGATTTACATAGAGGTTAGGATTAAGAGTTAAGAAAGGACAGACAAGGACCAAAAGGAAGAAACTACGTTTCTTCCTAGTCGTGTTAATCCCCTTTGTTGACTATTACCCTAACACCTATGTTCTTAATTAGGGCAAGGGAAGCAGTGAGAAGAATTCTCTTTCCAAACTAAGCTAATCCTAACCCTAGCAAGGTTTTAAATCGAATTAAATTCAATCTTAGTTTTTTATAAAAATCAAAACCTACCAAAAAAAGGACTTAACTCGTTAGAACAATAAGAAAAGAACACGTTTTCCCTGTGGACCGACCCGTACTCAACCGGCTAGCTACCAAGTGACACCGTTATTGATTGCGGTATATTTTTAACTTTGATTTAAAAATGCACGCAAAAGAACGATCAATCAAATGGCGCCGTTGCCGGGGATAGCGAAAGTTATTTTCTTTTTGTAATTTTGGGTTAATTGAAATTAAAAAATTATAAAAACTAAAAAATATAAAAACATAAAAAAATATCATCTTGTTATTTTTTGAAGGGTTTTGTGTGAATTGCGCAGGAAAGGAAGAAGGACAGATTCAGATCTGGAGCAAGCTTGGTGAACAAATCCGGAAACAGAAGATCTGAACAGACAGAGAAAAAACACAACAGACAACAGAAGGATTTTTGAGGATTGAACCAACTTTTCTACCGCGGAACCGCCGCAGTCTGGTGCCTTTGACCGCGGATCCGCGGCCGCTTGCTGACGTCAGCACTTCAAATCCCTCTGTGAGTATTTCTTGTTTTCTCTGTAACCCCCTGAGCTCCACTGAAAAATTTTCCTGCAGGGTTCTTTGCGCAAAATTTCTTCCTCCCTCTCCAATAAATCAATTTTCTGCAGGATTCTTTGCGCCGCAAATAAAAAGAAAAAAATTTGGCAAGTGTTTTAGATTTTGTGTGTTTACTGCTTTGCATTTTTAAAACGGACTTTTAAGGGGCTATAACACCAATCCAGATTGGGTGGGGATTTCATTACCCTTCCTAAGACCCCAAAAATAACAAAAAGCATATGCATCAACTCTCGAGTTAATTAAAAAATATTTAGACTCGGCCAATTAAGTACTGTCGCGCTCATTAGGACAGAGGAAGGTTGTGGGCAATCGATCGTTTATCTAAACCTGATTTTGTGGTGCCTAGGCTAGACAAGTGGGAAATGTAATTTTAAAAGGCCCATCTCATAGTGATTCGTGAGCGGATCCCTCCTTTCTTTACTTATGCTTACCTGGCCACAATTGGCGGTGAAGAGGCGATTTGAGGGATATCTCACAACTTGCCCTTTGGACCAGTTAGGAGCAGTCTAGTTGACTTAGGAGACCCTAACTCTAAGCTTGATTGTGCATGCTTAAATTGTGATTATGTCTTAGTTCCTTATAAAAAATCTTTTGCAAAAACTCTAAAAAATAAATAAAAATAAAAAAAACCACAAAATTTTTACAAAAACTTGCCATTTTGTCGCTAGAAATCCATTGCACCCAACTTTCACCCACATTTTCTCCATTGACGTTTTCTTACCCCCACCTTCTACTTTTTTTACTACACCACACCTCATTTAGTGTATGTCGGGTTGGATTAGGGACACTAGCGCCCATTTAGTCCGTGTCTCGTTAGTGCCTACTGACGACGCGTTCGACTCCGTAGTCGAAATTCCCTCCACTTCTTTACCTTCATCTTCAAATTCATCATCTTCTAAGGAGATGTCAGGATTCAATCCTAACAACCCCTTACCTACTTCGGGACTGATTCCACCTCAACTGGGTGCGAATAACCCACAACACCCTCCTGTTGAAGCGCCCCAACGAATCGCACTCCAGGATCTTTTCTATCCAACCCGCACCGCACTTCCTACTTGTCTTTCACTTCCGCCGGCTAATGGGGATAATTTCAAAATTAAGCCCCACTTCATCAATATGTTGCCCAAATTTCACGGGCTGGAATCTGAAGATGCCTATATCTTCATTAACAAATTCCAGAATGTTTGCGCAATGATGAAGACCACCCAATTTTCTGATGATGCTATAAGGCTGCGTGTCATTCCCTTCACTTTATGTGACCTAGCTGAAAAGTGGCTATATAGCACAGCATCGCATTCCATAAAAAGTTGGGAAGAGTTTGTTAAGGCTTTTCTAAAAAAGTTTTACCCACACCACAAGACCGCGAGAATTCGAAATGAAATTAATCAATTTTCCCAGCTTCCTTCCGAACCTTTTTGGAAGTGTTTCGAATGATTTAAGGACCTTCTTGTTCAGTGCCCTCACCACGGTATCGAGAGATGGCAACTTTGCCAAACTTTATACGAAGGACTGAACCCAGCAACTAAGCAGTTGCTGGAAACCATCTGTCAAGGTCACTTCCTTACAAAATCTGACGAGGAAGCTTGGAAATTTCTCGACAATCTTGCTGAACAAACGCTTCAGTGGGAAAGCACTAGACAGACCGCTTCATCCACTTCATCTACTTCATCCGGTTCGTCTAGGGCAGATGTTCATCAACTTGACATGTCAATTGCAATGAATGCCGAAATGGCCGCAATTACACGTAAACTAGAAGCAATTGAGAGCAAATTCTCATCGCCTTCTTCTGTCCCCGCTTTACCCCCTCGCACTATTTGCGCTTGTTGTTCGGATCCGTCCTATTTGATCGAAGAGTGTCCTTACAACCCACCTGCTCAAGGACAGGATCAAGTCAATGATGCCTTTCAGCAGAGACAAAGAAATGATCCATACTCTTCAACTAATAATCCTGGTTGGAGGAACCACCCCAATTTTGCTTGGAATCAAAATCAACAACAATTCCAAGGCAATAACAATTTTCAAAGGCCTCCTCCACAACAACAAGCCCCTCAACAAACTCAATATCAACAACCTTTCCAACCCCAACCTTACGAAAATCAAATGAACAATTTTGCACCAAACAACTCTTTTCCTCAAAATAATTTTGTTCAACCAAATAACGATAAGGTTTCCTCGCTAGAACGAAGTCTGGATGCGTTTTTAAAACAATCTACGCAATCCTCATCCAACATTCAGTCTTCTATTCAGTCTTTGGTGCAACACACTGCATCACATGAGCAAAGCATCAAAACCATTGAAGTCCAAATTGCACAACTGAATGCTGCTCTAAGCGAGCGAGAGAAGGGGAAACTTCCATCTCAACCACTGTCAAATCCTGGTCACACACAAAATGCACATGTTGCTCATGAACAACAAAACCATATTGTGAGCGCCGTGACTACATTGATATCTGGAAATTTATTGCACAACAACGTTGGCGATAATAATGACACCTCGGCCGCCTCTTCTTTTTCTTCTTCTTCTTCTTCATCTTCTTCACTTTCTTTAGAGCATGTTCTTCATTCTTCACAAGGCTCTACTACTTCTACTAATTCGAACGGACCCACATCTCACTCCACGAAAACACCAACACTGGGATCTGTTCCAACTCCGCAATCTACTCTACAAACATTGGACTCAACAAATTTTCAAAATGTTCCATTTCCAAACAGGTTGAGATCCAATAAACAAACTCCACAAATGGAGAAGATTATGGAGTTACTTAAACAGGTTAGCATTAACATCCCTCTCTTGGATGCAATCCAATAAGTCCCTTCTTACGCTAAAATCTTGAAGGACTTATGCACCAAGAAGAGGAAGTCGCAGGTACCTAAGAAAGTTTTCTAGGCTAGTGCAGTAAGTGATGCTCTTACCTAATTTTTACCTAAAAAACAAAAGGACCCTGGTTGTCCTACAATTTTAATAACAATTGGGGATAAGAACATCAACCGCACACTTTTAGATCTTGGTGCCAGTGTTAATTTGCTTCCTTTTTCGGTATATGAACAATTAGGCGTTGGAGAGCTGAAACCCTCACATTGTACTCTCCAAATGGTCGACCGATCCATCACCCATACTAGGGGTGAGTTAGAGAATGTGTTGATTAAAGTAGGGGACTTCATATTCCCCGTTGATTTCATTGTTATAGACACACATCCTGTAGCTAACCCCCGGAGTCAAATTCCAGTGATACTTGATCTCCATTCCTTGCAATTTCTAATGCGGTGATCAATTATCGAAATAGTTCGATGAACCTATCTTTTGAAAACATGACAATTGAACTCAACATTTTTAAGTTGGGGAATCAGCCCTCCTAACCTAATGCTAATATACTTGATGTTTGCTCAATCCAAGAGATCACTCAAGAGGACTGTGAGTTCGAAAAATTTCTGTTCGATCACAACAATTTTGACGCCAATAGTGTGTTCCTCCTTGATTCTGATACTGCTTTCACACCCGATAATGATTACGAGTGTTTCACGTTTTCGAACGATTTTGAAGAATCACCACCCGAGTTCGAATCCATTGAATTTTTGGATGAGTCAGCTGAACCATCCGACTCGGTTGCTTACACTCGCTTTGAACCTTTGTTGGAATCCTTCGAGTTCGAGATAGTTTCACCTTCAATTGTTTCGCCTCCAAAACTCGAACTCAAGCTATTGCCATCTCACCTTAAATACGCTTACTTAGGTGAGAATGAGACCCTTCCTATTATCATCTTGGCTTCTCTAGCCCCCGAGCAAGAGAAAGACTTTTTAACGGTTTTACAAAATAATTGGCAAGATTTTGGCTGGACTATGGCGGACATCAAGGGGATTAGTCCCCTAATAGCTGAACATCATATTCATATGATGGATGATGCCAAGCCAGTAAGGGATCCACAGAGACAACTAAACCCTATCATGAAGGAGGCTGTTAAAAAGGAGATTGTAAAACGTCTTGATAGTGGTATCATTTACCCGATCTCTGATAGCCAGTGTGTTAGCCCCATTCACGTTGTCCCAAAGAAATCGGGCATAACAGTCATAACTAATGAGGCGAATGAGTTAATACCTACTCGCACCCAAACTGGATGGCGAGTTTGCATCGATTATAGAAAACTCAACGCCGCGACACGGAAAGACCACTTTCCATTACCTTTTATTAACCAAATGCTAGAATGATTGGCTGGGCACGAGTACTATTGCTTTTTGGATGGCTACTCTGGCTATAATCAAGTTCCCATTGCCGAAAAGGACCAAGACAAAACTACATTCACTTGTCCTTTCGGTATGTTGGCTTACCGTCGCATGCCCTTTGGGTTATGCAATGCACCCGCTACTTTCCAGCGGTGTATGATGGGCATTTTTTCAGACATGGTGGAAAAATTCTTGGAGATTTTTATGGATGATTTCTCCATTTTCGGCGACTTCTTTGATGAGTGTTTGCTACATTTAGACGCAGTTCTTATCCGGTGTAGGGATAAGAACCTTACTTTAAATTGGGAGAAATGCCACTTTATGGTACGAGAGGGTATAGTCTTAGGACATATCATCTCGCAAAATGGCATTGAGATAGATAAAGCTAAAATTGAAGTCATTTCCAATCTTCCTCCTCCCAAGTGCGTCAGAGACATTCGAGCCTTCCTTGGCCATGCCGGTTTCTATAGATGGTTCATCAAGGATTTTAGCAAGATAGCTAGACCCTTGACTCTTTTGTTGGCCAAGGACACCACTTTTGATTTCGACTCAAGCTGTATGAAGGCGTTCGAGTCATTGAAAAACTCACTTATTTCCGCTCCCATTCTTTCATCTCCTGACTGGACGCATCCATTTGTAATTATGTGCGATGCATCTGCTTTCACCATTGGTGCTGTCCTTGGACAGCACATTAATAAGATGCCGCATGTAATTTATTATGCTAGCCGAACCTTAAACGAGGCCCAATTAAATTACAGAACAACTGAAAAAGAATTCTTAGCTGTTGTGTTTGCATTAGAAAAGTTTAGGCCCTATTTAATCAGCTCTCCAGTCATCGTTTACACTGACCACTCAGCTCTTCACCATCTTTTCGCGAAGAAGGACGCTAAATCTTGGCTGATCCGTTGGATCCTCTTACTACAAGAGTTTGACCTTGTCATCAGAGATAAGAGAGGATGCGAAAACGTAGTAGCCGACCACCTTTCACGCCTTCCTTCTTCGCCTGCACTTCAAATTCCTATTAAAGACGTTTTTCCAGATGAGCAGCTCTTAACTGCGTCATGCGAACCTTGGTTCTCAGATATCGTAAATTATTTGGCCACCGGACTGATACCAAACGAATGGTCAAATCAGGACAGACTCAGATTTCTATCCCAGGTAAAACATTTTTTCTGGGATGAACCGTATCTATTCAAATACTGTCCCGACCAAATTATTCTCGGTGTGTCCCCGACAATGAGTTTAAGAGCGTGCTGTCATTCTACCACGATCAAGCGTGTGGCGGGCATTTTGGCCCTAAAAAGACAGCAAAAAAGATCTTGCAGTGTGGCTTCTACTGGCCACAACTTTTTAAAGATGCACATGAGTACTACAAGACATGCTCCCGGTGCCAACACTTGGGCCGGATATCTAGGAGAAATGAAATGCCGCTCCAACCAATATTGGTTGTTGAAATTTTTGATGTTTGGGGGATAGACTTTATGGGACCGTTTCCCAACTCTTTTGGGAACATATATATTCTACTCGTTGTTGACTATGTTTCTAAATGGGTCGAGACTGTGCCCAGCCGAACTAATGACAACAAGGTTGTCGTTAGATTTCTCAAAGAAAACATTTTTTCTTGGTTTGGGCATCCTCACGCAATTATCAGCGATAATGGATTTCATTTTTGTAATAGGACTTTCGAGTCCTTAATGCGGAAATATTCCATTACTCACAAACTGTCAACGCCCTATCATCCCCAAACTTGTGGGCAAGCCGAGATTTTGAATCAGCAGATTAAAAAGATATTGGAGAAAACGGATTCCAAAAACCGTAAAGATTGGTCGTCAAAACTTATTGATGCCCTTTGGGCATTCCGAACTGCCTATAAGACCGATCTTGGCATGTCTCCATATAGGCTTGTTTATGGAAAGGCTTGCCACCTTCCAGTTGAAATTGAGCATAAAGCATTTTGGGCAATAAAAGAGTTGAATATATTTCTAGGAGATGAGTGCAGCAATAGAAAGCTGCAGTTGAACGAATTAAACGAGCTTCGGGATGAAGCTTACGAGAACGCAGTAGTTGTTAAAAACCGAACGAAAGTGTTCCACGATAAACACCTTATGCGGAAAACTTTGAAACCTGGTCAACATGTTTTACTTTATGATACTCGGTTACATTTCCATCCCGGCAAGCTCAGATCTCGATGGAAATGGTCATTTTTGGTACGCACTGTATATCCGCACGGTGCGGTCGATCTAGAAAATCCGGAGGACGGTTCACTATTTAAAGTGAACGGACATAGACTTAAATCGTTCCTCACTGCGGACCCTTCGGAGGAGCTCCTGTTTTTGCAGGAGCCGATTTACATTGACTGATCTTCCTCCATCTACCCCTAAATTTCGATTATCTAGCCAAAACACTGTTTCAAACAAGTTTGGGGGTATGTATCACTTGTAATTATATAAAAAGAAAAGAAAAAGAAAAAGAAAAAAATTAAAAGAAAAAAAATGGGGTATTTTTCGTAAATTTTCAGTTTTAATAAAAAATAAAAAAATAAAAAAATTTATTTACAAATAAATTCCTCTTTTTAAGAGGACCTTTTTGCAAATAACCAAAACACCCCTATATATAGAACCCGACCCCTCTCTGCATTTCACCAAACCCTAATATTTTCCTCTCCCAAAACCCTAGCCGCCGCAGCAGCCAGAGAAGGGAGATCCCATCACGCCGCCACGCTTCCGCCGTAATAAGAGGGTTCTAGCCGCTGATCCGCCGCTCTCTGGTGTCTTCTCCCTCTGAAAATTTCAGAGGTGGTTCGATCTCTAAACTCTTCTCTGTTAAATTACAAATTCTGCAATTTAATTCTCTGTGATGGCACCAACCATGCAATTAGAACGAGATTTTTCACAAATCTTTTCACACACAATTTACGGGAGTTATTTTGGTGATGAGATCACACGGCGAGGGTGGAACTTTTTAATTTTCAATCATCCTAATGCCTACGCTCTTCTAGATCTAGTCACTCGTTTTTACGAGTGCTTGGAGGAAGGTTGCCTAGCACAATACAGTTTTATTAAATTACCTTGGGCGATAGGGAAATAATCATTGATAGGGACTTCATCCATGAAGTCACCTTAATTCCTAGATTACATGTTCACGACCAACCCCTTCAATTTGAAGACTACTTACCCTTAATGGGTAATGACTGTTCGAGGGAACCTAGGAAGGGTATACAGGCTAGAACCCTCTTCGCCAATGTATTAACCGTGTGTCGTTGGACACAAAACAACATTTTTGGCAGTTCAGATAACAAAACATTTTTCACCCCATCTCTTCATATCGTGCACACCTTAATGACTAGGAACCCTAGATTTGACATGTGCGCGGTTTTACTCAATTCAATTGGTGCTGGCAAAAGGGCCGCAAATTACCCATGTCCTATGTTAGTGACACAACTGTGTCGCTATTTCCTCCCTGGGAAGGAATTTAAGTTTTACATGCATGGAGGTATACCCATTAGGCCTCTTATTGAGGGCGTATCCACGTCCTATACCCGCCTAACTGATGTATGGTCGCGAAGAGAACCGGCCGAACTTGTACCCGCCAGGACACCCAGCTCCAGCTCGACCATGAGCGAGGAAGAGCTTACCCCAGCAGAACATGCACATCTGCTTAGAAGAGCCACTAGGGGGATTGATAGGTTGGTGGGGATGGTGACCAACTTGGATCACCGGGTGACAGAGATTGAACATGGCGTATCTACGCTGCTGGAGCGAGAGGAGAGTTCCCGTTCACGTTCAAGGGGACGCCGAAGTCCTGAGCAGTGAGGGTACTGCTTTTAGTAAGTTTGGGGGAGGAGGTGGTTTGTAAATAGTTATCATTGCATTGCATATTTTAATTTTTGTACATATTTTTTTTTCTTTCTTTGCATGTTTAATTATGCATTGCATCTTTATAAAAAAATTATAAAAATTGAAAAAATTAAAATAAAAAATATATATATAAAAGTAAAATCAAATAAAAAATGGAAAAACTAAAAAAAAAAATCAACTTGGCCATATTTGACTTAAGTTTGACAAGACGGTTAACTAGCTAGGAAAAACTAGATCCTAAATTTAGTAAATTAAAAACCCTAAAAATAACTTTTCTTAAAGTTTAACAGTAGAAAATATATGTCCTTATAGTTTATTTAGAAATAGGCAAATTTTGAGTTCAGTTCTAGGGCTAAGTCAAAATAAGAGAAGAGTATTGAATTTTTATTTGAAGTGTAAGTCTGAAAAATGATTCCGAACCTTTAGTCTAAATTCTGAAAATATATACCCTACAACTCGCACATACACGCACCTTGAAACTTGGGATAGTAGAGGATACCTTGAATTGCTCTTGTCTAAAATCCTTAGTATGAGAAAAAAAGTTAATAAAAGTATAAATGTGAATAAAGAGATATAAAAAAAATGAACACTGGTTTTGTAATTACTTAAGGCTGCGTAAAATGAAAAAATATATAGCGAGGGTGCTTTATCACCTAGTGCCTTAGACCAACTGGTCTGGGAGTCACTGCTAAAGCCTTAGGTATTACAAGACGAGGAATTACGCTTTAATGCGGGAACACATGTTGTAATCGGTCGTTGGTACCTCAAGAAGTATTAACAGTCGCATGAAGGATGTGTGAGCAATTTCATCTAAAATTCACCAACTAAAAGTACTTTGGACGATGGACAAGAGTATGATAGTTTGAATTGAATTTCCAAGTGTAGGGGTGATACATACACACACGTAGGGGTATATGATTAGGGTTCTGATGAGAGATAGGAATGAAAGATAAGGCTTATATCTTCAGTAGAGATGATAAAAAATCCTAAGTTGAGATGGAACCTTAGAAGGAAAATTCAAAAGATGCTGAATGCTAAGTAAATTTACAGAACATATACGATCTTAAGTTAAATGATAAGTGAGTGTGAAAAATACGGGTTGCTAATTTCTAAGTTGAAGATAATATAATTTCTTGCAAGTACACCGAATTGAAGAATGAAAGTAAACATGCCAAATTGATTGGATTTTATGGGTAGTATCCGCTGAAAACCCTCAGGAGACAACACTCCTCCTACTAGGGACACCTAGAGATTTAACGGCTTGTTGCACGAGCTCAGTGCAATAGCGATTCCCTGTGAAAGTGAGGTTAGGATTTTGTTGAGAATAAAAATGGCTTTGCTCGGGACGAGCAAAAGATAAGTTTGGGGGTATTTGTTCATATCAGAATTTTGCATTATTATATTCCTCATTCTTAATCATATTGCAAATAAATAGGTGCTTTTGATCCATGTCTGCTAAATAGTTGCAGGTTACAGGTTCTCAGAACAATACAGTGAAATTCAGGAAAAGACGTTACAAATGTGAGACTACGACCAATAAATAAATGAATCTGTATGATGCCGCCTACCAATTTAAGGAACAAACGAAGATCAACGAACAGTTCAATGCACAAAGTACAAGGGCAGCACAGGGTTAAAAACTTCAACGCGAAGCTCACGGCAAAAAGTCCATAACATTCTGCACTGTGGAAATCTGGAAGATAATAGAAGATATTCTGAAGAACCAAGTGGAGAAAACAAAAGAAAAAGGCAACATGAAGCAACCGTGGAAAGATGAGACAGAGAACCCCCAAGATGGCCGCGGATCCGCGGCCAAACAGGGCATTCCTCCGCGGATCCGTAGCCGTGTTGTGCACGTGTCGGTGCATGTGTCGGTGGGTATCGGTGCTTTGACCCAGCTTTCTTAGGGTAGTCTTGTAATTTTAAATGTGGATCAAATGTAAACCCTAGGGTTTCACCTATCTATAAATAGGAAAGCCTACAGCCTCTTTTAGGGCATGCCTCTTTTTATTTTCTAGATTAAAATTTCAATTCCATTGTAATCGTCAAGAGGTGTCAATAAAGTAAGTTTTTACCTTGCAATTTTCATTTCGTCTTTTATTTCTGCAATTTAGTATCTGTCTTTTATTATCTGCAAGTTAAAAGAAAATTATAAAAATTAATCTCATCATAATTTCCCTAATGAGTGAGTAGTTCCTCACTTATTAGGGTTAGGATTGGGTAGGTTTGAGAGATGGAAATCTCTCACTCCTTTCTTTCCTTTATAACTTTATAAATTAGGACTCTATATGAATCAAAAGCACACCGCTCACTACGGCACCCTATCCTATGAGATAGCGGTGATTCCCTAGTTAGACCGGTTGTGGTTGATTTACATTGAGATTAGGGCTAAGAGTTAAGAAAGGACAGACAAGGACCAAAAGGAAGAAACGTACTAGTCGTGCTAATCCCCTTTGTTGACTATTACCCTAACACCTATGTTCTTAATTAGGGCAAGGGAAGCAGTGAGAAGAATTCTCTTTCCAAACTAACCTAATCCTAACCCTAGCAAGGTTTTAAATCGAATTAAATTCAATTTTAGTTTTTTATAAAAATCAAAACCTGCCAAAAATAGGACTTAACTCGTTAGAACAATAAGAAAAGAACACGTTTACCCTGTGGACCGACCCGTACTCAACCAGCTAGCTACCAAGCGACACCGTTATTGATTGCGGTATATTCTTAACTTTGATTTTAAAACGCACGCAAAAGAACGATCAATCAAGTCATAAGGATCTCACAAGAGAATTTTCCCCCTTACAAGTCGAGAGAACTTGTAAGTGGTTATTTCTCTCCTCGTTGATATTCGACTTTGGAGAGTGTGGCCCGTGGATAATGTTCATACCAGAATATTGCTTTTACTACCGCCCATTCTTACGCTCGTTTGTTTATAGGAAGGTGCTTTTAATCCGTGTTTGCTACATATTTACAGGCTACAGGTTCCTAGTCCAAAATAACGCAATTGATACAAAATCTCCACTGTTACGCCAAAATACAGAATATCTGTTGACAGCAGATAAAGGCCGGATTCCGATCATCCGTATCCGTCCAGTGCCGCGTACCAGTTCCAGAGACAAGACAAATGACAGTGGTCATTCGTGTCTGGGACAAGCACAAAGCACGAGAGGGGCAGCACAAGAATCAATGGGTGCGCGGAGCTCGAGGGAGAAAAGGTCAAAAGTATTATTCTAGATGCCATTTTGGTCTGTTGCAGATCTGAAGAAATTGTTGGAGAAATTTGCAATTTGGAACATGTAGAACAACAGAGGATAGCAATACAAGGAAACACAGAAAAAACGAGACCCCAATTCCACAAAACCGCGGCGGAACCGCCGCCAAATGTGGGTTTTAGCGGCGGATCCGCCGCGGTTTAGTGACATCATCTGACCAAATTTTAGGGGTAGTTTTGTCATTTCATTTGGGGCCAGAATGTTGCCCTAGGGTTTCAGCACGCAGCCTATAAATAGCCCAGTTTTGTGCCAAGCCAAGGGTCTTCTTCATGTCTTCTTTTCCCATTTCTTTTAGTATAGTTTAGTTTAGCTTCTTCTTCTTCATGTCTTCCTCCATTAAAATGTAGTGAGAGCATTGAGTGGATGATGAAATGAAGATGAGGGTTATTTTTATCTTGTCTCTTTTATTTATTGTGTTGTAATTTTATTATCTTGTATTGTAATTTCAATTCTTGTTGTTAATTAGTTGTTGTTATTTCTTTTCTTGTTCTCTTTTCTTTTCTTCTTTTATCCGTATTTTCAAGCGATGATACTTGACGGAGTTCCTTGCTAAGGTGAGGACCCAAGAGTTAGCTTGCTTCACTTGTAAAACCGTATTTTTCTCTTTTCTTCCTTCTTGTTTTGTTTTCTTTTCTTTTATGACGTGTGAATAATTTCCCTCTTGTTAAGGCTAAGGAAGGTGGTATGAGGGACGGAGAAATCCCTTGTGCTTCTCTTCACCAAATATCTTGAAACGAACCCCGACCAAACAAATGCAACCCCCTCGTTTAGGCTTGCTATACGTGACATGTAGCCGCGACCTAAGTCGAGAAGTCCTTTAAGCGCACTACAACGTGACATGTAGTTGTGACTTAATTGGATACATGGTTGCGGGTGTTTGGCCGAGGGTTGGAAATAAGCATATTTAGCGGACGGACAAGGGGCACTAGGAATGGATTTAGCGTTGGAAAGCTCGCTTAAACTCGCAAATCCCATTCCTATGTCCTCCTAATCGCCGCTACTTTCGATTATCCCAACACCGTTTTAAGAATGGCAAAAGACAAGCACAAGACTAATCCTAACTCTACTAACCAATTTTAACCTTAACAAGCTTACTTGAACATAAAATACGAACACTTAGGATAGAATTGAACATACATATGCACATTCTTTATTGTTTCGTCTAAGACTCGAACGGACATACAACCATCTCCCTGTGGATCGACTCGTGCTCAACCGGCTAGCTGCATAGCGACACCGTCCTGATAGCGGTTATAACTTTAGAATTTTGAACATCCGACACGCCAAAAGCGTGCGATCAAATGGCGCCATTGCCGGGGAGACGGTAACGTATTTTCTTTCTTGTTATTCGGGTTAATATTCTTTTTTGTATATATATAAAATTATAAATATAACAATAAAAAAAATCATTCTGTTATTTTTGATATTTTTTGTGTGCAAGTGTGCAGGCGATATGGAGCAAGTACAGTATTACAATCATGAGATAGAGGTTTTTATTCTGTCCTACAGAACAATAGGAGTGCAGTGACCTAAAGAAAAAGTCCCAAGTCAACAATTTGACCGCGGAATCGCGGTCAAAGGGTTGGTTGCGCGGCGGTTCCGCGGTCATATTGAGGCTTCTCAGTCCTAATTTTTTTCTGCTTCTTCTCATTCCTCTACACCTCTCTGTGAACTCCACTGAATTGAATTTTCTACAGATTTCTTTGCACAGGTTGCGCCGCCGCCAAATAAATTTTTTGTTGTTTTAGATTTTGTTTGTTTATACGCTTTGCATATATTAATACGGACTTTAAGGGGCTATAACACCAATTCAGATTGGGTGGGGATTTCATCACCCTTCCTAAGACCCCACAAATCACTAATTGCATACGCATTACCTTGAGCTAATAAAAAATACTAAATTCAGCCCTAAGGACGTCGCGCTCAATAGGACAGAGGACTAGTTGTAGGCATCGGCCGTTGATCCTAACCTGACTTTGCGGTGTCTAGGCAAGTGTGTCTAAGGCGAGTGGTTACTTAATTAGGGCCACTACTTCTAGTGGAGAGCCTCCCACTCACCTGGCACTTACCTTGCCGCAATTGGCGGTGAAGAGGCGGTTTGAGGTCCTATTTCTAGCCCTTTGGAACAGTTAGGAGCTGTCTAGCTGACCTAGGTGACCCTAGCTCTAGGTGTGTTTGTGCATTTTGTGATTGTGATTGTGCCTGTAAATTTTAGTCCCATAATTCCGTATTCTTTCAAACAAATAATTTTCAAAACTCCAAAAACAAACATTTTTTTCTTTTAATAAAAAAAATAAAAATAAATCCACATTCTTTTTCCCCTCCTTTTCTCTTCCTTTCTTTCTTTCTCTCTTCATATCATGGGTACCCCACCCCAAAAAACCCTTGCTGAACTTTGGTACCCACAACCAGACATCACTTCTTACGGTTCTTGCTTTGGTCGAATTTTGAACGACCCCTCCATGCCCAAAATTTCATTGAAAGACTGCATAGACGCGTCTAGGACAAACAATTTGACTCCGCAATCCACTTCGTATCAACCATTTCAAACATTCACCCTCTCTTACGTTGATACTCATTTTTCGAGTCCAGTTGTAACTCCGAAACCCATGTCTATTGCTGAACATATTGAACAATCCCGTAGCCGATCTTTCACTCCTTTCACCACTACAGATTCTTGGGATCAACAATTCCATTCACCTTCTTATCCAAATGTTGATCATGCTCCTATCCAGCCACTCAATTCCTACCAATCCTACCCGACTTTTGCACCTTCCCTAGACATTGCTTCTGAACCGCCATTTGGGAGTTTTCAGTATCCAAACAACTTTGAATCTTTTACCCCTTCACAACCCATGTCTAGTCTGGAACAGTCATTGGAAGACTTTAGGGTAGCGTCGTACCAACAGATGATGGATTTGAATGCGTCCATGGCCGCCCTCATACAACCTAGTGACCCGGTAGCTAGTTTTCAACTAGCTCCAAATTTTCCAATGTATGAACAGGCGGTAGGACAGGTTGAGAATTTGAGTAGAGAGAGTGAGATGTACCCCCTTCCGAATCAAGCCTACCCGTTTCAACTTGAATTTCACAACTCCGGTTTTGAATTTCTATCTAGTGTTCCAAACGATTCGTTGATTAAAGATAGAAGGATTAATGAGTTGTGTGACTTTGTGGTGTTTGATTTACCCGATTGTGAAGGGTCCCTTTCGAGTGAAACCTATCCCAAACCTTTTGATCTCTACACCTCCATCTTAGAACCAGAATTGATTGAAATCCATGCTCTTGATAAGGCGTCTGAGAAAATTGATTTTCACTTGATTAAGGATATTGACGCTGAGAATATTTCGGATGATGAACCCGCAGTTTTGGATGAGTTTTTCTCTCCAATTCATCATCCCGAGTCTTTAACTGTTTTTTCCGAACTTCATATGCGTCTTGATTTTGATGAAATTTGCATGGATAAACTGAATTTTGAGGAGACTATTGAGGATAATACTGAGGATGAACCAGTTTTAATTGATGAGTCGGATTTTCCAATTCATCCTGTTCCTTTCACTGACTGTGTACACCCTCCTGAAACTTTAACCGATAACCTTCGTCAATCACCTACCTCCATCCTTTCCAACATTCCGACCATGCAAGAAACCGTATCACTTTCATTTCCATTATCTGGTTTACCAAGTTCGGCTTACCCATGGTTTCTCACGAATCTTGAGGGATTTGACCCCATTTCTAGACGAGTTGATAGATTAGCACAATCGCTTTTCACACATCGGTCATCACAAATTGTGCTAATCTATTCACTCTATTTTCACCCTCAAGTTCGTACTCCATTTCTTTTTCCCTTCCGCCATTCTCCATCTCATATACCGAGACCGTATCCCGCTTCTATCTCCATACGGTCTCGCGTATTCTCCATTTCTTTCATCTCCGTATTCTTTCACCAACCATACCATTATAACGATAAGATCTTTGAATGGTTGGTGTTAACTTTTGGCCTGTGTAAGGCCTTGTATAGCTTGATACTGTTCTCTTTCCCCCCTAACTCTGGACTTCAACACTTAACAGTGGAAACACTGTTTCACTTAAGTTTGGGGGGAAACCTTTTTGTGTATATATTTTTGGTTTTCTTTTTGTTTTGTATAAAATTCTCTTTTGGGAGCGCCGGCAATTTTGACCCTCTTGGTGTAGCCTGACAGTGAGGGCACTGTCAAGTTTAAGTTTGAGGGTGTGCTCGGTAAGCTTTCTACCTTCGCATTCATTTGTATATTTTGCATTTGCATACCTATTTAAAAACCCATAAAAATCAAAAAAATTTCCACAAATATAAAAACTTTGTCGTCAAGTTAGCTAATAGGGTACTTAGATTTTTATTCCGAAAGTTTAGTTGATACGTTAGAAATAACTAAATCCTAGGCTTAGGAATTGAAAACCCTAAAAATAACCCTCTTTCTGCTTAACCTTGGTAAGTATACGTTCTTACAGTTTTTTTTGAGAAATAGGTAATCTTGAGTTCAGTTCTTGAGTTAAGTCAAGATGAAGGGAAAGTATTGAAGCTTTACTGAAGGATAAGTCTGAAAAATAGTTTCTATTCTTGAGTCCAAATTTAGAAAGTATATACCCTACAAACTGCACATAGACGCACCTTGAAACTGGGGATAGTAGAGGATACCTAGAAATACTCTTGCCTAAAAACCTAGTATGAAAGAAAAAATGGTATTTAAAGCTAAAACACCAAAATAGCATATTGAAAAATATATCCGGTCTTGAAAAAGAAAAATAAAAGAAAAGAAAAATAAATAAATAAAGTCAAGACCCGGAAACTGCTATTTACGCTTTAAGCTCACACATTCAGTAATCGGCCGTTAGTGCCTCAAGAAGCATTAATAGTCGCATGAAAGGTGTGTGAGCAACACCGTCCATCATTAATGAAAAGAAGTAGTATTAGGTATTAGGGCAAGGGTACTATAGCTTGAATTGAATTCTTGAGTGTAGGGGTGCAAATTTACACACACGTAGGGGTATACAATCGATGTTTGGATAAAAGATAGAAATGAAGAATAAGACTTATGTTTTCCATAAAACTGATAAAAATCCCTGATTTGAGGCCGCACTTTAGAAGGAAAACTCAGGAGAACCAACATTTTTCTAAACTTTTTTGGAATGTATAGGATCTGTGATTAAATAGATAGGAGGTGTGAAAAATAAGGGTTGGATGTTTCTAACTTAGGATGATAGAATTTCTAACGTAGATACTAAATTGTAGGAGTAGAATCGATGTTAACTTGTGAAACTAACTTGACGGGATTTTGTGGGTAGTATCCGCTGAAAACTCTCAGGAGACAACACTCTTCCTACTGGGGACACCTAGAGGTTTAACGGCTTGTTGCACGAGCTCAGTGCAATCGCATTCCCAGCGAAAGTGAGGTTAGGACTTTTTTGTGAATAATTGGTTTTGCTTGGGACGAGCAAAAGTTAAGTTTGGGGATATTTATTCATACCAGAATATTGCTTTTACTACCGCCCATTCTTACGCTCGTTTGTTTATAGGTAGGTGCTTTTAATCCGTGTTTGCTACATATTTACAGGCTACAGGTTCCTAGTCCAAAATAACGCAATTGATACAAAATCTCTACTGTTACGCCAAAATACAGAACATCTGTTGACAGCAGATAAAAGCCGGATTCCGATCATCCGTATCCGTCCAGTGCCGCGTACCAGTTCCAGAGACAAGACAAATGACAGTGGTCATTCGTGTCTGGGACAAGCACAAAGCACGATAGGGACAGCACAAGAATCAATGGGTGCGCGGAGCTCGAGGGAGAAAAGGTCAAAAGTATTATTCTAGATGCCATTTTGGACTGTTACAGATCTGAAGAAATTGTTGAAGCAATTTGCAATTTGGAACATGTAGAACAACAGAGGATAGCAACACAAGAAAACACAGAAAAAATGAGACCCCAATTCCACAAAACCGCGGCAGAACCGCCGCCAAATGTGGGTTTGCGCGGCGGATCCGCCGCGGTTTAGTGACATCATCTGACCAAATTTTGGGGGTAGTTTTGTCATTTCATTTGGGGCCAGAATGTTGCCCTAGGGTTTCAGCACGCAGCCTATAAATAACCCAGTTTTGTGCCAAGCCAAGGGTCTTCTTCATGTCTTCTTTTCCCATCTCTTTTAGTATAGTTTAGTTTAGCTTCTCCTTCCTCATGTCTTCCTCCATTAAAATGTAATGAGATCATTGAGTGGATGATGAAATGAAGATGAGGGTTATTTTTATCTTGTCTCTTTTATTTATTGTGTTGTAATTTTATTATCTTGTATTGTAATTTCAATTCTTGTTGTTAATTAGTTGTTGTTATTTCTTTTCTTGTTCTCTTTTCTTTTCTTCTTTTATCCGTATTTTCAAGCGATGATACTTGACGGAGTTCCTTGCTAAGGTGAGAACCCAAGAGTTAGCTTGCTTCACTTGTAAAACCGTATTTTTCTCTTTTCTTCCTTCTTGTTTTGTTTTCTTTTCTTTTATGATGTGTGAATAATTTCCCTCTTGTTAAGGCTAAGGAAGGTGGTATGAGAGACGGAGAAATCCCTTGTGCTTCTCTTCGCCAAATATCTTAAAACGAACCCCGACCAAACAAACGCAACCCCCACGCTTAGGCGCGCTATACGTGACATGTAGCCGCGACCTAAGTCGAGAAGTCCTTTAAGCGCACTATAACGTGACATGTAGTTGTGATTTAATTGGATACATGGTTGCGGGTGTTTGGCCGAGGGTTGGAAATAAGCGTATTTAGCGGACGGACAAGGGGCACTAGGAATGGATTTAGCGTTGGAAAGCTCGCTTAAACTCGCAAATCCCATTCCTATGTCCTCCTAATCCCCGCTACTTTCGATTATCCCAACACCGTTTTAAGAATGGCAAAAGACAAGCACAAGACTAATCCTAACTCTACTAACCAACCTTAACCTTAACAAGCTTACTTGAACATAAAATACGAACACTTAGGATAGAATTGAACATACATATACACATTCTTTATTGACTCGTCTAAGACTCAAACGTACATACAACCATCTCCCTGTGGATCGACCCGTGCTCAACCGGCTAGCTGCATAGCGACACCGTCCTGATCGCGGTTATAACTTTAGAATTTTGAACATCCGACACGCCAAAAGCGTGCGATCAGATAGTATGCAATAGTCTATCTTAGACCAACTTGCACGGCCCCAGTGCTTAGGAGACAAGTTGATATCCCCGTTGCCTAAGGCTTTTCCTTACGAGTCAAGACGAGTCGAGAAGTTCTCGCAGGAACATTATTTTCCCCACGAGTCGAGACGAATCGAGAAGTTCTCGCAATGATGTACTAACATCATAGTTAACTCCTGCTAATAGAAGTCCATTAGGGTCTATGGTACTAAAGTTTTTTACCCATCGTACCGTCGCGTTGGCCGATGTATTTCCCGATTTGCAATCTTGTTGTTCGTGTAGCCCCGCGACTGTCGTGTCTCCGATCCCTTCGGGCCTGGACAAAACGTCTTCAAGTAATCTTCCAGGTGATATTAGCGTCAGAAGAGCAAGCATTAGGGATATTCCATGCCGCTTTTTACTTGAGGTTAGACTCAGTTTGGGGAGCCCCGATGGGCCACGACCACTCCGCGCTGGTGTGGGATGATCTCCGATAGTCTTTCAGGTCTCATTTGAGTTGCCGTCAAGACCCTGAAGCGAGGGATTTTCCTTGGCTTTGTTTGTTTACATTGTGTCTGCAATATTGCAACGAATGTCGAGGATGTCTTTGGATTGTCTATGAACCGTCAAGATTTGAAACTAGGGGACTTTGCTATGGCTCCATTTGTTGATGTCGCGTCTGCATCCTGCTGGAGGGAGGAAGAACGATGTTGTTGATCTCTAGGCTGTAGATGTTGCCGTTGAGACTTGGAACTAGGGACTCTGCCATGGCTCCGAGATAGTCTATAGGTTGTCTGTGAATTGTCGAGATTTGGAATAAGGGGACTTTGCTATGGCTCCACCATTTTGATCCTGAGGTCGGTTGTTGACGTTACTTCTGCATCTTGCTGGAGTGAGAAGGAACTCCATTGTTGATCACTAGGCTATAGATGTTGCCGTCGAGACCTGGCTCTCCTTCTGATGGAGCCTGGTAGGAAAATGTGGTTCCTCTTTTCATTTATGCCCATGGATTGTGTATATGGGTCGATGTTGACTCACCTGCAGGGAAGAAGTTTCATCATCATCATTTTTTGTTTCTTTCCGCGATACTCTATTATTTCAGCTTTTTATATCGCGAAAGTCGCGATTGCCCAATCATTTCGGCTATTTTATATCGCGGCGCCCAATCGTTTCGGCTATTTTTCTTTTTACTTGCTGCTTTTTATTGCGAGTTGCCCAAACATTTCGGCTATTTTACATGCATATATTTTGCTCGCTGATTTTTATATTGCGAGTTGCCCCATCATTTCGGCTATTTCATATGCATTTTTTGCTCACTGATTTTCGCTGCGACTTGGAATTTGCTACCAATTTAGGCATCAGTATCGCTACGACTGGAATGATGCCAGAAGCGAATCATCATTTGCCTTTGCCGATTTGAAAAAAGGTGGCTTAGCAAACAGGGTTAGGATCCTGCCGACTAAGGCTTTTGGCCTCATGAGCCGTAAGGGTCTCATAAAGGTATTTCTCCCTACAAGCCGTGAGGATATCGTAGGTGTATTTTCTCTTTAAGAGCCGTGAGGATTCCTAAGTGATATTTTCTCTTGTGAGTCATAAGGATCTCACAAGAGTGTTTTCTCCTTGCAGGTTGAGAGGACCTACAAGTGGTGTTCGCCGAATGGGGAAATTTCGCGCCACGGGTAGAACTGGGTGAGGGAACGTTTATTTGTGCCCGTGGATTGTATACAGGGGATCGATGTTGACCGCGTGTAGGGCAACTTGGGGAATGTGATGGCTTAAGAACAAGTTCAGATCCCTGTAACTTAAGGCTTTCGAATCCTATGAGCCGTGAGGGTCTCATAGGGGGATTCTCCTTACAAGTCGTAAGGATCTCGTAAGTGAAATTTCTCCTTAGGAATCGTGGGGATCCCTAAGCGTGTTGCTCCCTTTTGTGAGTCGTAAGGATCTCACGCAGGTATTTTCTCCTTACAAGGTCGAGAGGACCTTGCAAGTGTGTATAAAAAAATTTTACGAGTCTGTGCCCTTGCGGGTTTTCACAAACTCGCCGGCAGTCCTGCTGTTTTTACTCATGGTACCCCTTCGGGTTTTCATCCATGCTCATTTCGCTTGTGGACGTACCGTTTTTTTTACAACGAGATTGCGCCCTTTCAGGTTTTCACAAGCTCCCCGGTAGCCCTGCTGTTTTTACTCACGGAGTCCTTTCGGGTTTTCATCCGTGCCCATTTCGCTTGTGGATGCACCGTTTTTTTTTTGCGATCACGGTGGGACTTCGCCACTAGGGTAGCTGTGTAGGCAGTGGGATTTGAGTTGCAGTCTTTTCCGCTGGGACTTGTAGACTTGAATTCCACCATCGCCGTGTTTGAGGCGGCGTATTTAGTTTAAGAACATTACAGTCCATTGTTAGTTTAGGAACATCTTGGTCCATAGCTTCAAGGAAAAGTTTTGCAGGATACTACTTACAGAGTGCTGACTCAGAAAGATAGCGAGCGGACACGAGCGTCGTCATCTATCGTTAACCTGAGTTGTGACTTGTCAGGAGTAGTATTTCTTAAGGAAGCGGCCGTTTATTGGCCGGAAGGGTCTTTTGCCATGCATATACATGAGCAAATAGGCACCACCTTGATAAACTTTGTTTATGAAGTTCGGCTCGAATTTCCCCCGTTTGGCACGGTTGGGGATCATAGGTCTTTTGACAACTAGCACGAGTTTGCCTTGGTGGAATGCTCTCGGCCTAGTTAGTCTTTCGTATAAGCGCGTCATCCTTGCTTTGTAAGCTTCTAGGTTTCGCTGTGCCATGAGACGAGTTTCATCGAGGGTATCGAGCTCTTCAAGCTGAAGGTGGGCATTTTCTTCATCCGTTAGCTCATGTCGGACCGCTACTCGTAGTGAGGGTAGCTTTATCTCCAAAGGAAGTACTACTTCCGTGCTGAATACCAACGTGAATGGCATGGTATTCGTGGCTGTTTTGAACGTGGTTCGAGAAGACCAGAGAGCTTCATGCAATCTCTCGTGCCAGTCATTTCTGTTTCTGGATACCGTCTTCTTTATGATCTTCGTCAAGATTTTGTTGAAAGCCTCAGCTAGACCATTAGCTCGGGAATTATAGACTAAAGAGTATCTCCAATCTATATTATGTTGCTGCGTGAAGCGGCTGATCTTATGGCTTCTGTAGGCCGGCCCATTATCCGAGATGATCCGTCACGGAGTACTGAACCGGTATATGACATGTGTCCTGAAGAAATGGAGGATGTTCTTTGTCTTCACCTCTCTTAGTGGTACTGCTTCGGCCCGTTTAGAGAAGTAATCGGTTGTCGCCTATATAAACCGATGTCCCTTGGATGATGTTGGTTCGATTGGTCCGATTATATCGGTTCCCCACATCTCGAACGGCCAGCTTTCCAGTGTTGGGTGTAGCAGATTCGGATGCTGATGGATGAAGTCCCCGTGAATCTGGCACAAGTGACGCTGCTTTGCATATTCAAGGCAGTCCTGAATCATTGTGGGACAATAGTAACTCACTCTCTTGATCTTTAGCTTCATCTTTCGCCCAGCTTGATGGGAACCACAAAGTCCATCATGAGTTTCTTAGACGACTCTCCTTGCTTCTTCTGGTCCCAGGCATATCAACCATAGACAGTCGAATGATCTCTTATATAGAGTATCATTGACGAAGGCGAGAGACAAAGCTCGCTTCATGAGCTGATGTCTTGAAGATGCGTTTTCGGGCATTCGATGGGATTTGAAGTAGTGTATGAATACTTCTCTCCAATCCTTAGCCTTTTCTTAGTCCTCTACTTGGAAGGCCGTTTGTTTGGTCGCTTCCTCTTCTTCGGATGAATCAGGAGATACTTCTACTGGTGCGAGAATCCGGCGGCTTTGCACAATGATCCTTATGTCATCGAGGTTTTCGTCGGTCAGTTCTTTAGCGAGCTTGGCTAACGCATCTGCCTTGCTATTTTCCGTCCGTGGTATGATTTCCAGGACGTAGGAGGGGATTTGAGTCGGAAGTTGCCGCACTCTTTCGCCATATTTTACCAACTCTGGCTTGCATGTCTAATAGTCGCCCTTTACTTGGCTAACGACCAGCTGGGAGTCTCCATATATGAAGAGGTTCTCGATTCCCATGTCAATGGCGATCTCAAGACCTGCTATTAGAGCCTCGAATTCAGCCCCGTTGTTTGTCTTTGGCTCTGTTAAGGAAAGGGCGAAACGCATTATCCCTCTTTGCGAAGTCACGAGGGTAAGGCCCACCCCTGCTTTGATGATGGGGGTATTTTGCTTTCGCTTCTTCATAGACGATGCTCCATCAAAATAAAGTTCCCATCGGGTATCACACCCTCTTTCTCCCCGTCGATTGTGTCGAACGCATATTCATCTGGCAGCTTACAATTTAAAGAAGAGTCAGCGGGTATCGTGTTAGTTATATGTATGCCCTAGAAGCCATTACTGTACATACGATGTATATTGTAATGGATGCTTGGACATATATAGGAAGGACTTTCTTGCTCGACATGATAGTATGCTATCTGGTTGTACTTTATCTTAACATGTACTCTGATTGTCTCTATGTTACATGTTGATAAAGCCCTTAGGACATGTACTCGACTACTGGGACTATGATGAGATCATACTGGTGGGGCCACGGTAGTCGACGAGTACATCCTATAACTGTTCCTAGTCGAGGGTGTATCGAGACAGGGCATCGATACACCAGAGTAGACTAGCGTATACGCATCTTGACCCATATGATGGGCGATGGATGATCTCATATCCATCGGTGTTTGACATCAAGGATGGTGTACGGGTGCTCAGTAGAGACTGGGTACACTGGACGGACTCGCCGAGAACTCCCAGATGGTATTATACCTCACGTCAGATGGCAGTTCTCAGGTGACACTGGTACAGAGTAGTCTGTTGACCCGAGATCGTCATAGAGTCTTGTGTGATTCCCACTGTGCTTTGATTTCCATCATACCACGTCCAAGAGGGCATGCAAAAAGGTGGCTTTTGGGTACAGTCCCGAATCACATGGAGGCAATGAGCGATAGGAGGGGATTCGTCTCTCCCGGTATAGGGAGTTGATGTTGTGCTGTGTTCGATTGGCTATAACTGGAAATCCCTGGCCAGGATTGCTGAGATTTACTGGTAAGTGTTATCAGTAGTTTCTCGAACTGTTATAGACCTTATATCGACACGACTTATCGAGCTACTGGGGTCTGACGTTTACCACCCCTAGGCGAGATATGCAACATATCAGACGACAAGACCGGACTGTACGGGAGTGTTACTGATTGGATTCATAGGAGAATGTATAGGCTTGCTTGTTGATCTTCTGAGCGCTCAATACCTTGGTGGCTGTTACGTTTAGCTGACCGCTTGCAGCTTGTGGGTGTTTAATATGATCATCACCTACTGCCGGCGTATTGACGATTCTTTAGAGTCCTACACAGAGGTTTCTTGGCTCAGGCAAAATGGAGTAGGCGCACATATGTGATATGTGCGGGACCGAGAACAATACGTGTGTGTGATACCGTATTAGATTCTCGCGATATTTGATATCAGCCGGGTCATCGGATCAAGTGTTGATTCGATGAATCGGTAAATGATATATTAGTCGGTTGTATGCGATATAGCCGGATTGTCGGATCAAGTGTTGATTCGATAATTTAATGTATAATAATATATATGATATATTAAATTACATTAACTAATATTAGCTCACTAAAAGATTCTTTTTCTCACTCGGGTAATACATTGATATATATGCGATATATGTTAATTGTATTGTTTTATTTTGTTACAATAAATATTATATATGTGATATATAATATTGTAACATGATATGATTACTAATGCAACATGTTTAGTGGAGATTAAACAAGATTAGGGTTTGAATTGGGTTAGTTCATTCATGAACCTTCTAGAAGGTTTTCTTTTGTTTTTGCAAAGATGTTTACAAGTGACTCATCTTTAACCTAACCCAAACCCTTCACCCTTGGTTAATTATCTACAAAGGTTTAGCAACCATGGTTGCATTATTCATCATTATCCTTTCATTATTTATCACAAAAGGATTAATCAATTATTCATCTTCTTCTTCCTTCTTCTTTCTTTCATGGAAAAAGCTTTCTAGCTTTTTTCCAAGTGATGAAAATGAGTGAGAATAAGAAAACAAATGAGAGCAAAAATTCTACTTTATCATCCTCATCTACCCTTGCCCTTTAGATGAGGGTGTTCACTTCATTTAGTGAGTGAGAGCTTGTGTTAATGAAACTTCAAGGTAGATCATCTTTGTTATCGAAGATCGGAAGTAAGCTTGCATCTTTCTCCTCGTGGAGCCTCTCGAGAGTCCGGAACACGATGATCGCAGCGAAGGAACCTCAACACGGAGCTTTAGAAGTGAAGGACCGGATCTACAAAGGTTGTAATCCCTCTCACTTAGTCTTAAAGTGTTTACCATGCTCGTTTTCGCCTAATCTCTAGTATAAATATCCGGCTTTGGGTTGTTCGGCACGGGTAAATTTTAAATCGGGCAAGGTTGATGCCTCGTTGATCCTTGTGCGTGTTCCTAGCAACCCTACATATCGGATGCTCTGCGAGAAAGTCGGCGATGGCCTGGCCTTTCACTGCCTTGAGAGGTCAATATATTATCGAGAATTCCATCAAAAGGAGGGTCCATTTGGCAAGCCTTCCTGTTAGTATGGCTCTTGACATCAAATATTTAAGAGGATCCACCATTAATATGAGATGGACCTCATGTGCCAAGGCGTAATGTCGGAGCTTCGTTACCGCAAAGATTAATGCCAAGCAATTCTTTTCAATGAGGGAGTAGTTGTTTTCTGCCCCCCGGGAGAACTCGACTCAAATAGTAGAGGGCTCTCTCCTTTCCCTGATCATTCTCCTGTGCCCATAGTGCGCCTAAAGAACCTTCAAAGGCTGTTGTGTACAGGATGAGGGACTTTCCTTTGACCGGAGCGGTCAGTACCGGGGGATTCTGCAGATACTGCTTGATTTCTTCCAGTGCACTTTGGCATTTACGATCCCAAATGAACGGGGTCCCCTTATTTATTAGATAGCTGTAGGGACGGCATTTATCGGAGAGGTTAGCTATGAACTGTCGGATATACGCGAGCTTCCCTTAGAGAGACCGCAGTTGCTTGAGATTTCTTGGCGAGGGCATTTCCATAATCGCCTTGATTTTTGATGGATCTATTTCGATGCCTCGGTGTCGGATGATGAATCCTAGGAATTTGCCTGAGGATACTCCAAATGCTCATTTCAGAGGGTTCATCTTCAGATTATATTTCCGAAAACGCTGGAACACTATTTTCAAATGCTCCCAGTGCTCCTCGTACGATTTGCTTTTCACCACAAGGTCGTCAATATAGAATTCAACGATCTCATGGATGAGGTCATCGAAGATCTTTGTCATGGCCCTCTGGTAGGTAGCGCATGCATTCTTCAAGCCGAAGGGCATCACCTTATAGTAGAATATGCCTAGCGGAGTTCGAAAGGCGGTATGCTTTTGGTCTTCAGGATGCATCTTTATTTGATTGTACCTTGAAGACCCATCCATGAAGGAGAAGACTTCATGAGTGGACGTGTTATCTATCATCAGCTCGGTAACCGGTACGGAAAAGTCATCCTTCGGGCAAGCTTTATTGAGGTCCCGAAAGTCCACGCAGACGCGTACCGTCCCATTTTTCTTCATCACTGGGACAATGTTGGCGATCCAGTCGGGGTATTGAACTTCTTGGATGAATCCAGAGTCATTAGCTTCTTGACTTCGGCATTGATACCCATCTCAAGTTCAAGCCGCATTCTTCTTGGCACCTACTTAACTGGTTTAACGTCCGGCTATATCATCAGTTTATGCACAGCTATCTCCGGATCTAATCCCAGCATCTCGGAATAGTTCCATGTGAAGTAGTCTTTATACTGCATAAGCACGTCTTTTAGTGTAGCCACCTTCTCTTTGGACAGCAGCTCACTGACGAACGTTGGCCTCGAATCATTTGTCGTCCCCAAGTCAATTTTCCTCAGATTGTCCTCCGTGGTATGTATCTCATCCTCCGGCTCTTTTGGCGCCAGTGGAAATTCTGAGATCACCTCATCCTCGTTTTCATCTGCGAGGCAATGGAAGAGGTTGTCCACATTCTCATGGTCTCGCTCTTTCGACAGTGTTATCATGTGGCAGGTACGAGCTCGTTTCCAAGCTCGATGTTGATGTAGACTTTTCCTCGCAGTATAGGTTTCTCTTGGCTCATGCTTTCGTGGTGGGGCAACCCTCCAATTTGTCGGACAGAGTGAACATGCCTTGCTGATGCTGGTTTTCGACCCAGTCTTTGAAGGTGAAGCAATCTTTAAGAGGATGTCCTATTATTCGGTGGTAGGAGCAATAAGACGGATGATAGACCTCATTTATTTGCTTAGGGTGCCGAGACTCCGGGAATGTCATTATTTGATACTTCATGGAAAGGTTGAATATCTTCCTTGTCTTGTCTTGGGGGAAAGAATATTCCCGACTCATCTTTTTCATCAGCGATGAATTCCAGCGGACCTTTTCTCGATCGCGCGGCTTCTTGGATCTGTTTCGTTGTTTTTGGACATCATTCTCGTTCTTCACCTTGTTGTTGCTTCTATGTCGGGCTTTTTCCTTACCACGAGAGTGCACAGCGGGCTGGGGGTGAAGGGCATCGTCATCCTCCGTAGTCTGCTGAATGTAACGTTGCGTTCTGGCTTTCTCGTAAATGGCCATTTCGCAGCTGTGGTCATCCCGAACCTTTTGACCCGCTTCCCTTATTAGCTTGTCGATCTGTTCTTCGAATGATGGACTTGGTATTCTTATGGCGGGATTTCGCTCTGGTTCAATACCGGCACTATCTGGACGAGCATTCCCTTCTCTACCGGAGTCGTTTATAACATGGTAGCCATGGAATCACTCCCGTTTCTTAGACTGGACGTATCCAAGCCCAGTCGTCTCCATCTTCCCGTTGGGTATCTTTCGCCGAGTCCCGGGAACGTCCCAAATCTTGTTATAGAACTGGGCTTGTTGGACAGTCTGTTTGAAGGGTACGCCTTGGCATCTCAATAGCCTTTTCAGTCCCTCTGCGTAGTATCTGAGCAGACGGATTGGTTGAAGCCTGTCGAGCGCAGGTTCGGCGCCGTGCCGGACTTCTCTTTCCACTTTGGTCTTCGTGGATTGGTCGAAGAGTTTCGCCTTTTCATCTTTCCGCCTAGGAGGGACGTAGAAGGTCTGCAGCTCTTGCATACTGTATGTATCAAGCGCATCGAGTTCTTTATAATGCCACTGCGGAACCATGGTAATTTGTAAACTATGATCAGCTCCAGTGAAGGTTTGCATTGATGGACGAGCAGAGAATACTGTGTTGACTTCATCTTCAGAGTCGCTGCCAAAGACCAAAATAGGAGTAGATGGTCCTGGCCTGCTGCCTTGGGGTTGCCTCGAGAAGACTATCTCTTCATCCTCCTCGGTATCGCTCCCAAAGATCGGGATGTTGGCGACGGATTTCTGTTTATTCTCCAATTTACGACATCTTTCCGTTTCTTCGAAGTCTGGTAGGAAGTACTTAGCGTCTTCATACTTGCGGACTTCATTTACGGAGAAAAGGTTTAGCTCCCCTGTAAATGTGTACTCGAAGCCGTCTTTGAAGTACTTCATACACTGATGTTGTGTAGAATGGATGATATTGTATTCATGTACCCAAGGCCTACCGAGCAAAGCATTATAGCAAGTCTTAGCGTCGATGACGTGGAACTTGATGTCAGTGACGAGCATCCCGAAGCGTAATGTCAATATTACGGATCCAAGCGTCCGTGATGACTACGAGTCGAACCTCGAGATAGTAATTTTGTCCCGCTCCAAGTGATGAACGTTCATGCAAATCTCCTTCAACACACTCACATTAAGAAGTTTGACAGAGAACCCGTTGTTAACCAGAATCTTTCTTATCTTGATGTCGTGGCAATACCCAGTGACATACAAGGGACGGTTGTGCTCACACATTCCGAGGAGGAGATCTTCATCGCTGAATGTGATGTCAGCTGTGTGAACTTCTTCCAGCTCGTCTTTCATCTTTTCTTCTGCAAGGAACGCTTGAAACTGATCGGGCTCTTGTAACGCCTTGATCAGGAAATCTCGTGCCTCTTTAGACAGGAAAAGGGTATCCAAAATGCTCAATTGCGAGGGTATCTTCCTCCGGTGTGCCAGGACATTGTAATCCACCTTATTCTTCTTAGACGGGTCCTTGGATATGAGCTCTTCGACGACTCTATCATCGAGGGAAATCTCCTCAGGGACTTTTTTCTTCCCCTTTTCTCTTTTTCCCGAACCATTGTTTGAGGGTCCGAGATTCTTTTCAGGCAACGTACGGTTACGCAGTTGAATGTTCTCACAGTTCTTCGTCTCTTCTTCTTTTTCGGAGGTGGATTCCTTGAAGAGAGAGCCAAGGGATATTTCTTCGCCAGAGTCACTCCCGAAGGTAAGAACTTGAGATTTTCCATTTTTCAAAATGGCACCAACCATATGACAGTTACCAGCTGTTCCTTTACGCTCATCTGTCATGCCTCTCTGTTCCCGACGAGCTTAGTGCTTCATCCGCTTGAAGTGCCTCTCTGTTCCCAATCAGAGCAAAGCTCTGTTCAAATTTTAAAATTTGAAATGAGGCAGCGCTCACGTGAAAAGCACGAGAGCGCTCGCGCTAGATGCGCCAGCGCTAAGAGTCAAAGGCTCTGATATAGCGCTCACGTGCAAAACACGAGAGCGCTAGCACTAAGTACGCCAGCACCAAGAGTCAAATACTCTGATGCAACGCTCACGTGCAAAGCACGAGAGCGCTCGCGCCAAGTGCGCCAGCGCTAAGAGTCAAAGACTCTGAGGCAGCGCTCACATGCAAAGCACAAGAGCGCTAGCGCTAACAGTGCAAGCGCTGAGAGTCAAAGACTCTGATGCAGCGCTCACGTGCAAAGTACGAGAGCGCAAGCGCTGAGAGTCAAAGACTCTGATGCAGCGCTCACGTGCAAAGCACGAGAGCGCTAGCGCTTAGTGCGCTAGCACCAAGAGTAAAAGACTCTGATGAAGCGCTCACGTGCAAAGAACGAGAGCGCTAGCGCTGGAATTAAATGTTCCCCACCTTTGGATCAAAGATCCAACAAAAATGACTAAAAATCATCAGATTACCTCTGAAAATTAGAGCACCGTTGGATCAAAGATCCAATGGTGATTAAAAATCACCAAGATACAGAATAAGTTCTGTATGGGAAAAGATTTTCCCAATCTTGTTAAAAACAAGAAGATTGCCTTCTGTAAAATAGAAGCCCTAAGATCAAAGATCCAACGGTGGGAAACATCCCCCAAATCAATAAGAGAAAAGCTGATTCAACAAATCAGCCTCCCCTATATAAAAGACCCAAGACTTCAAGTCTTGCAGAGAGGAACGCCCCCCCACACACACACAAGCTTTGAGAAATTTCAAAGAAAAGAGCAAGCTCTGAGAAGAACTTTTCTTCAAGGTAAAAACAAAGAGATAAAAAACATCTCATCAAGGAAGAAGAACATAGTTCTTTTTTCAGATCATAGATCTATAAGACAAAGGTCTTTCACAAAAAAGATCATAGCATCTCATCATAAAAAGGGGGGAAGAAGAATTTCATTCTCTTCAGATCATAGGTCTACAAAGACAAGGTCTTTCACAAAAGAAAATAGAAGAGATTGTAACATCTCCTATAAAAATAAGAACTTTATTGTTAGAACCATAAGACAAAGTCTCTTGTAAGCGAGAACTTATTTCTCAGATCACGAAATTGATCAGAAGCGCTCTGCGCTCATTGTCTGGCGCTCAGCACCAATCGCGCCACGTGCTCTTCACGTGTGTGCTCCTTCATAAGAAGGACCTTAGTGCTCCAAATCTGTTGACCAACGCCAAGCGCGCCACGTGCTCCTCACGTGTGCGCTACTTAACAGAAGCGCTCTGCGTTCATTGACTAGCTCTCAGTGCAAAGCGCACCACGTGCTCCTCACGTGTGCGCTACTTAACAGAAGTGCTTTGCGCTCATTGACTGGCTCTCAGCGCCAAGCGCATCACGTGCTCCTCACGTGTGCGCTGAGGGAACATAACTGTTCTTTAAATAAAGCCCCATAGCTATAATGAGTGCTCAGCACTCAATAAAAGACAAAAACGGTTGTCAGAACCCAAACCAATGCTCAGCATTGTTAAATGAAAAGGGACTGAGCCTAATTAAATGTCCAACATTTTAACCGAATGGACCGACCCCAAGTTGGCCATAAATCCCTAATTCAGATTATTTGAGCCCATATGCTCATAAATCTTTGATCTTAGTCCCAAACTTGACTACAGATCTCCCAAACAATATCGGTTCAAGGGTACATCTCTTCACTCCTATGATATGTGTCGTTGTAATCCTTCAACGTCTTCAGAGAGGTGACGGGTCCCGACAACCAGACATTCCACGGACTGTGGAGTCCTTAAACTCATGGACTATGATGTTCTTAAACTTACGGACTGTGGGGTCCTTAAACTCGTGGACTATGATGTCCTTAAACTTTACAGACTATGATGTCTCTAAACTACCATGGACTGTGAGGTTCTTAAACTCATAGACTTTGATGTCTTTAAACTTTACAGACTATGATGTCTTTAAACTGTCACGGACTATGATGTCCTTAAACTTCTGGACCGCAATGTCCCTAAACTAAAACAAAAGAGTCCAAATGCTCTTTTGTTGGATCTAAATGATCCTGTTGAGTAGATCTTAGTCTAAAAGTAGACTAACGTATCCTTAACAAACGTTTAAATTGATCTTAGTCTCAAATGAGATTAACGATCTTTAAACCCAACCCAAAAACCAAATCTAAGAAAATACGGATTTGGACTAATCCACGCCCTACGGGCGACAACATAAATTAGTCTCCGTATACAATCCACGGGCAACCGAAAATAAAACAAACACACATGACACGGAGTGACCATCCGGAGAAGGAGAAAGTTGTTGCCGCGATGTGGTAGCGTAATTAAATGCAGGGGCTTGCGCCTACAGGGAAGAGCATCCCCATAATCAAAAACCCCTCAAATGAGGGGGAATCTGACGAAGTCTGCTACATCGGCCACATCCGTCTAAACCTTCGATACATGGTGCAATAAACCACCTTGGCATCATTGGAGAGGTGGACGGATAAAACCAAATAGCATCTGTCCCTAAATTCAGGCAAGGCGTCCTACGCAGTTCCGTCTCTGTTTTTAGCGGCGAACAGATTCTGGCACGCCCTGTGGGACCTTTTTTTCTTTCCACTCCACACTTCGTGTGTCGTGTTTAGCGAACGAATCGCGGTTTGCTATGGTTGACCTTGGATTCGAGGTACTAAGATTTGTTGTCTTACTCCGTGCAGAGAAAATGGCTTCCAACTGCACAAACTACAACAACTGCAACAACTCCCATCCCGTCCTTGCCGGAGGAGTGACCTATGGGCCTCAAGCGGCCTCCCTTTTTACGATTCCAGTGGAACAAGTGACTCATGCCACCACTGGACTGTTCTTTGGGACCATGTTCCCACCCATGAGCTTCAACGCCCCACTGCCATCGCAAGAAGCTCCAAAGAAGTCGGTCTTCGATCGGCTTGCAACTATCGCGGCCCCTCTCAACGGGTCACCCAAATCCAACGCCTCGGTCTTTAACAGACTAGGCCAAAGCTCTAATGGGTCCGTGAAGAAGACCGTGATACCTGAAGGGGTTATCTCAAAACGGATAGCCATCCCCGCTCCAGGCGAAGTCACCAAGGCTGCTACCCCTGCTCAAAAGTCTGCCCTCGACAGGTTGACCATCCCTTCTCAGCGAACGTCGGTCTTTGATAGGATGGCACCAACTGTAACCCTTCACCAAAATAGGGGCATGAAGAAGCTACCCCGAAAACGGAAATGATCCCATCTGCATGACATGCTCGACGTCACCACTGGCGCCGAGTAAGGAAAGCTAGGGCAGTTCCCCTTCTGGATTGACTCCACCAGCTCCGATGGTAGAAATCGACGCCGCTGTTCCAACTAGGAACAGCTTTGAACCACTCAGGAGGGTGCACAAAAATTCTCCGACTGCCATGTTAAAAAGATCTCCTCCGCCTGTAGAGAATGTTACAAACTCGAAGCATGAGCAGCCCCCTCAGCGGCTGTCTTCCAAAATCCACAAGGTCTGGCGAAGAGTCCAGGATTCTGTGATCGACAAGGACTATTCATGTCGACAGAAGAAGTTGAAGACTCAACAGGAAGAGGACCATCCCTCCGCCATGCCACGCAAAGTATCGTCTGCTCAGGTGCCTACTGCAACAGCCCCCTCAACTTTAATCGTCCATAAAAAGAGGAAGGCGGGGAAGATCCCTATGCCTGCGACGAATCTCAAGGACACTAAACCCAGACGCTCCAAGTCTGGGGGCATGGTGGTGCATACTATTTATATGGCTTCCGGAAAAGAGGAGAGCCGTGCTTCCGGGGGTCATCGACCACTCACCCGATCCGTAACAAAGGCCCAGGAGCAACAACAGAAGCTTCAGGAAATGTTGGCAAATATGGCCACACTCACTGGGCCAAAAGAAAGCCCAGAGACGTCATCGGAGCAGCGACAAGAACAGGAAACTGATGCCGAATTCCTCCGAAGAATGCTCGAGAGGAAAGATAAAGAGGCCACGGAACAAGCGGCCAACATAAAACAAATGGCGCTTTTATTCCAAGACATGGTCGGCATGATGATCCAGCCGGACCCTTCATTCGAAGAGCTTCTAGTAATAATCGAAGACGATAGAGGGGAGTCATCGAACCCTCTTCCGGCTCTATCAGCAGCCAAAGAGGAGACGATCTCCAAAGCCGCACTGGATGATTATATCGCTCAACAGATACGAGCCCATCAGGAGAGCGAAGAGGCCGGCAAAATTGTTAAGACTGGACGATCCTATCCGGGTTGGTATGACCAAATAAAGTACCTGCCGGGATATACGATCCTTAAATTCCATGTATATAAGGGGACGGGGAATCCACACTAGCACGTTGCTCAATTCAGAGCCTTGTGCGGTAACACCGGAGGTGACGATAAGCTACTACTACGCCATTTCGTTGGCAGCTTGTCAGAGATAGCGTTTGAATGGTACTCTGTGCTCCCGAACGACTCCGTTAAGACATGTGCAGAAATGGAGCTACTGTTTACACAGCGGTTCGCATGCGCCAGCGAACGCACCCCGATCATGGCATTGATCAACGCCAGAGTGAAACCGGGAGAGACATGGGTGCAGTATGCAATCTGGTGGCGGAACTTATGGTCGAGATACGACGCATAAAAGAAGCTCCTGCCGTGGGCATGTTCATGTGGACCCTTGACCCTCAGTCGACCATATCTCAATTCATGATTTTCTTCAAGCCGACCACCTTCCCGGCCTTAATTGACAAGCTAACCCAAATGGACCAGAGGGGTCATAGGCCTTTCTCTTCAAAGACGGATTTTTGAAATGAAAAGGGCAAAGGGAAAGCAACCTTCGTCGCCGACGCTCAACAACAACCGAGTAGCCCGAGACCGGTTGTTCGCCAAAGCAACAAGCGGCGATCCCTCGATGAGAAGTTGAGCCGCCCTTTACTCATTCTCTCGGGATAAAACAACGAGACTGTTTGAACTGGCGGTGCGCAACGGGCTCATTATCCTGCCGGAGCCGAAACGCTTACTGCAGCCCGGAGACGTTAATAGTCCCAATTATTGCCCCTACCACCGAACATTGGGCCATTTAATCGAAGATTGCCACGTCTTCAAAAACTGGATTGAAGACCAATACCAGCAAGGCAAATTCGCGTTGTCTGAAAACTGGAAGGTAAACCAGCCACAACCACATGCTCCGAAAAAGATGGACATGCCAGGGGCATCGTGCTCATTCGTAGTGGAAGCTCTATGGGAAGTTGTTCTTTCGGCAAAAACTAAAAGAATGCTGAAAGATCTTCAAATATGTCCGGCGATCTGGTGGAAAAGCCCGCTAGAGCCGGAGATCATCGAGGGGATGCTGAAACCACGCCCAACATTGGGAGTTAATAGCGATGGGCAAAACACCCAGGCCCAGCCGTCAAAGCCTTCGAAGAAAAAGAAGAATACCAAAAAGCCCACGCAGTTTGATGATAAGCGCACGGATCTGCAAAAGCATATTGACGTGCTGGAGGAATACAACCAGAAGGTGCGGACCCCAGTCACACTCCAGGAATTTCTTAACCATATCCTTGATAACAGAGGCAATGACAATGATGAGGGAGACGATGCGTCAGAAGAACCCGAAGATTATGTGGCAGGTTGTCACATGATCTCTCACTCGTCAATAGACGATAAAGAAGCTCCTGATGCAGAGAAGCTGGGGGCAGAATCAGTACCAAAATCCTTGGAACCGTCCGATGAGTTGATTGACATGTTGCTAAACGAAGCTCTTCAGAAAAGCAAAGCTGACAGAGAGCGGGAAACGGCCATGTACGAAAGGGCCAAGCGTCGGCGTCAAGTTGAAGAAGCTCCGGTAATAGGAAGCCATAGAATACCCCAACTGGATCGAAGCATCCCTATCGCCAGCAAAAGCAAGCTTAAAGCAAGGAAACGATTCGCTGGGGCCCTGTCAATGGGAATGAAGTTGCCCTCTTTCAGAGGAAATTCTACTGGCGGTATACATCTTGATGAAGCGAACATATATCCTAACTTCTGCTTATACCATCAGAGGATTGCACACCCTACCGAAGAGTGCATGTCCTTTAAAACTTGGTGGCAGGGATATGTTGCCCACCGACAACACGTCCAGCGAGTGAAGCGCAAGACTCTTCGGGAACAGAGAAGCACAACAAATGAGCGCAAAAGAACTGCCGGCAACTGTCACATAGTTGACACCAAGGGATCGCAAGTTCTCACTTTTGGAAGTGACTCTGATAAAGAAATAGCCCTCAGCCCTCTCTTTAAGAAATCCACCTCCGACACAAAAGATACGAAGATTTGCGAGAATATCCAGCTGCGTAATCGTACGTTGCCCGAAAAAATCTCGGACGTATGAACAACGGACCGAAACTTCTTTAAACTACTGCAAACCCCCGGCATCTCCAGGCTGACGTGGTAAAAAAAACGGTACGTCCATAAGCAAGATGGGCACGAATGAAAACCCAAAATGGCTCCGTGAGTAAAAACAGCAAGGCTAGCGGCGATATTTGTGAAAACCCTAAAGGGCACAGACTCGTAAAAAAAATTTAAAAAAAATGGTACGTCCATAAGCAAGACGGGCACGGATGAAAACCCGAAAGGGCTCCGTGAGTAAAAACAGCAGGGCTACAGGCGAGTTTGTGAAAACCCTAAAGGGAGCAATCTCATTAAAAGACACTTGCAAGGTCCTCTCGACCTTGTAAGGAGAAAACTACCTGCGTGAGATCCTTACGACTCATAAAGGATCGACACACTTAGGGATCCGCACGATTCCTAAGGAGAAATTACACTTACGAGATCCTCACGACTCGTAAGGAGAACCCTCTTATGAGACCCTCATGGCTCATAAGATTCAAAAGCCTTAAGCTACAGGGATCTGAATATGTTCTTAAGCCATCACCTTTCTCAGACTGCCCTACAAGCGGTTTAATACTGACCCTTGTATACAATCCACGGGCGCAAATAATCATTTCCTTTCCGAGTCCCATCAACGACAAGGAATGCCCTCATTTGATGAACAAACACTTGAAAGTCCTCTCGACTTATAAGGAGAAAACACTCTTATAAGATCCTTACGACTTATAAGAGACACACACTTAGGAATCCTCACGATTCCTAAGGAGAAAATGCACCTACGAGATCCTCACGACCCATAAGGAGAAACACCTTTATGAGACCCTTACGGCTCTTGAATTCAAAAGCCTTAGTCGACAGGATTCTAACCTTATTTGCTAAGCCATCTTTGTTTAAATCGACAAAGGCAAATGATGATTCGCTCTTGCCAATGTCCCAGTTGTAGCAATGCTGATGCCTATATCGGTATCAAGTTCCAAGTCCTTTCACGGCAAATGATGATTCGCTCCTGGCAATATTCCAGTCGCAGCGATGCTGATGCTAATATTGGTATCAGATCTTGAGTTCCGTACTCAGAAAAAAAATGCATGTAAAATAGCCGAAATGATGGGGCAACTTGCAACAAAATCAGCAAGTAAAATATATGCATACAAAAAATAGCCGAAATGATTGGGCAACCAGCAATAAAAAGCAACGAGTAAAAAGAAAAAAAAACAGCCGAAATGATTGGGCAATCGCGACTTTCGCGATACAAAAAACTGAAATGACAGAGCATCACGGAAAGAAAACAAAAATATATATGAAATAATGAAATTTTTGCCCTGCAGGTAAGTCCATACTGACCCCTGTATACAATCCATGGGCATAAACGAAAAGGAACCGCGTGTCCCAACAAACTCTGTCAAAGGGAAAGTCTGATCTCGACAGCAACATATGCATCCCAGAAGACCAACAATGGCGTTCCTTCTCAACTCCAGCAGGATGCAAACGTAACGTCAACAACCGACTTCAGGGTCGCAACCAATCAGAGCCACGACAAAGTCCCTAGTTCCAAATCTCGACGGCCACGTCTACAGCCTGGAGAAAAACAACGGCATTCCTCCTCATTCCAGCAGGATTCGGACATGACATCACCAATCGGAGCCACGGCAAAGTCCCCGGTTCCAAGACTCTACGGTTCACAGACAACCTAGCGTCATCCAATGACCCCGTTGCGGAAACACATCATCAATTGACCCCGTCGCGGAAACACGTCATCAAATGACACCGTCTCGGAAATACGTCATCCAATGACTATGTCTCAGAAACAAGTCAACCAACCCCAGGGAAATCAGTGTCCTTATCAAAATCTCTCAATTCAGAGAAATCAGCGTCCTTGGCAAGAACATCTCAATTCGCGTCGACCCGCAAGGAAATCGTTGTCTTTGCAGGAATCTCTCGATTCGTCTCAACCCCGAGGAAATCAGTGTCCTTGGCAAAAACCTCTATTCAGGAAGATCAGCGTCCTTGATGAGAGCATCTTGATTCGTGTAGACCCGCAAAGAAATCAGTGTCTTTGCAAGAATATACGACGTCAACAAACGGAGCCATGGCAAAGACCCCTAGATCCAAATCTCGACGGTTCACAGACAGCCTAGAGACTAAAACGGAGCCATGGCAAAGTCCCCTAGTTCCAAATCTCGACGGTTCACAGACAATCCAGAGACAACCTCGACATTCGACGCAATATTGCAGGCATAATGTCAACCAACGAAGCTAAGGAAAATCTCCCGCTTCAGGGTCTTGACGGCAACTCAAATGAGACCTGAAAAGACTATCGAAGATCATCCCACACCAGCGCGGAGTGGTCATAACTCATCGAGGCTCCCAAACTGAGCCTAACCTCAAGTAAAAAGTGACATAGAATACCCTAACGCTTGCTCTTTCGACGGTAATATTACCTGGAAGATTACTTGAAGACGTCTTGTCCAGCCCCCTAAGGATCGGAGACACGACAGTCATGGGGCTACCCGAACAACAAGATTGCATATCGGGGAATATATCGGCCAATGCGACGGTGTGACGGGTAAAAAAACCCTAGTACCATAGACCCTAACGGACTTCTATTAGCAAGAGTTAACTGTGACGTTAGGAAACCCTTACGAGAACTTCTCGATTCGTCTCGCCTCATGAGGAAATTAGTGTCCTTGTGAGAACTTCTCGATTCGTCTCGACTCATAGGGCAAAGCCTTAGGCAACGGGGATAAGAAACTGTTTCCTAAGCACTGGGGCCCTACAAGTCGGTCCAAGATAGACTATTGCATACTATTCACAGGCCACACTCTCCAAAGTCGAATATCGACAAGGGAGGAAACAACCACTTACGAGTCCTCTCGACTTGTAAGCGGGAAAAATTCTCTTGTGAGATCTTTACGACTCTTAAGAGAAAACACACACTTAGGAGTCCTCACGACTCCTAAGGAGGAAATACACCTACGGGATCCTCTCGACTCGTAGGGAGAAAAGTCTTTATGAGACCCTCACGGCTCATAAAGTTGGAAAGCCTTAGGCGGCAGATCTGAACCTGTCTCCTAAGCCATCGCTGCCCTACAAAGAGTTCAAGATGAACTGTTATCTATCGTCCACAAGATACATTTGCTGAAATCACTTGCCAACAACACAGCAGAGAAAAGAAAGCGATGGTCAGAGATAAAAAAATGTGTCCTTTATTCATGAATCCAATTGAATACGAGATGCATCATATAAAATAAAAATGAAATGAATACATGTTATTCATAAATTACAATCAATACAAAGATGACTATTGAAAAGGAGGCGATTTTAGCAAATCAGCAAGCCGTTTGCACACTCCTCTCAACTCCTTTTCATGAGCAGCTGCCGCGGCCAGCTCAGCTTCGACTCGGGCCCGTTGCTACAAACAGGATGAAACCTTTTCATCTATTTCTCGATGAGCTGCCTCACGACTCTGCGCATCTTTCTCAATGAGATCGAGCTTCTGCCTCAGTGTTAGCCCATCAGAAATACATCATAGGAGGCCCTCAAAGATAGCTTTCAGCTGTGCAGCATTCGAGTCAACCTGGGTGCGCAGCTGGGCGGATTCGCCTGAAGCCTCCTCACGTTCCTTCCGCCTTAAGGTCGCCTCTTGTTCGAAATGGCGGAAGAGGGAACGCTCTGCTCAACCCACGCAGCCCGCTGGGAGTTCAAAGCCAACACTTCTGGAGCAGGACGCCTGAGCTCAATCTCATGCAGGCAGGTCTCGATCTTTCTGCAGTAATTAACCCAAGACTTGACGACACCTTTGTCATGGAAGTTCACGAGCATCGCCAACATAGGATTAACCTCAGCAGCAAAATCTGCAGCAAATATGAGGGCTTCACCATCAAGATCCTTAATGAATTCACTTAACATGCACATGCTAGTTGCAGCGCCTCTAGAGGATGGACGTCTGGAAAAGGGCCCTGCAGGCATTAAGATTCGAGACTCGAAGGGAGCTGGAATTGGTGCGATCGCTACAAAACGAATCATAATCAGATGCCGGCTCAAGAGATAAAAAAAATGCATGAGTAATAGGGTCTACTATACCGGCTGCGACAGGTGGTAAAGCTGGGAGTGCCGGAGGCGCGACTATTCTCTCGTCCCCTCCTCCAATCTGTAACGCTGCAATCAATACAAAGAAGAATTAGCAACGACATGTTTGCCTATAAAAGAATGAAAGGGATGTCGGTTAGAAGCTATACTCACCGACACTAGCAGGCAGACTGGCTTCCGACTGGAAGGAGAAATGCGGGTTCAGCACCTGATAAAGATGGTCAAAAAGGACTCCTGCACGATTATAACAATATGATGTTCGTACAAAGCGTATATTACCTACAATGAAACCGATAAGTCACAAACATATACCTTCCAGCACTCCAGACGACATGGGAGAAGGCAACGGAACAACAGCCGTCACGGTGGCGACCAGAGGCGCTTCAGATGGCGCAATCTCCGCATTTACTGCACCTACACTCAAAACGAACAAAATATCATCAGACGGGGATGAACGGGATCGAAAGATAAAAAGAAAACGGTGACCCTGGATCTACCTGATAAGTCGCCAACCGAAACCGCGGCGAGAGCATCGCTAGGCACAGCATCTCCTTCACTCTCCGCCATTGGAATAGTTTCTGCGCCCATGGCCTCGTCCCCCGATTTGACAAGGGCCGTCGTGACACTCGCGATACCCACCGATGGCAAGGAACCATAAGGAGAAAGAGCGGTGATTGGGGCAGTCCAGGACTCCCGAGAGAGAGTAGCCGCTTCGGGCTCTGTGGTCGCTATCTTCTCGCCTACCGCCTCATCGCCGATACTTGGCCCTGCAAGACATATTATATCAGAATTTACGGATAGAGTAAAAATGAAAAGACCGGGCTTTGCATTACCTTGCGAAAGATTCTGGGTTGCCTCCCGAGCCGCGCGCACAACCTGTCTATGAGCGGTAGACAGAGCAGCTGGAACATCCTCTAGAGGAATAGAAACAGATGGGGTTGTACTTGATCTTGCACCCACAGCCAAGCTGGCATCACGTTCTCTCACCGCACGCTTCCTACGCTTCCTTTCGGTCTGAGCAGTGAGGCGATCTCCGCAAAACCTACGTCAAAGGGATGTCATCGTTGTTTCCCCCAATCAGAGCAAAGCTCTGTTTGAATTTCAAAAATTCAAAAATTGAAGCAACACTTCAGATTCCTTGCGCTGCGCGCAATGCGCCACGTGTCAAAAGCAGACACGCCAGCGCAGCGCCCAAGGCAGCGCACCCAATCAAAGCAAGGCTCTATTTAAAAGAAAAATAAAAGAAGCAACGCTTCAGCTGATTTGCGCTCTGCGCTGCGCGACACGTGGCAGCGCAGTTGCGCTGCGCTCTGCGCTGCGCGACACGTGTCAAGCGCAGGTGCACTTGCGCCAACTGTGCCAGCACTAAAACAGAATTAAAAATTCTGAAAAATCTTTCTGATCTTATTAAAACAATAAGATTCTCTTCTGTAAAACAGAAGCCCTTGGATCAAAGATCCAACAGTGGGGAAAAATCCCTAAATCACTCAGAGAAAGATCTCTTTAACTAATTTAAAAAATCTATTGGCACTATATAAAGGCCCCTAGACTCCAAGTCTAAAACACGAAGAGATATTCAGAACTCTTCTAGAAAATTTTGAGAAGAGCTCAGAGAAAAAAAAAGGTAAAAACCTTTGAATAAAATGGAGAATTTTCTTCTATAAAGATCAATGATCAAAGAACAGATCAAGATCTTCAATTAAAAAGGAAAAAAAGATAAAAAAAAAGAAGAAGATCCAATCACAAAAAGATTAAAAGAAGTATTACTTCACAGATCATTTGATCTACATAAAGGCATTGCCTTTTGATGAACCATTGGTTCTGAAATCTTAAAAGATTCTTTTCTTTAATCCAAAATTGGATCAAGATATTAAACAGTGCCCTGCACTTATAAATCTGCACTGTTGCGCTCTTGGGTTGGCGCAAGCCACCAGAGAGTGCCACGTGTCAGCCCCAGAACAAACTGCGCCTTGCGCTTTAAAAACAGAGCACTGCTCACTTAAATTGGCGCACTGCACCAGAGCGCGCCACGTGTCAGCAGCGCAACGCACTGCGCTTGCGCTCACCAGAGTGCGACACGTATCACCTCCACATGCTCTTGCGCTCATTAATTGGCGCAGAGCGCCTGACAGGCCACGTGGCCACTATCAGATCATTAATGCTCTGCATTATTTAAAGAGGGTCGAGCCCAATTAAAAAAAGGCCTAACAGGCCTAATAAAATGCAATGCATTATTTTTAAAAAGGGCAGAGCCCAAACAAAGGTCTGTCAGACCAAAACAGATGTTGTGCATCATTTAAAAAGGGGCAGAGCCCAAATAAAGGTCCAACAGAGACCAAGATTAATGCTATGCATTATTAAACAAAGGGCAAAGCCCAAGCCAAGGCCTAACAGGCCAACTACAAATAAAAATGTTGAACATCCTCAACTGGACTTAGCCCAATTCTGGCCGTAAGTCTTCAAATTAAATTGACTGAGCACGACTGCTCTCTTAAATCAATTTACACCCGGTTCAAGGGTACATCTCCGAACTCCTCTGACATCTGCCGTTGTAATTCTTCAACGTCGTCAGAAAGGTGACGGGTCTCGACAACCACACATCGATACAGACTAATGCGTCCTTAAACTCACGGACTAATGCGTCCTTAAACTCACGGACTTATGCGTCCTTAAACTCACGGACTAATGCGTCCTTAAACTCATGGACTAATGCGTCCCAATCAAAATGGGAATAATAAACCTCCCAACCAACTTTGGTTCAAGGGTACATCTCTGAACTCCTCTGACATCTGTCGTTGTAATCCTTCAACGTCGTCAGAGAGGTGACGGGTCCCGACGGCCATACATTCAATCGACCACTATGTCCCTAAACTGGAATAATATAGCCCAAATGCTCTTTTGTCGGATCTAAACGACCCCGTTAAGTTGATCTTAGTCTTAAATTAAACTAACGTATCCTTAACAAACATTTAAGTTGATCTTAGCCTCAAATATGGCTAACGTATCCTTAAACCAAAATCCCAAACCCAAATCTAAGAAAATACGGATTTGGACTAATCCACGTCCTACAAGCGACGACATAAATTAGTCTCCGTATACAATCCACGGGCAACCACAAACAAAACAAACACCCACGACACGAAGTGAAATTATGGAGAAGGAGAAAGTTGTTACCGCGATGTGGTAGCGTAATTAACTGCAGGTGCTTGCGCCTGCAGGGAAGAGCGTCCCCACAATCAAAAACCCCTCAAACGAGGGGGAATCTGACGAAATCTGCTACATCGGCTGCATCCGTCTAAACCTCCGATACACGGTGCCATAAATCAACTTGGCATCTTCGGAGAGGTGGACGGATAAAACCAAATAGCATCTGCCCCGAATCACAGGCAAGACGTCCATGTCGCGCCATCTTTCGGAGGGGATCAATCGTCTAACCAAGTTCTGCCTCTGGAGTCGCTACGGCTTCCGTCATCGGCAGTTTAAGTGAAGCCTCATGTAATACCAATGGGAGAGCTGGGGCCATGATAGACGGCTCTGGAAGCGTTGCCGTATCACCGCTCAGGATCGGCACCGCGCTTGGGATAACCGGGGTCAAAATAGTCCCTGCAATAAGACAAAAGAAAGGGTCAAGCCACAAATGAAGAAAAAAGGGAATGAAGGCATGATAAGCGGAATTATACCAAGGCTCAAAGAAGCACGGAGCCTCTCTTCCTCTTCAAACGTTTTAAGGGAAGACACAAGAGCCTTTTCGACAGAGATACATGTTGAATAAGAAAGAGTCAGTCAAAGCATAAATATAAAAAAGATAAGAAAAGGAGATAACCGCAGAAAGATACGGCTGAAGCCTACCTGACTGTGAAATCATGATCCGTGCGGCTTCATCGCGAGCCAGTTGCTCTGAAGCCGCGAGGGAAGCTTGAAGATCGGTATCATCCGCAGGCTCGATAAATAGACCTCCATTGGTCCTGTATTCACTCAAGCCCTCGCTATAGGGAGCATGGGGCTCCTGGCCGAGTACGACGTCGATAGAAAACATCGACTTCTTTTTTTCTGTGAGCGAGTGCCGGCAGCCAATAACACGAGCTTGCGCTTGGCAGGCAACTTTGGGCGACAAGTCCCGATCTCCGTACCCATGCTAGAATCGGGTGACGCTGCAGCCACCACTTCTATAGGCGCACAAGGTAGACCCTTATCAGGAAAAGCACGCGGAACCACAGCCGCAGCAGCTTCTCTTAGGGGAAGACGAACGATGGTCCATCACTTTAAGGGAACGGTTGGGTTACCCGCTGGGACAGCACCCTTGCGATCAAACAATAATCGTTTTTATTCCCTGATAACAGTGCCCATCGCATGATGGTACCATCCCACGTACACATTCAAAGCTTTCGGGACACATCTTGGCTCGCTGATAAAGAAGTTAGACCCGGTATTTAGCCGCATGAAATGGTGCAACGCATTATGGATACCTTCCTATGTAGCGGTAGGCTCGGCTAAAAAGGCTTCAAGCGGAACACCCTGATTGTAGCTTGATTGTTGAGAAAAGTGGTGCGAGTTGTATCTCATGAACAACGCCGCATCATTCTACCTAAACACTAAAAAGCCCGGCCTGATTGAATATAAGTGAAGAATCTCCCGAGCTTTCAAGGTAGAAGCCCCGTCTTTGAAGGTGTCCCGCAGCGGCTGCACTGTCTTAGCAGATTCCTTGCCGATAGTCATGACCATATCGATGAAGGTCATGCTATCCTCGATGGTACATGGGCGAAGAATCAGACCCCGAGCCTCTCACTGGGTTGGCTCCAAAGCGGAAGCATCAACCAACCGCATAACCCGAGGAAAGTTATAACTTTCGAAGAAATGAGGCCTCTTATAGATTCTAAAGGCACCGAGTATGTGCAGCTCGAGCCACAAAGTGAAATAATGCATCGAGAAGTTTACGGGCCGTATCCCCGGTTGAGTAGTATCTGCCGCCAGGCTAAGGCCATGATACAAATGAGCCAGTCCAGCAATCCCAACAGCAACCTGCGTCCTTTCAACCATTCGGTGAGCCAGGTAAAAAACGGACGGCCTCATGTAGCGAGGATGCATGGGGAGCGCAAATCAACTCAACCATAAACCGAGGAACCCTAAAAAGAACACCTCTTCGTTGATGTCTTGAGCAGCGAGTTCTGAAAAGGGGACGACCGCGGCATTTGAAAGGAAGAAATTCTTTTGATCTGCTTCCGCTGTCTGCCGGCTATCCAAGCCAAAACCGAAGGGATCGTCGAGCTTGGCGAACTTCGCACCTTGTTTCGATAAGACTTCCAGACGAAGAAAACGGGCGATAAAATCTGTAAAGCTGACCCCGTGACTTCCGGATGCAAGAAATAGGCTCTCGTAAATATTTAGCACCTTGATCAAGCTTGGGAATCGGTGCTGAATAGCATTCTCTGGGGTCAGACCCATTACTACCGAGCGAGTGGCGAAAATATACTCGTCATGGGGTAATATCTCCTCATAATGTTCCCCTCTAACAGGCAAGCCGGAGATCTCTGCGAACTCCTCTAAAGAGATTGAAACTTCCCGATCCACTAGAAGGAAGGTGTGAGTTAGAACGTTCCATTGTTCCAAAAAGGTTTTGACCCACCATACAGGGGGCGTGGAATACTGGAAGAAAGAAGCATAAATAGCATAGTATAGCCCAAGCTTCAGCAGCTGCGATTTCTTAGCCGACAAAATGTACTGGGCCCACTGCAAATATCCAGCTGAGTGGCGGGGTGTCAAACCTATCATGTACGGCTGCCCCCATGGGCGCGACTCACCTTGACATATACGCCGCCCCAAGATATCCAAAGCCATCGGCGGCTGTACGGGTATCGCGGCCATGGAAGGCTGAAGGCAACCCTTCGAAGTCCAATTGACCTCCTCTACAGCGTAGTTCACTGGGGGTGGGTAGGCATAGTGAATGGCGGAGATCACCTCCAAAGGTGCTGCACAAGAAAAGCTGTGTCGGCCCCTGATAATTTTATTGTACCACATACCCATAGATGAAGGTTCTTTTGCTCCGGGTCATGATCTTTGATCAACGCGAAGACTTCTCTGTCCACAGGCGCTTCAGGGAATCCGCTTTCCTAATGGAAGAACGGGAAAGAAGTGTCGAAAGACATAGTACCTGCGCGAAAAAGAACAAGAATTAGCCATCAATGCTACAGTTCAAGTTTTGGTACGGGTACTTTAAATTCGTACCGCATTGCAATGCAGTGGAAAGGGACCAAAGGGGACCCACACAATCTAGATGACGGCTCATCATTGATGAGACAGTCACTCATTAATGAGGAAATCCTAAAAGGATTCTCATTTAATGAGGGCCCCTCGGGCCAAGGAGTAAAACTCCCTTGAGAGCAGCGCTCTGCAACAGAGTGACATCTGTCAACTCTAATCATGAGAGGAATAAAATTCCTTAAAAATTTTAAGAGCTATACTCTGTGAAGACGATGAAATCATCCATCAAAAACCTAAAAAAAAGCAAGGATTTTACAGAATAAAAACTCTGAGATCTTCAAGAGCTGTTAACAAACTCTAAAAGTTCTTCATGGAAGATGAACAGTAGTTCAGTTCATGGGTTAAAATCGCCCTAAAAAAGATTATATCCTGAAGTCTATGATCTAAAAATGAGCACAGCTCTGTCGATGGGTAAAACCCTAAAATATATTTTTCTAAGATCTTTGATCTGAGAAGAGCAAAGCTCTATTAATAAGTTCAATTCTTACCGAATTTGGGCAGAGTTTTGGCTCTGAGAAATTTCTTAAGGGAGAAAGCTGGGCTGTGAAAGAGAATTAAATTCTCAAGAAACAAGAACAAATCGAGAAGATGAACAAGCAGTCATCTTAAAGGGCATAAGGTCCTATTTATAGACGTTGGAAGTTGATCCGACTTCCAAGAACAATTCAACGGTGGAAAGTCTGCCACCGCCGCACTCACGTGTGGGCCACGTGAGCGCAACGGTGGAGGGGCATTTGTTTCCCCCAATCAGAGCAAAGCTCTGTTCAAATTTGAAATTTGAAATGAGGCAGCGCTCACGTGCAAAGCATGAGAGCACTAGCGCTAGATGCGCCAGCGCAAAGAGTCAAAGGCTCTGATACAGCGCTTAGGTACAAAACACGAGAGCGCTAGCACTAAGTACGCCAGCACCAAGAGTCAAATACTCTGATGCAACGCTCACGTGCAAAGCACGAGAGCGCTGCGCCAAGTGCGCCAGCGCTAAGAGTCAAAGACTCTGAGGCAGCGCTCACATGCAAAGCACAAGAGCGCTAGCGCTAACAGCGCAAGCGCTGAGAGTCAAAGACTCTGATGCAGCGCTCACGTGCAAAGCACAAGAGCGCTAGCGCTTAGTGCGCTAGTACCAAGAGTCAAAGACTCTGATGCAGCGCTCACGTGCAAAGCACGAGAGCGCTAGCGCTGGAATTAAATGTTCCCCACCTTTGGATCAAAGATCCAACAAAAATGACTAAAAATCATCAGATTACCTCTGAAAATTAGAGCACCGTTGGATCAAAGATCCAATGGTGATTAAAAATCACCAAGATACAGAATAAGTTCTGTATGGGAAAAGATTTTCCCAATCTTGTTAAAAACAAGAAGATTGCCTTCTGTAAAACAGAAGCCCAAGGATCAAAGATCCAACTGTGGGAAACATCCCCAAATCAATTAGAGAAAAGATCTCTTCAACTGATTCAACAAATCAGCCTCCCTTATATAAAGGACCCAAGACTTCAAATCTTGTAGAGAGGAACCCCCCCCCCACCCCAAGCTTTGAGAAATTTCAAAGAAAAGAACAAGCTCTGAGAAGAAGAACTTTTCTTCAAGGTAAAAACAGAGAGATATAAAACATCTCATCAAGGAAGAAGAACATAGTTCTTTTTTCAGATCATAAATCTATAAGACAGAGGTCTTTCACAAAAAGAGATCATAGCATCTCATCATAAAAGGGGGGATAAGAATTTCATTCTCTTCAGATCATAGATCTACAAAGACAAAGTCTTTCACAAAAGAAAATAGAAGAGATTGTAACATCTCCTATAAAAATAAGAACTTTGTTCTTAGAACCATAAGACAAAGTCTCTTGTAAGCGAGAACTTATTTCTCAGATCACGAAATTGATCAAAAGCGCTCTGCGCTCATTGTCTGGCGCTCAGCGCCAAGCGCGCCACGTGCTCCTCACTTGTGCGCTACTTCATAAGAAGCACCTTAGCGCTCCAAATATGGTGACCAATGCCAAGCGCGCCACGTGCTCCTCACGTGCGCGCTACTTAACAGAAGCGCTCTGCGCTCATTGACTGGCGCTCAGCGCCAAGCGTACCATGTGCTCCTCACGTGTGCGCTACTTAACAGAAGTGCTCTGCGTTTATTGACTGGCGCTCAGCGCCAAGCGCACCACGTGCTCCTTACGTGTGTGCTGAGGGAACATAAACTGTTCTTTAAATAAAGCCCCAGAGCTATAATGAGTGCTCAGCACTCAATAAAAAACAAAAACGGTTGTCAGAACCCAAACCAATGCTCAGCATTGTTAAATGAAAAAGGACTGAGCCTAATTAAATGTCCAACATTTTAACCGAATGGGCCGAGCCCAAGTTAGCCACAGATCCCTAATTCAGATTAATTGAGCCTATATGCTCATAAATCTTTGATCTTAGTCCCAAACTTGACTACAAATCTCCCAAACAATATTGGTTCAAGGGTACATCTTTTCACTCCTCTGATATGTGTCGTTGTAATCCTTCAACGTCTTCAGAGAGGTGACGGCTCCCGACAACCAGACATTCCACGGACTGTGGGGTCCTTAAACTCATGGAATATGATGTTCTTAAACTTTACGGACTGTGGGGTCCTTAAACTCATGGACTATGATGTCCTTAAACTTTATAGACTATGATGTCTCTAAACTACCATAAACTGTGAGGTCCTTAAACTCATAGACTATGATGTCTCTAAACTACCATGGACTGTGAGGTCCTTAAACTCATAGACTATGATGTCTTTAAACTTTACAGACTATGATATCTTTAAATTGTCACAGACTATGATGTCCTTAAACTTCTGGACCGCAATGTCCCTAAACTAAAACAATAGAGTTCAAATGCTCTTTTGTTGGATCTAAATGATCCTGTTGAGTAGATCTTAGTCTAAAAGTATACTAACGTATCCTTAACAAACGTTTAAGTTGATCTTAGTCTCAAATAAGATTAACGATCCTTAAACCCAACCCAAAAACCAAATCTAAGAAAATACGGATTTGGACTAATCCACGCCCTACGGGCGACAACATAAATTAGTCTCCGTATACAATCCACGGGCAACCGAAAATAAAACAAACAAACACGACACGGACTGACCATCTGGAGAAAGATAAAGTTGTTGCCGCGATGCAGTAGCATAATTAACTGCAGGGGCTTGCGCTTGCAGGGAAGAGCGTCCCCACAATAAAAAAAACCTCAAACGATAGGGAATCTGATGAAGTCTGCTACATCGGCCGCATCCGTCTAAACCTTCGATACATGGTGTCATAAATCACATTGGCATCTTCGGAGAGGTGGACGGATAAAACCAAATAGCATCTGTCCCTAAATGCAGGCAAGACGGCATACGCGATTCCGTCTCTGTTTTCGGCGGCGAACAGGGACTGTACCTAACTAAAACCTATTTTCACGACTCCTTTGAGTCATGGTAGGGTAGTAATCAAAGCACAATGGGAACTCACACGAGACAAATGACGATCTCAGGTCGACAGACTAACCTGTACACATGTCACCTGGGAACTGCTATCTGACAATAGATATAATACCAACTAGCAGGTTCCCGGCGAGTCCGTTCAGTGTACTCATAACCCAATGAAAACCTGTATACTATCTTAGGTGAACAAACTAACACCAATGGCTTGTGAGTCCTGGCCACCGCCCCTCGTCGGGGTCTCGATCAGTATACACTAGTCTACACTGGAGTATCGATGCCCAGTCTCGAAACTCCCACGATTAGGGACATTTAAGGATTTTCTTATAGACCCCATCTCCCACATATATGATCTCCATCATAATACTGGTAGTTAAGCAAGAATCCTATGGGCTCTATCAATATGCAATAGTGATGATAAAGACAAACCAGATAGCATACTATTATTTCGAGTAAGAATGTTCTACCGGTATAGGTCCTCTCTCAATCATCATAATCACTTGCCTGCGACTACGATAATTGCCTTAAGGGCACTATAGCCAACAATACGACCTGTGTCCAGTGGTCGTCTGCAGCAGAGAATTTTATGCTGACTTCAAGGTGCTGGACATACTGAATTTCGATGTAGTTTTGGGTATGGGTTGGCTAGGAACTTTCTATGCTACCATCGATTGTCATCAAAGGAGAGTAGTGTTCGAGATTCCATAGCATCCGGTCTTTTATTTCAAGAGTGGAGACCGTACCCTGAATCCTAGCACATATAAAGCAAAACTAAGGAAGGCAGTGATTGCAACTCTAAAGGTGGGAGAAGATAAGCCAGAGGTAGTTCGAGAGTTTGATGATGTATTTCTTGAAGACATATCAGGTTTGCCTCCCGATCGAGCTCTTGAATTTGGAATTGATTTAGTACCTGGAGCACAACCGGTGATCAAAGCACCATACCGATTAAGTCCAGAAGGTTTGAAGGAGGTTCGTACTCAGCTGGACGAACTTCTGCAGAAAGGATAGATTCGTCCCAGTATTTTAAGTTGGGGATCTCCAGTGTTGCTTGTGAAGAAGAAGGAAGGTTCATACAGAATGTTCATTGATTATAGAGCTTTAAACGAAGTCACGATAAAGAACAAGTATCCACTACCGCGAATCGACGATCTGTTCGATCAGCTAAGCGGGTCTTGCATTTTCTCCAAGTTAGATCTTCGTTCGGGTTATCATCAGGTGAAGGTCAAAGAGTCGGATATTTCGAAGACGGCATTCAGGACTCACTATGGACATTATGAGTTTCTCGTGATGCCATTTGGAGTGACCAATGCACCAGCCATATTCATGAATCTGATGAATCAAGTTTTTTTAGAGTACCTAGACAGGTTCGTTATCATATTCATCGACGACATCCTGGTGTATTTTAAGAATCAGAAAGAGCACGCTGAACATTTACGAATTGTCCTGGAGAGTTTGTGACAACATCAACTCTATACCAAGTACACAAAGTGCGGGTTTTGGCTAGAATAAGTCGGATTTCTCGGACATATCGTTTCAGGTGAAGGAATCTTTGTGGATCCAGCTAAAGTATCCGCAGTAAGCGAATGGCCGACACCAAAGACAGTGAAGGACATTCGAAGTTTCTTGGGATTAGCGGGATACTATCGAAGATTTATTGATGGATTTTCGATGATTGCAACACCCCCGACCAAGCTCACACGTAAAGATGAAGAATTTATGTGGTCAGAAGCATGCGAATAAGCTTTCGTAGAACTTAAGTCAAGATTGACAACAGCGCCTATTCTCGTAATACCGAACCAATCTGGAGGTTTCATAGTGCATTGTGATGCACCCGGTAAGAGATTAGGATGTGTTCTACACTAGCACGGTAAAGTTGTAGCTTATGCATCAAGACAGTTGAAGATTCATGAGCACAATTATCCAACGCATGACTTAGAGTTGGCAGCTGTTATATTTGCACTAAAGATTTGGCATCATTACCTTCTTGGAGAATGGGTAGATATATACACAGACCATAAATGTCTGAAATATTTGTTTACTCAGAAAGAGCTGAATATGCTGCAGAGAAGATGATTACAACTTATGGCGGATTTTGACATCAACGTACAATATCATCCAGGGAAGGTGAATGTAATACCTGATGCACTTAGTCACCAACCACTATCAATGAATCTCACCGCACAGTGGAAGCTACAACAAGACTTGCATCAGATGGAGATAGAAGTGATCATGTCAAGTAATGCTTCAAGTTTGATGAACTTACAAGTTCAGTCTACAATTATCAATCAGATCAAAGCAGTTCAAGTAAGTGATGCCAAGTTGCAAAAGATCAGAGAACAAGTAGGAAGTGGACTTAAAACAGACTTCATCATCCATGAAGACGGATCTTTGAGATACGAAAGCAGATTGTGTGTACCACAAGGTCCTGTTCGGGAAGAGTTGATGAAAGAAGCTCACAGCTCTCCATACTCAGTACATCCTGGTAGTACAAAGATGTAAAAGATCTGTGGCAACATTACTGTTGGCATGGAATGAAGCGTGAAGTAGCCAGAAGCGTAACCAAATGCTTGGTGTGTCAGCAAGTAAAAGCTGAACATAACAGGACTGATGATTTACTTCAACTGTTAGCTATCCCAGAATAGAAGTGGCAACACATTACCATGGATTTTGTGACAGCTCTTCCTCGCAGCATGAAATGCAACGATGCAGTATGGGTTATTGTGGATTGACTCATAAAGTCGGCTCATTTTATCCCCTTTCGAGTTGGCCTATCTACCGAGACACTAGCAAAGAAGTACATGGAGGTAAGTTTGAATCTAAGTAAGATTTAACTCTTCAATGTGTACTATCTCTGATACCCATGAACTCATGAAGGAGATCGTGAGATTACATGGAGTACCGGTTTGCATTGTCTCCGATCGTGACACCAGATTCTGATAGCAGTTTTGGCAGAGTCTACAAGCTAGCTTGCGAACGAGTCTGAACTTTAGCACAGCTTTCCATCCACAAACAGATGGACAGTCCGAGTGAACGATTCAAATCCTTGAAGATATGCTAAGAGCTTGTATGCTAGACTTCGGATGATCGTGGGAAGATCGCCTACATCTTGTGGAGTCTTCATACAACAACAGCTATCAAGCAAGTATTAGAATGGCACCGTTTTCCGCGCTCTATGGAAGGAAGTGTCGTTCACCATTAAATTAGGACAACATCGGAGATAGAGAACTCCTTGAACTTGAGATGATAGTGGCGATTGTAGATGTAGTTCGCATTATCACGAAACGAATGCGCATAGCCCAAGACCAATAGAAGCATTACGCTGATGCAAAGCGCCGACACTTGGAGTTCCAACCGGGTGATCATGTCTTTCTAAAGATCTCTCCAAACCGTGGAGTGATTCATTTTGGAAAGAGGGGTAATCTAAGTCTGAGGTATATTGGACCGTTCGACATACTCGAACGAGTCAGAGAAGTGGCAGATCGTTTGGCACTTCCGCCCTCATTAGAAGGAGTGCACAATGTGTTCCACATATCCCAACTCCGAAAATATTTGAGCGGCCCCAGCCATATCCTTGATCACTTCAAGCTCACTGTATAGACAGACTTATCTTGTGAGCAACAACCCGTTGAAATCCTGGACAGAAAGATGAAGTCACTTTGGAACAAGGAAGTAAACTTGGTTCGAGTGATGTGGAGAAAAGATTCACCAGGAGAATCAACATGGGAAAGAGAAGACGACATGCATGTAAGATACCCTATCTTATTTATAAATTAGTCCTTAAATATTTGTAAATTTCAAGGATGAAATTTTTATAAGGAGGGTAGAATGTAACGACTTTGTTTTTAATGTACAGAAATTTGTTTAAAATTAAAGTGCTAAATAGAGTATTTGCAATCCTGAGTATGCTATAAGTATTTAATTTTTTTTAGAACAGTAAAAAACAACTTATAGCTCATTGGTAAAGCCTTGCACTGCTGTGACGTAACTCCTGTGTTCAAAAGTTTACACGTGCAATACACATATTATTTTTAATGATTTTTCTTTTAAACTTTTTGGAAGCCCAAAATTTTACACGTACAATACACATAAAAATGAAAAGTCGAATTAAATAAACATGTGCACTGAGATATATGAAACGCCCCTGACATGTGGCAAGAATCCAGAGCCCCACACCCCTAGAATGGTCGGCGAGATTGCGCATTGGGCCGGCGCCGCCGGTCTAAACCGTTGGGAATGCCTCCAATTCTTGAACCCTAGTCTCTTGGCCTCCCCTCTTAACCCCAGTACTGTTTGAATTTCCTGCAAATTAACAGAGGATTAAAATCACCCATTAATCTAATGTTTAGTGCATTTTAATTCTCATTTTTAATTCCCTAAACCCTAATTTTATCCTATAAATACCATCCCACACTCTAGCCCTCTCCATTCTGAAATCTATCAACAAAACTCTCAAATTTTTCCAAGTCAAATTAGTTGTACAAGTGGAGTTAGCCCAAAATCATCTTCTGGCGACTCGAGACAAATTCGACGACACCGCGACTCCACGAAGCTTCCATCTTGTTCCCATACCTCTCCTCTCTCTTTTCGTCCAGTAAGTCCTCTCTCCTTTCCTCTCTTCCTATTCTAAAAAGATCTATTTTCAAAACTCGTCGGAAATGGAATTATTCCGACTTCAGATTTTAATTTTGTTAAAAACATAACTTCTCTTAATAACCAAACACCCATATTATTATATCTTGTTTAGCAACCATAAACCAACATTGAGAATAAGTTTCAATTTAAAATACCATGATATGCAACTTTTATTTCACTTTTACGGTTAAATACCAAAAACTTTCTATCCAACATCTTTCATCATATTTGCTCATATTATCTTTAGAAAACTCACAAGGTAATGACCTACCTCATTACAACACTCATCATGACACAGCACGATGGATTTTGGAATAATATTTTGTAGGATAAATACAATTTTACAATAAAATACCTTAAACTAATAAAACCGTATTCTCTAAGATTGTTTTAATTAAATTCATTGCAATTAAGCCTCTACAACTCATTTTGGGGAACCCGGTTTGAATGGTGTGGGTTATCGCACATCCTCGGTACTAGTAGAGCAAAATGCAGATCTGCTCACGGAACATCCGATCTCGATGGAATTTTTAATACAATTTTTAAGAATAATGTGATTTTCTATTTAATAAATAAATTCTATTTTTAATAATTATATATATATATATATTATCAAAATATCTATTTTAAATATATATAATAAATTTCATGTTTTCTAAACAAAGAAATCACAAATTTCATGAATATACCATCACAAATCCATACAATTCCAATTTACATTAAAATACCCTATACTATTCAATCTAGATTTATAATCATTAGAATACTTCACTTTTAAAAATTACATCCATGAAAACCCTAAATACGACTAATAAATACTTGAGATTTATTTTGAAATTATATCAAAACTATTTTTCATAAAACCCCCTTCAAGTTTATTAATTTATAATAAGGACCCTAGTAAATATAGGTTTAAGCGGGACCAGTTCTCTTGAGCCTCAGAGCCGGAGAAAGTAGGTGCCTGCCTACTTGAGGTAGAAAACTAAAACGGGGTTATCAATGGTAATTGGCTTGGAAAAAGTCACAAATCCTGCCGTCCATTTGCAGCAGTTCCCGATAACTCCAAAACCTAATTCAGAAATCAAATTCTGTTTAAGTGTCTGACTCAGATGGAGTCTCGGTCTAATCTGAAAACAATCCATACATGAATACAATCCAAATATAACTCCAATAAAACATGAATCCATATATACCAGAATACCATCTATATCAACATGACTTGAACTGACCGAACCATGGATATACATTGACTTGATTACATGACTATCCGTTTACATCCTTATCCGTTTACATGAGCAATTGATATCATGGTTTCGGCAAGTCTTACATCTATAGAACAACACAATAACCATTACGGGGTTTTTAATGGGGTAGATCGGTACGGAATGTTTTAAAAATGGCAAGATGATGGTCACTTTAATACACCTAACCTGAATATCCGTTGCTGTTGTTCTGTGGCTTAACGGTTCCTTATGCTTCGTATACCTTAGTCTACAGAATAGTTGGACTCCTCTCGTATACACTGGCATATTCTGTACCAAGCTACAAACAACTATGTTAGTATAACAAATATACATTATACAGTTATATTCTCTCTTATCTATCTATTCTATTTTTATCTTTTGGGGACTTACCGAGCGATTGTTCGCTGATGACATTCCCTTTCTATTCTTTCTTTAGAATGTTGTCAGGAGGACCCGACTCTCTGAAGATCGAGCCCAGCTCAGAAGCCTTGGAGCAGTTCATCGAGGACCCCGAGCTCTAGTCACTTGTATATACTTTTACTTTCAGTTCATGCCATTGTTTAGGCATTTCTTTCCACATTGTATTTACTTTTCAGTTGTATTGTAAAGAATGTTTAATAAATAAAAAGTTGTTGTTCATTTACATCTCATGTCTTTCTTGTGTACATTTATATTATATTGCTTATTTACGTTTAACATGTTTACTTCTGAGTAAATACATTGTGGGCCTAGTCACGTCTCCTTATCCGTCTACCGGGAAGCGGGGCGTGACATAGATACAATTAGAAATATTTGAGCGGATCCATTCACTTAGGCTATTTTTCGAACATGGATGTTTCTCAAACTTGATTTGTGAAACTAATTAGTAAAGAAGTTAGGTATTCGGTATCACACGTGTTGTGGGTATGCGATATCGCAATAATTAGTCTTAAGTACAAGTGTGAGATTGTTGGCTATAGTGCCCTCAAGGCAATTATTGTAATTGTAGATAGCGATTATAATAATTGAAGGAGAACCTATACAGGCAGAACAGTTTTGCTCGAGATGATAGTATGCTATCTGGTTTTTCTTTATTATCGATGTGTATACGTTTTACTCATTATTACGTGTCACTAATATATAATGATAAAGCCCGTAGCATCATTGCTTGACTGCCAGCATTAAGATGGCTATCATATACATGGGAGCTGGGTAGTCCATACACATCCTTAAATGTCCCTAATCGAGGGAGTATCGAGATTGGGTATTGATATTCCGGAGTAGACTAGTGTCTACATTTCTAGACCCCGATGAGGGGCGGTGGTCATTCTCACAAGCCATTGGTGTTTTGTCACCTAAGATAGTATACATGTGCTCAGTGGAGGTAGATATACTGGACGGACTCGCCGAGAACTTCTAGATGGTATTATACCTATCGTCAAATAACAGTTCTCTGGTGACATGAGTACAGGATAGTCTTTTGTAACAACTCTGAAATCTCTGTACAAAATTAATTGTTTATTGTATAAAAAGGGGTATTTCAACCTGTTGTAGAGTTATAAGTTATTTTTGTTCAATAAAATCAAGAAGCAACTTGCAGCTTACTGGTAAAGCCTTTACACTGCTGCGACATAACCTGTGTGTTCAATTCTCATCAGTCACAATTTTTTTTAAAGATTTTTCTTTTTAATTTTTTGGAAGTCCAAGAGTTGCACGTGCAATTCACGGAGAAACGAAAAGTTTCAAAAAAATCAAACAGGCGCAATGAGAAGTAAACACTAATTAAAGTACGTGGTACGAATCTCAAGCCATCCATCGAAATTCGACCACCTGTTTCCCCCATCTGGCCGCCACCGATGGTCCCCTTTACTCCAAATCACTCCATGCTTTGAACACTCGTCCCTTCAGCTCCCCTCAACTCCCCTGCACTGTTTTATTTTTCTGCAATCAAACAGAGACTCTTCAAATCTCTAATTAACACCATTAAATCTATTTTATTTCATTTTATTTCACACCCTCTCTCATTTTTACCTTATAAATTCCACCCCATTCTCTAGCTCTCCCCCATTCTGAAATTTCTATCAAATTTCTCCCAAAATTTTCTAAGTGCAAGTGGAGTTAAATGGAGTTAGCAACCAAGTTCTCTTTCATTGAAGATCAGAGTCATTTCCGGAACTAACGTGACGCCGCGGAGCCCCCCTCTCCCTTCCTTACTCTTTTCTTGACGTTATAAAGCCGTAAGTCATTTTCCTCTCTTTCTTTGCATCTCAAAAATCCAATCTATAAAACAATATCGGCAGGTGGAGTTATCTCGTTACTTTTATTATAAACAACTTTTATCACCTTCACCAAGGTTAAATGGTCATTTTAAATCTCTAAATATCTTCTTAACATGTTGTTCACATCTTTACCCTTTCATGTAATTAGAAATTCAAGTGAAATACGCCTATAACGAACTTTTCAGAAAAATACCATGAGCTTTAATATAACCGTATTATCGATAACTAGCATATATACCTATAGAACGTTCACGGGGTAACGACCTATCCCACACGCACACCTTTGATTCATAGCACGGGATTTAGATGTATGGTTAATTTAAAAGAATACGTTTTTCAAATAAATACCACCACTTTTATAAAAATACGTTTTTATCGATATTTTTAAATCTTGGGCAATTGCGCCTCTACAACCCTCGTTAGGGGACCCGCTAATGGATAGTACGGATTATCGCGCATTCTTGGGATAGTAGAGCGAGATGCAGAGCTCCTCACAGAGTATTCGGTTTCGAAGGAAATAAAAATACGATTTTTAAGAAATATGACTTTTCTAAACAAAACTAAATTTTTTGAAAATTATATATAATTATGAATCCGTATTTTTAATAAAAACAACTTGTGAAAATATATTTTTAAAATGAAGACTAAAATTTTACTTAAATACCATCAAGTTTTCCAAAAGAGCTAGTTTTCATAAAAATACCATAAACTTTTAAAAACTAGGTTTTTCACTAAAATGCCATCTAAATTAAAATACATATTCATAAAAACTCTAAATATCATAAATCACCCTCGAGCTTATTTTTAAATAATATTAAAGTATTTTTCATAAAAAACCCTCGAGAGATGCAAACAATATAAATACAATGTAAATAACAAAAAAACAAATATTTAAGAACTCTAGATTAATATAGATTTAAGCGGTATCATTTCTCTTGAGCCCCAGGGAGCCGGAGAAAGTAGGTGCTTGCCTATTCAGGTTAGACAAGTTTAATGGAGTTATCAATGATAATTATCTTGAAAAAATACACAAATCCTACCGTCCATGTGCAGTAGTTGCCCGATTACTCCCAAACTAAGAATTCAAGAACTAAATCCTTTCGTAAGATTCTGACTCCAACCTAAATCCAAACTCAAACCAGAATCCAAAATCAAACACGAACTTGAACACTTGATCATGAACCTGAACACTCGAATTCAAATATCAAACTCAAACTTGAATACTTGACGTGACATGACTGAACCATGGTTATAACTTGATATGAATACTTTAATACATGATTACATCTTGAACATGAACCTGTACATTTTATATCCATGGATTCGGCCAAGACCTGTAATCTTAATCTATACAATACAATACGCGGAGATAAAGGGGTAGATTGGTACGGAACGTATATTGTGGCACGAGAGGTCACTTTAAAAGACACTTACATGAATTCACGTGCCGTTGTCCCGTGGGTTATGACGGGGCCTTGTACTATATGTTACCATAGTCCACGGGGTAAGATAGACTCCTTTCGTATACATGAATACCTTCTTTATCAAACTATAAATAACTACGTTAGAATAACTATCTTATACCTGTGCATGATCATATACAACTTTACCGTCCACTGTCATTTAGTTTCTATTCATATTATATACTATCTTCTCTTACTTTTTTTGGGACATACCGAACGCTAGTTTGCTGACGACATTTCTCTCTGTTTTTTTTCTTTGGAATGTTCGTTAGGAGGACCGGACTCTGAGGGAGCCAGAAGGACGTGGACTAGTTTGCTACTCAGCCAGACTACTAGCTTCTTACTACTTGTACTTGCTTTCATTATGCCATTGTTTAGGCATTTGCATTATTACTGTATCTTTTATTCCCAGACAGTTGTATGTAAAGTTGAATGTAAATAAACTTTCTGTTTCATTTTATTACTCTTGTCATTCTTACTCATCGTTATACTTCTTAATTACGCTTAATGTATTTTCATAATAATACGTTGCGGGCTTGCCATGTCACCATTTCCGTCTACTGGGAAGCAGGGCGCGGCAGGTTTTGTTGGTGGCCCATGCAGGTCAGTTCTGTATGAAGTCTTAAGCAATATATCATAAGAATTATAAGAATCAGCAACTATACATTCCTTGCATTTCAAATTTCTTGAATCTATCTTAACCTTTTCTTTTCTATCAAGGTGATGGATTCTCCCAACAACACCAGTACCAACGTCAATAGCAACACACTACTGTTCCCCTCCGAATGGCGGCCTGGACTTGGCGTCCATTGCCTGATGTTCGGGGCAGATGCTATTTGGTTTTATCCATTTATCTCTCCGAAGATGCCAAGTTGATTTATGGCATCGTGTATCGGAGGTTTAGACGGATGCGGCCGATGTAGTAAACTTCGTCAGATTCCCCCTCAGGATGAGGGGTTTTTGATTATGGGGACGCTCTTCCCTGCAGGCGCAAGCCCCTGCAGTTAATTACGCTACCGCATCGCGGTAACAACTTTCTCCTTCTCCAGAATTTCACTTCGTGTCGTGTGTGTTCATTTTGTTTGTGGTTAACCGTGGATTGTATACGGAGACTGAGTAATGCCGTCGCCCATAGGACGTGGATTAGTCCAAATCCGTATTTACTTAGATTTGGGTTTGGTGTTTTCAGTTTAAGGATGCATTAGTCGCGTTGCGGCTAAGATCAATTTAAACGTTCGTCAAGGATACGTTAGTCCTGTTTTAGACTAAGATCAACTGAACGTAGTGATTAATTTAATGTATGGCCATCGGGACTCGTCACCTCTCTGACGTCGTTGAAGAATTACAACGACATGTATCAAAGGAGCTCGGAGATGTACCCTCGAACCAGAGTTGATTGGGAGTTTTATAATCCATTTGAATATTTAAGGATACGTTAGCCGTGTTTGGGGCTAAGATCAACTTAAACGTTTGTTAAGGATACGTTAGTCCAGTTCAAGACTAAGATCAACTTAACGGGACCGTTTAGATCTGACAAAAGAGCATTTGGGCTCTATTGTGCCAGTTTAGGACGTGGTGGTCCGATATTAGTTTAGGGACGTTTCGGTCCATTATTAGTTTAGGGACGTCTCGGTCCGATATTAGTTTATGGACGTTTCGGTCCGATGTTAGTTTAGGGACGTTTCGGTCCGATATTAGTTTATGGACGTTTCGGTCCATTATTAGTTTAGGGACGTTTCGGTCCGATATTAGTTTAAGGACGTCTCGGTCCAATGTTAGTTTAGGGACGTTTCGGTCCATTATTAGTTTAGGGGACGTTTCGGTCCAATATTGGGTGTGTGGCCGTTGGGACCCGTCACCTCTTTGACGTCGTTGAGGAATTACAACGATGGATGTCAAAGGAGTTCGGAGATGTACCCTCGAACCGGATGTAGATTGATTTAGGAGAGCCATTTTGCTCGGCCAATTTAATTTAAGGACTTATGGCCACGATTGGGCTAAGTCCAGTAAAAAAAATGTCCAACATTGCTTTTGCATTTCCTTTTATTTTTATTTGGGCTTTGCCAGGGCATCAATTTATTTTGGGCTCTGTTCTTTATGAATGATGCAGAGCATCAATTTTGTTTGGGCTCAGCCCTTTTATTGCTTTGCAATTTATTTTGGCCTGCTAGGTCTTTTTGATTTGGGCCTGGCCCTTCAAGTAATGCATTGCATTTGTGCAAAGCACCAAGAATCTTTTAGATTCAAGGAAATGAGTGCAGAGCACTTTTTAATTTCTTAATCTAACTTTAGATCAAAGAGAAGAAGAAAATCTTTTCTTTCTTTCTATCTCAGAGAACCAGAGGTTCTCTAGCAAGTGCAAGGCACTATTTTTTTTTATTATTTTTATTTATCTATTTATTTATTGAAGATCACTGATTTTGTGTTTTAGATCAATGATCTATTCCTAAGAGAATTTTCTCTTATTTCGAAGGTTTTTACCTTCTTCTTTGTGTTCTCAAGGAGTTCTCTTCTTCTTTTTTTTTTCAAATTGTCTATCTCTTTGAAATGGGGTTTGGGGTCCTTTTTATAGTGCTCAAAAATCAGTTAAATTTGTTAAAAAGATCTTTTCTGAGTGATTTGGGGAATTTTCCTCACCGTTGGATCTTTGATCCAAAGGCCCCTGTTTTACAGAAGAAATCTTCTTGTTTAAACAAGAACAGAAAAATATGCTTAAATCTTCACTCTGTTGTTGCGCAACTCACCAGCGTGTGCGCGGACACGTGTCGCGCAGTGAGGCACTTGCGCAACGGCGCTTGCGCAACTGCGCAGACACGTGTCGCGCAGCGAGGCACTTGCGCAACGGCGCTTGCGCAACTGCGCAGACACGTGTCGCGTAGCGGTGCGCTTGCGCAACTGCGCAGACACGTGTCGCGCAACCGTGCGCTTGCGCAGTTGTACTTGCGCAACTGCGCAGACACGTGTCGCGCTGCCGTGCGCTTGCGCAGTTGAACGTTGCTTATGTTTTTTAAAGAGCCTTGCTCTGACTGGACGTACTGTCTTGGGCGTTGTGCTGCCGTGTCAACTTCTGACACGTGGCGCGTTGCGCGCAGCGCACGGGAACTGAACCGTTGCTTCAAAATTTAAATTTTCAAAATTTAAGCAGAGCATTGCTCTGATTGGGGGAACAAATGCCCCCCCACCATTGCGCTCACGTGGCGCGCACGTGAGTGCAGCGGTGGCAAGATCCTGACTGTTGGATCATGGGGGTCAGTTGAAAAGGCGCAGGCGCCTATAAATAGGACCCTTGGTCCTTGGTAATTCTTTACCAATTTCGAGAATTTGAATTTCAGAGCCTTGCTCTTGCTTAAGAACTTCCAGAGCCTTGCTCTTGCTTAAGAACTTCCAGAGCCTTGCTCTTGTGAGAACTTCAAAGTTCTAGTTTTAGAATCACTCTAGGTAAAATTAATTAAATTAGATTAATTTAAATTAAATTTAATTAACAGAGCCTTGCTCTTATAGATCTTTGATCTAAAGGAAAACCCCTTTGGGATTTCTTCAACAGAGCCTTGCTCTCAAAAAATTTACAGATTTACAGAGATCTGATCCATGGGTTCTAACCCATGAACAGAGCATTGCTCTTAGATCAAATGTAGATCTTTTTAGATCTGATAAACGGAGAAAAATTTTGTTTTATAAATTTTCATGGATTTTTCAAGATTCCAAAATTCTAAAGATAAAATTGATGGATCTTTCCACCATTACCATAGAGCTATGCTCTTTTAAGGAATCTTGTTCCCCTGAGACCAGAGTTTGACAAATGTCACTCTGTGACAGAGCTTTGCTCTGAAAGAGAATATTTCTCCTTGTCTCTAGGGATTTCCCATCAGTGAGGATATTCTTTTGGGGACCTTTTCATTAATTGACAGTCTCATCTAATGATGGGGTTGTCTTATTAAATGATGTATCGTCATCCAGATTTTGTGGGTCCCTCTTTTTGTCCCCTACCCATTACATCACAGTGTTGAGTAAGATTTCAAAATGCCAAGTGTCAGAACACTAACGGTTATTTTTATCTTTCTACAGGAAATATGTCTGACGACTTATCTTTCCCCTTTGTTCGCTCGGAAGGAGGGTTCCCCCATTCGCCGGTGGACCGGGTGGTGTTCGCCTTGATTAAAGATCACGATCCAGAGTGCAAGAGGCTTCACCTGTGGGGAAGGTGGTACAGCCAAATCATCCAAGGCCGTCGCAGCTTCAGCTCCGCTTCGCCTTCTGAGCCCATAGTTACGATCCCTTATGCGGACAAGCCCCCGGTGGAGTATGCCGTGGAGGTTAAAAATTGGAATGCCGACGACCTTCTTCAGCCTGCAATCGGTGCCATTCCGGTGCAGCCGCCGCCGGCTATAGATATCTTGGGGAGGCGAATCTGTCAGGGTGAAGCACGCCCTTGGGGACAGGCTTATAACATTGGATTGATCCCGCGGCCGCTTGCCGGATATTTGCAATGGGCCCGTTACATTTTGGCGACGAAGAGGGCTCTCCTGACGACGATTGGTTTATACTCAGCTGTCTACGTCTCGCTTTTCGAGTATCCCTCTCCTCCGACGTGGTGGATAAAGGCCTTCATCGAACAATGGAATATCCCCACCCATACCTTCCTGACAGCGGATAGGGAAGTCTCCATCTCTCTAGAGGAATTTGCTGAGATTTCGGGTTTGCCAATGAGGGGAGAACACTACGAGGAGCTGCTTCCTCCTGACGAGTATGTCTTCGCCACCAAGCAGCTTGTATTTGACTTAACTCCGGAAAATGCCATTCAGCATCAGCACCCGGGCTTGGTGAAGGTGTTGGAGATTTATGAGGAACTCCATTTGGAATCAGGCGACCGGGGCGTCAGTTTCACGGATTTCATTGCTCGTTTTATCCGCCCGGAGTTCCTATCAGAGCAGGGCGAGAAGTTCGCTCAGCTTGCTGACCCCTTGGTTTCGGCTTGGACCGCCGACCTTCATCGGAAAATGACCAGCGGGATTTTTATTTCCCCGGCACTGCCAGCGTCCCTTTCTCAGAGATCGCCGTTCCTGGCATGGACGAGGAGACTTTTTTCATAGGGTTCTTGGGTCTATGGCTATGCAGCTTCGCGCTTCCCATGCACCCACGCCTCATGCGGTCCTCTGTCTTTTACCCGGCGCATCGAATGGCGGCTGGTTTACAGTTATCAGTGGGGATCACCGGGCTGGCTTACCTCTACAATGGACTTAGCGTAGCGGCGGATGCTAATGAGCCTGGGGTACAGCCTGCTAACTTCCCGATGCACTACTTCACTTCTTGGATGGAGCTGCATGTGCGAGGGGTGTTTGGTGCCCATAAGACTCCTCCGTTTTTTGAGAAATACAGACTCCCAAGAATCATGCGGTTGGTCGAGGCTTCAATTGTGGTTGCACCTCCGCGGGAGTCTAGGGGACTGCTCCTGCGTTCACATCTAGTCGGAGCGAAGACCTCTTTTATGGATAAGGTCATCACCATAGGCTCCGAGACCACTAAGTCAGTGGTGTCGCTGCGTGATGACTTTAAGGGCGGGGTTTCTGTACTGAAGGCTCGGGAAATCCTTCACCTTTACTCCATTCGGCCGGGCTACCTAGTATTTAGGCAGAATGAGACGGCTCTCTTTATGAGGTATAACCCACATCGATTTGCCCGACAATCGAGTTACAATCAAGGGATCCCGATGGAAGCCTTTCTGGAAACACCCGCGGCCAACCAAGGGGGAATAAGGAATGCTATGCATCATTTCACCCGGCTCAATACAGGCTCTTATTTTTTCATCAGTGAGCCTAGCTGTGCCCCTAAAATAATCCATCCGTATGTAGCCTGGTATGCGCATGCTATGGGCCCAATCATTTTAATGGAGAAACGCTTGCTGGTTGACCGTAGGGGTGCGCCTCCTGGTGGTGATCGCAAGGCTCCCTTGCAGCCAAGGCTCCCAGTCGTCCCTCCGCTAAAAGAGGCTGGAGCTGACCGACCACGCGTGTTGGCCCCCCCACGTGGATTGCCACTGCCTACTACGGTGGATGCACCACCGGCGCCCCGTGCTCCCACAAAGACGGTTAAAGTGGTATCGCCAGAGTCTGGCGCAGGAGCGGATATCGGGACTCGCCGCCCTAAAGTGACTGCCAAGCGCAAAGCTGCTCCGGGTGGATCTAAAGCTGGCGGACAGAAGAAGAAGAAGTCCACCCTATCCCTCGACGCGATCCTCAGCTTAAAGCCTGCGGCTCCTCCCGCCGAGGCCATATGTGAATACGGCAGCAATGAGGGTTTCGTGGTAGATCCTGCGGACACCAATCTGGCTGCCGCCATTGCAGCTTCGGAGCGATCGGCTAGGCTCGAAGCGATGCTAAGCAAACTCGCTGAGTCCGGTAATCATCAGACGCTTCATTTGTCATTTTATTGCACCTTGTATTATTATCTTTAACTAACATTTGCTCCATTTTCAACAGGTGTCTCTACTGAAGAGGCTATTGCTGCCTCCCTGAAAACCTTCCAGGAGGAGGAGGAGAAGCGTGCCTTAGCAGGCGCTGGTATGTTTCACCCCTTTCTCTTTTATAAGGAAAGTTTGTTGTTTTTTTATGATGGTCAACCTAACCTTCTTTCGTTTCTTAGCAGGGGTTATATCAGTTGATGCGGGGATCCTTCCCGAGCCTGTTACTGAAGTCCCGGCTTCGTCAAAGTTGCCGCAAGAGCCTCGGCTTGACAAAATGACGAGGGATGCCCTGAAAACCTTAGAGGCTTCCCTATTCACGGACGAGGACACCTCAATTAGGGAAGCTCTAGTGGCATCCGTCTCAACGGCTCGGGAGGAGCGGAAGCGGTTGAGACGCGAAGCAAAGGCGCGTAGAGCTGCTTTGGCCATGGGAGCGGGTCCCAGTACCATTCCTCGCGCTGACACTCCTTCTGGAGAGGCCCCTGTCGCCCTGTCTACTGCTTATAGGCAAGTGGCGCGCGCGGCCCGAAGTGCAAACAATAAATCCCCTTCAGGTAGCATCTCTTTCAGAACCTTGTTGTAAGAATTATTATAAAGCCATTGGCTCATATGCATTCCATCTTGCAGGACCAAGTCCGACTGAGGGGGAGGCGGAGACCGTCGGACCCCAGGAAACGGCGGAAGCGGCGCCTGCCGAACCTGAGCCGACGGTGGGCACCGTCGTCGGGGCCACGGTGCCTGAAACAGAAGTTGAAGGATCCGCCGCCGAGAAGGTCATTGATGCCGCGTCTGAAGTGGCGGCAGATGAGATGACTGTCGAGCCGAAGGCAGTAGAAGTCGAGGCGCTTGAGGCTGGAGACGTCACGGTGCCAATGGACGAGACAACCGTGACCGCAGAAACCGAGGGAGTATCGGGTGAGGTGGCCACGATTCCTGAGGAGGAGCGAACCGCTCTTTCTCAGGAATCTGGTAATACTCCGATCATAGCCCTCCCCGCGTATGGTTCCTTGCCGTCTCCTGGGCTCGCGAGCACAACAACGGTTCCCATCGAGTCGGGTGATGAGGCTACGGGCGGTGGTCTCATGTCGATGGATGAGGGGATTGCTTCAGTTTCTGCTGGTAGCTCGTCAGGTAAAAATTTTTTGTCACCAGCGTTCCCCCCTTTTTTATATATCTTGCGATCTCTTCTAACAAGCTTGTCTTTGCAGGTGCGGCCAGTGCCGATGCTCCTTTGCTCGAGGGGGCACCGTCGACTACTGCTTTGGCGGTGGTCACCTCCCCGCCTTCCCTTGTACCATCACGGATGTTGGAAGGTATGGATCCACGACTGATGCATTAATCTTTCAAAAATGTAGCTTTGTACTAACGTTATACCATTGTGCCTTTGCAGGAGTGCTCTTCGATCATTTATATCAAGTGTTGCTCCCACACTTCTCTTTCCCATCCGAGCTCGCTTCTCCTTCTGGTGGCGCCGGTAAGTATATCTTTTACTTACCCCCTTTTTTCTAGCAATGGGATAATTTCTGACTTTTCCTTTTCTTTATTGCAGTGCCACAAATCGAAGGAGGGGATGCAAGACCTGCCGCGCCACCGGCCCTTCCGGCTTTACCGTCCGTTGCAGCTGGTATAGTAAATTTCCTTTTTTGGTAACCCTTCAACATCTTCTGAACCATCGTTTAACCATGTTTTGTTTTGCAGCTATTGTTCCGGCTCCGGTCCCCTTTGAGGCTCGCGTTCTTTCACCGGCAGGCCCTTTCTTGAGACGTCCATCTTCCAAGGGTGCTGTGATGAGTTTGGGCATGCTGAGCGGGTACATTGAAGAGCTCAATATGGACGCTCTCCCTTCTGCCGTAGATTTTGCTGCGGAGGTTAACCCGATGTTGGCGGCGCTCGTAAATTTTCATGACGAAAGCGTCGTCGAATCTTGGGTTAACCACTGCAGGGGGATCGAGGCCTGTCTATATCGGCTGGAGTCGACGCGCCCTTCTCCCGAAGTTTTAGCTCTGAGCACCCAACGCACAACTTGGCTCGAGCAAAGCACTTCGCACCTCCGCCACTTGGAACAAGAAGCAGCTTCAAGACTAAGGGAATGCCAAAAGACCTCGAACGAAACGGCCCATCTGCGCGCTGAGGTTGAGGCAAATGCTGCTCAAGTGAAGACTATCTTCGAGGGTCTCTTGGAGCGTATCTCCCATGGGCTAAACTTGAAGCGGAAGCTTGACGTAGCTGAGCGCAATACCCCAAGTCGGGAAGCTGCCTATCAGGTCGTCAGGGAGCAGCTTGCGTTGGTCTTGCAGCAGCGAGCCCAAGTGGAGGCAGAGCTGGCGGTAGTAGCCGATCGAGAGAAGACGTGGAAGGAAGTATGCGAGCAATTGTTAAATCTATGCAAGACGCTTCCTTCCCAGTAATTTCTCTTTGTATCATTTGTACTTGTAAAATATATGTATATATTTTTTATTCTTTAGTACAATGTATCCTGTACCCAGTCAATGTTCATGAATAAAAGATACACATTTTTGTAACGTCCTGTGTCATTTCTTCGCCTTTTTCATTCTTCTCAGCATGACATATTTAATACACCTTATTGACAGATAACTTCATTTCTCCCAGAGATAACGATGGCCTAGACTGCAGGTTCAGATCTGCCGCCTAGGACTTTTCAACTCTATGAGCCGTGAGGGTCTCATAGAGACTTTTCTTCCTACGGATCGAGAGGATCTCGTAGGCGGGCTTTCTCCTTAGGAATCGTAAGGATTCCTAAGTGTGGTTTTCTCTTATAAGTCGTAGGGATCTTATAAGAGAATTTTCCCTCTTACGAGTCGAGAGAATTCGTAAGCGGTTGTTTCCCTCCTCGTCGAAATTCGACTTCGGAGAGTGAGACCCGTGAATAGTATGCAAGAGACCATTTTGGATTGACTTGCAGGGCCCCATTGTTTAAGAAGCAAGCTTTTCAGTCCTTGCTGTCTGAGACTTCATCTTGCAGATTAAGAAGCAAGTTCAATTTGTTGAAGAAATCCTTTTTCTAAAAGATTTGGCGGGATTTCCCCCACCATCGGATCTTTGATCTAGGGGCTTCTGTTTTACAGAAGATAATAACCGAAAAGATTTCTTCAGAACCTTTTTGTTTAGCGCGAATGCTCCAGGATATGACGCGTGTCGCACAGCACACAGTGCAGCGCAACTGCGCTAGCACATCTATGCCGACACGTGTCATGCAGCGCACGACGCATACGCCGCTGAAGCGTTGCTTCCCTTGGTTTTGCTTGAAACGGAGCTTTGCTTTGGCTGGGTGCGCTGCTTTGGGGTGCTGCGCTGATGCGTTTGCGCTGGACACGTGGCGTGTAGCGCGCAGCGCAACGCAACTGCGCTAGCGCTTCCGTGCTGAAGTGTCGCTTCTTCAAGACAGAGCTTTGCTCTAATCGGGGAAGGATGAAGCGTTGCTTCATCTCCTGCCTCGGAATTCGAACGGACATTTGCTCCAATTAGGGTAAACTGCCGTGACGACTCTTGGGAGTCGAAGAGGCATTTGAGGCCTATAAATAGGACCCTTGGTCCCCTCCAGATACTTATCATCTTTCAGATTTCCATTTTTGAAGACTTCAGAGCTTTGTTCTTGCCTTTAAGAACTCCGGTGCCTTGCTCCCCTTTTTTTTAAGTTTTTAAGAAGAACTTCAGGTAAAATCGATTCTTAGATCAATCTTAAATAGCAGAGCTCTCGCCTAGTGGGTTTCATCTTTGAACATAGTTTTGCTCTCTAGGAATTTAATCATCCATGTATATTATTGCTTTTCTATTGTTGATCTTCCTGTAATATTTTCTCCAGGCATAATGGCGGCGGTGCATCTATACAGTCTGCACGAGTTCATTACCTACGATGATATCCGCGCTCAAGGTCGTCAACAAAACCAAGAGTTTACAGACGCCGAATGTGCAGAAGTTATGGGTCGTCTGAACGCAAGCGGTGGTTGGCTGTTGCCTCGGCGTTCGGCTCTTTTGAAAGTCGTGCTGGGAGCAATATGGAGGGCACTTCCGGGTCTTCACGAGGCCCTTCCACTCAATGCGCTGGATGATGCCGAGGACAAGGTGCATTCAGTGCACCTGACAGGGCTGATCTCAAAGAAGCGATGGAACGACCTCGTTGACATCCTGCATCAAGTGTTTCAGCAGACGACGATCGTTGCTGCTTATCAAAGGCCGGAAGGGCTTGCCGATGATATCGACACCGAGGAGCGCGAAAGACTGCGCATAAGAATAATTAGAAAGGCCAGAAGAACTCTGGATAGTCTTACTTTTGATTTCCTCAATCCGTGCCCCGGATCCGAGGTTATACCGTTGTAATATTTTGAACAATGTTTCTTATGCATTATTCTTATGCTTGTAAAAACTTTTAGCGGTATGAATGAAAACCCTCCCCTTTTCTATTTCAGCTTGTCTTATTTCTCGTCCTGAGTCTTCTGTCCATGCATAAATGAATGCGTCACGCATGCCAGATCAAATGTAGAACGGATATTCTTTCTGTCATCTTCTTTCTTTTAATGTCAGTAGGCTGCCTTAATAATCATGGTTGATGGATGTCTAAAACGAGTATTCCGACTTCCTCAGGAAATAGCGATGGCTTAGGCCGCAGGTTCAGGTTTACCGCCTAAGACTTTTCAATTCTATGAGCCGTGAGGGTCTCATAGAGGCTTTTCTCCCTACGGATCGAGAGGATCTCATAGGTGAATTTTCTCCTTAGGAATCGTGAGGATTCCTAAGTGTGGTTTTCTCTTATAAGTCGTAGGGATCTTATAAGAGAATTTTCCCTCTTACGAGTCGAGGGAATTCGTAAGCGGTTGTTTCCCTCCTCGTCGAGATTCGACTTCGGAGAGTGAGACCCGTGAATAGTATGTAAGAGACCATTTTGGATTGACTTGCAGGGCCCCATTGCTCAAGAAGCAAGCTTTTCAATCCTTGCTGTCTGAGACTTCTTCTTACAAATTGGGACGAATCGGGAATTTGCTCGCGGAGAGGGTGATGGCTCTGCGAGTTGACATGAGTTAGGAGGCTCTCATCACGGAGTGTTTATATCCGTGAGTCGAGGAGTTTGCTAGGGATTATTTGTTTCCCGAGCACCAAGGATTATTTGTTTCCTTGGGGTTTGAAACGAGTCGAGGATTCCCACGGAGGCGCTGGTGGCTCTGCAGGTCGACGCGGATCAGGAGTCTCTCGTCAAGGAGTGTTTGTATCCGTGAGTCGAGAGATTTGCTAGGGATTATTTGTTTCCCGAGCACCAAGGATTATTTGTTTCCTTGGGGTTTGAAACGAGTCGAGGATTCCCACGGAGGCGCTGGTGGCTCTGCAGGTCGACGCGGATCAGGAGTCTCTCGTCAAGGAGTGTTTGTATCCGTGAGTCGAGGGATTTGCTAGGGATTATTTGTTTCCCGAGCGCCAAGGATTATTTATTTCCTTGGGGTTTGAAACGAGTCGAGGATTCCCACGGAGGCGCTGGTGGCTCTGCAGGTCGACGCGGATCAGGAGTCTCTCGTCAAGGAGTGTTTGTATCCGTGAGTCGAGGGATTTGCTAGGGATTATTTGTTTCCCGAGCGCCAAGGATTATTTGTTTCCTTGGGGTTTGAAACGAGTCGAGGATTCCCACGGAGGCGCTGGTGGCTTTGCAGGTCGATGCGGATCAGGAGTCTCTCGTCAAGGAGTGTTTGTATCCGTGAGTCGGGGAGTTTGTTGGGAGAGTATGGCTCCCTCTTTGTTTACACCCTTGGATTGTATACAGGGATCGATGTGATCTTAACTGTAGGGCCAAAATTTTATCATCATTATTTTTTTGTTTTATTTCCGCGATGCTCTATCATTTCAGCTTTTATATCACGAAAGTCGCGATCGCCCAATCATTTCGGCTATTTTTCGCGGTGCCCAATCATTTCGGCTTTTTATTTTATTTTTACTCGCTGCTTTTTATTGCGAGCCGCCCAATCATTTCGGCTATTTCTTCATGCATATAATTTTACTTGCTGCTTTTTTATTATTGCAAGTTGCCCCATCATTTCGGCTATTTCGTATGCATGTACGGTCTACTGGCTTTTCGCCGTGAACCTGAAACTGGACACTGATTTCGGCATCAGCACCGCTACAACTGGGATATTGCCAGGAGTGAATCATCATCTGCCTCTGTCGCTGTCGAACAAAGGTGGCTTAGCGACCAGAGTTAGGGTCCTGTCGACTAAGGCTTTGACTTCATGAGCCGTAAGGGTCTCATAAAGGTATTTCTCCCTACAAGTCGTGAGGATCTCGTAGGTGTATTTTCTCCTTAGGAATCGTGAGGGTTCCTAAGTGTTTTGTTCCTCTGTAAGTCGCAAGGATCCTACAGGAGGGTTTTCTCCTTGTAAGTCGAGAGGATTTACAAGGGTTGTTTACCATGCAAACATATCCCTAGTTTCAGATGGGACTTAGTTAGGGAAATGTTTATTCGCGCCCGTGGATTGTATACAAGGGTCAATGCTGAGCCACTTGTAGGGCATTATCGAAAGTTGTGGGGGCTGCTTAAGCACAGGTTTAGATCTCTGTAGCTTAAGACTTTCAAATCTTATGAGCCGTGAGGGTCTCATAAGAGCGTTCTCCTTACGAGTCGTGAGGATCTCGCAAGTGTATTTTCTCCTTAGGAACCGTGGGGATCCCTAAGTGTGTTGCTCCCTTGTGAGTCGTAAGGATCTCACGCGGGTGGTTTCTCCTTACAAGGTCGAGAGGATCTTGTAAGTGTTCTTTAACGAGGTTGCGCCCTTTCAGGTTTTCACAAACACTCGCCGGTAGTCCTGCTGTTTTTATTCACGGAGCCCTTTCGGGTTTTCATCCGTGTCCATTTTGCTTATGGACATACCATTTTTTTTATTCTTTTTATTTCCTTTTTCTCTTTTTTTTTTACGAGGTCGCGCCCTTTCGGGTTTTCACGAACACTCGCCGGTAGCCCTGCTGTTTTTACTCACGGAGCCCTTTCGGGTTTTCATCCGTGCCCCTTTTTGCTTATGGACATACCGTTTTTATTTTATTTTATTTTTATATATTTTTTTATATCTCGTCAGCCTAAGGATGCTGCGGTAGTAGTTTAAAGACGTTTCGGTCTGCTATTAGTTTAAGGACATTTCGGTCCGCTGTTAGTTTAAGGACATTTCGGTCCACCGTTAGTTTAGGGACATTTCGGTCCGCTATTGAGAAGCTGGCTACTGCTTATACAGTTTGAGCTTAGGAAGATAGCGAGCGGACATAGTCGTCGTCGTCTATCGTTGACCTAGGCTGTGGCTCATTAAACGTAGTATTTCTTTAGGAAGCGACCGTTTATTGGTCTGAAAGGCCTTTCACCGTGCATGTCCATGAGTAGATAGGCCCCACCCTGGTAAACTTTATCTATGATGTACGGGCCTTCATAGTTCGGCTCGAATTTTCCCCGCTTGGCGCGATTGGGGATCATAGGCCTTTTGACCACTAGCACGAGTTTGCCTTGGTGGAATGTCCTCGGTCGGGTCAATCTTTCGTATAACCGCATCATCTTTGCTTTATAGGCCTCCAGATTTTGTTGCGCTATGAGCCGTGTTTCTTCAAGGGCGTCAAGCTCCTCAAGCCGAAGATGAGCATTTTCTTCGTTCGTCAGCTCGTAATGGACTGCCACTCGTAGAGAGGGTAACTCTACCTCGAGAGGGAGTACTGCTTCCGTACCGAACACCAACGCGTATGGCGTTGTGTTTGTAGCTGTCTTGAACGTGGTTCGATACGCCCAAAGAGCTTCTTGCAGTCTCTCATGCCAGTCTTTCTTATTTCGGGACACTGTTTTCTTTATAATTTTCGTCAAGGTCTTGTTTAAGGCCTCGGCGAGACCGTTAGCTCGTGGATTATAAACTGAGGAATACCTCCAGTCTATGTTATGCTGCTGTGCGAAGCGGCTGATTTTATGACTTCGGTAAGCTGGCCCGTTATCGGAGATGATCCGCCTCGGAGTTCCAAACCGATATATGACGTGCGTTTTGAAGAAATGGAGGATATTCTCCGTCTTCACTTCTCTCAATGGTACTGCTTCTGCCCACTTAGAGAAGTAGTCAGTCGTCGCTAGGATGAAACGATGTCCTTTACACGATGCTGGCTCGATGGGGCCGACTATATCAGTCCCCCACATTTCGAATGGCCAGCTAGCTACCGTTGGATGCAGCGGATTTGGGTGCTGGTGGATGAAGTCCCCATGAATCTGGCATGAGTGACATTGCTTCGCATATTCGATGCAGTCTTGAATCATCGTGGGCCAGTAATAGCCCATCCGTTTGATCTTCAACTTCATCTTTGGACCTGCTTGGTGAGAACCGCAGATTCCGTCATGAATTTCCTGAATGACTCTTTCCGATTCGTCCGGTCCTAAGCATCTCAGCCACAGAGAATCGAATGACCTCTTGTAGAGAGTATCATTGACGAAGGCGAAGGACAGAGCTCGTTTTATGAGTTGATGTCTTGCAGATGCATCTTCGGGCATTTGGTGGGACTTGAAGTAGTCTATAAAAACTTCCCTCCAATCCTCAACCTTCTCATGTTCTTTTATTTGCAAGGTCGCTTGTCTAGTCACTCCCTTCTCTTCGGGTGATTCCGAAGGTATTTCTGCGGGGGCGAGCACCTGACGACTTTGTACCATGATTCTAACATCATCGAGGTTCTCGTCAGCCATTTCTTTAGCGAGTTTGGCCAACGCGTCCGCTTTGCTGTTATCCGCGCGTGGTATGCTCTCCAGAGTATAGGAGGGAATTTGGGTTAGCAGTTGTTGCACCTTTTCACCGTATTTTACTAACTCCGGTTTGCATGTTTGGTAATCGCCGTTTACTTGACTAACGACCAGTTGCGAATCTCCGTATATGAGGAGGTTTTCAATTCCCATGTCAATGGCGATCTCAAGGCCTGCTATCAAAGCTTCGTATTCGGCTTCGTTGTTTGTCCTCGGTTCCGTCAGGGAGAACGCGTAGCGCATTATCCCTCCTTGTGGAGTTATAAAGATGAGTCCTACCCCCGATTTGATTATAGGGGTACTTTGTTTGCGCTTCTTCACGGAAGATGCTCCGTCAAAATAAAGCTCCCATCGAGTATTATCACCATCGATCGCATCAAACGCATGTTCGTCTGGAAGATCGCAGTTTAAAGGAGAGTCGGCTGGTATCGGGTGCTCAGCAAGGAAGTCGGCGATGGCCTGGTCTTTTACTGCTTTGAGTGGTCGATATGCTATCGAGAACTCCATTAAGAGTAGGGCCCATTTAGCGAGTCGTCCTGTCAATATGGCCTTTGACATTAGATATTTGAGAGGGTCCACCTTCGAAATGAGATAGACTTCATGCGCTAATGCGTAATGTCTAAGCTTTGTTATTGCGAAGATCAACGCCAGGCAGTGTTTTTCAATGGGGGAATAATTGCTTTCTGCCCCCAGCAGCACTCGACTTAAATAGTAAAGTGCTCTTTCTTTCCCTTGGTCATTCTCTTATGCCCATAATGCGCCAAAAGAACCTTCAAGGGCGGCCGTGTAAAGAATGAGAGGCTTTCCCTTCACTGGAGCAACCAACACTGGAGGGTTTTGCAGGTACTGTTTGATCTCGTCTAGTGCGCTTTGGCACTTTTGATCCCAGACGAACGGGGTTCCCTTCTTCATCAGGTGGCTGTAAGGGCGGCACTTTCCTGAGAGGTTGGCTATAAATCGTCGTATGTACGCGAGCTTTCCTTGGAGAGACCGCAGCTGTTTGAGAGTTCTCGGCGGAGGCATTCCTATGATTGCCTTGATCTTGGACGGATCTATCTCGATACCTCGGTGTCGAACGACGAATCCCAGGAATTTGCCCGAGGAAACCCCGAATGCACACTTCAGAGGATTCATCTTCAAGTTGTATTGTCGAAGACGTTGAAATACGGTCTTCAGATGCTCGAGATGTTCCTCATATGATTTGCTTTTAACAACGAGGTCGTCGATATAGCATTCAACAATTTCGTGTATAAGGTTATTGAAAATCTTCGTCATGGCCCTTTGGTAGGTTGCACCGGCGTTCTTTAAACCGAAGGGCATCACCTTGTAACAGAATATTCCCAAAGGAGTCCGGAAAGCCGTATGTTTCTGGTCTTCAGGGTGCATTTTTATTTGATTGTATCCTGATGAGCCGTCCATGAATGAGAAAATCTCATGCGTGGACGTATTGTCTATCATTAGTTCAGTGACTGGTACTGGGAAGTCATCCTTCGGGCAGGCTTTGTTGAGATCCCGAAAGTCCACGCATATGCGCACCGTACCATTTTTCTTCATCACTGGGACGATGTTAGCAATCCATTCAGGGTATTGAACCTCTTGGATAAAGCCGGAGTCTATCAGCTTTTTGACTTCCGCGTTGATGCTCATTTCGAGCTCAAGCCGCATTCTTCTCGGCGCTTGTTTGACTGGCTTGACACTCGGGGATATTGCCAGTCTATGTACAGCAACTTCTGGATCAAGTCCCGGCATCTCGGAATAGTTCCATGCGAAGCAATCTTTATGCTGTACAAGGACGTCCTTTAACGCAGCCACCTTTTCCTCGGACAGCAGTTCGCTGACGAATGTCGGTCGCGGATCGTTTATCGTCCCCAACTCAATTTTCTTGAGGTTATCCACAGTAGTATGTATGCCGTCCTCCAGTTCTTTCGGAGCTGGGGGAAATTCTGAGATCACCTCATCATTGCTGTTTTCGAAGCACCAGGGAAGGCTGTCCACATTCTCGGACTCTTCTTTTAATATCGTTATCATACGACAGGTGCGAATTTTCTGCCAATCCCAATGTGGAACTGGTTCTTCTTTCGTGGCCTTAAGCTCGTGCTTTTGTGGTGGTGCTACCCTCCAGTTGTTGGACAGAGCGAATTTACCAAGCTGATATTGATTTTCGACCCAATTCTTGAAGGTGAAGCAATCTTCAAGAGGATGACCTACTACTCGATGGTAAAAGAAATAATTTGGGTTGAATACCTCGCCTGCGTGCTCGGGGTGCTTGGACTCTGGCAGCATAAGCATTTGATGTTTTAGAGCAAGATCAAATATCTTCCTTGTTTTGTTCCGAGGAAATGAGTATGCTCGACCCATTTTCTTCATGAGGGCTAAGTCAGTAACGCTCGACTCTCGGATACGTGGTTTCTTAGCTCTGCCTTGTAGTTGTTGAGCATCTTTTCTGCCCTCTGACTTGTTTTTGCTTTCACGTCGAACCCTTTTTGTAGCAGGTTGACAAGGAGCGGCCTTTTCATCCTTCACGGCCTGTCGGAGAAGGCGTTGCGTCTTGGCTTTCTCATAGATGGCCGTCTCGCGATTGTGGTCATCTCGGACTTTTTGACCAGCTTCCCTTATAAGCATGTCCATTTGTTCTTCAAATGATGGACCGGGCACTTTTTCATCAGGAACTTTTACTGGCTTAGGATTAGCGTCCTCCCATTGAGCGTCCGTATCTTCATCGAAATCATACATGACATAACAGCTATTTACTAGCTCTCGTTTCTTTAGCCGGATGTACCCAAGCCCTTTTGTTTCCATTCTCCCGTTAGGCAGTTTGCGTTGGGTCCCGGGAACATTCCAGACCCTGTCATAGAATTTGGCCTCTCTAACGGTCTGTCTGAAGGATATCCCCTGGCGTTTCAGCAGTTTCTTCAAACCTTCGGTATAATATCTGGGAAGACGGATAGGCTGAAGCCTGTCGAGCGTGGGATCCACGCCATGCCAAACTTCTTTTTCCACCTTGTTTTCTTCAGAACGGTAGAATAGGATTGCCTTCTCGTTTTCTTGCCTGGGAGGGATATAAAATGTCTGCAGCTCTTCTACACTGTAGATATTAAGTGCGTTCAGTTCTTTATGATGTTTAGGCGGCACCATGGCGATTTGCAGACTTTGCTCTTCGTCAGCGGAAGCTTGTATTGAAGGTCGAGCAGAGAATATGACATGGACCTCATCCTCCGAGTCACTATCAAAGACCAATGTAGGAGTGGACGGTCCTGGCTTGTTATGTTGGAGCGGACCCGAATAAGCGATCTCCTCTTCTTCCTCGGTATCACTGCCGAAGACAGGGATGGTGGCGTTAGTTTTATTTTCCGGCTTATGACACTTCTCTGTGTCTTCGAAATCCGGCAAGAAGTATTTGGCATCTTCGTATTTGCGGACCTCGTTCACAGAGAACGGGTTCAGTTCTCCCGTCACGGTATACTCGAAACCATCCTTAAAATACTTCATACACTGATGTTGTGTAGAAGGGATGATGTTGTACTCGTGTAACCATGGTCGGCCGAGCAAAGCGTTGTAGTATGTCTTGGCATCTATGACGTGGAATTTAATGTCCGTGACAAGTAATCCGAAGCGTAGCGTCAGTATCACAGATCCAAGAGTCTTTGACGATTGGGAGTCGAACCCGGATATGGTGATCATGTCCCGAGCAAGGTGCTGGACGCTCATGCAGATTTCCTTCAATACCCGCACGTTGAGTAGGTTAACAGACGACCCGTTATCGATCAGAATCTTGCCTATCTTTATATCATGGCAGTATCCCAAAACATAGAGAGGGCGATTGTGTTCGCAAGTCCCAAGTAGAAGGTCCTCATCGCCAAAAGTAACATCAGCCGTGTGTACTTCCTCCAACTCATCCTTCATCTTTTCCTCGGCCAGGCATGCTTGGAATTGTTCCGGGTCTTGGAGTGCCTTAATCAATGAATCTCTCGCCTCTTTTGATAACAAAAGGGCGTCGAGAATGCTGAGCTGCGAGGGCAGTTTCCTCAGATGTGCTAAAACGTTGTAATCCACTTTATTCCTCTTTGGCGGGTTCTTGGCGGTTAACTCTTCCGCAACTCGATCATCCAAGGCGATGTCTTCAGAGGCCTTCTCTTTCCCTTTGTCTTTCTTGTTTAAGGGTCCAAGATTCTTTTCAGGTAACGTCCGGTTGCGTAGCTGTATATTCTCGCAAGCCTTTGGTCCTTCTTCTTTTCCCGAAGTGGATTCTTTAAAGAGGGGGCCAAGCTCTAGCTCCTCATCAGAATCACTCCCAAATACAGGTACTTGTGACTCCCCGGCGTCAATCATGCAACAACTACCGCTAGTTTTATCAAGCACTTCGTTTATTCCGTTCTGCTCTCGGCGGGCTTTGCGCTTTTCCCGCTTAAACTGTTGCCGGTGAGTAACATATCCTTGCCACCACTTACCGAAAGCTTTGCACTCTTCGGTGGGATGCGACACCTTCCGATGGTACAAGCAATAGGAGGGGTGGTTTTCCATTTCACCCGTAATGTTTTTCTCGGAGGGTGATAGCTTTATACCCATCGACACAGCCTTAGCGAATCTCTTCTTTATCTTGAACTTGATTTTATCTGTGGTGGGTGTATTTTGTTCTAGCGGGAGTACCGCAATTCTTTCGCCAAGGCGCTGGCGTTTGGCCTTTTCGAATATAACCGCTTTGTTATCCCGATCAGCTTTGCCCTTTAAAAACACCTGATTTAGGAATGCATCAATCGCTTCATCCGACGGCTCCAGGATTTTTAGTGCAGGCTCTGCCCCCAGCTTTTCAACGCGAGGAGTCTCCTCATCGCTTGTGGACAAAAGGGAAATCACATGGCAACTTGCTACATGTTCTTCAGATTCATTTGACGAACTACCTCCCTCATCTTCTGCTTGGAAGACGTGGTTGAGGAACTCTTGCAATGTGACGGGAGTCCGCGCCTTCTGGTTGTACTCTTTCAGCGCGTCAATTTGCTTTTGCAAGTCCGTGCGCCTATCGCTAGGCTTCACCGGTTTCTTGGCCTTCTTCTTTTTCTTCGAAGACTTTGACGACTGGCTACTAGTGCTTGAACCCCCATCATTGGTCTTTGGAGTTGGACGTGGCTTTAACATCCCCTCAACGACCTGCGGTTCCAATGGGCTCTTCCACTTGATCGCCGGACATGTCCGAAGATCATTTAGCATTCTCTTCATTTTTGAAGATAATACAACCTCCTACGGAGTTTCTTCAATGACAGAGCATGTTGCCCCCGGCGTATTCGTCCCTTTAGAGGTGTGGGGCTGCGGGGGATTCACCTTCCATTTGTCAGATAACGCAAATTTTCCCTGTCTATACTGGTTTTCAAGCCAATTTTTGAAAACGTAGCAGTCCTCAATCGGATGGCCTAGCACTCGATGATAGGGGCAGTAATTAGGTTCGTTGACGTCACTTGGTTGCAACGGACGTTTTGGATCTGGCAGATTTATGAGTCTGTTGCGTAATGCCAGCTCGAATAACCTCTTCGTTTTATCGCGGGGAAAGGAATAAGGACGTCCCATCCTATCCTCAAGGGGTACGTAAGGGCGCGTATTGTTTGGACGAGCAACCGGCTTCAAGTCGTTCGGTTGTTGTTGAGCATTAGCGACAATGATCGCTTTTCCCTTTCCTTTGTCAGTTCGGGAATCTGGCTTTGGGAGAGGGGGTTTATGACCCATCTGGTCCATTTGCGCTAGTTTGTCAATCAAAGCCTGGAAGGAAGTCGGCTTGAAAAACATCATAAACTGTGAGATGGTTGCTTGTGGATCAAGGGTTCCAACAAACATTCCCACCGCAGGGGCTTCTTCTATGCGCTGTTCACACTTTGACCATAGATTACGCCACCTTATAGCGTACTGAACCCATGTTTCGCCGGGTTTTACCCTAGCGTTAATCAGTGCCGTCATCGGGGTACGTTCACTGGCACTTGCAAAGCGTTGGGTAAACAGCAGCTCCATCTCCGCGAAGGTTTTAATAGAATCATTAGGGAGTTCAGAGTACCATTCGAACGCCGTATCTGATAGACTTTCGACAAACCGGCGGAGCAAAAGCTTGTCATCGCCGCCGGTGTTACCGCAAAGCGCCCTGAATTGGGCGACATGCTGATGGGGATTGCCAGTCCCTTTGTAGACATGAAACTTGGGAATTGTGTAACCCGGCGGGTACTTGATTTGGTCATACCAGCCGGGATATGGCCGCCCCATTTTTACGACGTGGCCGGCTGCTTCGGCCGCATGATGAACCTTTATTTGCTGGGCTATGTATTCGTCCAGATCAGTCTTAGAGATTGTATCCTCTTTAGCTGTTAATAGAGCGGGTTGCGGATTTAATGTATCTCCCTTATCATCTCCAAGGACGGTCAGGGGTTCTTCAGCGGGAGGATCTTGTTGTATCATCATCCCTATCATGTCCTGGAAGAGGAGGCCCATCCGCTGTATGTTGGCCGCTTGTTCAGCAGCCTCTTTGTCCCTCTTTTCCAGTACTCGGCGAAGGAACTCGGCGTCGGTCTCTTCCTCCGGGCGCTCATCTAAGGACGCCTCAGGGTTCTCTTTTGGCCCAGTGAGTGCAGCCATTGTGGTCATCATCTCTTGGAGCTTTTGTTGCTGCTCCTGAGCCTTGGTCACTGATCGGGTAAGCGGTCGGTGACCCGTAGAAGTGCGGCTTTCTTCCTTTCCAGAAGCCATATAAACCGTATGAACTGTTATGCCCCCTGACTTTGGAAGTTTAGGTTCACCGCCTTTAAACTTTGCCGCTGACGCGGGAACTTTCCCTGGCCTCCTTCTTTTGTGGGCCATCGAGGTTGAAGGAGCCGTTAAAATGGGCCTGCTAGCAATTGTTGCCCCCTGCTGTTTAACGGGGAGGGTTTTGTCCTTTTCCACCTTTGCCTTTTTCTGGCGATGAAAGTGATCTGGGTCAATCACAGAGTCTTGAACCCTCCGCCAAACCTTGTATATCTTTGACGATAGCCGTTGAGGGCGCTGTTCTTGTTTTGTTTTTGGAACTCTCTCCGCAGGTGGAGGAGATCTTTTCAAGGTAGCGGTTGGAGAGTTCTTACGCACTCTCCTCAGTAGTTCAAAGCTGTTCCCAGTTGGAACAGCAGCGTTGACTTCCACCATTGGAGTGGGTGGAGTTATCCCTGAGGGGGAGTTTCCCCCTGCTTTCCTCACTCGTCGCCAATGGCGACGTCGCGCGCGACGAGCCGTTGGGACTGGCTCGGGAATCGAGATGGTTTCTTGTTGCCCCTTGTTTGAGTGTGGGGTAACTGCCGATGTCAGCCTGTCGAAGACTGATGCCTTTTGACCAGCTGGGGGAGGAGTGGGAACCGTCAATCTTGTGAAGACCGACTCTCTGATGGGAGAGGCCGCTTTAATGACTTCCGAAGCAGTGGCCGTTGCCCTCTTTGGGACGGCCACTTTATAGTTCTGACCTAGCCTGGTGAAAACGGAGGCTGTCGGTTTAGTAGCGGGCGACCCGTTGACAGGGGCCGTCGGAATAGTGAGCCGGTTGAGGACCGACTTTTTACCCACTTCCGGTGCAGGTATTGGTGCAGAAAAGCTTGCAGGTGGGATCATAGTCCTGAAGAACAAGCCGGTGGTGGCTTGGGTCACTTGGTCTACCGGCAGAGTAAGGAAGGAAGCCGCTTGGGGCCCATATGCTACACCTCCTGGTGAGGTGGAGCGTCCGTTGCAGCGGCATTTCGAGCAGTTGGTACAGCTAGAGGCCATTGAATCATGAATTCTGCGCCAGGTAAAAGACCAAATCTTAGTAACTTGAAATCCGAAGACAACCATTTAATGAACCGCGATTGGTTCGCGAAGACGACACACGAATGTGGAGTGGAAAGAGGAAGAGGTCCCACCGGGCGTGCCAAAATCTGTTCCCCTCCGAATGGCGGCCTGGACTTGGCGTCCATTGCCTGATGTTCGGGGCAGATGCTATTTGGTTTTATCCGTTTATCTCTCCGAAGATGCCAAGTTGATTTATGGCACCGTGTATCGGAGGTTTAGACGGATGCGACCGATGTAGCAAACTTCGTCAGATTCCCCCTCAGGATGAGGGGTTTTTGATTATGGGGACGCTCTTCCCTGCAGGCGCAAGCCTCTGCAGTTAATTACGCTACCGCATCGCGGTAACAACTTTCTCCTTCTCCAGAATTTCACTTCGTGTCGTGTGTGTTCATTTTGTTTGTGGTTGCCCGTGGATTGTATACGGAGACTGAGTAATGCCGTCGCCCGTAGGACGTGGATTAGTCCAAATCCGTATTTACTTAGATTTGGGTTTGGTGTTTTCAGTTTAAGGATGCATTAGTCGCGTTGCGGCTAAGATCAACTTAAACGTCCGTCAAGGATACGTTAGTCCTGTTTTAGACTAAGATCAACTCAACGTAGTGATTAATTTAATGTATGGCCATCGGGACTCGTCACCTCTCTGACGTCGTTGAAGGATTACAACGACATGTATTAAAGGAGCTTGGAGATGTACCCTCGAACCAGAGTTGATTGGGAGTTTTATAATCCATTTGAATATTTAAGGATACGTTAGCCGTGTTTGGGGCTAAGATCAACTTAAACGTTTGTTAAGGATACGTTAGTCCAGTTCAAGACTAAGATCAACTTAACGGGACCGTTTAGATCTGACAAAAGAGCATTTGGGCTCTATTGTGCCAGTTTAGGGACGTGGTGGTCCGATATTAGTTTAGGGACGTTTCGGTCCATTATTAGTTTAGGGACGTCTCGGTCCATTATTAGTTTAGGGACGTCTCGGTCCGATATTAGTTTATGGACGTTTCGGTCCGATGTTAGTTTAGGGACGTTTCGGTCCGATATTAGTTTATGGACGTTTCGGTCCATTATTAGTTTAGGGACGTCTCGGTCCCATGTTAGTTTAGGGACGTTTCGGTCCATTATTAGTTTAGGGGACGTTTCGGTCCGATATTGGATGTGTGGCCGTTGGGACCCGTCACCTCTTTGACGTCGTTGAGGAATTACAACGATGGATGTCAAAGGAGTTCGGAGATGTACCCTCGAACCGGATGTAGATTGATTTAGGAGAGCCATTTTGCTCGGCCAATTTAATTTAAGGACTTATGGCCACGATTGGGCTAAGTCCAGTAAAAAAAAAATGTCCAACATTGCTTTTGCATTTCCTTTTATTTTTATTTGGGCTTTGCCCAGAAAAGATGCAGGGCATCAATTTGTTTTGGGCTCTGTTCTTTATGAATGATGCAGAGCATCAATTTTGTTTGGGCTCAGCCCTTTTATTGCTTTGCAATTTATTTTGGCCTGCTAGGTCTTTTTGATTTGGGCCTGGCCCTTCAAGTAATGCATTGCATTTGTGCAAAGCACCAAGAATCTTTTAGATTCAAGGAAAGGAGTGCAGAGCACTTTTTAATTTCTTAATCTAACTTTAGATCAAAGAGAAGAAGAAAAATCTTTTCTTTCTTTCTATCTCAGAGAACCAGAGGTTCTCTAGCAAGTGCAAGGCACTATTTTTTTTTATTATTTTTATTTATCTATTTATTTATTGAAGATCACTGATTTTGTGTTTTAGATCAATGATCTATTCCTAAGAGAATTTTCTCTTATTTCAAAGGTTTTTACCTTCTTCTTTGTGTTCTCAAGGAGTTCTCTTCTTTCTTTTTTTTTCAAATTGTCTAGCTCTTTGAAATGGGGTCTGGGGTCCTTTTTATAGTGCTCAAAAATCAGTTAAATTTGTTAAAAAGATCTTTTCTGAGTGATTTGGGGAATTTTCCCCACCGTTGGATCTTTGATCCAAAGGCCCCTGTTTTACAGAAGAAATCTTCTTGTTTAAACAAGAACAGAAAAATATCCTTAAATCTTCACTCTGTTGTTGCGCAACTCACCAGCGTGTGACACGTGTCGAGCAGTGAGGCACTTGCGCAACGGCGCTTGCGCAACTGCGCGGACACGTGTCGCGCAGTGAGGCACTTGCGCAACGGCGCTTGCACAACTGCGCGGACACGTGTCGCGCAGCGGTGCGCTTACGCAGTTGTGCTTGCGCAACTGCGCAGACACGTGTCGCGCTGCCGTGCGCTTGCGCAATTGCGCTTGCGCAACTGCGCAGACACGTGTCGCGCTGCCGTCGCGCAGCCGTGCGCTTGCGCAGTTGAACGTTGCTTATGTTTTTTAAAGAGCCTTGCTCTGACTGGACGTACTGTCTTGGGCGTTGTGCTGCCGTGTCAACTTCTGACACGTGGCGCGTTGCGCGCAGCGCACGGGAACTGAAGCGTTGCTTCAAAATTTGAATTTTCAAAATTTAAGCAGAGCCTTGCTCTGATTGGGGGAACAACTACCACCTACCTTACCACCCCCTACCGTTGCTGCTCCGATCAATGAACAGATGGTGTTTCTAGAAGCCATCAAAAGTCTTCTGGAGGGCCAGCAGCAGCAGACTGCTATTCTCATGAACCGCCCTAAAGCCGAAACACCTGGAGTAAAGCAATTTCGGGCGTTGCATCCTAAGAACTTTTCAAGGAAATAGAGTCCTTTTGAAGCGAAAGAATGGGCCCAAAGTATCGAGGACGACCTTGCCGCAGTGCGGGTACCAGATCTAGCTTGGGTTCGTGTGGCCAAGCTCCAGCTCACCGACAATGCAAGAGTCTGGTGGAAAGCCGAGGAAAGCCGTCTCACACAACCAATAGAGTGGAAAATGTTTCGCAATCTGTTTGATGCGAAGTTTTTCCTCGAGACTTCTCGCTTTGAGATGGAACAACAGTTCATCCACCTACAACAAGGCTCTATGTGGGTAAAATCAGTGGATGAATAGGATGCCGAATTCATCATGCTTAGCAGGTAAAGAATTCGTATCAAATTCTATTCCGTAAACATATCACTATCCTGACATCAACATCTTATCAGGTTCGCGGCACACTTGATCCCGACCGATGAGATTCAGGCTAGACGATACCAACAGGGCTAAGACCCGGAGATTCAGGCGGCTTTAGCCACAAGCGACTATCCAACTCATGAACTCGCACTGAAGGCAGCATGCCGTTATGAAACTGTGGTCAAGAAAAAGGGTAAGCCTCAAGCAGCCGAGATCAAACGCCCTGCTACCTAAATGACAGGAGGAGCCTCTTTTAGGCCGACTTTTGCACCCAAGAGGCCAGGAAGATCATTTAACCGTTCCAGTCCAGATTTCTGTTTCTACTGCAAGAGAACTGGACACTTGGTGAAGGACTCCAGGTGTGCAAATAACCTATGTTTGATTTGTGGCGCATCTACTCATGCTATAGGAGCATTCCCATATCATAGTTGCACAGCACCAGCACCCAGACCCGCAATTCTAGCTTCGTAGAGGCCGGTCATTCAGGCACCTGCACCCCGCTTAGCTCTTCCTGCAACTGCTCCACATGGACCACCTGCACAATCTCAGCGTCAATTCCATCAGGCATAGAGAAACGTGCTTCAAGGGCAGAGGAATGTGCCTCCGGCAAGGAGGAATGTACCGAGACGACGGGCTTTTACAATGATGGTCGAGGAGGCCGAAACCACAGGAAAGTCATCACCGGTAAATTCTCTTATCCTTTCAACATTTCAATTCCCGTGCATCGTTATACCTTCCTTATATCTAAATACAACCTCACACAACTTAGGTACTATACTATTAGCCATCCTTCCTGCACTCGCACTTTTCGACACTGGAGCTACACACTGCTTCATGTCATAACGATTCGTGAGAACGCACGCAATTCCCGTGAAGCCACTCATTTTAAGCTGGAATGTAAGTTCGGGGAATGGAGTCTATGATCAGTGCCCAGTTGTAGTTTGCGGTCGAGAATTCTATGTAAATTTCAAAGTACTGGACATACCAAATTTTGATGTTGTGTTAGGAATGGATTGGCTGGGAGTATTTTATGCTACCATTGACTTCCGTCAAAAGAGGGTAGTATTTGAGATACCAGATCACCCAGTCTTCTATTTCAAAAGTGGAGACAGAACCTTAGAGCCAGGAAGCTACCGTACTAAACCAAAGAATGTAGAACTATGATATCTAAGGTGACCGGGTCTGTATATGTACCAACAAGGTAGTCAATACCTATATGCATGTGGATAACATCCAACAGTAATAATCAATGCATGTATATGGATCTCGTCCAACCATAATCAAAGTATGTATGCATGTGGATCTCATCCACCCAAAATCAATGTCTGCATGCACGTAAATATCATAAAGGGGTGTGCATGAAAGTATGAGGATATACATCAACGGTGTCCCTCCCGACACATCAAAATCATAGTACCTGAGTGCCTAGTATCGACACTCGAAAACATCATGAAAACCGTGCCCAGCATCGGCACGTAAATCCTCATATATCGGGCTCCGTCAGTCCGGATCAGCCCATCTCATCTCTCGACTCCGGTCGGTATCCTCCGGATATCCGCCAAGCCCAAATACTATCACCGGTAGGTACTCGCCACCCTGCCAGGCTCATCGTCTACTCCACGAAAAACATTTCTCACCCCGGGGAACCATACCGGGTCCACCATGTACCCACAAACGGAATCATCCGCCTCCTCGAATCGGGTTTCACATATCACACGTCTCAGAACCGAGAAACATGGTGGACGCACTGAAATATCATATCAAGAGAAACCGGGTTTTTAAAATAATACATGCTTTCTTTGAAATAGCCACGGTTCTCAAATCCAGAAATATCATGAAAACAGCATACCTCAATGCGTAAAATCATAAAGCATGATGTATGCGACATGTGTTGGAAATGTAAGCATATCAATATATCATGCAACATCGTATAAAAGTGAACAGGTAACTATAGAAGGTAGATTATGCAAAGAGTCATATCATGATGCAGCAATCCTACTGTGTAGTAACATGGCAATTATCGATGATGAAGTGTGTGAGCCAGAAAATCTATGTACGTGTAACATACGCATCATCGATAATGGTGTAAGTGTACTAACACAGGTATATGCGATGCAATAAAAATAATATGAATGCAGCATAAGGTAAATCATATGCAATGCTGACGGGTATACGTATCTAATATGACCGAGTCGGGGAAACTATCAATCGGCATCCAGCCTAACAACATCGCGTACGGTATGATCCATCATACGGCAACCTCTAGTCAAGGGTAAGGATCAATCATCAAGTCAAACCCATCACGCACGGAAAATCATCGTACGGCGGCATTAAGCTAATAAGGATCCTATCATCCTATATGACAAATGAGGGTACGGCCTGAAATCACGTACGGCCTATCATCCATAATTCACAACATTCTATATATATCTATATATATATATATATCTATATACCTATGTCCCAGGTCACATCCGCAATAATCTCACATCAGGGGACCGACAGGGTATAAATCATCTCGATCGACTCGCATCCGTATACCAACATATCATCAGATCATCATATCCGTCTTATAATCTTTTCACCGCATTTATAACTCATATCAAGCCGAGTTCACCTAAACATTCTATCTCTACTATAAGTATAGGTATCTAATCTAACATACACACCCGAACCATACAATCAGATTTTTAAAGAAGCGAATCGTAGTTTTGAAAATAAGGGTTACGGTGTTTTTAAGAAAAAGATATCATTTGAAAATCCGTAACCTCCCTCAAGGTATATTTTTAAAAGATACATACGACTCTTCGGTTTAGAAAAAGGTATGGTTCGGATGACGCATCTACATCGACTATCTAGTCCTACGGTACCCTAAACGGCAATATCGGCAAACATCGTCCGTGAATCCTGTCATCACATAATAGCCGTATTATCTCATTTCTAACTATCCTTAGTTTCTAATATAGTATCACTAACTATCCTTTACTATAACCCTAGTTTCCTAATCTAGGTTTCCTAACCATATTCTATAATCAGTTTTCCATCAATACTTTGCGGGGGTGCTATACGCCATCCACCCGACTTCCTATATAGATCCACTCACCTGGTCTTCGCTCGCCGAAATCGATGACGCCGTGCTCCTTCGCCTCGGAATCCATACGAGAGTACCTACAATAATAAACAATCGCAATACATATTAAAATCGAATCCGGAAAACCGATACGGCGCACGGTGTGCTCATAGGTTAGAACATATGGCCTACACGTGCAAAACAATCAAACAACCCCTGTTGTCGATGTATAAACATCCAACAACCAAATACAAATCCAAATGTCAAGAAATTGCATTTCAAAATACGGAAAACATAGCCTAAAACACACTAAAATGCTCCTAGATTTTCCCCAGGTGACAATTAGCCAATTCTGCATATAGGAGGGGTCTATTTTAGTGCAAAAGGAGCCATGGACCAAACCTGGGACCCTGTTTCCCTGCTCTGGCCGCAAATTCCTGCCAGAATGGATAAATCTGCGGCCTTGGGTTGGGGTATGGGGCTAGGGTTTCAATGGTAGCTTCCTAGGTGCCTGCACGACTCCCAGTAATTGCAAAATCATTTCTAGTGTCCCCGGGTTGCTCCAGATTCTAAAATACCCTCACAAATCACACATTTATCCGATGTCGGGTTTCTAAATCCGTGTTTTAGGTTTTCTAGTCTCTGGTTTAGGTCTGAATTCTAGCACTAGGGGGTTTGTGTGGCCTCTACTGAGCTTAATTACCCATTACCACTCAAGAATTCTAAAACCCTTAACTAGAATTTTCCTACCCTCACTAAACCTCACAATATCGGTTTAAAGTTAACATGGATGTAAAAGCTATGTGAATACTAAGCTCATGATTCAGAAAATACCTCATTTGGCAACTCAAGAATTTTCTTGAGTTGCCCCAAGTTTCCAAAATGCAAGCTTTCTTGGTCCAATGTGTTGCTAGTGAGCTTGTGCATCTTTTTTGTGAAATGGGGTTTGAGTTTTGAGGTGTTTTTAATGGAGTTTTGGGGGTTTTGAAGATGGTGGAGGAGAGGGTGCTGCCTTGGGCTGAAGGAGGAAGGGAAAAATGAAGGAGAATGATGAAGGAGAGAATGGTTAAGTCAAATGTAACCCTCACCTTTCTCTCTCTCACCCATACCTACTACTATATTCTATTCTTTATCCCATTTCTTTTTCTTTTCTTTTCTTTTCTTTTCTTTTCTTTTCCTTTTCTTCTTCCCTCAATAGTAAACCCAAAACAATAACCATACACCCATAATCATGTAGGAAAATGTAACAAGTGTGGAAAAAAGACATGTGCATAAAACACGATTAGTGCCCGATTAGCGATATCTAATCGCGATTAGCACAAAATTAGTGTATAATTAATCATAAAGACTTAAAATTTGCATGATTCACATGAAACACCCTCTTTTAGAAATTTCCATAATTTTCCAAATTTTTCACAAATTTATCGGTATTTAATTATACCGCCTTATTAAAATATTCAATATTTTATTATTTAATTATAAAAATTCCCAAAAATAATATTTTATTTTTTGAAATGTTACAATCTTCCCCCCTTAAATAAATTCGGTCCCCAAATATAAATTTGAACCCCCAAAATCTAAAACATTTTAATAATCAGCTCAAGTCAACGGGGCTCCGAAATCATGGAAAACGCGGAAATAATACAACGCGCCAAGTGCGCATGAAAAACGAGTACAAAACTCAAAATCAACTCCGTCAAGCGTCACGCATATCCTCGGAGTTACAATAGAGATGCAGATATCGAAGTCCACTACTGAAATCCAATATACACTAGTCAAATACTATAATACGTGTATAGTACGCATCTTTGAAAACTCCAAAATTTGAATAAAATACATGCAAAATCTTTTCTAAATCGCCGCGGGAATGCGTAACTCACGGCATAACTGACGGACGCTCATTTCAAAATAATAATATAAGTCCATATATGTTTTCTTAAATACACGTTCCGTTGTTTTCAAAATATCCCAAAAGGTTTTCCTCTATAAATGTCCGTGTCGCTCACGGACACGTAGGAAATAACGAGACTATAGCTCCTTTTGAAAACCCTTTTGGTAAACTTTTAATGCATGTAAGGTACTCAAAAGCAAAATCAGCCTCAAAAGGCGTATCCAATAAACACATGCATCTGGTGCGCATGGAATTCAAATCCAAATACAGGTGCCACAATACGCACAAAAACCCAAAACTACGTGCAACGGGTGTTCACGAAAGCATCTGTCTACTGCAACGGTGTGCACGACAACAATATGTGGTGTACCTATTGTGCACGAAATAACATCGGGTGCATCAAATGCATGAAATACAATCAATAACTCAAACGCATCAAAAGCAACACCGGGTATACCAAGGTGTATAAATCAAAATCGTGTGCAACTGCGTGCACAAAACACATATCAATACACTGCAAGCACATATAAGCTATACCGAATGCAAAAATCAAATCCTCCGTATGAAATCCATGAAATCATAAACACGTGCTACGCAGGTATAAAATCGACATCAAACGCAATAAGCATGCACAAATCGCAAATCAACACAACGGTGTATAAAATATATATCAGGTGCGATAACTATACGCAAAATGTAAACACTCAGTAGATGCAGCCATGGTGCACGAAATCAATATCAGGAAACTCGTCATCAAAACTCAATCCAAGCGATATAAACGTGATACCCGGATCACAAACACAAATCGCAATAAATAACATCGAGGTACACCTCCTACAATGTCGAAAAAGGTCGGTGCGCCCAAAACTGACAGGGCAAGAACATCCGCTCGCCTCCTGCTCATGGTCTGGCGCCCTCTGTCTCTGGGTACTCATCTTCTCCTCGGATTACCAATCTCGCAATCCATCGGCTCATCGGCCCAATCAGGTGCGCTAACGGGAACGATTCCGCTCTAGCACTTCTCTGGTCATCTCCCGGTCATTTGTCATGACCACTCATAAAGCAGCACGTTACTGGCATCGGCCTCTGGTCCTCTGAATACATGCGACACTTCTGATCCTGGGTGCAAATCTCATTGCAGCAGTGTCCTGGAAGGAATCCTGCTCAAGGTCTCTTCCGATCTCTTCTATGCCGAACTGTACGGAGGCTGGTACTCTCACATAATCTTTTCTCGTTTTCTGGACATCTGCGTGTTCCGCACACATTTCCTCAGAAACTGGCTGTATCCCAATGCCTCTATAAGCATATCAGGTCTCTGATCTCGACGGGGAGTAATAACAGCTCGTCAGCGTCTCGCACGAACTTCTGGTTCCACTCGTCTTTATTATCTCTCACTATGACGTCATGCCACACTATCTGTGCACTGCAACTATTCTCAGCCAAAGTCAATCCGAAGTCTCTCGCACGGACTCGAAATCGCGTACTCTGTAGCTTCATCACTCTGTAGAAGATATCTGGCCGAACACGTCCTCGGGAACTTGTCCCAACCATCGGAGGAATACTCAATACTCGTCCGTTCTCGATCAACTCACAACGCATCTGGGTAGGGTCCTCTATCCAAAGCTGGTCAGCTCATTGGTCTCTTATCACATGATATCCGGACGATGTCAAACTTTTCGATTGAGTCATCAAGATCCCAAAATTTCCTGAAGGCTCCGCACCTGAGCACAGTCTAAAAATATCTGGTACATACCACAATACCTCTGGACCAACCGTAGAAGGGCAAACCCAAGCCTCACTGATGGCACCGCTAAACTGCCATAAACCCTAAGGTTCAAAGCGGTTCCGTGGTCATCATGTCAAGTTAGGGTTTCATTCTTCTAGAGGGTCCACAGAATTACCTGCATGTTCCTCCGAACACTTTAAACTTGGGAAAATGGGTTTCTGACACTCGTTCGAACTTTTTAACTTCGCCTAGGCAACATGTGAATATTCTTCGCCCGCATGCTAAACAATGCCTCAATCCTCCAGGAAAGGCGATACATCGGTGGTCACCTCTGGATCGGTCTGCTCTAGGTCTGAGTAAGATTCTCTCCACACTGGAAATCTTCAACTCAACTGGGCCTATATCGGCGCATCAATCTGACGAATTGCCTTCGTCTCTCAAATCAGGGTAGACTAGCTATCATCTGTCACATTTCTGCCTGGAAGCTCCGGTGATCTTATCTCGTAAGCTCTGGAAGTGACATCCCATCATCTCAGCAACAACTGGGTCACCTGTCTGCACGGTAGGCGACATCAAAATCTCTGAGGTATGCTGTACATCAACAGTCCTCTCGCAACTGGCAGCTCTAACAGTGGCCTGATCATCCGGTGTAAAACCAAGCACTCGTCTCTACAAGAGGTCATAACCCAATCACTACCTCGAGACGTTCCCATGTCACCAGGAAAAAAAACAATGGTCGGCCCTCGTACCAGACGAGCTCGCCCTGACCGCAACACTAGCAGCAGCTCAAACTGCGCTCAAACTATGATGACAGGAACCTCAATCGAGTATCGAAGAGAGCGGATCAACGGCATGAAAGGAATGACAGATCCAGAATGGATACATGATCATAAGAAGGAACAGCCTCAATGAAAGTATGATCACGAAACTAATAGAATCGAGGATCCCAAATGGATGTATAATCATGGATACGAAGAGAATCACTAGTCTCAAAATATGTACATCCTAAGGTTTCTTAAGTGGAGTATCATATCGTAAATATGCCACGTAACATACGTACGGTACGTCACTCTACTCAAGCTACATACTCCATCAATCAGGGTCAGCCTATGAAACGAAAGTTCGGGTCTACTACCCCCCCATTCAAGTCTAAGTTCCGTAAGGTCAAGCCTAGGTTCCGAAATACGTATCCGCCCTAGACTCCGCATAGTCAAACATAGACTCGAACAAAGGTTAAACCTAGCGCTCTGATACCAACTTTTTCACGACCCAAAATAATGGCTCGTGACCAGCACTTGAATCACGCAACGTCTAAAGGCGTAACGGAATTCAAGTAAACTGAAACCCAGAAATTTAAACCTTTTAAGAAAAGTAAAGGAGGTGAAGTTTTGAAATAAAGGTATAATGAAATCAAATTTCTCTTAATGCATAGAAACAAACATGAATGATGCAGTGAAGTTTACTAGTTTGAAAACATGTTTCGTCTTTTTTTAAAAATTTGGCAGCACCTCCTTTGTATTTTTTTGATCCAAAACCACAAATACATAATAAGGATAATGGCATCCCCAAGCGGGAGCTAGCTCTTCGCCAAACGGCGGATCACAACCACGCAATACAGTATAAATAAGTATACGACGCCCAACGGCGAAGTCCACCACAAAAGATAAAGAAAAGAACAAGATATAACCCCAAAAGTGAATATAGAACCCATCGCTCAAATCTCGCAACTACAAGTCTCACTAAGTCTCATCACTTATACAATTTACAAATTTTGATTGATGGAGTTAACTAGATACAATTTGAAATATAGATACAAGAGTGGGAATGATACAAATATCCCACCAACCAATGCAAAACACCCGAATGCAACTGTGTGCCCGCGAAGCCGCTACTGATCCAAGCGGTCAACCTGCAAGAACTGTGGCACAACGGGGGTGAGTTGCCAACTCGTGAGTAGAAAAATATCAACAGATAGAAATCGAATAAACAACGACTCCTAGGTCAACTATATCATAAAGGTAATACTATGATATCTAAGGTGACCAGGTCTGTATATGTGCCAACAAGGTAGTCAATACCTATATGCATGTGGATAACATCCAACAGTAATAATCAATGCATGTATATGGATCTCGTCCAACCATAATCAAGGTATGTATGCATGTGGATCTCGTCCACCCAAAATTAATGTCTGCATGCACGTAAATATCATAAAGGGGTGCGCATGAAAGTATGAGGATATACATCAACGGTGTCCCTCCCGACACATCAAAATCATGGAACCTGAGTGCCTAGCATCGACACTCGAAAACATCATGAAAACCGTGCCCAGTATCGGCATATAAATCCTCATATATCGGGCTCCGTCAGTCCGGATCGGCCCATCTCATCTCTCGACTCCGGTCGGTATCCTCCGGATATCCGCCAAGCCCAAATACTATCACCGGAAAGTACTCGCCACCCTGCCAGGCTCATCGTCTACTCCACGAAAAACATTTCTCGTCCTGAGGAACCATACCGGGTCCACCATGTACCCGCAAACGGAATCATCCGCCTCCTCGAATCGGGTTTCACATATCACACGTCTCAGAACCGAGAAAATACATGGTGGACGCACTGAAATATCATATTAAGAGAAACCGGGTTTTTAAAATAGTACATGCTTTCTTTGAAATAGCCACGGTTCTCAAATCTAGAAATCTCATGAAAACAGCATACCTCAATGCGTAAAATCATAAAGCATGATGTATGCGACATGTGATGGAAATGTAAGCATAGCAATATATCATACAACATCGTATAAAAGTGCACAGGTAACTATAGAAGGTAGATTATGCAAAGAGTCATATCATGATGCAGCAATCCTACTGTGTAGTGACATGGCAATTATCGATGATGAAGTGTGTGAGCCGGCAAATCTGTGTACGTGAAACATACGCATCATCCATAATGGTGTAATTGTACTAACACAGGTATATGCGATGAAATGAAAATAATATGAATGCAGCATAAGGTAAATCATATGCAATGCTGACGGGTATACGTATCTAATATGACCGAGTCGGGGAATCTATAAATCGGCATCCAGCCTAACAACATCGCGTACGGTATGATCCATCGTACGGCAACCTCTAATCAAGGGTAAGGATCAATCATCAAGTCAAACCCATCACGAACGGAAAATCATCGTACGGCGGCATTAAGTTAATAGGGATCCTATCATCCTATACGACAAATGAGGGTACGGCCTGAAATCACGTACGGCCTATCATCCATGATTCACAACATTCTATATATATCTATATATATCTATATACCTATGTCCCAGGTCACATCCACAATAATCTCACATCAGGGGACCGACAGGGTATAAATCATCTCGATCGACTCGCATCCGCATACCAACATATCATCAGATCATCATATCCGTCTTATAATCTTTTCACCGCATTTATAACTCATATCAAGCTGAGTTTACCTAAACATTCTATCTCTACTATAAGTATAGGTATCTAATCTAACATACACACCAGAACCATACAATCAGATTTTTAAAGAAGCGAATCGTAGTTTTGAAAATAAGGGTTACGGTGTTTTTAAGAAAAAGATATCATTTGAAAATCCGTAACCTCACTCAAGGTATATTTTTAAAAGATACATATGACTCTTCGGTTTAGAAAAAGGTATGGTTCGGATGACGCATCTACATCGACTATCTAGTCCTACGGTACCCTAAACGGCAATATCGGCAAACGTCGTCCTCGAATCCTGTCATCACATAATAGCCGTATTATCTCATTTCTAACTATCCTTAGTTTCTAATATAGTATCACTAACTATCCTTTACTATAACCCTAGTTTTCTAATCTAGGTTTCCTAACCATATTCTATAATCAGTTTTCCATCAATACTTTGCGGGGGTGCTATACGCCATCCACCCGACTTCCCCCGTGGATATAGATCCACTCACCTGGTCTTCGCTCGCCGAAATCGATGACGCCGTGCTCCTTCGCCTCGGAATCCATACGAGAGTACCTACAATAATAAAAAATCGCAATATGTATTAAAACCGAATCCGGAAAATCGATACGGCACACGGTGTGCTCATAGGTTAGAACATATGGCCTACACGTGCAAAACAATCAAACAACCCCTGTTGTCGATGTACAAACATCCAAAAACCAAATACAAATCCAAATGTCTAGAAATTGCATTTCAAAATACGGAAAACATAGCCTAAAACACACCAAAATGCTCCCAGATTTTCCCCAGGTGACAATTAGCCAATTCTGCATATAGGAGGGGTCTATTTTAGTGCAAAAGGAGCCATGGACCAAACCTGGGACCCTATTTCCCTGCACTGGCCGCAAATTGCGGCCAGAATGGATAAATCTGCGGCCTTGGGTTGGGGTATGGGGCTAGGGTTTTGGTGGTAGCTTCCTAGGTGCTTGCATGACTCCCAGTAATTGCAAAATCATTTCTAGTGTCCCCGGGTTGCTCCAGATTCCAAAATACCCTCACAAATCACACATTTATCCGATGTCGGGGTTTCTAAATCCGTGTTTTGGGTTTTCTAGTCTCTGTTTTAGGTCTGAATTCTAGCACTAGGGGGTTTGTGTGGCCTCTACTGAGCTTAATTACCCATCACCACTCAAGAATTCTAAAACCCTTAACTTGAATTTTCCTACCCTCACTAAACCTCACAATATCGGTATAAAGTTAACATGGATGTAAAAGCAATGTGAATACTAAGCTCATGGTTCAGAAAATGCCTCATTTGGCAACTCAAGAATTTTCTTGAGTTGCCCCAAGTGTCCAAAATGCAAGCTTTCTTGGTCCAATGTGTTGCTAGTGAGCTTGTGCATCTTTTGTGAAATGGGGTTTGAGTTTTGAGGTGTTTTTAATGGAGTTTTGGGTGTTTTGAAGATGGTGGAGGAAAGGGTGCTTCCTTGGGCTGAAGGAGGAAGGGGAAAATGAAGGAGAATGATGGAGGAAAGATTGTGTCACGTCCCGAAAGTACGGAACAAGACCGACACTTAGACTACGAACGTCTCGAGGCGTACGTACCCTAAGTAAGCCGAACCCAGAAATCCAAACCAAGAAAAGTAGTAGAGGGTAGGAAAAACCATTTCAAATCAACCAGTTTACAACATAATATACAACGCCTAAAGGCGAGGATCACAACAGAAAAGGAAACTCAACAGCATGAAATCCAGAGAAATATAACGCGCGACTCTAAGGTCGAAGGAATAAACATCACTGGTCTCTATCTCAAATAAGTACATGTTTGGTTGATGGAACTTCTAGATACAACTGAAATATAATATACAGTGTATAATGATGGGTACGATACAAATAAACCCACCTACTAGCATGTCACCCGAAAGAAGCAGTGCCTGCAAAGCCGTAATGAAACCTGTACGGCAAAACCTGTAAGAAACTGGGGCACAACGGGGGTGAGTTGCCAACTCGTGAGTAGAAAAAGATCTACGAACAGAAAATCGCATACATGACGCAATCCTAGGTCATACGATCATAATATAAAATCCACAAATATATAACCAGCACTCTATAACAATGACTAGGGTAAATATCTAACCCAAGTGTAAACCCATATGCCCGTGTCAGTGCCTCAGGTAGCAATGTATCATATGGATGACGTATGAATGCATGAGACAGAATGCATGTACTAAAGAAAACTGCTTTCAGAAATCAGTGAGATTTCTGTATTTTAAAAATGAGGTACCATAAATGAAATCAACATAAAACAGTGCCCAGTATCGACACAAAACAAGTGTCAAAATATCTCGATATCTCTATGTCACAATCCGTGTACCTCAATATCTCAAAATCTCAATGTCTCAATCACAATATCTAGGGCGCCGTCAGTCCAGACCGGCCCTTACCATCCATCTCAAGACCACGACGGTATCCTCCGGATATCCGACGCGTCGGGTAAAATCACCGGTCGGTAGTCCTCCCCTGCCAGGCTCAACGTCAACAACACGATCCTCTTGCCCCGGGGTACCGCACCGGGCCCACTATGTACCCGAAATGGTTTCTCCACTCCTCGAATCGGGTCTCGAAATCCATCAGCAAACTCATGGTGGACGACTCATACATCATGGGAAAAACCGCACATTTTATTTAAAAAGAGAGAAAGCAGTTTATATAAGTTTTGCGATTTTCCCCCAAATCCAGAAAATCTCATGGAAATCTGAATCCAAATCATCAATAGCATGTAGAACCATGAATATAGGCATAAGAATCCATGAATGCGGCATAACAATGAATAACAGTATGCATGAAGTGACAAGTAATAACTACAATGTCAAGCTGGCATATAAGGCAAGTGCACTAATATCATGTCACTACTAGCTAACAAGCTAAATCAAGCAATAATATTTTCTAAGTGTACGTGACATGGCAATTACCGATGAAGATGTGTGTGAGCCGGCAAGTAAGTGTACGTGGTACATACGCATCATCGGTAATTGTGCTAGTGTCCTAACAGCATGATATCAACAATAGAATATGAATCACAATAAGTATGCGATGCGGAGCAACAATAATAATGTGCGGGAGCTGAATACCAAACACAATGATAGCTAAACTGCATCTAATGTCATAAGAGTCATCCAGCTACACCAACTATAGGGCTGAGCTAATAGGCTAACTGAAGGTAAGAGAAACCGCCTAACCTCTGAGTCGATACATATATATATATATATATATATATATATATTAGTCGGTGATCCCGTCTCGATAATATCACATCCGATACCATATCTCTATAATCAGTTATTCCCAAGTCAAGAGTGTGGATCAAACATCAAAGTATAGCTCGTACGTGAATCCGTCCTACGACATCCCCAAATCTGGGTACGGGTCAATATCACATTCGTCATATCGTTCATCTGGTATTCTCTCTATCAAATATCATAATCTGGGTACTGACCTACGTCTAGTACAAAGCTAACATCATCACTATAATCATGATCTGACTACTGATCAACAGTCTCGTATAAATCGATATCATCAGCACATATCATCTCAAGGAGTATACATCGCCCAAGGCGGCCTATCATAAATATCTTGTCATATCATATCATATCATATCTCGTAACGTAATCACATGTCGATCATTACATATATATGTTACTATTCATATGGCATCATCATCCAAAATCCGCTAAAGCATCAAGACGTATCTCAAATACGAATTTTACCATATCATCGATATCATAATCTCGGATCAAATATCATCGACTCATCTCAATCCCAAGTATCATCCTCAAATCCGTATGTGAACACATAGTCCCCTACCCATGTGAACACCTATCTATATAGAATCCCATATATGCACATATGAAATAAGGATGTATGCAAGTATGTATGTGTGTGTGTGTAGTGCAACCAATACTCTAGGGTTCGTAACATATCACCAATCCAACACACCAATATCCATCATAAACATCATCATTAATCCCAATTAACATATAATAATTTGTCGGTGTGTATACGCATCCGTATACATCACCACGAACTGCGGGGGTGTTATACGCCATCCACCCGACTTCTCCCCGTAGATATAAATCTACTCACCTACCTTTATACGTGCCGATGCCGATGTCGCCATTTGTATCTCCAACGTCTCGACGTCGCGTGGGGTACCTATAAGGATATCACACGCTAAAACACATGAAAACCGTGTCGGAAACCAAAACGGTACACGCTACGCCAATAGGTAAAAACCTATAGCCTCGCGTGCAAACACAGCCAATAACCCTCTAACGTGGGCGTTCAAACGCCACCCGACAGAAACGAATCTTCGAATATCAAAAATCCATGCTAAAACAAGTCGTAAATCATGCGCCAACTCCAGAAAATCAACCCAGATCCTACCCTGATTGGAATCAGACAAAACTAGACATACCCAGGGTCAAGTTTACATGTAAAAGAGCTGTGCACCAAAAACGAGGGGGTTTCCCCCTGCTCTGGCCGCAAATTGTGGCCAGGGGGAATATATCTGCGGCCAGGAAAATGAGGTGGGGGCCAGGGATTTGGGTGTTGATTTCTATCTGCCTGCATATCTCACTGCCAAGTCAAAATTATTTTAGGGTATCTCGGGTTGTAGCAGATTCTAGAAAGGTCACAAAGTCGACAAAATTGCTAAAATACGCCAAGTCGAAATTTTCAGGTAACTAACTGAAAATCTGGGTATTCTGGGGTTAACTGATCTCAAACACTCCTAATGAGGCTATACTAACATTCAAAACCAACACTTGGTCAAGACTCACTCCAATTTGCCTAAACTAGCACTAATCACAATATAAACACTAAATTTCAGCTAAATAACCATGATCAAGCAAGAAAGGAGTTGGGTTGCAAGATTATACCTCAAGGGATCCTAGGATGAAGGAGAAGAGAAGAAGAAGGAGGAGGAAGGGCTGCTGAAGTGCCCTGTAGCAGCTTCAAATGTTGTTGCCGCTGCAGTTCTGGGCTGAAGTTGCTGTTGCAACAGATGCTGATGCTGTTGTTTTTGTTGTGGGAATGGTTGTTGTGTTGGGGCTGATGTTGTTGTTTGATGTTGGGGTGTGGTGAAGTGTGAGGTTGTAGTATGATGAGGGTGTGGAGTTGTTTGAAGGAAGTTGCTGCTGTGGCTGCAGATGCTGATACAAATATGTTCTGAAGTTGTGCTGATGTTGGCTAATGTAGCTGCTGTTCTGGTGGCTGAAAATGTGCTGATGATGTTTGATATGGGGCTGATGGTGTTGCGGCTTGTCGCAGCAGCTATGGTAGCTGATGTGTGTGTAGGTGTGAGAGAGAGATGTGAGTGTGAGAGGGAAGCAAAAAGTTTTGAAATGAAATGGGGTGTGACATTTGCTTTAAGCCACCATTCTTTCTCTCTCTCTTAGAACTTGCTAGCTTGCACAAGCCATCATGGCTCACTTTCTCACCACAAGTCAACCTCCATCCTAATCACCTTAATCAACTAAAAATCCTTAATTAACCCCATTAACATAACCAAATGGTTAACCCATCATGGTTGGCTAAACATGGTTAACCCACCATGCTCATCTAAACATGGTAACCCTAGACTTAACCCAGGTTAACATGCACAAGTGTGTGCAGCCCGGATAAAATTCCAATAAAATATTCATAAAACCAGATAAATTATCAGAAAGCCGTTTTGGTAAACTTTTTGCCAAAAACCCCACATTAAACACAACTCAGGTGTTACAATCTTCCCCCCTTAAAAAAATTCGTCCCCGAATTTAAATTTAAAACCCCCAAATTGTAAAACATTCCAATAAAATGTCCAAGTCAACGGGGCTCCGAAATCATCAATACATGAAACGCATCATAGCATGTTTATAACAGAATATTGCATTTTATACCGCCCATTCTTACGCTCGTTTGTTTATAGGCAGGTGCTTTTGATCAGTGTTTGCTACATATTTGCAGAATACAGGTTCTCGGCTCTGAACAGTGAAGTTCATGGAAAAGTACGTCAAATTCCGGATTACTGCCAACACAGATAAAACACGGGTCTCCGCTCTCTATCCGTATGTTGCCACACACCAGTTTAAGGGACAAAATGGCAAATCGATGTCATTTTCGTGCACAAAGCTCAATGCCAACACAAGATCCAACATATCTACGCGGAGCTCGAGGAAATCTTGGCAAAAGATCCACATCACATCACCTTTTGATCTACTGAAATTCTGGAAGAAATAGGAAGAGTTTCTGAGAAAAAGTCATATACCACACTGAAGAGTACTAAAAACTAGGGAAAACCACCAAATTTCATGGCCTAACTCCTCTAAACGGCCGCGGTTCCGCGGCATAAGCACGCTTAGGCCGCGGAACCGCGGCCATTTAGTCTCCTCTCATTGTCGTTTTTCAGGGGCATGTTGGTCTTTTCTTGTAGGGGCAGATTCTTGCCCTAGGTTTCCAGTTCCCCTCCTATAAATACCCCAGAACTGAGCCAAACCAAGGTGTTCATTCTCATGCCCTCTTTTTGTAGTTTTGTTCTTCTTCTTCTTCTTCTTCTTCTTCATCTTCATCTTTCCTCCATGAAAATGTAGTGAGAGCATTGAGTGGATGTTAAATGAAGATGAGGGTTTTTGTATCATTCTTGTTTGTTTAGCTTCCCCTTGAGATTTTTGCTTCCTCTTGATCTTTCAACCTCTTCATTGAGCTTGAATGGTTAAGGGTTAGTTATTGATCTCAAGGGTTGTATTTTCTTATGGAATTAGTGCTTCATTTCACATGAGTTCTTTACCCTTCTCTTGATCTTGCAACCTCTTGATTGAGCTTGCAAGTTTAAGGGTTGGCTATTGATCCCATACTTGTCTTGAGTTCTAGTTTCTAGTTCTTTTTATTGCTTATTTCTTTCTTGCTTTTTATTACCTTACTTTACTTACTTGCAATTTAATTCATGCACTTACTTACTTGTAATCTTTTCTTTTCTTTGTTCTTTTCTTTTGCTCTTCTTGGTTCTCTTTGTGAATGGTTGTAATTATTGTTGTTGTTAAGAATAAATACGGTATTGTAAGTTAAGATTTTCTTTGCTCATTTCCTTTTCCCGTTATTTTCCATTGAACTCCGCCCAAACGATACGCAAGCGATCCGTTAGGCACCCTACCCTAACAAGGTAACGGTGATTCCTAACCGCGACCGGTTGCGTTCGGTTTGGCCGGAGGCGAAAGCAAGAGACAAGAACGGAAGGACAAGGGTAAATAAGCCGGATTCCACGAATACCGCGCTTAAATCCCCTAATCCACGTTGTTGCCGATTGCTCTAGCTTCAATTGGTCAAGACTCGGCTCAAAGGTTTTGAGTACGGATTTCTTTAGCTTACATTATCGTATCTTTTCTTAACAACTTTATACTTGCAAATAATACACATAGGTTAGATTGAACAAGCATATACTCATTCTTTATTGACTCGTCTAAAACAAAAACGGACATACAACCATCTCCCTGTGGATCGACCCGTGCTCAACCGGCTAGCTGTATAGCGACACCGTCCTGATCGCGGTTATACTTTAGAACTTTGAACATCCGACACGCCAAGAGCGTGCGATCAAATGGCGCCGTTGCCGGGGAGACGGTAGCGTATTTTCTTTCTTGTTATTCGGGTTAATATTCTTTTTGTATATATTTATAAATAAAAAAAATCTTTTTGTTAATTTTAATCATTTTTGTGGGCAAGAGTGCAGATTTTTGCAGATTTGCAAACTGCGATTGTGGGGAGCAAAGTATACGTTCAAGGTTAAGGTGATTACGAAGTACAGTGCCAAAGATCCGGGAAGTTTGACCCGCGCAAGCGAACTTTTCAAGCTTACCGGATTTGATTCAACGGGGGTTTCCTAACCCAAAAACTTAACGGTACGTACTTTACTAACACCTTCTTCTCAAATCCGACGCATCCAATATACTATTCTTTACAGGATTCTTTGCAAGTTCGCTAGCAAACGCTAAAAAATTGACTAACCCGTATTTTTTGCAGTGCCGTGCTTAAAATAAAAAACGATTGTTTGATTCTTTATAGAATTTTTATTGAATTGAGCATTGCATACATTAATACGGATTTAAGGGCAAGCGAACCCCACAACATACGGTAAAAGATTTCATCACCTTTTTCCGTGGCCCACAAATCACGAACTTGAACATAACGTTTACCCGCACAAAATTTAAAAGAAACTAGACTTTAAGCCGTAAGGACTTCGCGCTCATTAGGAGAAGTTAACCGTGTTTAGAACCTCGCTTAACGGTACATTGTTTACGGGGTGTCTAGGAAAGTGTTAACGGCGAAACCGCCAAAAGAGAAAGGGTTATTTAATTAAGGAACTTCGCAAAAGCGTTGGAAAACCTCCCCTTATCTCTGCACTTACCTGGCCTCATGATCAGTGTATCTTGAGCCCGTTTCTCGACACAGTTTTACTTCGACAATCAAGTTCTGGAGCAGGTCTAGTTGACCTAGGTGAACCCTAGAACGATTAGGTGTGTGGTATTTTTGTGTCGTGATTGTTTTTGTCCAGATTCTTTTTTGTATATTTCATTCTTTTGTTAATAACTAACTAAAAAAAAAATTCAACATTCTTTTTCCCTCCTTTTCTCTTCCTTTCTTTCCTTTTCTCATCATATCATGGGTACCCCACCTCGCAAAACTCTTGCCGAACTTTGGTACCCACTACCAGACATTACTTCTTACGGTTCTTGCTTTGGCCAAACATCGAACGACCCCTCCATGCCCAAAATGTCATTGAAAGATCGTATAGACGCGTCTAGGACAAACACTTGCCCTCCGCATTCCACTTTGTATCAACCTTTTCAACCTCCTGCACCCGCTTATGTTGATAACCCTTTTGCAAGTCGTCCTTTGTCCATCGCTGAACGTATTGAACAATCTCATAGCCGATCTTTCACTCCTTTCACCACTTCAAATTCTTGGGATCAACAATTCCATTCACCTTCGTATCCAAATGTTGATTCTACCCCTGTCCCGCCATTCAATTCCTACCAGTCTTACCCGACTTTTACACCTTCCCTAGACATTGCCTCTGAACCGTCATTTGGGAGTTTCCAGTACCAAAACAACTTTGAATCTTTTACTGAAACCCCTTCACAACCCATGTCTAGTCTGAAACAGTCATTGGAAGACTTTAGGGTAGCGTCGTACCAACAGATGATGGATTTGAATGCGTCCATGGCCGCCCTCATACAACCTAGTGACCCGGTAGCTAGTTTTCAACTAGCTCCAAATTTTCCAATATATGAAGAGGCGGTAGGACAGGCTGTGAATTTGAGTGGAGAGAGTGATCTGTACCCCCTTCCGAATCAAGCCTACCCGTTTCAACTTGCATCCCACAACTCCGGTTTTGAATGTCTATCTACTGTTCCAAACGATTCATTGATTAAAGATAGAACAGATAATGAGTTGTGTGATTTTGTAGTGTTTGATTTACCTGATTGTGAAGGAACCCTTCCAAGCGAAACCACATCCAAACCTTTTGACCTCTACACCTCCATCTTAGAACCAAAATTGATTGAAATCCATGCTTTTGATGCGGTGTCTGAAAATATTGATTTTCACTTGATTGAGGATATTGACGCTGGGAATATTTTGGATGATGAACCCATAGATTTGGCTGAGTTTTTCTCTTCAAATCATCATCCCAAGTCATTAAATGTTTTTCCCGAACCCCATATGCGTCTGGATTTTGATGGAATATGCATGGATGAGCTTAACTTTGAGGAGAATTTTGAGGATGAAACAGTTCTAGATGGTGAGTCGGATTTTCCAATTCATCCTGTTCCTTTCACTGACTGTGTACACCCTCCAGAATCCTTAACCGATACCCTTCCTCAATCACTTCCCCCCATCCTTTCCATCGTTCCGACAATGCAAGAAACCGTATCATTTTCACTTCCTGTGTCTGGTTTACCAAGTTCGGCGTACCCATGGTTTCTCACGAATCTTGAGGGATTTGACCCCATTTCTCGACGAGTTAATAGATTAGCACAATCGCTTTTTACACATCGGTCATCACGAATTATGCTAATTTATTCGCTCCATTTCCACCCTCAAGTTCGTATTCCACTTCTTTCTCCCTTCCGCCATTCTTCTTCTCATATACCTAGACTGTATACCACTTCTATCTCCATACGGTCTCGCGTATTCTCCCTCTCTTACCTCTCCGCGTTCTTTCACCAACCAGCACATTATAGAGATAAAATCTTTGAATGGTTGGTGCTCACTTTTGGCCTGTGTAAGGCCTTGTATAGTTTGAAACTATTCTCTTTCCCCCTTAATCCTGAGCTTCAACGCTTAATAGTGGAAACACTGTTTTACTTAAGTTTGGGGGGGACCCTTTTTTTTGTATATATTTTTTGTTTTCCTTTTTGTTTTGTATATAATTTGTTTTTAGGGAGAGCGCCGACAATTTTGACCCTCTTGGTATAGCCAGACAGTGAGGGCACTGTCAAGTTTAAGTTTGGGGGTATGCTCGGTAAGCTTTCTTCCTTCGTATTCATTTGTATATTTTGCATTTGCATACCTTAATTAAAAACCCACAAAAATCGAAAATTTTCCAAAAAAATATAAAAACTTTATCGTCAAGTTAGCTAATAGGGTAACTTAGATCTTTATTCCAAAAGTTTAGTTGATATGATAGAAATAACTAAATTCTAGGCTTAGGAATTGAAAACCCTAAAAATAACCCTCATTCTGTCTAACTTTAGTAAGTATACGTCCTTACAGTTTTTTTTTGAGAAATAGGTATCTTGAGTTCAGTTCTTGAGTCAAGTCAAGATGAAGGGAAAATATTGAAGCTTTACTGGAGGATAAGTCTGAAAAATAGTTTCTTTTCTCGAGTTCAAATTTAGAAAGTATATACCCTACAAACTGCACTTACACGCACCTTGAAACTTGGGATAGTAGAGGATACCTTGAAATACTCTTGCCTGAAAGCCTAGTATGAAAGAAAAAACGGTATTTAAAGCTAAACACCAAAAGAGCATGTTGAAAAATATATCCGGTCTTGAAAAAGAAAAAGAAAAAGAAAAAGAAAAAGAAAAATAGAATAAAGTCAAGACCTGGAAACTGCTATTTACGCTTTAAGCTCACACATTCAGTAATCGGCCGTTAGTGCCTCAAGAAGCATTAATAGTCGCATGAAAAGTGTGTGAGCAACACCGTCCATCATTAAATGAAAAGAAGTAGTATTAGGTATTAGGGCATGGTTATTATAGCTTGAATTGAATTCTTGAGTGTAGGGGTGCAAATATACACACACGTAGGGGTATACAATTGATGTTTGGATAAGAGATAGAAATAAAGAATAAGACTTGTGTTTTCTGTAAAGTTGATAAAAATACCTGATTTGAGGCCGCACTTTAGAAGGAAAACTCAGGAGAACCAACATCTTTCTAAACTTTTTTGGAACGTATAGGATCTAAAGTTAAACAGATAGGAGGTGTGAAACATAAGGGTTAGATATTTCTAACTTAGGATGATAGAATTTCTAATGTAAATACTAAACTGTAGGAGTATAATCGATGTTAACTTATGACACTAGCTTGACGGGATTTTGTGGGTGTAATCCGCTGAAAACCCTCAGGAGACAACACTCCTCCTACTAGGGACACCTAGAGGTTTAACGGCTTGTTGCACGTGCTCAGTGCAATCGCGTTCCCTGCGAAAGTGCGGTTAGGATTTTATATTTTTTTTGAATAATTGGTTTTGCTCGGGACGAGCAAAAATTAAGTTTGGGGGTATTTGTTCATAACAGAATATTGCATTTTATACCGCCCATTCTTACGCTCGTTTGTTTATAGGCAGGTGCTTTTGATCAGTGTTTGCTACATATTTGCAGAATACAGATTCTCGGCTCTGAACAGTGAAATTCATGGAAAAGTACGTCAAATTCCGGATTACTGCCAACACAGATAAAACACGGGTCTCCGCTCTCTATCCGTATGTTTCCACACACCAGTTTAAGGGACAAAATGGCAAATCGATGTCATTTTCGTGCACAAAGCTCAATGTCAACACAAGATCCAACATATCTACGCGGAGCTCGAGGAAATCTTGGCAAAAGATCCACATCACATCACCTTTTGATCTACTGAAATTCTGGAAGAAATGGGAAGAGTTTCTGAGAAAAAGTCATATACCACACTGAAGAGTACTAAAAACTAGGGAAAACCACCAAATTTCATGGCCTAACTCCTCTAAACGGCCGCGGTTCCGCGGCATAAGCACGCTTAGGCCGCGAAACCGCGGCCATTTAGTCTCCTCTCGTTGTCGTTTTTCAGGGGCATGTTGGTCTTTTCTTGTAGGGGCAGATTCTTGCCCTAGGTTTCCAGTTCCCCTCCTATAAATACCCCAGAACTGAGCCAAACCAAGGTGTTCATTCTTATGCCCTCCTTTTGTAGTTTTGTTCTTCTTCTTCTTCTTCTTCTTCTTCATCTTCATCTTTCCTCCATGAAAATGTAGTGAGAGCATTGAATGGATGTTAAATGAAGATGAGGGTTTTTGTATCATTCTTGTTTGTTTAGCTTCCCCTTGAGATTTTTGCTTCCTCTTGATCTTTCAACCTCTTCATTGAGCTTGAAAGGTTAAGGGTTAGTTATTGATCTCAAGGATTGTATTTTCTTATGGAATTAGTGCTTCATTTCACATGAGTTCTTTACCCTTCTCTTGATCTTGCAACCTCTTGATTGAGCTTGCAAGTTTAAGGGTTGGCTATTGATCCCATGCTTGTCTTGAGTTCTAGTTTCTAGTTCTTTTTATTGCTTATTTCTTTCTTGCTTTTTATTACCTTGCTTTACTTACTTGCAATTTAATTCATGCACTTACTTACTTGTAATCTTTTCTTTTCTTTGTTCTTTTCTTTTGCTCTTCTTGGTTCTCTTTGTGAATGGTTGTAATTATTGTTGTTGTTAAGAATAAATACGGTATTATAAGTTAAGATTTTCTTTGCTCATTTTCTTTTCCCGTTATTTTCCATTGAACTCCGCCCAAACGATACACAAGCGATCCGTTAGGCACCCTACCCTAACAAGGTAACGGTGATTCCTAACCGCGACCGGTTGCGTTTGGTTTGGCCGGAGGCGAAAGCAAGAGACAAGAACGGAAGGACAAGGGTAAATAAGCCGGATTCCACGAATACCGCGCTTAAATCCCCTAATCCACGTTGTTGCCGATTGCTCTAGCTTCAATTGGTCAAGACTCGGCTCAAAGGTTTTGAGTACGAATTTCTTTAGCTTACATTATCGTATCTTTTCTTAACAACTTTATACTTGCAAATAATACACATAGGTTAGATTGAACAAACATATACTCATTCTTTATTGACTCGTCTAAAACAAGAACGGACATACAACCATCTCCCTGTGGATCGACCCGTGCTCAACCGGCTAGCTGCATAGCGACACCGTCCTGATCGCGGTTATACTTTAGAACTTTGAACATCCGACACGCCAAAAGCGTGCGATCATAGCACAATACGTGCGCATGAGTAATGAGCAGATAACTCGAAATCAAAACTCCGTCAAGCATCCCGCAATCATCGGAGTTAAGGTGAAAACACGAATGCCAAATCCAAAACAAAACCGATATGCTATAAATCAGAACTATACATGTAAATATCAAATCTGTACATGTAAATATCTGAAGGAAATGCATGCCCAATTCTTTAAAGGATGTGCAATGCGCATAACACTGCACCGTGGCGGATGTCTCTATAAGGAAATAGTCATATACGTATATATCTTTGTTTAATATGTACGTTCCGCCGTTTTGAAAACTGTTTAGAAGGGTTTTCCTTGTTTTAAACGTTTCGTGTCATATCAGACACGTAGGTAAATACTGAGACTATAGCTCGCTTTTTAGAAATCCCTTTGAAATCTATCAATGCATGCAAAACACACTCAGGTACTGTCATCTGACTAGTCCTGCTCAGTACGAAAACAAATCACAAATAACACAAAAATGTACTGCTCCATAAGAAATCAATCCCAAAAAGTGCATATGAAAACCCTGTGCGTCCGGTGCGCACAGAAATCGAGTCCATATATGTGCCAAGCAGGTGCACAAAATGACATCTAAGTGCATCGGGTGTGCACGAAACATCTGTCATAGGCAACGTATGTGCCTGACAGCAACGCAGGTGCATCTGACATGCACGAAGAATCTCGATTTAGTGCATCTGGTGTGCACCAAAATCGTACCACATAACATGCGCCCAACATACGCGAAAACCCAAATCAGGTGCATCCATCATGCACGAAATCATGAAATCCAATATCAAGTGCCGAACATGCGCAAAAATCCAATCGGGTGCACAAGGTGCACAAAATAAATATCGAACATCACTATCGAAATCGAAGTCCAGTGCAACTAAGTGCACAAAATGCGAATCACTGCACTGCAAGCATAAGTGAACTATACCGGGTGCAAAAACCAAATCGTGTGCGTACATATGCACAAAATCAACTCAACCGTATGAAACCCATAAAATCATAAACATGAGAAACCAAGGCACGAAAGCGATATCAAGTGCAACAACTGTGCAAAATCGTAAATACTCAATAGGTGCAACCATGGTCCATGAAAACAAATACCACGAAACTCAATCATCAAAATCAGTCATGTGAATAGATCGCCAAAACATCGAAATTAAGTATGGCGGAATAGTCCCGCTCAAGTACACCCTATAAGAATCTCTGGCCAACTGTCGTGATCACTCATAACATATCTCGTCGGCGATCCTGAACTCTGGCCTGCTAGTATGCGTAACATGACCACTCCTGGGTCTAAGTCTTCTCCGTGGATTACCAATCTCACGATCCATTGGCTCATCGGCCCGGTTAGGTGTGCTAACAGGGACGATTCCGTTCTGGCACTTCTCTAGTCTTCTCTCGGTCAATCATCGCGACCACTCGTAAGGCAGCATATCACTGGCGTCGGCCTCTGGCTCTCTGAATGCACGTGACATATCTGATCCTGGGTGCCAATATCATTGCAGCAGTGTCCTGGAAGGAATCCTGCTCAAGGTCTCTTCCAAATCTCGTCTCTGCCTAACTGTCCGGAAGTCATCGTCCTTTACTACATCTGCTTCTTGCTCCAGAACGGCTGCATACTCATCACGACTGATTCTGGAAGGTATATCCAAGTACAATGCCTCGGCATGCGCATCACATCTGTGATGTCGGCGGAGTGGAACGTCATCTTATCCAGGTCTTGCACGAACCTCTTACTCCACTTTTCTCTAATGTCGACTGCTTCGGACTCGTCTCGTCGTGGCTGCATGGACTGAGCTCCAACGGCTATCCTCGTACCTGGAGTCTCCCAAGAAATGCATCTCACCACCTAGCATCCGAATTAAGTCGAGCCATCCGATCGATTCGTCGAAACCTCATAGTCCCCCAAGAGCTCAACATCTTGGGTACAGTATAATAGTATCGAGTACATACCACAGCATCGGTGGTCCAGCCGTAGAAGGGCAAACCCAAGCCTCACTAATGGCGCCGCGGAACTGCCACAAACCCTAAGGTTCAAAGGTTTTTACACGGTCATTATGTCGAGTTAGGGTTTCATTCTTCTAGAGGGTCCATAGAATTGCCTGCATGCTCTTCCGAATACTTTAAACTTGGAATAATAGGTTTCTAACATTCGATCGTCTCTGTCGACTTTCAACGTCTCCGCGTGAAGTCGTCTCTAGCTGGAATCAATCTATCTGATAACCTCGCATCGGGGTAGGCGAACGAACCACATGTCCTAGTCATTCATCCTCGGTGACTAGCGACCTTCTATCAGCTCTTAGTACAACTCATACTGCAATAGCTCCAATATCTGGGGCGATATCTCGTAGTTCGCAGCAATAACTGGCTCACTCGTCTGCACGCTGAACGGTGCCTCAATCATCATGAATAAGCAATACGCCAGCCGTCATCAAAATCTAGTTGATCTCTATCAGTGGCGCAATCCTCTGGTACTGATCGGCACGTCCGAGAAATCTCGTAAAGGTGATCCGTCAAACGCTCATGGCGCGAAAACACAATCAGACGACGCCTCTCAATGTAATCGTATGTCCCTGGAATCACACCCTGGTCAGTCCTCGTTCGTGACGAGCTCGGGCTGACCGCAACTCTAGCCGTAGCTCTCCCTGCCCATAATCGTGGCAGCAAAACCATGACTGGTACCGATGAGGCTAGATCAGGAATGAATATAATACTGAACAAGGAAATGTACATACTAAGGCTCCTTAAGTGGAGTAGCGTATCGTAAATATGCCACGGAACATACCCGCGGTACGTCACTCTACTTTAGTCACCTATTCCATCAACCAAGGGCCATCCTACGCTCCGAAAGTAAAACCTAACGCTCTGATACCAACTTTGTCACGTCCCGAAATTACGGAACAAGACCGGCACTTAGACTACGAACGTCTCGAGGCGTACGTACCCTAAGTAAGCCAAACCCAGAAATCCAAACCAAGAAAAGTAGTAGAGGGTAGGAAAAACCATTTCAAATCAACCAGTTTACAACATAATATACAACGCCTAAAGGCGAGGATCACAACAGAAAAGGAAACTCAACAGCATGAAATCCAGAGAAATATAACGCGCGACTCTAAGGTCGAAAGAATAAACATCACTGGTCTCTATCTCAAATAAGTACATGTTTGGTTGATGGAACTTCTAGATACAACTGAAATATAATATACAATGTATAATGATGGGTACGATACAAATAAACCCACCTACTAGCAAGTCACCCGAAAGAAGCAGTGCCCGCAAAGCCGTAATGAAACCTGTACGGCAAAACCTGCAAGAAACTGGGGCACAACGGGGGTGAGTTGCCAACTCGTGAGTAGAAAAAGATCGACGAACAGAAAATCGCATGTATGACGCAATCCTAGGTCATACGATCATAATATAAAATCCATAAATATATAATCAGCACTCTATAACAATGACTAGGGTAAATATCTAACCTAAGTGTAAACCCATGTGCCCGTGTCAGTGCCTCAGGTAGCAATGTATCATATGGATGACGTATGAATACATGAGACAGAATGCATGTACTGAAGAAAACAGCTTTCATAAATCAGTGAGATTTCTGTATTTTAAAAATGAGGTACCATAAATGAAATCAGCATAAAACAGTGCCCAGCATCGACACAAAACAAGTGTCAAAATATCTCGATATCTCTGTGTCACAATCCCTGTACCTCAATATCTCAAAATCTCAATGTCTCAATCACAATATCTAGGGCGCCGTCAATCCAGACCGGCCCCTACCATCCATCTCAAGACCACGACGGTATCCTCCGGATATCCGACGCGTCGGGTAAAATCACCGGTCGGTAGTGCTCCCCTGCCAGGCTCAACGTCAACAACACGATCCTCTTGCCCCGGGGTACCGCACCGGGCCCACCATGTACCCGAAACGGTTCCTCCACTCCTCGAATAGGGTCTCGAAATCCATCGGCAAACTCATGGTGGACGACTCATACATCATGGGAAAAACCGCACATTTTATTTAAAAAGAGAGAAAGCAGTTTATATAAGTTTTGCGATTTTTCCCCCAAATCCAGAAAATCTTATTGAAATCTGAATCCAAATCATCAATAGCATGTAGAACCATGAATATAGGCATAAGAATCCATGAATGCGGCATAACAATGAATAACAGTATGCATAAAGTGATAAGTAATAACTACAATGTCAAGCTGGCATATAAGGCAAGTTCACTAATATCATGTCACTACTAGCTAACAAGCTAAATCAAGCAATAATATTTTCTAAGTGTACGTGACATGGCAATTACCGATGAAGATGTGTGTGAGCCGGCAAGTAAGTGTGCGTGGTACATACGCATCATCGGTAATGGTGCTGGTGTCCTAACAGCATGATATCAACAATGGAATATGAATCACAATAAGTATGCGATGCGGAGCAACAATAATAATGTGCGGGAGCTGAATACCAAACACAATGATAGCTAAACTGCATCTAATGTCATAAGAGTCATCCAGCTACACCAACTATAGGGCTGAGCTAATAGGCTAACTGAAGGTAAGGGAAACCGCCTAACCTCTGAGTCGATACATATATATATATAAATATATATATATATTAGTCGGTGATCCCGCCTCGATAATATCACATCTGATACCATATCTCTATAATCAGTTATTCCCAAGTCAAGAGTGCGGATCAAACATCAAAGTATAGCTCGTACGTGAATCCGTCGTACGGCATCCCCAAATCTGGGTACGGGTCAATATCACATTCGTCATATCGTTCATCTGGTATTCTCTCTATCAAATATCATAATCTGGGTACTGACCTACGTCTAGTACAAAGCTAACATCATCACTATAATCATGATCTGACTACTGATCAACAGTCTCGTATGAATCGATATCATCAGCACATATCATCTCAAGGAGTATACATCGCCCAAGGCGGCCTATCATAAATATCTTGTCATATCATATCATATCATATCTCGTAACGTAATCACATGTCGATCATTACATATATATGTCACTATTCATATGGCATCATCATCCAAAATCCGCTAAAGCATCAAGACGTATCTCAAATACGAATTTTACCATATCACCGATATCATAATCTCGGATCAAATATCATCGACTCATCTCAATCCCAAGTATCATCCTCAAATCCGTATGTGAACACATAGTCCCCTACCTATGTGAACACCTATCTATATAGAATCCCATATATGCACATATAAAATAAGGATGTATGCAAGTATGTATGTGTGTGTGTATGTGTAGTGCAACCAATACTCTAGGGTTCGTAACATATCACCAATCCAACACACCAATATCCATCATAAACATCATCATTAATCCCAATTAACATATAATAATTTGTCGGTGTGTATACGCATCCGTATACATCACCACGAACTGCGGGGGTGCTATACGCCATCCACCCGACTTCTCCCCGTAGATATAAATCTACTCACCTAGCTTTATGCGTGCCGATGCCGATGTCATCATTTGTATCTCCAACGCCTCGACGCCATGTGGGGTACCTACAAGGATATCACACGCTAAAACACATGAAAACCGTGTCGGAAACTAAAACGGTACACGCTACGCCAATAGGTAAAAACCTATAGCCTCGCGTGCAAACACAGCCAATAACCCTCTACCGTGGGCGTTCAAACGCCGCCCGACAGAAACGAATCTTCGAATATCAAAAATCCATGCTAAAACAAGTCGTAAATCATGCGCCAACTCCAGAAAATCAACCCAGATCCTACCCTGATTGGAATCAGACAAAACTAGACATACCCAGGGTCAAGTTTACAGGTAAAAGAGCTGTGCACCAAAAACGAAGGGGTTTCCCCCTGCTCTGGCCGCAAATTGCGGCCAGGGGGAATATATCTGAGGCCAGGAAAATGAGGTGGGGGCCAGGGTTTTGGGTGTTGGTTTCTATCTGCCTGCATATCTCACTGCCAAGTCAAAACTATTTTAGGGTATCTCGGGTTGTAGCAGATTCTAGAAAGGTCACAAAATCGACAAAATTGCTAAAATACGCCAAGTCGAAACTTTCAGGTAACTAACTGGAAATCTGGGGTATTCTGGGGTTAACTGGTCTCAAACACTCCTAATGAGGCTATACTAACATTCAAAACCAACACTTGGTCAAGTCTCTCTCCAATTTGCCTAAACTAGCACTAATCACAATATAAACACTAAATTTCAGCTAAATAACCATGATCAAGCAAGAAAGGAGTTGGGTTGCAAGATTTTACCTCAAGGGATCCTAGGATGAAGGAGAAGAGAAGAAGAAGGAGGAGGAAGGGCTGCTGAAGTGCCCTGTAGCAGCTTCAAGTGTTGTTGCTGCTGCAGTTCTGGGCTGAAGTTGCTGTTGCAACAGATGCTGATGCTGTTGTTTTTGTTGTGGGAATGGTTGTTGTGTTGGGGCTGATGTTGTTGTTTGATGTTGGGGTGTGGTGAAGTGTGAGGTTGTAGTATGATGAGGGTGTGGAGTTGTTTGAAGGAAGTTGCTACTGTGGCTGCAGATGCTGATACAAATATGTTCTGAAGTTGTGCTGATGTTGGCTGATGTAGCTGCTGTTCTGGTGGCTGAAAATGTGCTGATGATGTTTGATATGGGCTGATGGTGTTGCAGCTTGTGGCAGCAGCTATGGTAGCTGATGTGTGTGTAGGTGTGAGAGAGAGATGTAAGTATGAGAGGGAAGCAAAAAGTTTTAAAATGAAATGGGGTGTGACATTTGCTTTAAGCCACCATTCTCTCTCTCTCTTAAAACATGCTAGCTTGCACAAGCCATCATGGCTCATTTTCTCACCATAAGTCAACCTCCATCCTAATCACCTTAATCAACTAAAAACCCTTAATTAAACCCATTAACATAACCAAATGGTTAACCCATCATGGTTGGCTAAATATGGTTAACCCACCATGCTCATCTAAACATGGTAACCCTAGACTTAACCCAGGTTAACATGCACAAGTGTGTGCAGCCCGGATAAAATTCCAATAAAATATTCATAAAACCAGATAAATTATCAGAAAGCAGTTTTGGTAAACTTTTTGCCCAAAAACCCACATTAAACACAACTCAGGTGTTACAGAATGGTTAAGTCAAATGTAACCCTCACCTTTCTCTCTCTCTCACCCATACCTACTACTATATTCTATTCTTTATCCCATTTCTTTTTCTTTTCTTTTCTTTTCTTTTCTTTTTCTTCTCCCCTCAATAGTAAACCCAAAACAATAACCATACACCCATAATCATGTAGGAAAATGTAACAAGTGTGGAAAAAAGACATGTGCATAAAACACGATTAGTGCCCGATTAGCGATATCTAATCGCGATTAGCACAAAATTAGTGTATAATTAATCATAAAGACTTAAAATTTGCATGATTCACATGAAACACCCTCTTTTAGAAATTTCCATAATTTTCCAAATTTTTCACAAATTTATCGGTATTTAATTATACCGCCTTATTAAAATATTCAATATTTTATTATTTAATTATAAAAATTCCCAAAAATAATATTTTATTTTTTGAAATGTTACAGCAGACTTCGACATCAACCTACAGTATCATCTTGAGAAGGTGAATGTAGTTCCTGATACACTTAGTCGCCAGCCATTAGCAATGAACCTCACCGCTCGGTGGAATCTACAGCAAGAATTGCATGGACTAAAGATCGAAGTAGTTGTGCCAGGTAACACTTCATATTTGATGAACTTTCACGTCCAGTCCACTCTTGTAAATCAGATCAAGGCAACTCAAGCAAATGATATCAAGCTATAAAAGATCCGAGAACAAGTAGAAAGTGGATTTTGAACTGACTTCATCATCCACGAAGATGGATCCTTGCGGTATGTGAGCCGTTTATGTGTGTTAGTCGGCCTTGTTCGAGAAGAGTTGATGAAAGAAACTCACAGCTTTCCATACTCGGTACACCCCGGCGGTATAATGATGTATAAGGATCTACGACAACATTACTGGTGGCATAGAATGAAGTGAGAAGTAGCAAGGAGCGTATCAAAGTGTCTAGTATGTCAGCAAGTGAAGGCTGAAAATCACAGAACTGCTGGCCTACTTCAGCCGTTACCAATCCCGGAATGGAAATGGCAGCACATTATCATGGACTTCGTGACTGCTCTCCCTCGCAGCACGAAGGGTAATGACACGATTTTGGTTATTGTGGATCGACTCACCAAGTCGGCTCACTTTATTCCATTTCGAGTTGGCCAGTCAACCGAGACGTTAATAAGGAAGTACATGGAGGTGAGTATAAATCTAAAGTAAGATTTAAACCTTCAAGATGTCCCATATTTGATACCCAGAAACTCATGCAGGAGATTGTGAGATTACATGGAGTACCTGTTTTCATCGTCTCCGATCGTGATACGAGATTCCGATCACAGTTCTGGCAGAGTCTCCAAGCTAGCCTGGGAACGAGTCTGAATTTCAGCACGGCGTACCATCCACAAACAGACGAACAGTCTGAGAGAACAATTCATATCCTGGAAGACATGCTGAGAGCTTGTATGTTAGACTTCGGAGGTTCATGGAAAAGTCACCTACATCTTTTGGAGTTTTCATATAACAACAATTACCAGCTGTTCCCTTATAAAAAAAGGAGAGAGAAAAGAAAAGAAAGGGAGAAAAGTGATGGGAAAATTTCCTACTAATAGAGCATCACGTGCCCACACGCGAGCGCCTATGAACAAAGATTATAGGCGCTGCGCTTAACAATTGACAAGATGAAATTGGGCCTCACGTGCAAGCACGTGAGCATCTATATACAAAGTATATAGGCGCCATATTAAAACAAATAGCAGGCTAGAGAAGATCACGTGATAGCACATGATGCCCTATTAGGCCGTTGCGTATAAGCAAACAAGTTTAACTTAGTGGGGGTCATGTGCTACAAGTGAGTAGTCTTAAACACCTTCTAAGCTGATAGAATTAAATTTTAAATAAAGGGATCAAAACCCTATTTGGAAAATATTTTCTTAAATCTTTCTAAACAAGAAAGATTACGCTCTGTAAAACAGAGTACCGTTGGATTAAAAATCCAATGGTGATTTAAAATCACCTATCTACAGAAAAAATTCTGTATAGGAAAATATTTTTCTAAACAAGAAAAATATCTGTTGTAAAACAGAAGTCTTTGGATCAAACGTCCAACGGTGGATAAAATCTCCAAATCAATTAAGATCTCTCAACGAGAGATTTCTTTAACTAAATCAACAAACTTGCTTCTACTATATAAAGGACCCAAGACTTCAAGTCTTACAGAGGAGAGACCCCCCCCCCATAAGCTTTGGAAAAAAAAAGAGAAAAGAGAACTCAATTCTCTAAAGGAAGAAAATCCCCTTCTTAAACAAAAATCCTAGGTAAGAAGAAGTACAGAGAATTTAATTCTCAAACCAAGAGTTTAACTCTTCAAAAAGAACTTAGTTCTTCCTCTGGTTGAGATCTGCAGAAGCAGATCTCCCCACAAGTTGAGAATTTAATTCCCATCGGGAAGATTCTGTTATGCAGATTCAAAACTTAGGGGAAAAAACTAAGTTCCAAGAATTTAATTCTTCTAAAAAGGTATAGGAATTTAATTCCTCTGATAAAACTTGGGTTTAACCCTGCAAAAGAATTTAATTCTTATAAACCAAGGGACCTAAAAAATTCTCAAAACTCGGTTTAAAATCTCTGTGCTTATAAAAGAAAAGACTGGGAATTCATTAATGTTCGACGTTATAACAAAGGCTCGCATGTTCCTACGTGAGCGCCTCTTAGGAACAAAAAGGAAGGACTGAGATCGAATCACGTGCTCCCACGTGACCCCAAAATAGTTGCTTGATACTTATATGAAAAAGGGGAAAATTCCAAAGACAGCGCTCACATTTTGAGCACCTCGCATATTCGCACGTGAGCATTATATGAGCTAAGTGCTTAGCACTTATAAAGGGAAGAGGGAATAAACCCAAAGAAGCAGTGCCCAACTCTGGGGCGCCTCACGTGTCCACACGTGATGGCCATAAGACTTAAGTGTTTAACACTTGTATATATAGACGGGGATTCGAACCCAATGGCACAGTGCCAACTTTCAAGTGTCTCACATGCTACACGTGAGCGCCCCAAATTTCAGTGTTTAACACTGCTTTAGAATCTCACGTGGGAGCACGTGAGCACCGAGCATATATTAGTGTTTAACACTATAAGAAGCCAATTTTAGCCCTAAATTGGCTAAGTTTTCCTGAGATTAAAATATTTTGGATCTCCAAATAGACAGAGTCTCTATTCCTATGACTTTCCAAACTAATTAACCAGAACGATGTCCATCACACATCTCCTAAGTCAATCTTAGTCTCTCGAAAATGACTAATGATTCTTATATGGTCCACCATGATCTCTCCCCTCAATCTGGAATTTGGTTCAAGGGTACATCTCTCCACACCTCTGATACATGTCGTTGTAATTCCTCAACGTCTTTAGAAAGGTGGAGAGCCCCGACAACCAACAACTCTTTGGTGCATTCCTAAACCAATAAGCACATCCCTACGGATCGCAACGTTTTTAAACTAGCTATGGACCGTAACGTCCTTAAACTAAAGCAGTAGAGCCCAAACACTCTTTTGTTGGGTCTGAATGATCCCAAAATCCTGTTGAGTAGATCTTAGTCTAAAATTAGACTGACGTTTCCTCAAAAAACATTTAAGTTGATCTTAATCTCAAATGAGATTAACGATCCTTAAATCAACCCAAACCCAAATCTAAGAATATACGGATTTGGACTAATCCACGCCCTACGAGCGACAATATAAATTAGTCTCCGTATACAATCCACGGGCAACCAAAATTAAAACAAACACACACGACACGAAGTGACCTTCTGGAGAAGGAGAAAGCGGTTACCACAATGCGGTAACGTAATTAACTACAAGGGCTTGCGCCTACAGGGAAGAGTATCCCCGCAATCAAAAAACCCTCACAACAAGGGGGAATCTGACGAAGTCTGCTACAAAGGTCGCATCCATCCAAACCTCCGATACACAGTGACATAAATCAACTTGGCATCTTCATAGAGGTAGACGGATAAATCCAAATAGCATCTGCCCCCAAACTCAGGCAAGACGACCATCCCGGTTCGTCCCCGTTTTCGGCGGTAAACAGATTCTGGCACGCCCGGTGGGACCTTTTCCTCTTTCCACTCCACACTTCGTGTGTCGTGTTTTTCCGCGATCAAATAATCACGGTATATATGTTTGTGGTTGCCCTTGGGTGATGGGATAGTGAAGCCGATGTTTCGTCTCTATGAAGAATGGCATTTGCTTCTACCCTAGTAACCCAGGCTCTGTCATATCTGGTGGAGTCAAGTATGGGCAACATGCAGTCTCAAATCTCTGCAATCCGGCTCTTCAAGAAATCAACGGGCTTCTCTTTGGGTCGATACTCCCACCTCCCACCCTCGGTGCCTCAACGCCGATGGAGGGAGCCCAGAGGAAGTCTGTCTTCCATAGGCTGGTTTCCCAAGCTGTAGCTTTGCCAACGGAATCTGTCCTCAAACAACTGGCACCTTCCAAGGACTAAGGTCGACCCAGGGGGTAGAATATTCAAGCTCTCAAAGGAAACAGGGGGTAGGCGGTAAAAACCTGAGGCTAATCAAATCCCGGCCATAAGAAACGGTCGACGTCGATATCGGCATCATACAAAATGAGCTGGGGGCAGTTCTCCATATGGTCATGTTTCATCCCCAGTGATGAATGTTGTTGTTCCAACCGGGAACAACTTCAAACTGTTGCGAAGGGTCAGACAAAATTCTCCCACCGCAATACTGAAGAAATCTCTCCATCTCATGGCGATCCCACGAGAGCAGAAACCAGTTCGCTCCCTATAACAACTTTCCTCATCTATATATAAGGTGTGGAAGCAGGTGAAGGACTCAGTCATCGTCTGCGGCTCTTCCTCTAAACGTCAACCAAATTCTGACAAATACAAGAGGAATCGTCCTAAGACGGATCCTGATACAGCGGTTCCTCTCAAAACCAAAGCGGCTTTTAACAAAAAAGAGAGGCCTAATAAAGCTTTAGTGTCCGAAGCAAACTCTGAAGGCCAAAACTCCAAACACCCCAAGTATGGGGGCACGGCAGTTCATGCAGTCCACATGGTGAACTCCAAAGATGAAGTTTAAACATCTATTAGCTATGGACCGCATACTCGGTCCCTGAAAAAGGCTCAATTGCAATGTGAAAATCTGCAGGAGATGCTTGCTCAGGTGGCAGCACTTACTAATCCACCGTCTAAGACAAATCCCGAAGACGCACCTAGAGAAAGAATAGAGCATGAGTTGGATATTGATTTCCTAAATCGCGCTCTCAAAAAGAAAGATGAAGAAACGGCAGAAATGCCCGGAACGATGGTTCAATCGGAACCACAACCAAATGAACTGCCGGTAGTCGCTCTTAAAGACAAGGGTGACATTTCAAATCCTCTACGGCCGAAGAAGAAATGATTCCAAAAGCAAAGCTAAACGAATATGTCGCTCATCAAATCAAAACTCACTATGCCAGTGAAGCCGCAAATAGATCAATCAAGACTGGTCGACCGTATCCGACGTGGTACGATCAAATACAGTACCCGCCAAGGTACACACTTCCAACGTTCCACATGTACAAAGGAACTGGGAATCCTCGCCAGCAGATTGCACGATTTAAATCCATGTGCGGCAATTCTGGAGGAAACGGCATACTACTCTTCCGACAGTTCGTCAGCGGTCTGGAGGGCATCGCCTTCGAATGGTATGCGGAACTCCCAAATGATTTCGTGAAGAGCTTCGACAAAATGGATATTCTCTTCTGTCAGGGATTCGCTAATGAGAACGAACATACTACCGTGACGGCGCTAGTCAACGAAAGGGTTAGACCGAATGAAACTTGGGTTCAATATGTTACCCGATGGCGAAACCTCTGATCAAATATGAGTAACGCATCGATGAAGTTGCAGCCATGGGAATGCTCATAGCCACCCTTGACTCAAATTCAAAGGCTCTCCCGTATATGGCCCTCTTCAAGCCGACGACCTTCCAAGAACTTATGGATAAAATGGCTCGATTAGATCAAATGGGTCAAGACTCTTTCTAATCCGATGATGATGAGTGAAAAGCGAAGGCAAGATGGTGTTTGTCGCCTATGCTCAACAAAAATAAGCGGCTCTGAAGCAACCTGTCTCCAAAATAGCGACGGTGTGGGTACTCGTTCCCCCCGAGATATACACAGGGGACATATTTCTCACTGGCGGAAGAATCTCTATGTAGAATGGTCATTTCTTCTCAAAAGACAGGAAAGATATTAAGGGGCCTACAAACAGGTCCTACAATCTAGTAGAATGCCCCGCTAAAAAAAGGTACGTCCACAAGCAAAATGGGCACGGATGAAAACCCGAAAGGACGCCGTGAGTAAAAACAGTAGGACTGCCGGCGAGCTTGTGAAAACCCGAAATGGCGCAATCTCGTTAAAATAAAAACACCTGCAAGGTCCTCTCGACCTTGTGAGGAGAAAACACTTGCGTGAGATCCTTACGACTCACAAGGGAGCAACACACTTAAGGATCCCCACGATTCCGAAGGAGAAATTACACTTACGAGATCCTCACGACTCGTAAGGAGAATTCCCCCCTATGAGACCCTCACGGCTCATAGGATTCAAAAGCCTTAAGATACAGGGACTTAGACCTGTTCTTAAGACGTCGTATCCCCCAAGTTGCCCTACAGGCGGTCCATATTGACCCTTGTATACAATTCACGGGCACGAATAAATATTTCTTTGCCAAGTTCTACAAATGGAAAGAAATGTTCCCATATGGTGAATAACACTTGTAGATCCTTTCGATTTATAAGGAGAAAACACTCTTGAAAGATCCTTATGACTTACAAGAAAAGACATCACTTAGGAATCCCCATGATTCTTAAAGAGAAAATATGCCTACGAGATCCTCACGACTCGTAGGGAGAAAACTCTTTATGAGACCCTTACGGCTCATAAAGTCAAGTCGACAGGATCCTAACCCTGTATACTAAGCCACCTTTGTCTAAATCGGCAGAGGCAAATGATGATTCGCTCCTGGCACTATCCCAGTTGTAGCAATGTTGATGCCTAAATCGGTATCAAATTCTGAGTCCTCTCAAGGCAAATGATGAATCGCTCCTGGCAATATCCCAGTTGTAGCGATAATGATGTCTAAACAGGTGTCTAACTCTAAGTCAATCTCTCTGGCAAGTGCCGTCCCTACAACCATCTAATAAAGAAGGGGACCCCGTTCGTCTGGGATAAGAAATGTCAAGGTACACGAGACAAAATCAAGCAATACCTGCAGAATACACCAGTACTGACCGCTCTGCTCAAGCGAAAGCCCATCATCCTGTACACAACAGCCCTTGAAGGTTCTTTAGGCACGCTATGGGCGCAGGAGAACAACTAGGGGAAGGAGAGAGCTCTCTAGTATTTGAGTCAAGTTCTTCTGGGGGCAGAAAACAACTACTCCCCTATTAAAAAGTATTGCCTGGCACTGATCTTCGCGATGACAAAGTTTCGACATTATGCCTTGACACATGAGGTCCATCTCGTATCAAAGGTGGATCCTCTCAAATATTTGATGTCGAGAGTTATACTAACAAGAAGGCTCGCTAAATGGGCCCTCATCTTAATGGAGTTCTCGATAACGTATCGACCCCTCAGGGCAGTGAAGGGCCAAGCCATCGCCGACTTCCTCACTAAACATCCAATACCAGTCGATTCTCCTTTAAATTGCGAATTGCCAGGCGAACACACGTTTGACACAATCGACAGGGAGAAAGAAGGGATTAATGCCTGATGGGAACTCTACTTCGACGGAGCATCCTCCTTGAAGAAGCGAAAGCAGAACACCCCCATAATCAAAGCTGGGGTAGGCCTTATCTTCGTGACCCCACAAGGAGGGATAATGCATTTTTCCCTTTCCTTAACGGAGCTGAGAACAAACAACGAAGCGGAATATGAAGCTTTGATAGCAGGTCTCGAGATCGTTGTCGACATAGGAATCAAAAACCTCCTCATACATGGAGACTCCCAGCTGATCGTTAGCCAAGTAAATGGCGACTATCAGACGTGCAAGCCAGAGTTGGTAAAAAATGGCGAAAAGGTGCAGCAACTGCTGACTCAAATTCCATCCTACGTCGTGGAAAGCATACCGTGGGTGGAAAATAGCAAGGCGGATGCATTTTCTAAATTCGCTAAAGAACTGGCTGATGAAAATCTTGATGACGTAAGGATCATTTTGAAAAGCCACTGGATTCTCGCGCCAGCAGAAATATCTCCGGAGTCGTCTGAAAGAAAAGAAGCGACCAGACAAGCGGTCCTCCAAATAGAAGATGAAGAAAGGGTCAAGGACTGGAGGGAAGTCTTTATAGACTACTTGATTTGTGTGAAAAAGTGTGTTTGTTTGTAGTTAACCGCAATCAGAACGGTGTCGCGAGTAGCTAGACCGAGGTGAGTACAGGTCGTCCTCTGGGAAACGTTGAATCTTTTACTCTTACTTTAGATGTGTTGAAAAAGAGAGGAGAAATAAAGAATTTTGTGAAAAGTTTCTAGATCTGCGTTAAGCAAGAATGCAAAAATATAGATCTAGATTATTTTAAAGATGTAGTTACTATAATAAGGGGGCTTGTAGGATTCGTTAGGATTTAGTAGTTATGGACGATTAATTAAAAGTTAACCTTTTTATCCATTAATAGATTTAAAACTAGAACGACGGTGATGCGTGTAGATTAGGGTTTCTGGAGGGAAAAGGAATCCCACTCTTAACCCTTATCTCGACACGGAACTCCGTTCATATCTAGCCTTTACCAAAACAATCATTAATCTAATCTCTAATCGCGGTTGGAACTAACAAAGAATTGTTAGCGCGCCCGATTAGGATGTTAATGATTCTTTTGATAAAGTTCATAAACTTTATAGGACTTAAAAAGGGTTTAGAGATGTTCATCATCCATTAGCCTACCCTAATCCTACGAACCCTAACAAGCGGAGAATTACTCGCGCATGTTGGGAGAAGAAGAGATGGAAAGAAATTGCATAATTAAACTACGAAGAAATAGAATAAGAAGAAGAAAGCTACCTTTATTAATCAACAATATCAAGTACACTTTGTTCCCTTAAAAAATGATTACAAATACTAGTTTGCTTCTCGATCTCTTCTAAGGAGGTAGATGAACCGTTGATGATCAGCCTGGATGCGTGAGCCGTCTTGGACTTCGTGATCTCGTCGGCTTGATACCTTTTTCCAAGAGGCTCTCGGTGCCCTTTTTTAGTCTAAAACCATAATCCTTTGCTTCCAAAGTTGGTAAAATATAGCATAGATTTTCCCCAAAAATCCTCAACTCCCAACTCTTCTGAACTGCCGCGGATCCGTGGCCAACAGGGGGGTTTGGCCGCGGTTCCGCGGCCAAAGGTGGAGATTGTTTCATCCAATTTTTGGTGCTCTGTCCTTGTGACATTTGGCGATCCTTGGAACCTTCAGAATTCAGAAATCTTCTCTCGGTTGCTTCCAGACTTGGTCTCCAAGTTTTGCTTCTTAATTAGACAAGTCTTCTTCAACAACTTGATTTGCTTGATTCTAGTCTTTGAAAAATTCTGCACACTTGGAAAAAACCTGCATAACACTCAAATAATATTTAGTAGACCTAGTTCTACTAGGATTAGGTCAATGAATTTATTTGCATACATTTTCCTACCAAATGCCAATTAAAATATATTAACACATGGAAAATGGTGTTTTTACATATAAACCCTCATATGTATAATATATTATAATAAAGTCTTTTTTTAATATGAAAATGGTAGGAAAAATGTAATACAAATGTGCAGTTTTATCAACTGAACAAACACCCCCAAACTTATCTTTGATCGTCCCGAGCAAACTAGTTTATTTAAGAGGAGAAAAAGAAAGGAGAAAACTAAGCACACTTTCGTAGGCAGACACGATTGCACTGAGCACGTGCAACAAGCCGTTAAACCTCTAGGTGTCCCTAGTAGGAGGAGTGTTGTATCCTGAGGGTTTTCAGCGGATTACACCCACAAATCCTATAATAAAAGAGAGATGGTGAAATCTACATATAAATATAAGAACCATAAAAGAAAGTCTTTGAAAATAAGAGTTTCCAACTATACTAGATTTTCAGTTGTCATGAGCCCTATCTTAATAGTCATGAAAAAATGTTAGAAATCACATCATCCCTCAATAAAACACCGTCTTTATTCTTCATTCCTACCTTTCATCCAAACATTGATCATATAACCCCACGTGTGTGTAAAGAACATCCCTACACTCAGAGAATTCAATTCAAGCTAGCATACTCTTGTCCATCTACCTTAGTACTTTTTATTTTGATGAATATTAAGATTTGCTCACACGTTTTCATGCGACCGTTAATACTTCTTGAGGTACTAACCGACCGATTACTCATGTGCTTGCTGATTCGGTGATAATATTTTCCTCGTCTTGCACCACCTAAGGCTTAGCAGTGACTCCCAGACCAGTTGGCCTTAGGGCACAAGGTGAAGAGGCACCCTCGCTATATTTTTTTATTGCTTCCTTGGCGATACAAAACCAGTGTTCATTTTTTTCTTTCACCATTTTTATATTTTCTTCATTATACTTTTCATTTCCTTCATACTTTGGCTTTTAGACAAGAGCATTTCAAGGTATCCTCTACTATCCCGAGTTTCAAGACGTGTGTAAGTGCATATAGTAGGGTATCAACATTCAAATGTTCGGCTTTCAGAATAGAAACTATTTTTCAGACTTATTTTTATCCTCAGATTAGTGACTTCCTTCATCTTATTAACCCTTGGGACAACAGCTCATAACTACTTATTACTAGTCCGTTTAAGAAAACTTCTAATTTTCTTGGTTTTCTTAAACTATTCCTATCTTTTGGATGTAATTTTTCACTTTCTACTCTTTTGTTATCAAAAAAAAAATTGTGCTTATATATAGTATAATGCAAAGTATGAGCACAAACCTCCCCCAAACCTGTTTACAGCAGTGTCCTCACTGATGTCATCCGTTAAGCTCAAAAACCTGTAGACTTAGAAGGAAATTATTAATGGGGGCAAGAATATATGAAAGTGAAAATCCTTCCCCAAACTTATTTTTGGCTCACAAATTTGAGGACAAAAGTTATGTTCAAAAGCCAAAAAATACCCCCCCTCAAACATGAATTAGACAATACGAAGCATTTTAAGAGGGGGTGAGTCATTTGGTCAAAGTAAGACTTTACAAAGACCAAAAGTTAACACCAACCATTCAAAAATTTTATCAGTATATCGTATAGGTTGGTGGAAGAATGTGTTGTATCGAGTCAAGAAAAAGTGGGAAAGAGATAAGAGGTGGTCTGGAAAGGGTTTGAAATTAGAAAAAAGAAAGAATGAATGTGAATGATTAGGAAGAAGGAATGGTGGCGGTTCAACCTCTATAGGTGAAGATTGATCAATCACAAAATCCGTATTGTTTAAAAATTCAAGTTCGTCAGCAAAAAGTTTTTCAAAACTTTTATCGATGGCATGATTGAACATTTTGCTGTCAAAGAGTTTTGTGCCAGAATTTATCCTACTTGATTCAAAAATTATTGAGGTAGAGGACTCGAAAAACTCATCTACCTCATTTTCAAAAATATCCATATCAAGTTGAATTTCTGGTATTATTGAACTTGAATTAACGGATTGTGATTCATCAAAACTCACAGAAACTATAGGAACAGAAGAAGAACCGGAGGAAGTAGAAGGTGAAATGGGTAAACAAATTGGTGTGTCGAGTGTTGCTGTACCAGATGTGGAAGATGGAGGCTGTATTTCGGTCTGATCTTCGGGTATACCATTATTATCAACTTCAAGACATATTTGGGGTTCGGGAAGAATTAAAGACTCAAGATGATGACCACAAGGAAGTGAAAGGATTTGATGAATTGGTGGGACAAAATCATCCAAAATTTTGGGTTCATCAATCAAAATATCCCCAACGTCAATCACCTCATTCAAGTGAAGGTTAAAATTCTCAAACTCCTCATCAAAAGTATGGTTTTCAATCAGTTTTGGTTCAAGAGTGGAGGTGTAGAGATCACAAGGGTTGGGTATGGTTTCACTTGAAATGGACCCTTCACAGTTGGGTAAATCAAACACTACAAAGTCACACAACTTATCAGACATTGTACTTGATGAATCTATGAAACTGGAGTTGTGGATTTCAGTTTGGAATGGGGAGGTTTGATTAGGAAGGGTGTACAGTTCTGTCTTACTACCCAAATCCTTCATAATTTGGTTCGACAGTTCCATAAATTTTTCTAATGTCTGCTCCAGACTAGTCTTGGGTTGATAAGGGGTTTCAGTATAAGAATGAAATTCCTGTGGATAATTAAAACTCCCAAATGACTGATTAGAAGAACTATCTAGAGTAGGTGGAAAAGTCGGATTCGATTGATAGGAATAGAATGGTTGCGGAACTTGGGTAGGAGTAGGATGATAAGAAGAATATTGATATGGGTTGGTTGGTTGGCTATTTTCAATAGACATCTTATATGGCACAAACCGCATATCAAACTCTTCTCTGGACAGTGGTGGTGAAGGTTGATATTGGTCCGGGTTGAAACTTTGGCCTCTAGACCTAGCTATGTGCTCAGCAATGGACATTCGTCTAGGGGCTTCCTCACTCTGGGTATGAACTGAAACAGGTGTAGGATTAGGATACGGTTGATAAGACCTAGACTGAGGTGGCCAACTGTTTCTTCCTGCTTGTTCTATATGATCTCTTAAGGACATGGAAGAGCCGGACGGTATACCGAAGGGATTACGAAAATAAGAGATATCTGGTTGTGGACAGCAAAGCTCGGCAAGAGATCGTCTGTTTGGGTCACCCATTATAAGAAGAGAAGAAGGGGCAAGGGGAAAAATAATTGGTTTGTTTTGAAAAATGACGGATTTAGACAAATCACACAAAAATGCATAAATAACCCTAGAACTAAGGTTACCTAGGTCCAGTCTCTAGACCGCTCCTAGACTTCCAAAGGACAAGCCGCAGGATCAATCCTCTACCGCCTCCATACTACCCTTGTAGCCAGGTAAGTGCCAGGTAAGTGGGAAGGAACCACAGTAGTGGGCCTAATTAAAAACCACTAGCCTTTGACACACTTGCCTAGGCACTACAAAAGTAATGCGGATAAGCGATAGATTACTCACGACCTTCCTCTGTCCTTATTGAGCGCGACAGTCCTTAGAGTCTGGTCTAGATATTTTTAAATTAATGAAGGGTAGATCTAGATGCTCGGTTTGTGATTTGTGGGGCTTAGGAAGGGTGATGAAATCCCCACCTAATTTTGATTTGGTCTTTGCCCCTTAAAGTCCGTATTAAATATGCAAAACAAAACCAATCACAAAACTTTTGCAAAAAGATTTTTTAGCGGCGCAATTTTGCAACGAATCCTGCAGAAAATAGATTTTATTGGATTTGAGGGGAGAGAGAAGGAGTTGAAAAAAAATACCAGAGAAGAATGAAGCCCTAACTCTTCTAACTTGCCGCGATTCCGCCGCAGAAAGGGTGCTTTTGCCGCGGTTCCGCCGCGTGGCAGAGGGATCACTTGATGAAATTTTTTTGTATAGCCTTCTGTGCTCCTCTGGATATCTAAAAATATCTCTTTTTCCTGTTTTCCTCAATTCTGTGACTCCAGATTTCCTCGCAAAATTCACGCACAAATCGTTAAATATGTATTTGCAGTTTTGTGTTAATAATGATATGAATCGTCTAAGAATTCAACACAAATAGTAAAAATAAAAAATTACGCACGTATTCCCCGGCAACGGCGCCATTTGATTTGTGTGAAAAAGTGTGTTTGTTTGTAGTTAACCGCAATCAGAACGGTGTCGTGAGTAGCTAGACCGAGATGAGTACGGGTCATCCTCTGGGAAATGTTGAATCTTTTACTCTTACTTTAGATGTGTTGAAAAAGAGAGGAGGAATAAAGAATTGTGTGAAAAGTTTCTAGATCTACGTTAAGCAAGAATGCAAAAATATAGATCTAGATTATTTTAAAGATGTAGTTACTATAATAAGGGGGCTTGTAGAGTTCGTTAGGATTTAGTAGTTATGGACGATTAATTAAAAGTTACCCTTTTTATCCATTAATAGATTTAAAACTAAAACGACGGTGATGCGTGTAGATTAGGGTTTCTGGAGGGAAAAGGAATCCCACTCTTAACCCTTATCTCGACACGGAACTTCGTTCATATCTAGCCTTTACCAAAACAATCATTAATCTAATCTCTAATCGCGGTCGGAACTAACAAAGAATTGTTAGCGCTCCCGATTAGGATGTTAATGATTCTTTTGATAAAGTTCATAAACTTTATAGGACTTAAAAAGGGTTTAGAGATGTTCATCATCGATTAGCCTACCATAATCCTACAAACCCTAACAAGCAGAGAATTACTCGCGCATGTTGGGAGAAGAAGAGATGGAAAGAAATTGCATAATTAAACTACGAAGAAATAGAATAAGAAGAAGAAAGCTACCTTTATTAATCAACAATATCAAGTACACTTTGTTCCCTTAGAAAATGATTACAAATACTAGTTTGCTTCTCGATCTCTTCTAAGGAGGTAGATGAACCGTTGATGATCAGCCTAGATGCGAGAGCCGTCTTGGACTTCGTGATCTCGTCGGGTTGATACCTTTTTCCAAGAGGCTCTCGGTGCCCTTTTTTAGTCTAAAACCAGAATCCTTTGCTTCCAAAGTTGGTAAAATATAGCATAGATTTTCCCCAAAAATCCTCAACTCCCAACTCTTCTTAACTGCCGCGGATCCGCGGCCAACAAGAGGGTTTGGCCGCGGTTCCGCGGCCAAAGGTGGAGATTGCTTCATCAAATTTTTGGTGCTCTGTCTTTGTGACATTTGGCGATCCTTGGAACCTTCAGAATTCAGAAATCTTCTCTCGGTTGCTTCCAGACTTCGTCTCCAAGTTTTGCTTCTTAATTAGGCAAGTCTTCTTCAACAACTTGATTTGCTTGATTCTAGTTTTTGAAAAATTCTGCACACTTGGAAAAAATCGGCATAACACTCAAATAATATTTAGTAGACCTAGTTCTACTAGGATTAGGTCAATGAATTTATTTGCATACATTTTCCTACCAAATGCCAATTAAAATATATTAACACATAGAAAATGGTGTTTTTACACATAAACCCTCATATGTATAATATATTATAATAAAGTCCTTTTTTAATATGAAAATGGTAGGAAAAATGTAATACAAATGTGCAATCTTGAGGAGCTCAATGCTCTCAATGAAACTCGTCTCATGGAATAGCAAAACCTGGAAGCTTACAAAACAAGGATGACGCTCATACGAAAAACTGACTAGGCCGAGAACATTCCGCCAAGGTGAACTCGTGCTAGTCGTAAAAAGACCTATGATCTCCAACCGTGCAAAATGGGGGAAATTTGAACCAAACTAAGAGGGTCTGTACATCATAGACAAGGTCTACCATGGTGGGGCCTACTTGCTGATGGATATGCATGGTGAAAGACCCTTTCGGCCAATAAACGGCCGGTTCCTTAAGAAATACTACGCATGATAAGTCACGGCTCAGGTTAATGATAGATGAAGACGCTCGTGTCCGCTCGCTATCTTCCTGAGTCCAAACTGTATAAGTAGTATCCGACAAAACTTCGCCTCGAAGCTAGCAATGGACCGAGACGTCCATAAACTAACAATGGACCGAGACATCCTTAAACTAACAATGGACCGAAACGTTGCCTCTAAAATGACAGTAATGGACCGAGATGTCCCTAAACTAACAATGGACCGCAATGTCCTTAAACAAAATAGGTCGCCTCAAACACGGCGATAGTGGAATTCAAGTCCATAGGTCCCACCGGTAAAGACTGCAACTTAAATTCCGCTGGCTACGTAGCTACCCCGATGGCAAAGTCCCCCCTAAGTTCCATTGGAAAAAAAAACGGTACGTCCACAAGCGAAATAGGCATGGATGAAAACCCAAAAGGACGCCGTGAGTAAAAATAGCAGGGCTACCGGCGAGCTTGTGAAAACCTGAAATGGCGCAATTTTGTTGTTAAAATAAAAATTAAAAAAATAAACGGTACGTCTACAAGCGAAATGGGCACGGACGAAAACCCGAGAGGGCGCCGTGAGTAAAAACAGCGGGGCTACCGGCGAGTTTATGAAAACTCAAAAGGGCGCAATCTCACTAAAATAAAAACACCTGTAAGGTCCTCTTGACCTTGTGAGGAGAAAACACCTGTGTAAGATCCTTACGACTCACAAGGAAGCAACACACTTAGGGATCCCCACGATTCCTAAGGAGAAATTACACTTACGAGATCCTCACGACTCGTATGGAGAATTCCCCTTGTGAGAACCTCACGGCTCAAAGGATTCAAAAGCCTTAAGATACAGGGACTTGAACCTGTTCTTAAGTCATCATACTCCCTATCGCTGCCCTACAAGCGGTCCAATATTGACCCTTGTATACAATCCACGGGCACAAATAAACATTCCCTCACCAAGTCCCACCATTAACGAGGAATGTCCTCATGTGGTGAACGACACTTATAAGTCCTCTCGACTTGTAAGGAGAAAACACTCTTGTAAGATCCTTACGACTTGCAAGAGAAAATATCACTTATGAGTCCTCACGATTCCTAAGGAGAAAATACACATACGAGATCCTCACGACTCGTAGGGAGAAATACCTTTATGAGACCCTTACGGCTTATAAAGCCAAAAAGCCTTAGTCGGCAAGACCTTAACCCTGTTTGCTAAGCCGCCTTTGTTCAAGTCGACAAAGGTAAATGATGATTCACTCCTGACAATATCCCAGTTATAGCGATGTTGATGCCTAAATCGGTATCAAATTCCAAGTCCTTTCACGGAAAATGATGATTCGCTCTTGGCAATATTCCAGTCGCAGCAATACTGATGCTAAGATTGGTATCAGATCTCGAGTTCCATACTCGCAATAAAAATCAGCGAGTAAAATGCATATGAAATAGCCGAAATGATAGGGCACCTCGCAATAAAAATCAGCGAGTAAAATATATGCATATAAAAAAATGGCCGAAATGTTTGGGCAACTCGCAATAAAAAGCAGCGAGTAAAAAGAAAAATAGCCGAAATGATTGGGCACTGCGATAAAGAGATGAAATAATTGGGCAATCGCGACTTTAGCGATATAAAAAGCTGAAATTATAGAGTATCGTGGAAAGAAAGAATAAAAAATGAAACTTTGGCCCTGCAGGCGAGCCCACATCAACCCCTGTATACAATCCATGGGCACAAACGGAAAAGGGAACTACATTTTCCCACCAGGCTCCATCAGAAGGAGAGCCAAGTTTTGACGGCAACATCTATAGCCTAGAGATCAACAATGACGTTTCTTCTCACTCCAGCAGGATGCAGATGCTACATCAACAAAACGGAGCCATGGCAAAGTCTCTAGTTCCAAATCTCGATGGTTCATAGACAACCTAGAGAAAACCTCGACATTCGTCGCAATATAGCAGACAAAATGTCAACAAACGAAGCGAAAGAAGATCCCTAGCTTCAGGGTCCCGACGGCAACATCTACAGCCTATAGATTACCACTGCGTTCCTTCTCACTCCAGCAGAATGCAGACGCGACGTCAACAACCGACCCCAGGGTCAAAACAATGGAGCGATGGCAAAGTCCCTAGTTCCAAGACTCGACGGTTCACAGAAAACCTCGACATTTGTCGCAATATTGCAGACACAATGTCAACAAACGAAGCAAAGGAAGATCCCTAGTTTCAGGGTCTTGACGGCAACTCAAATAAAACCTGAAAGACTATCGGAGATCATCTCACACCAGCGCGGAGTGATTATGACTCATCGGGGCTCCCAAATTGAGCCTAATCTCAAGTAAAAAACATCATGGAAAATCCCTAACGCTTGCTCTTCTGACGGTAATATGACCTGGGAGATTACTTGAAGATATCTTGTCCAGCCCCCGAAGGGAAAAAAGACATGACAGTCGCAAGGATACTCGAACATGCTAGATTGCATATGGGGGAATATATCGACCAACGCGGCGGTACGACGGACAAAAACCTTAGCACCACAGACCCTAACGGACTTCTATCAGCAGAGGTTAACTGTGACGTTAGGAAATTCTTGCGAGAACTTCTCGATTCGTCTTGACTCGTAGGGAAAACAATGTTCCTGCGAGAACTTCTCAACTTGTCTCGACTCGTAAGGAAAAACATGTTCACGAAATCTTCATGAAGGTGAAAAGCCTTAGACAGCAGGGATCTAAACCTGTTTCCTAAGCATTGGGGCCCTGCAAGTAGGTCCAAGATGGACTATTGCATACTATCCACGGGCCACACTCTCCCAAGTCGAATATTGACAAGGAGGGAAAAAACCACTTACGAGTCCTCTCGACTTGTAAAGGGGAAAATTCTCTTGTGAGATCCTTACGACTTTCAAGAGAAAACACACTTAGGAATTCTCATGATTCCTAAGGAGAAAATACACCTACGAGATCCTCATGACTCGTAGGGAGAAAAGTCTTTATGAGACCCTCACGGCTCATAAAGTTGAAAAGTTTTAAGCGGTAGATCCAAACCTGTTTCCTAAGCCATCGCTGCCCTACAAGGAAATCAAGATGGACTATCTACGGGCCACATTTGCCAAAGTTACATCCCACTGAAATAAAGAAGCTACTTATGAGTCCTCAAGATTCGTAAGGAAAAAAAATATCCGAGCGAGATCCTGGCGACTCAAGGAGGCGATGAACACTTGGAAATCTTCACGATTCCTAGGGAGGATGTGCTCTCCCGATGGTAATATGACCTAGGAGATTATTTGAGGATGCTTTGTCCAGCCCCGAAGGGAGCAGAGACACGACATCAAGACTGCGTATCGGGAATGCCTTAGTACCACACACCCTAACGGACCTCTGTCGTAAAGAGAAAGGGTTAACTATGACGTTAGGACAGGTTTGCCTATAAGCCCAAGGGAGGTAAACTAAACAAACTCTGAAATGAGTATATAAACTACTTCACATCCAGTCAAGACAGAAAGGCGCAACCCACGAGCACCAACCATGTACCGTGCAAGGCAATAAGGAGAGTCTTTGGTTCACACCCCACTAAGCATGCATTCACGACTGCGTGCCTGCTTATATGGAAATGGTGTCCAAAACGTGCTGATTTATATACGACACTACAATAGCGCTCGCACTTAGCAAAAATTCCTAAAGGTAAAGTATAAAGCTTATGTACATAGGCGAGATACACGTACGAATATATGATGAACAGAAAACATTCAACAGGAAATAATAAGAGAAATACATTGAAACAAATAAACTACTCTACAGGGAAGAGATCACCAAATATGAGATCAGAGATACAAGGATTAACAAAACAATAAATAAAGTTCTCCAATTCTCTCTCTGCCCTTTCTACCATGTCGAAGCGGCGGTCTTCGCGAGGAGTTCCTCCTCATCGATTAGCGCCATGCTTATTGGTGAAGGCAGACATGATGGCCCGCCGAGCTCGTATCTGACTCAGTAAATGAACCGAACGATCCTTTAGAGGCTGAGTAATCAAGTGGGCCTCGTGGAAACACTCAATCTTGTCCTCCGCCGCATCGAGAATTGTCGGAGTCGTCTGAGCTGGATGAGGAAGGATATCAGCAAGCACGGATAAGAAAATCATCCAGAGCCAAATGGAACCCATAGGAAGAGGAGAGCCCTTACGAGCTAGGAGCTCGTACAATATCGCGTCACATTGGTCATCTGCAAGAAGAGGATCCGCTAACCACGCGGCAAAGCGAGGAATAATTTCCTCGATAGGCACCTCCTAAGGTTGCCGACGAGCGTGGGGACAGTTGCAAGCCATAATTCTTGGTTTGTTCTAAAAAATGATCACCCGAAGGTCTGAATGGGTCTCTCTCTGTAAAGAAAGAGGAAGATGTAGCTTCAGGTTATAAAGAGAAGCATTCAAGTATAGACACGGAAAATTTTGTGCATGGTGGAAATATTTCCAAGGCCGAAAAAAGGGGCATGGGAACAAGATAGTTGACCCATAGGAATTAGAGTAAGAAGGTGAACCGATCCCAGCAGTTCATGAATGGTGGAAAAGGTGACAGTGTTGCATTCACGTGCAAGACACGTGAGAGCAACGTTGTGGGAGCATTTGTTCCCTTATAAAAAGGGAGAGGGAAAAGAAAAGAAAGAGAGAAAAGCAATGGGAAAATTTCCCACTAATAGAGCATCACGTGCCCACACGTGAGCGCTTATGAACAAAGATTATAGGCGCTGCGCTTAACAATTGACAGGCTGAAATTGGGCCTCACGTGAAAGCACGTGAGCATCTATATACAAAGTATATAGGCACCATATGAAAACAAATAGCAGGCCAGAGAAGATCACGTGTTAGCACGTGATGCCCTATTAAGCTGTTGGGTATAAGCAAAAAAGTTTAACTTAGTGGGGGTCACGTGCTACACGTGAGTGGTCCTAAACACCTTCTAAGCTGATAGAATTAAATTCTAAATAAAGGGATCAAAATCCTATTTGGAAAATATTTCCTTAAATCTTTCTAAACAAGAAAGATTACGCTCTATAAAATAGAGTACCGTTGGATTAAAAATCCAATGGTGATTTAAAATCACCTATCTACAGAAAAAAAATTGTATGGGAAAATATTTCCCTAATCTTGTTAAAAACAAGAAAAATATCTGCTGTAAAACAGAAGTCCTTGGATCAAATATCCAACGGCGGATAAAATCCCCAAATCAATTAAGATCTCTCAACGAGAGATTTCTTTAATTTAATCAACCAACTTGCTTCTACTATATAAAGGACCCAAGACTTTAAGTCTTAAAGAAGAGATACCCCCCCATAAGCTTTGGGGGAAAAAAAGAGAAAAGAGAATTCAATTCTCTAGAGGAAGAAAATTCCCTTCTTAAACAAAAATCCTAGGTAAGAAGAAAGTACAGAGAATTTAATTCTCAAATCAAGAGTTTAACTCTTCAAAAAGAACTTAGTTTTTCCTCTGATTGAGGTCTGCAGAAGCAGATCTTCCCATAAGTTGAGAATTTAATTCTCATCGGGGAGATTCTGTTATGCAGATTCAAAACTTAGGGGAAAGAACTAAGTTCCAAGAATTTAATTCTTCCAAAAGGATATAGGAATTTAATTTCTCTAATAAAACTAGGGTTTAACCCTGCAAAAGAATTTAATTCTCATAAACCAAGGGACTTAAAAAAATTCTCAATACTCAGTTTAAAATCTCTGTGCATATAAAAGAAAAGACTGGGAATTCATTAGTGTTCGACGTTATAACAAAGGCTCACGTATTCCCACGTGAGCGCCTCTGAGGAACAAAAAACAAGGACTGAGATCGAATCACGTACTCCCACGTGACCCCCAAATAGTTGCTTGACACTTATATGAAAAAAAGGAAAATTCCAAAGACAGCACTCACATTTTGAGCACCTCACGTGTTCGCATGTGAGCATTATATGAGCTAAGTGCTTAGCACTTATAAAGGGAAGAGGGAATAAACCCAAAGAAGCAGTGCCCAACTCAGGGGCGCCTCACGTGTCCACACGTGATGGCCATAAGACTTAAGTGTTTAACACTTGTATATATAGACGGGGATTCGAACCCAATGACACAGTGCCAACTTTCAAGTGTCTCACATGCTACACGTGAGCACCCCAAATTTCAGTGTTTAACACTGCTTTAGAATCTCACGTGGGAGCACGTGAGCACCGAGCATATATTAGTGTTTAACACTATAAGAAGCCAATTTTAGCCCCAAATTGGCTAAGTTTTCCTGAGATTAAAATATTTTGGATCTCCAAATAGACAGAGTCTCTATGCCTATGACTTCCCAAACTAATTGACCAGAATGATGTCCATCACACATCTCCTAAGTTAATCTTAGTCTTCTGAAAATGGCTAATGATTCTTATATGGTCCACCATGATCTCTCCCCTCAATCAAGAATTTGGTTCAAGGGTACCTCTCTCCACACCTCTGATACATGTTGTTGTTGTTGAATATGTATGCCCTAGAGGCCATTATTGTATAGTACTAGTTTGTATAATACATTTTGGAGGCTTGGGATATATATACGGGTTTACGACAGTCTTGCTCGATATAGTAGTATGCTACTTGGTTTGTTTCTATCTTAATATGTGTATATGTTTCTTTTAACATATCGCTAAAAACATATTGATGGAGCCCTTAGGATCTTTGCTTGACTACCGGCGTTGTGATGGCGATCACACTAGTGGGGACTGGGTAGTCTATAAGCACATCCTTATTTTGGTCCCTGGTCGTAGGATTATCGAGACAGGGCATCGATACTCCAGAGTAGACTGGTGCATATGCTTCTCTTCCCAGCAGGGGAGATGGTCTGTCCCACAGCCATCAGTACGTCGTACTGGAGATAGTATGCAGGTGCTTATTAGGTTACGAGTACACTAGACAGGACTCGTCGGGAACTGTTGGTTGGTATTATACCTATCGTCAGTTAACAGTTCCCAGGTGACATGAGTACAGCTTAGTCCGTTGACTTGACACTGTCACTTCGCCTCAAGTGTGTTCCCACTGTTCTTAGATTACTACCCTACCACGGCTCTATTGAGTCGTGCAAACAGGTAGTAGTTGGGTGCAGTCCCGAAGCACTTGGAGGCAGTGACAGTTAGACAGGATTCGTCTCTCCCGGTATAGGGAGTTGATATCGCGCTGTGTCTAGGAGAGCCATTACACATAGTCGTCCCTGGCCAGGACAAGCGAGATTTGCTGGTAGTGTTACCAGTGGTTTCTCAGGGTGTTCTGGGCTACACTCCGACACGACTTGTACCACTATTAGGGGACTGACGTTTACCGCCCCGTAGGCTCGACATGCGATACTCTCAGACGAACAAACCGGACTGTACGGAGATTGTCACATTCAGGCTCAGTAGGAGTTCGGATGGGTTCACCTCAACAGTCTTCTTGTCGGCATCTACCTGGGGACCGTTACGTACAGCTAGTACCGCTTGCGGCCTGTGGTTAAACCCACTGCCAGCGTAGTGTCGAACCTTTAGAGTCCCACACAGAGGGTTACTCGCCTTTGGGCAAAACAGAGTAGAGGTCGCATGGTTTTGCGACGGGGTTCGTTCACATCCGCGCACTTGTGCACGTTTGGTGTCCGGGCAGTTAGTACTAGCGGGCTTTGGTTTAAGCCAAATCCTAGTATTCGTTTTGGGATTGGTTTTGTCTCAGTGTATTCGTGTTCCTCGGAACACGGATGCGGGTGTGTATGCACAGTTGACAGAGGCAGAGGCAGATTGAGTTTGGTTAACTTGTTGACCGTTGACTTTTTCTAAACCCTAATAAGAATGAGAAATATGATTAATAATATTAATTAAGAATTATTGTGTCATGATTGAGTTGAACATTTGACTTTTGTTGACTTGTTGACCGGTTGACCATTGTGGACTTGTTGACCATCATCATTTCTTTTCAATGATGCTTCGTGTTCTTTACAAAATGCATTAAATGAATGTAATGATAATGGTCATTCATAAACTAACCATCACAATTCTTAATTATTATTATTGTCATCATATTCCAAAAGATGTGAGCATGGTTGCAAGATGAGAGCTCATTCTATCATATTCTTTCTCTCTCTTGAAAGAAAGCTCTCCCTCTTCCTCTCTTAAAGTTCAAGTGTTCCATGAGTTGGAAATCATGAACCTTTGAGACAAAACCACCATAAATCTTCTCTACTCATTCTAAGGTCCTAGGTCTAGCAAACCAAGCACCTTAGTTATCTCTAGGTTGAGATAGGAGCTCAAGTTCGAGGCCTTCGGGTGGATCCATCTACGGCAAAGAGGAGACTACGAGAAGGAGCCGTTCAAACCAATACAAGGAGCAAGCAAGGAGGAGAACCACAAAAAGAAGAGAAGGAGTTCAAGATCTAGGTATAACCATTCTACATAGTAGCTAAAACTTGTAGTTTTTGTTAGTTTCTGTTTAGCAAAGATCCTTCATGGATGGTCCATGTTACCTAGTGAGGAAAATTTTGATTTTTACCTATTCCGCCTCCCCGAAAAACCGGGGTGGGTAACGTGGACCTAACAGTGGTATCAAAGCCTAGCTAAACAACAACTAACTGTTAGCAAAGTGTTTTAGAACTTCGATCCGGAAAAAATCCCGAAAACATGTCAAAAACCATACTTTCTGCCGATTTTTAAAACGGCTCTAAAAATTATTCCACATGCCTTAAAAATCGGTGCAGGGTTTTCTAGGAAAAGTCAAGAAATTTGAGCCCACGACTCGGCCAACTCGCCGCGGAAGCGCGGCGGAACCATGCGTTCCTCCGCGGATCCGCGGCCGAGTTGACTCGGCCGCGACTCCGATTTATTGCAGATTACTCAGTTTGGTGTTTTGGGATTTTTATGATGTTTTGTTTCTGCCCAGATTTTCCAAAGAACAATGTTATGTTTGGGGTAGTTACAAATTGGTATTTTGATCGAAGTTCTATAAACTTTAGCTATTTGGTTACATCTGTAATGTGATATATGCACTGAACGTCGGCTAATCGCTATACGTCGATTAGTGGGGGTTGTGTATATCTGTGATCTGTAATGTTGTTGGATTGTGTATATGAACTTGTTGGATTGTCGCGGATGAATAGCCGGGGTTTTGTGAGATGAGCGTTTCTTTATCTTTCATTTGATGTAAAATGTAAATTGATGTAATATTATTTTTATGGCCGCACATCCGGGATGAGGTTGTAGCCGCCATTGTATATTATTTCTTTTACTGTTTTTGCTCCTAGGATAGACCCAAGGTGGGGTGCACAAACTACCGGGTACGTTGAAGTGCTGAGTGGCCTACTCACGTTGTTGAGGGAGGCTGCTTCACTTCGGGTATTTGGCGGGTAATTTGCTGCACCCGTAGGGGTCTAGGGTAGGGTTTGGCTATTCATCGCGACCGTGTAATCCGTCTTTCGTTGCAGGCTCGAATGAAACGCGGATTCCTAGCATATCCAATGTGTTCATCTGTGATCTGGAATGGCTATCATTGCATCTGACGAATGTATATATCTATATATGATATCTAGTAGGCGTTGCTTATGTTTTGCATCCGCGCTAGTCCAGCCCCCGCTCTGTCGTTAGTTAAGTAACCTAACGGGTAATGACGGGGCCCCGTGGCGAATGCGGATAGCATAAGCGTACGTCATATTTTCGTTGTTTTCTGCAATGGTAGGATTAATTGATGGGACGCATTATATTAATGCAAAGAAAAACAAACCTAAAAGACGTTGTTGGAACAATTTTCAAAAAGCTGTTATTGCAAGGACGTTCTCTTTTGTTTTGCATAGAGGTATTCGGTTATGAATGCACAGCACCCCATTCGACGAGGCAAGGGCCGAGATCCCTTCATCGGGAGTGACCCCTTGGAAAAAAGTTTGCGTCAGGATAATAACTTCATTATAGTCGATTGTTCTTGCTTTGCATCGAGGTATTCAGTTTGGAATATCCTGCAGCTCATTCGACGAGGAAAGAGCCGAGATCCCTTCACAGGGAGTGACCTCTTTAGCAAAAGTTTTTGCCACTATATTTTCAAAAAGGCAATCATGTTCCTTCAATTATATCAAGTTCAGTACGTTAACGGGTTTTCGCCAAAATCCAGCCGTAGCCCTTCGTCATTTCGGATTGGTATTACTTAGTATTCGTGCTACGTATTTCGTGCTCAGCTAAGGCGTAGTGAACGGTAGCTATGTAATATTTTTCTATAGCATATAATGTGATTGGTTGGAACAGTCGTGCGGTCATTTTGGCTCAGTCAAGTACTCATACGGGTGGGTCTAATGCAATCAAGATAATGATGGGTTGACTTGACTAGGATCCTTTGATATGTTGGCTCAGTCAAGGTCACTTGGGTCCTAGGGGTAAAAACCATATCGGGAGTTTCTAAAGAAACTGAAACTTGCAGATTCAGCATACCTTCTGGAGTGTAGTGACTGGAGTGGATTCCATCTAGGTCATTACACAATGATAGTTGGATGCCGATCCCACTGATGAGTTGGATTACTCTCGGGAGATTATTTCACTTAACAATCAATGCTATAAACCAAGTAAGTGTCTAGAACGGTGTTAGCGGGGCTACGCCTCCAGGGAAAAGAGGTTATTTAATTAAGGAACTTCGCGAAAGCGTTGGAAAACCTCCCTCGAAGTACCAACACTAGCGTGGCTGAAAGGTTAAGCAAGTATTGTGACGTGCAATCAATCCCGACTAGTTCTTCTTTTAAAGGTTTGAAGAAGAATTTGAGGAAACAGTGGGAGCCATCCTGATTAGATAAATTAATAAACCAATCTAATCTTGCAAGAGCGCACGCTGAGTGTTTCTTTTCTCTCTCTCCGGGTAGCAACCATTTCACGCCCTAATCAAAATAATAAAATGTATCGCTTGACCGATCCGAATTCTTATTCGGGGCTGGGGAACGTCGATTCGGCTCTAACTTGTGACAACAGTCATAAGTATGAGCAAGGGAAAGAGGATTATATGGATTCCAAGGATACCCAGTTGAAGAAGAAGCATAGTTTTGCATCTACATCAGGTGTTCTTGTAATTGAGAACTGCTTTACGGTCAGCCTTACCTCCTGGGTACTTGATACCGGATCAGGATCTCATATCTGTAATTTATTGCAGGGACTGAGAAAAATTAGGAAAGTTTCACCTGGTGATATGTCGCTCAGGGTAGCGAACGGAGCACAAGTTAATGCTGCAGCCATCGGTGAATATCACCTAGTGTTGCCAAATGGCAATACTATGATTTTGAACGATTGCTACTATGTACCTTCCATGGTTTGCAACATCATATCAGTTTCTTTACTCAATAAAGATGGATATAACTTTGTTCTTGATAGAAATATCATGAACATTTACCTTCATAAGGTACTGGTTGCAAAAGGTACCCTGTGTAATGGTATCTACGTTCTAAATCAGAATACAGTTCTCAATGTACAAAACACACGCAAGAGGAAGAGTTCAAATACGAACGAATCCTACTTATGGTATTGTAGACTTGATCATATCGGAGAGAAAAGACTAAGTAAGTTGCATAAAGATGGACTCTTGGATACGTTCGAGTTTTCATCTTATGAAACTTGTCAGTCTTGTCTCAAAGGAAAGATGACCAAATCTCCGTTCACCGGACATGGAGAAAGAGCAACAGAGCTCTTGGGACTCATACACAGTGATGTATGTGGTCCGATGTCTATACATGTAAGGGGTGGGTTCTCGTACTTCATCACATTCACTGACGATCTCTCTAGATTCGGATATGTGTATCTTATGAAACACAAATCTGAAGCTTTTGAGAAATTCAAGGAATTCAGAAACGAAGTAGAGAACCAGACTGGCAAAAGTATCAAGATCCTCCGATCAGATAGGGGAGGGGAGTACTTAAGCACGGAATTCCTAGATTACTTAAAATAGAATGGTATTCTCTCTCAGCTTACTCCCCCTTATACACCACAGCACAACGGTGTATCGGAACGGAGGAATCGTACCCTATTGGATATGGTTCACTCCATATAAGTAATGCTTAGTTGCCTCTTTCATTTTGGGGACATGCGCTTTTAACAGCAGCATATCTATTGAAAGATGTTCCGTCTAAATCAGTGCCTAAGACACCATTTGAGATATGGAATGGTAAAATGCCGTATCTTAAACGTATTAAGATATGGGGTTGTCCGGCCTATGTAAAAGTACAAAATCCGGACAAACTGCAGGCACGTTCAGTTCTATGTAAATTTATGGGATATCCTAAAAACTCTACAGGATATCTGTTCTACTACACCGAGGAACGGAAGGTGTTTGTATCTCGCCACACCACCTTTTTAAAGTGGCAATTTCTTGCAAAAGAAACAAGTGGGAGTTCAGTAGAACTGGAAGAAATTCAGCGACCACAAAATGAAACTGAAGATTTGACAGAACCTCAGGATTCAATAACCCCAGACGATCCTCAGCCACTCCGCAGATCTGGTAGGATTTCTCGTCCGCCCGAGAGATACTACGGTTTTCGCATAGACGGGGATCGAGAGGATTGCATCTTGGAAGAAGATGACCCAACCAGTTTCAGGCAGACCATTATCAGTAGGGACTCTGATAAGTGGCTGGAAGCAATGCAATCCGAAATAGAGTCCATGTACACCAATAAAGTGTGGACCTTGGATATTTCTCCACCTGGGGTAAAACCCGTTGGATGCAAATGGATCTACAAAAGGAAACTTGGTGTAGATGGGCAGGTGGAAACCATAAGGCTAGACTCGTTGCAAAAGGTTTTCGTCAAAGACCTGGTGTGGACTATGACGAAACTTTTTCTCCAGTGGCTATGCTCAAATACATTAGGATCCTACTTGCCATTGCTGCCTTCCATGACTATGAAATCTGGCAGATGGACGTAAAAACGGCTTTTCTAAACTGCTGTTTGGAAGAGTGCGTTTACATGGATCAGCCAGAAGGTTTCGTAGACAGTGGGAGCAGCGGGAAGGTGTGCAAGCTGCTTAAATCCATTTATGGATTAAAGCAGGTATCGCGGAGCTGGAACATCTGTTTTGATGAGGCAATCAAGGAATTTGATTTCATCAAGAACGAGGATGAACCTTGTGTCTATAAGAAGATTGTAGGACGAACTGTCGTGTTCCTGGTCTTGTACGTGGACGACATTCTTTTGATAGGAAATGACATTCCTATGCTACAATCGGTCAAACTATTCTTGTCACAACGGTTCTCCATGAAGGACCTGGGTGATGCCTCGTACATTCTGGGGATCAAGATCTACAGAGATAGATCCAAGAGACTACTGGGACTTTCGCAGTCCAGGTACATAGAGACCGTACTAAAGAGATTTAGTATGGAAGATTCCAAGCGCGGTAACATACCCGCAATGCACGGAATCACCCTCTCCAAGAAGATGTCTCCTAAGACTGACGAGGAGAGGGTTCGCATGAGCACTATACCCTACGCTTCGGCGGTAGGATCTATAATGTATGTGATGCTATGTACAAGACCAGATGTAGCTTACGCGCTGAGAGTGGTGAGCCGGTATCAGTCAGACCCAGGTGAGGACCACTGGACGGCAGTGAAGAACATTCTCAAGTACCTGAGAAGGACTAAGGAGATGTTCCTGGTTTACGGTAATGGAGACCTCAGGGTCGAGTCCTTTACCGATTCAAGCTTCCAGAGTGACAAAGATGACAGCAAGTCTGTCTCGGGTTTTGTGTTTACCCTCAATGGAGGGGCGGTGTGTTGGAGGAGTTCCAAACAGGATACCGTCGCAGACTCGACGATGGAGGCTGAATACATTGCTGCAAGCGATGCCGCAAAAGAGGCAGTCTGGATGAAGAAGTTCATTAGTGAACTTCAGGTGGTTCCGTCCATTGTTGACCCAATACCTTTGTATTGCGATAACAATTGGGCTATAGCTTTAGCAAAGGAACCAAGGTCCCATCAGAAATCCAGACACATCTTAAGGCGGTATCACCTGATCAGGGAGATCATTGATCGCCAGGAGATCGAGGTACGGAGAGTGGACACAAAAGACAACACGGTGGATCCATTCACAAAGACCCTCCCTCAAACACAGTTCGAGCGACTTTTTGAGCTATTGGGTATGCGGTATGCCGGCAGCTGGCCTTAGTGCAGACGTTGGGTATGCGGTACACCAATTACTGGCCTTTAGTGCAAGTGGGAGATTGTTGAATATGTATGCCCTAGAGGCCATTATTGTATAGTACTAGTTTGTATAATACATTTTGGAGGCCTGGGATATATATATGGGTTTACGACAGTCTTGCTCGATATAGTAGTATGCTACTTGGTTTGTTTCTATTTTAATATGTGTATATGTTTGTTTTAACATATCGCTAAAAACATATTGATGGAGCCCTTAGGATCTTTGCTTGACTACCGGCGTTGTGATGGCGATCACACTAGTGGGGGCTGGGTAGTCTATAAGCGCATCCTTATTTTGGTCCCTGGTCGTAGGATTATCGAGACAGGGCATCGATACTCCAGAGTAGACTGGTGCATACGCTTCTCTTCCCAGCTGGGGAGATGGTCTGTCCCACAGCCATCAGTACGTCGTACTGGAGATAGTATGCAGGTGCTCGTTAGGTTACGAGTACACTGGACAGGACTCGTCGGGAACTGTTGGTTGGTATTATACATATCGTCAGTTAACAGTTCCCAGGTGACATGAGTACAGCTTAGTCCGTTGACTTGACACTGTCACTTCGCCTCAAGTGTGTTCCCACTGTTCTTAGATTACTAACCTATCACGGCTCTATTGAGTCGTGCAAACAGGTAGTAGTTGGGTGCAGTCCCGAAGCACTTGGAGGCAGTGACGGTTAGACAGGATTCGTCTCTCCCGGTATTGGGAGTTGATATCGCGTTGTGTCTAGGAGAGCCATTACACATAGTCGTCCCTGGCCAGGGCAAGCGAGATTTGCTGGTAGTGTTACCAGTAGTTTCTCAGGGTGTTCTGGGCTACACTCCGACACGACTTGTACCGCTATTAGAGGACTGATGTTTACCGCCCCCCAGGCCCGACATGCGATACTCTCAGACGAACAGACCGGACTGTACGGAGATTGTCACATTCAGGCTCAGTAGGAGTTCGGATGGGTTCACCTCATCAATTTTCTTGTCGGCATCTACCTGGGGACCGTTACGTACAGCTAGTACCGCTTGCGGCCTGTGGTTAAACCCACTGCCAGCGTAGTGTCGAGCCTTTAGAGTCCCACACAGAGGGTTACTCGCCTTTGGGAAAAACAGAGTAGAGGTCGCATGGTTTTGCGACGGGGTTCGTTCACATCCGCGCACTTGTGCACGTTTGGTGTCCGGGCAGTTAGTACTAGCGGGCTTTGGTTTAAGCCAGATCCTAGTATTCGTTTTGGGATTGGTTTTGTCTCAGTGTATTCGTGTTCCTCGGAACACGGATGCGGGTGTGTATGCACAGTTGACAGAGGCAGAGGGTTCTCATTAGGGTTGTTGACCATTTGACTTTGGTTGACTTGTTGACCGTTGACTTTTTCTAAACCCTAATGAGAATGAGAAATATGATTAATAATATTAATTAAGAATTATTGTGTCATGGTTGAGTTGAATATTTGACTTTTGTTGGCTTGTTGACTTTGTTGACCGGTTGACCATTGTGGACTTGTTGACCATCATCATTTCTTTTCAATGATGCTTCTTGTTCTTTGCAAAATGCATTAAATGAATGTAATGATAATGATCATTCATAAACTAACCATCACAATTCTTAATTATTATTATTGTCATCATTATTCCAAAAGATGTGAGCATGGTTGCAAGATGAGAGCTCATTCTATCATATTCTTTCTATCTCTTGAAAGAAAGCTCTCTCTCTTCCTCTCTCAAAGTTCAAGTGTTCCATGAGTTGGAAATCATGAACCTTTGAGACAAAACCACCATAACTCTTATCTACTCATTCTAAGGTCCTAGGTCTAGCAAACCAAGCACCTTAGTTATCTCTAGGTTGAGATAGGAGCTCAAGTTCGAGGCCCTCGAGTGGATCCATCTACAGCAAAGAGGAGACTACGAGGAGGAGCCGTTCAAACCAATACAAAGAGCAAGCAAGGAGGAGAACCACAAAAAGAAGAGAAGGAGTTCAAGACCAAGGTATAACCATTCTACATAGTAGCTAAAACTTGTAGTTTTTGTTAGTTTTTGTTTAGCAAAGATCCTTCATGGATGCTCCATGTTACCTAGTGAGGAAAATTTTGATTTTTACCTATTCCGCCTCCCCGAAAGAACCGGGGTGGGTAACGTGGACCTAACAGTTGTAATTCCTCAACGTCTTTAGAGAGGTGGAGGGTCCCGACAACCAACAACTATTTGGTGCATTACCAAACTGATAAGCACATCCCTACGGACCGCAACGTCCTTAAACTAGCTATGGACCGTAACGTCCTTAAACTAACGATGGACCGTAACGTCCTTAAACTAAAGAAATATATCCCAAACGCTCTTTTGTTGGGTCTGAATGATCCCAAAATCCTGTTGAGTAGATCTTAGTCTAAAATTAGACTGGCGTATCCTCAAAAAACATTTAAGTTGATCTTAATCTTAAACGAGATTAACGATTCTTAAATCAACCCAAACCCAAATCTAAGAATATACGGATTTGGACTAATTCATGCCCTATGGGCGACAACATAAATTAGTCTTCGTATACAATCCACGGGCAACCAAAAATAAAACAAACACACACAACACGAAGTGACCTTTTGGAACAGGAGAAAGTGGTTACAGCGATGCAGTAAAAATTAACTGTGGGGGCTTACGCCTGCAGGGAAGAGCGTCCCCGCAATCAAAAACCCCTCACAATGAGGGGGAATCTGACGAAGTCTGCTACAACGGCCGCATCCGTCCAAACCTCCGATACACGGCGCCATAAATCAACTTGGCATCTTCGGAGAGGTGGACGGATAAATCCAAATAGCATCTGCCCCCAAACTCAGGCAAGATGACCATCCCAGTCCGTCCCCTTTTTCGGCGGTAAACACTGGCCAAGTATTGGGATGGCACCATTCGCAACACTCTACGGACGGAAATGTCATTTCCCGCTAAGTTGGGACGACGTTGGAGATCGTGAACTCTTTGGACCAGAGATGATTGTGGCAACTGTGGATATAGTTCGCACAATCAGGAAAAAGATACGCATAGCCCAAGTCCGACAGAAACATTGAGCAGATGCAAAGCGTCGACACCTGAAGTTCCAACCTAGAGAGCATATGTTCCTGAAGATCTCTCCGAACAGAGGAGTGATACATTTTGGCAAGATGGGTAAACCCGGTCTAAGGTACATAGGACCGTTCGACATACTCGAACGAATTAGAGAAGTGGCATATCGTTTAGCACTACCACCCTCATTGGAAGGAGTGCATAATGTGTTCCATATATCCCAGCTATGACGATATGTGAGCAATCCTAACCATATATTTGATCACTCGGAGTTCACAGTACAGACTGATCTAACCTGCGAGCAGCAACCAGTTGAGATCCTGGACCGAAAGGTAAAGATATTGCAGAACAAGGAGGTGGATTTGGTCCGAGTGATGTGGAGAAAAGATTCGCCGGGAGAATCAACTTGGGAAAGAGAGGAAGATATGCGTGCACGATGCCCTTACCATTTTGAAAATTATTCTCTATGTAAATTTCGAGGACGAAATTTTTATAAAGAGGGTAGAATGTAACGACTCTGAAATCCCTGTACAAAATTAATTGTTTATTGTATAGAAAGGGGTATTTCAGTCTGTTGTAGAGCTATAAGTTATTTTTGTTCAATAAAAGCAAGAATCAACTTGTAATTTACTGGTAAAGTCTCTATATTGTTGCGACATAGCCTGTGTGTAACGAAAAGTTTCAGAAAAATCAAACAGGCGCAATGAGGAGTAAACACTGATTAAAGCATGTGGTACGAATCTCGAAGCAATCCATCGAAATTCGACTGCCCGTTTCTCATATCTGGCCACCACCAAGGTCCCCTTTGCTCTAAATCACTCTGTATTTTGCACACTCGTCCTTTCAGCTCCCCTCAACTCTCCTGCACTGTTTGATTTTCCTGCAATCAAACAGAGACTCTTCAAATCCCTAATTAACACCATTAAATCTATTTTAATTCATTTTATTCCACACCCTCTCTCATTTTTACCCTATAAATACCACCTCATGCCCTAACTCTCCCCCATTCTTAAAGTGCAAGTGGAGTCAGGTGGAGTTAGCAAGTTCTCTTTCGTTGAAGATCGGAGTCGTTCCTGGAGCTACCGCGATGCCATGGAGGCCCCCCCCCCATCTCTTCCTTACTCCTTTCTTGACGTTATAAAGCCGTAAGTCCTTTTCCTCTCTTTCTTTGCATCTCAAAAATCCAATCTATAAAACAATATTGGTAAGTGGAGTTATCTCGTTAACTTTTATTATAAACAACTTTTGTCACCTTCACCAAGATTAAATGTTCATTTTAAGTCTCTAAATATCATCTTAACATGTTGTTCATATCTTTGCCTTTTCATGTAATTAGAAATTCAAGTGAAATACACCTATAACGGACTTTTTCAGAAAAATACTATGAGCGTTGATATAACCATATTATCGATAACTAGCATATGTACCTGTAGAAAATTCACGGGGTAACGACCTACCCAACACGCACACCTTTGATTCATTGCACGGGATTAAAATGTATGGTTAATTTAAGAGAATACGTTTTTCAAATAAATATCATCACTTTTATAAAAATATGTTTTTATCGATATTTTTAAATCTTGGGCAATTGCGCCTCTACAACCTTCATTAGGGGACACGCTAATAGATGGTGCGGATTATCGCAGATCCTTGAGATAGTAGAGCGAGATGCAGAACTCCTTATGGAGTATTCGATCTCGAAAGAAATAAAAATACGATTTTTAAGATACACGACTTTTCTAAACAAAACTAAATTTTTTGAAAATTAGATATAATTATGAATCCGTATTTTCAATAAAAACAACTTGTGAAAATATATTTTTAAAATGAAGATTGAAATTTTAATAAAATACAATCAAGTTTCCAAAAGAGCTAGTTTTCATAAAAATACCATAAACTTTAAAAAACTAGGTTTTATCACTAAAACACCATCTAAATTAAAATACATATTCATAAAAACTCTAAATATCATAAATCACCCTCGAGCTTATTTTTAAACAATATTAAAGTATTTTTCATAAAAAAAAACCCTCAAGAGATGCAAACAATATAAATACAATGTAAACAACAAAATAACAAATATTTAAAGACTCTAGATTAATATAGGTTTAAGCGGTATCATTTTTCTTGAGCCCCAGGAAGCCGGAAAAAGTGAGTGCTTGTCTATTCAAGTTAGACAAGTTTAACGGAGTTATCAATAGCAATTGTCTTAAAAAAAAGACACAAACTCTGTCGTCCATATGCAGCAGTTGCCCGATTACTCATGAACTAAGAATTCAAGAACTAAATTCTTTCATAAAATTCTGACTCCAATCTGAATCCAAACTCAAACTAGAATCCAAAATCAAATACGAATTTGAATACTTGATCATGAACCTAAACACTCGAATTCAAATATCAAACTCAAACTTGAATACTTGACTCGACTTAACCGAACCATGGTTATAACTTGACATGAATAGATGAATACATGATTACATCTTGAACATGAACCTGTTCATTTTATATCCATGGATTCAGCCAAGACCTGTAATCTTAATCTATACAATACAATATGCAAAGATAAAGGGATTGATTTGTACGGAACATATGTCGTGGCACGAGAGGTCACTTTAAAAGACACCTATATGAATTCGCGTACCGTTGTCCCATAGGTTATGGTGGGGCCTTGTATTATATGTTACCATAGTTCACGGGGTAAGATGGACTCCTCTCGTATACATGAATACTTTCTTTATCAAATTACAAATAACCACGTTAGAATAACTATCTTATACATGTGAATGATCATATACAACTTTATCGTCCACTGTCATTTGGTTTCTATTCATATTATATACTATCTTCTCTTACTACTTTGGTACTTACTGAGCACTAGTTCACTGACGACATTCTTCTCTGTTTTATTTCTTTGGAATGTTCGTTAGGAGGACGTGGACTAGTTTGCTACTCAGCCAGACTACTAGTTTCTTACTACCTGTACTTACTTTTATTATACCATTATTTAGGCATTTGCATTATTATTGTATCTTTTATTTCCAGATAGTTGTATGTAAAGTTGAATGTAAATAAAGTTACTGTTTCATTTTATTACTCTTGTCATTCTTACTCATTGTTATATTGCTTAATTATGCTTAATGTATTTTCATAATAATACGTTACGGGCTTACCACGCCACCGTTTCGGTCTACTAGGAAGCATGGCGTGACATCTTTAGAACTAAAATTGTCATTTGTCTCATTTGAGTTCCCACTATACTTTGATTACTATTCTACCACGGCTTAAAGGAGTCATGCAAACATATTTTAGTTGGGTACAATTTCGAACCACATGAAGGCAGTGAGCGATCATCAAGGATTCATCTCTCCCGGTATTGGGAGTCGATGCCGCGTTGTGTTCGGATGGATATCACCATAAATCTCTGACCAGGGTGGATGGGATTTACTGATAGGAGTTCAGTAGTTTCTCAATGGATGATGAGCTTGACTCCGGCACGACTTATCGGGTTATTAGGGTTGACGTTATCCACCACCTAAACCCGATATACGACACTCTTAGATGAAAAGACCGAACTGTGCGAAAATTGTCACATTCAGACTTAGTAGGGTACGGACGGACTTGATTGTCGACCTCGCTTTCGGCATATACCTGGGTAGCCGTTACGTTCAGCTAGTGTCACTGATGTGCTTATAGTTATGAACCTATTCAGTAACTCACTGCCGGCGTATTATTGAGACTTTAGAGTTCCACTTTCTCGGTTCAGATGATATGATATAGATATCGTATTTTGATACGTGCAGGTGTCCGATTAAATACGTGTACTGGCTACACAGAATTTAATCGGATGATTGATAATACTATCTGGCTTAGGATTAAGCCAGATTATTAAATCAGGTTTTGATTTAATAATTTATATATATATATATATATATATATATATATATATATATATATATATTCTGGTATTATGTTCATAGTACTTTTCTATCTCTTTGGTATTCGTATTTTGATACGAATATGGGTATGTATTTACGGGGACGTATTTTTGTATGTATACAAAAATACTTCTAGAAGGTACACCTCATATTTGGTTTTTCCATTTATTTGAAAATGAAAATGAGGTGGAGGGGTGAGGTGGCATGGAGAATGGTGAGAAGTATGGCTATGGAATTATTTATTCCATTTAAGTTTACTATTGAAGCATGGCTAGCATTTTTTATTTTTGAAAAATGGTTTTCATAAAACCAAAATTGTTATGCTTCATTTCTTAAACTATGCTCTCATTCTCACATTCTTTCTCTCTCTCTTTATTAGCTCCTCCTCCTTCTTCATCCTCTTATATATTGAGATCAAATGATGAATTGAGATAGAACAAATACTTGAACACTTCCTACATCCCGAACACTCCACTTCGAGCAAACTTGGATGGTTAGTTGCTTTACTAGAGTTCTTTAGGTGAAGCTGGATCTTTGATCGGTTTCCCTCAGGAGATTCATCTTCGGTAAGAGCAGTCGTCTCTCAGGCCCGTTCCCGACGGCTATGGAGTTTGGAGGGGTCTTCCACGATTGAATGGACATGGTACAAAGGTTGTATGCTCACAACTTTGTATTTTAGCTCTCTAGTATATTACTAGTTTTAGTGTATGGATGAATTCTTGGGTATTGGCGACTTATGTTTGTTTTAAAATTATTAAAATCCATTCCACATTGGACGCGGTGATCGCGGCGCGAGCACAAGCCACCCAACACTTTGTTCTGATAATACATGGCTCATTCTTAAAGATTTATGTACTCATATTTAGAAACATGAGATATAACAAGCCCTCCCTCTTAAAAACCCTATTTTCCTTAATAAATATGCAAAATAAAAAATAAAGAAAAAAGAAAGAGAATTTCAGAATTATATTAGGGACGGTTGATTTTGATATGGATGTACTTGAGGCTAAGATTAAAGAAGGGCGATGATGTGGAAGCTTTGTTAAGATCAAGAACTATGTGTTTTGAGTTAAGATTTTTCTTTCAAGCTCCGTTGATAGAGGTCGATGAGTGGAAGAGGAGTGAGGGCGGCGGTGATCGAGACGAAGAGAGGCGGTGGGGGAGGAGGGAGAGTCGAAGAGAAAGGAGGAGGCTATGGCCATGGGGCTTAAGAAATTTTTCAAAGAGAGAGAGAGGAAAAAGAGTGAGTGATTATTTTTTAAATTTTTTTTTTGTTTTTTGACCAATCAAAGCAAAAGGTATAACAATAATTTTGTAATTTTCGTTAACACCGTCAGGTATCAAACTGCTAGTGTCAAAGATAGCTATTTATATGAAACTCACAAAAACTTAGGTTTTTATCTGTCAAACGGGTGAAACCTTGGGTATTTACGTGCAATTTAGCCAAAAATAAAAATGCGGAAAAACACAGAAAATATTGAGACTTTTAAAAGTTTCATGATTTTCATGTATAACAATAAAAAAAATTTGCAAAACCGACGAAAAACAAAATGTTCTTGATATTTTAAAAGATTTTGCTGTATTTGTAAGGTATAACAAGCAAAATATTGAAAAACCAAAGAAAAAAGAAGATTTAAAGATATTTCAAAATTTCATGATTTTCATGTGTAGTAACTAAGGCTACATCCAGATCCAGATATCAACCTGATACGAATACGGATTTTGATATCCGGCTGGATACGGATACAGATATATATTTAAATATTTTTTCAGATACAGATACGGATACAGTTTTAGTAAAATTATGAGGACACGAATACGGATATCCGGATATGTGAATTCGAATACGGATATGGATCCAGCTTCGGATATCCGCAGAAAAATACAAGAAAATAAATCCTTTTAAATCAATTTTCGTTGATAATGCCTATTTAAACCAAACATTTTTAACTCATTTTATATGCTATGCATTTAGAATAGTATTGTGACATATTATTGCATCAATTTTTTTATTTAAAAAAAATATATGCTAGTTATATTTAGTATATTGGTTAATATATTTATTTATTCATCCAATATTATGGAAATTTGTCTCCATCAAATATTTGTAGGTCATATTAAATAAGCATTCGATCAAACATATCGATTATATACACATTTCTGCTTCATATTTATATTTGTTTTATATCATATGTTATTTTACAAATATCTGATTCGTATCCATATCCGTCTCTTTAATATCCGCTTCGTATCCGTATCCGTTTTTTCCTGATACGGATATGAATATTTTTTATCGGACCATATCCGTATCCGTATCCGAAACTAGAGAGCGGATACGGATATGGTAACTCTCATATCCGATTCGGATGCAACCCTAGCTGTAACCTGCAAAATATTGGAAATTTGAACAAAAAATTAGGATTTTTAAACTTTTATGATTTTTGTATGTTGCCAGGAGAATCATTCGGACCGAATTTCTTTATTTTAGAAGCTTCTTAGCAGCAATTGGCGATCTTTTCTTTTTTTTATTTCACATAACTTTTTTCGTCTCTTTGCAACCAAACGTTCTTCAAAACTATAAGCAAGTAACATATTGGAAAACAGAAAAATAGGAAATTCTTAGTTTCTTGTGTGGTATATAGCATGCAAAACAATAAAGAAAGGAAGAAAACATATTTTTTGTTTGATTGTGAAAATGTTGTTGTTTTCATGTTTTATATCATCCAAAATATCGAAAAAGTGAAGTGGATTGATTTTTTTTGAAATTTCTTTAAAACATTTATTTTCGTTTTTTAGCAAATAAAATACTGAAAAATCGAACTTAACAGGAAATTTTATGACTTTTGAAAATATTGTAATTTTCATGTTCTATATAACAAGTAAAATAATATAAGACCGAAGAAATCATTAAAATATTATGATTTTCATGTGCTACATATAGCATACAAAAAATTGTAAAACCGAAGAAAACAAAACAATTAGAGATATTTTAAAATTTAGCGATTTTTCATGTACCATAAAAAGAAAAATATTGAAATACAGGAAAAAGTAAATTTTGATGTTTTGAAAAGTTCGACGATCTTTGTGTGCAGCAAGAAAAATAAAAAAAACCTGAATAAAATAGTTAATATTGAGGTTCTTAACCGTATCACAATTTTTGTGTTCAATAGCATCTAAAACATTGAAAATTTGAAAAGAAAAAAGTTTAAATTTTTTAAATAAATCACGATTTCCAAGTGCTTACAATATGTAAAATATTAATAATTTGAAGAAAGGAGAAAAAATTGAACAAATTAAGAATTTCGTGTCCTGGCAAGCAAAATATTGAGATTTTTTAGAATATCGCAATTTCCGTGTGCATTAGAAATAGTGAGAAATCGAAACAAAATGAAATTTGTTTGAGATTTTCTGAAAATTTCATGATTTTCGTATGTTATATAGCAAGTAAAATATTGAAAAACTGAAGAAAAAAAAAATTGATGTTTTTCAAAGTAACGCAATTTTCGTGCAAATATTGTAAATTTGATGAAAACAATAGCATGCAAAATATAGAAAAACCGAAAAAATTAAAATTTTTGAGATATTTGAAAATTATTTGATTTTCTTGTGTTATATTATGAAAATATTGAAAAACGAAGAAAAAAAGTATTTTTGAATATTTCATGATTTTCTTGTACTATACAAGCAAAATATTGAAAAACCAAAAAAAATATAAATTTGGATATTTTAAAATTGTCGTCATGTTCATGTGCTATAATGTATAAAATGTTGAAACATTTGAACAAAAAATTTATTTTAGGATATTTGTAAATTTCGTGATCCTTGTGTGATAACAAACAAAATATTGAAAAATCAAAGAAAAATGTCATTTTTTGAGATTTTTAAAATTTCATGATTTTCGTATGTTGTAACAAGAAAAATATTGAAAAGTTTAAGAAAAATACCAAAATATTTATAAGATAAACCTGCACATATTTTACATGTGAAGCTCATAAATATAACATAATACAGCTTACAAATCATTTAACAATAAACTTATAAATTAATATGATTTTTTTTGACTTCATACGTGCGCATCACATGTAAGCCCTTGCTAGTATGATATATATAAAGTTACGACAGAATATTCCTTACAATATTCCCTTAGATTAACACTTTAGTGCAAAAGCTATTATTTAGCCCTTATTTAATTATCTTATTCCATTTAGGTCATTGAAATTTTTTTATTGGCTTCATACTCAATATTTATCATTTTTTTATTCCATACAGCTAGATTTATACGGTGAAAAAATTTTGATCCACCCTTTTTAAAAATCTCTTTTTATTTTTCTCTCACCACTTAGATTTTATTGGCAAAATATTGAAAAAATTCATAATTTTTTTGTACTAAAGCATGCAAAATATTGAATTTTTTTACAAAACATAAATTTTTTGGGAGCTAAAAATTTTGGATTATTGTTTGATATTGCAAAAAAATATAAAAAACCAAAGTTAAAAGAAAATTTTGATATTTTTGAAAAACCGCTATTTTTATATAGTATGTAAAATAAATAAATTCCTAAGAAACGAAAATTTTGAGATTTTTTAAAAGTTCACAATTTTCGTGTGCTTGCATAATATTGAAAAAATAAAAAAGGGAAAATTTTGTGATTTCCTAGTGCTATAGAATGTAACATATTAGAAAAGGAAGAAAACAGAAAATATTGAGACTTTCGGGGAAAAAAAAACACGATTTTCGTGTGAACGAATAGAAAATATTGAAAAACCAAAGAAAACAAAAAATCTTTACACTTTTGAAGATTTTGTAATTTTCGTATGCTATAACAAGCAAATTATCGAAAAAAGAAAGAAAAGAATTTTTTTAAAGATTTTTTAAACTTTCTTGATTTTCGTGTGCTACATGCAAAATATTGAAAATTTGAAAAAATCAAAAAAAATGGGATTTTTTTAATACTTTTAAGTTTTTCGTGTGTTATTAGGGTTTTCTAATCACTCGAACTCTTAGTTGCTCAGAAGTCGGATCAAATTTTTGTTTACTTTACATATCTTTCTGTTTTCTTGATACCCGTAAGTTTTCCAAATGCAAGCGAGTAAAATATTGGGAAGTCGAAGAAAACATAACATTCTGAGATTTTTGAAATTTCATGATTTTTGTATGCTAAAACATATTTTTAAAAGATTTTTGAAAATTTTGCAATTTCTATGTATTATATCATGCAAATTATTGGAAAAAGTTAAGAATTTTTTTTTTGTTGAGATTTTTGAAAATTTTGCGGTTCTCGTTTGTTATAGCAAGAAAAATATTGAAAAACTAAAAATAAGAGAGATTTTGTGACTTTTTGAAAATATTGCAATTTTCATGGTTTATATAGAAAACAAAATAATAAAAAACCGAAGAAAACAGAAAATTATGAGATTGTGAAAATGTCACGATTTTTCGTGTGCTACAAGAAATTGTAAAACCGAAGAAAACCAAAACGGTTTAAGAAGATTTTTTAAAATTTACGATTTTTATTTGTTATAAAAAGCAAAATATTGCAAATGGAAGCATTACAGGAAACTCGGGCTTATTTGGGCGGACAACTTATTTGGAAGCTTATAGACCATGGAAATAAATTTTCAATTCCTGTGTTTTTGTTGATTTCGGTCAACAGATATTTCGATGCAAGTTTCCCGTCAAAATATCTGTTTAGGGGCTGTTTGGTTGCAGGATTATGTAATTTGGATTCCAAAAATAGTACGGTTGAAATTTCTGGATTTGGTAATTTGTTGTTTGGTTGGTTTTGGATTTGTAGATCTGGATTTGTAGATCCTTGTAATCTTTGTTTGGTTGTTGGAAAAAAAATAGGATTTGGATTTGAGGATTTTAGAGAGAGATAGAGAGAGAGAGGATTGTTAAATAAATAAAGTGCATGGGTCCCATCTAAAAGTACAATGAATAGTGCCAAATCCTTGAGAATCCATGAAAATTTTTAGGATTCATGAATCCTTCTTTTGTGGTGGGGCCCTCATATAAAACAAAGGAATCCTAGAAATCCTAATCCTGCAACCAAACACAAAATTGTGGAATCCTAGGATTCCACAATCCAAAATCCTAATCCAAACCCATAATCCTGCAACCAAACAGCCCCTTGTCGAAATCAGTAAATTAAAATACCCATGATCCGTTTTCCCCTCCCTGAAATCTCATCAATTTTTTTTATTTCCCTCACCAAAATTATTCCCCCCACTTTACCTCCGATCCTCTGCCTCCTCCTCCATCCCCTACCTCCAATCAACCCCGCCCCCCCCGCCGCCACCTCCAAGTCCCCTGGCTGCTTCTCCCCATCCGATCCCCCAGCCTCCGAGCCCCTCGCTTCCGATCGGGCCCCCTGCACCTGATCTGCCACTTCCGGGCCCCCCGCCTCCGATCGAGCCCCCTGCCGCTGATCCGCCACCTCCGAGCCCCGCCAATCCCCAAGCCTTCGAGCCCGCCGCCTCCGCGCTACCTCGACTGCACCCCCCACCCCCCCGCCTCCACCCTGTGCAGCAAATTAGGTTAGTTAATTTTTTTTAAATTTAAATTTTTAATTTATTTTACTGTTGATTTTAGTTAATTTTGTTGTATTTGAAGATTGGTTAGGGTTAGGGTTAGTTTAAGGCTAAGTGTTAGGGTTAGGTTAATTTATAGAATTTTTGTAGGTAGTTTAGTGAAAATAACAATAGTTAAGGTTAGGGGTTAGGGTTAGGGTTAAACTAATGATTAGTGCTAAGTGTTAGGGGTAGGGTAATTTAGAGAATTTTTGTAGGTAGTTTAGTGAAAATAACAATAGTTAAGGCCTGTTTAGTGTAAAACTAACAATAGTTCAGGGTATTTTATTGTAATTAAGCAAAATTGAAGAAATACGTTGCTTATGAAAAATTTTAACGTAGTTTAATGAAAAAACAACAATAGCTAAGGGTAGTTTAGTGAAACATTTTGTGATGAATTCTCGTGCTGTTACTGTTCTTGCTATCTGTTTTGTTTGCGATATTTGCATATCTGTTGTGGATGTGTGTGTACTATGTGTGTGTAATATATTGTGTATGGACATGTGTTTGTGTGAGACTTATCTTTATGTATTGTTCGTTGTATGGATGCTTGTTTATTTTAATGAATTCAGATGCTTCATTAATAATATCAATTGTTTGAGAAATTTACCATTCAAATTGAAAATTCCAAAAGCCTAAACTAAATACTTCAATAACCGACAATACTAAAACGATAATTATCAAAACTAATATAATTAAGTGCATAATACTCGATGATGACAAAAAATAAATCGATACATATCATCATCGAGTAGCTCATATTGATAAAATATCGCGTTTCAGAACCCGTCTATCAGTTATATGCGTACGGTTATCTTCGTGACATAAAACTACGCGTGTATTGTCAATCTTGAACGTTAATCATTTTTCGTTTACAACCATCTCGTAGTTCATGCGACGAGAAGACTAGTCGCACTATAACCGATAGATTTGTCTCGTTTTGTATAAGTTAAGAATGTATACTTCTTTGTATACTTATGCTTTCATTCATTTCAAAATGAGTTTCATCAATACCTTTTCGCTGGTTCTCTGTGTACAAATATAGCTGAGATGATTATTTCAATACTGATAATATTTATCTTTTCTATTGCAGTGTACTAAGAGAACAGCGGGGAGGTGCTGTCGAAATTTTCCCGAAATGAATGAAAACATAAGTGCAGAGCGTGTATGCGTTATACACATACTTACACTTACATACACGCACGCATACACGCGCGCGCGCGTGCATAAGCATACACACAGACACACACATGCAAACAAGGGATGCCAGTATCTCCGGTAAGTTCGATAACCCTTAATAATATATAAATAGTATATTTACTAAATTATGTATTTTAAATTTTTAATCGCAGGGGCTTTACCCAGAGATTCAGGCACGCCTCTTTCGTGATCGACTCTCCCTCCCCGTGATCATCCTCCCTCGCTCCCCATTTTTGTAAATTTTTTATTTTAGGATTGTACTGGAATGGATATTCTATTGTAATCGATATTTGGATGATAATTTATATTTGAAAGGAATGGATATTGGATTGTAATCGATATTTGAATCGAAATTGGATTGTATTCGATATTTGGATTGCATTCGATATTTGAATCGATATTGGATTGTGTTCGATATTTGAATCGAAATTGGATTAGATGTAATTAGAATTCTAAATTTTCTGTTTTGAATTAATTTTTTTTCAGCAATTAATACTTATTTCGGCGCGTGAGGTCCGTCGAAATAAACCTTTTTTCGACTTGTCTGACGCTTCGAAACAGTAAAAAAAAAATTATTTTTAAAGAACATTTTATACATATAAAATCAGGTTTATATCAACGTGTGTTACATGTCGAAATATAGTAACACACGTCGAAATATAGTTTATTTCGACGGCCATGACGTGTCGAAATATATACGAGTATTGCGACGTGAATTAGGCGACGAAATAACCTATGGTGACGCAGTTTGTTGCGACGGCGGTCTTCCGCCACAAATTGGAGGTCCCGTCGAAACATGGTTATTTCAACGCGTAGTACACGTTGAAATAAACCAAATTTTCCTGTAGTGAAGAAAACATAAAATTTTGATATTTTTGAAAATTAGAAATTTTTGTATGCTATAGCAAGAAAAATATTTAAAAACTAAATATAACAAAAAAATATTAAGATTTTTGAAGATTTCGCGATTTTTAATAGCATGCAAAATATCGAAAATTTGAAAAAAAAACTAAAAAATTTAGAATTATAAAAATTAATGATTTTTTGTATGCGACATACAAAATATTGAAAATTTTGAGATTTTTTGAGGATATCGTGATTTTCGTGTGCATCATGCAAAATATTGAAAAATGGAAGAAAACTAAAATTTTTAAAGATTTTCTAAAATTTCGTGATTTCTTGTTTTATAACATGCAAAATATTGAAAAAACAGTAGAAACTAAAAATCTTACATGTTTTTGAAAACTTTACGATTTCCGTATACTATAAAAATCAAATCATTGAAAAACCGAAAAAAAGAAAAATTTAAGTTTTTAAAAAATTACATAATTTTCGGTTGGTAGCGTGCAAAATATGTAAATTTGAAGAAAACAAATAATTTTAGATTTTTTTATAAATTTAGAAATTGTTATGAGCTTTTTAACATCCAAAATATTAAAAACTGAACAGAACAAAATATTTGAAAATTTTATGATTTTTGTATGCTATATACCAAGCATGATATTAAAAAATGAAGAAAATAGAAAGTTTTTCGATTTTTGTGTGTTGTTCATGGAAAATATTAAAGAACTGAAGAAAACTGAAAATATTTTATTTTGAAAAATTTCATGATTTTTTATGCTAGGGCAACCAGAAGTTTTAAGATATTTAAAATTTTTCCATATTCGTGTGCATGCTGTAAGTCTATTTTACATGCTCTATAAGGTTTGTAGAGAAGCAGAATTTCAAAAACCGAATTTTATGAGCATGCAAGAAAGACTTTTATCCTAAGATTTACCATGAAATCCTAACTAGCTATACTACAAAGGTAATAATTCTACTGTATTAGAATTTTATACTTATGGGATTCGTGCCCTTTGGGTCTTAAATCCTCTTCTTGAGCTCCTTTTGGGGTGTTCGGTGTAGTTTGGTTGCCGGTCTTCTGGATCCTAGATGATCCACCCGAAAGTCCTAGATTTAAGCTTCAACTTTCACAATGAAAAAATCTTAACTAACTAGATTGCCAATCTAGCTAGTCAAGGATGAGAGAAGAAAATTAGTCGTGAGTTTCTATCTCAAAAATCCTTATTTTTCAACTCATGAGAGTGATAGGATTTTTGTGAAGAGAAGAGAGCAAAGAAGCAAGAGAAGAGGCAACTCAAAAAAAATGATGAACTCAAGAAAAAGTTCTAGCAACCATGAAGAATGGCTCCTCCTCCATAATATCTAGCCTTTTTCTTTTCTTTTAAAATCTTACCATACTTCTATAGTGATCACAATAAATGTCCAAACCCTGCTTCATTCCATGCCTCCTTTACACCTCATTTTCTATTTATCAATAAATAGAAAATAACACATAATGAGGTGTCCCCTTCTAGAATGTATTTTGTATAAATACAAAATATTTTCTACTGTATATACATACACGTATTCGTATCAAAATATGAATATCCAAGAGATAGAATAATACCACTAAAAATAATACTAGTATTAAATCAATATGTGATTTAATGAACCGGCTTAATCCTAAGCCCGCTAGTATTAAAAACCGTCCAGTTAAATTCCGCGCAACTAGTACACGCAATCAATTGGAACCCTGCATGTATAAATATACGGCCTCCACATCGTTTCGTTTGAACCAGAGAAACCTTCTGTGTGGGGCTCTAAAGACTCGACAGTACGCTGGCAGTGGGTTTAACCACAAGCGCGTCAGCGGTACTAACTGTACGTAACGGCTACTCAGGTACCTGTCTAAAAAGAAGGCCGACGAGCAAACTCATCTGAACCCCTACTGAGCCAACTGTGATAATATCCATACAGTCCGGCCTGTTCGTCTGAGAGTACCGTATATCGGGTTTAGGGGGCGGTCAACGTCAGACCCCTACTAACCCTGATAAGTCGTGCTGGTGTGGCTCAATACCATCCAAGAAATTACTGATCTAACTATCAGTAATTCTCAACTGCCTTGGCATGGGACTTATGGCGTTGACCAACTAAACACAGTGCGATATCGATTCCCTATACCGGGAGAGACGAATCCCTAACAATCACTCACTGCCTCTATGTGGCTCGGGACTGTACCCAACTAAAACCTGTTTGCACGACTCTTTTGAGTTGTGGTAGGGTACTAGTCAAAGCACAATGGGAACTCACACGGGACAAATGATGATTTTAGGTCTACAGACTACCTGTACACATGCCACACGAGAACTGCCATCTGACGTTAGGTATAATATCATCCAACAGTTCTCGGCAAGTCCGTCCAGTGTATCCACCCACAGTGAGCACCTGTATACAATCTTAGGTGAAACACACCAATAGCTGTGAGACTAACCATCGCCCCTCGTCGGGGTCTAGAAATGTATACACCAGTCTACTCTAGAATATCGATACCCTGTCTCGATACTCTTATGACTGGGGACACTTTTAAGGATATGTATATAGACTATCTAGCCCTCACAAGTATGACCGTCATCACAACGCTGGTAGTTAAGCAAATCCTACAGGCTTTATCAACATGTATAAATAGTACGTAATAATAAGTAGAACATACGTACATGTTAAGATAAAGTTAAACCGGATAGCATACTATTATTTCGAGCAAGATTGTTCTATATATATACATATCCATAGTATCTATTACAAATAATGGCATTTAGGGCATATATATCCTACACATGCAAAATGAAAATTTTAAGAAAACAATTTTTTTTATACATTTTGTGATTCTTGTGTGGTAGAAAAAGATAATTTTTAAAGTTTCGAGTTTTCATTTTTCTAAATTATCCTCAAGTTTGTTTTCATAGTTTGGATTTAGTTTCAAAACTAAATCCAATATATTTGTTTTTACAGTTTAGATCTAATTTCAAAATTAAATCCAGTCCTTTATCTCTATCACTAAATTGCCGTTTCCATTATACTAGTAATTATGATGGTTTTTAGAAGTTTTGAAACTTTTGGTAGTTTTTTTCCACATAGAAAAACTTGATGAGAGTTTTATGAAAATAAGCCTCAACTTAAATTAATAAGCTACTTTAAAAATTTATTAACCATGTAATTTAAATATATTTATGTTTTATTACTTTAATTTGCTATTAATTTATTGCCTTAAAAATTTGAGAAGAATTCTGAATTTAGTTATGTTTTTTAAAATTATTTTTTTGGAGAAGGAGTTTGTTGATAAAAACAGGTTTTATATTTGTTATAATTTTTTACTAAATTAGATTTGTGACAATCGTTAAAGTTTTTATTGAGCATAATTGTCTTCTCAAACATTTTTGTTTAAAACCACTGTTTATGTTGTTACGGTTATTGGTTCTGCTTCATGAAAAAAAGAGGGATGGCATGAACCATCTTAGAATCAAGGTTTTATAAATTGCTCTTTCTCCTTAAAAGTGACTTTTACACACACGCACACACACAAAGCCCTAATTCAAGCTTGTGAGCTTGAAATCAAGCTTTTCCCTTCCCAAATTTTCCCCTCATGATTACGGCAAGGCCAATTTTGTCTTCAATCCTTTCTTGGGCTTTAACTTTGTATATGATCCATCAACTTTCATTATTAGTTTGCGTAATTTTCTTCAGTCTCTTTTTGAGCTTTAAATTGGTATTGGGTCCCTTGACTTTCATTTTGGGTTTGCCATAATTTTTCTTTGTTTTCCATTAACGATAAGATGCAAATTGAATTTGATAAAATCTCATAGATTTTATTATGAATCCGCCTTATTCTATGTTTCCATTAATGGATAGGCTGAAAATATGTTTAATGAAACCTCATTAGTCATAAGACTCATAACAGTGGATAGAATAGAAGCTTTTGAATCTTATATTTATTTTATAGGTCTCCCATGGTTATAATTGTTCAAACTTCAAACAACCACTTCATATGTGTAAGTTGTTTTTTTTTCATGTTTGATGAAATCTCATAAGTCATAACAGTGTATTGGAAATTGTGTGTTTTATTTGGTTTAAGCTTTTTTCTCAAAAAAATAAAGATGTTTGCAAATTGATTTAAATAGATTTCACAAAAATAATGGCTGAGTTTTCTTTTGGGGATGCAAAAAGAATTGAAATTTCCACGAACACGTCATCTGACCTTGAAATTTTCAAATGCGATTTAGCGTTCATTGAATACATGCAAAAAATTGATAGTAAAGTCCAAAAGACTTTTAGGAAATTGCCTTAAAGAAAATGAAGAAATTTTTCAGGAATGAAGAATTTGGATCAAGCTTCAAAGGTCAACGGAGACAATGAATTTTTGTTGAAATGCTGGTCATTTATGCACTAACATATTTCTTGAATTCTTAGGCAACTTTGTGTGGCGGTGCATGGCAGGGGGGCTTGCTAATACCTCATAATATTCAATATATGTTTAATTATCATTTAAGTTTATTATTTTATTTTTTTCTGGAATTGTTAATAACAAGAATAGTAACAACAAGCTATCACGTTCAATAAATTTTTCTTTTAAAGATATATACTCATACTTAATTACTACAAATTTTTTTGGTCACATCACATTTGAAATTATCAACTAGCATAGAGTTTATCAATCAATTTCCCACATGTGTAGCACAAACGAAGTCTAGAGTTAATAGAATATTAAGAAAACTTTTTAATTTAAAGAATGCCTACCTCATCAGTTAAAAATTATTCCTAACTTTCCAAATTCTAATCATGCAGAATTAATTCTTAATCATAATATCCAAAATTATTAAGAGAAAATGCATGTAGACCAATCTTGGTCCTTGATGTTTTGCTTCACACAGTGCAATATGTTTTACAAACAGCATTTAATTATATTTATGAATAGTTTAAAGCATAGAAACCGGTTCCTATCATTTAAATATCTAATAAAGAATGTATCCACGCATGCTATAACATTATTACATACGTAGTCAACTACAGATCTTCAGAAAGAAATTCTTGCATAATACAGGGACAAGTCAAATGTAAAAAAAGCTTATGCAACAGAAATAAATTTACATGATTCTTTTTCTTTAAAAAAACAAAAAGTACACAATTTACTCATACATTAAATTCTGCAAACATGATTAATGTCTATGAAATTATTACAAACACAAAGTACCTCCAGTTACAAGAGGTCTAGAGAGCATAAAAACTTATTAATGGGTAAATGAAGCAGATTACCAACAAAATCTAAAATTGTCAACTATAGATTAACTTAGCGGTGCTTCAATGGCTCGATATAAAAGACGACCAGCTCTGCAACTTTTGGTGCCATATCTTCCCAAACCAAGTTGTGTACCGTCTAGTTTGCTTTCCCTACTACATCTGCCTTTACGATACAGCACGCCCCTTCTTATTTGGCCTATATGAGATCCACACTTTGACACCTAAAATTCCATAACGAGTAGATACTTCCACAAAAGCATAATCGATTTTCTGGCTAAATACATTACGGGATGTTTTCCCATACTTTCCACATTCAGTTTTCGCTATTTCCGCACCTCCTAACCGACCTGAACAGCAAACACGTATCCCCTCCACTCCCCCTTTTGGCATTAGAAATGGAATATCCTTCACTACCTTACTAAAAATGGAACGAAATGAGACATTGCTCCTCAGTTGAAGAGAGATGTCTTCAGCAATCAGAGCAGCACTTGGATAAATAGATTTGATCTTTACCGGCTCAATAAAGGTATTAGTGTTTGTTCTATTAGACAAAAAAGATCGCATTCTTTGCACTTCGTTCAAATAAGAGTTGTACTCGTACGGAATTTTTCTGTTTCTCAGTATGATCTCCATCATCATCTCTATTCCCTTTAGAAATTCTCCTGTTCCACCTTGGTATATGGATTTTTCTATCAATTCCATAACCTTATCCTTACCCATAATGTTTAAACATTTTATCCTTAATTGACCTAGGAGTTGTTCCCGGGCATTCTCAAAAAATAGGTTATTATACACCCCATCCCTTTGAAAGAAAAAGGTAGCACCGAAGAAAGGAAAGACTGAGATAGTGGATTTTGTTGTACCTGCGAAGCGAAGATCATTTGCCAAGCGAATGAAGTGGACCAACCTCTTTTTGTCTTGGGCCGAACACTTTTTATAACCGGTCAAGCTTTCTGCAAAAAAAGCAATGCGAGAGCGTATTCTCTTATCTAAGCTGCCATCCTTTGCTCCTGACATCGTAGACGGTTCAGCCATGCTCGGTGCCGCGAAATGATTGAGAGCATAGACGGGATCAAAATGAATTTTGTTCTTTGTATTAAATAAGTATTGCATGACCGAATAATTCAAGGAGGCAGAAGCTGCCGGGAGGGTCCTTTTTAGTAGGTGAGTGGTTGGGCCGTCAGAGCGGGAGTTCTTTGGTAAAAAGAACTTGAATAACTTTGTTTTTCTGAAGGAGTCTTCATTTTCTTTCAGGAATGCTATGTCATTTACAGCTTCGGCATATTTTGGATGCTTGAAGGCCCAGCTGACCCTAAGTAATTTAGCGAAATTCTTCATTCCTGATGGTGATCGGTCATGATATCCATAGCGTTGCATCGTTTTTGGACAATTGCTTCTCCCTATCGAGACTTGTCAACACGACTCATTTCCCTGCACCCCAGCCTCTCACTTCAGTGCACCTGTTTCCAAGAAAAATTATTAAAATACACACATCAAATCTATGCAGCTACATCAAATATATACCCATCTATTCCCTTAGCCTACATCAATTATTAGTTTAGCTGCATCAATATTTGATAAAATAAACTGTAAGTCAGCACCAGTACAGAGTATACTGAAGAGAGCATAGCGTAAAATCAAACCTCCGAAGGACTTCTCTAAGGTGATTGACACTGTCTTTAATGAACAGAAGTGCTTAAACAGGTGATGCAGTAGTGTAGCAATTATTAATCATAAGTTTGTTATATAAGCTTCTTTTTCACAGCCAAGTTAAATGGCATTTGAAGAAATAGATTCACGCTTACAAGATTGGGGTTAGTAATGCAGTCAAAATTATCTAATTCGAAACAAGGTTTGAAATCTCAGGGTCAGTACCGGTGTTGGTACTGGATGCTCACTTTGGAAAACGGAATCGGCCATCTAGACCGTCTTGAATCAGAAACATCAAATTTAATATCATTTGAGAAAAAGAAATTTGAAATAGTTTATTCTTGAGATAAATAGTTAAATCAACTATCAATAATCTGGCAATCTCTTTAGCAATTAATGAAGTCTAAAATGAGTGTTTTAATACTCGTAGAAATAACCAATTTTTTTACCATATATTTATAGTATTTAATGATGTCAAATAAACCGCAAAATAATAACCTAATAATAAACCACTAACCTATTAATAAACTTAACAAAAGAACCCTACTAATCATGGTGAACACAATATAACTTGGTTTCAGACAATATTGGTAGTGGAACTCAGGCGGTCATTTCTTGGATTTGAACCGACCATATCGGATCGGGATCGGGATCGGCTCGGATTTTAAACCATAAATTAAAACCATCATGTCTGCAAAAGACGACCACTATCTAAGGTAAATGAACAAAGAGCATAGCTTACTAGATCATATTTCTAAGTAGCCTTATTTACAAGAGCCTTATTTGCAATATCATCTGAGTTTCAAATTCACATGTTAATCCTTGTTCAGCTTCAAGAATAAAAAATGCAAGTTACTACATCAACAGAATGAGCATCTGCTCGATTGCAGAGAGTTCAAAAGCAAATAATAGAGTTCAATTTATTGCATTACTAAAGTGATTAACATTGTACACAAAGAAAAAAGATCAACATGAGTTGTTAACTATTGAAATTAAGCCTCCATTTCACAGGCAAGTGAAAATGATTGAAAAAAATTAGATTCACTCACAAGATTGGAATTAAATAATTACTAATAGTACCAGCGGTATTCAAAATGAAACGACAATATGCCTCTATAGATCAATTTTTATGAGAAGCATAACTTTTATTAATCATTGATGGTGTTGTTGTAGATATAAATGAGAATGTACAGTTTTTAAGAATAAATATCAGGTAAATTGAATGATAGTAACTACCATTCGCCAACCTAGATATAGGTTTCCTTGTGAAAACCATGTCAACATGTTTCCGACGAAATAGATGCATAAACAGATTATGTGCTTGAATTTTCGATTTCTTTAGGCTTTAACTATCCAAAATTCAAATTTAGCTAGCATCCAGCTAAAGCAAAATACAAAAAGCGACTGCATTAACAAATAAGCATCAAAAGCAAATCCAGGAAAAAAGATTCATGCCTTACACCAAGATATGATCGGCTAGATTGCGTTGACGCTCAAACAAAAAATCGTTGTATAGATTTAAATCTTTGTATGCAATATTTAATCCATTTAATAGGTCAATTATCTCAACATTTTAAAAAAGGTTAATTTTTTTTCTTATTTAACATCAAGCAGAAAATAGAAATTATAAATAAATCTATGAAAAACTGTGAGATATTGGGGAATAAACGTTAAATCTTGCCAGCATTCTGCAGCCTATAAATTCTTATCACAAAAGAATCTTGAATCAAATTATTTAAGTAATCAATCATCAAACACAAAGAATCATTAACTATTGGAAAAAAGCAATAGATCAAATTAAATGGAATGGAAAAAAAAAGAGCGAGAGAGATTGAAGCAGCTTACAGTGTCCCATAGTCGCTAATGGCGAGATCGAGAAGCGGCACCAGAAACCCTAGAAACAGAATGTGAACCCTTTGCTGCTCGTTTTTAAAGCGGAAGAGCCGGTTCGTTTGAGAAATAAACCGAACCGGTCATTTCGTTTTAAAATGCACTAGACTCCCCCACCTTTTTCTTGAAAAGCAGTAGACCTCAGTTAGCTTAAGAAATCTGCATATTGTTGTATAAAGGGTAAATTATCAACAAAAAAAAAAAAAAACAAGCACTTATCAGAAAAACCGGGGACTCAAAAAGTTAGTGAAAACACCAAAAAAAAGTTTTTAGTTGCCAAGAAAACCTTACCTATGATATTTAGTAGTTGCCCGTCCGCTATATCTAATTTCCTGCAATATCTATGCAGTAGCCAGTTATATCTAAGCAGTTGCCTATGATATCTAAATATTTTCCTGTGATATTTAAATAATTTATATGAATTGGTTAGATATAGTAAGCTACTATGTGATATTTCAGGAAAAAAATTTAAGGGGTTTTTGACTACCGTTTCGAGACCTGGGGATTTTTGACAACAGAAAAAAATGCTTGGTTTTTTTTTTTTGTGATAATTTACCCTTGTATAAACATTATCTATGTTAGTTTTTATTTTCCTATTCATGAGACTTTTTTTGTAGGGAAGATGTACCGGAATCAAATCTAATTGACTAACACATTTCGTTTCCAAACCATATCATGTTGAATCCATGCTTACTTAGAAATGAGAGAAGTCCCAGCAGGATTTGAGTTTTTGGGGAAAAAAACAATTTGCAAAAATACACAAGTGAGGGTAGTTTCTGCTTTTCATAAAGGTTTTTTCAAGTTAGGAGGAAGTTTCTGATTTTCGTGCAAAATTTAGGATGGTTTCCTGCTTTTTAACCTCCTTTTTTATTTGGGAAAATAAAGTCAAAGTCTTTGCTTTGAAAAGCAATAGGTTTAAGTTCTTGACCAAAAGAAGTCGTGAAAAACTTTTCGAACTTAAAAATTCTTATGTTTTAGTCTCTATAGTATATTTATTATTGTTTTATGCCAACACTGCCTTTTCAGATAAGCTGCTATATTACTTCTTAAAGTACTATAATTATCTTTCCAAATACTACATTTATATTATATAAAATACTACATTTATGTTAAAATACTACATTTGGACATGAAACTGTAACATTTTTTTAGTAAAATTGTTACATCTATTACATTTGACATATTTCAATATAAATTCAGTACTTTATAAAATAAATGTAGGAATTTGAAAGATAGATATAGTACTTTAAAAGATAAATGTAACAGTTTACCTGAAAAGACAATATTAATATAAAACAATACTAAATGTACCATATAGATTAAGGGCATGTTTGGATGAGCTTATTTTTAAGAGATTGTTTGCCATAATCATTTATAAGTTATTACTTCTGGAAAAGGTGAAAAAATCACTTATAAGCGCTTATAACAAATAAGTTGTTTAGTGTTTGGATGATTTTGTATGAAAAGTGAATATAAATAGATAGTGTGTTTTGATGAAAAAATAGATAATTAATTATTGAGTACTATAAAATGACCAAAAGGACATCTCATTAATGCCATCTTAAAATTTGGATGAAAAGACAAAGGGTATTATGGTTCCGCCTCGGCATTTCAAGGAACTTGATGCGCTCGATACATACAGCGTACAGGAACTACAGACTTTTTATGTGCCTCCCAGACGAAGAGATGAAAAGACGATCCTCTTTTACCAATTTATGGAGACCAGAGTAGAGAAAGAAGCCTGGCACGGTACCGATTTTACACTTTACAGGCTTCAACCAATCCGTTTGTCAAGATACTACGCGGAGAGATTGAAAAGGTTATTAAAATGCCAAGGTGTACCCCTCGAACAAACTGTTCGGCAAGCCCAATTCTACAAAAAGATTTGGGATATCCTTGGGACCCAGCGAAAGATGCAGACAACCGGACTTGGATACGTTCGATCTAGGAGACAGGAGCAGTTCCACAGCTGCCGCGTCATAAACAGCTCCAGAGAAGAGGAAAATGCTCTTCCGAATGGACGTGACGTTGAAATAGAGCGAAATCTCACTCAAAGAACGTTAAGTCCGTCGCTCGAACAATAAATAGACAAGCTAATAGAGGAGGCTTGTCAAAGGAGTCGAGACAACCACAGCCGCGAAGTGGCTATCTATGAAAAATCCAAGACGCAATGCCTTAATCAGCAGTCTGCGGAAAAGGAAGACTATAATGCCCTCCATCCCCAGCTCGCTGTATGTCCTCGCAAAAAGGAAAGTTCCAGAAATAAAGGCAAAAACAGGACAAAGAACGCAAACAACGTTCAAAAACAACGAAGCGGATCCAAGAAGCCGTGCATTAGAGGAAAAGTTGATTGGAACCCGTCCTTTATAAAGAAGATGGGCCGGGAATACTCTTTCCCTCAAGACAAGATAAGGAAAATATTCAATCTTGTCATGAAGCACCAAATGGTGGCGCTTCCGGAGTCTCAGCACCCTGAACAAATAAACGGGGCCCATCACCCGGATTATTGCTCCTATCACCGAGCAATAGGTCATCCCCTTGAAGACTGCTTCACCTTCAAAGACTGGGTCGAAAATCAATATCAATAAGGCAAGTTCGCTTTATCCGACAGCTGGAGGGTAACCCCACCGCAAAAGCATGAGCCAAATAGAATCTATACTGCGAGGATAGGACCAGCTCAACATCAAGGATGGAAGCGAACCCGTACCTGCCATATGATAACACTCTCAAAGGAGGGAAGGTTATAGATGACCCCTTCAAGTACTTCGTAAATGAAGACGAAGTGATCTCAGAGTTTTCACTAGCACCAAAAGAGCTTGAAGACGGGATACACACTACGGCGGACAACCTAAGGAAAATTGACTTAGGGACGGAAAACGATCCGAGGCCAATGTTCGTCAGTGAGCTGCTATCTAAAAACCAGGTCACCACGTTAAAAGACGTGCTCATGCAGTATAAAGACTGCTTCGCATGGAACTATTCCGAAATACTTGGTCTAGATCCAAAAGTAGCAGTACATAAACTGGCCATATCGCCGGACATAAAGCCAGTCAAACAGGCGCCAAGAAGAATGTGGCTCGAACTTGAGATGAGTATAAATGCTGAGGTTAAGAAACTAATCGACTCTGGTTTCATCCAAGAAGTTCAATATCTCGACTGGACTGCTAACATCGTTCCGGTGATGAAGAAAAATGGAACGGTGCGCATCTGCGTGGACTATCGGGATCTCAATAAAGCTTACCCGAAGGATGACTTCCCAGTACATGTTACCGAGCTGATGATTGATAACACGTATACCCATGAGGTCTTCTCTTTCATGGATGGATCGTCAGGATACAACCAAATAAAAATGCATCGTGAAGACCAAAAACATACCGCCTTCCGGACTCCGCTGGGCATATTCTGCTACAAGGTGATGCCTTTCGGTTTAAAGAACGCTGGAGCTATCTGCCAGAGGGCCATGACGAAGATCTTCGATGACCTCATCCATGAGATTGTCGAATGCTACATCGATGACCTGGTGGTGAAGAGCAAGCTTACGAGGAACATTGGGAACATCTAAACGTAGTGTTCCAATGTCTTCGAAAGTACAATCTGAAGATGAATCCTCTGAAATGCACGTTTGGAGTCTCCTCGGGCAAATTCCTAGGATTCATCATACGGAACCGGGGTATCGAAATTGATCCCTCAAAGATCAAGGTGATTACGGAAATGCCCACGTCAAGGACCCTCAAACAGTTGTGATCTCTTTAAGGAAAGCTCGCATATATCCGGCGGTTCATAACCAATCTCTTCGGAAAATGTCGTCCCTATAGTCATCTGATGAAGAAGGGGATCCCGTTCGTCTGGGATCAAAAGTGCCAAAATGCACTAGACGAAATCAAGCAATATCTGCAAAATCCGTCGGTATTGACCGCTCCGGTTAAGGGAAAACTTCTCATCCTATATACAACAGCCCTTGAGAGTTCTCTAGGCGTGCTATGGGCACAAGAGAACGATCAGGGAAATGAGAGAGCTTTGTACTATTTGAGTTGAGTTCTCCTTGGGGCAGAAAACAACTACTCCCCCATCGAAAAGCATTGCCTAGCACTGATCTTCGCGATAACGAAGTTCAGACATTACGCCTTGGCACATGAGGTCCATCTCATATCAAATGTGGATCCTCTCAAATATCTGATGTCAATGGCCATATTAACAGGAAGGCTTGCTAAATGGGCCCTCCTCCTGATGGAGTTCTCGATAACGTATCGACCTCTCAAAGCAGTGAAAGGCTGGGCCGTCGCCGATTTTCTCGCCGAGCATCCGATACCAGCCGACTCCTCCTTAAATTGCGAGTTGCCGGATGAACATGCATTCGACACTGTTACGCCCCGCTTCCCAGTGTACGGGTAATGAGACGTGATTGGCCCGCTACGTATTTACTCAGAAGTAAACACGCTAAACGTAACTAAGCAATATAATGTAAATATACATAAGAAGACATGAAATGTAAATGAACGGCGACTTTTATTTATTAAACATTTCTTTACAATACAACTGAAAGGTAAATACAATAATGAAAGCAATGCCTAAACAATGGCATGAACATGAAAGTAAATTATATACAAGAGTCTAGAGCTCGGGGTCCTCGCTGAACTGATCCAAGTCCTCTGAACTGGGTTCTATCTCCAGTGAGTCGGATCCACCTGATAACATTCCAAAGAAAGAAGAGAGAAGGAATGTCGTCAGCGAACAATCGCTCGGTAAGTTCCAAAGAAAAGTTGGAATAGAATAGATGGATGAATAGACAGATATGAAAATATAACTGGTGTATTGTGAGTTTGTTATGTTAACGCAGTTGTTTGTAGTTTGGTACAGAATATGCCAGTGTATACGAGAGGAGTCAAACTATTCCGTGAACTAAGATATACGGAGCATAAGGAACCGTTAAGCCACGGAACAACAGCAATGGATATTTAGGTTTGGTGTATTAAAGTGACCGTTTCGTGCAACTTCTAACACATTTCGTACCAGTCTACCCCTTTAAAACCCCGTAATGTATTATGTATTGATGTATATTGTTTTGTTTAATAGATGTACGACTTGCCGAAACCATGATATCATATAAACGGAATGGATATAAATGGATAGTCATATAAATAGAGTATATCCATGGTTCGGTCCGGTCGAGTCATGTTCATGTTGATATAGATTGAATTCTGGTATAAATGGATTCATGTTGAATTGAAGTTATACTTGAATCATATTCAAGGATAGATCAATTGATTTCAGATTAGACTGAAACTTTGCCTGAGTCATCCACTTAAATAGAATTGAAGTTCTGAATTAGTTTTGATGTTATCGGTAACTGCTGCACATGGACGATAAGATTTATGACTTTTTCCCAGACAATTACCGTATTGATAACACCGTTTTTAGATTGTCTACCTTAGATAAGCAAGCACCCATATTCTTCGGCTCCCTGAGGCTCAAGAGAACTGGTCCCGCTTAAACCTATGTTTACTAGGGTTCTTATTGTAAATTAATATAACTTGAGGGGGTTTTATAAAAAATAGTTTTGATATATTTTCAAAATACACCTCAAGTATTTAATTATCATCTTTAGGGATTTTATAGTTGTAATTTTTATAAAAATGAAATATTCTAATGGATATAAACCTAACTTTGAATAGTATATGGTATTTTCTTGTAATTTGACTTGTATTGAAATGTGATGGTATTTTCATGATCTTTTGTGATTCTTTTCCTTTGATTAGAAAACATGGATTATATATTATATTTAAAACAGATATTTTGATAATATTTATATATATATAATTATAAAAAATAGAATTTATTTATTAAATAGAAATCACGTTTTCTTAAAAATTATAATAAAAATTTCATCGAGATCGTATGCTCCGTGAGGAGGTCTGCATCTCACTCTACTAGTTCGGAGGACGTGTGAACAACCCGCACCATCCCGATCGAGTTTCCTAAAATGGGTTGTAGAGGCTTATTTGTAAGGAATTAATTAAAACAATTTAAAGAATACGGGTTTTGATAGTTTAAGGTATTTTAATGTAAATTGTATTTTTTCCCACAAAAATTGTTACAAAATCTATCGTGCTATGTCAAGATGAGTGTTGTAATGAGATAGGTCATTACTTTGTGAGTTTTCTAAAGGTAATATGAGCGAAAAGATAAAGTAATATCGTATGTAAACTTGATGGTATTTTACCGTAAAAGTGAAATAGAACTTGCAATACATATTATTTTGAATTGGAACTTATTGTAAAAGTTCTTTTAGGGTTGTTAAAAAAGATATAAAGAGATGGTTATTATATGGTTAAGAAAAATTGAGTTTTTTTTAAAGAAATTAGAATCGGAAGTCAGATTAACCCCGCTTTCGACGAGTTTTGAAAAGAGAGAGTTTTAGATTAGAATGATAGGAGGGGAGAAGGGAATTACGGATTGAGAAAAGAGAGGGAAGGTAGAGGATGGGTTTGCAAGCGTCGTGGAGTCGCGGGATCGCCGGATTTGTCTCGAGTCATCGCCGGAACTTGACCTTGAGCTAACTCCACTTGTATAATTTCTTGGACTTGGAAAATTTGGAGAGTTTTGGCAATGGATTTCAGATTGAGAAGGCTAGGGTGTGATGTTTGTATTTATAGGAGAGATTAGGGTTTTGGGGATTGAATAATGGAATTAAAATACATCAACATTTTGGATTAATGTCTCATTTTAATTCTCTGGAAATGTGCAGGGAAAAAACAGACTAGGGTTAGTGGGGGAGTCTAAGAGGTGCTAGGGTAAAATTTTTGGAGTATTTGGGACCGGGGGGGAGGGGGCGGCGCCGACCCTAAAAGAGATCTCACCGGTCTAATGAGTTGGGTTGGGTCTTAGATTGCTGCCATGTGTCATGTTCATTGTATATAACATTTTTCACATGTTTATTTTCTGTATGACTTTTAATTTTACGTGCAGTGCATGCAAACTTTTGAGCTTCTAAAAGTTTAAAAGAAAAATCAATAAAAAATAATGTGGCTGAGGGGATTCGAACACAGGGGCTAGGTCACAGCAATGCAGGGCTTTACAAATGAGCTACAAGTATTTTCTTGCTGTTCAAACGCAATTTAAATACTTATAGCATACACAGGATTGCAAATACCCCATTTGTACATTAACTTTTAAACAATTTTTTTGTACATTAAAACAGAGTCGTTACAATCTACCCTCCTTATAAAAATTTCGTCCTCGAAATTTACAATTATTAAGGACTAATTTACAAACAAGTGAGAGTATCTTGCACGCATATCGTCTTCTTTTTCCTACGTTGATTCTCCTTATGTGTATTTTCTCCACATCACCCGGACCAAGTTTACTTCCTTGTTCCGAAGTGACTTCACCTTTCTGTCCAGGATTTCAACGAGTTGTTGCTCATAAGATAGGTACGTCTGTACAGTGAGCTCGGAATGATAAAAAATGTGACTGGGGTCACTCACATACCTTCTGAGTTGGGATATGTGGAACACATTGTGCACTCCTTCCAACGAGGGTGGAAGTGCCAAGTGATAAGCCACTTCTCTGACTCGTTCTAGTATGTCAAACGGTCCAATGAATCTCAGACTTAGCTTACCCCTTCTTCCAAAGCGAATCGCTCCACGGTTTGGTGAAATCTTTAGAAAGACATGATCTTCCGGTTGGAACTCCAAGTGACGGCGCTTTGCATCAGCCCAGTGCTTCTGTCGGTCTTGGGCTATGTGCATCTCTCTCTGATAGTGCGAACCACATCCACTGTTGCTACTATCATCTTAGGTCCAAGGAGTTCTCTATCTCCGATATCGTCCCAACTTAATGGTGAATGACACTTCCTTCCATATAGAGCTGCAAAGGGTGCCATTCCAATACTTACTTGGTAGCTGTTGTTGTATGAAAACTCCACAAGATGTATGTGATCTTCCCGTGATCCTCCGAAGTCTAGCATACAAGCTCTTAGCATATCTTAATTATCTGAATCGTTCGCTCAGACTGTCCATATGTTTATATAGTAAGCTGTGCTAAAGTTCAGACTTGTTCACAAGCTAGCTTGTAGACTCTGCGATCGGAATCTGGTGTCACGATCGGAGACAATGCAAACCAGTACTCCATATAATCTCACGATCTCCTATATGAGTTCATGGGTATCATAGATAGTACATATTGAAGAGTTAAATCTTACTTAGATTCAAACTTAGCTCCATGTATTTCTTTGCTAATGTCTCGGTAGATTGGCCAACTCAAAAGGGAATAAAGTGAGCCGACTTTATGTGTCGATCCATAATAACCTATACCGCATCATTACCTTTTGTGTTGCGAGGAAGAGCAGTCACGAAGTCCATGGTGATATGTTGCCACTTCCATTCTGGAATAGGTAACGGTTGAAGTAAACCAGCAGTCCTGTGATGTTCAGCTTTCACTTGCTGACATACTAAACATTTAGTGACGCTTCTGGCTACTTCACGTTTCATTCCATGCCACCAGTAATATTGTTGCAGATCTTTGTACATCTTTATACCATCAGGGTGTACTGAATAGGGAGAGCAATGAGCTTCTTTCATCAATTCTTCCCAAACATGACCTTATGGTATACACAATCTACTGCCATATCTCAAAAATCCGTCTTCATGGATGATGAAATCTGTTCTAAGTACACTTTCTACTTATTCTCTGATCTTTTGCAACTTGGCATCACTTGCTTGAGCTGCTTTGATCTGATTGACAATTATAGACTGAACTTGTAAGTTCATCAAACTTGAAGCGTTACATAGCATGACCACTTCTATCTCCATCTGATGCAAATCTTGTTGAAGGTTCCACTGTGCGGTGAGATTCATTGATAGTGGTGTAAGGTTACCTAGCACGACAGCAAGGTTTCGGGAGGCATCGTCCATACCATTTTCAAATTTTTGTCATGCTATATAACCCTAACCCAAGAATCTTAACTTAAGAATTAGACAATACAATATGTAAACTACTTTACATCTACGTGAATATAGAGAACAACCTTTGTAAATGCTCCATGTAGAAGTCCCTTCGCTCCAAGTAGTGGTGATCCGGACTCTCCGTAAGCTCCACTAGTCGAAATGAACGAGCTTGCTTAATGATCTTCGAGGCCGAAGATGATCTACTTTGAGGAGACACCAACTCAAGCTATCTCTTCACTAATTAGGGATTAGTGAAGCTAACACCCTAAATTAAATGGCTAATCTAGTAGAGAATGATGAAGTAGGTATTTTGCTCAGTTTAGAATTCTTTTTATCACTCTATTTCTTTTCCTCACCAAAACCTAGAGAGCTTTCTCTTGTTGAAGATGGAGATGAAGAGAATAATGGATGAGAGAGTGAATGGCAACCATGGATGAGAAATATCTCATATAACCCTTGTAGAGACATAACCATGACTAAAGATTAAGGTTAGGTTAATAACTATCTAATGCAAGACAAATTTAGTGGACTAAGTCAATAGTTTCCATAAGCTTCCAAAGCTAGCAACCATGCTTAATTCCCACCAATTTATATTTGCATTAAATAAATAAAACCCTAATATATAATCTAAAACATGGTGTGAGTCTCATACACCCATGTTGCATGTATAATCAAGCATGACAAAAAGAAAACATAAATAATATATATCACATATATATTAAGTGTACACATGTGAGAAAAGAAAAGTATAAGTGAGCAAATATTAGTTAATATAAATTAGCATATCAAATACACAATTATACATTAAATTATCAAATCAACATTTGATTTAATAATCCGGCTATATCACATATAACCGACTAATATAATATGTATCATCTTATTGAATCAACACTTGATTCGATAACCCGGCTATATCACATATAACCGACCGACATCACATATCGCGAGAATAGAATACGGTATCACATACTCGTATTAATCTCGGTCCCGCACATATCACATATGTGCTCCTACTTCGTTTTGCCTGAGCCAGTAAAATTCTGTGTAGGACTCTAAAGACTCGTCAATACGCCGGCAGTAGGTGATGATCACATCAAGCACCCACAAGCCGTCAGCGGTACTAGCTGGACGTAACGGCTACCCGGGTATTGAGCGATCAGAAAATCAACAAGCAAGCCTACTCATACTCATGTAAAGCCTGTCAGTAACACTACCGTACAGTCCGGTCTCTTCGTCTGATATGTCGCATATCAAGTCTAGGGGTGGTATACGTTAGACCCCAGTAACCGATAAGTCGTGCCGATGTGAGGCTCATAACGGATCGAGAAACTACTGATAACACTTACCAGTCCGTATCAGCAATGGCCAGGGACTTCCTGTTATAGCCAATCGAGCACAGCGCAACATCAACCCCCAATACCGGGAGAGACGAAACCCCTCCTATCCCTCATTGCCTCCATGTGATTCGAGACTGTACCCAAAAGCCACCGTTTTGCATATTCTCTTAAACGTGGTAAGGTGGAAATCAAAGCATAGTGGGAATCACACAAGACTCGATGACGATCTCGGGTCTACAGACTAACATGTACCGGTGTTACCAGAGAACTGCTATCTGACGATAGGTATAATACCAACTAGGAGTTCTCGGTGAGTCCGTTCAGTGTATCCAGTCTCCACTGAGCATCCGTATACCATCTTTGATGTCAAACACCAATGGATATGGGATCATCCATCGCCCATCATATGGGTCAAGAAGCGTATACGCTAATCTACTCTGGAATATCGATATCCTGTCTCGATACACCCTCGATTAGGAATAATTATAAGATGTACTTGTGGACTACCCTGGCTCCACCAGTATGATCTCCATCATATTCCTAGTATTCAAGTACACATCCTAAGGGCTTTATCAACATGTGAGAGCAAGACAGTATCACAATACAAGTCAACACGTTAAGACAAAGAGCAACCAGATAGCATACTATCATGTCGAGCAAGAAAGTCATCTCTATATATGTCCAAGCATCTACTATAATATACATCATATGTACAATAATGGCCTCTAGGGCATACACATAACTAACAATTGGTTGGCGACTAAGTGCATCAGGTATTATATTCACCTTCCCTAGATGATATTATAGGTTGATGTCAAAGTCCGCCATGAGTTCTAATCATCTTCTTTACTGCATATTCAATTCTTTCTGAGTAAACACATATTTCAGACTCTTATGATCTGTGTATATGTCCACTCGTTCTCCAAGAAGATAATGACGCCAAATCTTAAGAGCAAAGATAACGGCTGTCAACTCCAGATTCTGCGTCGGATAATTGCGCTTATGAATCTTCAGCTGTCTTGATGCATAAGCTACAACTTTACCGTGCTGATGTAGAATACATCCTAATCCCTTACCGGATGCATCGCAATACATTTCGAAACCTCCAGATTGGTCCGGTATTATGAGAATAGGCGATGATGTCAACCTTGATTTGAGTTCTATAAAAGCTTATTTGCATGCTTCTGACCACATGAATTCTTCATCTTTACGCGTGAGCTTGGTCAGGGGTGTTGCAATCTTCAAAAATCCTTCAATGAATCTTCTGTAATATCCTTCTAAACCCAAGAAGTTTCGAATGTTCTTCACTGACTTCGGTGTCGGCCATTCACTTACTGCTGATACCTTAGCTGGATCTACAGAGATTCTATCGCCTGATACAATATGTCCGAGAAATCCGACTTGATATAGCCAAAACTCGCACTTGCTGTACTTGGCATAGAGTTGATACTGTCGTAAAGTCTCTAGGACAATTCGTAGGTGCTCGGCATATTCTTTCCGACTCTTAGAATACACCAGGATGTCGTCGATGAATATGAAAACAAACCTGTCTAGGTACTCTCAGAAAATTTGATTCATTAGCTTCATGAATATAGCTGGTGCGTTGGTCACTCCAATTGGCATCACAAGAAACTCATAATGACCATAGCGAGTCCTGAATGCCATCTTCGGAATATCAGACTCTTTGACCTTTACCTGATGATATCCCAAACGAAAATCTAACTTGGAGAAAACGCAAGACCCACTTAGTTGATTGAACAGATCGTCGATGCGTGGAAGTGGATACTTGTTCCTTATAGTTACTTCATTCAGAGCTCTATAATCAATGCACATACGATATGAACCTTCCTTCTTCTTCACAAGCAGAACTGGTGATCCCCAACTTAAAGTACTGGGACAAATCCATCCTTTCTTTAATAATTCGTCTAACTGAGTTAGGATCTGTCACGACCCGAAATGGCACGTGACTGGCTCTTGAATCATATGAAGTCCATAAGACCCCATCTAGTTCAAGTAAGCCAAAAGCCCAGAAATCTAAAACCATTTTAAATAATAAATGAAGAAAAACTGGTTTTAAAGAAGTGGTTTTAATAACATAAGCCGAATTATGCGTTTTTAAAATTCCAAGTCTTTTCTAAAAATTTCAGCAGAGCTTCCTTTATAAATACAGGCCCCAAACGGGGTACAACATGAATAATATATGCACAATGATAAAAGGCATCCCCAAGTGGGAGCTAGCTCTTCGGCAATCGACGGTCACAACCACGCAAGCAATATAATATACAACGCCGAAGGGCGAGGATCAAAACTCAAAAGGAAACTCAAAATATCAAGAAAACCATATAACGCGCGACTCTAAGGTCGAAAGAATAAATAAACAACTGGTTTTCTAAGTCTGAATAAATATACAAGTCTGGTTGATGGAGGTTCAAGATACAACAATAAAAATAAATAAGTACAATGGTGGTCACGATGCGAGTGAACCCACCTACCAAAGCAATCATCCAGAAAGGAAAAAGTGTGCGAAAAAGCCGCAAGAACCTATACGGCAAAACCTGCAAGAAACTGTGGCACAACGGGGGTGAGTTGCCAACTCGTGAGTAGAAAACATCACAGAGCAGAAATCGTATGTATGACTCAATCCTAGCTCAAACGATCAGTAATAATATATATTCTCAATATGATAAAGTCTGAAGCATGATCAAGTGGCAAGGGTAAACATCTATACACAAGTGTAGTACCAAGTGCTCGTGTCGGTGCCTCAGGTAGCAACATATCATAAATATGAGGTATCATCAATGAAATCAGTGTCAACTATAGCATGAAGTCTATGAGTATGTGGATATCATCCAACTATATAATCAATGCCTGTATGCATGTGGATCTCGTCCACGTGTCAACCAATGACATAACAACATCATGCATGTAAAAGTCATAAAAGCATATGCATGAAAGAATGAGGATATAAATCAACGTGTGTCCCTCGCGACACATCAAAATCATGGAACCTGAGTGTCCAGCATCGACACTCGAAAACATCATGAAACCTATGCCCCAGCATCGGCATGTAAATTCTCAATATATATAAGGCTCCGTCAGTCCGGATCGGCCCACGGGCTCCGTCAGTTCGGATCGGCCCGTATCATCTCTCGACTCCGGTCGGTATCCTCCGGATATCCGCCGAGCCCAAATACAATCACCGGTAGGTAGTAGTCCTTCTGCCAGGCTCACCGTCTGTATACACAGCATCCCTTTCTTGCCCCGGGGTACCATACCGGGCCCCACCATGTACCCGCACACGGCCCACGACTCCTCCTCGTATGGGGTATATATATATATCAGAACCGATAAAACTCATGGTGGCTGCTGAAATAACATATCAAGAGAAACTGGGTTTTTAAAACAGTACATATTTTCTTTTGAAATACCCACGGTTCTCAAATCCAGAAATATCATGGAAACAACATATCTTAATGCGGATAATTATAAAGCATGATGTATGTGGCATGTAATAGAAATGTAAGCATATCAGTATATCATGCAACATAAAACAGTAATATGCACATATCGAGGGAAAACCGCTCCTTTAAAATGAATCCAGTTTTAAGTTATATCTTGCGGTTCCCAAATCTCCAAAATCAAGCCATAATCATCTATGTATGTGCAAGTACGTATGTACGCAAGTATGGGTGTACAATATGTATGTACGCAAGTATGGATGTACAATATGTATGTACGCAAGTATGGGTGTACAATATGTATGTACGTAAGTATGGGTGTACAATATGTATGTACGCAAGTATGGGTGTATAATATGTATGTACGCAAGTATGTCATGTAAGGAGTCATATCCTGATGCAACAGTCCTACTGTGTAGTGACATGGCAATTATCGATGATGAAATGTGTGAGCCGGCAAGCAGGTGTACGTGGAACATACGCATCATCGATAATGGCGCTAGTGTCCTGACAGTATGGCTTTAATATAACAATAAACACATTTAAACATGCAATGCGATGCGAATAGCAAGAATATACGGAAATTGAATAATAAACACAACAGTGAAGAATCTACATAAAAATATATATGTCATACAGTTTTGCCATTGAAATAACACGAATCGTGGTGTTTAGAAAAATAAGGGCTACGGTGTTTTTAGGAAAAGATGCGTCTTTTGAAAATATTCGTAGAATCCCTTGACCTGTCTTTAAAATACTCACGATTCATTAGTTTTGAAATATGTATGACTCGGGTCTATTCTAATATATACTAAGTAAACTATAGATCTAACTAACAAGCTAATCGAAAGGGTATGGAAACCACCTAAATCTGAGTCGATATATATACACATATATAATAGTCGGTGATCTCGCCTCAACGGTATCATATACAATACAATAAATAACATGATATCCTCGAGTCAAGAGTGCGGATCAATCATCAATATATAGCTCGTATGTAAATCCGTCGTACGGCATCTCAATCTGGGTACGGGTCAAATATCACATTCATCTCATCATTTATCTGGCATCCTTATCATCATATCTCATGAACTGGGATACTGATCTAAATCTAGTACAAACTGATACCATTTGCATATATATGCGTGTATGAAAACACACGCCTAAAGGCCCGCTAAAATCTCATGTCGTATCTCCTAATACGAACCACATTATATCACCGATCTCGTGGCACCATACCCAATCTCATCGACTCATCTCCAAATACCATAACAATCCTCATCATCCATGAGTAGGTATACGTATATATATATATATATATATATATATATATATATATATATATATAGTCCCATACCTATGTGTGTATATATATATACATATCCCCATAAACGCACAAGTAAAACAAAGTAAGCATGTGTGTGCGTGCGTGTGGATTTACACCTTATTCTAAGGTCCGCGACTAACTAACTAATGACGCTATCATCCAATTATACTAAAATAATTCATGACTCTCAAAGTCTATCTAGATAATCATAATCTCATATAATATATCCATATAATAGGTACCATACACTACACTACGAACTGCGGGGGTGCTATACGCGATCCACCAGACTTCCCCCGTAGATATAATCTACCCACTTTGATCCTCCCTGCTGGAGTCGATGATGCCACGCTCATCCTAGTCATCTTGAAATCCATGTGGGGGTACCTACAACCAATACATAATCGCAAAATGCGTATTAAAATCAAGTCGGAAAACCAAAACGGTACACGTTTCGCTCATAGGTTAAAACTTATAGCCTACGCCTGCAAAACCACCAAACAACCCCCGTCGCTGACGTACAAACATCAGACGACGGAACACAAAATCAAATACCAAATCCCAAATTAAAACGAAGTCGCAAAACAATGCAGCAACTCAAGAAAATGGTCTCAGATTTTACCCTATGTGAAATTAGCCAATTTTGCACATATGGAGGGTCTAATTTACTGGAAATAAAGCCGTGGACCAAACACGGATCATTTCCACTCTACCCAGGCCGCAATTTGCGGCCAAAATGAGTAAATTTGCGGCCCGAAATTGGAATGGGGGTCTCAGGTTTTGGGTATAGGTTCTAGGTTGCCTGCACATCTCTCAGTCTTCGCTAAATATTTTTCAGGTCACCCAGGTTATAGCAGATCACTAAAACACATCACAAATCTCATAAATTTCCGATATCGGGGTTTCTAAGTTTGGGGTTTGGGGTTTAAGTCTCTGTTTTAGTTCAATTTACCATCACTACAAGGGTTGTAGTCCCTAATTACACCTCAATTGCACATTTGGAATCAATTCAAATCCTAATCCCTAACTTGGAATTTCCAAAGTGCGCAAAACTACACGAAATTGAATTTAAACTTGAATAGAGGCTAAAGAAAATGAAATACTACACAATTTGTGAAAGTATTACCTCATTTGGCAACTTAAGAATCTTCTTGAGTTGCCCAAGTGCCCAAAATGCAAACTTTCCTGGTCCAAAGTGTAGCTTGTGAGCTTATGCATGATTTTTGTGAAATGGGGATGAACTTTGGAGTTTGTTTTGATGATGTTTTGAGGGTTTGTAGTGGAGGGGGAGTGAGGTGCTGCCATGAGAGAAGAGAAGGGAGAGAAATGAAAAAGAAACAATGAAGGGACAAGGAGCCATGGTCTTGGGTTGACCCCTCACCTCTCTCTCTCTTGCCCATCCCTCTTTCTTTATTATTTTCTTTTCTTTTGTTTTGTTTTCTTTTATTTGTAAACCCAAATGAAAATCCAAAAGCAAAATGTCATGGTTGACAAAATACACAAGTATAAAAATGTGATATGGTGCATGTCATGTGCACAAAACCGGTTTAATGCGCGATTAGCAGTATTTAATCGCGATTAGCATTAAATTAGTGTATAATAAATCATAAAATTTCATAATTTATATAAATCACATAAAACACCCTCTTTTTAGTAATTTCTATAATTTTCCAAATTTTTCCCAATTTATTGGTATTTAATTATACCGCAATATTAAAATATTCAATATATTTATTATTTAATTATAAAAATTCCCAAAAATAATATTTTATTTTTCTGAAATGTTACAATCTTTCCCCCTTAATGAAATTCGGTCCCCGAATTTAAATTTAAACCCCTCAAATACTAAAACATTTCAGTAAAAAGTCCAAGTCATCGGGGCTCCGAAATCATCAATACATAAGACGCATCATAGCGCAATGCATGCACATGAACAATGAGCAGATAGCTCCAAATCAAAACTCCGTCAAGCATCCCGCAATCATCGGAGTCATGGTGAAGACACAAATGTCAAATCCAACACGAAAACCAATATGATATACATCAAAACTATACATGTAAACATCTGAAGGAAATGCATGCCAAACCTTTCATATTGCTGTGCGATGCGCGTATCGCGGCACAGTGGCGAACATCTATTGTAAGAAAATAACTATATATATACTTATCCTTTGTTTAATATGTACGTCCCGCCGTTTTTGAAAATAATTTAAAAGGGTTTCCTTGTTTTAAACGTTTCGTGTCATATTAGACACGTAGGTAAATACTGAGACTATAGCTCTCCTTTTTGGAAATCCCTTTGATAACTATCAATGCATGCAAATATATCCAGGTACTGTCCTCTGACTAGTCCTGCTCAGTACGAAAACAAATAGCAAATATCATAAAAACGTACTGCTCCATAAGAAATCAATCCCAAAATGTGCATATGAATGTTACGTGCGTCTGGTGCGCACTGAAATCAAAACACATGAATGTGCCATACATGTGCATAGAAACAACATCTAAGTGCATCGGGTATGTACGAAACACCTGTCAGAGGCAACGGTGTGCCTGACAGCAATATCAGGTGCATCTGATATGCATAAAGAATCCTGATTTAATGCATCTGGTGTGCATTAAAATCGCATCTCATAACCTGCGCCCAATATGCGTGAAAATCCAAATCAGGTGCATCCATCATGCACGAATAAAATCTAAATCATGTGTATCCAACATTCACGAAATCACGAAATCCAATATCAAGCGCCGAACATGCGCAAAATCCAATCCAAGCGCGCCAAATATGCGCAAAAATCCAAATCAAATGCACAGAGTGCACGAAATCAACATCAATATCATAATCGAAATCGACGGTATACAATAAATCTCAATCCAAATCAGGTATACCGCGGTATATAATCTCACAACCATGTGCATCAGCGTGCACAAATCAAATCAAAACACTAAAATTACATGAAAACTATGCCGAAAACATAAGTCAAATCACATGCATAACATATGCATGAAATCAAAATCAACATATCGAATGACATCAAACCGAAGTCAGGTGCAACTGTGGTGCACAAAATACGTATCAATGCACTGCAAGCATATGCGAACTATACCGAGTGCAAAAACCAAATCGTGTGCGTATCATATGCACAAAATCAACCCAACTGTATGAAATCCATGAAATCATATACATGTGCAGCCAAGGCACAAAAATGATATTAAGTGCAATAACCGTGCACAAATCATAAATCAACACAACGGTGTATAAAGCATATCTCAAGTGTAATAACTATGCACAAAATATGAATACCCAGTAGGTGCAACCATGGTGCACGAAAACAAATATCATGAAACCCAGTCATCAAGACTAAATCATGTGAATAGATCGCCCAAAATACCGAAATCCAAGGTGATGGATACGTGATAATCAACTCACCAAATCACAAATCATAAATACCGTCGTCGATATTTCCTCCTTCAAAGTCGAGAAGGTGTCGGTGCATCCAATGCTAGCAGAGCAAGATATCTACTTGCCTCATGTTCATGATCTGGCGCTTGGTGCTTTTAGGCTCTTGTCTCTCACTGTGCATTGCTAGATATATAGCTCCTCGGCTTAACGGCCCAATATAGAATGACGACGGAAACAGTCCCACTCTGGCACATCCTCTAAAGATCTCTGACCAACTATCTCGTCAACGATGCCGAACTCTGGCCTACTGGGTGTGCGCAATATGACTGCTCTTGGGTCCAAGTCTTCTCGTATAGTATTCCAGAAAGGTCCTGTCGAGATCTCTCTCAAATCTTGTTTCTGCCGAACTGCCCAGAAGTTACCACCCTTTACTATATATGTTTCTTGTTCCGGAATGGCTGCATTCTCATCGCGACTCCTTCTAGAAGATATATCAATAATCAATGCCTCTGCATGCGTATCGCACCTCTGATGTCAGCGGAGTGGAACGTCATCTTGTCGAAATCTCGTGCAAACTCTTTACTCCACTTTTTCTCTAATGTCGACTGCTTCGGACTCGTCTCTTCGTGGCTGCATGGACTGTACTCCAACGGCTATACTCGTATCTGGAGTCTCCCAAGCAATGCATCCCATCACATGATATCCGAAAGATGTCAAACCATTCGATCGATTCGTCAAAACCTCATAATCCCCCAAGAGCTCAACATCTTGAGTACAGTTTAATAATATCGAGTACATGCCACAGCACCTGTGGACCAACTATAGAAGGGCAAACCCAAGCCTCACTAATGGCACCACTGAACTGCAGCAAACCCTAAGGTTTCAAAGCGTTCTCATGGTCATTATGTCGAGTTAGGGTTTCATTCTTCTAGAGGATCAATAGCATTACTTGCATTTGTCTCTGAATACTTTAAACTTGGAAAATGGGCTTCTGACATTCGATCGTCTCTATCGGCTCCCAACGTACCTGCGTGAAGTCGTCTCTAGCTGGAATCAATCAATCTGATGACCTCGTATCGGGGTAGGCAACATATCACATGTCCCAGTCCTTCCTCCATAGGTGACTAGCGATCTTCTATCATATCTCTAAGTACCACTCGTGCGGCAATAGCTCCTAACATCTGGGGCGATATCTCGTCATTCGCAGCAGCAACTGGCTCATTTGTCCGCACGCTGAACAATGCATCAATCATCAGGAATAATCTGTGCATTGACGGTCATAAAAAATCTGGCTAGCCTCTATCAGTGGCTCAATCCTCTGGTGCTGATCTGCACGTCCGAGAAATCTCGTAAAAGCAATCCATCAAATGCTCACGGCGCGAAAACACAATAAAATGCCGCCTATATGGAATCGTGTGTCCCTGGAATCATGCCATGGTCAGTCCTCGTCCGTGACGAGCTCATACTGATGCAACTCTAGCCGTAGCGCTCTCTGCCGTGTAATCGTGGCAGCAAAACCATAAACCGATATCGATGAGGATAGATCATAGGAATGAATATAATACTGTGCAAGGAAATGTACATCCTAAGACTTCTTAAGCGGAGTAGCGTATCGTAAGTAAGCCGTGGAACATACACACGGTAAGTCACTCTCCTTAAGTCACCTATTCCATCAACCAAGGTCAACCTACGCGACTAAAGTTCGGGTATAATACCCCCTTGACTAAGCCTAAGTTCCGTAAATTCAAGCCTAAGTTCCGAATATATACAAACGCTCTAGGCTCCGCATAGTCAAACTTAGACTCGAACCAAGGTTAACCTAGCGCTCTAATACCAACTTTGTCACGACCCGAAATGGCATGTGACTGGCCCTTGAATCATATGAAGTCCATAGGACACCATCTAGTTCAAGTAAGCCAAAAGCCCAGAAATCTAAAACCATTTTAAACAATAAATGAAGAAAAACTGGTTTTAAAGAAGTGGTTTTAATAGCATAAACCGAATTATGCGTTTTTAAAATCCCAAGTCTTTTTTGAAAATTTGGCAGAGCTTCCTTTATAAATACAGGCCCCAAACGGGGTACAACATGAATAATATATGCACAATGATAAAAGGCATCTCCAAGCGGGATCTAGCTCTTCGTTAATCGACGGTCACAACCACGAAAGCAATATAATATACAACGCCGAAGGCGAGGATCAAAACTCAAAAGAAAACTCAAAATATCAATAAAACCATAATAATACAATGCGCGACTCTAAGATCGAAAGAATAAACAACTGGTTTTCTAAGTCTGAATAAGTATACAAGTCTGGTTGATAGAGTTTCTACATACAACAATAAAAATAAATAAGTACAATGGTGGTCACGATGCGAGTGAACCCACCTACCAAAGCAATCACCCAGAAAAAAAGCAGTGTGCCAGAAAACCGCAAGAACCTGTACGGCAAAACTTGCAAGAAACTGTGGCACAACGGGGGTGAGTTGCCAACTCGTGAGTAGAAAACATCACAGAGCAGAAATCGTATGTATGACTCAATCCTAGCTCAAACGATCAGTAATAATATATATCCTCAATATGATAAAGTCTGAAGCATGATCAAGTGGCAAGGGTAAATATCTATACATAAGTGTAGTACCAAGTGCTCGTGTCAGTGTCTCAGGTAGCAACATATCATAAATATGAGGTATCATCAATGAAATCAGTGTCAACTAGAGCATGAAGTCTATGAGTATGTGGATATCATCCAACTATTTAATCAATGCCTATATGCATGTGGATCTCGTCCACGTGTCAACCAATGACATAACAACATCATGCATGTAAAAGTCATAAAAGCATATGCATGAAAGTATAAGGATATAAATCAACGTGTGTCTCTCGCGACACATCAAAATCATGGAACCTGAGTGTCCAGCATCGACACTCGAAAACATCATGAAACCTGTGCCCCAGCATCGGCACGTAAATCCTCAATATATATAGGGCTCCGTCAGTCCGGATCGGTCCACGGGCTCCGTCAGTTCGCATCGGCCCGTATCATCTCTCGACTCCGGTCGGTATCCTCCGGATATCCGCCGAGCCCAAATACAATAACCGGTACGTAGTAGTCTTTCTGCCAGGCTCACCGTCTGTATACACAGCATCCCTTTCTTGCCCCGGGGTACCATACTGGGCCCCACCATGTACCCGCATATGGCCTATGACTCCTCCTCGCGTGGGGTATATATATCAGAACCGATAAAACTCATGGTGGCTGTTGAAATATCATATCAAGAGAAACCGGGTTTTTAAAACAGTACATACTTTCTTTTGAAATACCCACGGTTCTCAAATCCAGAAATATCATGGAAACAACATATCTTAATGCGGATAATCATAAAGCATGATGTATGCGACATGTAATAGAAATGTAAGCATATCAGTATATCATGCAACATAAAACAGAAATATGCACATATCGAGGGAAAACCGCTCCTTTAAAATGAATCCAGTTTTAAATTATATCTTGCGGTCCCCAAATCTCCAAAATCAAGCCATAATCATCTATGTATGTGCAAGTACGTATGTATGCAAGTATGGGTGTACAATATGTATGTACGCAAGTATGGGTGTACAATATGTATGTACGCAAGTATGGGTGTACAATATGTATGTACGCAAATATGTCATGTAAGGAGTCATATCCTGATGCAACAGTCCTACTGTGTAGTGACATGGAAATTATCGATGATGAAGTGTGTGAGCCGGCAAGCAGGTGTACGTGGAACATACGCATCATCGATAATGGTGCTGGTATCCTGATAGCATGGGTTTAATATAACAATAACCACATTTAAACATGCAATGCGATGCGAATAGCAAGAATATGTGGAAATTGAATAATAAACACAACAGTGAAGAATCTACATCAATATATATATGTCATACAGTTTTGCCATTGAAATAACACGAATCGTGGTGTTTAGAAAAATAAGGGCTACGGTGTTTTTAGGAAAAGATGCGTCTTTTGAAAATATTCGTAGAATCCCTTAACCTGTCTTTAAAACACTCACGATTCGTTAGTTTTGAAATATGTATGACTCGGGTCTAGTCTAACTTATACTAAGTAAACTACAGATCTAACTAACAAGCTAATCGAAAAGGTATGGAAACCACCTAAATCTGAGTCGATATATATATACATATATAATAGTCGGTGATCTCGCCTCAACAGTATCACATACGATACAATAAATAACATGACATTCTCGAGTCAAGAGTGCGGATCAATCATCAATATATAGCTCGTACGTAAATCCGTCGTACGGCATCCCAATCTAGGTACGGGTCAAATATCACATTCATCTCATCATTTATCTGGTATCCTTATTATCATATCTCATGAACTGGGGTACTGATATAAGTCTAGTACAAACTGATACCATCTGCATATATATGCGTGTATGAAAACACACGCCTAAAGGCCCGCTAAAATCTCATGTCGTATCTCCTAATACGAACCACATCATATCACCGATCTCGTGGCACCATACCCAATCTCATCGACTCATCTCCAAATACCATAACAATCCTCATCATCCATGAGTATATATATATATATATATATATATATAGTCTCATACCTATGTGTGTGTATATATACATATCCCCATAAACGCACAAGTAAAACAAAGTAAGCATGTGTGTGCGTGCGTGTGGGTGTAAACCTTATTCTAAGGTCCGCGACTAACTAACTAATGACGCTATCATCCAATTATAATAAAATAATCCATGACTCCCAAAGTCTATCTAGATAATCATAATCTCATATAATATATCCATATAATATGTTCCATACATTATACTACGAACTGCGGGGGTGCTATACGCCATCCACCCGACTTCTCCCGTAGATATAATCTACTCACCTTGATCCTCGCTTGCTGGAGTCAATAACGCCACGCTCATCCTCGTCGGCTTGAAATCCACATGGGGGTATCTACAACCAATACACAATCACAAAATGTGTATTAAAATCAAGTCGGAAAACCAAAACGCCACACGTTTCGCTCATAGGTTAAAACCTATAGCCTACGCCTGCAAAACTACTAAACAACCCCCGTCGCTGACGTACAAACACCAGACGATGGAACACAAAATCAAATACCAAATCCTAAATTAAAACGAAGTCGCAAAATAATGCAGCAACTCAAGAAAATGGTCCCAGATTTTAAATTAGCCAATTTTGCACATATGGAGGGTCTAATTTACTGGAGATAAAGCCCTGGACCAAACACGGATCATTTCCACTCTACCTGAAGAGTTACACTAGCGCCCCGGCTAACTTCCGTGACCAAATGCGGAACAAAAATTTCATAGCGATAGCGAACTTGGCGCTAACATAAAGCTTAACCGGATCTTTACTATAAACCTAGTTAGCATGCAATAGAGTTCTATCTACTATGATAGAAGTTATACCTAAAGAAACCAAGTCCTTCGGGTCTTCGTTCCTCTCCTTAAGCTCCTCGATGGTAGTATGGATCGTGCTTGAACTCCGGCTTCCTTGAGTCGAAGATGATCCACCCGAGAGTCTATATTCCAAGCTCCACCTCAAGAACCGAGGTAACTAGGACAACAAGAATGCTAAGCTTGATGTCCTAGGTGATGTAGAGTATTGTGATGGAGTTGTTTGTCTATTTGATCCCTAATTTTCTCAACACATGAGAGCTTGAGGGATTTGTAGTGAGGAAGAAGAAGGAGAGCATATGAGAGCTTCAAAATGAAGAGAGAGAATGCAAATGAGATAATAAGCCATAAGAAAATAATTACCAATCTTTTGTCATGATAAATTTTGATGGCAACCCTTGATTTGACCATTATCATGTCAAGTTAAATCTAAAGCCAAAGAAGCATCTAGTGCTCATAAAAATATCTAAGTCAACAATGTTCAACTTGGTCAAATGGTCAACATGGTCAAATGGTCAAAGCAATTAGCCACAACATAATTATCATTAAAAAGATTAGTAAATATTTTCCTCCACCTCATAATGGTTTTGACCAAGTCAATGGTCAAAACCCTAATGAGGCACCTCCTTCGCTCCTCACAACCGTGCATACACACCCGCATCCACATTCCGTAGAATACGAATGCACAGAAGACAAAACTAATCCATCCATACAATACTAGGATCCGGCTTAAACCAAAGCCCACTAGTATTGTCTGCCCGAACATCACACGCACACAAGTGCACGTAAGTGATCGCATCCCTGCCATAAAACCATACGGCCTCTACACCTTTGGCCCAGTGCAGAGAAACTCTTTGTGTGGAACTCTAAAGACTCGACACTACGCTGGCAGTTGGTTTAACCACAGACCGCAAGCGGTACTAGCTATACGTAACGGTCCCCAGGTAGATGTCGACAAGAAGGCCGACGTGGTAAACCCCATCCGAACTCCTACTGAGCCTGAGTGTGACAATCTCCGTACAGTCAGGTCTGTTCGTCTATGAGTATCGCATGTCGGGCCTAGGGGGCGGTAAACATCAGACCCCTAATAGCAGTACAAGTCGTGTCGGAGTGTAGCCCAGAACACCCTGAGAAACTACTGGAAAACACTACCAGTAAATCTCGCTTGCCCTGGCCAGGGACGACTATGTGTAATGGCTCTCCTAGACACAGCGCGATATCAACCCCCAATACCGGGAGAGATGAATCCTGTCTAACCGTCACTGCCTCCAAGTGCTTCGGGACTGCACCTAACTACTACCTGTTTGCATGACTCAATAGAGCCGTGGTAGGGTAGCAATCAAAGAACAGTAGGAACACACTTGAGGCGAGTGGCAGTGTCAAGTCAACGGACTAAGCTGTACTCATGTCACCTGGGAACTGTTAACTGACGATAGGTATAATACCAACCAACAGTTTCCGACGAGTCATGTCCAGTGTACTCGTAACCTAACGAGCACCTGCATACTATCTCCAGTACGACGTACTGATGGCTGTGGGACAGACCATCTCCCCTGCTAGGACGAGAAGCGTATGCACCAGTCTACTCTGGAGTATCGATGCCCTGTCTCGATAATCCTACAACTAGGGACCAGAATAAGGATGTGCTTATAGATTACCCAGCCCCCACTAGTTTGATCGCCATCACAACGCCGGTAGTCAAGCAAAGATCCTAAGGGCTCCATCAATATCTATTAGCGATATATGAAAAGAAACATATACACATATTAAGATAAAAACAAACCAAGTAGTATACTACTATATTGAGCAAGACTGTCGTAACCCCTATATATATCCCAAGCTTCCAAAATGTATTATACAAACTAGTACTATACAATAATGGCCTCTAGGGCATACATATCCAACACTACCCAGGCCGCAATTTGCGGCCAAAATGAGTAAATTTGCGGCCCAAACTTGGAGTGGGGGTCTCAGGTTTTGGGTATAGGTTCTGGGTTACCTGCACATCTCTCAGTCTTCGCTAAATATTTTTCAGGTCATCCGGGTTATAGCAGATCACCAAAACACATCACAAATCTCACAAGTTTCCGATATCGGGGTTTCTAAGTTTGGGGTTTGGGGTTTAAGTCTCTGTTTTAGTTCAATTTACCATCACTACAGGGGTTGTAGTCCCTAATTACACCTCAATTGCACTTTTGGAATCAATTCAAACCCTAATCCCTAACTTGGAATTTCTAAAGTGCACAAAACTACACGAAATTGAATTTAAACTTGAATAGAGGCTAAAGCAAATGAAATACTACACAATTTATGAAAGGATTACTTCATTTGGCAACTCAAGAATCTTCTTGAGTTGCCCAAGTGTCCAAAATGCAAACTTTCTTGTTCCAAAGTGTAGCTTGGGAGCTTGTGCATGATTTTTGTGAAGTGGGGATGAACTTTGGAAATTTTTTTGATGATGTTTTGAGGGTTTGTAGTGGAGGGGGAGTGAGGTGCTGTCATGAGAGAAGAGAGGGGAGAGAAATGAAGAAGAAACAATGAAGGGATAAGGAGCCATGGTCTTGGGTTGACCCCTCACCTCTCTCTCTCTCTCTCTCTCTCTTGCCCATCCCTCTTTCTTTATTATTTTGTTTTGTTTTGTTTTGTTTTATTTGTAAACCCAAATGAAAATCCAAAAGCAAAATGTCATGGTTAATAAAATGCACAAGTATAAAAATGTGATATGGTGCATGTCATGTGCATAAAACCGGCTTAATACGCGATTAGCAGTATTTAATCGCGATTAGCATTAAATTAGTGTATCATAAATTATAAAATTTCATAATTTGTATAAATCACATAAAACACCATCTTTTTAGTAATTTCTATAATTTTCCAAATTTTTCTCAATTTATCGGTATTTAATTATACCGCAATATTAAAATATTCAATATATTTATTATTTAATTATAAAAATTCCCAAAAATAATATTTTATTTTTCTGAAATTTTACAGGATCTCTTTCAAACCTTCGGGGCTCAAACGATACGGAGTTTTGATCACCGGTTGTGCTCCAGGTACTAAATCAATACTGAATTCAAGAGCTCGATCGGGAGGCAAACCTGATATGTCTTCAGGAAATACATCGTTGAACTCTCGAACTACCTCTGGTTTGTCTTCTCCCGCCTGTTGAGTTGCAATCACTGTCTTCTTCGGTTTTGCTTTGTATATGCTTGGCTCCAGGGTACGGTCTCCACTTTTGAAATAAAAGACCGGATGTTCTGGAATCTCGAACACTACCCTCTTTTGACGACAATCAATGGTAGCATAGAATGTTCCTAGCCAATTCATACCCAAAACGACATCGAAATTCGGTATGCCCAGCACCTTGAAGTCAGTATAGAATTCTATGCTGCAGATGACCACTGGACACAGGTCGTATCCTATTATTGCCTTTAGAACGCCGTTCCCTGAATTGACATTCCAGCTGAATACAAGTGGTTTGGCTGGAATCGTATGAGTTCAGACGAACCGTTGCGACATAAAGTAATAAGATGCTACAGTATCGAAGAGTGCTAGTGCAGGAAGTGAGACTACTAAGATCGTACCTAAGTTATGTGGGATAGGTTTTAGGTATAAGATATATGGGTATGTATAAAAATTGAAAGAAATCTTGAAAGAAAAAAGTTACCAGTGATGACTTAACCAGTGGTTTCAGCTTCTTCCACAGTCATTGTGAAAGCTCATCGCCTCGGTACATTCCCCCCCTCGGTACATTCCTCCTTGCTGGTGGAGCATTCCTCTGTCCGTTCCTCTGTACTTGAGGTAGGTTCCTTTGTGCTTGGTAGAACTGACGAGGAGGAGGTGCAGTCGGTCCACGAGAAGGTGGAGCTGGGAGAGCAAGACGTGGAGCAGGTGCCTGGATAGCTGGCCGCTGCGATAGGTAATTGCTGGTTTGGGTGCAGCATTTGGATTGAGTCTATGAGGACAAGACCCAATATCATGTGTGGATGAGCAAAAGACTAAGCAAAGATGATTAGCACGCATACAATCCTTTGCCAGGTGTCCAGCCCTCCTGCAGTAGGTGCAAGGCTGGACCGGGCCGGTTGAATGGTACTCCCGGTCTCCTGGGTACAATAGGTGGCCTTGAAAAGGCTCCTCTTGCCATCTGAGTGGCAGGGTGCTTCACTCCGGCAGATTGGGGTCTGTCCTTCATCTTTACTACTGCCTCATATTGACGGGAAACTTTCAGAGCCAGTTCGTGGGTTGGGAAATCCCCTGTAGCTAAAGCAGCTTGGATCTCCGGATCTAACCCTTGCTGAAATCGTCTGGACCTGATCTCAGCAGTCGGAATGAGGTGTGCCGCGAACCTGTTACGGTCTTGTGTTAGCTATGTAGTATGTGATATTAGAAAATCGAATATTTGAGACATATATTTACCTGCTCAACATAGTGAACTCAGCATCATACTCATCCACCAATTTTCTCCACATAGAGCCTTGTTGTAAGTGGATGAATTGCTGCTCCATGTCGAATCAGGGAGTCTTGGGAAAGTACTTTGCGTCGAACATGTTGCGAAAAGTTTTCCATTCGAAAGGCTGGGCAAGACGGCTTTCTTCCGTCTTCCACCATACTCGGGCGTTGTCGGTGAGTTGCAGCTTTGCAACCCGTACCCAAGCGATCTCTGGCACTTGTGCTGCTGCCAGATCGTCCTTAATACTCTAAGCCCATTCTTCAGCTTTCAAAGGGCTCTTTTTCCCAGAAAACTGCTTCGGGTGCAATGCCCGGAATTGATTCACTCCGGGTGCTTCCGTTTTTGGGCGGTTCAATAAGATAGCAGTCTGCTGCTGCAGTCCTTCCAGGAGATTTCGGATTGCCTCAAGCAATACCGTTTGCTCGTTGATCGGAGCTGCAACGGTAGCGTAAGTGAAAGAGGTGGTGGTGTGTTGTTGAAGTTTATGCCGGTATTGTTTGGAGAATCCATAATCTTGAAAGAAAAATAGGATTAGGATAGATTCAAGAAATACGAAATGTAAAGAATGTTTTTAGTTGCTGATTCTTGTGTTATATTGCTTAGAACTTCATGCAGAATTGACCTGCATGTCCATGCATAACGGACCTGCATGTGCCGTCAACAAAACCTGTCACGCCCCGCTTCCTAGTGTACGGGTAATGAGACGTGACTGGTCCACTACGTATTTACTCAGAAATAAACACGCTAAGCGTAACTAAGCAATATAATGTAAATATACACAAGAAGACATGAAATGTAAATGAACAACAACTTTTATTTATTAAACATTTATTTACAATACAACTGAAAGGTAAATACAATGATGAAAGCAATGCCTAAACAATGACATGAACATGAAAGTAAAGTATATACAAGAGTCTAGAGCTCGGGGTCCTCGCTGAACTGATCCAAGTCCTCTGAACTGGGCTCTATCTCTAGTGAGTCGGGTCCACCTGACAACATTCCAAAGAAAGAAGAGAGAAGGAATGTAGTCAGTGAACAATCACTCGGTAAGTCTCAAAGAAAAGTAAGAATAGAATGGACAGATGAATAGACAGATATGAAAATATAACTGGTGTATTGTGAGCTTGTTATGTTAACACGGTTGTTTGTAGCTTGGTACAAAATATGCCAGTGTATACGAGAGGAGTCCAACTATTCCGTGGACTAAGGTATACGGAGCATAAGAAACCGTTAAGCCACGGAACAATAGCAATGAATATTCAGGTTGGGTGTATTAAAGTGACCGTCTCGTGCCACTTCTAACACATTCCGTACCAGTCTAGCCCTTTAAAACCCCATAATGTATTATGTATTGGTGTATATTATTTTGTTTAATAGATGTACGACTTGCCAAAACCATGATATCATATAAACGGAATGGATATAAATGGATAGTCATGTAAATAGAGTATATCCATGGTTTGGTTCGGTTAAGTCATGTTCATGTTGATATAGATTGAATTCTGGTATAAATGGATTCATGTTGAATTTGAGTTATACTTGAATCATATTCAAGGATAGATCGATTGATTTCAGATTAGACTGAGACTCTACCTGAGTCAGACACTTAAACAGAATTGAAGTCCTGAATTAGTTTTGATATTATCGATAACTGCTGCACATGAACGGCAGGATTTGTGACTTTTTCCAAGACAATTACCGTATTGGTAACACCATTTTTAGGTTGTCTACCTTAGATAGGCAAGCACCCATATTCTCTGGCTTCCTGAGGCTCAAGAGAACTGGTCCCGCTTAAACCTATGTTTATTAAGATCCTTATTGTAAATTAATATAACTTGAGGGGGTTTTATGAAAAATAGTTTTGATATATTTTCAAAATACACCTCAAGTATTTAATTATTGTCTTTAGGGTTTTCATAGTTGTAATTTTTATAAAAATGAAATATTCTAGTAGATATAAACCTAAATTTGAATAGGATATGGTGTTTTCTTGTAATTTGACTTGTATTGAAATGTGAAGATATTTTCATGATCTTTTGCGATTCTTTTCCTTTGATTAGAAAACATGGAATATATATTATATTTAAAATAGATATTTTGATAATATTTATATATATAATTATAAAAAATAGAATTTATTTATTAAATAGAAATCACGTTTTCTTAAAAATTGTAAAAAAAATTCCATCGAGATCGTATGCTCCGTGAGGAGGTCTGCATCTCACTCTACTAGTCCTGAGGACATGCGATAACCCGCACCATCCCGATCAGGTTCCCCAAAATGGGTTGTAAAGGCTTATTTGTAAGGAATTAATTAAAACAATTTAAAGAATACGAGTTTTAATAGTTTAAGGTATTTTAATGTAAATTTTATTTTGTCCCACAAAAATTGTTACAAAAGCCATCGTGCTATGTCAAGATGAGTGTTGTAATAAGGTAGGTTATTACTTCGTGAGTTTTCTAAAAGTAATATGAGCGAAAAGATAAAGTAATGTCGTATATAAACTTGATAGTATTTTACCGTAAAAGTGAAATAGAAGTTGCAATACATATTATTTTGAATTGGAACTTGTTGTAAAAGTTGTTTTAGGGTTGTTAAACAAGATATAAAGAGATGGTTATTATATGGTTAAGAAAAATTAAGTTTTTTTAAAAAATTAGAATCGAAAGTTGGATTAACTCCCTTCCGACGAGTTTTGAAAAGAGAGAGTTTTAAATTAGAATGAGAGGAGGGGAGAAGGGACTTACGGATTGAGAAAAGAGAGGGGAGGTAGAGGATAGGTTTGCAAGCGTCGCGGGGTCGCCGGATTTATCCCGAGTCGTCACCGGAACTTGACCTTGAGTTAACTCCACTTGTATAACTTCTTGGACTTGGAAAATTTGGAGAGTTTTGGCAATGGATTTCAGAATGAAGAGACTAGGGTGTGATGTTTGTATTTATAGGAGAGATTAGGGTTTTAGGGATTGAATAATGGAATTAAAATGTATTAACATTTTGAATTAATGTCTCATGTTAATTCTCTGGAAATGTGCAGGGAAAACAAACAGACTAGGGTTAGTGGAGGTGTCCAAGAGGTGCTAGGGTAAAAATTTTGGAGTATTTGGGACGGGGGGACTAGCGGTGCCAACCTTAAAAGAGATCTCGTCGATCTAATGAGTTGGGTTGGGTCTTGGATTGCTGCCACGTGTCATGTTCATTGTATATAACATTTTCAACATGTTTGTTTTTTTGTGACTTTTCATTTTACGTGCAGTGCACGTGCAAACTTTTGAGCTTCTAAAAGTTTAAAAAAATCAATAAAAAAATAATATGTGGCTGATGGGATTCGAACACAGGGGCTATATCACAGCAGTGCAAGACTTTACCAATGAGCTACAAGTTCTTGCTGTTCAAACACAATTTAAATACTTATAGCATACACAGGATTGCAAATACTCCATTTGTACATTAATTTTTAAACAAATTTTCTGTACATTAAAACAGAGTCGTTACAGACATAATCGAAGCAGAGAAGGAAGAAAATGATCCCCGATGGGAACTCTACTTCGATAAAGTACCTTTCATGAAGAGGGGAAAGCAAAACACCTCCATAATCAAATCCAGGGTGGGCCTTATCTTCATGACTCCATAAGGAGGGATAATGTGTTACGCCCTTTCCTTAACGGAGCCAAGGACTAATAACGAAGCTGAATATGAAGCTTTAATAATAGGTCTCGAGATCTCTGTCGACATGTGAATCAAAGACCTCCTCATATATGGAGACTCCCAGCTGATCGTTAGCCAAGTAAATGGCGACTATCAAACATGCAAGCCGGAGCTGATAAAATATGGCGAAAGGGTGCAACAACTGTTGACACAAATCCCCTCCTATATTCTGGAGAGTATACCGCGTGCGGAAAACTGCAAGGTGGATGCGTTAGCCAAATTGGCTAAGGAATTAGCCAACGAAGACCTCGATGATGTAAAGATTATCGTGTAGAATCCTCGCGCAGACAGAAATATTTTTGGGAGACTTAACAGAGCCATCCAAAGGAAAAGAAACGACCAAACAAGTGACCCTTTAAATAAGGGACAAAGAAAAGGTCAACGATTGGAGGGAAGTCTTCATAGATTACTTCAAATCCTAACAGACGCCTAAAAACGCGTCGTCTCGACATCAGCTCATGAAACGAGCTTTGTCCTTCGCCTTCGTCAATGATACTCTATATAAAGATCGTTCGACTATTTGTAGCTAAGATGCCTGGGGCCGGAAGAAGCAAAGAAAGTCGTCTAAGAAACTCACGACGGACTCTGCGGTTCTCACCAAGCTGGGCCAAAAATGAAGCTGAAGACCAAAAGAATGAGTTATTATTGGCCTACAATAACTCAGGATTGCCTCGAATATGCGAAGCAGTGTCACTCATGCCAAATTCACGTGGACTTCATCCACCAGCATCCAAACCCGCTACACCCAACAGTGGCTAGCTGGCCATTCGAAATATGGGAAACCGATATAATTGGTCTCATTGAACCGGCGTCATCCAAAGGATATCAGTTTATATTGGCAATGACCAACTACTTCTCTAAGTGGGCAGAAACAATACCATTAAGGGAGGTGAAGACGGAGAATATTCTCCATTTCTTCAGGACACATATCATCTATCGGTTCGGTACTCCGCGACGAATTATCTCGGATAATGGGCCAGCTTATAGAAGCCATAAAATCAGTCGCTTCATACAACAGTATAAGATAGACTGGAGATACTCTTCAGTCTATAATTCTTATGCCAACGGTCTAGCTGAAGCTTTCAATAAGACTTTGACAAAGATTATAAAGAAAACGGTGTTCAGAAACAAAAGAGACTAGAACGAAAGACTGCATGAAGCTCTCTGGACGTACCGAACAACGTTCAAAATATCCACGAATACAACACCATACGTATTGGTATTCGGCACGGAAGCATTGCTCCCCTTGGAAATAGAACTCCCTTCTCTACGAGTAGCAGTTCGACACGAGCTGACAGATGAAAAAATGCTCATCTTCGGTTTAAGAAGCTTGATGTCTCGACGAAACTCGCCTTATAGCACAGCAAAATCTGGAAGCTTATAAGGTAAGGATGACACGGTCATACGAAAAAATGACTAGGCCGAGAACATTCCGCCAAGGCGAGCTCGTGCTAGTCGTCAAAAGACCAATGATCCCCAATCGTGCAAAACGGGGAAAATTCGAACCAAATTATGATGGCCCGTACATCATAGACAAAGTTTACCAAGGTGGAGCCTACCTGCTCATGGATATGCACGGCGAAAGACCCTTCCGGCCAATAAATGGCCGATTTCTTAAAATATACTACGCTTAAAGAGTCATGACCTAGGTCAATGATAGATGACGACGCTTGTGTCCGCTCGCTATCTTCCTGAGTCAAAACTCTAAGAGTAGTATACAAAGAAGCTCTGTTGCCTCAAACATGGCGACAACGAATCTAAATATCCTTAAACTAAAAACAAACATGGCAACACCGGACCGAAATGTCCTTAAACTAAAAATTTGCCTCAAACATGGCAACACCGGACCGAGATGTCCTTAAACTAAAAATTCGCTTCAAACATGGCGATAACAGACCAAGATATTCTTAAACTAAAAATTCGCCTCAAATATGACGAGAACGGACCGGGATGTCCCTAAATTAGAAGCTAGCCTCAAATATGGCAATATAGGACCAAGAAGTCCTTAAACTAATTATATGCCTCAAACATGGCAGTATAGACCGAGAAGTCTCTAAACTAACAACTGATCGAGATATTCTTAAACTAAAACTTCGTCTCAAAAATGGCGATACTGGACCGAAAAGTCCTTAAACTAATTAATCGCCTCAAACATGGCGATACTGGACCGAAACGCGCTAAACTAGCGCGTCGCCTCAAATATGGCGATAATGGACTGGAACGTCCCTAAACTAGCGCGTAGCTCCAAATACGGCGATACACCTCCTTGAGATCTATATTGCAATCAAAGTCTCAATGGCGAGGGTTGCAACTCAAGTCCCACAGGCAACACAACTACTCCAGCGATGAAGCCATCCCCAAACCCCACCGGCAAACAGATGGGTCGCCTATGGTGAAACTATTTTCGAGAGTTCCATCGTTCGCGATTTCCGTGTGTTGTAATAATGAAAATATTGAAAAACAGAAAAAACAGAAAATTTTGAGATTTTTGAAAATTATGCAATTTTCAGAAGGTGATAGCATACAAAATATTATAAATCTGAAGAAAACAAGATTTTTGTAAATTTCGCAATACTTATGGATTATAGTATGCAAAATATTAAAAAAACCAAAGAAAACTGGAAAAAAATGAGATTTTTGAAAATTTCGAGATTTTCCGTATGCTATATTAGCAAGCATAATATTGAGAAAAATGAAGAAAACAGAAAATTTTACGACTTTCATATACTATTCATGAAAATTTTGAAGACATGAAGAAACCAAAAAAATATCTTGTTTCGGAATATTTCATGATTTTCTTGTGTTATATATATAACAAACAAAATATTAAAAAACAGGAAAAAATAAATTTTGAGATTTTAAAATTTTACTATATTCGTGTGTTATACATCTTGCAAAATATTAAAAATTTAAGGAAAACAATTTTTTGTGCATTTTGTGATTCTCATATGATATAACAAGAAAAATATTTTAAAAAGGAAATTTTGTGATTTTAGTAAGATATATATATATTTTTTCAAGTTAACTATTCATATATTTTACATATAAAGTTCATAAATAAACTGTAGAAGTATTTTTTCTTTCGTCTATATTTTTAATGATATATCGGGAATTGTTTATCTCGATGCACATGTTCTGTGTCCTCTAAATATTTTATTTTTTTAATTTATTTTATTGAGTAGAGTATCTTGCTCTGTTTTTTCCCTTAAAGAAAAAAGTTGATAAATATGAGGTTTCCGACCTATAAATCATATAACAATTAATAAATAAATTAATATAATTTCTCTTGATATTGGATTTGGTACGGATGCATTGCACAGGGGGCCTTGGTAGTTATAGGGTAAATAATGAGCTCATGGAGTGACTGAAGAAACAATATAGGATATTTGGTAGTTATAGGGTAAATCTTGTACTCGGATTGACTGAAGAAACAATAAAGGATATATACAAGTTCCATTTGATTGGGTAGGCGTTGAAGTGCCCACTGATAAGATGAAGGGGTACAGGAGACTCGTATATGATATCTAGCTTGCGAAAGAGTTAAAACAAGTTATGAAAGAGCATCGAAGATGGAGACGAGTACTAATCGATCACATAATGTGTAGCATTGAAGAATTGAAAATGAAATGGTTTAAAGGATGAGACTGCAATTTAATATTATGCCTCACTTAAGCTACGATTATGTTTCATGGTTCAAGAAAAAGAAGAAGAAGAAAAATACTTGTCTCATGTACCAGCATCATGAGCGCCCCGTCCAAAAGAAAATATCTTTAAATAATATATATATATATATATATATATATATATATATATATATATATATATATATAATTATAATTTTAGCTTAAAGGATTTAAAAATTTTTGTCGAAATTTTGTTTATGATGTCAACATATATACATGTGCATCGCACGTGCAGAATATAATTGGAGAATAATAATAATAAGATAACTTGAAATTTCAAGAAGTAGAATGTTAGATGCACAAACCGAAAAAGAAGCTAATATAGTGACATTTGCACGACTATAGGGCAGGGATTTGTTTGACATTTGCACGACTATAGGGCAGGGATTTGTTTGACATTTACACTACCACGTACCGTACTCCAACACAGTCCACTCCATACTCATTGCTCTTCGGAGTGAAGGCGGTCCTTCCTCTCGAAGTCGAAGTTCCAAACTTAAGAAAGGTCGTTCAGCACGAGTTGACGGAAGAGGAAAACGTGCTCCTTCGGCTTGAAAAGCTCGACGCTCTCGAAGAAAAGAGGCTCACGGTGCAGCAAAATCTGGAGCTATACCGAGCCCAAATGTCACGGGCCTATGATAAGATAACCCGTCTCCGCGCTTTCAAGAAAGGTGAATTGGTGTTGGTCCTCAAAAGACTGATCATCCCCAATCCGCATACCAAGGGAAAATTCGAGCCAAACTGGGAAGGACCATACGTCATCGAGAAAGTGTTTGACGGAGGATCCTACCAACTGATAAATGCCGAGGGAGAAAGGCCCATGCCACCCATCAATGGCCGATATCTCAAGAAATACTACGCGTGAATGCTCCAAGTCGCAGGCAAATTGAGCACACCAACCCTATGGTCTAGATCATACATCCTGTAAAACTGTATACAATCCACGGGCGTAAATGACCCCTATCTCTCCCAAATCCTGCCGGTGAGACTACTTTTAAAGTCCCACCAGCAGCAAAAAAAAGGTATGTCCACAAGCAAAACGGGCACGGATGAAAACCCGAAAAGGATCCGTGAGTAAAAACAGCAGGACTGCCGGAGAGTTTGCGAAAACCCGAAAGGGCGCAAACTTGTGAAAAGAGATAAAATACACTCGCAAAGTCCTCTCGACCTTGTGAGGAGAAAATCCCTGCGTGAGATCCTTACGACTCACAAAAGAGCAACACACTTAGAGCTCCCTACGATTCCTAAGGAGAACATACATGCGAAATCCTCTCGACTCGTAGGGAAAAATGCTTTTATGAGACCCTTACGGCTCATAAAATTGAAAAGCCTTAGGTGATAGGGATCTAAACCTGTCTCCTGACCCATCGCTCCCCAACGGGCAACGACAAATGATGAGTCGCTCCTGGCATTTCGCTTCAGTGTTAGCGGTGTTGATGCCGACCAAAAACCCAAATCCCAAGTTTTCCCAAAGGCAAATGATGAATTGCTCCTGGCACATGTGCTTTAGTGTTAGCAACGCTGATGCCTAATCCCAAAATTCCAAACTCCAATCCAATAGACCCCTAAGTCTTTAAACTGGGAATAGATGACCCTTAAGTCTTTAAACTGGGAATAGATGACCTCTAAGTCGTTAAACTGGGAACAGATGATCCCTAAGTCATTAAACTGGAAACGAGGGAAATCTCCTCATGGTAAATGATAATTTGCTCCTGGTACTATATTCCAGTGCAGTGATGCTGATGCTAAACCAAAAACAAAATCCCCAAGTCCTGTCATGGCAGATGAGGATTCGCTCCTGGTACCATATTCCAGTATAGCAATGCTGATGTCAACCCAATTCACATCAAATCAGCAACGACCGTCCACGTCCCTAAAATGGCAGCACCGACCGTCCAAGTCGCAAAAAGGGCAGAACCTACCGTCCACGTTGCTAAAATGGCAGCACCGACCGTCCATGTAATACCCAGCCCCTTTTATACCAATGTTTGTATTTCTTTTTACCTATATAATTTACTTATAATTATTTATTTATTTTCAAAATCCCATTAAACCCAGACCTTACCTTTCATTTCCTCCGGCCCAGCCGTTTCCTTTTCCCCATTTTAAGTTAAGGTTATTTGAGCCCAGCCCTTTCCTTTTCTTTGTAAAATTGAAACTAAATGAATTCATTCTTAAAACCCACACCTTTATTTCTTCTAAATTTTCCAGCCAGCCCGTTCACCCTCCTCAGCCCACATTGATAATAATAGGATTTAAAATCTAAAACCCCAAATTTATTTAAAACCCCGGCCCATCAGTAAATCCCTCAGCCCATTCTTTTTTTTCTAAACTTAAATCCTTTCATTTCCCAGCAGCCCGGTTTCCATTCCCTTATAATTCTTTTATTATACACCGGCCCGGCCCATTCTCTTCAGCCCGCACCCGCGTCTCCTACCCGACCCGCCACCTACAGTACCTCTTCCCCAACGGCTCTTTCCGCCTCTCCCGCTCACTCGACCCACTTCCTTCGCCCACGCCCCCGCTCGCTCGTGCGCCGTTACCCCACGACGCGCGATCCCCTCGTCTTCCCTCTCCCCCCCTCACGTTCTCTCTCTCCTTCTTCCATTATTCTCCTCCCCTCTCTTCATCTCGAACCCATACCTACGTCCACGCCGCGATCGCTACCATCGCCGGTATTACAGTTGCCACCCCACCATTCTCCCTCGCTCATTCCTCCCCTCCTCGACCATCTCCCCACCGTCATCTCCACCATCCTTCCCTGCCTCCTCCTCGAGAAACCGACCCATCACTTCACCAAGCTCACTGCACCCGAGCTCGAGCCCCGCACCCTCTCGCCGGCGAGCCTCCTCTCACCGGGACCGTCTCGTCGACACCCTACGTCGTCATCATCATCATCGTCTACATCCCCTCACTCTCTCTCAACCTGTAACACCCGAGCCCAATAATACTATTTATATTACTAGTTGAGGGTTATATACTGCTCATTCCATTTATCCTGATTATCTGGTGTTTATTGCTAAATTTTAACCGGTTAAGTCATTTTGGCACATAACAAATTTTAACACCTAAAATGAAATTAAAAATATCCATGTTGGCTTACTCGTCGCCACTAGTCGCGTGGTAGCGTCCGCGTGTCGAGATTCCGTCCCGTTCGGTGAAACGGGCAAGTTGGACGACTACGTGCGCGTGCAAGTGTCCGACTTGGGGGTATGCATTTTAATCATTAAACATCTCTTTTCAAAATTTGGAACTCGCTTAAAATCCTATAATTTGAATTTGGAACATTTGGGCGCAACCCGGGCGCGATTTGGAAATATTTCATTTAGCGCCAAAAAGGCCCATTTAATTAAATATCATAAAATTAAAATATATACGATTATAATCTTCTTAACTGTTAAATCCTTTAAAATCTTTAAAATCTCCTTTCAAAATTGCGCCTCAGCCAATCATGAGCTCTTAAATCAACTCGTGGGCCCCCCTTTCCCTCTCTATCTCTCTCCGTCTCTCTCTGTCTCTCTCTATATTCTTTTTCTCTCTCTCTCTCTAAAATCTTTCTCTCAATCTCTCTCTCTCTCTCTTCCTTTATAATTACGTGCCTCCCCTCCTTCTTCTCCATCACGAGAACCCACCGCGAGAAACCTCTCGCAACCCTAACCCTAGCTCCTCGTGCTTGCGCCACCGACCTCCCCGCGACCTCGCCGTCGCCGTCCTCGCCTCCTCGGCCTTACCGCACCCTCTTCCTCCTTCCTCCACTCTCTTCCGCGCCTGCACCCAACCCCGACGACATCACCCGGCCGCAGATCTCGCCGTCGACGCCGCCTCCCGTCACCGACGACGCCTGCGACTCCCTCTCTTCCTCCTCGTCCCGACCTCGTCGTCGCCTTCCTCCTCCCCTCGCCGGACCACCACCAGACCCGAGCCCGACCCTAGCACCAATCCCCGGGTCGCCGGGAAACGCGCCGTCGATCATCGCCGTCATTGCCAGAGCCACCGCCGACACCTCCTCTCTCTCCTGCCACCCAGACCAGGCCACTACATCCCTCGTCGCGGCTGCAACAGAACCAGAAACCCTTCAGCCTAGGCTGCCGCCCTCGCCGCATCTCCTGTTCACTGCCGGCGCGCCCATCGCCGTCGGGCCCGTCGTGGTTACCCCTGGTTCTTCTCTGTAAGCATCACTTTACTTCCTTTGGTGCAAAACACCCTCGCTAGTCGTTTGCCCGCATGTATCGTGTTTGCTAACTTCGTTGTTTTGACTGTTGCCGGATTCCGGCCGTGCCGTCATTTGGACCCGACGCTCCAGCGAAGTACCCTGGTCCGTGTGGTCCCGCTGTTCGCTGTTGGGACTCGATCCGTGGCCCGTGCACCCGTCTCGTGTTTTCTGCCGACTTTGCATCCGTGCTTTCCGGTTTGCGAAACCGTCGAGGCAAGATTTCTTGCTACATGCTACGTTAAACTAATTAAATGTTGGACTCACAAACTTGCTATATTTAACTAAGTATTGCTACTTGTCTCATTGGACGAAATATGATGTACCTTATAATATTGCCACCTAAATCGTATTTTGCCACCGTAACCTTAATAACAACTACCTGCTAATCATTTTAATATTTAGAGGATAATAGTCGCACACTTATACATTTATTGCCTGCTGATATTAATATTGCGCTACACTGTGATTATTGCACCCCAAGGGTGCTTGAACCTGTTAATAAGAGAATACAAAGCATCACTGTGTTTACATGAAATAATATTGTTATTTACTGTTCCTGCTGTTGTTCCTTATTCGTTACTATACCTGTTATCAGCATACATTTGATTGCATTACATATTGACCGATCTTGATACACCTGACACATGTACTGATACACCGGACATGACACCCTATACATATCGACTCAACCTGTTAAAACGTGACCTGATCTGTTACCTGATTTCATGCCTAATGCCGACAAACCTGACCATTCCTGCTGTCTATCCAGACAGACCTATTTTCACTTGATTTTGTGTTGGCATTAGTCCTTGACTATTGAATACCTGACCTGACATACATAACTTGGGGGTATGGGGAAATCAAAGGTGAAACCGACTTGTAACTCAACAGTTCGATACTTGTTCTGATCAGTCTTACGGGCTTGGCCAGTCCGGGAGTGATGATGCTGACATCACTCATCCATCCTACTACCTATTACTGCTTAGCGGCACGTCTCGGATTCAGCCCCGAGGACCTTGACCGTGGTCCCGGGCACGCACGGGATACTATTGAGTTACATCGACGATTCATCAATTGATTTCAAAGACTATAGAGTAGAAACCTGATAGGACAGTTTAGCCACCACTGCACATTACTCTGCATTGTTAATCCATAGTACTGCTTTATTCATGTTCATACCTGCATTGTTTATTACCATGTTTATACTATACTTGTTGTCATGACGCGCTGACGTCTGGGTTTTGCATGGCCCAGATTCCATACCACTGCAGTCGACCGAGCAGGAGTACTTCAGCCAGCAGGCTGAACTGTGAGTTCCGTAGGGTTTAGTTTATTTATTTTCATTTCATTTCCAGATGTGAGCCCGCATTATGGGACGTACTGTTTATTTATTGTATTGGATCATTTGCTTCCGCACTCTTTGTTTATTGATTCTTGTTATTATGGATTTGGACATGTATTAGATTAGTTTATTATTTTGTTCTTGATATCTCTACAACCGTAATGTGACTGTGGATGGATATTTCCTACCCACAGGTAGCATGGTTGGCTATGTCACGTGCCCAATCTTGCGTACTCTGGGAAGCGGGGCGTGACACAACCTCTGCAATCTCTCTCTTTCTATGTTCTCTCTCTCTCTCTCTCTCTCTCTCTTTCTCTGTTCTCTCTCTCTCTCCGGTTCTCTCTCACATTCTCTGTGTGTCTCTCTCCCCCCCTCTAATCCCTTCTCTCTCTCTCTAAATCTCACTCTCCCTCTCTCTGCCTAACTCCCTCTCTGTCTCTGCCTAACTCTCTCTCTCCCTCTCTCCAACAACTTCTCCTCCAAACTTCTCGCTACACCCCGAGACCTCACCCCAACCGGCGACACCCCCTGGACCACCGCTCCTTGTCACAAAGATCACCCCTGAGCCACTGCGACGAACCCCACCTAGCCGCCGTCGCCATCGCCGAGCCTGTGCCGCCAAGTTCAAGCAAAGCCAAAGCCAAACCTTGTCGCTGTTGCCGTGCCCGCACTGTACTTCGCTGCCGTGCATCTCCAGGCAAGTTCCCTACTTGCTACATGCTACTTTATGTTAATTACAAATTACAATCGTATAGAGTCCATATTTTACTATTTCCGTTAAACTATATGGTGAAACTGTTCGATGCATGATCCCTATGGAAATCCTCATCTGATTTGACGGAACCCAATTGCATGGTCTGGCCCGTAGGGTAGTGAACCTAGTGTGTAAATCTCATTGGAAAATACGACTGTTAACGACTAAAATGTATACCCCCAAGTATACCTGTAAAACTGGAAATTTCTTGTATCTGAAAACCGTTAAAATCACCATAAATTATATACATACTGGAATGATGCGTTCGAGGGCTTAAATCGAATCCGACTCGACGAACTATAACCCTATATAAGTTTCTAATGACTTCTGTACTTAAATTGTGACAATATTTGGATCAGAGTGCGACTCGGGACTGCAGTCCAGAGTGACTCTGATTATTGCTTACTGTCCCGTAATGAGTACCACCTTGCTTCCTTAACTCGTATGTTGCGGAACTCTGCTGTTTCTTAAAGTTGAATCTGTTATCTAGATAACAAAAGTGGTTTAATTCTGTTTCGTCATCGTTTGCTATTTAATCTGTAATTTAAAAGATGGGGACGTATAACAGTCCCAACAGAATCAAAATTGACATACTAGTATTGAATAGTGTATAACTCTTGACGTATAGACGCGATTGAGAATCCATCTATTGCGTTGAAAACCTTATTGAAAACCCTAGATATCATTCAACTGTAGTGTCACTAAATTCTGATCCCAACTGGGATTAAAATGCGTTGCGAAATGGACTTCCGATTCTGAAACCGGATTTCCAGCCGTGAACGCTTAAAATGAAATGGCCATAACTAGTGATCCTGAAACCCGATTGACGTGAAACTAAATTCGCTGGATAGATAATCAAATATAATATTTATTCCCCGTTCATCGTTTCGCTAAACTGTACACGTATGATTTATGATAAATTATGCAAGTGGTAGAATACTGTTTTATGAAATCTTAATCATTGCTTTAGTTACTGTTTCCTCATCATATCATACATATGTCACTGCATTGATAACCTAGTGATCATGTGCATTACCCAGTGTTAGGTATTAGTGATGATTGTGGCAAGTACGTTAGTGTTCGTGCATAAGTGAATAAGTGAAAGTGATACGTACCTGTACACAATCAGTGGACCTTATTACTCTATTGCATTGTCGACATCTGTGGGACACATGTACGTGTAACTATAAGTGGTATGGGACACTTATGGAAGCTCTTGCATGGGTGTCACAGATAAGGCACCAGACACTACCATTTATCTTGAGTATTAGTCGGGACGTGCTTGATGGAGATCCTGTTTTCAGTTCTCGTGCAGACTTGTCACAGATCGACTGGTATTTGAGGTTATGGTTAGCATTTGATGTAGACCACGGGGTGTGGGGTAGTTTGAGTGTGAGTTCAACAGAATCTCGGGAGTCCCATGCCGGCTTATATATATGGAGATATATGAAGATTTACATGGTACATGATTATTACCGTGAGTTACATGTTGGGCCCGTGGCCCCTTTCCCTTGGGTCCTACCCTTGGGTGGAGGACACTCGTGAGTGGTTGACTCTCACACTTGGACTGACGATAGGCTTAGTGACCTGTACAGTGAGACTTAAAGACTGATAGGGATAATGGCATTGATATACATTACTTACCGTGTTGACATACCTGGTATACTATATTACTGCTTTACTGTTCACCTGATCTACTAGACACTGCATTGGTTACTCCATGTTCATATATTTACTGTATTGGTTTACTATTACACATCTATTATCACTGTTCGAGTTGCCACTTGCATCTATTTATATATTTTGCTATTGTGTCGCTCTGACGACCTGAGTATGCATGCTCAGTGTGAGGAGTGGATTTAGCCGGGACCAGGACTAGACGTACATCACGGACATCTTGATCAGCTATCCAGAGTTATACTCTTTTTACCTCTATCAGGTCAGTTTCTTGTATTTGATTTGTTTCAGTTACTGCATTTCTCATTACCTGCGCATTCTTTACTGATTACCATGTAAAGCTAGAAGCCGAAGTGTGACTGCGGCAGGACATTTTCTTGACCGTAGGAGCATGGCTGGCCTTGTCAACCCCTCGTATTCCGTATTTTGGGAAGCGGGGCGTGACAGTCCACGTCGCTAAAAGGGCAGTATCGACCGTCCAAGTCACAAAAAGGGCAGCACCGACCATCCACGTCGCTAAAAGGGCAGCATCGACCGTCCAAGTCGCAAAAGGGCAGAACCGACCGTCCACGTCGCTAAAAAGGGCAACACCGACCGTCCAAATTGCAAAAAGGGCAGCACCGACCGTCCAAGTCGCAAAAAGGGTAGAACCGACCGTCCACGTCGCTAAAATGGAAGCACCGACAGTCCACGTCGCTAAAAGGGCAGCATCGACCATCCAAGTCGCAAAAAGGGCAGCACCAACCGTCCACGTCGCTAAAAGGGTAGCATCGACCGTCCAAGTCGTAAAAAGGGCTGAACCGACCATTCACGTTGCTAAAAAGGACAACACTGACCGTCCAAGTCGCTAAAAGGGCAGCATCGACCGTCCAAATCGCTAAAAGGGCAGCACCGACCATCCAAGTCGTAAAAAGGGCAGTATCGACCATCCACGTCGCAAAAAGGGCAGCATCGACCGTCCACGTTTCTAAAATGGCAGCACCGACCATCCACGTGGCAAAAAGGGCAGCACCGCCTTCCAAGTCGCTAAAAGGGTAGCATCGACCGTCCAAATCACTAAAAGGGCAGCACCGACCGTCCAAGTCGCAAAAAGGGCAGTATCGACCGTCCATGTCCCAAGAAGGGCAGCATCGACCGTCCACGTCGCTAAAAGGGAAGTATCGACCGTCCACGTCGCTAAAAGGGCAGCACCGACCGTCCACGTCGCTAAAAGGGCAGCAACGACCTCCTCGTAGGAATTATGCTCCGCCTTGAAATCAAGACAACCAGACACTCCATCTCGAAGACACGTCAAGCATCGACCGTCCATGTCGTAAAAAGGGCAGTGCCAACTTCCCCAAAAGTGGGAACCAAATCAAGTCACCTCTACGTAAAAGAAGATCCATCAACTTTATGCACACGACCCACATATGCTGTGTGCATTTATTGATGGGGGCATGATTTAATGTTGGATTTTGTGATCAAAGAATTGTTAACCGCAATCAAGAACGGCGTCGCTTGGTAGCTAGCCGGTGAGTACGGGTCGGTCCACAGGGATGTTGTGTATTCTCAAATTGTTCTAACGAGTTAATTCCAAACGGTGTCGGATTGATTATCACTAAAAACTAAGGTTGATCTAGACTAGGATTAAAATCTTGCTAGGGTTAGGTTTAGGTTAAGTTTAGAAATTAAAGATGTCCCACCGCTTTCGATGCCCTAATTTAGATCTCTTTAGGTGTTATGGTAATAATTAATAAAGGGAATTAGGACGATCGGGAAGAAACGATGTTTCTTCCTCTAGGTCCTTGTCCGTCCTTTCTTAATTCTTACCCTAACCTCTATGGAAAACATGCACAACCGGTCTTTTAAACTACGGTATCACCGTTACTTCGTGGGTAGGGTGCCGTAGGGAGCGGTGTGTGTATGTATGCATGGAGTCCTATTAATTAATATGTGATGGGCAAGAAAAGGGTGAGAGATTTTTATCTCTCAAACCTTTCCTATTCCTAACCCTAACAAGTGAGGAACTACTCACTCATTAGGGGATCGTTAAAAGACATGTTTTTTTTATCGAGTTTTCGATTTAAAAAGACTAACTATCTAAACTACGGCAGATTAATAAAAAGTTCTAATCTAATTTAAACTAGGGCAGATAATAAATCTATACTAGGGCAGAAATAAAAATTAAGAACTAGGGCAATAAAAAAGAATCTACTTACTTTATTGATGCTCTCAAAACATTACAAATGATTCTGAAATTTTGATCAATGAAAAGAGACATAAGAAGAGGCATCACCTAAAACAAGTTTTAGGGTTTCTATTTATAGAACATAGAAACTCTAGGGTTACAATCGCGTCATATCTGCAATTATAATTTTACCCCCTAAGAAAAGAACCAGTCAACGCACCGCCAGCCGCCAAAATTTTGTCCACTGATACGGGCTTAGCACGGCCACGGATCCGCGGCCAAGAGCAAGGTTTGGCCGCGGTTCCGCGGCCAAGTAGGGGATTCTTTAGCTCATGTTTCTAGGTATTCTTCTGTTGCATTTTTCCTTCTATTTTCTTCAGTTGTTTTCTCAGATTGGCTTCTAGATTTCTTCCAGATTTCCACAGTGAATAATTTTGTGGACTTTACCGCTTGCTTCGTGTCTAAGTCTTGAACCTTGCGCTGCCTTTGTGTTTTGTGAACTTGTTTATTGATCTTCGTTTATTCTCCAAACTGTAGGCTTGATCAAGATTCTTCCATTTGTCGGTCTTAGTCTCACTTTTGTATTATCTTTTCATCTTTTTCACTGTTTTTGTTCCAAGAACCTGTAACCTGCAACTATGTAACAGACATGGGTTAAAAGCACCTGTTTATTTGTAAAATGAATAAGAATGAGGAATATAATAATGCAATATTATAGTATGAACAATTACCCCCAAACTTATCTTTTGCTCGTCCTCGAGCAAACCTAGTTTTATTCTCGAAAAAGACCTAGCCTCACTTTCACAGGGAAACGCGATTGCACTGAGCTCGTGTAACAAGCCGTTAAACCTCTAGGTGTCCCTAGTAGGAAGAGTGTTTTCTGCTGAGGGTTTTCAGCGGATACTACCCACAAAATCCTATCAATTCGGCCTATTAACTTTTATTCTCCAATTAGGTTTTCCAACAAGGAATTCTATTATCTTCGACTCATAAATTATCCACCCGTATTTTTCACACTTCCTTATCACTTAATTTAAGATTATATATATTCTTGTGAATTTACTTAGCTTTTGGCATCTTTTAAGTTTTCCTTCTAGGGTTCCATCTCAACTTAGGAATTTTTATCATCTCTATTAAAAATATAAGTCATATTCTTCATTCCTATCTCTCATCTAAACTCCAATCACATACCCCTACGTGTGTGTATATATCACCCCTACACTTGAAAATTCAAATCAAGCTATTATACTCTTGTCCATCGTCCAAAATACTTTTCAATTGGTGAATTTTTTGATGAAATTGTTCACACATTCTTCATGCGACCGTTAATACTTCTTGAGGTACCAACGACCGATTACAAAATGTGTTTGCACATTAAGGCTAATTCCTAGTCTTGTAACACCTAAGGCTTTAGCAGTGACTCCCAAACTAGTTGGTCTAAGGCACTAGGTAATGAAGCACCCTCGCTAAATATTTTTTATTAATGCAGCCTTAAGTAATCACAACAACTAGTGTTCATTTTTTATTATCTCTTTATTCACATTTGTATTTATATTTTATTTTTCTTTATACTAAGGACTTTAGACAAGAGCATTTCAAGGTCTCTTCTACTATTCCAAGTTTCAAGGTTCGTGTTTGTGCAATTTGTAGGGTATATATTTTCAGAATTTAGATTTAAGCTTAGGAATTATTTTTCAGACTTATACTTTAATAAAAATATCAATACTTTTCCCTTATTTTAACTTAGCCTAAGAAGTGAACTCAAAATTTGCCTATTTCTAAGTAAACTACAAAAACATATATTTTCTGCCGTTAAATTTTAAGAAAGGTTATTTTTAAGATTTTTAATTTACTAAGTCTAGGATCTAGTTTTTCCTAACTAGTTAACCGTCTTGTTAAACTTAATTCAATTATGGCCAAAATTGAATTCTTCAATTTTTTATAAATTTTAAAATTTTTCAATTTTTATGGGTTTTAAAATAAGTATGCAAATGCAAAAATATACATATGAATGCGAAAGAAGAAGGCTTACCGAGCACCCCCCCTAAACTTAAACTTGACAGTGTCCTCACTGTCATGCTATACCAAGACGGTCAAAATGTCGGCGCTCCCCTGTTTATTTATTTACAATTTTTTTTATTTTTAAAAAGAGAAACAAAATATATGTACAAAAAGGTTCCCCTCAAACTCAAGTGAAACAGTGTTTCCACTGTTTTAAACGTTAAAGTTCAGAGTTAGGGAGGAGAAAAATCAAACTATACAAGGCCTTACATAGACCAAAGGTTAGCACCAACCATTCAAAAATTCTATCGTGATAATGGTAGGGTTGGTGAAAGAATGGAGTGTATAGAAAGGAGTTGAGAAACACACAAGGCCGTATGGGAAGAAGGGTGGAATATGGTCTCAGTGGAGGAGAAGAATGGCGGAAAAGAGAAAGAAGTGTAGTACGAACTTGAGGGTATAAATCGAGTGAATAAATTAGCGCAATTTGTGATGACCGATGTGTTAAAAGCGATTGTGCTAATCTATCAACCCGTCGAGAAATGGGGTCAAATCCCTCAAGATTCGCAAGAAAACATGGGTACTTTGAACTTGGTAAACCATCCATTGAAAATGGAACCGCGACGGATTCTTGCGTGGTCGAAACGATAGGAAGGACGAAAGGGAGTGATTTAGGGATAGTCTTATTCTCACCTAAGTAATCTGTCTCGAACTTGAAGGATTCCATCAATAGTTCGAAATGACTGTAAGCAACCGAGTCTGATTGTTCAACTAACTCATCTGAAAATTCAAAGGACTCAAACTCGGGCGGTGAGTCTTCAAAATCGTCCGAAAAAGTGAAGCACTCATAATCGTTATCGGCTGTGAGAACTGTGTCAGATTCAAAGAGGTACGCACTAGTGGCGTCCAAACTGCTGTGATCGAAGAGAAATCTTTCAAGCTCACAGTCCTCCTGCGTGATCTTTTATGTGGTCGAAACGATGGAAAAGAGGGAGGGTGATTTAGGAAGTATGACAGTTAAAGGTTCATGAAGATGAATTGGAAAATCCAACTCATCAAACAAAAATGGTTCATTCTCAATACTATCCTCAATACTCTCCTCAATACTATCCTTATAATTCCCCTCAAAAGTTATCTCATTCATGCAATTATCATCAAAATCAAGACGCATATGAAGTTCGGGAGAAACATTTAATGACTCGGGATGATGAATTGGAGATAAAATTTCAGTCAAATCTACGGGTTCATCATCGAAATTATTCCCTGCGTCAATATCCTCAATCAAGTGAAAATCAATTTTTTCAGACACCTCATCAAAAGCATGGATATTTATCAATTCAGGTTCTAGTGTGGAGGTGTAAAGTTCGAAAGGATTGGTGATGGTTTCACTCGAAAGGGACCCTTCACAATCTGGCAAATCAAGCACTACAAAGTCGCACAACTCATTAAACGTTTTATCTTTAACTGGTGAATCATTTGGGACACTTGTTTGAAAACCGGAGTTGTGGGATTCAATTGAGTATGGGTAGGTTTGATTTGGAAGGGTGTATAGCTCACTTTCTCCACTCAAATTATCGATCTGTTCAACTGCCGCATCATACATTGGAATTTTTGGAGCTAGTTTGAAACTAGCTACCGGTTCACTAGGTTGTATAAGGGCGGCCATGGACGCATCCACATTCCTCATCTGTCGGTTTGTTGCTGCAATGTACTCTTCCAACGACTGTTTCAGACTAGACATGGGTTGTGAAGGGGTTTCAGTAAATGATTCAAAGTTGTTTGGATACGTGAAACTCCCAAATGGTTGTGTAGAATCAATGTCTAGGGAATGTGTGAAAGTCAGGTAGGACTGGTAGGAATTGAATGGTTGGACAGGAGTAGGAACAACATTTGTATAAAAAGGTGAATGGACTTGTTGATCCCAAGAACTGGAAGTGTTGAGAGGAGTGAAAGATCGGTTACGAGATTGTTCAATATGTTCAGCTACAGACATGGGTTTCGGAGTTACAACAGGACTCGAAAAAGGAGTATCAACGTAAGAAGGCGGTGAAGGTTGAAATGGTTGATACAAAGTGGATTGCGGAGTCGAACTATTTCTCCTAGACGCTTCTATTCGATCTTTCAAAGAAATTTTGGGCATGGAAGGGTCGTCCATAATTCGACCAAAACAGTTCGCGTATGAAGCAAAATTTGGTTCAGGATACCAAAGTTCGGCAAGAGTTTTATGAGGTGGGGTACCCATGATGTAGGAAAGGGGAAGAAAAAGAATGTGGGGTGCACGGATTTCTTAGCGACAAGTTGCAAGTTTTTTTTTTTGTAAAAATTTTTCTTTTTCTTTTTTTTCTTTTTGTGTTTTTTTTATATGTGGAGCTTTTTGCAAAAAAGATTTTCGATAAAAGGCTTAGACACACATTCAATCAATCACAAATGCACAATCAAACCTAGATCTAGGGTCACCTAGGTCAGCTAGACAGCTCTTAACTTTTCCAAAGGGCAAGAAATAGGACCTCAAACCGCCTCTTCACCGCCAATTGTGGCCAGGTAAGCACAGATAGAGAAAGGAGGGATCCGCTCACGAATCACCGTGAGACGGGCCTTTTAAAGTTACCTTTCACTACCTGTCTAGCCTAGGCACCACAAAGTCAGGTTAGGATCAACGGTCGATGCCTACAACTATTCTTTTGTCCTATTGAGCGCGACGTCCTTAGGGCTGAGTCTAATCTTTTTTAATTAACTTGATGGTCAATGCAATATTCTTTATGTGATTTTTGGGGTCCTGGGAAGGGTAATGAAATCCCCACCCAATCTGGATTGGTGTTCAAGCCCCTTAAAGTCAATTTAAATATGCAAAGCAGTAAACACAATCACTTGCAAACAAATTTTTTTTTAGCGCGGCGCAAAGAATCCTGCACAAGATCAATTATTGGAAGGGGGAGAAATTTTTGGCGCAAAGAATCCTGCAGGAAATTTTTACAGAGGAGATATTGGGGTTGCAGAAGAAGAAAGGAAGCTCACAGAAAAAAATTCAATTGATGATGTCACCACCACGCGGCGGTTCCACGGTCAAAAGTGGGTCAACGCGGCGGTTCCGCGGTTGACTTGGCTGTTCAGATCCCAAAATCTCTTCTGTTTCTCTGTTTTGATTCTCCTCTGTTTGTGTAGATTTTCTGTTTTCTGTTTCGCTCTCTGAATTTTTCCAGATCTGAATTTGTTCTTCGATCCTGCACAATTCAAACGAAAATACCCTTCAAACAAAAACAAGATGATAAAATTTTATATTTTTTTATTTTTCAGTTTTTATGATTTTTCAATTTTATATTAACCCGAAATTACAAAAAGAAAATAACACGCCATCCCCGGAAACGGCGCCATTTGATTTAATGTTGGATTTTGTGATCAAAGAATTGTTAACCGCAATCAAGAACGGCGTCGCTTGGTAGCTAGCCGGTGAGTACGGGTCGGTCCACAGGGATGTTGTGTATTCTCAAATTGTTCTAACGAGTTAATTCCAAACGGTGTCGGATTGATTATCACTAAAAACTAAGGTTGATCTAGACTAGGATTAAAATCTTGCTAGGGTTAGGTTTAGGTTAAGTTTAGAAATTAAAGATGTCCCACCGCTTTCAATGCCCTAATTTAGATCTCTTTAAGTGTTATGGTAATAATTAATAAAGGGGATTAGGACGATCGGGAAGAAACGATATTTCTTCCTCTAGGTCCTTGTCCGTCCTTTCTTAATTCTTACCTTAACCTCCATGAAAAACATGCACAACCAGTCTTTTAAACTACGGTATCACCGTTACCTCGTGGGTAGGGTGCCGTAGGGAGCGGTGTGTGTATGTATGCATGGAGTCCTATTAATTAATATGTGATGGGCAAGAAAGGGGTGAGAGATTTTCATCTCTCAAACCTTTCCTATTTCTAACCCTAACAAGTGAGGAACCACTCACTCATTAGGGGATCGATAAAAGACATGTTTTTTATATGAGTTTTCGATTTAAAAAGATTAACTATCTAAATTACGGCAGATTAATAAAAAGTTCTAATCTAATTTAAACTAGGGCAGATAATAAATCTATACTAGGGCAGAAATAAAAATTAAGAACTAGGGCAATAAAAAAGAATCTACTTACTTTATTGATGCTCTCAAAACATTACAAATGATTCTGAATTTTTGATCAATGAAAAGAGGCATAAGAAGAGGCATCCCCTAAAACAGGTTTTAGGGTTTCTATTTATAGAACATAGAAACCCTAGGGTTACAATCGCGTCATATCTACAATTACAATTTTACCCCTTAAGAAAAGAACTAGTCAATGCACCGCCAGCCGCCAAAATTTTGTCCACTGATACGGGCTTGGCATGGCCGCGGATCCGCGGCCAAGAGCAAGGTTTGGCCGCGGTTCCGCGGCCAAGAGCAAGGTTTGGCCGCGGTTCCGCGGCCAAGTAGGGGCTTCTTTAGCTCATGTTTCTAGGTATTCTTCTGTTGCATTTTTCCTTCTATTTTCTTCAGTTGTTTTCTCAGATTGGCTTCTAGATTTCTTCTAGATTTCCACAGTGAATAATTTTGTGGACTTTACCGCTTGCTTCGTGTCTAAGTCTTGAACCTTGCGCTGCCTTTGTTCTTTGTGAACTTGTTTATTGATCTTCGTTTATTCTCCAAACTGTAGGCTTGATCAAGATTCTTCCATTTGTCGGTCGTAGTCTCACTTTTGTATTTTCTTTTCATCTTTTTCACTGGTTTTGTTCCGAGAACCTGTAACCTGCAACTATGTAATAGACATGGGTCAAAAGCACATGTTTATTTGTAAAATGAATAAGAATGGGGGATATAATAATGCAATATTATGGTATGAACATGGCACTTTGTTGGGGTCGAAATTTACACCCCGGTTGACCAAGTCAAAATCAAAAGTCAGTCCCAAGCCAAGTGGGCTCAAGCCCAGGTCAAGTGGGCCAATGCCCGGGTCGAGCCCGAACACGAAGCGTCCGGCCTTCCGCCCTGTCAAAATAAAAATTTTGTAATAAATAATTTTGGTGTATTTCCTTCGGGGCCCCCGATATATTCAAAACCCCTTCAAAGCACAACACTGCACATTGAGTTCGCATGACCTGTTTGACCCGTCAATCGGAGGTTCTCTCGCTCCAAAGGCGAGGGGTAATTAACGGCAGCTTAGTCCGCGGTTGCCGGAGATTTGGATCCCCGCAATCAATAAACCCTAGCCTACTCTAGGCAGGGGAAATCTGTAATGCGCCTGACAAGCGCGCGCGCATTCCCATCTTAATGGGGTGACGAAAAAACACCCTACAAGTTGATCGAAAAACTCGCCGATGCGAGAGATTGGGTACTTGGTCTTAATAGTCACCCGATTTAATTCTCGATAATCGATGCACATCCTCCGCGTGCCATCCTTCTTCTTGATTAGAAGAACTGGAGCTCCCCAGGGTGAATTGCTGCTGCAAATCCAACCCTTCTCTAGTAATTCGGCAACTTGTTTCTTTACCTCTTGTAATTCCACCGGCGTCATTAGATAATAAGTCTTTGAAATTGGCGCTGCTCCAAGAATAAGATCAATCGCGAACTCCATATATCGTTTTGGCGGTAAACCCGAGATGTCTTCGAACACATCCATAAACTCCCGAACTACTGCTGGCGCTTCCTCCCTGTTTACTTCCATCGACGAAAGAACGACATTAGTCGGCCTAGCCCTAAATTCGACTGGCCCGACAGATCTGCTGCCTCCCAAAAATATGAACTCCAGATATCCGGGAATCTGGAAAATCACTTTCTTTGCCCTACAATCAATGTGAGCGTGGAAAATGCTAAGAAAATCCATTCCCAAGACAACATCATAGCTGCGAGTATCAATCACCAAGAAATTTGCGAATAACTCTCGTCCATAAATAACAATCAAGCAATCTTTGCACTCACTGCTAGATATAATTTTCCCATTTCCAGTGTGTATGTCCCAGCAACTAGTCAGGGCCGTATGTGGAATCGAGTGTGCACTAATAAACTTGGACGACATGAAGCAATAGATGCACCTGAATCGAATAATACCGGGAAAATTATAAACGAGTAGGATACCTGAAACAACATCGTCTAAAGTCTTGGCTTTCTCGGCCGTCAAGGTGAAGGCCTGCGCTTGATTAGGCCTCTAAGTGATCATCTTTTGCCTATGAATCTGCTTCTGCGGTGGTTTCTGAATATCGTCTCTTAATCATAGCTTTGAAGGGCAAGTGCTGATAGTATGGTCGGTTGATCCCCAAACTAAACAGAGTCCAAGCCTCCTTCGACATTCCTTCTTTAGGTGTCCGAGTAGATAGCAAAAGTCGCAAACCACACTTCTTTTCTGATTGGATACAATGGGCTTCTTCATGGGTACAATGCTTTCCTTGTTTACCGGAATGCTTCTACGTACAGGAGCTCGGTTTGGCGTAAACGCCGGCTTCCGCACCACAACTGCTTGCTGTTGAGTACTCTTTGCTTTCACCGATAAACTCTGCTGCTCTCTAGATGTCTTGAGAACTTGGGAGAAGGTGGTCAATCCCAGATATATGATATGTCTCTGAATCTCCACATCCAAGCTACGCATAAACCTCCCTGCCCTATCTGCCTCATTGGCAACTAAGGGCCCCGCAAATCGACTGAGCCGGGTCCACTCAGCCACATGTGCATCAACGAATCCACCATTCTGCTTCAAACTAATGAACTTCTCTTCCATTTCCTCTCGAGAAGACCGCGGAAAGAACTTCTCTAAGAAACTACGCGAAAACATCACCCAACTGATCGGCTTGGTCAGACGGGTCTCCTCTACGAGCCACCACTCGCAAGCGTAATCTACTAACTGGATGCGTACTATATCCACCCTTTTCTCATTCGGAATCTGCGCGGTAACAAGTAGGTTCTCTGTATCAACTAACCACTGCTCCGCTGGCAATGGCTTCTCTAAACCAGTAAATGTGGACGGACCAAGCTTTCTAAAGTCCGCCACGGTGCCCTCACGCTGGGTTGGCCGGGGTGCCGCTGTAACTACGAACTGTTGGACCATCCGTAGTCTCTTCTGGAAAGTCTCGGCCAACCATTGATTTAGTTCAGTTTGCCACTTCTGGTTTTCAAGCATACCACGTACAACTCCAAGTAATGTGGCGTTATCTACGCGCCTCTGGTATGACTGTCAATCTCTATCCGCCATTATTCTGAAGCCAAGACATGGAAGGGGATTAGTAACGACAAACATGATTCAATAAACAAGACAGCTATAGATTCAAGACTGGAAAGATAGTATTGTGGCAGGACATGTTTCTAATTCCGGGTTTCCTGGTTAGTGTATTTGGTTTAATACCCAATTACAAAAGAATCAAACCCGACTAACCCTAAATCTTATGGTTCTGATACCAAACAAACCCTGTCACGCCCCGCTTCCTAAGATACGTAACTACGAAACGTGACAGAGCCAACCATGCTACCTGTGACCAGGATTCATCCCTCCACAGTTACATTACGGCTGTCTGTCGAATATCAAAAGTAGTAAAATATATAATCTAGCTAACACATGTCCATCTGCCACAATAAATAAAATCAAGAAATGTATATAGCGGAAACAAATCAAGATCTAATAAACAATAGCATCTGAATCACGTCCCAATATGGGCTCACAGCAATAGAAATAAAACTGCTGAAATAAATAAACTAAGAGTCTCTAAAATAAAAGCTAGCTCCTCATTGCTCGGCTTGATTGCTAAAGTACTCCTGATCTACCTGCGATAAAGGTAGAAGAATTGGGCCATGCAAAACCCAGACGTCAGTGCGTCATAAATATCAAAATAATAGTAATAACCAAGATGTGATGCTATGATTAAACATGCATATAAATAATAAATGTAGATATAAAACAGTGAGGTACACGTTGTTCCCCTCCGAATGGCGACTCGTAGACCTGGGTGTCTAGGCCTGAGATTCGGGACAGATGCTATTTGGTTTTATCCGTCCACCTCTCCGAAGATGTCAAGTTGATTTATGACACCGTGTATCGGAGGTTTAGACGGATGCGGCCGATGTAGCAGATTTCGTCAGATCCCCCTCGCTTGAGGGGTTTTTGATTGTGGGGACGCTCTTCCATGCAGGCGCAAGCCCCTGCAGTTAATTACGCTACCGCATCACGGTAACAACATTCTCCTTCTCCAGAATTTCACTTCGTGTCGTGGGTGTTTGTTTTGTTTGTGGTTGCCCGTGGATTGTATACGGAGACTATTTATTTCGTCGCCCGTAGGACGTGGATTAGTCCAAATCCGTACTTTCTTAGATTTGGGTTTGGTGTTTTTAGTTTAAGGATACGTTAGCCGTATTGAGGCTAAGATCAACTTAAACGTTCGTTAAGGATACGCTAGTCCTATTTGAGACTAAGATCAACTTAACGTGGTGATCCATTTATTATATGACCGTCAGGACTCGTCACCTCTCTGATGTCGTTGAAGAATTACAACGATAGGTGTCAGAGGAGTTCAGAAATGTACCCTTGAACCAAAGTTGGTTTGGAGTTTTATAGTCCGTTTGAATGTTTAAGGATACATTAGCCGTGTTTGGGGCTAAGATCAACTTAAACGGGAACGTTTAGATCCGGCAAAAGAGCATTTGGGCTCTATTGTTCCAGTTTAGGGACGTGGTGGTCCATGTTCCAGTTTAGGGACGTGGTGGTCCATCGCCAGTTTAAGGACGTGGTGGTCCATTATTAGTTTGAGGACGTTTCGGTCCAATATTAGTTTAAGCACGTTTCGGTCCACGAGTTTAAGGACCCCGCAGTCCGTATTGATGTATGGTCGTCGGGACCCGTCACCTCTCTGTCGTCGTTGAGGGATTACAACGATAAGTGTCAGAGGAGTTCGGAGATGTACCCTCGAACCGGTTGTAAATTGATTTAGGAGAGCAGTCTTGCTCAGTCAATTTAATTTGAGGACTTACGGCCATGATTGGGCTAAGTCCAGTTGAAAAATGTTCAACATTTTTATTTGTTTTTGGCCTAATAGGCTTGTGCTAGGGCTTGGCCTCTTTTTAATAATGCATAGCATTATTTATTTTGTCGGGGCTGTGCCCATTTATAAATGATGCAGAGCATCAGTCTTGTTTGGGCTCTGCCCTGTTTATTGCATTTTCAATTTTGTTTGGGCTCTGCCCTTTTATAAATGATGCAGAGCATCAATATTGTTTGGGCTCTGCCCCTTTTCATTGCATTGCAATTTAATTTGGCCTACTAGGCTCCTCTGATTTGGGCCTGGCCTTTCAGTAAAAGAAATACATTGCATTTGTTAGGCGCTTTGCGCCAATCACTGAGCGCAAGCGCTTGTGGTGAGGACACGTGTCATGCTCTGGTGAGCGCAAGTGCAACAGCGCAGTGCGCTGCGCTAGTGGGCTGCGCTGTTGCGTTGCTGACACGTGGCGCGCTCTGGTGAGTTGCGCCAATCTCAGAAAGCAATACTCTATCTTAAAAGCGCAGAGCGCAAGTGGTTCTGATGCTGACACGTGGCGCTCTCTGGTGGCTTGCGCCAACCTAAGAACGCGGCAGTGCAGTTTTGCAAGTGCAGGGCACTATTAATTTGAGAATCTTTTAGAACCAATGGTTCATGAAAAAGTGCAAAGCATTGTTTGTTTTCTTTGATCTAATTAGAATCAAAGAAAACAAGTATTTCTTGTTTTTTTTTTTGATCTCAGAGAACCAATGGTTCATAAGTGCAAAGCACTATTATTATTTGTTTTTTATTAGAGATCATTGATCTTGTTCTTAGATCAATGATCTATTAGAAGAAGTTCTTCTATCTTAAAGGTTTTTACATTTTCTTCTTTTGAAATTTCTTCAGAGTTCTCTCTGTTTGAAGTTCTTGATTTCTCACAAAATGTTCCTCCTTTGAATTGGGGTCTAAGGGTTTTATATAGTGCCCATAGATTTGTTAAGTTTGTTAAAGAGATCTTTCTCTGAGTGATTTGGGGAATTTTCCCCACCGTTGGATCTTTGATCCAAGAGCTTCTGTTTTACAGAAGGCAATCTTCTTGTTTTAACAAGAACAGAAAAATCTTGCTAAAATTTTAATTCTGTTTGGCGCTGATGTATCGCGCAAGCGCATAGCGCGGCGCAACTGCGCTGCCACGTGTCGCGCAGCGCAGAGCGCGGCGCAACTGCGCTGCCACGTATCGCGCAGCGCAGAGCGCGGCGCAACTGCGCTGCCACGTGGCACGCAGCGCAGGGCGCAGATTATCTGAAGCGTTGCTTTCTTTTAATTTTTGTTTTAAATAGAGCTTTGCTCTGATTGGTGGCGGTGCCTTGGGCGCTGCGCTGATATATCAGCTTTTGACACGTGGCGCGTTGCGCGCAGCGCAAAAAATCTGAAGCGTTGCTTCGAATTTTTTTAACTTTTAATTTTTGCTTTAATTTTCAAAGTAGAGCTTTGCTCTGGGGGAAACAGAAGCGTTGCTTCGTTTCCCGCCTTGGAATTTGAACAGAGCTTTGCTTTGATTGGGGTAAACAAATGCCCCTCCCCGTTGCGCTTACGTGGCCCTCCAAACTTGAGCGCAGCGGTGGCAGAATTCCAACCGTCAGGAAGTTGAAACGGCACTTATTGCCTATAAATAGGACCTTTGGTCCCTTAGGTGATTTTCATCTCTTCATAAGCATTTTGTTCAGAGCCCTGCTCTTGCCTTTAAGAACTCCAAGAGTTAGAACTTCTTAAAACTTTTTAGGTAAAATTTTTAATTTAAATTGAATCAATTTTAATTAACAGAGCCTTGCTCTCAATAGATCCCTGATCTAAAGAAAACCCATTTGGGGTTTCTTTTAGCAGAGCTTTGCTCTAAATGGGTCTAAAGAGGACTAAGGAGAACCCTATTAGGGTTCCATTAGAGCTCTGCTCTCTAAAAGATTTTCTTGGGATTTTCTTAATTCATCAATGGAGCTTTGCTCTTTCCAAATCATGTAGAAGAACTCTTAAGGATTCTTCATGGATCTTGGAAGTTAAAGATGGCATTTTGCATTATTATTATTATTATTATATCACCTTCGCAGAGCAAAGCTCTCAATGTTTTTAGGGGGTTTTCCTCAAATTTTCCTTATAACTAATTTTGACAGGTGTCACTCTTGTCTGCAGAGCATTGCTCTCGAGGAGTTTTAACTTTCTGTGTCCCTCCTTTTTTATCGCTAATCTTCCATTGATGTTTTCTTCAGGCGTTATGGCGGTGCGTCTATACAGTCTGCATGAATTCATCACCTACGAGGATATCCGTGTACAGGGCCGCCAACAAGACCAGGAGTTTACGGATGCCCAGTGTGCGGAAGTCATGGGTCGTTTGAATGCACGTGTTGGTTGGCTGCTCCCCCGCCGCTCTGCTCTCCTGAAAGTTGTGCTAGGAACGATTTGGAGAGCACTCCCGGGGTTCCACGAGGCGTTACCGCTCAATGCGCTGGATGATGCCGAAGACAAGGTGCATTCAGTGTACCTGTCGGGGCTGATCTCGAAGAAACGGCGGGATAGCCTCATCGACATCCTGCATCAAATTTTCCAGCAGACGACGATAGTCGCTGCTTATCGAAGGCTGGGGGGGCTTGTCGAGGATCTTGACACACAAGAGCGCGAGAGGCTGCGCACAAGAATAATCAGAAAGGCCAGAAGAACTCTGGATGGCCTTACTTTTGACTTCCTCAATCCGTGCCCTGGATCTGAGGTTATTCCATTGTAATAATATTTCTCGTTTATTGCTTTATGATTGTAAGAATTTATTTTTTTTTGCAATATTAATGGAAATTTTTTATCCCAGCTTGTCTTATTCCCCGTTCTGAGTCTTTTGCACATGCGTGAATGAGTGTGTCTCGAACGCTTGTAAATCGGATGTTCTTTTATCGCTTTCTTCTTTCTCTTATTATCAGTATGTTGTCTTGATGAACATAATTGACAGATAATAAAGTAAGCATCTTAATTCCTCCACGAGATAGCGATGGCTTAGGCCACAGGTTCAGATCTGCTGACTAAGACTTTTCAACTCTATGAGCCGTGAGGGTCTCATAGAGACTTTTCTCCCTACGGATCGAGAGGATCTCGTAGGTGGGTTTTCTCCTTAGAATCGTGAGGATTCCTAAGTGTGTTTTCTCTTGTAAGTCGTAAGAATCTTATAAGAGAATTTTTCCCTCTTACGAGTCGAGAGGACCCGTAAGCGGTTGTTTCCCTCCTTGTCGAAATTCGACTTTGGAGAGTGAGATCCGTGAATAGTATGCAAGAGACCGTTTTAGGCCAACTTGCAGGGTCCCAATGCTTAGGAAACAGGCTTCTTTTATGCCCACTGCCTAAGGCTTTATCTCATGAGTCGAGCCGCCTCAAGAATTTCTCGCAAAGACATCAATTTCTTCACAAGTCGAGACGAATCGAGCGTTTCTCGAAAGAACATCCTAACGTCGCAGTTAACCTCTGATCTTTACGACAGAAGTCTGTTAGGGTTTGTGGTACTTAAGGTTTTGGCCGTCGTACCGTCGCATAAGCTGATATATTCCTCGATAGGCAATCGTGCTGTTCAAGTAGCCCTGCGACTGCCGTGTCTCTGATCCCTTCGGGGGCTGGACAAGACGTCTTCAAGCAATCTTCCTAGACAGTTTGACCGTCGGAAGAGCAAGCGTTAGGAATTTGCCATGCCACTTTTTACTTGAGGTTAGGCTCATTTTGGCGAGCCCCGATGAGTCATAACCACTCCGCGCTGGTGTGGGATGATCTCCGATAGTCTTTCAGGTTTTATGTGAGTTGCCGTTAAGACCCTGAAGCTAGGAATTTGGCCTTTGCTTCGTTTTGCTGGCATCTCGTCTGCTGTATCGAGATGAATGTCGCGGTTGTCTCTAGGTTGCTGGTGAACCGTCGAGGTTTGGAACTAGGGATTTTGCCGTGGCTCCGTTTGTTTGATTGTCGCGTCTGAATCCTGCTGGAGGGAGAACGCTGGGGTGACAACTCGTCTGCTGTATCGAAACGAACGTCGGGGTGGAGCTGGAATTTTGCCGTGGCTCCGTTTGTTTGATTGTCGCGTCTGATCCCTACTGGAGGGAGAACGCTGGGGTGACAACTCGTCTGCTGTATCGAAACGAACGTCGGAGTGGAGCTGGAATTTTGCCGTGGCTCCGTTTGTTTGATTGTCGCGTCTGATCTTTACTGGAGGGAGAACGCTGGGGTGGCAACTCGTCTGCTGGGGTGACAACTCGTCTGCTATATCGAAACGAACGTCGGGGTAGAGCTGGAATTTTGCCGTGGCTCCATTTGTTTAATGATGTTGCGTCTGCTGTGTCGAGATGAACGTCGAGGTGGTGACCATTCCACACTGGTGTGAGACGGTCTCCAGTTGTCTTTCTGGCTTTATATGGGTTGCCGTCAAGACCGTGAAGCTAGGAGTTAGGCCTTCGCTTCGTTTTCTTTAGTGTGTCCGAATCCTGTTGAAGGAAGGACACTGTTGTTGACATTGCGTCTGCTGTATCGAGACGAATGCTGAGGTGGAGCTGGGATTTTGCCGCCGCTCTGCTTTGTTTTGATCGTGAGGTCTTTTGTCGATGTTGTATTCGTATCTTGATGGACTGCGAAGAAACGCTGTTGTTAACATCTCGTCTGCTGTATCGAGACGATTGTTGAGATGAAGCTAGGATTTTGCCGTCGCTTCGCTTTGTTTCGACCGTGAGGTCTTTTGTTAACGTTGCATCTGTGTCCTGCTGGACTGCGAAGGAACGCCGTTGTTGACATCTCGTCTGCTGTATCGAGACGAATGCTGAGGTGGAGCTGGGATTTTGCCGTCGCTCCGCTTTGTTTCGACCGTGAGGTCTTTTGCTGACGTTGCATCTGTGTCCTGCTGGGCTGCGAAGGAACGCCGTCGTTGACATCTCGTCTGCTGTAATGAGACGAATGCTGAGATGGTCTCTAGGTCGTCTATGAACCGTCGAGATTTGGCTTCGCTTTCTGATGAAGCCTGTCGGGAAGGTATAGTTCCCCCTTAATTTGTGCCCCTGGATTGTATATAGGGATCGATGTGATCTCACCTGTAGGGCATAAATTTCATTTTTATTGTTATTTTATTTCTTTCTGCGATGCTCTATCATTTCAGCTTTTTATATCGCGAAGGTCGCGATTGCCCCATCATTTCGGCTATTTTCGCGGTGCCCAATCATTTCGGCTATTTTCGCGGTGCCCAATCATTTCGGCTATTTGTTTTATTCTTACTCGCTATTTTTTATTGCGAGTTGCCCAATCATTTCGGCTGTTTATTTTATATTTACTTGCTGTTTTTTTTATTGCGAGTTGCCCCATCATTTCGGCTGTTTATTTTATATTTACTCGCTGTTTTTTTTATTGCGAGTTGCCCCATCATTTCGGCTGTTTATTTTATATTTACTCGCTGTTTTTTTATTGTGAGTTGCCCCATCATTTCGGCTATCTTGCATGCATACATTTTTACTTGCTGATTTTGTTGCAAGTTGCCCCATCATTTCGGCTATTTCATATGCATTTTTAGCTCGCTGATTTTTTATCACGAGCGTGGAACTTAGAACTTGGTGCCAATCTCAGCATCGGCATCGCTACAACTGGAATATTACCAGGAGCGAATCATCATTTGCCATGGAAGGACTCGAAATTTGATACCGTTTTAGGCATCAGCATCGCTACAACTGGGATGTTGCCAGGAGCGAATCATCATTTGCCTCTGTCGATGTCGAACAAAGGTGGCTTAGCGGACAGGGTTAGGATCCCGTCGACTAAGGCTTTTGACTTCATGAGCCGTAAGAGTCTCACAAAGGTATTTCTCCCTACAAGTCATGAGGATCTCGTAGGTGTGTTTTCTCCTTAGGGATCGTGAGGATTCCTAAGTGCATGTCCCTCTGTAAGTCGTAAGGATCTTATAAAAGGGTTTTCTCCTTATAAGTCGAGAGGATTTACAAAGGTTGTTCACCATATGGACATATCCCTAGTCACGGGTGTGACTTGGTTAGGGAAATGTTTGTTCGTTCCTATGGATTGTATACAAGGGTTAGTATTGAGCCACTTGTAGGGCAATGGTGGAAGGTTGTGGGAGTTGCTTAAGAACGGGTTCAGGTCTTTATAACTTAAGACTTTCAAATCTTATGAGCCGTGAGGGTCCCATAAGAGGGTTCTCCTTACGAGTCGTGAGGATCTCGCAAGTGTAATTTCTCCTTAGGAACTGTGAGGATCCCTAAGTGTGTTGCTCCCTTGTGAGTCGTAAGGATCTCACGCGGGTGGTTTCTCCTTATAAGGTCGAGAGGACCTTGTAAGTGTCTTTCAACGAGGTTGCGCCCTTTCGGGTTTTCATAAACACTCGCCGGTAGCCCTGCTGTTTTTACTCACGGAGCCCTTTCGGGTTTTCATCCGTGCCCATTTTGCTTATGGACATACCGTTTTTTTTACGAGGTCGCGGCCTTTCGGGTTTTCACGAGCACTCGCCGGTAGCCCTGCTGTTTTTACTCACGGAGCCCTTTCGAGTTTTCATCCATGCCCGTTTTGCTTATGGACATACCGTTCTTATCATTATTTTAGTTTATTATTCTTTTTATTCTTTTTTTTTTCTCGTCAGCCTGAGGATGCTGTGGTAGTAGTTTAAAGACGTTTCGGTCGTTTGCAAGTTTTAGGACATTGCGGTCCATCATTAGTTTAGGGACGTTTTGGTTCGTCGTCGCCGTATCTGAGGCGAATCTCTAGTTTACTGACTTTTCGGTCTATGGGGCTTTCCCTATGAATGAGCATGATGCCCCCTGCGTATCCATCTTTCTCGGAGCGTGCGGTTGTGGCGGGCTCACCTTCCAGTTTTCGGACAACGCGAACTTGCCCTGTTGGTATTGGTCTTCAACCCAGTTCTTGAAGACGTAGCAATCCTCGATCAGATGACCTACCGTTTGGTGGTAAGGGTAATAATTGAGAGCGTTAACATCTCCTGGCCGTAACGGACGTTTTGGACTCGGCAGATTGATGAGTCTGTCATGTACTGCCAGCTTGAATAGTCCCCTTGTTTTATCTTGCGGAAACGAGTAAGGACGTTTTAACTTCTCCTGGAGGGGTTGCCGCTTGTTGTTTCGGCAAACGAACGGTCTAGGGCCACTCGATTGCTGTTGAGTATTGGCTACGAAGGTCATTTTCCCCTTTCCTTTATCCTTTTTGCTCGCTCCTTTGTCCGCGGGGCCGAGATTCCTTTCGAGTAGCGGGCGATTGCTCGACTGAATGTTCTCGCAACTCCTTAATTCTTTCCTTTTTGAAATGGATTCCTTGAGGAGAGGGTTGAGGGCAACTTCTTCGTCAGAGTCGCTTCCAAAGGTGATAATTTGCGATCCCTTGGAGTCGGCTATATGACAGTCGGCGGCGGCTCTTTTGCGCTCATCTATCACATTTTTCTGATGTCTACGGGCTTCCAACTTTGTCTTGTTGAAGTGTTGCTTTTGAACGACGTATCCTTGCCACCAACACTTAAAGGAGTCGCAGTCTTCGGTAGGATGGATGATCTTCTGATGATATAAGCAGAAGTTAGGATGCATCTCTACTCCACCGAGAGTATTTTCTTTAGAGGGCGGTCGCTTCATTCCCACTGATAGGGCTTTGGCGAACCTTTTCCTCGTCTTGAATTTGTTTTTATCCGCAGCGGATGACTTTTGATTTGACGAAAGTGCCTCGACTCTTTGGTCTAGTTAGCGGTGTTTGGCTCCTTCCAGTATGGCCATCTCACGCTCTTGATTGGCTTTAACTTTTAGACGGATCTCATTCAGGAAGGCATCGATCAACTCGTCTGACAGCCGCGGAATTTCTGGTTCAGGGTTCGTCCTTGGTTCCTCGGCGCAAGGAGCATCTTTATCATCCACCAATGAATGAGAGATCACGTGACAAGTCATTATGCAGTCTTCAGATTCATCTGATGAGTCTTCTCCATCGTTTTCGTCCTCAACAAAAGAACAGGCTGCCCCCATCATGTCCGTCTTCTTTGGAGAGTGCGGCTGTGGTGGGTTCACCTTCCAGTTTTCATACAGCGCGAACTTGCCCTGTAGGTACTGATCCTCGATCCATCCCTTAAAGACGAAACAGTCCTCGATCGGGTGACTTACCGTTTGGTGGTAAGGGCAAAAATTGGGATTATTGAGATCGCCTGGCTGCGACAGACGTTTTGGACTCGGCAGATTGATGAGTCTGTTGCGTACTGCCAGCTCGAACAGTCTTCTCGTTTTATTCTGAGGAAACGAATAAGGACGTCCCAGTCTCTCTTTGAGGGATGGGCGTGGACGGACGTTATTTTGGCGAACAACCGGTTTTGAGTTGCTTGGTTATTGTTGAGCATTGGCGGCGACGATCGCTTTTCCTTTTCCTTTCTCATTTCGAGAATCTGGTTTTGGAGGGGACGGTCCATGGCCCATCTGGTCCATTTGGGCTAACTTGTCGATCAGGGCCTGGAAGGTGGTCGGCCTGAAGAACATCATGGATTGCGAGATGGTCGCTTGTGGATCAAGAGTGCCCACAAACATGCCTACCACAGGTGCCTCTTCTATGCGTTGTTCGCATTTTGACCATAGGTTCAGCCATCGTGTTGCGTATTGGACCCATGTTTCGCCTGGCCTTATCCTGGCATTTATCAGTGCTGTTATCGGGATGCGTTCACTAGCACTCGCGAATCTTTGTGTGAACAATAGCTCCATCTCTGTAAATGTTTTGACAGAGTCGTTAGGTAGCTCCAAATACCATTCAAAGGCTGTTTCTGCTAAGCTGCCAACGAATTGGCGTAGCAACAATTTGTCATCGCCTCCAGTATTGCCGCATAGGGCCCTGAATTGAGCGACATGCTGATGCGGATTCCCTGTCCCTTTATATACGTGGAACTTAGGGATCGTATATCCCGGCGGGTAACTGATTTAGTCATACCAGCCCGGGTACGGTCGCCCCGTTTTTATGACCTGACGGGCTGCTTCGGTCACCTGATGAACTCGAATCTGCTAAGCTATATATTCGTCCAGATCAGCTTTGGAGATTGCCTCCTCTTTGGCTGTTGACAGAGCCGGTGGAGGATTTGACATTTCCCCCCTATCGTCTTCGAGGACGATCGGGGGATCTTCAGCAGGAGGGTCTTGTTGAATCATCATGCCCACCATGTCCTGGAACAGGAGGGCCATTTTCTTTATGCTAGCTGCTTGTTCCGCAGCTTCTTTATCCTTCTTCTCCAGTATGCGACGAAGGAATTCGGCGTCAGTTTCTTGTTCCTGACGTTCATCCGAGGACGTTTCAGGGGTTTCTTTTGGCCCAGTGAGTGCGGCCATCACAGTCATCATCTCCTGGAGCTTTTGCTGTTGCTCCTGAGCCTTGGTCACTGACGGTGTAAACGGTCTATGACCTGTGGATGCACGGCCGTCCTCCTTTCCAGAAGCCATATAAACAGTGTGCACCACCGTGCCCTCAGACTTGGGGCGTTTGTGTTCAGCGCTTTTACGGCTCGCCTTGTTCACAGGGGCTTTTTGCGACCTCTTTTTCTTTTGAGTGATTAACGTTGAGGGTGTCGTTGCAGTGGGCACCCAAGTAACCGTTGCCTTTTGTGGCTTGACGAAGTAATTCTTCTCCTGCCGAACCTTCATCTTTTTCTGTCGGCGGAGATAGTCTTGATCCATTACGGAGTTTTGGACTTGACGCCAGACCTTGTAAATTTTCGAGGTCAGCCACTGAGGAGGCTGCTCCAGCTTCACCTTTGGGGAATTATTCACAGGTGTAGGAGATCTTTTCAATACTGCAGTTGGCGAGTTTTTGCGCACCCTGTTGAGCAGTTCAAAGCTGTTCTCGGTCGGAACAGCAGCGTTAATTTCCACCATCGGAGCTGGCGGAGTGAATCCAGAGGGAGAGCTGCCCCCAACCTTCCGTACTCGGTGCCAGTGACGACGGCGAGCATGTCGTGCGATTGGAGTTGGTTTAGCCATAGGGGTGGCCTCCTCATGCCCCCTGTGTTGGTCAGAGTTTGCTGGTGTCAGCCTTTTAAAGACCGACGTCCGTTGAACGGGGACGGCCAACCTATCAAAAGCGGACTTCCGAGTAGAGGAATTGGTGATTTCGCCTGGAACGGGAGCAGGGATGGCTATCCACTTCGGGATAACATTTTCTGGTATTGTGGGCTTCTTCATGGGCCCGTTGGAGCTCTGGCCTAGTCTGCTAAAAACTGAGGCAGTGGAGTTGGGCGACCCGTTGAGAGGGGCCGCGGCAGCGTTAAGTCGATCAAAGACCGACTTCTTTGGGGCTTCTTGAAACGTCATTGGGGCATTGAAGCTCATCAGTGGGAGCATGGTCCCGAAGAATAGCCCAGTGGTGGCTTGAGTTACCTGCTCCACTGGCATCTCGAAAAGGGAGGCCGCTTGGGGCCCATAAGTCACTCCTCCAGCATGGACGGAGCGAGAGTTGCAGTTGCAGGCAGTGCAGTTTGAAGCCATTGACCTCCTGTTTTGTGCACGGAGCAAGACACCAAATCTTAGTACCTCGAATCCACAGGCAACCATAGCAAACCGCGATTTGTTCGCGAACAAGACACACGAAGTGTGGAGTGGAAAGAGGAAGAGGTCCCACCGGGCATGCCATAATCTGTTCCCCTCCGAATGGCGGCTCGTAGACCTGGGCGTCTAGGCCTGAGATTCGGGGCAGATGCTATTTGGTTTTATCTGTCCACCTTTCCAAAGATGTCAAGTTGATTTATGACACCGTGTATCGGAGGTTTAGACGGATGCGACCGATGTAGCAGACTTCGTCAGATTCCCCCTCGCTTGAGGGGTTTTTGATTGTGGGGACGCTCTTCCCTGCAGGCGCAATCCCCTGCAGTTAATTACGCTACCGCATCACGGTAACAACTTTCTCCTTCTCCAGAATTTCACTTCATGTCGTGGGTGTTTGTTTTGTTTGTGGTTGCCCGTGGATTGTATACGGAGACTATTTATTTCGTCGCTCGTAGGACGTGGATTAGTCCAAATCCGTACTTTCTTAGATTTGGGTTTGGTGTTTTTAGTTTAAGGATACGTTAGCCGTATTGAGGCTAAGATCAACTTAAACGTTCGTTAAGGATACGTTAGTCCTGTTTGAGACTAAGATCAACTTAACGTGGTGATCCATTTATTATATGGCCGTCAGGGCTCGTCACCTCTCTGATGTCGTTGAAGAATTACAACGATAGGTGTCAGAGGAGTTCAGAGATGTACCCTTGAACCAAAGTTGATTTGGAGTTTTATAGTCCGTTTGAATGTTTAAGGATACATCAGCCGTGTTTGGGGCTAAGATCAACTTAAATGGGACCGTTTAGATCCGGCAAAAGAGCATTTGGGCTCTATTGTTCCAGTTTAGGGACGTGGTGGTCTTGTTCCCCTCCGAATGGACGGCGCGACATGGCGTCTCGCCTGAGATTCGGGGCAGATGCTAATTGGTGCTATCCGTCCACCTCTCCGAAGATGCCAAGTTGATTTATGGCACCATGTATCGAAGGTTTAAACGGATGCGTCCGATGTAGCAGACTTCGTCAGATTCCCCCTCGTTTGAGGGGTTTTTTGATTGTGGGGACGCTCTTCCCTGCAGGCGCAAGCCCCTGCAGTTAATTACGCTACCGCATTGCGGTAACAACTTTCTCCTTCTCCAGATGGTCACTTCGTGTCGTGGGTGTTTGTTTTGTATTTTGTTGCCCGTGGATTGTTTACGGAGACTGAGTGATGTCGTCGCCCGTAGGGCGTGGACTAGTCCAAATCCGTATTATCTTAGATTTGGGTTTGGGGGTTTGGTTTGAGGATACGTTAGCCATATTTGAGGCTAAGATCAACTCAAACGTTTGTTAAGGATACGTTAGTCCAGTTTGAGACTAAGATCAACTTAACGGGATCGTTTAGATCCGACCAAAAGAGCGTTTGGGCTCTAATGTTCCAGTTTAGGGACATAGTGGTCCATCGTATGTATAGCCGTCGGGACCCATCACCTCTCTGACGACGTTGAAGGATTACAACGTCGGATGTCAGAGGAGTTCAGGGATGTACCCTCGAGCCAGAGTTAATTGGGGGGATTCATAGTCCAGTCTGTTTGAAGGTTTAAGGATACGTTAGCCATCTTTGAGGCTAAGATCAACTTAAACGGGACCGTTTAGATCCAACAAAAGAGCATACGGGGCTCTATTGTTCTAGTTTAAGGACATTGCGGTCCATGGGTAGTTTAAGGACATTGCGGTCCATGGGTAGTTTAAGGACATTGCGGTCCATTGTTAGTTTTAAGACATCTCGGTCAAGGTTAAGGACGTCGTAGTCCATGGGTTTAAGGACCCCACAGTCCATTGTTAGTTTTAAGACATCTCGGTCAAGGTTAAGGACGTCGTAGTCCATGGGTTTAAGGACCCCACAGTCCAGTATGTGCTCTGGATGCTTCACACGGGTTCACTGCCGTGCTTGGCGAGGACCAGGCTCCGCTCTGGACGTTTTCCACGGGGTCAAAGAGTGACATTATCCGCGTTCCACGTAAACAGGAATTTTGCATTAGACGCGGGTTTAAGGACCCCGCAGTCCGTATTAATGTGTGGTCGTCGGGACCCGTCACCTCTTTGAAGACATTGAGGGATTACAATGCCAAGTATCAAAGGAGTGAAGAGATGTACCCTAGAACCGGAGTGGATTAAATAGTCCTTGGCCCAATTTGGGGTCAAGACGAATTAATTATGTTATGAGTCCATTGGCCCAGTTAATCACAAATTGAGGACTTATGGCCATCTTGGGCTAAGTCCAATCAGGAGAGGCTTTGCCTCTATCCATTTAGGCCAATTGGGCCAGAGCCTAGTGTTAAATACTACAGAGCAGTCAGTGTTGAACACTGGGAATGAGGTTGACATGTTAGTGTTTAACACTAAGAGATAATTGGTGTTAAACACCAGCAACAAGGCTTTTCAAATTAGTGTTAAACACTAAAACAGATCAGTGTTGAACACTGCAGATAAAGCTTTTTAATTAGTGTTGAACACTAAGGCCCAACAGTGTTTTAACACTGGGTTCGAGAGTTTTAACTTAGTGTTAAACACTAAGGCAAGAGGGGTCACGTGGCAACACGTGAGAGCGCCCTCCCTTCATGTACTCTGCTGAGATCATCGCGTCTTTCAGAGCGTCACGTGCCATCACGTGACGGGTATTCAAATGCCTATGTATTAGAGCTTCTGCCGAAGGTCACGTGGGTCACGTGGGGTGCTGCCTCAAAGGGGCTTTCTGTAGATCTCTTGGGGGGGTCACGTGGTAACACGTGACCCTGCCTCTATGTATTTTGTTTAGAGGCTTTGTTAATCTTTTTTTAGGAATTAAATTCCTCGAGCTTTAAATTTCAGAGGAATTAAATTCCTACTTCTTTTTGAAGGTTTATATTCTGAATAGAGTTGGACTCTGAATCTTCCGTAGGAATTAAATTCCTCGTATATGTGAAGGACTGAATAGGGTTAAACCCTAATAAAAGCTTTTAAGGAATTGAATTCCCATTCCCTGTTAAATGATGATTAAGGGAATTAAATTCCCGTTGTTTCAACAGAACTAAGTTCTTAATTAGGGTTAAACCCTGTTTCTTTTTGTTCTGAAAGAATTAAATTCCCATGATACAGGGTCAAGCCCTAATTTTATTTGAAAGGAATTAAATTCCTATAGTTCTGTGAGAATTAAATTCTCGTGATTGCATTCCCTCTCTATGTTTTGGATCTGCATGGCAGGATCTCGACCCATTGAGAATTAAATTCTCAACCTCAAGGGGAGATGTGCACTTTGCAGATCCTCTATCAAAGAGAGAAGAAATATGTTCTTCTGTTTTATATATCAGAGTTAAACTCTGTGGAGAATTAAATTCTCTTTTTCTTTCAAGGAGCTTTTCCCTTTCTTACCTAGGGTTTTTGCAGAAGATCCAAGTCTTTTCAAAGTATCAAAGCTCTCCTCCTTTTCTTTTTTCTTCCCTGCGTATGTATATTTTTTGTGTCTCTTGGCTCCTATTTATAGGAGAAGCAGCGAATCAATCAGTTTTTGACGAATTTTCATGAGAGATTTGATTTGCATCCATCATTCGTTTTGGACCTTTGGATTATTAGGTGAATTTATTCACCATTGGATTTCAAATCCAGGGATTTTTCCTTTGTTGTTTCGATTAGATTTAAAGGGGAAATCTTTCCAAACCCGAGATTTTCCCATAGATAGATGATATTTCATCACCTCTGAATCTTTAATTTGATTGGTTCTAGATAGCCGCTTTCCTTTGGAAAGATTTGAATTTCTTTCAGAATTTAATTCTGTTGACAAAATGGGCTTTGAAAGCCGGTCACGTGTGACCACGTGACCCATGGTTACGTGTGAGCACGTGACCCACTTTGGAATGAGCCTTTTCCTTTCTTTTGCGCTCTGTCTTCTGATCGTTGCTTAACCGTCACGTGCCACCACGTGACCCCTGGTCACGTGTGAGCACGTGACCCTTGTCTGGAGCCTCTTTCCTTGGTTCAACTGGAGAACGAATCTGCTGCTTTGAACGTCACATGCCAACACGTGACCCTGGTCACATGGGAGCACGTGACCTCTTCTGAAGCCTTTTTCTTGACTTGATCAGGGAACCGATTTGCCTTTGACACTTGCATTTAAATGTCATGTGTCGCCACGTGACCCTGGTCACGTGGGAGCACGTGACTCTTTCTGAAGCCCCTTTTCTTCAACGTAGTCAGGAAACTGGACTTGCCCTGATGATGCTTTTAGGTGTCACGTGCCAACACGTGACCGCTAGTCACGTATAAGCACGTGACCCTCTTCTGAAGCTTTTCCCAGAAACTTTCCTGATCAGGAAACAAATGCCCCCACAGCGTTGTTCTCACGTGTCTGCACGTGAGTGCAACGCTGTTACCCCTTGTGACCGTTGGATTCCTCTAGGGATCTGGGGAGACGAAACGTTTTCATTGTCTTCTATAAATACCTCTGTCTCTTCATAGGAGCCTTCACTTTGCTCGTCTTCTTCTGTTGAGAATTCTTTCCTTGAGAATTTAATTCTCGCTTCTTCCAGAGCTTAGTTCTCTGTCTTAAAATATTTTCAGAGTTTAACTCTGTTTTAAAGGGATTCTTCCTCCTCAGGTAATGGTAATCGAAGCACCTTCGTTTTGACAAAACTCTCTGGATTTTAAATCCAGATCAAGGGTTTCACAAAGAACCCATTTTTCTTCAAGTACTTTAACCAAAATATGAGACCACTTAACTTCCCACAGTAGATCGCTTAGGGTTCAGATGATCCCTTAGGGAGATGATGATGGCGGTTCAAACCCATGGAATTTAATTCCATCCAAAAATGTTTCTGGGAATTTAATTCCCTTTTCTTAATAAGGAATTTAATTCCCATGAAGGACTTGATTTCTTCACACGGAGGCTTCCTGAGGTCTCTTGGCCCTAGGTTGTTCTTCCTGCAATTAATGCAATGGGGGCTTTGTAATGATGTCTTTTTGTGGGAATTTAATTCCTTTGATTTCATTGGATTCACTGTAGAGCCCGAGACAGATCCTGTTGGGGGGATGTGCATGGTCATCATTCTTTATTAAATGAGGATATTCCCTTTGTTTTATTGTAACTATTTGGCCTCATTATTAATGAGCCGTCATCCGGATTCTGTGGGGCCCATGTGTTTCGTAGCCAATGGTCTCAGAAAACTCTGCTGTTGCTTTCTTTAGCTAGTCTTCATGTTCATGCATGAATATATATCGCTGACTTTCCTTTTAACGGTCTTCTTTTATTGGATTTCAGGTGCGATGGCTTCTGCTCCACGCTTTCCCTTTTCTCGCTCGGAGGCGGCTTTTCCTCAGTCGCCGTCTGATGAGGAAGCGATGGCGATGATTCGGGCCCATGACCCGAACTGCACTAACCTTCTTCAGTGGGGATCTTGGTATAGTCAGATTATTCAGGGTCGTCGGAGTTTTCTCTGCATGGTGCCAACGGAGCCCACTTTCCCCTTTTTACCGATGGATCCTCCAAGGACAGCTTTTGCTGTGGAAATGCCCAACTGGACTCCAACGGGGAGGCTGGAGCCTTCGACGACCGGCATACCGAATCATCCGATCCCGGCCATAGACATCTTGGGACGGCGTATCTGCCAGGGTGAGGCCTACCCGTGGGGGCAAATTTATAAGATAGGGCTCACTCCTAGGCATCCTACGGGCTACCTTCTCTGGGCTCGTTACATCCTTTCTGCCCATCGGGCGCGGTTGCAGAAAGTCGGGCTTTATCAGGCCATATACGCGTCACTCTTTCATTATAAGTCCCCGCATGCCTGGTGGGTTAAGGCGTTTTTAAACCAATGGAATCTTCCTACCAACACTTTCATCCTAGGAGATCGTGAGGTCTCGATCTCTCTTGCAGAGTTTTATGAAATCTCGGGATTGCCAATCAGGGGTGCACTGTATGAGGAGTTATTGCCTCCTGACGAGTATGTCTTTGAGCCCGAGTCTGCACCGGTTGACGGCCTGTCTGCTGAGAATGCTGTTCGCCATAAGCGCCCCAGTTTAATTAAGGCCCTAGGCATCTTCGACCGATTATTCACCGAGTCCGAGGAGCAGGGTGTCACTTTCAAGAGCTTCATTGCTTGTTTCCTTCGTAAGGACGCCTTATCAAAGACAGCCCCGAAGTTTGCCAACATTGGGGACCCCTTTGGGTTCGGTCCGAAGAGGTTGCCGACCAACGAGTCAGATTTACCTCAATATTACATCCCTATTATATCGCCGATATCTTTTGAATCCATTGCTGTCCCGGGCATGGACGAGGAGACGTTCTTTGTGGGGTTTGTTAGCGTCTGGCTTAGTTGGTTCGTTATCCCCATGCATCGCCGCTTCATGAGAGCCTCGGTCATCTACCCGGCTCATCGTATTGCTGAGGGGATGCGGTTGGCCATCGGCATCCCGGCCTTGGCGCACCTCTATAATGGATTGGGCACCGCAGCTAATACCTCTACTCCTGGCGTGGACGTAATGAACTTTTCGCTTCATTATTTCACGTCGTGGATCGAAATGCATGTGCTGGGGTCTTTTGCTATGCATCAGAGGCCCGCCTTTTACGACGCCTATCCCTTCCCGCGACTTATGCGACTGGTGGGTGCTTCTGCTGCCGACCCGACTCAATTTGGGGCCATTCGGGTGCTGATTTCTCCTCATGCCACCGCTGGCGGGTTGGTTTTTAATGATCGGGTTTTGTCTACTCCTTCGGGTCCCGTTCAACAACTCTGGGACCAATCGAAAGACAACGCACCTTCTCTGAAGCCCCGGGAGGCCACACATTTGTATGCAATTAGACCGGGCTACTTGGTGTTTCGCCAGGACAGTGCGGCTCTTTTTATGCGGTACAATCCGCATCGATTTGCCCGGCAGCTTGGATACGACCAGGGCGTTCCTTTTGAGGCTTTTATAGTCGCCCCGATCCCTTCGCTTGATGCTGTTCGCGATGCCGCTCATCATTTCATGAGGCTGAACACCGGCTCTCATTTCATGGTCCCTGAAGCCGAGTACATGCCCCGATGTGTAGGTGCATTTACGGGCTGGTATCTTCATCGGATCAGTCCGATTATTCTTGAAGAAAGAAGGGTGCTTCTTGGTCACGACGCCCCTCCTCGGGTTTCGGGGGCTACGCTACGGCCGAGGGCTCCGGTCCGCTTCCCTTTGAGGGAAATCGGCACCGCACTCATTCCGGGGGAGTCAGGGGTGGACCTTACTCCAACAGCTGGTATGCCCTTGGGTTCCCAATCGCGGGGTAAACGGGCCCCAATAGTAGCACCCCTGCCGGTGGCGGCGCCGCCTCCTGTGGTGTCGACAATGGCGATGTCATCCTCGGTTGTGGCACCGAGCGAGAGTAACAGGGATGAGGGCGCCGAGGGCGATGTGGGCCAGCGCCGCCCTAAGGCTTCGCGAGGGAGGAAGCGGTCGTCCTCAGCGACCAACTCTGGGTCTAAATGGCGGAGGAAAGCGGCTACTGCCCCGCTTGATTCCGTGGTGGAGTCTGAGCCTATCCTTGAAGACGAACCATTGGCCCTATAAGGGTCAGACGCTGGACTTCTCTTCCCGAGTTCAGCTGATGAGGAGGCTGCACAGTTGGCCGCGGCCATACGGCGCTCAAAAGACGCGTCTCATAACGCCAAGGTTCCGAAGAAGTCTTACCCCGCTGTAATCTTCTACGAAGACCCTTCGTGGATTCGGCGGCGATTTATCGGCCCTTTGGAGGAATGGGAGGAAAGGGATTTGAAGCAGGCCGGTTCAGAAGACGCAGCTGATGCACTCTCTTTGTGGACCGGCGGTCATGAGTCTACTCTTGAACCCCGGCGAGCCCACCTCCTTGAGAAGGAGTAGCGGCTTGAAGAAGCCATATTGAGGGCTTCTTTGCGTATAGGTACGTTGTGCTTCCTTTGTAGTCTCTCCGATTATTTATGCCTGTGCATATATATCATTATTCTTATTTGAATCGTGCAGAGTCTTCGATGCTGGGGGAGCTCCCTACGGGCCCATTAAAGCTAAAGCCCGCCAAAATTCTCAATGAGTCCTTGTTGGATGTGGAGGGGACTGGCGAGGCTGCTCCTCTCATGGTGAAACTTCCAGCGGCGGTTCTTGATCAGGGAGTGCTTGCCACTTCGGGGGAGGCTCCTTTGGAGACCGCCGCCCCAATGACTCTTACCGAGGGCGGCCCAAAGGCTGGGAGCGAGGTAGTCGGGACTACCCTCCCTTTGTTGGAGCCTGAGGTCATGGCGGAGACCGTTGAAGCTGCTATCCCCCCGGCTCAGGATGGGAGGAGTGTTGAAGGTATCCCTCTGTGTTTTAATTTAGCAGCCCCTTCATAGTCTGAACTCTTTTATCTTTCTCAGAATTGCGCGGTTTGGCGGCCACGATCGCGGATCTGTCGCCTCGACAGTCATTTCAGCGTTTATTGGAGATGGCAGCTCCGCAGGCGATCTCCCCTCAACGCATTGTCCTCTCGTCTGGGCAAGGTTGGTGTCGTCCATCCCTTTTCATAGCATCGTCGTTATTTTGCGTACTGACATTGATGTTTTCTACAGTTCTGGAAGCCGATGATGAGGTCGAGTTTCTCGAAGGGCCAGGGGAGCGTTCAGCTCCTACTTGCACGACTGTCGGTGAGTAACATCTCATTGCATTCTCACTCGTTCTTTGATTAAGAATTTTGCTGACGTCTTCCAAATTTGAACAGCTCTGCCAGTCTCCACGGCGTTGGAGTCGCGCATCGTGATGCCACCCGGACCTTATGCCTTGCGGGCTTCAGAACGCTTGGCCCAATTAAGCCTCGTCTCCTTGTCGTCTCTGATCGAGGAGCTTCGTGCTGGCAGCACGACCACGGCTGAAGCATTCGCTGACGAGGCTAACGGTTCTCTTCCTTTTCTTGCCACCTACCACAGCGAAGAGGTGGTGCGAGTCTGGGTGGAGTTCTGCCGGCGAGTGGAGGCTTGCCTGCACGCTCTCGAGTGTTCTCGCCTTTCCTCGGAGGCCGTGGCTGCAAAGGCGGAGTTACGAGGGCTGATAGCACGGTGCGCGGCTAACATGACGTCATGTGAGAAGAGGCTCGGTCGCAAGTTCTCGGAAAGGGAGCTAGCCTCCAAGGCGCTGAGCGAGCTTCAAGCCAATCTCACAGCCAGGGCCAACAAGGCGTATGAACTCTGGCGGGTGCTTCAGGAGTCCATCAAAGAGGTGGTGGCTCTCGACAAAGCTGCCACGTTCACTCGTGAGAGGGTTGAGGCTTATAAGGCCACTGAGAAAGAGCTTGAAGCCCGGCTCGCTTCGTATCAGGCTCAGCAAGCTCAAGCGGAGGCTCGTCTTCTGGAGATCTTGCGTCATGAAGCCGTGGTCCAACAAAAGCAGGATGAGCTGACCAAGTTGCTGAATCGCCCGCCGGCCTGAAACATTTGTATCTTTTTCTTCCTTTTTGTACATACTCATGGATGAGAGTATTTTCTTTTTGTTTCTTTCATGAATTGTACTTTGCACCCATTTTGGTTTATGAATAAAAGATACATTTTTCTTCTCAATGATGTGTCCTCTTTTCATCGAATGTATTCTGCGGATATTCTACCTCGATCTTCTTGCAGGACAGCGATGGCTCAGGATTCAGGGTTAAGATCTGCTTCCTAAGGCTCTTGCATTTTACGAGCCGTGAGGGTCTCATAAAGGGTTTTTCTCCCTACAGGTCGAGAGGATCCCATAGGTGTGAGTTCTTCTTAAAGATCGTGAGGATCCTTAAGCGGGTTTTCCCTTGAGAGTCGTAAGGATCTCACAAGAGAGTTTTTCTTCCTTACAGGTCGTGAGGGCCTGCAAGTGTTGGATGCGGTCACCCTTGTCCGTGTTTTACGGAGTCGGGAGTTTCTCAAGGTATCGTAGTTTAAAGACGTCACGGTCAAGGTTAAGGACCTCATAGTCCGTGGATTTAAGGACTCCACAGTCCGCTGTTAGTTTTAAGACATCACGGTCAAGGTTAAGGACCTCATAGTCCGTGGATTTAGGGACTCCACAGTCCGCTGTTAGTTTTAAGACATCACGGTCAAGGTTAAGGACCTCATAGTCCATGGATTTAGGGACTCCACAGTCCGGTGTTTGGTTGCAGGGACCCGTCACCTCTTTGAAGACGTTGAGGAATTACAACGCCGGGCATCAAAGGAGTGAAGAGATGTACCCTTAAACCAAGGCAAAGTCTGTAGGGAATCGGGGTGATTGATCGTTAGTTTTAAGACATCACGGTCGAGGTTAAGGACGTCATAGTCCGTGGATTTTAAGGACTCCACAGTCCGGTATTTGCTCTGGATGCTTCACACGGGTTCGCTGCCGCGCTTGGCGAGGACCAGGCTCCGCTCTGGACGTTTTCCACGGGGTCAAAGAGTGACATTATCCGCGTTCCACGTAACCAGGAATTTTGCACTAGATGCTTCACACGGGTTCACTGCCGCGTTAGGCGAGGACTAGGCTCCGCTCTGGATGCTTCGCACGGGTTCACTGCCATGCTCTGCGAGGACCAGGATCCGCTCTGGACGTTTTCCACGGGGTCAAAGAGTGACATTATCCGCGTTCCACGTGACCAGGAATTTTGCACTAGATGCTTCACACGGGTTCACTGCCGCGTTAGGCGAGGACTAGGCTCCGCTCTGGATGCTTCGCACGGGTTCACTGCCATGCTCTGCGAGGACCAGGATCCGCTCTGGACGTTTTCCACAGGGTCAAAGAGTGACGTTATCCGCGTTCCACGTGACCAGGAATTTTGCACTAGATGCTTCACACGGGTTCACTGCCGCGTTAGGCGAGGACTAGGCTCCGCTCTGGATGCTTCGCACGGGTTCACTGCCATGCTCTGCGAGGACCAGGATCCGCTCTGGACGTTTTCCATAGGGTCAGAGGGTGACATTATCCGCGTTCCACGTGACCAGGAATTTTGCACTAGATGCTTCACACGGGTTCACTGCCGCGTTAGGCGAGGACTAGGCTCCGCTCTGGATGCTTCGCACGGGTTCACTGCCATGCTCTGCGAGGACCAGGATCCACTCTGGACGTTTTCCACGGGGTCAAAGAGTGACATTATCCGCGTTCCACGTGACCAGAAATTTTGCACTAGATGCTTCACACGGGTTCACTACCGCGTTAGGCGAGGACTAGGCTCCGCTCTGAATGCTTCGCATGGGTTCACTGCCATGCTCTGCGAGGACCAGGATCCGCTCTGGACGTTTTCCACGGGGTCAGAGAGTGACATTATCCGCGTTCCACGTGACCAGGAATTTTGCACTAGATGCTTCACACGGGTTCACTGCCGCGTTAGGCGAGGACTAGGCTCCGCTCTGGATGCTTCGCACGGGTTCACTGCCATGCTCTGCGAGGACCAGGATCCGCTCTGGACGTTTTCCACGGGGTCAGAGAGTGACATTATCCGCGTTCCACGTGACCAGGAATTTTGCACTAGATGCTTCACACGGGTTCACTGCCGCGTTAGGCGAGGACTAGGCTCCGCTCTGGATGCTTCGCACGGGTTCACTGCCATGCTCTGCGAGGACCAGGATCCGCTCTGGACGTTTTCCACGGGGTCAAAAAGTGACATTATCCGCGTTCCACGTGACCAAGAATTTTATCGATTGTATCCGCATTTCACGGAATGGAGGTTCGACTCTTGGTGATATGTATATCACCGAGCCATGGAACTGGGGGTTGCCGCTGTTCCGTTTCGCTTGATGTTGTGTCTGCTGCGTCGAGATGATCTCCAGGCTATTTGTGAACCGTCGAGATTTGGCTTCCTCTCATGATGAAGCCTGGGGGAGGAGTACGACTCCTTCTCTGTTTGCGCCCCTGGATTGTATACAGGGTGTGATGGAACATCGCCTGTAAGGCATACATTTTATTTTTATTTTATTTCTTTTTCCGCGATGTTCTATCGTTTCAGCTTTTATATCGCGAAGGTCGCGATTGCCCCATCATTTCGGCTATTTTTCGCGGTGCCCAATCATTTCGGCTATTTATTTATTTTCTACTCGCTGCTTTTTATTGCGAGTTGCCCCATCATTTCGGCTATTTCATAAGCATGTGTGGCTTGCTAGCCTTTTCGCCGCAAGCTCGGATTTTGGACACCGATTTCGGCATCAGCATCGCTGCAACTGGGATGTTGCCAGGAGCGAATCATCATTTGCCTTGAAAGAACTTAGGATTTGATACCAGTTTAGGCATCAGCATCGCTGCAACTGGAATATTGCCAGGAGCGAATCATCATTTGCCTCTGTCGATGTTGAACAAAGGTGGCTTAGCAAACAGGGTTAAGGTCCTGTCGACTAAGGCTTTTGACTTCATGAGCCGTAAGGGTCTCACAAAGGTATTTCTCCCTACAAGTCGTGAGGATCTTGCAGGTGTATTTTCTCCTTAGGGATCGTGAGGATTCCTAAGTGTATGTTCCTCTGTAAGTCGTAAGGATCCTACAAGAGGGTTTTCTCCTTATGGGTCGAGAGGACCTACGAGGGTTGGACTTTGCTGGGGAAATGTTTATTCGCGCCCGTGGATTGTATACAAGGGTCAGTATTGAGCCTCTTGTAGGGCAATATCGAAGGTTGTGGAGGATTTGCTTAAGAACATGTTCAGGCTTCTGTAGCTTAAGACTTTCAAATCTCATGAGCCATGAGGGTCCCATAAGAGAATTCTCCTTACGGGTCGTGAGGATCTCGTAAGTGTATTTTCTCCTTAGGAATCGTGAGGATCCCTAAGTGTGCTGCTCCTTTGTGAGTCGTAAGGATCTCACGCAGGTGGTTTCTCCTTACAAGGTCGAGAGGACTCTGTAAGTGTCCTTTGACGAGGTTGCGCCCTTTCGGGTTTTCACAAACACTCGCCGGTAGTCCTGCTGTTTTTGCTCACGAAGCCCTTTCGGGTTTTCATCCGTGCCCACTTTGCTTTTGGACATACCGTTTTTTTTTTGTTTTTTTTTTATTCTTTTTCACTTTTTTTTTTACAAGGTCGCGCCTTTTCGGGTTTGCACGAACACTTGCCGGCAGCCCTGCTGTTTTTACTCACGGAGCCCTTTCGGGTTTTCATCCGTGCCCATTTTGCTTATGGACGTACCGTTTTTTTTTAATTCTTTTTCATATATTTTTTTTAAATTTTTTTTTCTTTCTCTCTTTTTTTTTTATCTCGTCAGCCTAAAGATGCTGCGGTAGTAGTTTCAGGGACGTTTCGGTCCGTCGTTAGTTTTAAGGACGTTTCGGTCCGTTGATAGTTTAAGGACGTTTCGGTCCGTCGATAGTTTAAGGACATTTCGGTCCGTCGTTAGTTTAAGGACATTTCGGTCCGTTATTAGTTTAAGGACATTTCGGTCCGTCGATAGTTTAAGGACGTTTCGGTCCGCCGTTAGTTTAAGGACGTTTCGGTCCGTTATTAGTTTAAGGACATTTTGGTCCGTCGATAGTTTAAGGACGTTTCGGTCCGCCGTTAGTTTAAGGACGTTTCGGTCCGTCGATATGGGAAGGCTGGCTGCTGCTTGTAAAGTCTGAACCTAGGAAGATAGTGAGCGGACATAGTCGTCGTCATCTATCATTGACCCAGGCTGTGGCTTATTAAGCATAGTATTTCTTTAAGAAGCGGCCGTTTATCGGCCTGAAAGGCCTTTCACCGTGCATGTCCATGAGTAGGTAGGCTCCACCCTGGTAGACCTTGTCTATGATGTACGGGCCTTCATAGTTTGGCTCAAATTTTCCTCGCTTGGCACGATTGGGGATCATAGGTCTTTTGACCACTAGTACGAGTTCGCCTTGGCGGAATGTCCTCGGCCTGGTCAATCTTTCGTACGAGCGCGTCATCTTTGCTTTGTAGGCCTCTAGATGTTGTTGCGCTATGAGCCGGGTTTCGTCGAGGGCATCAAGCTCCTCAAGCCGAAGGTGAGCATTTTCTTCGTTCGTCAGCTCATGGTGGACTGCTACTCGTAGAGAGGGTAACTCTATCTTAAGGGGGAGCACTGCTTCCGTCCCAAATACCAACGCGTACGGCGTTGTGTTCGTGGCCGTCTTGAATGTAGTTCGATAAGCCCAAAGGGCTTCTTGCAGCCTTTCGTGCCAGTCTCTCCTATTCCTGGAAACGGTCTTTTTTATGATCTTCGTCAAGGTCTTATTGAAGGCCTCGGCCAGACCGTTAGCTCGTGGATTGTAAACCGAAGAATATCTCCAGTCTATATTGTGCTGCTGTGCGAAGCGGCTAATCTTATGGCTTCAGTAGGCCGGCCCGTTATCGGAGATAATCCGCCGTGGAGTTCCGAACCGATAGATGACGTGCGTCTTGAAGAAATGGAGGATATTCTCCGTCTTCACTTCCCTCAGTGGTACTGCTTCTGCCCATTTGGAGAAGTAATCAGTTGTCGCCAGGATAAAACGGTGTCCCCGGGATGATGCTGGCTCAATGGGGCCGACTATGTCAGTCCCCCACATTTCGAATGGCCAACTAGCCACCGTAGGGTGCAGTGAATTCGGATGTTAGTGGATGAAGTCTCCATGAATCTGGCATGAGTGGCATTGCTTCGCGTACTCGAGGCAGTCCTGGATCATCGTGGGCCAGTAGTAACCCATCCGTTTAATTTTTAACTTCATCTTTGGGCCTGCTTGGTGAGAACCGCAAAGCCCGTCATGAACTTCCTGAATGACTCTTTCTGCTTCGTCAGGTCCTAAGCATCTCAGCCATAGAGAATCAAACGATCTTTTGTATAGAATATCGTTGACGAAAGCGAAAGATAGAGCTCGTTTCATGAGCTGATGTCTTGAGGACGCTTCTTTGGGCATTCGGTGGGACTTAAAGTAGTCTATGAAGACTTCCCTCCAGTCCTCGGCCTTCTCATGGTCTTTTATTTGTAGGGTCGTCTGCTCAATCGCTCCCTTTTCTTCGCATGATTCCGGAGATATTTCTGCCGGGGCGAGCACTCGACGGCTTTGTATCACGATTCTGACGTCATCGAGGTTCTCGTCAGCCAGTTCTTTAGCAAGTTTAGCCAACGCGTCTGCTTTGCTGTTTTCCGCGCGCGGTATGTTCTCCAAAGTATAGGAGGGAATTTGGGTCAATAGTTGTTGCACCCTTTCGCCGTACTTCACCAACTCCGGCTTGCACGTTTGGTAGTCACCATTTACTTGACTAACGACCAGCTGAGAATCCCCGTATATAAGGAGGTCTTCAATTCCCATGTCGATGGCGATCTCGAGGCCTGCTATCAGAGCTTCGTATTCGGCTTCATTGTTTGTCCTCGGCTCTGTTAAGGAGAAGGCGAAGCGCCTTATCCCTCCTTGTGGAGTTGCAAAGATGAGACCTATCCCTGATTTGATCATCGGGACACCTTGTTTCTGTTTCTTTATGGAGGATGCTCCATCGAAATAGAGTTCCCATCGGGTGCTTCCGCCGCCAATCGCATCAAATGCATGCTCGTCCGGCAAATCACAGTTCAGAGGAGAATCAGCCGGTATCGGGTGCTCGGCGAGGAAGTCGGCAATGGCCTGGCCTTTCACTGCCTTGAGAGGTTGATACGTTATCGAGAACTCCATCAATAGCAGGGCCCACTTAGCGAGTCGTCCCGTCAATATGGCTTTCGACATCAAATATTTGAGAGGGTCCACCTTCGAAATAAGAAGGACTTCATGTGCTAATGCGTAATGTCTAAGCTTTGTAATTGCGAAGATCAACGCCAAGCAGTGCTTTTCAATGGGGGAATAGTTGCTTTCTGCCCCCAGCAGCACTCGACTTAAGTAGTAGAGTGCCCTCTCTTTCCCCTGATCGTTCTCTTGTGCCCATAACGCGCCCAAGGAACCTTCGAGGGCGGTCGTATAAAGAATGAGGGGTTTTCCCTTGACCGGCGCGGCCAACACCGGAGGGTTCTGCAGGTACTGCTTGATCTCGTCTAGTGCACTTTGACATTTGTGATCCCAAACGAATGGAGTTCCCTTTTCCATCAGGTGGCTGTAAGGACGGCATTTGCCCGAAAGATTAGCGATAAACCGCCGGATGTATGCGAGCTTCCCTTGGAGAGACCGCAACTGCTTGAGGGTTCTTGGCGGAGGCATTTCCATGATCGCCTTAATCTTTGACGGATCTATTTCAATACCTCGGTGTCGAACGATGAATCCCAGGAATTTGCCCGAGGAGACTCCAAACGCGCATTTGAGGGGATTCATTTTCAAATTATATTGCCGAAGGCGTCGAAATACAGTCTCCAGATGCTTTAAATGATCTTCGTATGACATGCTCTTTACTACAAGGTCATCGATATAGCACTCGACGATATCATGTATGAGGTCGTCGAAGATTTTTGTCATGGCCCTTTGATAGGTAGCGCCGGCGTTCTTTAGACCAAAGGGCATAACCTTGTAGCAGAATATACCCAAAGGGGTTCGGAAAGCGGTATGCTTCTGGTCTTCGGGATGCATCTTTATCTGATTGTATCCTGACGAGCCGTCCATAAAGGAGAAAACCTCGTGAGTGGACGTGTTATCTATCATTAGCTCGGTTACTGGTACTGGGAAATCGTCCTTTGGACAGGCTTTATTGAGATCCCTGAAATCCACGCATATGCGTACCGTCCCATTCTTCTTCATTACCGGGACGATATTGGCGATCCAGTCGGGATACTGGACTTCTTGGATAAATCCAGAATCGATCAACTTCTTGACTTCGGCGTTGATGCTCATCTCAAGCTCGAGTCGCATCCTTCTTGGCGCCTGCTTGACTGGCTTGATATCTGGGGATATCGCTAATTTATGCACAGCAATCTCCGGATCTAATCCTGGCATCTCGGAATAGTTCCATGCGAAGCAGTCTTTATGCTGTAGAAGCACGTTCTTTAATGCAGCCACCCTCTCTTCGGATAACAGCTCGCTGACAAATGTCGGTCGCGGGTCGTCTGCCGATCCCAACTCAACCTTCTTGAGGTTATCTGCAGTAGTATGTATGCCATCTTCCAGTTCTTTCGGAGCGGGCGGAAATTCTGAGATCACCTCATCATCGCTGTTCTCAAAGCACCGGGGAAGGTCATCTACGTTCTCGGGCTCTTCTCCTAATATCGTAATCGTATAGCAAGTGCGAACCCGCTCCCCGGACTGAGATGGACCCGGTTCTGCTCTTGCGGCTTTGGGTTCATGCTTCTGCGGCGGCGTTACCTTCCAGCCGTCGGATAAAGCGAATCTGCCCCGTCGGTACTGGTCCTCGACCCTGTTCTTGAAGGTGAAGCAGTCTTCGGTAGGATGTCCTATGGCTTGGTGATAAGAGCAATAACTCGGATGAGAAGCCTTGCTAGCTTGCTCAGGATGTCTAGACTCTGGAAGCGTGATCATTTGATGTTTTATAGCGAGGTTGAGTAACCTCTCCGTCTTGTCTCGGGGGAAGGAGTAGGCTCGACTCATCTTCTTCATGAGGGACAAACCCGAGCCGCTTCTTGATTTATTTCCGTCTTTGCGTCGGGCCTTTCGTACAACGGATTGACGAGGATAAGCGTCTTTGTCTTTTGCAGCACGTTGAGATAGACGTTGCGTCCTGGCCTTCTCGTAGATGGCCATTTCGCGGTTGTGGTCTTCCCGAGCTTCCTGACCCATTTTCCTGATAGGCTTACCCATTCGTTCTTCAAACGACGGACTCGGCGCTTTAATCGCGGGGTCTAGTTTTGATGGGGGGTTGGCATCTCCTGACAGGGCGTCCTCCTCTTCGTCAAAGGTATATATAGCGTAGCTATTGTGAGCCCGTTCCCGTTTTCCGGCTCTTGCGTATCCAAGCCCGAGTGTTTCCATCTTCCCGTTGGGCAATTTGCGTTGAGTCCCGGGGACATCCCAAATCCTGTTGTAGAATCGCGCCTGCCGAACGGTCTGTTCTAAGGGTACTCCTTGGCGCTTCAATAGCTTCTTTAATCCATTTGTATAGTATCTGGGCAGACGGATGGGTTGGAGCCTGTCAAGTGTAGCATCCGCGCCATGCCAGATCTCTTTCTCTATTTTCGATTCTGAGGATCGGTAGAATAGGATCACCTTCTCGCCCCTTCGCCTGGGAGGGACGTAAAATGTTTGCAGATCCTGCACATCGTGAGCCTGAAGCGCGTCGAGATCCTTGTAGTGTTCTCGCGGTACCATGGTGATTTGCAAACTATGGTCATCGCCAGGGGGTGCTTGTATTGACAGTCGATTGGAGAACACAGCATTAACTTCATCTTCTGAATCACTTCCGAAGACCAACACGGGGGCGGGCGTCCCCAGGTTGTTGCGTTGAGATGGCCCTGCATAAACTATCTCTTCCTCTTCTTCGGTGTCGCTTCCGAAAACGGGGATGGTGGCGACGGTTTTGTTCTCCGGGTTGCGACACCTTTCCGTATCCTCGAAATCTGGCAAAAAGTACTTCGCATCTTCGTATTTGCGGACTTCGTTCACGGAAAATGGGTTTAACTCACCTGTTACGGTATACTCGAAACCATCCTTAAAGTACTTCATACACTGATGTTGTGTAGAAGGGATGATATTGTACTCGTGTAGCCAAGGACGGCCGAGCAAGGCGTTGTAGCAGGTCTTGGCGTCAATGACATGGAATTTGATGTCTGTGACGAGAAGTCCAAAGCGTAATGTTAGTATCACAGATCCGAGAGTCCGTGACGATTGTGAATCGAAACCGGAGATAGTAATTTTGTCACGAGCGAGGTGTTGCACGCTCATGCAGATTTCCTTCAATACCCGAACATTAAGGAGATTGACGGAGGATCCATTATCCACCAGAATCTTTCCTATCTTGATATCATGGCAGTATCCGGAGACATATAGGGGACGGTTGTGGTCGCACGTCCCGAGAAGGAGGTCTTCATCACCGAAAGTGATGTCGGCTGTATGCACTTCCTCCAGTTCATCCTTCATCTTTTCAGTGGCGAGGAAGGCTTGGAATTGCTCAGGTTCTTGTAACGCCTTAATTAGTGAGTCTCGCGCTTCTTTTGATAATAGGAGGGCATCGAGAATGCTAAGCTGAGAAGGTAGCTTCCTTAGGTGCGCGAGGATGTTATAGTCCACTTTACTCTTCCTAGGAGGGTCTTTGGCAGCCAGCTCTCTCATGACTTGGTCATCTAAAGTGATATCTTCAGTGACCTTTTCCTTTCCCTTATCCCTTCTATTCCCGGGCCCGAGATTCTTCTCTGGGAGTGTGCGATTGCGCAGCTGAATGTTCTCGTAGGCCTCCGATTCTTCCTCTTTCCCCAAAATGGATTCTTTAAAGAGAGGGCCCAGAGCCATTTCTTCATCAGAGTCGCTCCCAAAGGTGAGAACTTGTGACCCCCTGGCGTTAACCATGTAACAGTTGCCAGTCGTTCTGTTGTGCCCATCGACAGTACTTCTTCGCTCCCGACGGATCTTGCGTTTCATGCGCTTAACATGTTGCCGACGAGCGACATATCCTTGCCACCATATCTTAAAGGCGTCGCACTCCTCCGTGGGGTGTGAGATTTTCCGGTGATATGCGCAATAGTCAGGGTGTCTCTCCACCCCATCATGTGTGTTTCCTTCTGAGGGTGGTAGCTTCATTCCTATTGACATGGCTTTGGCAAACCTTTTCCTCGTCTTGACTATCTTCTTGTCTACTTCGGATGCCTTTTGCTCTGGCAGTGGTAGGTCAACTCTTTCGTTCAGTTGCCCGCATTTGGCTCCTTCCGATGTGGCCATTTCACGCTCCCGGTCCGCTTTACATTTTAGACGAATCTCGTCTAGAAAAGCGTCGATCATTTCATCTGTTGGCCATGCACGCTCTGGTACAGGCTCTGTCTCCAGCTTTTCAATGCCAGGAGTTTTCCCATCATCGGTAAACGAGTGGGAGATTACGTTACAACTCGCCACATATCCTTCGGATTCATCCGACGAGCTTTCTCCATCATCTCCTTCTTGAAAGATGTGGTTGAGGAACTCTTGCAGTGTGACAGGAGTTCGCGCCTTTTGATTGTATTCTTCCAGCGCGTCGATTTGCTTTTGCAAGTTCGTGTGTTTGTTTTCAAGCTTCACGGGCTTCTTGGATTTCTTCTTCTTTTTCTTCGAAGATTTTGACGGTTGGGCGTGAGTATTTGGGCCATTATCGCGAGTCTTCGTAGTTGGGCGGGGCTTCAACATCCCTTTGATAATTTAAGGTTCAAGAGGGTCCTTCCATTCGATCGCAGGGCACGCATGAAGGTCTCTCAGCATTCTTTTGGTTTTAGTTGATAGCACGACCTCCCATGGAGCTTCTTCAATAAAAGAACATGTTGCCCCCGGTGTATCCGCTTTCCTAGGAGCATGCGGCTGTGGTGGGTTCACCTTCCACTTTTCGGACAGTACAAACTTCCCCTGGAGGTACTGGTCTTCAATCCATCCTTTGAAGACGATGCAATCTTCAATCGGATGGCCTACCGTTTGATGGTAAGGGCAATAGTTAGGGTTATTCACTTCGGTGGGTTGCGGCGGTCGCCTTGGATTTGGCAGGTTTATAAGTCTGTTGCGTATTGCCAGCTCGAATAGCCGTTTCATCTTGTCCCGTGGGAACGAGTAGGGACGCTTCATCTTCTCATTATAATACCGACGTCTTTCCTCCAGTTGATCTGCCGGTTTCGGGGCGTTAGGTTGCTGTTGGGCATTCGCAACAAAGGTTGCTCTTCCTTTACCCTTGTCATTCCGAGGTTCCGACTTCGGGGTAGGTGGTCTATGACCCATCTGGTCCATCTGAGCCAACTTGTCGATCAAAGCCTGGAATGTGGTTGGCTTAAAGAACATCATAAACTGGGAAATAGTTGCGTGAGGGTCTAGAGTTCCCACGAACATGCCCACCGCAGGTGCTTCCTCAATGCGTTGCTCACATCTCGACCACAAGTTCCGCCAGCGTATAGCATACTGGACCCAGGTTTCGCCCGGTTTTACCCTGGCGTTAATAAATGCAGTTATTGGAGTGCGTTCGCTGGCACTTGCAAATCGCTGGGTGAACAACAACTCCATTTCAGCGAACGTGTTGAGAGAATCGTTCGGGAGTTCCGAATACCATTCGAACGCTGTTTCTGATAAGCTGCCCACGAACTGGCGGAGCAACAATTTATCATCACCGCCGGTGTTACCGCAGAGGGCCCGGAACTGGGCGACATGTTGATGGGGATTGCCGGTCCCCTTATACACGTGGAATTTTGGTATCGTATAGCCTTGCAGGTATTTGATTTGGTCGTACCAGCTCGGATACGGCCGCCCCGTTTTCACGACTTGACCAGCTGCCTCAGTCGCGTGATGAACCCGGATTTGCTGGGCTATGTAGTCAGCCAAGTCAGCCTTAGAGATTGCCTCCTCCTTGGCCGTTGAGAGGGCTGGTGGTGGATTTGACGTTTCTCCTCGGTCGTTTTCAAGAACGATTGGGGGATCCTCGGCGGGTAAGTCCTGCTGGATCATCATTCCTATCACATCTTGGAAGAGAAGGCCCATCCGTTGTATATTGGCCGCTTGTTCAGCAGCCTCTTTATCCCTTTTCTCCAGTGTCCGGCGAAGGAATTCAGCATCGGTTTCTTCCTCCCGGCGTGTGTCTGAGGACGTTTCTGGGTTTTCTTTTGGCCCGGTGAGCGCGGCCATAGCATTCATCATTTCTTGAAGCTTTTGTTGCTGCTCCTGGGCCTTCGTCACGGATCGGGTTAGCGGTCGGTGGCCCGTAGAAGTGCGGCTTTCCTCCTTTCCAGAGGCCATGTAAACAGTGTGCACCACCATGCCCCCAGACTTAGGGCGTCTGGGCTCAGTGCTTTTAGTCGTCGTTGCGTGTCGGGGGGTCTTCTCTGGCCTCCTCCTTTTATGAGCCATGGAGGTTGAGGGGGCCGTTGAGGTGGGCGTCCAGACAGCCTTTTGGGGTTTAGCCTGGTGACCTGCTTCCGGTTGGATTTTCGGCTTCTTGTGCTGGCGGGAGAAGTTTGGATCGATGATCGAGTCCCGGGCCTGCCGCCAAACCTTATAGATTTTGGAAGACAGCCGTTGAGGAGATCGGGGCTGTTCTGATTTTATTTCCACAACCTTTTTTAATGAGGGAGGAGACCTCTTCAGCACTGCCGTAGGAGAATTCCTTCGCACCTTATTTAGCATTTCAAAGCTGTTCCCAGTTGGAACAGCAGCATTAACTTCTGCCACCGGGGCTGGTGGAGTCAACCCGGAGGGGGAGTTGCCCCCAGCCTTCCTTACTCGGCGCCAGTGGCGACGTCGAGCGTGTCGAGCTGACGAAGTAGGGTCAGCGGTAAGAATGGTTTCGTCTTGCCCCCTGTCTGGGTGGGGGGTCGCTGTTGGTATTAGCCTGTCAAAGACCGATGTCCTTTGGGCAGCAGGAGCGGGAGCTGAAGCCGTCAATCTTGTAAAGACCGACCTTTTGGCCGGAGAAGCCGCCTTGGCGATTTCGGGGGTAGGAGCGGCCATTTTCTTAGAAGCAGCCTTCTCTGAGATTGTAGGCCCCATGATGAGTTCTCAGGATTTCTGGCCCAGTCTAGAGAAGACCGAGGCGTTGACGTTGGGCGACTTGTTGAGAGGAGCCGCGGCAGGGGTAAGACGATCAAAGACCGACTTCTTGAGAGCTTCCGTTGTCAGCACTGGAGCGGTGAAGCTTGTCGGCGGGAGCATGGTCCCAAAGAACAATCCTGTGGTGGCGCGAGTGACCTGTTCCACAGGCATTGTGAATAGCGAAGCAGCTTGGGGTCCGTAGGCTATACCTCCTGGCGGGGCAGAGCGTTGGTCGCAATTGCAGTCTGAGCAGTTGGAGAATTTCACGGAAGTAGAAGCCATCGATCCTTTGCTTTCTGCAATAAGCGAGACGCCAATTCTTAGTATCTTGAAACCCAAGGGCAACCATTAGCGAACCGCGATTGGTTCGCGAGTCACGACACACGAAGTGTGGAGTGGAAAGAGGAAAATGTCCCACCGGGCGTGCCAGAATCTGTTCCCCTCCGAATGGACGGCGCGACATGGTGTCTCGCCTGAGATTCATGGCAGATGCTAATTGGTGCTATCCGTCCACCTCTCCGAAGATGCCAAGTTGATTTATGGCACCATGTATCGAAGGTTTAAACGGATGCGTCCGATGTAGCAGACTTCGTCAGATTCCCCCTCGTTTGAGGGGTTTTTTGATTGTGGGGACGCTCTTCCCTGCAGGTGCAAGCCCCTGCAGTTAATTACGCTACCGCATTGCGGTAACAACTTTCTCCTTCTCCAGATGGTCACTTCGTGTCGTGGGTGTTTGTTTTGTATTTTGTTGCCCATGGATTGTTTACGGAGACTGAGTGATGTCGTCGCCCGTAGGGCGTGGACTAGTCCAAATCCGTATTATCTTAGATTTGGGTTTGGGGGTTTGGTTTGAGGATACGTTAGCCATATTTGAGGCTAAGATCAACTCAAACGTTTGTTAAGGATACGTTAGTCCAGTTTGAGACTAAGATCAACTTAACGGGATCGTTTAGATCCGACCAAAAGAGCGTTTGGGCTCTAATGTTCCAGTTTAGGGACATAGTGGTCCATCGTATGTATAGCCGTCGGGACCCATCACCTCTTTGACGACGTTGAAGGATTACAACGACGGATGTCAGAGGAGTTCAGGGATGTACCCTCGAGCCAGAGTTAATTGGGGGGATTCATAGTCCAGTCTGTTTGAAGGTTTAAGGATACGTTAGCCATCTTTGAGGCTAAGATCAACTTAAACGGGACCGTTTAGATCCAACAAAAGAGCATACGGGGCTCTATTGTTCTAGTTTAAGGACATTGCGGTCTATGGGTAGTTTAAGGACATTGCGGTCCATGGGTAGTTTAAGGACATTGCGGTCCATTGTTAGTTTTAAGACATCTCGGTCAAGGTTAAGGACGTCGTAGTCCATGGGTTTAAGGACCCCACAGTCCATTGTTAGTTTTAAGACATCTCGGTCAAGGTTAAGGACGTCGTAGTGCATGGGTTTAAGGACCCCACAGTCCGGTATGTGCTCTGGATGCTTCACACGGGTTCACTGCCGTGCTTGGCGAGGACCAGGCTCCGCTCTGGACGTTTTCCACGGGGTCAAAGAGTGACATTATCCGCGTTCCACGTAACCAGGAATTTTGCATTAGACGCGGGTTTAAGGACCCCGCAGTCCGTATTAATGTGTGGTCGTCGGGACCCGTCACCTCTTTGAAGACATTGAGGGATTACAATGCCAAGTATCAAAGGAGTGAAGAGATGTACCCTAGAACCGGAGTGGATTAAATAGTCCTTGGCCTAATTTGGGGTCAAGACGAATTAATTATGTTATGAGTCCATTGACCCAGTTAATCACAAATTGAGGACTTATGGCCATCTTGGGCTAAGTCCAATCAGGAGAGGCTTTGCCTCTATCCATTTAGGCCAATTGGGCCAGAGCCTAGTGTTAAACACTACAGAGCAGTCAGTGTTGAACACTGGGAATGAGGTTGACAGGTTAGTGTTTAACACTAAGAGATAATTGGTGTTAAACACCAGCAACAAGGCTTTTCAAATTAGTGTTAAACACTAAAACAGATCAGTGTTGAACACTGCAGATAAAGCTTTTTAATTAGTGTTGAACACTAAGGCCCAACAGTGTTTTAACACTGGGTTCGAGAGTTTTAACTTAGTGTTAAACACTAAGGCAAGAGGGGTCACGTGGCAACACGTGAGAGCGCCCTCCCTTCATGTACTCTGCTGAGATCATCGCCTCTTTCAGAGCGTCACGTGCCATCACGTGACGGGTATTCAAATGCCTATGTATTAGAGCTTCTGCCGAAGGTCACGTGGGTCACGTGGGGTGCTGCCTCAAAGGGGTTTTCTGTAGATCTCTTGGGGGGGTCACGTGGTAACACGTGACCCTGCCTCTATGTATTTTGTTTAGAGGCTTTGTTAATCTTTTTTCAGGAATTAAATTCCTCGAGCTTTAAATTTCAGAGGAATTAAATTCCTACTTCTTTTTGAAGGTTTATATTCTGAATAGAGTTGGACTCTGAATCTTCCGTAGGAATTAAATTCCTCGTATATGTGAAGGACTGAATAGGGTTAAACCCTAATAAAAGCTTTTAAGGAATTCAATTCCCATTCCCTGTTAAATGATGATTAAGGGAATTAAATTCCCGTTGTTTCAACAGAACTAAGTTCTTAATTAGGGTTAAACCCTGTTTCTTTTTGTTCTAAAAGAATTAAATTCCCATGATACAGGGTCAAGCCCTAATTTTATTTGAAAGGAATTAAATTCCTATAGTTCTGTGAGAATTAAATTCTCGTGATTGCATTCCCTCTCTATGTTTTGGATCTGCATGGCAGGATCTCGACCCATTGAGAATTAAATTCTCAACCTCAAGGGGAGATGTGCACTTTGCAGATCCTCTATCAAAGAGAGAAGAAATATGTTCTTCTGTTTTATATATCAGAGTTAAACTCTGTGGAGAATTAAATTCTCTTTTTCTTTCAAGGAGCTTTTCCCTTTCTTACCTAGGGTTTTTGCAGAAGATCCAAGTCTTTTCAAAGTATCAAAGCTCTCCTCCTTTTCTTTTTTCTTCCCTGCCTATGTATATTTTTTGTGTCTCTTGGCTCCTTTTTATAGGAGAAGCAGCCGAATCAATCAGTTTTTGACGAATCTTCATGAGAGATTTGATTTGCATCCATCATTCGTTTTGGACCTTTGGATTATTAGGTGAATTTTATTCACCATTGGATTTCAAATCCAGGGATTTTTCCTTTGTTGTTTCGATTAGATTTAAAGGGGAAATCTTTCCAAACCCGAGATTTTCCCATAGATAGATGATATTTCATCACCTCTGAATCTTTAATTTGATTGGTTCCAGATAGCCGCTTTCCTTTGGAAAGATTTGAATTTCTTTCAGAATTTAATTCTGTTGACAAAATGGGCTTTGAAAGCCGGTCACGTGTGACCACGTGACCCATGGTCACGTGTGAGCACGTGACCCCCTTTGGAATGAGCCTTTTCCTTTCTTTTGCGCTCTGTCTTCTGATCGTTGCTTAACCGTCACGTGCCACCACGTGACCCCTGGTCACGTGTGAGCACGTGACCCTTGTCTGGAGCCTCTTTCCTTGGTTCAACTGGAGAACGAGTCTGCTGCTTTGAACGTCACGTGCCAACACGTGACCCTGGTCACGTGGGAGCACGTGACCTCTTCTGAAGCCTTTTCCTTGACTTGATCAGGGAACCGGTTTGCCTTTGACACTTGCATTTAAATGTCACGTGTCGCCACGTGGCCCTGGTCACGTGGGAGCACGTGACTCTTTCTGAAGCCCCTTTTCTTCAACGTAGTCAGGAAACTGGACTTGCCCTGATGATGCTTTTAGGTGTCACGTGCCAACACGTGACCGCTAGTCACGTGTAAGCACGTGACCCTCTTCTGAAGCTTTTCCCAGAAGCTTTCCTGATCAGGAAAAAAATGCCCCCACAGCGTTGTTCTCACGTGGGAAATGAACTAGCTCCAACTCCTCAAGGTTCAGAAGGAGTGAAACAATTCAGACCACTGCACCCTAAGGCATTTTCAAGAAAGGAAACTCCCTTAGAAGCTGAGAAATGGCTCAAAGAAACTGTCAATGATCCCGGTGCTGCTCAAATTCCTAAGTATGCATGGGTAAACATTACTAAACTGCAACTCAAGGATAATGCCAGAATATGGTGGGATGCAGAGGAAAGTGGACTAAAAGAGCCAATCGACTGGGAAACATTCAAACATCGCTTCGATACCCAGTGCTTTCCAGTCGTGGCACACCTAGAGATGAAAAGGGAATTCATACAACTACAATAAGAGAGCATGTGGGATAAGCTTGTGGACGAGTATGCTTCAGAGTTTGCAAGATTAAGTCGGTTCGCACATCACTGGTGGCAATCCCAGAACCATATGCTAAGAGGTTCTGACAAAGGTTGGACCTGAAGACGCAGTCCTCCATGTCTTCTGCTGCCCTTTCGACTTATGATGCAATCTTAGATGCGGCACGAAACTTTGTAGATCTATAGAAACGCATAAGGATGAATGACCGTTCGTCAGGTGTTAAGCGACCGGCAAGTCAATTTTCAGGAAGATCATCTTCCAAATTCAATGGAGAGCAGCAATTCAAGAGGCTAGCAGGGCCGACTGTCTCAAGAAAACCAGCCATTATATGCAACCATTATGGTAGAGCCAGACATTACATGAGAGACTGCCGTGTTTTAAACAAACTCTGTATAGTTTATGGGTCTCCGGATCATGCTATTAGGGACTGCCCTCAGAGAAGGAGACAACGAGCCCCCATCAACAAGCCATCTAACTATGGGGCACCACCTTGAGGAAAATCGATCACTTCCTGCCGCTAAACCAACCAATCAGGGGGCACCGGCTAGGGGATCACCCTTGCCATCACAGGAACTTGTGTTTCAGCAAGCGCAGCGGAATGGATCTAAACGCCAGACCTTCATCATGACAGCCGAGAAGGCTGAGGCCACAGGGCAAGATATCATAGGTACTCTTTTCTTTTTTAACCTTCCTTTTCGATTCCATACTTATTTATTTTTCGATGCAAATCTTAGTTAGACTCACCATAATTCTTCTAATTTCCGTAATTTCGACTAGTTGCCTTTATGTTTGTATCTCTCAAGTTTTCTAGCAATTCTTTTATACCTTCCTCATTAGTTTAGAAATACCTACAACTTCTTCAACTTCCAAACCTTTTCCATCCGGAAGCAACCACTGATTTTACATAGTTCCGGTTCCTTGTATCGAAACATTTCCTAAACTTTCCCTTCCATCAGGCGATACACCAACTCTCGGGAGAGAGACATGGAGGAAGGAGGATTTATGATAGCATTACTGATATTCGTGCCCAGTAGAGGCTTACTCTGAAAATTTCAAATACGAGATTATTCTAAGGGGAGTAGATTGTAACGGCCACATCCATCCTTACCATCCCTAACAGACCTGCGAGTTTTAACATCCACTACACTACTTTAGGGAAGGGACTTGGTAGTGCGATATATCGGCACGGCGATATAGTTGCGTGTGCGTCTAGACAACTAAAGACTCATGAACGCAACTATCTTACCTAGAATCAGGATCGGCATCTGTGAACTTCAACTTGAAAAGATGGACACTATCTTGAGGAGAACGCGTCGACACGGATGGTTGAAACACATCTTCATCCCAGAAGACCTCAACATGAGGTAGTTAAGATGGTTGGAGCTTTATATGGGAGGAAGTGGTGATCTAAGTTGAATGAGGACGATCTTGAAGTTTGAGAACTTTGGGATTGAGGTGATTGTAGAAATAGTGGAAGTAGGGATACGATGCAGAAAGCACGGAAAGCTCAATCCGTAATTCATCGTCCCGTTCGACATCCTTGAATGAGTTGGCCATATAGCATATCGCCTAGACTTACCATCTTCTTTGGAGGGCGTGCATAATACTTTTATATCTAGCAGTTAAGGAGGTATGTCGGTGATCCTAGTCAGATTTTGGATGATTCCGAAATCAAAGTAGGGGTAGACGTAACCTATGAGCAGCAACTGGTCAAGATATTAGACCAGATGGAGAAGACCTTGAGGGACAAGACGGTCCAGTTGGTTAGAGTTATGTGGAGGAAAGTGTCACGCCCCGCTTCCCAGAGTACGCTAAGATAGGCACGTGACATAGCCAACCATGCTACCTGTGGATAGGAAAAATCCCTCTACAGTCACATTACAGCTGTAGAGATATCAAGAACAGGAAAGTAAACTAAACTATTTAATACATGTCCATAAGCCAGAATAAATGAGTCAAGAAATAATATAATATGCGGAAGCAAAAGATCCAATAAATAAAACACCTGGAAAGTAAAACTGTAAACAACAGGGTCCCCACCGCTCGGTCTAACCGCGGCAGTACTCCTGATCAGTCTGCAAAAAAGTAGAAGATCTGGGCCATGCAAAACCCAGACGTCAGTGCGTCATAATATCAAGCAATACTATAAACAGGGTAGCAAGTCATACATGTATGAGTATAAAGCAGCCATAACAGTGATATAAATGAGGACAGTGGGGTAAAGTGTAATGAGTAATCTAAACTGGTCTATTGGGTTAACTACTCTCAAGTCTTTGAAATCAATTTGATGAATCATCGATGTAACTTAATAGTATCCTGTTGTTTCCCCCAATCAGAGCAAGGCTCTACTGAATTTTGAAAATTCAAAATTCGAAGCAACGCTTCGGTTTCCGTGCGCAGCGCGCAATTTGCCACATGGCAGAAGGTGATTCGGCAGCGTAACGCCCGAGACAGTGCGTCCCATCAGAGCAAGGCTCTTCAGAAAACAAAATTAAGACTTAAACTGCGCAAATGCATGGCAGCGCGACACGTGTCTGCGCAAGCGCATGGATGCACGACACGTGTCTGCGCAGTTGCGCAATCGCAACTGCGCAAGCGCACGGATGCGCGACACGTTTCTACGCAAGCGCACGGATGCGTGACACGTGTCTGCGCTGTTGCGCAATCGCAGTTGCGCAAACGCACCGATGTGCGACACGTGTCTGCGCAAGCGCACAGATGCGTGACACGTGCCTGCGCAGTTGCGCAGTCGCAACTGCGCAAGCGCACGGATGCGTGACACGTGTTTGCGCAAGCGCACAGATGCGTGACACGTGTCTGCGCAGTTGCGCAGTCCCAGCTGTGCAAACGCTCGGATGCGCGACACGTGTCTGCGCAATTGCAACTGCGCAAGCGCTCGGATGTGCGACACGTGTCTGCGCAGTTGCGCAACCGCAACTGCGCAAGCGCACGGATGCGTGACACGTGTCATACGCTGGTGAGTTGCGCAGCAACTGAATGAAGATTTAGACAAATCTTTTCTGTTCCCCTGTAAAACAGGAACCCTTGGATCAGAGATCCAATGGTGGGAAAATTCCCAAAATTATTCATGAAAGATTTTGTTAACAAATCCAACAAATTGGTGGGCACTATAAATAAGACCCCAGGCCTCATTCAAAGGCATCAGATAATCAATCATCATCGAGAGAGGGAAAAAGCTTCTGAAAAAAGAGAGCTCTTGAAGATTAATCAAGAACCAAAAAAAAAAAGAAGGTAAAATTTCTGAAGAACAGAAAATGAGAAAATAAATAGTGCCTTGCACTTGATAGGAACCCCTGGTTCTAAAAAAAAAATATAAATAAAAAAATAATAAATAGTGCCTTGCACTTAATATGAACCCTCGGTTCTGTATGATCAGGAAAAAACAAGAACTTGTTTTCCTTTGATCCAAATTCAAATCAAAGTGCCATGCATTTGTGTTCTTCAATCTGAAGATTTCTAGGGTTTCTGCAACCCCTTGTTTTGGGCCCGGCCCAAACTAAATTGAAATAATAAAAGGGCCTAGCCCAATTGCAGAAAAAAAAATAATAAATAATAAATAATAAATAAAAAGGGCAAGGCCCTGTTTGGAGAATTCCTGAGTCCTTGTAACTCATTAATTAGAAGGGCCTGGCCCAAATCAGACTTGTAAAATAAGGAAAGGGGCAAAGCCCTGTTTAGATTGATTCTTCTAATCTGGCAAAGCCTAAAATAAAAATTGGACTTAACCCAATCCTGGCTGTAAGTCCTTAAATTAAATGCCCCTCATAAACCAAGTCATGACCGGTTCGAGGGTACATCTCCGAACTCCTCTGACATCTGTCGTTGTAATTCCTCAGCGACGTCAGAGAGGTAACGAGTCCCAACGACCACTCATCTAATATCGGACCGAAACGTCCCTAAACTAATATCGGACCGAAACGTCCCTAAACTAATGACGGACCACTACGTCCCTAAACTGGCGACGGACCGAAACGTCCCTAAACTAAAATCGGACCGAAACGTCCCTAAACTAATATCGGACCGAAACGTCCCTAAACTAATATCGGACCGAAACGTCCCTAAACTAATGACGGACCACTACGTCCCTAAACTGGCGACGGACCGAAACGTCCCTAAACTAAAATCGGACCGAAACGTCCCTAAACTAATATTGGACCGAGACGTCCTTAAACTAATGACGGACCACTACGTCCCTAAACTGGTGACGGACCGAAACGTCCCTAAACTAAAATTGGACCGAAACGTCCTTAAACTAATAATGGACCACCACGTCCCTAAACTGGAACATGGGCCACCACGTCCCTAAACTGGAGCAATAGAGCCTTCAAATGCTCTTTTGTCGGATCTAAACGGTCCCGCCTAAGTTGATCTTAACCCCAAATACGGTTAACGTGTCCTTAGACATCTAAATAAACAATGAAATCCCAAACCAATTTTGGTTCAAGGGTACATCTCAGAACTCCTCAGACGTATGTCGTTGTAATCCCTCAATGACGTCAGAGAGGTGACGAGTCCCGACGGCCGGATAATTAAATCAATCACTACGTCAGGTCGATCTTAGTCCAAAACAGGACTAGCGTATCCTTGATGAACGTTTAAGTTGATCTTAGTCGCAACGCGACCAATGCATCCTTAAACTAAAAACACCAAACTCAAATCTAAGCAAACACGGATTTGGACTAATCCACGTCCTACGGGCGACGACATCACTAAGTCTCCGTATACAATCCACGGGCAACCACAAATAAAATAAACATACACGACACGAAGTGAAATTCTGGAGAAGGAGAAAGTTGTTATCGCAACGCGATAGCGTAATTAACTGCAGGGGCTTGCGCCTGCAGGGAAGAGCGTCCCCACAATCAAAAACCCCTCACCCTGAGGGGGAATCTGACGTAGTCTGCTACATCGGCCGCATCCGTCTAAACCTTCGATACACGGTGCCATAAATCAACTTGGCATCTTCGGAGAGGTGGACGGATAAAAACCAAATAGCATCTGCCCCGAACCCCAGGTTAAATGACGTCCTAACGTCGCAGGCCGCCGTTCGGAGGGGAACAGATTCTGGCACGCCCGGTGGGACCTTTTCCTCTTTCCACTCCACACTTCGTGTGTCGTCTTCGCGAATCAATCGCGGTTTGTTAAATGGTTGTCCTCGGATTTCAAGTTGCTAAGATTTGGTCTTTTATCTGGCGCAGAATTCGAGATTCAATGGCCTCCAATTGCACCAGCTGCTCGAGATGCCACTGCAACAAACGCTCCACTTCACCAGGAGGGGTGACGTATGGGCCCCAAGCGGCGTCTTTCCTTACTCTGCCGGTAGGCCAGGTGACCCAGGCCACCACCGGCCTGTTTTTCGGGACCATGGTCCCCCCTGCAAGCTTCTCTATGCCGATATCCGCACCAGAAGCGAACAAGAAGTCGGTATTCGACCGGCTCACTGCTACCACGACCCCTGTCAACGGGTCGCCCGCTACTAAGCTGACAGCCTCTGTTTTCACCAGGCTAGGTCAGGATCATAAAGTGGCTGTCCCAAAGAGGGCAACGGCCACAGCTTCGGAAGTCGTTGAAGCGGCTTCTCCTATCAGAAAGTCAGTCTTCACAAGATTGACGGTTCCTACTCCTCCTTCAGCTGGTCAAAAAGCATCAGTCTTTGATAGGCTGACACCGGCAGTTATCCCACACCCAAACAGGGGGCAACAAGAAACTATCCCGATTTCCGAGCCAGTCCCAATGGCTCGTCGTGCGCGACGTCGTCATTGGCAACGAATAAGGAAAGCAGGAGGTAACTCCCCTTCAGGGCTAACCCCGCCTGCTCCGATGGCGGAGGTCAACGCTGCTGTTCCAACTGGGAACAGCTTTGAATTACTGAGAAAAGTGAGAAAGAACTCCCCAATCGCCGTGTTGAAAAGATCTCCTCCACCCGTGGAGAAAGCTCCGGAGGCAAAACAAGAACAGCCCTCTCAACGGCTGTCGTCCAGAATTTATAAAGTATGGCGCAGGGTTCGAAACTCTGTGATCGATCCGGACCACTTGCGTCACCAGAAAAAGGCGAAGGTGGAGAATAACAAAAACTGCCCCATTAAACAGCAGGGGGCAACAAATGCTAGAATGCCCACTTCAACGGCTCCTTCAACCTCAAAGGTCTACAAAAGAAGGAGACCAGAGAAAGCTCCCGCAACAGCAGCAAGAGTTAACAATGGTGAACCTAAACGCCCCAAGTCAGGGGGCATAACAGTTCATACGATCTATATGGCTTCAGGAAAAGAAGAAAGTCGTACTTCTACGGGTCACCGACCGCTTACCCGGTCGGTGACCAGGTCTCAGGAGCAGCAACAAAAGCTCCAGGAGATGATGACTACAATGGCTGCACTCACGGGGCCAAAAGAGAATCCTGAGACGTCCTTAGATGAACGCCAAGAGGAGGAGACCGACGCTGAGTTCCTCCGCCGAATACTGGAAAAGAGAGACAAAGAGGCTGCGGAACAGGCGGCCAACATAAAGAAAATGGCCCTCCTGTTCCAGGATGTGGTGGGTATGATGATTCAACCAGATCCACCTGCTGGAGATTCCCCGATCATTCTTGAAGATGATAGGGGAGAGACATCGAATCCTCCACCGGCTCTATCCGCAGCTAAAGAGGATACCATATCAAAAGCTGATTTGGATGAATATATTGCTCAACAAATACGGGCGCATCAGGCGGTTGAAGCAGCCGGTCAGATCGTGAAAACGGGGCGGCCATATCCGGGCTGGTATGATCAAATTAAGTACCCGCCAGGTTACACAATTCCTAAGTTTCATGTCTACAAGGGGACCGGCAACCCCCATCAACACGTTGCCCAGTTCAGGGCGCTGTGTGGTAACACTGGAGGCGACGACAAACTCTTGCTGCGCCAATTCGTTGGAAGCTTATCAGACACGGCTTTCGAATGGTATTCCGAGCTCCCCAACGACTCTATTAAAACCTTTGCGGAGATGGAGCTGCTCTTCACCCAACGTTTTGCAAGTGCCAGCGAGCGTACCCCGATGACGGCACTGATCAATGCCAGGGTAAAACCCGGCGAGACGTGGGTTCAGTACGCTATACGGTGGCGTAATCTATGGTCTAAATATGAACAGCGCATAGAAGAAGCCCCTGCAGTGGGAATGTTTGTTGGAACCCTTGATCCACAAGCAACTATTTCACAATTTATGATGTTCTTCAAGCCGACTTCCTTCCAGGCTTTGATCGACAAATTGGCGCAGATGGACCAGATGGGCCATAAACCCCCTCTCCCGAAGCCGGATTCCCGAAATGATAAAGGAAAGGGAAAAGCGATCATCGTCGCCAATGCCCAACAACAACCGAGCGACTCGAAGCCGGCTGCTCGTCCAAACAATACACGCCCATACGTACCCCTTGAGGACAGGATGGGACGTGCTTACTCCTTCCCCCGTGATAAAACAAGGAGGCTATTCGAGCTGGCGTTGCGCAACAGGCTCATAAATCTGCCAGATCCAAAACGTCCGTCACAACCGAATGACGTCAACGATCCTAATTACTGCCCTTATCACAGAGTGTTGGGACATCCAATCGAAGACTGTTACGTTTTCAAAAATTGGCTTGAGAATCAATACCGTCAGGGCAAATTTGCGCTGTCTGACAAATGGAAGGTGAACCCTCCGCAGCCCCACACCTATAAGGGGACGAATACGCCGGAGGCAACATGCTCCGTTATTGAAGAGGCTCCCTGGGAAGTTGTATTATCGGCCAAAACGAGGAGAATGCTAAATGATCTTCAAACCTGCCCAGCGGTCAAGTGGAAGAACCCCTTTGAACCGCAGGTTATTGAAGGGATGTTGAAGCCACGACCGACTCCGAAGACCGATGGTAGTAGTTCAAGCGTTCATAGCCAGCCGTCAAAATCTTCGAAAAAGAAGAAGAAGAAATCTAAGAAGCCCGTGAAGCCTGGCGACAAGCGCACGGACTTACAAAAGCAAATCGATGCGCTGGATGAATATAACCAAAAGGCGCGAACTCCCATCACGCTCCAAGATTTCCTTGATCACGTCTTCCAAAAAGAAGGTGAAGGAGAAAGTTCATCGGATGAGTCTGACGAATATGTAGCAAGCTGTCATATGATCTCCCATTCGATCACGAACGATGAAGGAACTTCTGGCACTGAAACGCTGGGGGCAAATGCCGAATCAAAAACCCCAGGGTTACCAGTTGAAATGATTAGCGCGTTTCTTAATGAAGCTCGGTTGAAAAGTAAGGCTGATCGAGAACGCGAGACGGCTATATTCGAAAGGGCCAAGCGTCAGCGACTTGAGGAAGGAGCCGAAATGATCCCGTTGGAGCAAAATGCCTCCACCACTGACAAAAGCCAATTCAAGATAAAAAAGAAATTTGCTAAGGCCATATCGATGGGCATGAAGCTACCACCCTCTGAAGAAAAAGTTACTGGCGCGGTAGAAATGCACCCCTCTTATTGCTTATACCATCAGAAGGTCTCACATTCCACCCAAGATTGCAAAGCTTTCAATGGATGGTGGCAAGGATACGTCGCTAATCGACAACGATTTAAACGGGAAAAACGTAAAATTCGCCGAGAGCAAAGAAATACGACTAAAGAACTTGAAAGAACTGCCGGCAATTGTCACATGGTTAACACTACCGGGTCACAAGTGCCTACATTTGGGAGCGACTCCGATGAAGAGCTAGAGCTTGGTCCCCTCTTCGAAGAATCCACTTCGGGAAAAGAAAAAGAACCAAAGGCCTGCGAGAATATACAGCTGCGCAATCGAACATTACCCGAAAAGAACCTCGGACCCTTGAATAAGAAAAACAAAGGGAAAGAGAAGGTCTCTGAAGACATCGCTTTGGATGACCAAGTTGCGGAAGAGTTAACCGCCAAGAATCCCCCAAAAAGGAATAAAGTAGATTACAATGTCTTGGCGCATCTGAGAAAGCTACCCTCACAACTCAGCATTCTCGATGCCCTATTGCTATCAAAAGAGGCGAGGGATTCTTTGGTTAAGGCCCTACAAGATCCGGACCAGTTCCAATCTTTCCTAGCCGAACAAAAGATGAGGGATGAATTGGAAGAGGTGCACACAGCCGACGTTGCTTTTGGTGATGAAGACCTTCTCCTCGGAACGTGTGAACACAATCGCCCACTTTATGTCTCAGGATACTGACATAAAGATAGGAAAAATCTTGGTCGATAACGGATCGTCTGTCAATTTACTCAATGTGCGAGTGTTAAAGGAGATTTGCATGAGTGTCCAACACCTCGCCCGGGACAAAATCACCATCTCCGGTTTCGACTCTCAATCCTCAAAGACTCTTGGATCTGTGATTTTGACGCTACGCTTCGGGGTGCTCGTCACAGACATCAAATTCCATGTTATAGACGCCAAGACGTGCTACAATGCTCTGCTCGGCCGACCATGGCTACACGAATACAATATCATCCCTTCTACACAGCATCAGTGCATGAAGTATTCTAGGGACGGCCTCGAGTACACAGTGGCAGGAGAGTTGAATCCATTTTCCGTGAACGAAGTTCGCAAGTATGAAGATGCCAAATACTTCCTACCGAGTTTCGAAGACACGGAAAGGTGTCACAAACCGGAGAACAAAACTAACGCAACCATCCCTGTCTTCGGCAGTGACACCGAGGAGGAGGAGGATATAATTTATTCAGGTCCGTCCCAGTCCACCAGGCCAGGACCATCTGTTCCTTCATTGATCTTCGGTAGTGACTCAGAGGATGAAGTTCATGCTGTATTCCCCGCTCGGCCCTCAATACAGATTTCCACTGATGAAGAGCGAAGTCTGCAGATAACCATGGTGCCGCTTGAACATTACAAAGAACTGGATGCACTCGACACCAACAGCGTAGAAGAATTGCAGACATTCTATATCCCTCCCGGAAGAAAAGGCGAGAAGGCAATCCTATTCTACCGTTCTGAAGAAAACAAGGTGGAAAAAGAAATTTGGCATGGCGCGGATCCCACGCTCGACAAGCTTCAGCCTATCCGTCTTCCCAGATATTATACCGAAGGTTTGAAGAAACTGCTGAAACGCCAAGGGATGTCCTTCACACAGACCATCAGAAAAGCCAAATTCTATGACAAGGTCTGGAACGTTCCCGGAACTCAATGCAAACTGCCTAACGGGAGAACGGAAACAAAAGGGCTCGGGTACATCCGGCCAAAGAAACGGGAGTTAATAAACAACTGTTATGCCATGTATGACTTTGATGAAGAAGCGGACGCTCAATGGGAGGACGCTAATCCCGAATCAGCAAAAGTTCCTGACACAAAGCCGCCCAGTCCATCGTCTAAAGACCCGGTGAGCAAATTTATAAAGGATGCGAGTCAAAAAGCCCGAGATGATCACGATCGTGAAATGGCAATCTATGAGAAAGCCAAGACACAGCGTCTCCTTCGACAGGCAGTAAAGAACGAAGATGTTACCCCACGTCAGCCTGCTACAAAAAGGGTTCGACGCGAAAGCAAAAACAAGTCGAGGGGCCGAAAAGGTGCTCGACAACCACAAGACAGAGCTAAGAAGCCACGCATACGAGAGGCGAGCGTTATTGACCTAGCCCTTATGAAGAAAATGGGTCGAGCATACTCGTTTCCTCGGAACAAAACAAGGAAAATACTTGATCTTGCTCTAAAACATCAAATGCTTACTCTGCCAGAGTCTAAACACCCTGAGCAAGCAGGCGAAGTCTCCAACCCAAATTATTGCTCTTACCATCGAGTAGTAGGGCATCCGCTTGAAGATTGTTTCACCTTTAAGAATTGGGTTGAGGACCAATATCAGTTAGGCAAATTCGCGCTTTCTGACAACTGGAGGGTAGCACCACCACAGAAGCACGAGCCCAAAACCGCGAAAGAAAAACCAGTTCCACATCGGAGTGGGCAGAAAATTCACACCTGTCATGTGATAACAATATTAAAAGAAGGGTCCGACGACATGAACAACCTCCCTTGGTGCTTTGAAAGCGGCAGCGATGAGGTGATCTCAGAATTTCCCCCAGCTCCGAAAGAACTGGAGGACGGAATCCATACCACCGCAGACAATCTTAAGAAAATTGAGTTGGGGACGGCAAATGACCCGCGACCGACATTCATCAGCGAGCTGCTATCTGAAGAAAGGGTGGCCGCGTTAACGGATGTGCTTCTACAGCACAAAGATTGCTTCGCGTGGAACTATTCCGAAATGCCGGGACTAGATCCAGAAATTGCTGTACATAAATTGGCGATATCTCCGGACATCAAGCCCGTCAAACAAGCGCCGAGGAGAATGCGACTCGAGCTTGAGATGAGCATCAACGCCGAAGTCAAAAAGCTTATAGACTCTGGCTTCATCCAGGAAGTTCAATACCCTGAATGGATCGCTAACATCGTCCCAGTGATGAAGAAAAATGGGACAGTGCGCATATGCGTAGACTTTCGGGATCTTAATAAAGCCTGCCCAAAAGATGATTTCCCAGTGCCAGTTTCTGAACTTATGATAGACAATACATCCACTCATGAGGTTTTCTCCTTCATGGACGGCTCGTCGGGGTATAATCAAATAAAAATGCATCCTGAAGATCAGAAACACACAGCTTTCAGGACCCCTCTCGGGATATTTTGTTATAAAGTGATGCCCTTCGGTTTGAAGAACGCCGGTGCTACTTATCAGAGGGCCATGACAAAGATCTTCGACGACCTTATACACGAAATCGTTGAATGCTATATCGACGATCTCGTGGTTAAAAGCAAATCATACGGGGAACATCTCGAGCATCTGAAGACTGTATTTCAACGCCTTCTTTAGTACAACCTGAAGATGAATCCTCTTAAATGTGCGTTCGGGGTTTCCTCGGGCAAATTCCTGGGATTCGTTGTTCGACACCGAGGTATTGAAATAGATCCGTCAAAGATTAAAGCAATCATGGAAATGCCTCCGCCGAGGACTCTCAAACAGTTGCGGTCCCTCCAAGGGAAACTCGCATACATACGGCGATTTATAGCCAACCTTTCAGGAAAGTGCCGCCCTTATAGTCACCTGATGAAGAAAGGAACCCCATTCGTTTGGGATCAAAAATGCCAAGTCGCACTAGACGAGATCAAGCAGTACCTGCAGAACCCGCCGGTGTTGGCTGCCCCGGTTAAGGGGAAGCCTCTCATTCTTTATACGACCGCCCTCGAAGGTTCCTTAGGCGCATTATGGGCACAAGAGAACGATCAAGGGAAAGAAAGAGCACTCTACTACTTAAGTCGAGTGCTGCTGGGGGCAGAAAGCAACTATTCTCCCATTGAAAAACACTGCTTGGCATTAATCTTCGCAATAACAAAGCTTAGGCACTATGCGTTGGCGCACGAGGTCCGTCTGATTTCAAAAGTGGACCCTCTCAAATATTTAATGTCAAAAGCCATATTGACAGGACGACTCGCTAAATGGGCCCTGCTCTTGATGGAATTTTCCATAACATATCAACCTCTCAAGGCGGTAAAAGGCCAGGCCATCGCCGACTTCCTTGCTGAGCATCCCATACCTGCCGACTCTCCTTTAAATTGCGATTTGCCAGACAGACACGCGTTTGACACAATCGACAGTGGTGATAGCCGTTGGGAGCTTTATTTCGATGGAGCATCTTCTATGAAAAAGCACAAACAAAGTACGCCAATGATCAAATCGGGAGTGGGACTCATCTTCGTGACTCCACAAGGAGGGATAATGCGCTTCGCCTTCTCCTTGACGGAGCCGAGAACGAATAATGAGGCTGAATATGAGGCTTTGATAGCAGGCCTCGAGATCGCCATCGATATGGGGATTGAAAGCCTCCTCATATATGGGGACTCCCAACTAGTCGTCAGTCAAGTGAACGGCGATTACCAAACATGCAAACCGGAATTGGTAAAATACGGTGAAAAAGTGCAGCAACTGCTAACCCAAATTCCCTCCTACATATTGGAAAGTATACCGCGCGCGGAAAACAGCAAAGCGGACGCACTAGCCAAACTTGCTAAAGAACTGGTTGACGAGAACCTCGACGACGTTAGAATCATAGTACAAAGCCGTCGAGTGCTCGCCCCAACAGAAATATCTCCAGAATCGTCTGAAGAAAAAGGAGCGAAAGAGGAGACAACCCTGCAAATAAAGGACTCGGAAAATACCGAGGACTGGAGAGAAGTCTTTATAGATTACTTCAAGTTCTACCGAATACCTGAAGAGGCGTCCACAAGACACCAGCTCACGAAACGAGCTCTGTCTTTCGCCTTCGTCAATAATACTCTGTATAAGAGGTCATTCGACTCTCTGTGGCTGAGATGCTTAGGACCTGACGAAGCGAGAAAGGTCGTTCAGGAAGTTCATGACGGACTCTGTGGTTCCCACCAAGCAGGCCCTAAAATGAAGTTAAAGATAAAGCGGATGGGTTACTACTGGCCCACGATGATGCAGGATTGCCTAGAATACGCGAGGCAATGTCATTCATGCCAAATTCATGGAGACTTCATCCATCAGCATCCCAATCCACTGCATCCAACAGTGGCTAGTTGGCCATTTGAAATGTGGGGAACTGACATAGTCGGTCCCATCGAACCAGCATCGTCAAAGGGACATCGTTTTATCTTGGCGATGACTGATTACTTCTCCAAATGGGCAGAAGCGGTACCGTTGAGGGAAGTAAAAACGGAGAACATCCTCCATTTCTTCAAAACGCATGTCATATACCGGTTTGGAACCCCAAGAAGGATCATCTCTGACAATGGACCAGCCTACCGAAGTCATAAGATTAGCCGCTTCGCACAGCAGCACAATATAGACTGGAGATATTCCTCAGTTTATAACCCCCGAGCTAACGGTCTAGCTGAGGCCTTCAACAAGACCTTGATGAAAATCATGAAGAAAACGGTGTCACGAAATAAGAGAGATTGGCACGAAAGATTGCAAGAAGCTCTTTGGGCGTATCGAACTACATTTAAAACGGCCACAAACACAACGCCATACGCGTTGGTATTTAGGACGGAAGCAGTACTCCCCCTCGAGATAGAATTACCCTCTCTACGAGTGGCAGTCCATTACGAGTTGACGGACGAAGAAAATGCTCACCTTCGGTTTGAAGAGCTTGACGCCCTTGACGAAACCCGGCTTCTGGCACAGCAAAATCTGGAAGCTTATAAAGCGAAGATGACGCGCTCATACGAAAGATTGACCCGACCGAGGACATTCCACCAAGGCGAACTCGTGCTAGTCGTTAAAAGGCCCATGATCCCCAATCGCGCCAAGCGGGGAAAGTTTGAGCCAAACTATGAAGGACCGTACATCATTGATAAGGTCTACCAGGGCGGAGCCTATCTACTCATGGACATGCACGGTGAAAGACCTTTCAGGCCAATAAACGGTCGCTTCCTAAAGAAATACTACGCTTAACAAGCCTTAGTTTAGGTCAATGATAGATGACGACGACTATGTCCGCTCGCTATCTTCCTAAGCTCAGGCTTTATAAGCAGTAGCCAGCCCTCTCAACGGTGGACCGAAATGTCCTTAAACTAATATCAGACCGAAACGTCTTTAAACTACTACCGCTGCATCTTTAGACTAACGAGATAAAAAAAAAATAATAATAATAATAAATAAATAAATAAATAAATAAATAAATAAATAAAAAACGGTATGTCCATAAGCAAGAAGGGCACGGATGAAAACCCGAAAGGGCTCCGTGAGTAAAAACAGCAGGGCTACCGGCGAGTGTTCGTGAAAACCCGAAAGGGCGCGACCTCGTAAAAAAAAAAAAAGAAAGAAAAAGGAAAATAAAAAGAATAAAAAAAAAACGGTATGTCCATAAGCAAGATGGGCACGGATGAAAACCCGAAAGGGCTCCGTGAGTAAAAACAGCAGGACTACCGGCGAATGTTTGTGAAAACCCGAAAGGGCGCAACTTCGTTAAAGAACCCTTACAGAGTCCTCTCGACCCTGTAAGGAGAAACCACCCGCGTGAGATCCTTACGACTCACAAAGGAACAACACACTTAGGAATCCCCACGATTCCTAAGGAGAAAACACGCTTGCGAGATCCTCACGACTCGTAAGGAGAACTCTCTTATGGGACCCTCACGGCTCATAGGATTTGAAAGTCTTAAGTCACAGAGACCTAAACCTGTGCTTAAGCAAACCCCCACAAACTTCCAATGTTGCCCTACAAGTGGTTCAATATTGACCCTTGTATACAATCCACGGGCGCGAATAAACGTTTCCCTAATCAAGGTCCATCCGTGACTGGGAATATGTTTGCATAACCCTTGTAAGTCCTCTCGATTTATGAGAAGAAAACCCTCCTGTAGGATCCTTACGACTTACAGAAGAACAAAACACTTAGGAACCCTCACGGTTCCTAAGGGAAAAATACACCTACAAGATCCTCACGACTTGTAGGGAGAAATACCTTCACGAGACCCTTACGGCTCATGGAGTCCAAAGCCTTAGCCGACAAGATCTTAACCCTGGTCGCTAAGCCTCCTTTGTTCGACAACGACAGAGGCAAATGATGATTCGCTCCTGGTAGTATCCCAGTTGCAGCGCTGCTGATGCCGAAATCGGTGTCCAATCTTAGGTCTACGGAGAAAGCCAATAGACCGCACATGCATACAAAATAGCCGAAATGATAGGGCAACTTGCAATAAAAAATAGCAAGTATAAAAAATGTACGCATGGAAAATAGCCGAAATGATTGGGCAACTCGTAATGAAAAGCAACGGGTAAAGATAAAGTAAAAAGCCGAAATGATTGGGCACCGCGAAAAATAGCTGAAATGATTGGGCAATCGCGACCTTCGCGATATAAAAGCTGAAATGATAGAGCATCGCGGAAATAAAATAAAACAAAAATAAGAAATGATGAAACTTCGGCCCTACAGTTAAGATCACATCGATCCCTGTATACAATCCAAGGGCGCAAACAAAGAAGAAACCATACTTCCCCAGCGGATTCCGTCGAACGACGAAGCCAAACCTCAACGGTTCATTTCAACCGAAGAAGCCAGCAAATTTCTCGACTCACGGATACAAACACTCCTTGACGAGAGCCTTCTGATCCGCGTCGACTCGCAGAGCCGCCAGCGCCTCCGTGGGAACCATCGACTCATTTCAAACCCCAAGGACACAAATAATCCTTGGCGCTTGGGAAACAAATAATCCCTCGCAAAACTTCTCAACTCACGGATACAAACACTCCTTGACGAGAGCCTTCTGATCCGCGTCGACTCGCAGAGCCACCAGCGCCTCCGTGGGAACCATCGACTCGTTTCAAACCCCAAGGACACAAATAGTCCTTGGCGCTTGGGAAACAAATAATCCCTCGCAAAACTTCTCAACTCACGGATACAAACACTCCTTGACGAGAGCCTTCTGATCCGCGTCGACTCGCAGAGCCGCCAGCGCCTCCGTGGGAACCATCGACTCGTTTTAAACCCCAAGGACACAAATAATCCTTGGCGCTTGGGAAACAAATAATCCCTCGCAAAACTTCTCAACTCACGGATACAAACACTCCTTGACGAGAGCCTTCTGATCCGCGTCGACTCGCAGAGCCACCAGCGCCTCCGTGGGAACCATCGACTCGTTTCAAATCCCAAGGACACAAATAATCCTTGGCGCTTGGGAAACAAATAATCCCTCGCAAAACTTCTCAACTCACGGATACAAATACTCCTTGACGAGAGCCTTCTGATCCGCGTCAACTCGCAGAGCCACCAGCGCCTCCGTGGGAACCATCGACTCGTTTCAAACCCCAAGGACACAAATAATCCTTGGCGCTTGGGAAACAAATAATCCCTCGCAAAACTTCTCAACTCACGGATACAAACACTCCTTGACGAGAGCTTCCTGATCCGCGTCGACCCGCGGAGCCACCAGCGCCTCCGTGGGAACCATAGACTCGTTTCAAACCCCAAGGACACAAATAATCCTTGGCGCTTGGGAAACAAATAATCCCTCGCAAAACTTCTCAACTCACGGATACAAACACTCCTTGACGAGAGCCTTCTGATCCGCGTCGACTCGCAGAGCCACCAGCGCCTCCGTGGGAACCATCGACTCGTTTCAAACCCCAAGGACACAAATAGTCCTTGGCGCTTGGGAAACAAATAATCCCTCGCAAAACTTCTCAACTCACGGATACAAACACTCCTTGACGAGAGCCTTCTGATCCGCGTCGACTCGCAGAGCCGCCAGCGCCTCCGTGGGAACCATCGACTCGTTTTAAACCCCAAGGACACAAATAATCCTTGGCGCTTGGGAAACAAATAATCCCTCGCAAAACTTCTCAACTCACGGATACAAACACTCATTGACGAGAGCCTTCTGATCCGTGTCGACTCACAGAGCCACCAGCGCCTCCGTGGGAACCATCGACTCGTTTCAAATCCCAAGGACACAAATAATCCTTGGCGCTTGGGAAACAAATAATCCCTCGCAAAACTTCTCAACTCACGGATACAAATACTCCTTGACGAGAGCCTTCTGATCCGCGTCAACTCGCAGAGCCACCAGCGCCTCCGTGGGAACCATCGACTCGTTTCAAACCCCAAGGACACAAATAATCCTTGGCGCTTGGGAAACAAATAATCCCTCGCAAAACTTCTCAACTCACGGATACAAACACTCCTTGACGAGAGCTTCCTGATCCGCGTCGACCCGCGGAGCCACCAGCGCCTCCGTGGGAACCATAGACTCGTTTCAAACCCCAAGGACACAAATAATCCTTGGCGCTTGGGAAACAAATAATCCCAGCAATTTCCTCGACTCACGGATACAAACACTCCTTGACGAGAGCCTTCTGATCCACGTCGACTCGCAGAGCCACCAGCGCCTCCGTGGGAACCATCGACTCGTTTCAAACCCCAAGGACACAAATAATCCTTGGCGCTTGGGAAACAAATAATCCCTCGCAAAACTTCTCAACTCACGGATACAAACACTCCGTGACGAGAGCTTTTCTGACTCACATCTCGGGCAGTAAGGATTCAAAAACTTGCTTCCTGAACAATGGGATCCTGCAGGTCAATCCTAAATGGTCTCTTGCATACTATTCACGGGTCTCACTCTCTGAAGTCGATTCTCGACAAAGAGGGAAACAACCGCTTACGAGCCCTCTCGACTCGTAAGAGGGAGAAATTCTCTCATAAGATCCTTTCGACCTATGAGAGAAAACCACACTTAGGAATCCTCACGATTCCTAAGGAGAAAATCCACCTATGAGATCCTCTCGATCCGTAGGGAGAAAAATCTCTATGAGACCCTCACGGCTCATAGAATTGAAAAGTCTTAGGCGGCAGATCTGAACCTGCGGCCTAAGCCATCGTTATATCTTGAAGAAACCAAAATGCTTACTCTGTTACCTGTCAAACATGTTTATCAAGACAGCATGCTGATAATAAGAGAAGGGAGAAAGCAAAGAAATAATACAAGACATTGCAAAAAATGTGTATCTTTATTTATTAACTCAATCAAGTACATGGCGAATCGTATAAAAGAATAAAGAATGTATACATCTTATTCAAAAAAGAAAATTACAAGTATATTGATACAATGGCAGTTATTGGGAAGGAAGCGTCTTGCATAGGTGCAGCAATCGCTCGCAGACGTCCTTCCATGCCTTCTCTTGATCGGCTACCACCGCCAGCTCTGCCTCCACTTGGGCTCGTTGCCGCAAGACCACTGCAAGCTGCTCCCTCACGCCCTGATAAGCGGCCTCCCGACTGGGGACATTGCGCTCAGCCACGTCAAGCTTCCGCTTTAAGTTTAGCCCGTGGGAGATGCGCCCCAGAAGACCCTCAAAGATAGTCTTCACTTGGGCAGCATTTGCCTCAACCTCAGCGCGCAGATGGGCCGTTTCGTTTGAGGTCTTTTGGCATTCCCTTAGTCTCCGAGCTGCTTCTTGCTCCAAGTGGCGGGAGTGCGAAGTGCTTTGCTCGAGCCAAGTTGTGCGTTGGGCGCTCAGAGCTAAAACTTCGGGAGCAGGACGCGTCAACTCCAGCCGATACAAGCAGGCCTCGATCTCCCTGCAGTGGTTAACCCAAGATTCAACGACGCCCTCGTCATGAAAAGTTACGAGCGCCGCTAACATTGGGTTAACATCCGCAGCGAAATCGACAGCAGAAGGGAGAGCGTCCATGCTGAGCTCTTCAATATACCCGCTCAGCATGCCTAGACTCATCACCGCACCCTTTGAAGACGGACGTCTCAGAAAGGGGCCTGCCGGTAAAAGGACGCGAGCCTCGAAGGGGACCGGAACCGGAACAATAGCTGCAAAACAAACAGGGTTAAGCGATGGTTCAAAAGATGTTAAAGGATTACCAAAAAGGAGATCTACTATACCAGCAGCAACGGACGGCAGAGCCGGAAGGGCCGGTAGCGCGACGGGGCTTACATCCCCTCCTTCGATTTGTGGAACCACAATAAAGAAAAGGAAAAGTCAGAAATCATCCCATTGCTAGAAAAAAGAAGTAAATAAAGATACTACCGGCGCCACTAGAAGGAGAAGCGAGTTCGGACGGGAAAGAAAAGTGCGGGAGCAACACTTGATACAAGTGATCAAAAAGCACTCCTGCAAAGGCACAATGGTGTAACGTTAGTACAAAAGCTGCATTTTTGAAAGATTAATGCATGAGTCGTAAATCCATACCTTCCAACATCCGTGACGGCACAAGGGAAGACGGAGAGGTGACTACTGCCAAAGCAGTAGTTGACGGTGCCCCCTCGAGCAGTGGAGCATCGGTACTGGCCGCACCTGCAAGAACAAATTCGTTAGAAGAGATCACAAGATATATACAAAAAAAAAGAAAAAAAAAGGGGGGGGGGAATGCTGGTGATAAAAATTTTTACCTGACGAGCTGCCAGCAGAAACTGAGGCGGTCCCCTCCTCCACTGACGGAAGACCACCGCCTGTAGCTTCATCACCTGACTCAAGGGGAACCGTTGTTATGCTCTCAAGCTCTGCAGGCGGTGGGGAACCATAGACAGGGAGGGCCAAGATAGGAACATTGCCAGATTCCTGAGAAGGAGCGCCTAGCTCGTCCTCAGGAATCATGGCCGCCTCACCTGCTGCTCCCTCAGGATCAGCGATTACAGCTGCCCCGTCCATCGGCACTACGAGGTCCCCAGCCTCAAGTACCTCGCCCTCTACCGCCTTCGGCTCGGTCGAGACAATCATCTCATCTGCCGCCACTTCGGGTACGGCATCAATGACTTTCTCCGCGGTAGGTTCCTCAATCTCGGCTCCAGGCCCCATAGCCTCGACAAAGTTGTCCATTGTCGGTTCAGGTTCGGCGAATACCGCTTCTTCCGCTCCCTTGGGCTCGACGGTCGTCTCCGCCTCCCCCTCAGTTGGACTTGACCCTGCAAGATGAGATATGTATAAGCCAATAGTTTTACAAGTCATACAACAAGGCTCTGAAAGGAGTACTACCTGAAGCGGATTTATCATTAGCGTTCCGAACCGCGCGTGCAACTTGCCGATGAGCGGTAGACAGAGCCACAGGGGGCTCTTCAGAAGGAGTACTAGCGTGAGGAACAGTGCTAGGGCCCGCTCCTGCGGCCAGAGCAGCTCTGCGCGCCTTAGCTTCGCGTCTGGACCGCTTCCGCTCCTCTTGAGCCGATGAGACAGATGCCATCAGAGCTTCCTTGAGCGAAGCCTCCTCATCCGTGTAGAGGGATGCCTCCAGATTTTTCAGAGCATCCCTCGTTGTTGCATCAAGCCGAGGCTCTTGCGGCAGCTTCGACGGAGCTGGGACTTCGATGACGGGCTTGGGAAGGGTCCTGGCGCCGATTAATACCACCCCTATAAAGAAACAAGAGAAGGTCAGGTCGGCTATCATAAAAAGACAACAAACTTTCCTTATAAAAGAGAAAGGGATAGAACATACCGACGCTTGCCAGTGCACGTTTCTTCTCCTCCTCTTGGAAGGTCTTCAAGGATGCAGCGATAGCATCTTCAGTGGAGATACCTGTTAAAAAAGGGAGCAAAAGTTAGTTAAATGTAACAATATAGAGTGCAATGAGATAACAAATAAGGCGTCTGATGATTACCGGACTCGGCGAGTTTACTCAGCATCGCTTCGAGCCTCGCTGATCGCTCTGATTCTGCAATGGCGGCGGCTAGGTTGGTGTCCTCAGGATCCACCACGAAACCCTCGTTGCTGCCGTACTCACATATAGTCTCGGCAGGATGAGCCGCGGGCTCCAAGTTAAGAATCGCATCGAGGGATAAGGTGGACTTCTTCTTCTTTTGTTCACCAGCTTTGGATCCACCCGGAGCAGCTTTGCGCTTGCCAGTTTTGGCAGTCACTTTCGGGCGGCAAGTCCCGATGTCCGCTCCTGCACCCGACTCCGGCGATGCCCCTTTAACCGTCTCTGTCGGAGCACGGGGTGCCGTTGGAGCATCCACCGTAGTAGGCAGTGGCAGTCCACGCGGAGGGGCCAATACGCGTGGTCGATCTGCTCCGGCCTCTTTCGTCGGAGGGATAACCTGGACCCTAGGCTGCAATGGAGCCTTGCGATTGCCGCCGGGAGGCGCAGCCCTACGATCGACCAGTAGACGTTTCTCCATCAAGATAATTGGGCCCATCGCGTGCGCGTACCAAGCCACATACGAATTGAGTATCTTGGGGGTACAGCTGGGCTCACTGATGAAAAAGTAGGAGCCTGTATTGAGCCGGATGAAGTGATGCATCGCATTCCGTACTCCCTCTGGACCGACTGCAGGTGTTCCCAAGAAGGCTTCCAACGGGACTCCTTGGTTATAACTCGATTGCCGGGCAAATCGATGCGGGTTATACCTCATGAAGAGGGCCGTTTCATTCTGCCTAAATACCAAGTAACCCGGCCGAATGGAATAAAGGTGGAGGATTTCCCGAGCCTTCAACACGGAGACACCGCCCTTAAAGTCATCACGCAGCGGCACCACCGACTTAGCGGTCTCGGAACCCATGGTGATGACCTTATCCACAAAAGAGGTCTTCGCCCCGACTAGATGCGAACGCAGAAGCAGTCCCCTAGACTCCCGCGGAGGTGCAAACACGATGGAAGCCCCGATCAATCGTATGATTCTTGGAAATATGAATCTCTCAAAGAATGGAGGAGTTTTGTGGGCACCAAACACTCCTCGAACATGCAGCTCCATCCAAGAAGTGAAGTAATGCATCGGGAAGTTAGCAGGCTGCACCCCAGGTTCATTAGCGTCCGCCGCTACGCTAAGTCCATTATAGAGGTGAGCCAACCCGGCGATCCCCACTGATAACTGTAGACCGGCCACCATTTGATGCGCCGGGTAAAAGACAGAAGACCTCATGAGGCGTGGGTGCATGGGAAGCGCGAAGCTGCACAGCCACAGACCTAAGAACCCGATGAAGAAGGTCTCCTCATCCATGCCAGGAACGGCGATCTCTGAGAAAGGAACGCTAGCAGTGCCGGGAAGGTAAAAACTTCGCTGATCAATTTCAGATGAAGGTCGGCGGTCCAGGCCAAAACCAAAAGGATCAGCAAGTCGGGCGAACTTCTCACCTTGCTCTGATAAAAATTCCGGGCGAATAAAACGAGCAATGAAGTCCGCGAAACTAACTCCTCGGTCGCCCAATTCCAAATGAAGCTCCTCGTAAATCTCCAACACCCTCACCAGGCCCGGATGCTGATGCTGGATGGCATTTTCCGGAGTCAAGTCGAGTACCACTTGCTTGGTGGCAAAGACGTACTCATCAGGAGGAAGCAACTCTTCGTAGTGCTCCCCCCTCGCCGGTAAACCAGAAAGCTCAACGAATTCCTCTAGAGAAATTGAAACTTCCCTATCCGCTGCCAGGAAAGTATGCGTGGGGATATTCCATTGTTCGATGAAGGCCTTTGTCCACCACGTTGGAGGAGTAGGATACTCGAAAAGCGAGACGTAGACGGCGGAATATAAACCTATCTTCGTCAGGTGAGCTCTTTTCGCCGCTAAAATGTACCGGGCCCATGGCAGGTATCCAGCAAGCGGTCGCGGATTTAATCCAATATTGTAAGCCTGTCCCCAAGGGCGTGCTTCACCCTGACAGATTCGCCTTCCTAAGATATCTATGGCCGGCGGCGGCTGTACCGGAATAGCGCCGATTGCAGGCTGGAGAAGGTCGTCCGAATTCCAATTTTTAACCTCCACGGCATACTCCACCGGGGGTTTATCCGCATAGGGGATCGTAACTATAGGTTCGGAGGGCGAGGCGGAACTAAAACTGCGACGACCCTGGATGATTTGGCTATACCACCTTCCCCATAGGTGGAGATGTTTGCACTCAGGATCACGATCTTTAATCAAAGCAAACACTACCCGGTCCACTGGTGCATGTGGGAACCCTCCTTCTGAGCGAACGAAGGGAAAAGACAAGTCGTCAGACATCTTTCCTGCATAAAATATATATATATCATTAGTGGCCTGGCGTTTAAACATTAAAAAAAAATAATGATAAAAAAATAATAATAAATAAAAATCTTGCTCCACACTGTGATGCAGAGGGTAGGGGACCAAAGGGGGACCCACAAAATCAAGATGACGGCGCATCATTTGATGAGACAATCCCACCATTGGATGAGACTATCAGTCAATAAAAAGAACTCCCAAGAGAATATCCTCATTGGGGGGGACCCCTAGAGACAAGGAGAAGATCTCCTCTTTTCAGAGCAAAGCTCTGTCACAGAGTGACATTTGTCAAACTCCTGTTTCAAAAGAATAAAACTTCTTAAAAAAGAGCCTAACTCTGTAGCAGTAATAAAAATTCACAACTCCTAAGAATTAAAATTTTGGGGTCTTAAAGATCCATGGAAACTTTTAAAAAGTTTTCTAGTTGATCTGTGAGCAGGGCTCTGTTCATGGGTTAAAACCTAAGAACAGAGTCTCTGCAAATTTTTGAGAGCAAGGCTCTGTGAATAGAAACCCCAAAGGGGTTTCCTTTAGATCAAAGATCTATAAGAGCAAGGCTCTGTTGAAGAAACCCCAAAGGGGTTTCCTTTAGATCAAAGATCTATAAGAGCAAGGCTCTGTTAATTAAGTTTGATTTAAATTAAATTAATTTAATTTACCTAGAATGGTTCTAAGGATAGAACTTGGAAGTTCTTAAGGAATCGCAAGAGCAAGGCTCTGGAAGTTCTCAAGTAAGAGCAAGGCTCTGAAATTTAATTTCTTGAGAATGGTAAAAAAATTACCAAGGACCAAGGGTCCTATTTATAGGCGCCTGCGCCTGTTCACTTGACCCGTCAATCCGACGGTCAGGATCTTGCCACCGTTGCACTCATGCGCGCGCCACGTGAGCGCAACGGTGGGGGGGCATCTGTTTCCCCCAATCAGAGCAAGGCTCTACTGAATTTTGAAAATTCAAAATTCGAAGCAACGCTTCGGTTTCCGTGCGCAGCGCGCAATTTGCCACATGGCAGAAGGTGATTCGGCAGCGTAACGCCCGAGACAGTGCGTCCCATCAGAGCAAGGCTCTTCAGAAAACAAAATTAAGACTTAAACTGCGCAAATGCATGGCAGCGCGACACGTATCTGCGCAAGCGCATGGATGCACGACACGTGTCTGCGCAGTTGCGCAATCGCAACTGCGCAAGCGCACGGATGCGCGACACGTTTCTATGCAAGCGCACGGATGCGTGACACGTGTCTGTGCTGTTGCGCAATCGCAGTTGCGCAAACGCACCGATGCGCGACACGTGTCTGCGCAAGCGCACAGATGCGTGACACGTGCCTGCGCAGTTGCGCAGTCGCAACTGCGCAAGCGCACGGATGCGTGACACGTGTTTGCGCAAGCGCACAGATGCGTGACACGTGTCTGCGCAGTTGCGCAGTCCCAGCTGTGCAAACGCTCGGATGCGCGACACGTGTCTGCGCAGTTGCGCAATTGCAACTGCGCAAGCGCTCGGATGTGCGACACGTGTCTGCGCAGTTGCGCAACCGCAACTGCGCAAGCGCACGGATGCGTGACACGTGTCACACGCTGGTGAGTTGCGCAGCAACTGAATGAAGATTTAGACAAATCTTTTCTGTTCCCCTGTAAAACAGGAACCCTTGGATCAGAGATCCAATGGTGGGAAAATTCCCAAAATTATTCATGAAAGATTTTGTTAACAAATCCAACAAATTGGTGGGCACTATAAATAAGACCCCAGGCCTCATTCAAAGGCATCAGATAATCAATCATCATCGAGAGAGGGAAAAAGCTTCTGAAAAAAGAGAGCTCTTGAAGATTAATCAAGAACCAAAAAAAAAAGAAGGTAAAATTTCTGAAGAACAGAAAATGAGAAAATAAATAGTGCCTTGCACTTGATAGGAACCCCTGGTTCTAAAAAAAAATATAAATAAAAAAATAATAAATAGTGCCTTGCATTTAATATGAACCCTCGGTTCTGTATGATCAGGAAAAAACAAGAACTTGTTTTCCTTTGATCCAAATTCAAATCAAAGTGCCATGCACTTGTGTTCTTCAATCTGAAGATTTCTAGGGTTTCTGCAACCCCTTGTTTTGGGCCCGGCCCAAACTAAATTGAAATAATAAAAGGGCCTAGCCCAATTGCAGAAAAAAAAATAATAAATAAAAAGGGCAAGGCCCTGTTTGGAGAATTCCTGAGTCCTTGTAACTCATTAATTAGAAGGGCCTGGCCCAAATCAGACTTGTAAAATAATGAAAGGGGCAAAGCCCTGTTTAGATTGATTCTTCTAATCTGGCAAAGCCTAAAATAAAAATTGGACTTAACCCAATCCTGGCTGTAAGTCCTTAAATTAAATGCCCCTCATAAACCAAGTCATGACCGGTTCGAGGGTACATCTCCGAACTCCTCTGACATCTGTCGTTGTAATTCCTCAGCGACGTCAGAGAGGTAACGAGTCCCAACGACCACTCATCTAATATCGGACCGAAACGTCCCTAAACTAATATCGGACCGAAACGTCCCTAAACTAATGACGGACCACTACGTCCCTAAACTGGCGACGGACCGAAACGTCCCTAAACTAAAATCGGACCGAAACGTCCCTAAACTAATATCGGACCGAAACGTCCCTAAACTAATGACGGACCACTACGTCCCTAAACTGGCGACGGACCGAAACGTCCCTAAACTAAAATCGGACCGAAACGTCCCTAAACTAATATTGGACCGAGACGTCCTTAAACTAATGACGGACCACTACGTCCCTAAACTGGTGACGGACCGAAACGTCCCTAAACTAAAATTGGACCGAAACGTCCTTAAACTAATAATGGACCACCACGTCCCTAAACTGGAACATGGACCACCACGTCCCTAAACTGGAGCAATAGAGCCTTCAAATGCTCTTTTGTCGGATCTAAACGGTCCCGCCTAAGTTGATCTTAACCCCAAATACGGTTAACGTGTCCTTAGACATCTAAATAAACAATGAAATCCCAAACCAACTTTGGTTCAAGGGTACATCTCAGAACTCCTCAGACGTATGTCGTTGTAATCCCTCAATGACGTCAGAGAGGTGACGAGTCCCGACGGCCGGATAATTAAATCAATCACTACGTCAGGTCGATCTTAGTCCAAAACAGGACTAGCGTATCCTTGATGAACGTTTAAGTTGATCTTAGTCGCAACGCGACCAATGCATCCTTAAACTAAAAACACCAAACTCAAATCTAAGCAAACACGGATTTGGACTAATCCACGTCCTACGGGCGACGACATCACTAAGTCTCCGTATACAATCCACGGGCAACCACAAATAAAATAAACATACACGACACGAAGTGAAATTCTGGAGAAGGAGAAAGTTGTTATCGCAACGCGATAGCGTAATTAACTGCAGGGGCTTGCGCCTGCAGGGAAGAGCGTCCCCACAATCAAAAACCCCTCACCCTGAGGGGGAATCTGACAAAGTCTGCTACATCGGCCGCATCCGTCTAAACCTTCGATACACGGTGCCATAAATCAACTTGGCATCTTCGGAGAGGTGGACGGATAAAAACCAAATAGCATCTGCCCCGAACCCCAGGTTACGTGACGTCCTAACGTCGCAGGCCACCGTTCGGAGGGGAACACCTGTGTGTGCCCGGGATCACGGTGAAGATTCTCGGGCTGAAACCGAGACATGCCGCTAGGCACTAAAGGAAAATGGGTAACGATGAATGATGTCAACAACATCATCCTAAGGCTGGGCTAGCCTCTAAAAAGGTAGTGGGTAACGATGAATGATGTCAGCAGAATCATCCCAAGGCTGGCCTAGCCTCTAAAACTGATCAGTAAAGGTATCGACTGTCGAGTTACAAGTCAGGTTTCATCATTGATTTCCCCATACCCCCAAGTTATATGTATTCAAGTCAGGTATTAAATAATCTGGAGCTAATGCCAACACAGGATCAGGCAGGTACAAGTTTGTCTGGATAGACAACAGGAAATGTCCGTAGGGACAACATGTCAGGTATGTTGGCATTAGTCACAAGATTAGGTAACAGGTAAAGCCATGGTACATCAGGTCAAGTCAAGTAAGGTATATAGGTGTCATGTCATGTTAAGAGTTGCACGGTACCATGTCGTGTCAAGTAGTAGGTGCATTAAGTCATGTCAGGGTGCTCCAAATGTCATGTAGGTGCTCATAATCAAACTAGCATAAGCATGGGTATACAAAACAAGCATGGGGTACTAGTAGAACAATAAAAATAGAATATTATAATGTGATATGCAAAAAGGTACAGATTCAAAATATATGGTTGCACGGTTATGATTAGAGTTACGGTTATGGGTCCAACATTAAGTAAATACGCTCTATCAACTATGGAATGTTAAAGTCACACTAATATGTAATGAATGACCTAATGATGTAATTATATAAAAAAAATGGTTAAATGGATGCAAACGGGTGTCCGATAGGGTAGAAACTATTAAAAGGGTACTGTGAGCTATGCAAATAATTATTAAGTGATTTAAACACGGATGTGGGTACTATGTATAGTAACTCAAAATGCAACACGGTATGTTCCAAGTTATGAATCTAAAATGATAAAATGGACATCGAATGTTAAATTGTAATATAGGGCACTAGATTCAAACTTCATGATTAATATGTATCTAAATGAATATGAAATAATATAAAATAGCATGTAGCAAGTTTTACTTTCTTCGATTGGATCACGATACAGGATGAGCACGCAGCGTCCAATGTCGACAATCGTTGCAACATCCACACACGCACACGGGACAGGGACAGCCACAACAAGAAGTTAACCACGCAAGTAGGGGACATCCACAGGGTCGCCCAGATCAGCGGCGGCAACACGGCTCCGGCGGTGACCGGAAAAGAACGGAATCAAGAAAAGAAATGAAAAGAAGAATAAGAAAGAAGAAGAAGAGCAAGAAGAAGGGCTGGTGCTCTGGAATTTGGTGTTTGGGGACAGAGGAGGTGGCAAGGGAGTCGTCGATGACGATGAGCCGTCGACGGCGAGGTTCCGGCGAAGGCTAGGGTTAAGGCTTCGGGTGTGCAGGTTCTTGAGGGAGCTATCGGGGTGTTTGCAGGGGCTCGGGAGAGAGAAGGGAAGTGGAGGAAAGAGAAGGGAAGATGGTGCGAGGGGAGGTCGACGGAGATGAGGGCGAGCGAGGAGGAGTGCGGTGACATGGGTTTCCCGCAGGCGATGGGTCGTGGCCGTCGGGTGAAGGCGGTGGTGGTTGTGGTGATGGGAGAAGAGAGGAGACGAGGTCGGGGGTCAGGCGACGACGAGATCTCCGGCGGTTGGGTGCCGGCGATGGGTAGTGGGCTGCTGGTGAGGTTCTCGGGTTGTGCTGGGATCTCGAGGGTTTAGGTCGTCGGGGTTGGAGAAAGAGAGTGGAGGTCGGAGAACATGAGAGGAGAGGAGAAGGAGGAGGTAGACGTCGAGGGTAGAGCGGCGAGGCTGTCGCAAGCGCGGGTTAGGGTTTTGAATCTCGTGGGTTTCGGCGGGAGGGAGAAAGAGAGAGGTGAGGAAGAGAGGCTGGGGTTTTAAAATATGAATAAAAATAGAGAAGAGAGAAAGAGAGAGTCTGTGAGAGAGAGGAAGATACGTGCATGTGAAAAATTAGTTTAAAAAATATGTTAGGTATAAGAAATATATTTTTAGGTAGACAACTGAGTGATAGTTAGGATTAAAAAAATATAATATATATAAAATAATAACTGTTAAAGGATATAATAAAATATTTTAGTTAAAACTATATTTATAGTTTATAAATATATATAAAGAATATAATATTAGTCCATTTTGAGATTTTGGCAAAAACAAACTTACTCCAAAACACGCCCGGGTCGGGTCCAAAAATTTAGATTTAAAATACGAAAAATATATGCAACTTTCAAAATTCAAAATGAATGCCCGGGTAACGAAAATGCATACCTCCAAGAACAGATGCACGTACGTGCGCGTAGCCATCCAAACACGTCCGTTTCACTGAACGGGACGAGAACAAGATGCGCGGGCGCTACCACGGGGTTAGGGGTATCATGCAGGCTATGAAATGCAATTTTAAAATATTTTACGTGGCCTAAAAATGTTATATGTAAAAAGTGCGATGCTAGATGAAATGCCGGTATGTACTAAACATGAGATGCATGTGTCCATGCAACAAGTCAAGATAATCTATAAATACGAATCAAACAGGTTCAAGCAAGCGGGTCGGGTCGAATGCAATATAAAGTGTAAAATACCATTCGCTCCCACAATACGTTAAATCAAGAATATCACGAATAAGGAAATACGAGAACTGGAATTGGTATAAATGAACTCGGGTGTTACAGAAAGACTCCCAGGTGAACCTACACGGAAATGAGGAAACGAGACGAGAGAGCGAGACCCGATTTTTTTTATCTCGATAACCCCTTCTTGGTGTTTTACCTTGGCCGCTACCTTCTGAAATTTTGAGGACGAAATTATTTTAAGGAAGGTAGAGTGTAACGACCGTATATTTTAATACCTAATAAAAAATCTTTTATTTACTTTTCTAGTATCCAGTATTTATTGGCATATTTCATTGATGGAAAACATTTTATTTTAATGATTTTATTTTTAAAAGTAATTTTAGTAATTTTAAAGTATTTAAATATACTTATTGGAATTTTATAAAAGCTATTTATATTTTTCTGGTCTTAAAATGTTTTAATAAAATTATATAATGTCTTAAAATAATTTTTATATATTTATTATTAATTAAAATAAATATTTCATAATTAAATAAGTTTTAAAGTTAAGATATATTTAAATAAATATAGTAATAAACAAATATTATAGAATATGAGGAAACAAATTAGTTTTAATCAAAAAAAAATTTATACTGAAAATAACAATAAAATATAATTTCTAGATTTTTCTTGTATTTTATGTTATTTTTAACTAATTTTTGAAAACCGAAATTGTTATAGAAAAACTATTCTAAAAACAAAAAGATTTTTAAAATATATATAATATATACATATAGGAGAACTGGGACCGTTGGATTTAGATCCAACGACCCTAATTTTTTAGCGGCGGCCCATGTGGGGGATCACGCGAAAACGCATGGACCCCACGGGCGGAGCTGCGGTGGCAGCGCAATGATTGCGTGGTGATTACCAATCATTGGGCGCAGATTTTTGTGGGATTTGATTGGGTTTTGGGGATTTTATTGTTGTAATTAAACCCTATATATATATATATATATATATCTTTCCAAATCAATTTTCTCACAATCCAGAACTCCGAAAATTCTGGAAAAAAATACCCAGACCTTTGTATCGACGCCGCCTTCACATAGGTTCCACCCAATTAGCGAGGAAAAATCAGAACGTAGAGATATTCGTGTTTTAGTGCAACGAGACGTTTCGGCTTCTTAAATTTTCATCTCGAAACAAACGTAGGATCCACCTCTTACTATGTTGTATTTGTCACTTTCTTCTTTGATCTGAATTCTAATCTCTCTATAAACCTTAAATCGATGTTAAAAATAAATATTGCATTTTTAGCTTACAGTGCCATCATATTTATATAATACCATAGATTTGATATTGATATCACGGGATAACGACCTACCCCTCATGTACACATATATCCATGATCACAAAAACTATACTTTGCTTATTGGATGCTAAGTTGACATAACAATTTTACCTTATAATACCAATCAGATCTCAAAATTGTTTATTTGTACAAAATACCCTCATTTTATTAATATGTTGTAATTAATTAAAATACTCATATGATATAAGACAATTTGAATAAAATACTTTAGTCATACTAAAATGATATTTTTACTTGTACTCTTATTCACTAATATTTTATATCATTAAAATCCCTTTACCTTTTGATAAGGGGTATTACTAATTATTTCATATATCTAAATAATTATATTATGGTTTTTCACTTTAATACCCTTTCACTTAAAGGGAATATTTTTATATTAATATTTTTCAGCCTATAACCACTAAGGTTTAATAAAATACCACGATAGGGTAATATTTTACATGAAACACCTCATGGTTACTAGGCAGTCGTCCCTAAAAAGGACACAAATTCTGCTGTCCATGTGCAGCGGTTGCCAATACGGAGTTGTTTTTGTAGAATATCATTTTTAATAAAATACCCTAATTTAAATAGGGTAATGCTTTACGTAAATACCTTGTAGTTGATAACCAATCTTTCCTAAAAAGGACACAAATTCTGCCGCCCAGCAGCGGTTGCTAACACAGACGTATTTCTAAAATGTTACCTCCAAATTAACACCATAACTTTATAAATTATTATTTGCAATAAAATACCTTAATCCGTCCTAAAAGAATATAATTTCATTTAAATACCTTGATCTTTATTAAGAGACTATTTTCAACAAAACCCATAACCTTTTATCAAAAGATATTTCCCAATAGAATACCTAAATCTTTATTAAAAGATAATTTCAAATAAGTACCATAATTTTTCATTAAAAGTTATTTTCATTAAAATACCATGGGTTTCCCAAATTATATTTACTCTAAAATACCATAGTTTTCTTATAAACCATAACTACAATTAAATACCATGATCTTTATTAACTAAGCTTTCTATAAAATATTATGATACACTTTACAAACTTTAAAAAGTAACGAGATAAAATGAGTGGTTGTGGAAAACCATATTAAAGGAGATCAACTATTTGAATACTAACTTACAACATACATGACACATGATACAGTTAGGATTAGAATGCGTGAATTTAGATATAGAATATTTTATAAGTAAAGATCCCTGCAGGCAGGGTGAACAATCCAATATGTGGACGACTACTTACCCGATATTCGGACGAATACTAACCCTACTTTAAGGGCGAATAATCCAATATGTGGATGACATACAATATGAAAATTCCATGCCTAGATGATATACGCACTAATTCTAATTCGTCAAAACATTTACACTGAACAACGGGGATGTGTAGTTTGATTAGGCAAGAATATGGGGAACTCGGATTTCCCTACTACTCGATCATGATCCCGGAAAGTGAAAATGTACATTTCACTTCCCCAGTTATTATTCCATGGCCACAACGGAATCATCATGAGCATCCAGACCCTTATTTAACAAACTAATGCGAACTTTAACCTAGTAGATACCTCATACAATATACCCTTATTTACATATACCTCATACCCTCATACACATATACATCATACATTTATACACATATCATACCATTATACACTTGTTCTTTTTGTACCCTTACTTCCTTATGAGGCAATCCTGGCCAAGTGTAACTTACTGACGAACTTTTCTTTTCCTCTCTTCTCTATCTCTGAAATGTCCGTTGGATGAGAACGGGTATTATGATGAGGATCAAGGTGTGGAGCATACTAATGAAGATTATGCGGAATTGGCAACGGAAGATTAGTTAGTTATATTTTTTTTGTCCATATGTTTAGGGCTTTGCTCCTTTCCTTAGATGTAATTAAACTATTTAGTTTATTTTACTCATTTCTTTTGGGATGTAATAATGTTTTTGTTAATGGAAATAAATGCCTTCTGCTTTTATTATTTCGTTTTGGTACATATCCTGTATGTTATAGATATTTATACGCTTAACGTAACAGTATTGAAATAGACCACCTTCAATACAGCTAAATTGCGGACCATGTCACATTATCTCTTCACTTTCTTTTGGGAAGCGGGACGTGACATGAGCGCCAGTAAGAATAGTAAGGACAGCCGGGGATGATGCGTTGTGAGTAGGGGGGCTATGGGGTGATGTAGTGGTAATAGTGGGAGCACTGCTAGGGATAGGCGTTGCTGCTGTAGCTCCCGTGCCTGCTGAGGATTTTGGGACAGTCTCGTCGGCTAGTATGGATCGACTCATAAACGTTGTCTCTTGTGGCATTTAGTGCTTTTGCCTACGCCCATGATCAAATCCTACATATATATCTAATATTTCATTATTTATAATCATTATACAATTTAGAACATTCAATTTAACTTCATTACCTAGCACGTTTATATAGTACATTATCTGAAGATTCGTTGAGTGGATTCTCAAAATCTTGATCCGTGACAATCAATTGGCTGGTGTCACTTCTTACAAACGTATGGATGGACGGTGCGGAATAGTTTGGATTTCTGGTACGTTCAATAGATGGACTGAGACGTGTTATCACGAGATCTTAATCGTCTTTCTTATTTTCAGAGTCATTCAACGTTGGCATATTATAATAATCTCTCGGTTTCCAACGACAAACAACATCCTAGTCAACCTTCTGCAAGTCCCGAGAATAACATATTTGTGTTGCTATTGTGGGAAGGATAAAACTGTTGTATTTTGGTAACATTCGTTTGGTGTATACCAAAATCAGACCGTATTGATCGACCTTCATGTAGGATTCCTAGGCACTCTAATGAAGTCTCACAAGGCATCAACCATGCCAATTTCAAAAATTATGGGTGCCGAGAAACCCTAATACGGATCGTTGACTAGAAGTTTAGGCGAAAAGATAATCTAATTAACTACTTAACTAAAATTTAGATGCTACAACCTTTGTAGATCCGGTTCTCCACTTCCTTAGCTCCACGTGGGTGTCCTCTCGCTGTTCATCATGAATCCCGAACTCAATCGTCGGCTTCATCGGAGAAACGGGCGAGCTAGGTCGTCGGCTTCGTGTCAAAGACGATCTACGTCGAGGCATCACAAGTTCAAGCTCCGACTTCACAAAGTTGTGAAACTTGTGAAGAAAACACCCAAAACAACTTGGCAAGAGGTAGAGGGTGAAGAAATAGGAGGTGGGTTCACTTTAGAATTGGATTTCTCTCACTAGAACTCAAGTTGCCATTGATGGCACCAAGGTTTCTATCTTGAAGAAGAAGGAGAAGATGAAGCTAGTTTTATGATAAGTGTTTAAAATGAAAAGAAAATTCATACTTATCATAATCTAACTAGGGTTAAGTGTAGAGAATAAACCATGGTCATTTGGAGAGTTAGGGTTAAGCATGAGGACAAGAATGGTTGCAAAAGTCAAGGCTTCATGAAGCTTCAACTAAAGACAAAAGAAAGCCACCATTCTCTTTAAATCATTTCCAAATAAATAAATAAATAAATAAATGAATATGCAAAACCCTAATCAACACTTAACCATGGTTTTAATTCTTTACACTTAACAAAATGATCAAGTATCATCAAACATGATACAAATATGTGCACAAAAGTATATCACATATACTTCTTGCACATCAAGTGAGAAAATCCATATAAAGTGAACCAATACTAGTTAATGCAATGCAATATATCAAATATATAATTATACATTAAATCATTAAATCAACATTTGATTCAATGATCCGGTCATGTCGCACATAACCGACTAGAATCCAATGTATCGATTTATCGAATCAATGATTCGATAACTAGGTCATATCGAATATAACCAATCGAAACATATATCGCGAGAGTGAAATGCGGTATCACATACACGTATTATTCTCGGTCCTGCACATATCTCATATGTGCTCCTATTTCGTTTCGCTTGAGCCAGGAAACCTCTGTGTAGGACTCTAAAGACTCGTCAATACGCCGGTAGCAGATGATGATCATATCAAGCACCCACAAGCCGCAAGCGGTCTGCTAAACGTAACGGCCATCCGGGTATTGAGCGATCAGAAGATCGACGAGCTAGCCCGCTCACACTCCTGTGAATCCAACCAGTAACACTTATCGTACAGTCCGGTCTGTTCGTCTGATATGTCGCATATCAAGTCTAGGGGTGGTAAACGTCAGACCCCAATAACCGATAAGTCGTGCCGATATGAGGCTCATAACGGGTCGAGAAACTACTGGTAACACTTACCAGCAAATCTCTGATCAGCCCTGGCCAGGGACTTCCCTGTTACGGCCAATCGAGCACAGCGCAACATCAACCCCCAATACCGGAAGAGACGAAACCCCTCCTATCGCTCATTGCCTCCATGTGACTCGGGACTGTACCCAAAGACCACCGTTTTGCACGCCCTCATGGACGTGGTAAGGTGGAGATCAAAGCACAGTGGGAATCACACAAGACTCTATGACGATCTCGGGTCTACAGACTAAGCTGCACAAGTGTCACCTGAGAACTGCCATCTGACGTGAGGTATAATACCATCTGGGAGTTCTCGGCGAGTCCGTCCAGTGTACCCAGTCTCCACTGAGCACCCGCATACCATCTCTGATGTCAAACACCAATGGATATAGGATCATCCATCGCCCATCTCATGGGTCGAGAAGCGTATACGCTAGTCTACACTGGTATATCGATGACCCGTCTCGATACACCCACGACTAGGGACCTTGAAGGATGTACTTATGGACTACCATGTCCCCACTAGTATGATCTGCATCATAGTCCAGATAGTCAAGTACACATCCTAAGGGCTTTACCAACATGTAACTATATGACAGTTTAAAGAGACAAGTGTACATGTTAAGATAAAGATTAACCAGATAGCATACTATCATATCGAGCAAGAAAGTCATCTCTATATATGTCCAAGTATCCAATATAATATACATCATCTGTACAATACTGGCCTCTAGGGCATACATACAACTAACAATCTCCCACTTGCACTAGGGCCAGCTGCTGTAGTATCGCATACCGAGCATCCCGAAGAGTCTCTCAAACTGTATCTGGGGAATGGCCTTCGTGAGTGGATCCGCCGTGTTGTTCTTCGTGTCAACCCTCCTGACCTCGATCTCCCAGCGATCAACTATCTCCCGGATCAGGTGATACCGCCTCAGAATATGCCTGGATCGCTGATGGGACCTGGGTTCCTTGGCCAAAGCCACCGCTCCATTGTTATCGCAATACAAAGGTATTGGATGCTCAATGGATGGAACCACTCCAAGTTCAGTAATGAACTTCTTGATCCAGACAGCCTCTTTGGCAGCATCGTTGGCAGCGATGTATTCAGCCTCCATCGTCGAGTCTGCCACGGTTTCCTGCTTGGAACTCTTTCAGCTAACCGCCCCTCCGTAAAGGGTAAAGACAAAGCCCGACTGCGACTTAGAGTCGTCCTTATCACTCTGGAAGCTCGAATCGGTAAAGGACTCCACTTGGAGCTCTCCGTTACCATACACCAAGAACATTTCTCTAGTCCTTCGTAAGTACTTGAGAATGCTCTTCACAGCTGTCCAGTGACTCTCTCCAGGATCAGCTTGATACCTGCTCACTACACTTAGTGAGTATGCTACATCGGGTCTGGTACATAGCATCGCATACATGATAGAGCCTACTGCCGAAGCATAGGGTATCCCTTGCATGCGAGCTCTCTCCAAATCAGTCTTGGGAGACATCTCTTTGGAGAGAGTGACTCCAGAGATCGTGGGCAAGTTCCCACGCTTGGACTCTTCCATACTAAACATCTTTAGTATGGTGTCAATGTACCTGGATTGGGACAATCCCAAAATCCTTTTGGATCTATCTCTATAGATCCTGATTCCCAATATGTAGGAGGCATCACCAAGATATTTCATTGAGAATCTTTGTGATAAGAAGAGCTTGACCGATTGCAGCATAGGAATATCATTTCCTATCAAGAGTATGTCGTCCACGTACAATACGAGGAAGACAACCTTACTCTCTGCCACCTTCTTATAAATACAAGGTTCATCTGGATTTTTGACGAAATCAAACTCTTTGATAACGACGTCAAAGCAGATGTTCCAACTCCGCGATGCTTGCTTTAATCCATAAATGGATTTAAGCAGCTTGCACACCTTCCCGCTGCTCCTACTGTCTACGAAGCCCTCTGGCTGAGTCATGTACACGCACTCTTCTAAATCACCATTTAGAAAGGCGGTCTTAACATCCATTTGCCAGATTTCGTAATCATGATATGCAGCGATGGCAAGCATGATCCGGATGGATTTAAGCATAGCCACTGGAGAAAAGGTCTTGTCATAGTCCACACCTGGTCTTTGACGAAAACCCTTTGCTACAAGTCTAGCTTTGAAAGTCTCCACTTTCCCATCTACACCAAGTTTCTTCTTGAAGATCCACTTGCTCCCAATGGGTTTTACCCCTTCAGGAGCAACGTCCAAAGTCCATACTTTGTTGGTGTACATGGATTCCATCTCGGACCGCATAGCATCCAGCCATTTCACTGAGTCCCTACTCGTGATGGCCTGCTCGAAGCTAGTTGGGTCATCATCCTCCATGATGCAATCCTCGTTTCCACCATCAATGAGAAAACCGTAGTATCTCTCAGGTGGACGAGAAACCCTACTAGATCGGCGGAGAGGGTGAGGTTCGTCGGGTACTACCGAATCTTCTGGTTCCACTAAATCTTCAGTTATAGTTTGTGTTTCTGGAACTTCTTCCAGTTCTACCTCAGAGCCACTAATCTCTTTTGCAAGAAATTCCTTTTCTAAAAAGGTGGCATGTTGAGCAATAAACACTTTTTGTTGTTCACTGTGGTAGAAAAAATATCCATTTGAATGTTTAGGATATCCCACAAACTTACATAGAACTGACCGTGCCTCGAGTTTGTCTGGATTTTGCCTTTTGACATAGGCCAGACAACCCCATATCTTAACTCGTTTAAGACATGGTCTCTTCCCACTCCATATCTCATATGGTGTGGTAGGTACAGATTTAGTTGGAACTTGATTCAATAGGTATGCTGCTGTCTCAAGCGCATACCCCCAGAAGGAAATAGGTAACTCAGCTGTACTCATCATAGAGCGCACCATATCTAATAGGGTGCGATTCCTCCGCTCCGATACACCGTTGTGCTGTGGTGTATAAGGAGGAGTAAGCTGAGAGAGAATCCCATTCTCTTTTAGATAATCTAGGAACTCATTGCTTAAGTATTCTCCTTCTCGATCAGATCGAAGGATCTTAATACTTTTGCCTGTTTGTTTTTCTACTTCGTGCTTATATTCCCTGAATTTCTCAAAAGCTTCAGACTTGTGTTTCATCAGGAACACATGTCCGAATCTAGAGAGATCGTCAGTGAATGTAATGAAGTAGGAAGAACCGTTCCTGGCATGCGTAGACATGGGACCGCATACATCACTATGTATCAGTCCTAAGAGTTCATTAACTCTTTCTCCGTGTCCACTAAACGGAGCTTTGGTCATTTTTCCTTTGAGACATGAATGGCAAGTATCATAAGATGATAATTCAAATGAATTCAAATAACCATCCTTATATAACTTAGCCAGTCGTGTCGCATTGATATGACCAAGTCTACAGTGCCACAAGTAGGATTCGTTCATTTCTGAACTTTTCCTCTTGTATGTGTTTTGTATATTGAGGACTGTATTCTGATTTAGAATGAATATGCCATTATGTAACGAGCCTGATGCAATTAACTTTTGATCTAGGAATATGTTCATAACATTATCCATTACTACAAAATTATATCCTTCTTTACTTAATAAAGAGACTGATATAATGTTGCACATCATGTTCGGTATATAATAGCACTCATTCAGAACTAGTGTATCACCATTTGGTAATACCAGGTGATATATGCCAATAGCTTTGGCTGCAACATTTGCCCCATTCCCTACTTGAACGGAATGATCACCTTTTCCCAGTTCTCTACCTTTCCGTAGCCCATGTAACTGCTTACATATGTGGGATCCTGATCCGGTATCTAATACCCAGGACGTAGGGTGAACTGAAAAACAGTTCTCAATAACTAACACACCCGAAGAAGATGCATCAACATGTATTTTCTTTTGGGCGGCTTGAGAATCTAGATATTCTCCTATTCCCTATTCAATCTTATAACTTTTATAAGAAAGAACGGGTCCAACGTTCCCCTGCTCAATATAATAAGCGGGTTCAGTCAATACATCCATATTATTATCTTTATTAGGGCATGAAATGGTCGCTACCTGGAGAGAGAGAGAAGAAAATACTTTAACGTATGCTCGTGCAAGATCAGATTGGTTATTATCTTATCTAATCAGGATGGCTCCCACTGCTTTTTATCAAATCTTCCTTCAAACCCTAAAAGGAAAGACTAGCCGGGATTAATTACACACTACAAGTTCGCCAATCTTTCAGCCAGGTCAGTGTCGGTACTTTGAGGGAGGTCCCCCGTGCTTTCGCACGAACCTAATTAATGTAAACCTCATTTTCCCAGAGGCGTAACCTCGTTAACACCTTTCTAGACACCTACTTGATCGGCTAATTGTAATGTGTAAAATTCTCCCAGGAGTAACTATTACTCGCAGCGGGTATCGGGATCCAACTATCTCATAGAAGGTATGCAATCTCATTGCAAATTTCAACACTTGAAATTCCCGATAATATTTTGCCCCTAGTGTGCCATGACCTTGACAGAGGTCAACAAACCATAGTGCACTAGTCAAGTTCAACCCGTCATTTCTTGATTGAATCAAACCCACTCGCACGACCCTTGACAGAGGTCAACAAGGTCGTATGAATACCCTAATCCAATCTGCATCATATGCATAAGCAGATAAAATACTAGTTAGCTACCGCACACTACGCCTTGACAGAGGTCAACAAACGCAGCACGAATACTAAATAGTCTTTATCTGAAATGACGGAGGGCTACGACAGGTTTTTCTGAAAACCTATTGCGTAATGAACTTGATATCGTTGTAGAATCAAATTTAGTTTTGAAATGGAGTGATTTTGAGGCTTTTCTAGTTTTGCTAAAGGGGTCACTCCCGGTGAAGGGATCGTCGGCCCTTTCCTCGTCGAATGAGGTGCGGGATATATCATATATATCGCTGTGCAAAGCAGAAACTATAGAAGCAATCAAAAACAAACCGAGTGTGTAGCATCTGCCAGTTATTGCTAAAGGAGTCACTCCCGGTGAAGGGATCTCGGTCCTTTCCTCATCGAATAAGGTGCAGGGTATATCATATATACCGCTATGCAAAGCAGAAACTATAGAAGCAATCAAAAACAAACCGAGTGTGTAGCATCTGCCAGTTATTGCTAAAGGAGTCACTCCCGGTGAAAGGATCTCGGTCCTTTCCTCATCGAATAAGGTGCAGGGTATATCATATATACCGCTATGCAAAGCAAGAACTGTAGCTACCTGTTTTATTTAAAATTTGATTCTACAACATCTTAGGTTTCTTTTCTTTCATTAATCACATTAATGAAGTCCCATCATTTAAATACCTAAACATCACAGATAAATACGACGTACACTTATGCCATCCGTATTCGCCTGGATGTCCCCTCGTGCACCGTTAGGTTAGGTAACTAACGACAGAGCAGGACAGGGCTAGTGCGGGTGCAAAACATAAGTAACGTCTATATAATATATCATATATACTATATACTGTATCTATCACAGAACATCACATGATCACATCACAGATATCGCAGCAGAAGAAACATATGAAATATTGGATATACTAGGACGTCCGTGTTTTCAATACGAGCCAGTATAAAACACGGATTCCACGGACGTGATGAATAGCCAATCCCACACCCCTAGACCCCTACGAGAGCGGCAAGCAACCCTACCAATTCTAGGGTTAGGAGACCCGGACTCGACTCCTCAAGTTGGTCTCCCACTGGACCCTAGAACCCGATTACTTGTGCTCCCCTCCTGGGTCTATCCTAATGCAGAAAAGTAAATAATATACAAAAGGTGACAACTTCCGCTACCTAGAAGTGCCCCAAATGAAAGAATATTACATACAAGTTTTTACATGAATGAAAATGAAAAACACCCATCTCACATAAAAACCCCCGGCTATTCGAACACGACAATCCAATATAACATATCCAGCAACACATAACATCGCATGTCATCAACGTAAGTAAATATGCGCATCCCAATTGTCGTTGACATATAGCAACGAAACCGGCGATATCACATATTACACTTACGGTCACAGAAAAGAAAGTGTAAAACTACAACAGTTGGAATCCGCAATCTCTTTAGACATCACATGCCTAATCAAATGAAATACTTAGACATCACATGCCTAACAGTTATAAACCCCGCATTTTAGTCCCATTATCGAAAACTCTTTTCGATATCAAGTGAAACTAAACCGCTAGATTTATAACATTCATCCAGTTATCTCATAACTGTTTGTGAATTCCAATTATTGTATCCAATTCCGGATAAATAGAATATATCAAACTTTCCGATCGAACATTCGAACACCCAAGTTTTCCCGACACCGATCAACACATGAAATAAGTTCAAAGACATTCACTTCATGCCTCAGTACCAACGGTCCAGCCGTAGAAGGGTCAAGCCAACGCCTCACATGTGGCACGCCGTACTGCCCCAAACCCGAAGGTTCAAAGGGCAGTTCAAGACGGTCACATAATCGAGTTAAGGTTTGTTGTCTTCTAGAGGGACCATCGCGTTACTTGCACTACTCAGAACGTCTTTAAACCACAGAAAAATCCAACACTTGGAATTTTTCCGGCAGGGGAAAACTTGGGTATTTATATCCGGTCGGACTTTTTTAACATATTCAAAAATTATCCGGAAAAACACTTAGACAAGGTTCGATAATCCGATCAAAACATCGTTTCCCAATTTAACCCCAGAACACTCAACTTAAGAGCCAATTAAAAAATTCCCAGAAAACTCAGAATAATTAATCAGGAATTACTGTGCAAACACTTAGGGCTGACGTCACCAAAGAGCCGCGGAACCGCCGCAGAAGCTAGGCTTCTGCCGCGGTTCCGCCGCACAAAGTACTGTTCATGGGAAAATTTTTGCACCGTAATTCTTAGATTTCATTGCTGAATTTTTTAAGCATTTTTAATTGACAAAAAACCACAAATTTGGAAAAAGTCCAGAGAGCATTATCGGGTTGTGGTTTCGGGTTCGTTCGGACTTCAAACTCCGTCTAGACTTCGCCTAAGGCTCTAGCTAGTCTCTGATACCATTGTAGGGTTCCTAGGCACTCTAATGAAGTCTCACAAGGCATCAACCATGCCAATTTCAAAAATTATGGGTGCCGAGAAACCCTAATACGGATCGTTGACTAGAAGTTTAGGCGAAAAGATAATCTAGTTAACTACTTAACTAAAAGTTAGATGCTACAACCTTTGTAGATCCGGTTCTCCACTTCCTTAGCTCCACGTGGGTGTCCTCTTGCTGTTCATCATGAATCCCGAACTCAATCGTCGGCTTCATCGGAGAAACGGGCGAGCTAGGTCGTCGGCTTCGTGTCAAAGACGATCTACGTCGAGGCATCACAAGTTCAAGCTCCGACTTCACAAAGTTGTGAAACTTGTGAAGAAAACACCCAAAACAACTTGGCAAGAGGTAGAGGGTGAAGAAATAGGAGGTGGGTTCACTTTAGAATTGGATTTCTCTCACTAGAACTCAAGTTGCCATTGATGGCACCAAGGTTTCTATCTTGAAGAAGAAGGAGAAGATGAAGCTAGTTTTATGATAAGTGTTTAAAATGAAAAGAAAATTCATACTTATCATAATCTAACTAGGGTTAAGTGTAGAGAATAAACCATGTTCATTTGGAGAGTTAGGGTTAAGCATGAGGACAAGAATGGTTGCAAAAGTCAAGGCTTCATGAAGCTTCAACTAAAGACAAAAGAAAGCCACCATTCTCTTTAAATCATTTCCAAATAAATAAATAAATGAATATGCAAAACCCTAATCAACACTTAACCATGGTTTTAATTCTTTACACTTAACAAAATGATCAAGTATCATCAAACATGATACAAATATGTGCACAAAAGTATATCACATATACTTCTTGCACATCAAGTGAGAAAATCCATATAAAGTGAACCAATACTAGTTAATGCAATGCAATATATCAAATATATAATTATACATTAAATCATTAAATCAACATTTGATTCAATGATCCGGTCATGTCGCACATAACCGACTAAAATCCAATGTATCGATTTATCGAATCAATGATTCGATAACTAGGTCATATCGAATATAACCAATCGAAACATATATCGCGAGAGTGAAATGCGGTATCACATACACGCATTATTCTCGGTCCTGCACATATCTCATATGCGCTCCTATTTCGTTTCGCTTGAGCCAGGAAACCTCTGTGTAGGACTCTAAAGACTCGTCAATACGCCGGTAGCAGATGATGATCATATCAAGCACCCACAAGCCGCAAGCGGTCTGCTAAACGTAACGGCCATCCGGGTATTGAGCGATCAGAAGATCGACGAGCTAGCCCGCTCACACTCCTGTGAATCCAACCAGTAACACTTACCGTACAGTCCGGTCTGTTCGTCTGATATGTCGCATATCAAGTCTAGGGGTGGTAAACGTCAGACCCCAATAACCGATAAGTCGTGCCGATATGAGGCTCATAACGGGTCGAGAAACTACTGGTAACACTTACCAGCAAATCTCTGATCAGCCCTGGCCAGGGACTTCCCTGTTACGGCCAATCGAGCACAGCGCAACATCAACCCCCAATACCGGGAGAGACGAAACCCCTCCTATCGCTCATTGCCTCCATGTGACTCGGGACTGTACCCAAAGACCACCGTTTTGCACGCCCTCATGGACGTGGTAAGGTAGAGATCAAAGCACAGTGGGAATCACACAAGACTCTATGACGATCTCGGGTCTACAGACTAAGCTGCACAAGTGTCACCTGAGAACTGCCATCTGACGTGAGGTATAATACCATCTGGGAGTTCTCGGCGAGTCCGTCCAGTGTACCCAGTCTCCACTGAGCACCCGCATACCATCTCTGATGTCAAACACCAATGGATATGGGATCATCCATCGCCCATCTCATGGGTCGAGAAGCGTATACGCTAGTCTACACTGGTATATCGATGCCCCGTCTCGATACACCCACGACTAGGGACCTTGAAGGATGTACTTATGGACTACCATGTCCCCACTAGTATGATCTGCATCATAGTCCAGGTAGTCAAGTACACATCCTAAGGGCTTTACCAACATGTAACTATATGACAGTTTAAAGAGACAAGTGTACATGTTAAGATAAAGATTAACCAGATAGCATACTATCATATCGAGCAAGAAAGTCATCTCTATATATGTCCAAGCATCCAATATAATATACATCATCTGTACAATACTGGCCTCTAGGGCATACATACAACTAACACTTCATACCCCGGTCAGACTTGGTATTGTACCATCTGCATTTAAATATATAAAACAGGACAGTCGTATGCTGGTATGAGACCGCTATAATTTTCTTAAGAACACCGTAGTAGAGATTTCCATCTTCGTCGACGGTTGCGATGCCGCTATTTTGTATAGCTCTAATATGCTCCGTACTTTGTACCTCAAATTTATATTCGGATCCCCATACTCATTGTAAAACCTAGCTGCAATCGTTGGACCGTTTAAAAGGTCGTGGACCTCTCTATCAATCTGCTCTCCACGATTCAATTGTTCGTTCACTTTTTATAGACTAAGCGGCGAAAGTGCGCATATGTTCTTCTTCGATCCTGCTATTCGACCACGTCCTAAGATTCGATATCTTGAGTGTATCTTTGTGTGCTCTGTTCGTTAATACACAGTTATATTGATTAGATTAAATTTAATTTCGAACGTTTAAAACGATGAAATAATTAACACTTACTCTACATATTTAGCAAAACATTCACCGTTTATCAAGATGTACGCATGTATACTGACCGTGAGATCGTAAGACATGGTTTTTAGCCTTCTTACTCCAATTAGACCGTCAGGAATACTCTGTGGTTTGTTCAGCTTCATCCTGATATCGTCGTTCAAGAAACGAGCACAGAAAAACGTGACTTCTTTCAGGGATAACCTTCCACAATCAAATCTTCAGGATGATAATTGTTGCGGATATAGTTTTTTAAAATTAACAGTATCTGTTGAAAATAATAGATATTAATAATTTATGATAATTCTAATAAATGTCAATAATACCTCTCGATTTGATACATCCAACGGTAATGGACCGAACCGCCAATCCTGACCTCGGTTGCCAGATGGACCGACAAGTGAACAATAATTTTGAAAAAGAAAGGCGAGATTTAGCAAGAGTTCAATATAGAAGAGAATGATGATGAATTAGGGTTTAGCCTTGTTCGTGTGTGTGTGTGGGGGGGGGGGTTAAGGTTAGGGTGGGATTTGATAAGAGTTCTATGTAGAGAAGAATAATGATGATTTAAGTTTTGGCCTTATTTGTATGTGTCTCTCTCTGTGCTGTGTGTGTATGCTTGTGTGTGTATGCACACACACACATACACTTACACAAGCATGCGCGCACACATACATTTATTAAATTACTATAAAATACCTTATAATGTTTCACTAAACTATCCTTGGTTATTGTTGTTTTGACACTTACCTAAACGAGGGTCCTAAGCAACCTATTTTTTCAATTCAGTAAAGTACACTAAAATACCCTTAATTATTGTTGGTTTTTTACTAAACTACCTTAACAAATTTAAATAAACCATTCATTTTCTTGATTTAACTAAATTACTATAAATTTTACTCAAATACCATTAACTATTGTTGTTTTTCACCAAAATACCGCAAACTGTTGTTGCTTTTTAATAAATTACCTATAAAAATTCGCCAAATTACCCGAACCCTAACCCTAACCATTGCCCTAAACCTAACTTTAACTGTTAACCCTAATTAACCTTAACCCTAATCATACCCCTAATCCAGCCCTAACCCCAAAACCCTAACCCTAACCCGGCTAGCCCTAATTAACCCCTAACCAAAACCCAAACCCTAAACCATATCCGGCCGGTCAACTTGAGGGGGGGCTCGGCAACAACAACAACAATAACAAAAACACTAGCAACACCAATAACAACAGCAGCAGCAGCAACATGCGACAACAAATTTTTGGGATCAATTGAGCACAACAATTAAAATTAAACAAAAAATTAAAATTTAACCGTTTATATTTACCTTTGACGAACATCAGCGAGCTCAGAGCAGCGACGAGCAACTTTGGAGCGGCGGCAAGCTTCGAAGACCTCGAAGCTAGCTAGAGCTTCGATCCAGCGGCGGCGAGCTTCGAAGAGGGTCTCAATCGACGTTGCCGGGGCTTCGCTGGGACGAGAGAGGACAGGGCTTCGACGTTGCCAGGGCTTCGCTGGGATGAGGGAGGACAGGGCTTCGACATTGCCGGGGTTTAGAGGGAGCGGGAGAGCTCAGGCGGCGAGGCGGAGGTAGCGGAGAGCAGCACTAGGGCGGGAAATTTGGGGTCAAGCCACAAAACAAAAAAATATTAAAATCAAAACTAATTAAACTTACCTCTTGACGACCATGAACCTAGGGTCTCGATCTATGGCGGTAACGAGCTCGATCGATCAGCTAGCAGCGATCTTCCATAAAGCTTGGGCTTCGACTGCGGTCGGCCCAAGGGGCTTCGATCACCGGCGGCAACGTGCTCGAGACGGTGGCCAACTGCTCCAGGCGGTGACGACAAGCTCGACAAGATGGCCGGAGTGGATGGGAAGAGTGACAGGCGGGAACGAAATCGGGGCAAATTTGTTTAAAGAGAAAGAGGAGAGCTCGGGGAAATAAGGGGGGATAGGGGTTTTATCACGAGGGTTTAGTGGGGGCCACCACATATTGTAATTGGTCACGGTTTGCACCGTGACTATTTATTTTAGAACCATGACGTTAAAATGGTCACGGTTTGAACCGTGACGAAATTCTCGTTACCTTTGGGCCCTTTTGTAGTAGTGTTGGGAAGAAAAAGAAGCAACAGCTCAAGCAAATACTTTACAAACTCTACCTCATCGCCGTCTCCCATGAAGCTTCTGATTAGGACTTCCTTCAAATTATTTAGGCAGCATGCATTTGTATTTTGATTTCCAAGGCATCAGATGATCTTCCAATGTTGCAACTTCCGGCTGAAAATCGCATAAAGCAAAAAAACAAATAACTACATTAGAGCTTCATCTTCTAAAAATAGGAATTCTAATTTTTATGTGAATGTTATATATATGTGCACAACAAATAAATGTCATGTTTTCAACTATGTAGGCTGATAACAAAATTGTGTTGAACATTCATATATTTCTTGATGCTAATTAATACCAAAAAAAGAAAGAAAAGAACATATGATAACCTGCGAAAGTAATTACCTTCTTGTTGTGTATTACAAGTCTCTCCAAGCTGGGAGAGCTTTGGAGTAGCATCTCTATTGTTTGAATTTAATTTTTATTCAAGACGGCTTCATCCTCAAAGATATCAGATCATCGAACGCCCGAACCATGGAATCTAGTTGATTTCTTAGTTTCTGCGCAGAATTATAACGTGAGAATTTTTTAATATATATGTGTGCGTGTTTCTGCAAAAAGGAGAATTCTTAGCTAGCTTGAAACTCAAACTAAAGACTTGAAGTAACAAAATTGATACCTCAATTACGATCCCATTCAACTCTAGGGTCCTAGAGTGAGAAATACTATGCATAATGCCAATAAATTTCTTCGGATAAAAAACTATCGTACCATTTACTTCTGCTAAGATAAACATGCACCAGATGATCGAGAGGGGTTTTGAAAAAAACTGGGGAGGCCATAAAACGATCTCCGTAATCCCATGAGTCTCGAAGCATAAATATTTATCTTGGAACCGTTCGACAAATTACTACATATTAAAGTTAAGCTCTTTAGAGAGGGTGAAACTATATCAAGTTCGTATGAGCTAGCAATGTGTATGTACATACATTACTGCAATGAGGGGTTGCCTCTACGGATAGAGAAATTCGTAGGGATAACTTTTTATTTCTCCTACGGTTTACTCCATAGGGACATAAATAAATTTAAAAATATTAAAATGTAATCTTTTTATTTGACCTTACGGTGCCGTAAAAAAAAACCTACGCACTACGGATTACGGATTAATCCGCAGGGGCAACAAAGGGTTATTTAAAAAAAAAATAAAGCTAAGCAATCTCCCACCGTCCCCCAAAATATCCTACCAATCTTATTTCTTCCACGCTCTCGTCGATCAAGCCCGTCCCTCGTCGTCGATCTCGTTGTCGACTTCGTCGTTCCTCATCGTCGACTTCCTCGTCGTCGATCAAGCTCGTCAACGAGTTCCTCCTCCATCGCCATCGATCGAGCTCGTCGTGGAGTTCCTCGTCGCCACCAATCGGCATCGAGGTCCTCGTCGCCGTCTCCACCTCTTCGAGCTCCTTCTTTCTGGCCTCCTCCACCTTGTCGAGCTTTTACTCTCCACCTCCTCGAGCTTTTTGCCGCCGGCCGGTCTTTGGCAGAGGTGACTTTATATATATAATTTGAAATTGAATTTTCCTAATTAGTTATGTTTTTTTTTCCTGTAAATTAATTAAGAATTTAATTTATAATTTTGTTGTTTTTGGTGTTATTGTTGTTGATTTTAGGCTTAGGGTTATAGGGTCGGGTTAATTAGGGATTAATTTGGGTTAGGGTTAGGATTAATTTGGTTTAATTAGGTAAAATAAGGTTAGGGTTAGGATTTGGGTGATGATTAGGGTTAGGGTTAATGTTAATTTGAGTTAATTAGATAAAATAGAAAAAGAACTACTATGCAAGGGCTTGCATGGTGCAAGCCCTTGGATGGGTTCCCCCCACATGCAAGGGAGGCCCATCCAAGGGCTTTAAAGGGGCTTGCACCATGCAAGCCCTTCTAGAGTAGTTCTTTTCGTAAAATAGGGTTGGTGATGATTAGGGTTAGGATTAATTAGATTAATTAGGGATAATTTTGGTTTGGATTAAGGTTTGGGTGATTATTAAGGTTAGGGTTAGGATTATGGTTAATTTGGGTTAATTAGGTAAAATAGGGTTGGTGATGATTAGGGTTAGGGATAATTAGATTAATTAGGATTAATTTTGGTTTGGGTTAGGGTTAATTTAGATCAGGGTTTGGGTGATGATTAGGGTTAGGTTTAATTTGGGTTAATTAGGTAAAATAGGGTTAATTTGGGTTAGGATATTGATTGGGGTTAATTTGGTTTAATTAGCTTAATTTTGGGTTAATTTGAGTTAATTTGGGTTAATTAGGATTAGTGTTTAGGGTGTACTAGTTCATTCAGTAGGATACTCAATGATAACGTAAACGTAAAACTTTACCGTAAACGTAAGAAAACTTTACCCTAAACTAAAAACTTCAAATCCTTAAAAACGAAACGTAAACGTAAAACCTATTCAAGTTAAATGTTCAAGTTAAAACCAATATACGATACTCGATGATAATATGAAACTTTCATATTCTCATCGATACTCATATGTGAAAATCAAAGTGCGACTTAGTCCCCGTCTATCGGTTAACATACATTCGATATTCGTCATGATATAGAACTATACGAAGGTTGTTAAATATCAGACGGTATAGTTCGGTGCTAACAACCGTCATATAGTCTATATGACGAAAATATTCAATCATATGATAACCGATAGATCTGTCCAGTATGGACAAATTAGGAATGTATAAAGTAAACACCCGCATTCACTTGTGTTTTTATTCGTTTCGAGTTATTTCATCGGTACTTTTCCGCTGGTTCTCTGTGTACAAAGATAGATTAGATGTTCATTTCAACGTTATTTCACAGAATTGAAATGATTATCTATTCTATTAAAGTGTACTTAGAGAACAGCAGGGAGGTGATACCGAAATTTACTCGAAACGGATGAAAGCACAAGCGAATGGGTGTCAGCTCTATACATTCTTAATGGGATAGAAGCCTTACCCCCGACAGCCGAAACACACACATACAACACGAATATACAACAAACGCACACACAAAGCACATACACACTAACAACCCTACACCTAAGCGAAATCATAAATTGAAACACACATACACAGAATACAACTCATACTTGAGTATCTTCAAATCTAACTTTGTTAATCGATAATTTATTCTTATCAACGAAAAACTTGCCTCTACGGATTTTCTTCTTTGTCAGTAATCATCTCGTTCTTAGATTTCTCAATATAGTCACCATAATCTACAATTTATATGTTATATAGTCTAACATGGCCCATGAGTATATCAGAGTTAAGGACCGGATGTACGTGGATTAGCAACAACGCATGCAATCTAAGTTTGTCGTAGGAGTTGCTGCTTTCATTGAATTTGCACCCGCACATAATAAGATCGTGTTAGAGAAGATTCTCTGTTCGTGCGATAGATGTGGGAATAAGTTCTGACAAAAGATAGAAATCGTAGAGCTTCACATCGTTAAACATGGTTTTACTAGATTTTATACAACTTGGTTATATCATGGGAAAGGACAAGAAGAAGACGGTAATGCGGCAGAAGAAGAAGGAGAAGACGGTAATGCGACAGAAGAAAAAGAAGACGATAACTTCTTTTCAGGAGAAAAAATAGAGGATATGGTAGAGGCTGCCCTCGGTGATAGTATTCCTACCGAAAATAACATTCCTTCCGGTCAAGGACCGCGTGTGGATAAATATGAAAAGTTCATGAATGATACTAGAAAACCAATTTATGAGAATGCAAAGTATTCCACCCTATCATGGTTTATCCAACTTTTCCAAATTAAGTACCTAAATGGATAGAGCAACAAGTCATTCAGGATACTTCTGATGTTCCTGAAAGATTCTATACCCCCGGAAAATAACGTGCCCGACGGCTGGTATGAAACCCAGAAGATGATGTCTGATTTGGGTTTGAAGTATGAGAAAATTCATGCATATCTCAAAAATTGCGTGTTGTACCAGAAAGAGAATTCAAATTTGAAAAAGTGTCCAACATGCAGAGAGGCCAGGTATAAGCCAAAAGAATATGACAAGAAGCCTGATATATCTGTCAAGATAGCACGCTACTTTCGCATAACATAGAGGCTACAGAGGCTATTCAGGTACAAGAAAACAGCCGAGACAATCATTTGGCATCACCGTGCTGCTTCAAGCGAAAATGAAAAAATGAGTCATCCAAGAGATTCACCGGGATGGAAGGATTTCGATAGGAGGAACAAAATATTCAGTAACGATCCTTGCAATATCAGGCTCGGACTCACTAGTGATGAGTTCTGCCCATTCAACTATATGGCTGGAAGCCACAACACATGGTCCGTTGTAATGATAGTTTATAATATGTCTCATTGGTTGGCTATGGATCAATCCTATTTTATGATACCTCTTCTTATTGACGGACCAAATTTACCGGGAAACAATATCGACGTCTATCTCCGATCTCTGATTGATGAGTTAAAATCTTTATTCATTAATGGTGTAGAGATTTACGATGCAAACACATATACAACTTTCACAATGCGTGCGGATTTAATGTGGACAATTAATGACTTTTCTGCGTATGAAATGCTATCAGGTTGGTCCGTACATGATCACAAAGCATGCCCTTATTGCCATCAATATACAATATTGAAATGGTTGAATTTTAGTAGTGGTAGATGGTCACAAAGTACGCCCTTATTGCCATCAGGTTGGTCCGTACATGGTCACAAAATATGCCCTTATTGCCATCAATATACAACATCGAAATGCTATCAGGTTGGTCCGTACATGGTTTGCCCCTACGGCTAAATCCGTAGGGACAAGCGATTACTGTAGTAGTGGTAGATGCTCAAGGACAGGAGAGACGAGAATCTATTTCTCGAGAAAATTGCTGCAATTTCCCATGAAAGCGAGCTCCAAGGTCTTGAGATTGGCCAGATTGAATGAAGAACTTGGCAAGTGCATTACACTATAGTACGTACGGTTTATTTGGAACCCATTCAAAACGAGCAGGCAGCTTCACATTGCACACTTGCAATGATGGGCAATTGAGGAGACTGGAAGGCAAGAAGAAATCATCTTCTGGATGAATATTGAGTGCGAATTTTATCACTTTTCGCCTCCCTACATATTCCAACCAAGTTTACGCAATGCACTTATCGAATTCCTGCATCCACACTAACGTAAAGCTATCACTATTTGATTCCACATGAGATTCCAACACTTTATTGACAAAGTTAACAAAGTTGTCGCCGGAAGCAAATTCTTCATTGTCAAACTTCAAAGCGGGGGTAGAGGCCCATACGAATCGCCATCTTTTCGATATGATGGAAGTCTTGACGGTAGATTTAGTGGTGAGTGTAGGGTTCCTGGGCACACTAATGAGGTCTCACAAGGCATCAACCATGCCAATTTCAAATTTTACGAGTGCCGAGAAACCCTAATACGGATCGTTAACTAGAGTTTAGGCGAAGAATGCAACTAGTTAACAACTTAACTACAAGAACGGAAATACAACCTTTGTAGATCCGGTCCTCCACCTCCATAGCACCGCAATGAAGTCTCCTCACTGTCCAAATCGAATCCCGGGCTCTAGCGTCGGCTTCATCGGAAAAATAGGCGGGCTAGGTCATCGACTACGATGCCGAAGATGATCTACGTCGAGGCATCACAAGATCAAGCTCCCACTTCACCAAGTCATGAAACTTGTGAAGAAAACACCCTATACTACTTGGCAAGAGGTAGAGGATGAAGAAATAGGAAGTGGGTTCACTTTAGAATTGGATTTCTCACTCATTTTCTCAAGTTTCCATTGATGGAGGTAAGCTTCTTCTTGAAGAAGAAGAAGAAGAAGATGAAAAATGTTATGATAAGTATATTTCAAAAATAAAATAAAATGTATACTTATCATAATCCAACCATGGTCAAGTGTAGAGAATAAACTAGGGTTAGGTCAATGGTTAGGGTTAAGCATGAAGACAAAAATGGTGACTTAGTCAAACCTTCATGAAGCTTCAACATGCATCCAAAGAAAGCCACCATTTTTCTTTTCTTTTGCCAAAAAAGAAATAAATAAATAAATGAATAAATAGATATGAAAAACAAAACCCTAACCATTTAAAAAACCATGGTTTAATCTTTACACAAACTCAAGTAAGCATGTATCATCAAACATGATACAATCAAGTGCACAAAAGTATATCACATATACAACTTGTGAACTTCAAGTGAGAAAATCCATTTAAAGTGAACCAATACTAGTTAATGCAAAGTAATATATCAAATATATAATTATGCATTAAATCATTAAATCAACACTTGATTCAATGATCCGGTCATGTCGCACACAACCGACTAGTATACAATGTATCGTTTTATCGAATCAATCCTTGATTCGATAACTAGGTTATATCGCATACAACCATTCGACACATTCATCGCGAGAATGAAATACGGTATCACATACACGCATTATTCTCGGTCCCGCACATATCTCATATGCGCTCCTATTTCGTTTCGCTTGAGCCAGAAAACCTCTGTGTAGGACTCTAAAGACTCGTCAATACGCCGGTAGCAGATGATGATCATATCAAACACCCACAAGCCACAAGCGGTTTGCTAAACGTAACGGCCACCCGGGTATTGAGCGATCAGAAGATCGACGAGCAAGCCCGCTCACACTCCTGTGAATCCAACCAGTAACACTTATCGTACAGTCCGGTCTCGTCGTCTGATATGTCGCATATCTCGCCTAGGGGTGGTAAACGTCAGACCCCAATAGCTCGATAAGTCGTGTCGATATGAGGTCTATAACAGTTCGAGAAACTACTGATAACACTTACCAGTAAATCTCAGCAACCCTAGCCAGGGATTTCCGGTTATAGCCAATCGAACACAGCGCAACATCAACTCCCTATACCGGGAGAGACGAATCCCCTCCTATCGCTCATTGCCTCCATGTGACTCGGGACTGTACCCAAAAACCACCGTTTTGCACGCCCTCTTGGACGTGGTAAGGTGGAAATCAAAACACAGTGGGAACCACACAAGAATCTATGACGATCTCGGGTCAACAGACTACTCTGTACCAGTGTCACCAGAGAACTGCCATCCGACGTAAGGTATAATACCATCTGGGAGTTCTCGGCGAGTCCGTCCAGTGTACCCAGTCTCCACTGAGCACCCGCATATCATCTCTGATGTCAAACACCAATGGATATGGGATCATCCATCGCCCATCTGTATGGGTCGAGAAGGTATACGCTAGTCTACTCTGGTATATCGATGCCCCGTCTCGATATACCCACGACTAGGGACTTTGAAGGATGTACTTATGGACTACCATGTCCCCACTAGTATGATCCGCATCATAGTCCAGGTAGTCAAGTACACATCCTAAGGGCTTTACCAACATGTAACAGAGAGACAATCAGTGTACACGTTAAGGTAAAGATCAACTAGATAGCATACTATCATGTCGAGCAAGAAAGTCCTCCCTATATATATCCCAGCATCCACTACAATATACATCCTATGTATAGTAATGGCCTCTAGGGCATACATATAACTAACAGCGAGGGAAGAAAGAATGTGACCGCGGTCTTCGTCAGGCAAGCCACTAATTTTATCTTCATCATTCATGATTCCTGTTATCATCTTCATGATTGTTGTTAATGCCAATCAATTCCAAGAGAAGTTCTTGTTTTGTTTTAAGCCTTGATCTAAAGAAGAAGTAAGGAACTGTTATGCATTATGTTGAACTCAAGGTGTCTAACGGGTCAGGCCGGGCAGGGCGCCATGTGGTAGGCCCGACCATTTCCTCGGCCTAGCCCTGAGACGGGCTAGGCCAGCCGTTGGCAGCCGACAGCACTGCCGGGCTTCGGCCCGAGCCCGGCCCGGCCAAACTGTCCAAATTCAAATTTGAATTTGATCGTTTGGCCTTGGGTGGGACGGCGGGGGGAGGTCTGGGATGGGGGTCGGTCTTCGCCTTGAGGGGTTTTTGAATGGTGTGTGTTCTCGCCAAAATTTTGGCTCACAGCCTGCTTCCTTATAAAAAAATAATAATAAAATAAAAAATAAAGGGAAAAACTCCACATGCAAAGAATATAACAAATGCCTCAAAGCCAAGAGTTAAAACATTATGAAGCAACGCTTCAGATGCAGCGCCAAGTGCTCTGCGCTCTAAACAGCGCACCACGTGCAAAGCACGTGTGCGCTTGCGCTAGGTGCGCTGCGCTCCAAGCAGCACACCACGTGTCAAACACGGGTACGCTAGCGCAATGTACGCTGCCTTTTAAGCAGCGCACCACGTACAAAGCACGGGTACGCTAGCGCTGGAACCTAAAAGCTCCCCACCGTCAGATCAAAGATCTAATAATAACGATAAATTATTAATTAATCAGAAACTAAATTCTGTTAAGGAAAGATTCCTCAAAATCTTTCCAAAGAACAAGATTGTGCTCTGTAAATCAGAGCACCGTTGGATCAATGATCCAATGGTAAATAAAAATTACCAAAAGACAGAATAAATTTTGTATGGGAAGATTTATCAATCTTGTTAAAACTAAGAAGATTACCTTCTGTAAAAAAGAAGCCCTAGGATCAAAGATCCAATGGTGGGGAAACATCCCCAAATCAATCAGAGAAAGAACTCTTTAACTGATTCAACAAATCAGCCTACCCTATAAAAAGGCCCCTAGACTTCAAGTCTCAAATACAAAAGAAAGAGAAAGAAACCTCCCCAAAAACTTTGAGAAAATTCAAAGAGCAAGCTCTTGCAAGAAGATTTTTCTTCAAGGTAAGAATGAATGATGATGAACACAGAGATGAAATCATCTCATGATTAAGAAAGAAGAATTCATTTTTTTAAAAAGATCATAGATCTACAAAAACAAAAAGTCTTTCACAAAGAGATCAAAAGATCTCATCATAAAATAAAAGAAGAACTTACTTCTCACAGATCATAAATCTATAAGACTAAAGTCTTTCTTAAAGAGATCATGAACATCTCATTATAAAAAGGAGAATAATTCAATTCTCTTAAGGATCATAGATCCATAAAGGCAAAACCTTTCATCAATATAAGAGATTGAAACAAAATAAGAACGGTTGTTCTTAGATCTTGAGACAAAGTCTCTTTTAAAAAGCTCAGATCATAAAATTGATCAGATGCGTTTTGCGCTCTTGAACTGCGCTTTTGCGATCTCTGGACTGGCGCTCAGCTCCAAATGCGCCACATGTCAATCACATATGCGCCAATTAACAACTAGCGCTTTGCGCTCTTGAAATAGCGCACTGCGCTCATGGGCTGGCGCTCAGCGCCAAGCGCACCATGCGTCACTCATGTGTGCGCCACTAAACTGAAAGCGCAATGCGCTCATGAATTGGCATCATGTGCTCATCATCTGGCGCCTAGCGCTAAGCGCGACACGTGTCCCTTACATGTGCGCTACTTGGCAGAAGCGCACTGCGCTCTTTGAACTGGCGTAAAGTGCCAAGCGCACCATGTGTTGCGCTGAGAGAACATAAATTGTTCTTTAATAAAATCCCAGAGTTCTGTTTGAATGCTCAGCATTAAATAAAAGACAAAATCGTTGTCAAGATAAAAATCAATGCTCAGCATTGTTAACAGGGCCAAGCCTAAATAAAGGCTCAATAGCCCAAAATAAATGTTAAACATTTTAACTTGATTGGACTTAGCCTAAGATTGGCCATAAGTCCTCAAATGCAGATTAACCGAGCCCACATACTCATAAATCTTTTAACAGATCTTAGTTCCAAATTGGACTACAGATCTACCAACCAAAATTGGTTCAAGGGTACATCTCTGAATCCCTCTGATATATGTCGTTGTAATCCTTCAACGTCTTCAGAGAGGCGACAGGTCCCGACAACAATGCATTTCATAGACTATGACGTCTTTAAACTGTACTGTGGGGTCCTTAAACCCATGGACTATGATGTCCTTAACCTTGACTGTGAGGTCTTTAAACTCATGGACTATGATATCCTTAACCTTGACTATGAGGTCTTTAAACTCACAGACTATGATGTCCTTAACCTTGGACCGAGATGTCCTTAAACTAACATTGGACCACCATGTCCTTAAACTGGTAATCGACCTCAATGTCCCTAAACTAAACAATAGAGCCCAAATGCTCTTTTGTTGGATCTAAATGATCCTGTTAAGTAGATCTTAGCCTAAAATTAGACTAACGTATCCTTAACAAACTGTTGAGTAGATCTTAGTCTAAAATTAGACTAACGTATCCTTAACAAATGGTTAAGTTGACCTTAGTCTAAAATTAGGCTAACGTGTCCTTAACAAACTGTTAAGTTGATCTTAGTCTAAAATTAGACTAACATATCCTTAACAAACGTTTAAGTTGATCTTAGTCTCAAATGAGACTAACGTATCCTTAAACCCAACCCCAAACCCAAATCTAAGAAGATACGGATTTGGACTAATCCACGCCCTACGGGCGACAACATAAATTAGTCTCCGTATACAATCCACGGGCAACCAAAAACAAAACAAACACCCACGACACGAAGTGACCATCTGGAGAAGGAGAAGTTGTTACCGTGATGCGGTAGCGTAATTAACTGCAGGGGCTTGCGCCTGCAGGGAAGAGCGTCTCCACAATCAAAAACCCCTCAACGAAGGGGAATCTGACGAAGTCTGCTACATCGGCCGCATCCGTTTAAACCTTCGATACATGGTGCCATAAATCAACTTGGCATCTTCGAAGAGGTGGAAAGATAGCACCAATTAGCATCTACCCCGAAATTCAGGCAAGACGGACCCGTGCGGTCGCGTCTCTGTGTTTCGGCGGGAAACAGATTCTGGCACGCCCGGTGGGACCTTTTCCTCTTTCCACTCCACACTTCGTGTATCGTGTTTTTCCCGTGATCAGATAATCGTGGTATATATGTGTTTGTGGTTGCCCTTAGGGGAGTGGATACTGAAGCAGGTGTTTCGTCTCTATGAAGAATGGCGTTTGCTCCCATCCTAGCAACTCAAGCTCTGTCATATCCGGTGGAGTCAAGTATGGACCACTTGCAGCCTCAAATCTCTGCAATCCGGCTCTTCAAGAAATCAATGGGCTTCTCTTTAGGTCGATGCTCCTACCTTCCACCCTCGATGCCTCAACGCCTATGGAGGAAGCCCAGAGGAAGTCTGTCGTCCACAGGCGGGCTCCCCAAGCACCAGCTTTGCCGACGGAATCAGTCCTCAAACAACTGGCACATGCTAAGGACCAAGGTCGACGCAGGGGGCAAAATATTCAAGCTCTCAAAAGTAACAGGGGGCATGCTCAGAAAAATCCTGAAGCTAATCAAATCCCGGCCGTAAGAAATGGTCGACGTCGATATCAGCGTCATACAAAATGAGTTGGGGGCAGTTCTCCTTATGGTCCTGATTCAACCCCAGTGGTGAATGTTGTTGTTCCAACTGGGAACAGCTTCAAATTGTTGTGAAGGATCAGACAAAGTTCTCCTACCGAAGAAGTCTCCGCAGCCCGTAGAGATCCCACGAGAGCAGAAACCAGTTCGCTCCCTGAGACAACTTTCCTCATCTATATATAAGGTATGGAAGCAGATGAAGGGGACTCACCCCAAGACGGATCCTGATACAGCAGTTCCTCCCAAAAACAAAGCGGCTTTTTACAACAAGAGGCCCGATAAAGCTCAAGTGCCCGAAGCAAACCCCAAAGGCCAAAACTCCAAACACCCCAAGCCTGGGGGCATGGTAGTTCACATAGTCTATGTGGTGAATTCCAAAGATGAAGTTCGAGCTTCTACTAGTCACCTCAAACTCGGTCCTTAAAAAAAATTCGACTGCAACGTGAAAAGCTGCAGGAGATGCTTGCTCAGGCGGCACCACTTGCTAATCCATCGTCTAAGGCAAATCTCGAAGACGCACCTGGAGAAAGAAATCTGGTATGGCGCTGATTCTACGCTTGACAAGCTCCAGCCCATCCGTCTGCCCAGATACTACACAGAGGGGTTAAAAAGGCTGTTGAGGCGCCAAGGCGTACCCTTCAAACAGACTGCTCGAAAATCTAAGTTCTACAATAGGATCTGGAGCGTCCATGGAACTCAGCGAAAATTGCCCAACGGGAGAATGGAAGCGATCGGGCTTGGATATATCCGATCCAAGAAATAGGAGCGATTCCATGGCTGCTATGTCATACATGACTGCGATGAAGAAGGAGATGCTCTGTGGGAAGATGCTAACCCTGAACCAAAACGAGGTCCCGCCGTGAAAATTGCCAAGTCCGTCGTTCGAAGAACAGATGGATAAACTTATAAGGGAAGCGGGTCAAAAAGTCCGGGATAACCAGAGCCGCGAAATGGCCATTTATGAGAAAGCCAAGAAGCAGCTCCATGAGTAGGAGACTGATACCGAATTCCTTCGGAGAATGCTTGAGAAGAAGAACAAAGAAGCTGCAGAACAAGCGGCCAATATAAAACAAATGGCCCTTCTGTTCCAAGATATGATGGGCATGATGATCCAGCCGGACCCTCCAGCTGAAGAACCTCCAGTAATAATTGAAGATGATAGAGGAGAGACATCAAATCCTCTGCCGGCTCTGTCAACAGCCAAGGAAGAGACAATCTCCAAAGCTGCCCTGGATGATTACATCGCTCAGAAGATACGAGCTCACCAGACGAATGAAGCGGCTGGGCAAGTTGTTAAAACCGGACGACCCTATCCGGGTAGGTATGACCAAATAAAGTACCCGCCGGGATACACGATCCCCAAATTCCACGTAAATAAGGGGACGGAGAATCCACACCAGCATGTTGCTCAATTCAGGGCTCTGTGTGGCAACACTGGAGGTGATGATAAACTACAGCTCCGCCAGTTTGTTGGCAGCTTGTCGGAAACAGCCTTTGAATGGTATTCGGAGCTGCCCAACGACTCTGTCAAAACATTTGCAGAGATGGAGCTGCTGTTTACACAGAGATTTGCAAGCGCTAGCGAGCGCACCCCGATCACCGCATTGATCAACGCCAGGATAAAGCCAGGCGAAATGTGGGTACAATATGCGATACGGTGGCGGAATTTATGGTCGAAATGCGAGCAGCGTATCGAAGAGGCTCCCGCGGTAGGCATGTTCGTGGGTACTCTTGATCCGCAGGCGACCATCTCCCAGTTCATGATGTTTTTCAAGCCCACCATCTTCCAAGCCTTGATTGACAAGCTAGCCTAAATGGATCAGATGGGTCATAGACCATCTCCTTTGAAGCTAGAATCTCGAAATGAAAAAGGGAAAGGGAAAGCGACCTTCGTCGCCAATACTCAACAACAGCCGGAAAACTTAAAGTCGGTTGTTCGACAAAACAACGTGCGTCCACGCCCATCCCTCGAGGAGAGACTGGGATGTTCTTACTCGTTTTCCCGAGATAAAACGAGGAGACTGTTCGAGCTGGCAGTGCGCAACAGACTCATCAATCTGCCGAATCCAAAACGTCCTTTGCAGCCAGGTGATGTCAACAATCCTAATTACTGCCCTTACCACCAAGAAGTAAACCATCCAATCGAAAATTGCTTCGTCTTCAAACGCTGGATTGAAGACCAATACCAACTGGGAAAATTCGCGCTGTCTGAAAACTGGAAGATGAACCCGCCACAACCACATGACCCGAAAAAGATGGACATACCGGGGGCATCGTGTTCATTCATAGAGGAAGCTCCGTGGGAGGTCGATATTTCAACCAAAACAAAAATAATGCTGAAGGATCTCCAAACATGCCCGGCGATTAGATGGAAAAATCAGTTAGAACCCGAGATCATCGAAGGAATGCTGAAGCCGCGCCCAACTCTAAAAATTGGTGGTGATAGTCAAAGCGCTCGCACCCAGCCGTCAAAGTCTTCGAAGAAGAAAAAGAAGACCAAAAAGCCCATGAAGCATGGTGACAAGCGCACGGACCTACAAAAACAGATTGACGCGCTGGAAGAATATAACCAGAAGGTGCAGACCCTAATCACACTCCAAGAATTTCCCAGCCACGTCCTTGAGGATGGAGATGACGACAATGGAGAAGACTCGTCGGAAGAACCTGAGGATTATGTGGCAAGCTGCCATGTGATCTCTCATTCGTTGATAAACGGTGAAGAAGCTCCTGACGCAAAGAAATTGGGGGCAGATCCTGAGCCGGAACTTCTAGGACCATCAGACGAAATGATTGATGCATTCCTGAAAGAAACTCTTCTGAAAAGCAAAACTGATCGAGAGCGCGAAATGGCCATATTTGAAAATGCCAAACGCCGGCAACTGGACGAAAAGGTTAAAACACCCCAACCAGACCGAGGCATGCCCAGATAAAAGCAGGTTCAAGACAAGGAAAAGGTTCGCTAAAGCCATATCGATAGGAATGAAGTTGCCCTCTTTCAGAGGAAATTCTCCTGTCGGTATACATCTTGATGAAGCGGACATACATCATAATTTCTGCTTATACCATCAGAGGATTGCACACCCTACCGAGGAGTGCATGGCCTTTAAAAACTGGTGGCAGGGATATGTTGCCCACCGACAACATGTTCAACAAGTGAAGTGCAAGGCTCGTCGGGAACAGAAAAGCACGACAGATGAGCACAAAAGAGCCGCTGACAAGTGTCACATAATCGACACTAAGGGATCGCAAGTTATCACCTTTGGAAGCGACTCTGACGAAGAAATCACCCTCAGCCTTCTCTTCAAGGAATCCACCTCCGACACAAAGGATACGAAGATTTGCGAGAAAATCTAGCTGCGTAATCGTACGCTGCCCGAAAAATCTCGGACATATGACCGAAACGTCTTTAAACTACTACAAACCCGCGGCATCCCCAGGCTGATGTGGTAAAAAAAGGGGGGTACATCCACAAGCAAGATGGGCACGGATGAAAATCCGAAAGGGCTCCGTGAGTAAAAACAACAGGACTACCTGTCACGTCCCGAAAGTACGGAATATGACCGGCACTTAAACTGCGAACGTCTCGAGGCGTACGTAATCTAAGTAAGCCGAAAACCCAAAAATCCAAACCAAGAAAAGTAATAGAGTGAAGGAAAACCAATTTAAAACAAGTAGTTTCAATAGCATAAGCCGAATTATGCGGTTTTTAAAACATCAAAAATTTACTGAAAATTTCGGCAGAGTCTCCTTTGTAAATACTGGCCCCCAAACGGGATACAACATGAATAGTATACGAAATCAAAAAAAAGGCATCCCCAAGAGGGAGCTAGCTCTTCGTCAACCGACGGTCACAACCACACAAGCAATATAATATACAACGCCAAGGGCGAGTATCAAAACTCAAAAGGAACTCAAACCACAAGAGATCCACAGAAATATAAAGCACGACTCTAAGGTCGAAAGAATAACATCACAGGTCTCTATCTCAAAAATAAATACATGTGAAAGTACGGAATATGACCGGCACTTAAACTACAAACGTCTCGAGGCGTACGTAATCTAAGTAAGCCGAAAACCCAGAAATCCAAACCAAGAAAAGTAATAGAGTGAAGGAAAACCAATTTAAAACAAGTAGTTTCAATAGCATAAGCCGAATTATGCGGTTTTTAAAACATCAAAAATTTACTGAAAATTTCGGCAGAGTCTCCTTTGTAAATACTGGCCCCCAAACGGGATACAACATAAATAGTATACGAAATCAAAAAAAAGGCATCCCCAAGCGGGAGCTAGCTCTTCGTCAACCGATGGTCATAACTACACAAGCAATATAATATACAACGCCAAGGGCGAGGATCAAAACTCAAAAGGAACTCAAACCACAAGAGATCCACAGAAATATAAAGCACGACTCTAAGGTCGAAAGAATAACATCACTGGTCTCTATCTCAAAAATAAATACATGTTTGGTTGATGGAACTTCTAGATACAACTGAATAATAGTATACAAGATGTAATGATGGGTACGATACAAATAACCCACCTACTAGCAAGTCACCCGGAAATGGAAATAGTGCCAGCAAAGCCGTAAAGAAACCTGTACGGCAAAACCTGCAAGAAACTGGGGCACAACGGGGGTGAGTTGCCAACTCGTGAGTAGAAAAACATCTACGCACAGAAATCGCATAAATAACGCAACCTAGGTCAAAGATCATAATATATCCTCAAATATATGAATAACAAGCAGCCTATTACAATGGCTAGGGTAATATCTAACCCGAGTGTGATCTCATGTGCCCGTGTCAGTACCTCAGGTAGCAATATATCATATGAATGAGGTATGAATAAATGAAAACAGAATACATGTAAATGAAGAACTGTTTTCATAATTTAGTGAGATTTCATTTTTATTTTTAAAATGAGGTATCATAATGAAATCAGCATAAAACAGTGCCTAGCATCGGCACAAAACGTAATCCCAATATCTCGATATCTCTGTATCACAGTCTCTGTATCTCAATATCTCGAAATCTCAATATCACAGTCTCAATATCTAGGGCGCCGTCAGTCCAGACCGGCCCCTACCATCCATCTCAAGACCACGACGGTATCCTCCGGATATCCGACGCGTCGGGTAAAATCACCGGTAGGTAGTGCTCCCCTGCCAGGCTCACATCGTCATCATCACGCGCTTCTTGCCCCGGGGTACCTTACCGAGTCCATCATGTACCCAAAACGGTTCATCCGTCTCCTCGAATCGGGTCTCGAAATCCATCAGCAAACTCATGGTGGACGACTCATACATCATGGGAAAAACCGCACTTTTTTTTATTTAAAAAGAGAGAAATCAGTTTATATAAGTTTTTGCGGTTTCCCCCCCCCCCCAAATCCAGAAAATCTCATGGAAATCCGAATCCAAATCATCAATAGCATGTAAAACTATGAATGTAAGCATAACAATGAATAACAGTATGCATGAAGTAACAAGTAATAACTACAATGTTAAACTGGCATATAAGGCAGGTATACTAATATCATGTCAAATTACTAACTAACAAGCTAAGTCAAGCAATAATATTTTCTAAGGTGTACGTGACATGGCAATTACCGATGAAGATGTGTGTGAGCCGGCAAGTAAGTGTACGTGGTACATACGCATCATTGGTAATGGTGCTGGTGTCCTAACATCATGATATCAATAATGGAGTATGAAATATAATATAAGCATGCGATGCGAAGCGAACCACAATAAAGAGCGGGAGCTGAATACTAGACGCAACTATAACTAATCTGCATTAACCTAATATAAGTCCTACAAATGGTGCCTTTTGAAATAACACGAATCATGGGGTTTTGAAAATAGGGGCTACGGTGTTTTTATGAAAAGATACGTCTTTTGAAATATCCGTAGGATCCCTTGGGCTGTCTTTTAAAATACCAACGATTCGTTAGTTTTGAAATAGGTAAGAATCGAATCTAATCTAACAACTAAACTAAACTAAAGGGCTAAGCTGACCAGCTGGGCTACAGGTAAGGAAACCGCCTAACATCTGAGTCGATACATATACATACCTGTATATATATTAGTCGGTGATCCCGCTTCAATAATATCATATCCGATACCATATCTATAATCAGACATCCCAAGTCAAGAGTGCGGATCAATCATCAAAATATAGCTCGTACGTAAATCCGTCGTACGGCATCCCCAAATCTGGGTACGGGTTAATATCATATTCATCACACTATTCATCTGGTATCCTCTTTATCCAAGATCATAGTCCAGGGTACTGACCTATGTCTAGTATAATACTAATATCATCAATATAGTCATGATCTGACTACTGATCGACAGTCTCGTACAAACCGATATCACAACCACAAAACAAATCTCATCGACTCAGCTCAATCCCTTGTATCGTCCTCATATCCGTATGTGAACACATAGTCCCATACCCAGGTAAACACATAACTATAAAGAATCCCATGAGCACATATAAATAGGAATGTATGCAAGTATGTGTGTGTGTGTATGTATGTGTGTATGTGTAGTGCAACACTACCCTAGGGTTCGCAACACTAAAGTAATCCAACACACCAATATCCATCCTAACATCGTTATTAACCCCAACTAACATATAATAATTGTTGGTATGTATACGCATCCGTATACACCACCACGGACTGCGGGGGTGCTATACGCCATCCACCCGACTTCTCCCCGTAGATATAAATCTACTCACCTGGTCCTCGCTCGCCGGTGCCGACGTCGCCATGCGCTTGCTTGCCGTCTCGAAGTCCACATGGGGATACCTACATATCATAACGCACCGCATCGCATTAAAATCCGAGTCATGACCAAAACGACTCACGAATCCCACATAGGTCAAAACCTATGGTTGCTTTCACAAATTAACTCAAAAACCCTCGACGTCGGCGTACAAACGCCAAACCATCGAGAAAGCTCCCAACACACTCATTTGTACAATTACAAGCACTAATTATAATATAAAATATCTTAAAATTCACAAAAACCTCAATTTCACTTAAAAAGTCATTTTTCCGAAAATCTAGCAAGCACAAATCACCGTTTTAGTACAAAACTCGATGTATAAACGAATCTAGCGGCCACAATATTCACTAAATATCTTAAATAAGTCATAAAAACAATTCCCATAATTTAATCTCATTAAATTTCATAAACTCCAAAATTCTAGTTTGCAAACATATCAATTTTAACACTTTTTAAAGTAAATTTCACAATTCATCCATTAAGCTTAGTTTTGCATAAACAATAGTATTAAACCAAAATTTATAATGCTAATAATGTCATGAAACCTTAATCATATTTTAATCTAAACCATTTAATAAATTTCCAAAAACCTAGTTAGCAATTTAGCAATATTAGAACAATTTACAAAAAAAACAATTAGTAACCTAGTAATTAGCTTTGTTTTAGCATGCCCACTAGATAATAACCATACTATTAGATCATGGTCAATTGACCTAAACCCTAACTTAGTAATCAAAACCCTTTCTTTAAATTTCAAACTTGAAATTTAAAACCCTAATTTAACACCTAATAGCTAGATTCAAGTAATTTAACAACAAATTAAGCATAAGGTTATGATTATACCTCACAAGCTTGAGATCAAACTTGCAAAAATCTTAGCCTCCAACAATGATTTCATGCTCCAAGATCCATGCTTGAATAGCTAAAGAATAATGGGTAAAGCTTGGATTTAGAATTAGCTTTGAATTTTTGAGAAAAAGAGTGGATTTTTGATAGAAATTTTGGGGATTTTGATGGAAAATGAGATGAAGAATTTGGGGCTGTTGTGGTTCAGGTTTCGGCCAGAATTCTTGGGGGATTGGGTGAGGGAGGAGAGAGAGTGAGGTGGGGAAAGTCCACTCTAGTCAAAGTCCACTCTAATTCTATCATTTCCTACTCTTTTCTTTTCTTTTCTTTTGACAAAAGAAGTGATTGGAGAGAGGGAGAGGGGGAGGGCTGTCATGGTGGGGCCGGCCACATGGGAAGAGGGAGAGAGGGTGAGGTGTGGGTGTGTGGATTAGGGAAAAAGATAAATGTATTACCCCAATTCCCGTTAACACTAAATTCACAGGAAAAAGCCTTTTTCTTCGATATATTCTAAACCGTTTTGGCAAACGATTTCATTTCAAAAACCACGTGATAAAATTTTATTTAATGTGTCGTGATGCACAAAATTTGTTTCAACTCATTCCAATTTGTAATTTTCCCTAATTAAATGTATTAGTGACGGCTTAAAATAATAATAAAATAATTTTTTTTCAGAAAATTTGAAATTTCACCAGTGGCTCAATAAACACCAAATACTAGCAATTACATAGCTAGAATATGTATATTTAATTTTTATAATAAGATATTTGCATTTTGACTTTTTACAGAAAACCCCCTTATTTTATCGATTTTCCGAAATTTCACCGAAACGATTTTCAAAACGCTACAATCTTCCCCCCTTAAAGAAATTCGGTCCCCGAATTTAAATTCAAACTCCTCCCAAATACAAAAACATCTAAGCAAAATCATCCAGTCGTCGGGGCTCCGAAACCATAAGTACATAAAACGCATCATAGCGCAATGCATATGCATGAGCAATGAGCATATAACTCAAATTAAAACTCCGTCAAGCATCCCACAATCATCAGAGTCATGGTAAAGACACAAATGTCAAATCCAATACAAAACCAATATGATATAACTCGAAACTATACACGTAAATATCAAATCTATATATGTAAATATCCGAAGGAAATGAATGCCAAATATATTCAGGTACTGTCCTCTGACTAGTCCTGCCCAGCACGAAGACACATAGCAAATATCATAAAAACGTACTGCTCTATAAGAAAAATCAATCCCAAAATACGCGTATGAATACTACGTGCGTCTGGTGCGCATGGAAATCAAAATCAATACATGTGCCAAGCAGGTGCACAAAACAACATCAAGGTGCAACGGTTGTGCACACAACATTGGTCATAGGCAACGTACGTGCCTAACAGCAAAATCAGGTGCATCTGACATGCACGAAAAATCTCGATTTAGTGCATCTGGTGTGCACCAAAATCGCATCTCAAGACATGCGCTCAACATGTGCGAAAATCCAAATCAGGTGCATCCATCGTGCACGAAATCATAAAATCCAGTATCAAGCGTCGAACATGCGCAAAATCAAATCAGGTGCATAAGGTTCACAAAACAAATATCGAGTATCACAATCGAAATCGAAGTCCAGTGCATCTAAGTGCACAAAAGGCGTATCACTGCACTGCAAGCATATATAAACTATACAGAGTTCAGGAACCAAATCGTGTGTGTGCATATGCACAAAATCAACTCAAATGTCTAAAACCATAAAATCACAAACATGTGAAACCAAAGCACGAAAACGATATCAAGTGCAACGACTGTGCGAAAATCGTAAATACTCAGCAGGTGCAACCATGGTCCATGAAGACAAATATCATGAAACTCAATCATCAAAATCAATCATGCGAATAACTCGCCCAAAACATCGAAATCTAGTATGGCGGAATAGTACCGCTCAAGCACGTCCTCAAGAATCTCTGGCTAACTGTCGTGGTCACTCATAGTATGTCTCGTCAATGATCAAGAACTCTGGTCTGCTGGCGTGCGTAACATGACCACTCCTGGATCCTAGTCTTCTCGTAATTCATTCCAGAAAGGTCCTGTCGAGGCTCTCCCAAATCACGTCTCTGCCGAACAGTCCGGAAGTTATCGTCCTTTACTATATCTGTTTCTTATTCCGGAACGGCTGCATACTTAACGCGACTCCTTCTGGAAGGTATATCCAAGTACAATGCCTCGGCATACGTATCGCATCTCTGATGTCGGCGGAGTGGAACGTCGTTTCATCAAGATCTCGTATGAACCTCTTACTCCACTTTTCTAATGTCGACTGCTCTAGACTCGTCTCGTCGTGGCTGCATGGACTGAGCTCCAACGACTATCCTCGTATCTGGAGTCTCCCAAGAATGCATCTCACCACCTAGCATCCGAATGAAGTCGAACCATTCGATCGATTCGTCAAAACATCATATTCCCCCAAGAGCTCAACATCTTGGGCACAGTTTAATAGTATCGAACACATACCACAGCATCGGTGGTCCAGCCGTAGAAGGGCAAACCCAAGCTTTACTAATGGCGCCGTAGAACTGCCGCAAACCCGAAGGTTCAAAGGCTTTCACACGGTCATTAAGTCGAGTTAGGGTTTCATTCTTCTAGAGGGACCATAGAATTGCCTGCATGTCTTTCCGACTACTTTAAACTTGGAATAATAGGTTTCTGACATTCGATCGTCTCTGTCGACCCCCAATGTCTCCGCGTGAAGTTGTCTCTAGCTGGAATCAATCTATCTGATGACCTCGCATCGGGGGAGGCGAACGATCCACCTGTCCTAGTCATTCGTCCTCGATGACTAGCGACCTTCTATCATCTCTTCGTACTACTCGTACTGCAATAGCTCCAACATCTGGGGCAATATCTCGTCATTCGCAGCAATAGCTAGCTCACTCGTCCGTACGCTGAACAGTACCTCAATCATCATGAATAAGCAATACACCAACGGTCATCAAAATCTGGCTGGCCTCTGTCAGTGGCTCAATTCTGTAGTGCTGATCGGCACGTCCAAGTAATCTCATACATCGATCCATCAAACGCTCGGGGCGTGAAAACACAATAAAAAGACACCTCTCCGCAATCGTGTGTCGCCGGAATTTCGCCCTGGTCAGTCCTAGTTCGTGACGAGCTCGTGCTGACCGCAACTCTAGCTGTAGCTCTCCCAGCCCGTAATCGCGGCAGCAAAACATAACTGATACCGATGAGGCTAGATCAGGAATGAATATAATACCGAACAAGGAAATGTACGTCCTAAGGCTTCTTAAGTGGAGTAGCGTATCGTAAATATGCCGCGGAACATACCCACGGTACGTCACTCTACTTTAGTCACCTATTCCATCAACCAAGGGTCATCCTACGCTCCGAAGGTAAAACCTAACGCTCTGATACCAACTTTGTCACGTCCCGAAAGTACGGAATATGACCGGCACTTAAACTACGAACGTCTCGAGGCGTACGTAATCTAAGTAAGCCGAAAACCCAGAAATCCAAACCAAGAAAAGTAATAGAGTGAAGGAAAACCAATTTAAAACAAGTAGTTTCAATAGCATAAGCCGAATTATGCGGTTTTTAAAACATCAAAAATTTACTGAAAATTTCGGCAGAGTCTCCTTTGTAAATACTGGCCCCCAAACGGGATACAACATGAATAGTATACGAAATCAAAAAAAAAGGCATCCCCAAGCGGGAGCTAGCTCTTCGTCAACCGACGGTCACAACCACACAAGCAATATAATATACAACGCCAAGGGCGAGGATCAAAACTCAAAAGGAACTCAAACCACAAGAGATCCACAGAAATATAAAGCACGACTTTAAGGTCGAAAGAATAACATCATTGGTCTCTATCTCAAAAATAAATACATGTTTGGTTGATGGAACTTCTAGATACAACTGAATAATAGTACACAAGATGTAATGATGGGTACGATACAAATAACTCACCTACTAGCAAGTCACCCGGAAATGGAAATAGTGCCAGCAAAGCCGTAAAGAAACCTGTACGGCAAAACCTGCAAGAAACTGGGGCACAACGGGGGTGAGTTGCCAACTCGTGAGTAGAAAAACATCTACGCACAGAAATCGCATAAATAACGCAACCTAGGTCAATGATCATAATATATCCTCAAATATATGAATAACAAGCAGCCTATAACAATAGTTAGGGTAATATCTAACCCGAGTGTGATCTCATGTGCCCGTGTCAGTACCTCAGGTAGCAATATATCATATGAATGAGGTATGAATGCATGAAAACAGAATACATGTAAATGAAGAACTGTTTTCATAATTTAGTGAGATTTCCTTTGTATTTTTAAAATGAGGTATCATAATGAAATCAGCATAAAACAGTGCCTAGCATCGGCACAAAACGTAATCCCAATATCTCGATATCTCTGTATCACAGTCTCTGTATCTCAATATCTCGAAATCTCAATATCACAGTCTCAATATCTAGGGCGCCGTCAGTCCAGACCGGCCCCTACCATCCATCTCAAGACCACGACGGTATCCTCCGGATATCCGACGCGTCGGGTAAAATCACCGGTAGGTAGTGCTCCCCTGCCAGGCTCACATCGTCATCATCACGCGCTTCTTGCCCCGGGGTACCTTACCGGGTCCACCATGTACCCGAAACGGTTCATCCGTCTCCTCGAATCGGGTCTCGAAATCCATCAGCAAACTCATGGTGGACGACTCATACATCATGAGAAAAACCGCACTTTTTTTTATTTAAAAAGAGAGAAATCAGTTTATATAAGTTTTTGCGGTTTCCCCCCCCCCCTCAAATCCAGAAAATCTCATGGAAATCCGAATCCAAATCATCAATAGCATGTAAAACCATGAATGTAGGCATAACAATGAATAACAGTATGCATGAAGTAACAAGTAATAACTACAATGTTAAGCTGGCATATAAGGCAGGTATACTAATATCATGTCAAATTACTAACTAACAAGCTAAGTCAAGCAATAATATTTTCTAAGGTGTACGTGACATGGCAATTACCGATGAAGATGTGTGTGAGCCGGCAAGTAAGTGTACGTGGTACATACGCATCATTGGTAATGGTGCTGGTGTCCTAACAGCATGATATCAATAATGGAGTATGAAACATAATATAAGCATGCGATGCGAAGCAAACCACAATAAAGAGCGGGAGCTGAATACTAGACGCAACTATAACTAATCTGCATTAACCTAATATAAGTCCTACAAATGGTGCCTTTTGAAATAACACGAATCATGGGGTTTTGAAAATAGGGGCTACGGTGTTTTTATGAAAAGATACGTCTTTTGAAATATCCGTAGGATCCCTTGGGCTGTCTTTTAAAATACCCACGATTCGTTAGTTTTGAAATAGGTAAGAATCGAATCTAATCTAACAACTAAACTAAACTAAAGGGCTAAGCTGACCAGCTGGGCTACAGGTAAGGAAACCGCCTAACATCTAAGTCGATACATATACATACCTGTATATATATTAGTCGGTGATCCCGCCTCAATAATATCATATCCGATACCATATCTATAATCAGACATCCCAAGTCAAGAGTGCGGATCAATCATCAAAATATAGCTCGTACGTAAATCCGTCGTACGGCATCCCCAAATCTGGGTACGGGTTAATATCATATTCATCACACTATTCATCTGGTATCCTCTTTATCCAAGATCATAGTCCAGGGTACTGACCTATGTCTAGTACAATACTAATATCATCAATATAGTCATGATCTGACTACTGATCGACAGTCTCGTACAAACCGATATCACAACCACAAAACAAATCTCATCGACTCAGCTCAATCCCTAGTATCGTCCTCATATCCGTATGTGAACACATAGTCCCATATCCAGGTGAACACATAACTATAAAGAATCCCATGAGCACATATAAATAGGAATGTATGCAAGTATGTATGTGTGTATGTATGTGTGTATGTGTAGTGCAACACTACCCTAGGGTTCGCAACACTAAAGTAATCCAACACACCAATATCCATCCTAACATCGTTATTAACCCCAACTAACATATAATAATTGTTGGTGTGTATACGCATCCGTATACACCACCACGGACTGCGGGGTTGCTATACGCCATCCACCCGACTTCTCCCCGTAGATATAAATCTACTCACCTGGTCCTCGCTCGCCGGTGCCGACGTCGCCATGCGCTTGCTTGCCGTCTCGAAGTCCACATGGGGGTACCTACATATCAAAACGCACCGCATCGCATTAAAATCCGACTCATGACCAAAACGACTCACGAATCCCACATAGGTCAAAACCTATGGTTGCTTTCACAAATTAACTCAAAAACCCTCGACGTCGGCGTACAAACGCCAAACCATCGAGAAAGCTCCCAACACACTCATTTGTACAATTACAAGCACTAATTATAATATAAAATATCTTAAAATTCACAAAAACTTCAATTTCACTTAAAAAGTCATTTTTCCGAAAATCTAGCAAGCACAAATCACCGTTTTAGTACAAAACTCGATGTATAAACGAATCTAGCGGCCACAATATTCACTAAATATCTTAAATAAGTCATAAAAACAATTCCCATAATTTAATCTCATTAAATTTCATAAACTCCAAAATTCTAGTTTGCAAACATATCAATTTTAACACTTTTTAAAGTAAATTTCACAATTCATCCATTAAGCTTAGTTTTGCATATACCATAGTATTAAACCAAAATTTATAATGCTAATAATGTCATGAAACCTTAATCATATTTTAATCTAAACCATTTAATAAATTTCCAAAAACCTAGTTAGCAATTTAGCAATATTAGAACAATTTACAAAAAAAACAATTAGTAACCTAGTAATTAGCTTTGTTTTAGCATGCCCACTAGATAATAACCACACTATTAGATCATGGTCAATTGACCTAAACCCTAACTTAGTAATCAAAACCCTTTCTTTAAATTTCAAACTTGAAATTTAAAACCCTAATTTAACACCTAATAGCTAGATTCAAGTAATTTAACAACAAATTAAGCATAAGGTTATGATTATACCTCACAAGCTTGAGATCAAACTTGCAAAAATCTTAGCCTCCAACAATGATTTCATGCTCCAAGATCCATGCTTGAATAGCTAAAGAATAATGGGTAAAGCTTGGATTTAGAATTAGCTTTGAATTTTTGAGAAAAAGAGTGGATTTTTGATAGAAATTATGGGGATTTTGATGGAAAATGAGATGAAGAATTTGGGGCTGTTGTGGTTCAGGTTTCGGCCAGAATTCTTGGGGGATTGGGTGAGGGAGGGGAGAGAGTGAGGTGGGGAAAGTCCACTCTAGTCAAAGTCCACTCTAATTCTATCATTTCCTACTTTTTTCTTTTCTTTTCTTTTGACAAAAGAAGTGATTGGAGAGAGGGAGAGGGGGAGGGCTGTCATGGTGGGGCCGGCCACATGGGGAGAGGGAGAGAGGGTGAGGTGTGGGTGTGTGGGTTAAGAAAAAAGATAAATGTATTACCCCAATTCCCGTTAACACTAAATTCACCGGAAAAAGGCTTTTTCTTCGATATATTCTAAACCGTTTTGGCAAACGATTTCATTTCAAAAACCACATGATAAAATTTTATTTAATGTGTCGTGATGTACAAAATTTGTTTCAACTCATTCCAATTTATAATTTTCCCTAATTAAATGTATTAGTGACGGCTTAAAATAATAATAAAATAATTTTTTTCAGAAAATTTGAAATTTCACCAGTGGCTCAATAAACACCAAATACTAGCAATTACATAGCTAGAATATGTATATTTAATTTTTATAATAAGATATTTGCATTTTGACTTTTTACAGAAAACCCCCTTATTTTATCGATTTTTCGAAATTTCACCGAAACGATTTTCAAAACGCTACACTACCGAAGAGCTTTGTGAAAACCCGAATGGGCGCAATCTCGTTAAAGGATACTTGCGAGATCCTCTCGACCCTATAAGGAAAAATTACCTGCGTGAGATCCTTAAGACTCACAAAGGAGCAACACACTTAGGGATCCCCACGATGCCTAAGGAGAAAACACACTTACGAGATCCTCACGACTCGTAAGGAGAATTCCCCTTTGAGACACTCACGGCTCATAGGATTAAAAAGCCTTAAGCTACAGGGATTTGAACCTGTTCTTAAGCCATCACAATCTCCAATGTTGCCCTACAAGCGGTTCAATGCTGACTCTTGTATACAATCCACGGACGCGAATAAACATTTCCCTAACAATGTCCCACCAGAGACTGGGGATATGCTCATATGGAAAAAGACACTTGTAAGTTCTCTCGACTTATAAGGAGAAAGCACTCTTGTAAGATCCTTACGACTTATAAGAGAAAACATACACTTAGGAATCCTCACGATCCCTAAGGAGAAAACGCACCTACGAGATCCTCACGACTCGTAGGGAGAAATACCTTTATGAGACCCTTACGGCTCATGAAGTTAAAAGCCTTAGTCGACAGGATCCTAACCCTATTCGCTAAGCCACTTTTGTTCGACGTCGACAGAGGCAAATGATGATTCGCTCCTGGCAATATCCCAGTTGTAGCGATGCTGATGCCTAAATCGGTATCAGATCCCAAATCCCAAATTCGCAGTGAAAAATTAGCGAGCCACAAATGCATATGAAATAGACGAAATGGTTGGGCAACTTGCAGCAAAATCAACAAGTAAAAATGTATGCATACAAAATAGCCGAAATGGTTGGGCAACTCGCAATAAAAAGCAGCGAGTATATAAAGCAAATAGCCGAAATGATTGGGTACCGCGAAAAATAGCCGAAATGATTGGGCAATCGCAACTTTCGCGATATAAAAAGATGAAATGATAGAGTATCGCGGGAAGAAATAAAAAAAATGAAATGAAACTCTTGCCCTACAGGTGAGATCACATCGATCCTTGTATACAATCCAGGGGCGCAAACAAAGAGGGAACCATATCATCCCACCAGGCTCCATCAGAAGAAGAGCCAAGTCTCGACGGCCACATCTACAGCCTGAAGACCCACAACGGCATTCCTTCGCAGTCCGGCAGGATGCAAATGCAACGTCAATGAAAGACCCCATGGTCGAAACAAAACGGAGTGACGGCAAAATCCCAGCTCTACCTCAGCATTCTTCTCGTTACGACAGACGCAATGTCAACAACGGCGTTCCTTCGTAGTCCAGCAGGATGCAGATGCAACGTCAATGAAGGACCTCATGGTCGAAACAAAGAGGAGTGACGGCAAAATCCCAGCTCCACCTCAGCATTCGTCTCGTTACAGCAGACGCAATGTCAATGACGGCGTTCCTTTGCGGTCCAGCAGGATGCAGATGCAACGCCAACAATAGACCTCACGGTCGAAAAAAGCGGAGTGGTTGCAAAATCCCAGCTCCACCTCAGCATTCGTCTCGTTACAGCAGACGCAATGTCAACAACGCCGTTCCTTCGTGGTCCAGTAGGATGCAGATGCAACGCCAACGAAAGACCTCATGGTCGAAACAAAGTGTAGTGGCGGCGAAATCCTAACTCCATCCCAGCATTCGTCTCGTTATAGCAGACACAATGTCAACAACGGAGTTCCTTCGCAGTCCAGCAGGATGCAGATACAACATCAACAAAAACCTCATGGTCGAAACAAAGCGAAGTGATAGCAAAATCCCAGCTCCACCTCAATATTCGTCTCGTTACAGCAGACGCAATGTCAACAACGGCGTTCCTTCGCAGTCTAGCAGGATGCAGATGCAACGTCAACAAAAGACCTCATGGTCGAAACAAAGCGGAGTGACGGCAAAATCCCAGCTCCACCTCAGTATTCAGCTCGATACAGCAAACGCAACGTCAACAATGGTGTTCCTTCACAGTCCAGCAGGATGCAGATGCAACGTCAATGAAAGACCTCACGGTCGAAACAAAGCGGAGTGACGGCAAAATCCTAGCTCCACCTCAGCATTCGTCTCGTTACAGCAGACGCAATGTCAACAACGGCGTTCCTTCGCAGTCCAGCAGGATGCAGATGCAATGTCAACAAAAGACCTCATGGTCGAAACAAAGCGAAGTGATGGCAAAATCCCGGCTCCACCTCAACGTTCGTCTCGATACAGCAGACGAGATATCACTACAGCGTCCTTCCTCCAACAGGATTCGGACATGCCAAAGCAAACGAAGCGAAGGTCAAATTCCTAGCTTCAGGGTATTGACGGCAACTTATATAAAATCTGAAAGACTACTGGAGATCATCCCACACTAGCGAGGAGTGATCACCACCATGACATTCGTCTCGATACAGCAGACGCAATGACAGCAAATGAAGCAAAGGCAACATTCCTAGCTTCAGTGTCTTAACGGCAACTCATATAAAGCCTGAAAGACAATCGGAGATCATCCCACATCAGCACGGAGTAGTCACCACCTTGACGTTCGTCTCGATACAGCAGACGAGATGTCACCACAGCGTCCTTCCTCCAGCAGGATTCAGACGCGCCAAAACAAACGAAGCGAAGGCCAAATTCCTAGCTTCAGGGTCTTGACAGCAACTCATATAAAGCCTGAAAGACAATCGGAGATCATCCCACATCAGCGCCGAGTGGTCACTGTTCCCCTCCGAATCACGGCAGACGCGATAAACGTCTTGCCTGAAATTTAGGGCAGATGCGAATTGGTGCTATCCGTCCACCTCTCCGAAGATGCCAAGTTGATTTATGGCACCATGTATCGAAGGTTTAAACGGATGTGGCCGATGTAGAAGACTTTGTCAGATTCCCCTTCGTCTGAGGGGTTTTTGATTGTAAGGGCGCTCTTCCCTACAGGCGCAAGCCCCTGCAGTTAATTACGCCACCGCATCGCGGTAACAACTTTCTCCTTCTCCATATGGTCACTTCGTGTCGTGGGTGTTTGTTTTGTTTGTGGTTGTTCGTGAATTGTATACGGAGACTAATTTATGTTGTCGCTCGTAGGGCGTGGATTAGTCCAAATCCGTATCTTCTTAGATTTGGGTTTGGGGGTTTGGTTTAAGGATACGTAAGCCTCATTTGAGACTAAGATCAACTTAAACGTTTGTTAATGATACGTTAGTCTAATTTCTAGACTAAGATCAACTTAACATGATCGTTTAGATCCAACAAAAGAGCATTTAGACTCTATTGTTTAGTTTACGGACATTTCAGTCGATTACCAGTTTAAGGACATGGTGGTCCAATGTTAGTTTAAAGACATCCGGGTCAAGGTTAAGGACATCATAGTTCGTGGAATGTATGGCTGTCGGGACCCGTCACCTCTCTGAAGACGTTGAAGGATTACAACGACAAATATCAGAGGAGTTCAGAGATGTACCCTTGAACCAATGTTGGTTGGGAGATCTATAGTCCAATTTGGGACTAAAGTCTGTTTGCAGGTTTATGAGCATATATGCTCAGTTGATATGAGTTGAACATTTTATTGTTCTGGCTATTGAGCCTTTATTTGGGCTCGGCCCTTTTAATAATGCATGGCATTTATCAAAACAAAGTATGTTCTGACAGTGCGCCACATGGCGCGTCAGGCGCTTTGCGCCAAGGAAAGAGCGCATTGCGCTTCTGTTGGATAGCGCACATGAGGAGGACACATGTCGCGCTTAGCGTTGAGCGTTAGTTTGTTGGCGCACTGCGCTTTTAATTTATGAGCGCGCTGCGCTAGTTTGTTGGCGCACCAGTGAGTGACACGTGGCGCGCTTGGTGCTGAGCGCCAGCTCATGAGCGCAGTGCTCTGTTTTTATAAGCGCAAAGCACAGATTGTGTCTCTGGTTGACACGTGGCAGGTTTTAGCGCTGAGCACCGGTCCAGGAGCGCAAGGGCGCAGTTCATGAGTGCAAAGCACTTTCTAATAGCGTAAAGCGCATTTTAATCAATTTTAAGATCAAAGAACAAATTTATGTTCTTCAAAGGAGGGTTTACCTCAAGATCCAAGAACAAAAGTTCTTGTTTTTTTTTATAAAAGGCTCTGCCTTTATAGATCAAAAGATCTGTGAATGAAGTAAATACTTCTTTTGTTTTTATGATGAGATCTTTTGATCTCTTTTTTATCAAAGACCTTGGTCTTTTTATAGATCTAAGATCTTTTTAGAAGATGTTTCTTTTTTTTACAAGATGGTTTCATCTCTGTTGTTCAAGAACACAGTTCTTTTTACCTTGAAGATGAAGAAAAATCTTCTTCTTTCTAAGAGCTTGCTCTTCTTTTTGCAGAGGGTTTTTCTCTCATTTTTTTGTGTATTCTCCCTTCTGTCTCTTAGACTTGAAGTCTTGGGGCCTTTATATAGGATCAATTGATTTGTTAAATCAGTTTAAGAGATCTTTCTCTGATTGATTTGGGAATATTTCCCACCGTTGGATCTTTGATCCTAAGTCTTCTGTTTTACAGAAGATATTCTTCTTGCTTTAATAAGATTGAAAAATCTTTTTATAACAGAATTTTAATTCTGATTAATTAATAATTTATTATTATTAGATCTTTTGATCTAACGGTGGGGAATTCTTAGGTTCCAGCGCTGGCGCACCCGTACTTTGCACGTGGTGCGCTGCTCACAGCGCAGCGCAACTGCGCTAGCACATTTGTGTCTGACACGTGGCACGCAGCGCAGAGAGCAGCGCACCTATGCTAGCGCACCTGTATCTGACGCATGGCGTGCAGCGCAACTGCGCTAGCGCACCCGTGTCTGACACGTGGCGCGCAGCGCAGAGCGCTGGATCTGAAGCGTTGCTTCAACTTTTAAATTTTGAATTTTAAAACAGAGCTTTGCTCTGATTGGGGGTGCGCTGCCTAGGGCGCAGCGCACCTGGCGTTAGCGCGTCTACGTTTGACACGTGGCGCGCAGCGCGTAGCGCACAGAATCTGAAGCGTTGCTTCACAATGTTTTAACTCTTGGCTTTGAGCCATTTGTTATATTCTTTTCATGTGGAGTTTTTATTATTATTTTATTTTATTGTTATTATTGGGAGCGGGTTTCGAGCCAAAATTTTGGCGGGAACAAATGCCCCCCCACTACTTTGCCCACGTAAGTATGTACGTGGGTGAAGTAGTGCAGAGTTATGCATGGCCATGGAATTGAGGGCTTAGGATACAAGTTTAGGGTCCTTGTAGCCTAAAATTTTTTCATCTTCATGAACCGTAAAGATCTCAAGAAGGTTTTTTCTCCCTACAGGTCAAGAGGATCCCGCAGGTGTATTTTCTCCTTAGGAGTCGTGAGGACTCCTAAGTGCATTTTCTCTTAAGAGTCATAAGGATCACACTAGAGAATTTTCCCTCTTACAAGTCGAGAGGACTCGTAAGTGGTTGTTTCCCTCCTTGTCGAGATTCGACTTTGGAGAGTGTGGTCCATGAATAGTATGCAAGAGTCCGCTTTGGACCGACTTGCAGGGCCCCAGTGCTTAGGAAACAGGTTTTTTAATCCCCGCTGCCTAAGGGTTTTCCTCACGAGTCGAGACGAATCGAGCATTTCTCGCAAGAATATCCTAACGTCACAGTTAACCTCTGCTCTTTACGACAGAGGTTCGTTAGGGTCTGTAGTATTAGGGTTTTGTCCGTCGTACCGTCGCGTTGGCTGATGTATTCCTCGATAGGCAACCTTTCTGTTCGAGTAGCCTTGCGACTGTCATGTCTCTGATCCCTTCGGGGGCTGGACAAGACGTCTTCAAGCAATCCTCCTAGGCAGTTTGACCGTCGGAAGAGCAAGCGTTTGGAATTTTGCCATGCCACTTTTTACTTGAGGTTAGGCTCATTTTGGAGAGCCCCGACGAGTCATAACCACTCCGCGCTGGTGTGGGATGATCTCCGATAGTCTTTCAGGTTTTATATGAGTTGCCGCCAAGACCCTGAAGCTAGGAATTTAGCCTTTGCTTCATTTTGCCGGCATTGCGTCCGCTGTAACGAGATGAATGTCGCGGTTGTCTCTAGGTTGCGGGTGAACCGTCGAGGCTTGGAACTAGGGATTTTGCCGTGGCTCCATTTTTTGATTGTCGCGTCTGAATCCTGCTGGGGGAAGAACGCTGGGGTGACATCGCGTCTGCTATATCGAGACAAACGTCGAGGTGGCGATCACTCCATGCTGGTGTGAGATGATCTCCGATGGTCTTTCAAGTTTTATATGAGTTACCATCAAGGCCCTGAAGCTAGGAATTTGGTCTTCGCTTCGTTTGCTTTGGCATGTCCGAATCCTGTTGGAGGAAGGACGCTGTAGTGACATCTCGTCTACTGTATCGAGACGAACGTCGAGGTGGTGACCACTCCGCGCTGGTGTGGGATGATCTCCGGTAGTCTTTCAGGTTTTATATGAGTTATCGTCAAGACCCTGAAGCTAGAAATTTGGCCTTTGCTTCGTTTACTTTGGCGTGTCCGAATCCTGTTGGAGGAAGGACGCTGTAGTGACATCTCGTCTACTGTATCGAGACGAACATCGAGGTGGTGACCACTCCGCGCTGGTGTGGGATGATCTCCGGTAGTCTTTCAGGTTTTATATGAGTTACCGTCATGACCCTGAAGCTAGGAATTTGGCCTTTGCTTCGTTTACTTTGGAGTGTCCGAATCCTGCTGGAGGAAGGACGCTGTGGTGACATCTCTTCTACTGTATCGAGACGAACGTCGAGGTGGTGACCACTCCGCGCTGGTGTGGGATGATCTCCGATAGTCTTTCAGGTTTTATATGAGTTACCGTCAAGACCCTGAAGCTAGGAATTCGGCCTTCGCTTCGTTTGTTTTGGTGTGTCCGAATCCTGTTGGAGGAAGGACGCTATAGTGACATCTCGTCTGCTGTATCAAGGCGAACGTCGTGGTGGTGACCACTCCATGTGGGATGATCTCCGGTAGTCTTTCAGGTTTTATATGAGTTACCGTCAAGACCCTGAAGCTAAGAATTTGGCCTTTGCTTCGTTTGTTGGTTTTGCATGCCTGAATCCTGTTGGAGGAAGGATGCTGTAGTGATATTTCGTCTGTTGTATTGAGACGAACGTCGTGGTGGAGTTGGGATTTTTTCCTCACTCCGCTTTGTTTCGATCATGGGGTCTTTTGTTGACGTTGCATCTACATCCTGCTGGACTGCGGAGGAATGCCGTTGTTGACATTGAGTCTGTTGTGAAGAATGCTGAGGTGGAGCTAGAATTTTGCCGTCACTCCTGCTTGGTGATGTTGCGTCCGTGTCCTGTTGGAATGAGGAGGATCACCGTTGCTGATTTTTAGGCTGCAGATATTGCCGTTAAGATTTGGAACTGGGGACTATGCCGTGGCTCCGTTTCGTTGTGTCGCTTCTGTGCCTTGCTGGCATAAGGAGGAACGCTGTTGTTGGTCTTCTGGGATGCAGATGTGACCGACGAGACTTGGCTCTCTTTTTTATGGAGCCTGGGGAGGGAAGGTATGCTTCCTTCTTTGTTTGTGCCCCTGGATTGTATACAGGGATTGATGTGAATCGCCTGTAGAGCATAAATTTCATTTTATTCTATTTCTTTCCGCGATGCTCTATCATTTCTGCTTTTATATCGCGAAGGTCGCGATTGCCCAATCATTTCGGCTATTTTTCGCGGTGCCCGATCATTTCGGCTACTTTTCGCGGTGCCCAATCATTTCGGCTATTTATTTTATTTCTACTCACTGCTTTTTATTGCGAGTTGCCCAATCATTTCGGCTATTTGGCATGCATACATTTTTACTTGCTGATTTTGTTTGCAAGTTGCCCCATCATTTCGGCTGTTTCATACGCATGTGTGGCTCGCTAGCTTCTTACCGCAAGCTTGGGATTAGACACTGACTTCGGCATTAGCACCGCTACAACTGGAATATTGCCGGGAGCGAATCATCATTTGCCTCTGCCGATGTCGAACAAAGGTGGCTTAGCGAACAGGGTTAGGATCCTGTCGACTAAGGCTTTTGACTTCATGAGCCATAAGGGTCTCATAAAGGTATTTCTCCCTACGAGTCGTGAGGATCTCGTAGGTGCGTTTTCTCCTTAGGAATCGTGAGGACTCCTAAGTGTATGTTCTCTTATAAGTCGTAAGGATCTTACAAGAGTGTTTTCTCCTTATAAGTCGAGAGGACTCACAAGGGTTGTTCACCGTGCAAACATATCCCTAGTCGCAGATGGGATTTTGTTAGGGAAATGTTTATTCGCGCCCATGGATTGTATACAAGGGTCAATATTGAGCCGCTTGTAGGGCAGTATTGAAGGTTGTGGGGGTTGCTTAAGAACAGGCACAGATCCCTGTAGCTTGAGACTTTCGAATCTTATGAGCCGTGAGGGTCTCATAAGATGGTTCTCCTTATGAGTCGTGAGGATCACGCAAGTGTAATTTCTCCCTAGGGATCCCTAAGTGTGTTGCTCCCTTGTGAGTCGTAAGGATCTCACGCAGGTGGTTTCTCCTTACAGGGTCTAGAGGACCTTGCAAGCGTCTTTTAACGAGATTGCGCCCTTTCGGGTTTTCACAAAACTCGCCGGTAGCCCTGCTGTTTTTACTCACGGAGCCCTTTCGGGTTTTCATCCGTGCCCATTTCGCTTATGGACATACCTTTTTTTTTATGAACGAGGTTGCGCCCTTTCGGGTTTTCACAAGACTCTCCGATAGCCCTGCTGTTTTTACTCACGGAGCCCTTTCGGGTTTTCATCCGTGCCCATTTTGCTTATGCACATACCGTTTTTTTTACCACGTCAGCCTGAGGATACCGCGGGTTGGTAGTAGTTTAACGACGTTTCGGTCATTTGCAAATTTTAGGACGTTGTGGTCCATCGTTAGTTTAAGGACGTTTCGGTCCGCAGCCAGTTTTAGGACATAGTGGTCCATCGTCGCCATATTTGAGGCGAATCTCTAGTTTACTGACTTTTCGGTCTATAGCCAATTTTAGGACATAGCGGTCCATCGATGCCATATTTGAGGCGAATTTCTAGTTTACGGACTTTTCGGTCCATGGGGCTTTCTCTATGAATGAGTACGATGCCCCCGGCATATCCATCTTTTTCGGAGCATGTGGTTGTGGCGGGCTCACCTTCCAGTTTTCGGACAACGCGAACTTGCCCTATTGGTATTGGTCTTCAACCCAGTTTTTGAAAACGAAGCAATCTTCGATTGGATGGCTTACTGCTTGATGGTAAGGGCAGTAATTAGGATTGTTAAGATCGCCTGGCTGCAACGGACGTTTTGGATCCGGTAAATTTATGAGCCTGTTGCGCACTGCCAGCTCAAACAGTCTTCTCGTTTTGTCTTGAGAAAACGAGTAAGGACGTCCTAGCCTTTCCTCGAGGGATGGGCGTGGACGCATATTGCTTTGGCGAACGACCGGTTTTAAGTTACTCGGCTGTTGTTGAGTATTGGCGACGAAAGTTGCTTTTCCTTTCCCATTTTCATTCCGAGGATCCGTCTTTGAAGGAGATGGTCTATGACCCATCTGATCCATTTGGGCCAACTTGTCAATCAAGGCCTGGAAAGTAGTTGGGTTAAAAAACATCATAAATTGCGAGATGGTCGCTTGAGGGTCAAGAGTGCCCACGAACATGCCCATTGCCGGCGCTTCTTCGATGCGTTGTTCGCATTTCGACCATAGGTTCCGCCACCGGATTGCATACTGCACCCACGTCTCTCCCGGCTTTACTCTGGCATTGATCAATGCCGTGATCGGGATGCGTCCGCTGATTGAATGATTTTATTTAGCTTATGCGCTTTCGAAAGATATGAATCAAAAATATTTAGTAACCGCAATCAAGAACGGCGTCGCTTGGTAGCTAGCCGGTGAGTACGGGTCGGTCCACAGGGATGTTGTGAATTTCCTAATTCCGAATGGAGTCGGATTGATTTAATCTAAAAACTAAATCTATTTATACTAAGATTATCTATCTAGATCTAAATATTGCTAGGGTTAGGTCTAGGGTAGGTTTGGAAATGTAAATAAATCTCACCACTTTCTATACCCAAATTAGGATCTATGAGGTGTTATGGTAATTATTAATAAAGGGGATTAGATCCATTCGGGAAGATGTTCCTTCCTCTAGGTTCTTGTCCTTCCTTTATCAATCCTTACCCTAACCTCCATGGAAAACACGCGCAACCGGGCCTTTATACTACGGTATCATCGCTACCTCGTGGGATAGGGTGCCGTAGGGAGCGGTGTGTGCATGTATGCATGGAGTCCTATTGATTATATATGATGGGCAAGAAAGGGATGCGAGATCTCATCTCTCAAAAGCCTTCCCCAAAGCTAACCCTAACAAGCGAGAAGACTACTCGCTCATTAGGGAATTGAAAAACATTTATCTAGGGTAAGGAATTAAAATCTAAACTAGGGCAATTAAATAAATCTACTTACTTTACAGATGGCTCTCTCCAAATATTTACACAGGGTTGTCAGATCTGAATAGATGATATGTAAAGGGGCATCGATGCTCTCCAAAAGAAATCTGAATTGTATTAATGAAAGGAGGCATAACCTAATACAAGATTTAGGGTTCCTATTTATAGATTCATAGAAACCCTAGGTTACAATTGCGTCACATCTGCTTTTACAAAAATACCCCCTAAGAAAAAGACCAAGTCAACGCACCGCCAGCGCCCCTAGAAACTGCACCGACACGTGTCATAGACGGCCGCTGAACCGCGGCCATAGGCCCTGTTTGGCCGCGGTTCCGCGGCCAAGTAAGGGTGTCTTTGGTCGATTTTTCTTAGGCTTGTTCCGTTGCACTTTTACTTCTTATTTCCTTGGTTCTTTTCTAAGGTTGGCTTCTAGGTTTCTTCCAGATCTTTCCAGTGAACATTGTAGTGGACTTTTGCCGTAGCTTCGTGATGAAGTCTTGAACCTTGCACTGCCTTGTACTTTGTGAACTGATCTTCGTGTAGGCTTTATCAAGATTCTCTGTTTGTTGGTCGAAGTCTCACTTTTGTCTCGTCTTTTGTCTTTTTCACTGTTTTTATTCCAAGAACCTGTAACCTGCAACTAATTAGCAGACATGGGTCAAAAGCACCTGTTTATTTGTAAATGACTAGGACTGGGGAATATAATAATGCATTATTATGATATGAACAAATACCCCCAAACTTATCTTTTGCTCGTCCTCGAGCAAACCTAGTTTTTATTCTCGACAAAAACCTAACCTCACTTTCGCAGGGAAACGCGATTGCACTGAGCTTGTGCAACAAGCCGTTAAACCTCTAGGTGTCTCTAGTAGGAGGAGTGTTGTCTCCTGAGGGTTTTCAGCTGATACTACCCACAAAATCCTATCAATTAGGCCCATTGACTTTTATTCTCCAATTAGGTTTTCTAACAAGGAATTCTATTATCTTCGACTCGTAAATTATCCACCCGTATTCTTCACGCTTCCTTATCATTTAACTTAAGATTATATATGTTCTGTAGAATTACTTAGCTTTTGGCATCTCTTAAGTTTTCCTTCCAGGGTTCTATCTCAACTTATGAATTTTTATTATCCCTACTAAAGATATAAGTTCTATTCTTCATTCCTATCTCTTATCTAAACCCAATCACATCCCCCTACGTGTGTGTATATATCACCCCTACACTTGGAAATTCAAATCAAGCAATCATACTCTTGTCCGTTGTCCAAACCACTTCTTAACTGGTGAATTTTTAGATGAATTTTGCTTACACATCCTTCATGCGACCGTTAATACTTCTTGAGGTACCAACAACTGATTACAAGATGTGTTTGCACATTAAAGCGTAATTCCTAGTCTTGTAACACCTAAGGCTTTAGCAGTGACTCCCAAACCAGTTGGTCTAAGGCACTAGGTGATAAAGCACCCTCACTAAATATTTTTCTATTTTTGCAGCCTTAAGTAATCACAAAAACCAGTGTTCATTTTTTTTATTATCTCTTTATTCACACTTGAATTTTTTTTATTTTCTTTTGTACTAAGTGTAAGTCCACGTTACCTCTCCCGGTACTTACGGGCTTGCGGAAATGATGAAAAACGATTTTTCTTTTGGTGGTAACATGGACTCAAAATACGGATCTTTGTTAAACAACTATCTAACAAACCTAACAAGAGTTTTACCTACTCGGTTAGGGGGTTATACCTTAACTTGAACTCCTTCGTCTTCAACTCCTTGTGGTGGTCGGATCGGCCTCACCTCGTCGTCTCCTCGCGCCGAAGATGGATCCACCTGAAAGTTTCTACCTTTGGCTTCACTTCAAACTAGAAGAAACTAGAACACTTGGTTTGCTAAACCTTATGAACTAGGATGAGTAGAGGAATGTGTTGGGTTTTATCTCTATGGTTCTTGCTTCTCAACACATGAGACAAATGAACCATGAACTAGAGAGAGAGCAAGAGGAAGAGGGAGAGCTCAAGCATGAGAGAGAAAGGAAATGAAAGAATGAGCAAGACTTTTACCATCCAAGCTCTCATAATCCAAAATCATGATAACAATTAATAATAATTGAGTATTATGTGATGGTTGTTATCATGTCAAATGGCAATATCATTTCTTGCATTAAATGCAATTTGTGAACCAACAAGCAAGCCAAGGTCAATGCCAAGAAATGATAGCCATTGTCATGATGATGGTCAACTAGTCCAACCTAGTCAACCGGTCAACAAAGTCAACCCTTCAACCCAACCATGACACAATAATAATTAATATTATCATTAATCATATTTCTTATTCTTATTAGGGTTTAGCAAAAGTCAACAGTCAATAACCCTAATGAGAATCCTCTGCCTCTGTCTCTCTGTCAACTGTGCATACACACCCGCATCCGCGTTCCGAGGAACACGAATACAAACGAGATAAAACCAATCCCAAAACGTACACTAGGATCTAGTTTAAACCAAAGCCCGCTAGTGATAACTGCCCGGACACTAAACATGCACAAGTGCACGGATGTGACCAAACCCTGTCGCAAAACCATGCGACCTCTACTCTTTTGCCTAAAGGCGAATAGCTTTCTGTGTGGGACTCTAAAGACTCGACACTACGCTGGCAGTGGGTTTAACCACAGACCGCAAGCGGCACTAGCTGTGCGTAACGGCCCCCAGGTAGATGCCGATAAGAAGACTGACGAGGTGAAACCCATCTGAACTCCTACTGAGCCTGAATGTGACAGTCTGCGTACAATCCGGTATGTTCGTCTGAGAATATCGCATGGCGGGCCTAGGGGGCGGTAAACGTCAGTCCCCTAATAGCGGTACAAGTCGTGTCGGAGTGTAACCCAGAACACCCTGAGATATCACTGGAAACCTACCAGTATATCTCGCTTGCCCTGGCCAGGGACTTTGTGTAATGGCTCTACTAGACACAGCACGATATCAACCCCCAATACCGGGAGAGACGAATCATGTCTAACCGTCACTTCTTCCAAGTGCTTCGGGACTGCACCCAACTACTACCTGTTTGCACGACTCCTTTGAGCCGTGGTAGGGTAGTAATCTAAGTACAGTGGGAACACACTCGAGACGAAGTAACAGTGTCAAGTCAGCGGACTAAGCTGTACTCATGTCACCTGGGAACTGATAACTGACGATAGGTATAGTACCAACCAACAGTTCCCGACGAGTCATATCCAGTGTACTCGTAACCTAACGAGCACCCGCATACTATCTCAAGTACGACGTACTGACGGCTGTGGGACAGACCGTCTCCTCTGCTGGGATGAGAAGCGCATACGCTAGTCTACTCCGGAGTATCGATGCCCTGTCTCGATAGTCCTACGACTAGGGACCTGCATAAGGATATGCTTGTGGATTACCCAGCCCCCACGAGTGTGACTGCCATCACAACGCTGGTAATCAAGCAAAGATTCTAAGGGCTCCACTAATGTGTATAGGTGATATACTAAAATAAACACATGTACACATTAAAGCAGAAACAAACCAAGTAGCATACTACTATTTTGAGCAAGATTGTCTATACAAGGTGAATATCTCAAGCTTCCATTAAGTAATATACAAACTGGTATGATACAGTAATGGCCTCTAGGGCATATACACTAACACTAAGGACTTTAGACAAGAGCATTTCAAGGTCTCTTCTACTATTCCAAGTTTCAAGGTTCGTGTTTGTGCAAGTTGTAGGGTATATATTTTCAGAATTTAGATTTAATCTAGGAATTATTTTTCAAACTTATACTCTAATAAAAATATCAATACTTTTCCTTTGTTTTGATTTAGCCCAAGAAGTGAACTCAAAATTTGCCTATTTCTGAATAAACTACAAAGATATATACTTTCTACCGTTAAACTTTAAGAAATGTTATTTTTAGGGTTTTTAATTTACTAAGTCTAAGCTCTAGTTGTTCCTAACTAGTTAACCTTTTTGTCAAACTCAAGTTAATTAGGCCAAAATTGAATACTTTAATTTTTATAATTTTTGAAATTTTTTCAATTTTTTTATGGGTTTTTAAAATAAGTATGCAAATGCAAGAATATACACATGAATGCGAAGGAAGAAGGCTTACCGAGCATACCCCCAAACTTAAACTTGACAGTGTCCTCACTGTCATGCTACACCAAGAGGGTTGAAAATGTCGGCACTCCCCTGTTTATTTATTTATAAATTCTTTTATTTTTTATTTTTTTGAATTTTTTTTATTGTTAATAGAAAAAGAAAACAAAAAATATATATACATATATACAACAAGGTTCCCCCCAAACTAAACAAAGCCTTACACAAGCCAAAGATTAGCACCAACCATTCAAAAATTCTATCGTGATAATGGTAGGGTTGGTGAAAGAATGGAATGTTAAGGAAAGAAATGAGAAACACACGAGACCGTGTGGAGATAGAAGCGGTATACGGTCTCGGTGGAGGAGGAGAAGGGTGGAAAAGAGAAAGAAGTGTAGCACGATCTTGAGGGTGTAAATCGAGTGAATAAATTAGCACAATTTGTGATGACCGATGTGTTAAAAGCGATTGTGCTAACCTATCAACTTGTCGAGAAATGGGGTCAAATCCCTTAAAATTCGTGAGAAAACATGGGTACGTCGAACTTGGTAAACCCTCCATTGAAAATGGAAACGCGACGGAGTCTTGCGTGGTCGAAACGATAGGAAGGACGAAAGGGAGTGATTTAGGGATAGTCTTATTCTCACCTAAGTAATCTGTCTCGAACTTGAAGGATTCCATCAATGGTTCGAAATGACTGTAAGCAACCGAGTCTGATGGTTCAACTAACTCATCTGAAAATTCAAAGGATTCAAACTCGGGAGGTGAGTTTTCAACATCGTCCGAAAAAATGAAACACTCGTAATCATTATCGTCTGTGAGAACTGTGTCAGATTCAAAGAGAAATTTTTCAAGCTCATAGTCTTCAAGCGTGATCTTTTGCATGGTCGGAACGATGGAAAGGAGGGAGGGTGATTTAGTTAAAGGTTCAAGAGGATGAATTGGAAAATCCGACACATCAAACAGAAATGGTTCATCCTCAATATTATCCTCAATACTCTCCTCAATACTATCCTCATAATTCTCCTCAAAATTTAGCTTATCCATGCCATTATCATCAAAATCAAGACGCATATGAGGTTCGGGAGAAACATTTAATGACTCGGGATGATGAATTGGAGATAAAATTTCAGTCAAATTTACGGGTTCATCATCCAAAATATTCCCGGCGTCAATATCCTCAATCAAGTGAAAATCAATTTTTTTGGACACCTCATCAAAAGCATGGATATTTATCAATTCAGGTTCTAGATTGGAGGTGTAAAGTTCAAAAGGATTAGGTATGGTTTCACTCGAAAGAGATTCTTCACAATCTGGCAAATCAATCACTACAAAGTCGCACAACTCATCATTTTGGACACATGTTTGAAAACTGGAGTTGTTGGATTCAATTGGGTATGGGTAGGTTTGATTTGGAAGGGTGTAAAACTCACTCTCTCCTCTCAAATTCTCACTCTGTCCAACCGCCCCATCATATATTGGAATTTTTGAAGCTAGTTGGAAACTAGCTACCGGTTCATTAGGTTGTATAAGGGCGGCTATAGACGCATCTACATTCCTAATCATTTTGTTTGTGGCTAAAATATAAGCTTCCAACAACTGTTCCAAACTAGACATGGGTTGGGAAGGGGTTTCGGTAAAAGAGTCAAAATTGTTTGGATACGTGAAACTCCCAAATGGCTGTGTAGAAGCAATGTCTAGTGAAGGTGGGAAAGTCGGGTAGGACTGGTAGGAATTGGATGGTTAGACAGGAGTAGGATCAATATTTGGATAAAAAGGTGAATGGACTTGTTGATCCCCAGAACTGGATGTGTGGAGAGGAGTGAAAGATCGGCTACGAAATTGTTCAATGTGCTCAGCGATAGACATGGGTTTAGGAGGTGCAATAGGACTCGAAAAAGCGGTATCAACATAAGAAGGTGGTGAAGGTTGACACGGTTGATACAAAGTGAATTGCAAAGTCGAACTGTTTCTCCTAGACGCTTCTATTCGATCTTTCAAAGATATTTTGGGCATGGAGGGGTCGTCCTTAAATCGACTGAAACAATTCGCGTAAGAGGCAAAGTTTGGTTCAGGGTACCAAAGTTCGGCAAGAGATTTGTGAGGTGGGGTACCCATGATGTCAGAAGGAGAAGAGAAAGAAGGTGGGTGGTGCAAGGAGTTCTTAGCGACAAAATTTGCAAGTTTTTATAAAAAAAAATTCCTTTTTTTTTCTTTTTCTCTTTATTTAGAACTGTTTGCAAAAAATTTTTTTGATAAAGGGCTTAGACAAAAATGCAATCAACCAGAAATGCACAATCAGGCCTAGATCTAGGGTCACCTAGGTCAGCTAGACAGCTCCTAACTGTTCCAAATGGCTAGAAATAGGACCTCAAACCGCCTCTTCACCGCCAATTGCGGCCAGGTAAGTGCCAGGTGAGTGGGAGGCTCCCCACTACAAGTAGTGGTCCTAATTAAGTAACCACTCGCTTTAGACACACTTGCCAATGCACCGCAAAGTCAGGTTAGGATAAACGGTCGATGCCTATAACTAGTCCTCCGTCCTATTGAGCGCGACGTCTTTAGGGCTGAGTCTAGTATTTTTTAATTAAATAATGGTTAATGCATATGCCTTATGTGATTTCTGGGGTCCTGGGAAGGGTGATGAAATCCCCCACCCAATCTGGATTGGTTTCAAGCCCCTTAAAGTCAGATTAAATATATGCAAAACAGTAACAACCACTTGCAATCAAATCTTTTTATTTTAAGCGCGGCGCAAAGAATCCTGCACAAGATTTGTTATTGAGAAGGGGGAAGATTTTTAAGCGCAAAGAATCCTGCAGGAGATTTGACAAAAGATATATGGGGATTTGCAGAAGGGAGAAAAGGGGAACAAACAGTGCAAATTGCGCGTGCTGACGTCACATAGCGGCCGCGGTTCCGCGGTTCTTAGAGGCTTACGGCGATGGAAGGGCGGCGCGGTGGGTGGTTCAGATCTCCAGAAAAATTCTACTATTCTGTTTTTAAAATCCCTCTCTGTTCTGATCTCCCGTTTTCTGTTTGGCACTCTGGATTTTTCCAGATCCGTCGATCCTGCAAAGATTCACAAAAAATACCCTTCAAACAATAAATGATAAAAAAATTTATATTTTTTTTGTTTTTATGATTTTTTTTAGATTAACCCGAAATTGCAAAAAGGAAATACTACGCCATCCCCAGCAACGGCGCCATATGATTGAATGATTTTATTTAGCTTATGCGCTTTCAAAAGATATGAATCAAAAATATTTAGTAACCGCAATCAAGAACGGCGTTGCTTGGTAGCTAGCCGATGAGTACGGGTCGGTCCACAGGGATGTTGTGAATTTTCTAATTGCTCTAACAAGTTAATCGTAATGGTGTCAGATTGATTAAATCTAAAAACTAAATCTATTTATACTAAGATTATCTATCTAGATCTAAATCTTGCTAGGGTTAGGTCTAGGGTAGGTTTGGAAATGTAAATAAATCTCACCGTTTTCTATACCCAAATTAGGATCTATGAGGTGTTATGGTAATTATTAATAAAGGGGATTAAATCCATTCGGGAAGGTGTTCCTTCCTCTAGGTTCTTGTCCTTCCTTTATCAATCCTTACTCTAACCTTCATGGAAAACACGCGCAACCGGGCCTTTATACTACGGTATCACCGCTACCTCGTGGGATAATGTGCCATAGGGAGTGGTGTGTACATGTATGCATGGAGTCCTATTGATTATATGTGATGGGCAAGAAAGGGATGAGAGATCTCATCTCTCAAAAGCCTTCCCCAAAGCTAACCCTAACAAGCGAGGAGACTACTCGCTCATTAGGGAATTAAAAAACATTTATCTAGGGTAAGAAATTAAAATCTAAACTAGGCCAATTAAATAAATCTACTTACTTTACAGATGGCTCTCTCCAAACATTTACACAAGGTTGTCAGATCTGAATAGATGATATGAAAAGAGGCATCGATGCTCTCCAAAAGAAATCTGAATTTTATTAATGAAAGGAGGCATAACCTAATACAAGATTTAGGGTTCCTATTTATAAATTCATAGAAATCCTAAGTTACAATCGCGTCACATTTGCTTTTACAAAAATACCCCCTAAGAAAAAGACCAAGTCAACGCACCGCCATCGCCCCTAGAAACTGCGCCGACACATGTCATAGACGGCCGCGGAACCGCGGCCATAGGCCCTGTTTGGCCGCGGTTCCGCGGCCAAGTAAGGGTGTCTTTGGTCGATTTTTCTTGGGCTTGTTCCGTTGCACCTTTACTTCTTATTTCTTTGGTTCTTTTCTCAGGTTGGCTTCTAGGTTTCTTCCAGATCTTTCCAGTGAACATTGTAGTGGACTTTTGCCGTTACTTCGTGACGAAGTCTTGAACCTTGCACTGCCTTGTACTTTGTGAACTGATCTTCGTGTAGGCTTTATCAAGATTCTCTGTTTGTTGGTCGAAGTCTCACTTTTGTCTCGTCTTTTGTATTTTTCACTGTTTTTATTCCAAGAACCTATAACCTGCAACTAATTAGCAGACATGGGTCAAAAGCACCTGTTTATTTGTAAAATGACTAGGACTTGGGAATATAATAATGCAATATTATGATATGAACATCCGCTGGCGCTCGCAAAACGCTGAGTGAATAACAACTCCATCTCTGCAAAAGTTTTGACAGAATCGTTGGGAAGCTCTGAATACCATTCGAAAGCTGTGTCCGACAAGCTGCCGACGAACTGGCGAAGTAGTAGTTTATCATCGCCTCCAGTGTTACCACAAAGAGCCCTGAACTGGGCGACATGCTGATGTGGATTCCCCGTCCCTTTATACACATGGAACTTAGGAATCGTATACCCCGGCGGGTAACTTATTTGGTCATACCAGCCCGGATAGGGTCGTCCAGTCTTGACAACTTGGCCGGCCGCTTCATTTTCCTGGTGAACTCTTATTTGCTGAGCAATATAGTCATCTAGTGCAGCTTTGGAGACTGTCTCTTCTTTGGCTGTCGACAGAGCCGGCAAAGGGTTTGATGTTTTCCCTCTATCATCTTCAATTAGCACTGGAGGATCTTCGGTTGGAGGATCCGGCTATAACATCATCCCGACCATGTCTTGGAAGAGAAGTGCCATTCGCTTTATGTTAGCCGCTTGCTCTGCGGCTTCTTTGTCCTTCTTTTTGAGGACTCTGCGAAGGAAGTCAGCATCAGTTTCTTGTTCGTGACGCTGTTACGCGGATGTTTGTGGGCTTTCTTTTGGTCCGGTGAGTGCGGCCACCACAGTCAGCATCTCCTGAAGCTTCTGCTGCAGTTCTTGGGTTTTTGTCACAGATCGCGTAAGCGGTCGATGACCTGTGGAGATACGGCTATCCTCTTTTCCGGATGCCATATAGACGGAATGCACCACCATGCCCCAGACTTAGGGCGTTGGGGCTCAGTGCCTTTGACATTTGCCGCAGGCATGGGGACTTTCTCCGGCCTCCTTCTTTTATGAGCGGTCGAAATTGAGGGGGCCGTTGCAGTGAGCACGCAAGTGGTTGTCGTCCGTTGTGTTTTGACAGGACGGTGCTCTTCCTTCTGAGCCTTCAGCTTCTTCTGTCGGCGGAGATAGTCCTGATCCACCACAGACTCTCGGACTTGTCACCAGATCTTGTAAACTTTGTGTAACACCCGAGCCCAATACTACTATTTTCTGTTATTGGTTGAGCATTAAATATTACTCATTTCATTTATCTTGCTTGTTTGGGGCTTACTGTAAAATCTTATCTGGCTAAGTCATTTCTGCATATAACAATTTTCAGCACCTAAAATAAAATTAAAAATATATATCTTGGCCTACTCGTCGCCCCTAGCCGCGTGGTAGCGTCCGTGCATCGAGTTCTCGTCCCGTTCAGTGAAACGGGCGAGTTTGGACGACTACGCGCGCGTACAGGTGTCCGACTTGGGGGCATGCTTTTTAATCATAAGACATTTCATTTTGAAATTTGGAACCCGCTTAAAATCCTATTATTTAAATTTCAAATTTTTGGACCCAACCCGGGCGCAATTTGGAAATGTTTCATTTAGCGCCAAAATCCCAAATTAATAAAATAATCTAAACTATAATATATATTCGTAATCTTACTGTTAATTTAACTTTTAAAAATCTTTTAATTATTCTTATAACTCACGAATCTCCCCTGGCCAATCAAGGCTTCCTTCCCCGTGGGCCCTCCCTATCTCTCTCTCTCTTTCTCTCTCCATCCCTCACGTCTCTCTCTCTCTCTCTCTAATTTCCTTACCTCTCTCTCTCTCTTCCCTACATATATTTATACATCCCCTGCATCTTTCCTCTCCTTCACGAGAAAACCCATCGCGCCCTCAACCCTAGCCACCTCCTCCGTCGCCACCGGAGCTCCGACGCCGGCGCCAGCACCACCGTTGCCCTCGCCTCCGCCTCCTCGTACCAACCTCAACATTCCCTTCTTCTCTCCGTGTGCACGTCGCTGCCGCAGCAACCCCGGCCTACCCCGTGCCTTCTCTGTTCGGCCGAAGACGTCGCCGGAGACCGTCGCCGCCGTCACCCGTGCCACCTTCGACATCTCCTCATCACCTGCGCACCAGCCCCCGACCACCTACTCTTCATCTCCACCTTCTTCCCTGTTTCCACACCCGCAACCCTAGCAGTCACCTGCAACCTCCTCGCCGGCGCCCCACCGCCGTCGACCCCATCGCTGTCACGACCTCTGCAACCCTCAAGGTACCCCGGTCTGCGTGGTCCCATTGTTCGTTGTTTGGGTTCAATCCGTGAACCGTGCGTCCGTCGTGTGTTTCCCCGCCTACGTTACGTTCCGTTTTCCCGGTTCGCGACCCGTCGAGGCAAGTATCACTTGCTACATGCTATACCATACAATTATATATGTTTTGACTCATTAAACTTGCAAAACTTAACACGGTATAGTTATTTTCTCATTTGGTTGTAATATGACATGTATCATTTTTACAGTTAACATAAAATTACAATTTGCCACTTTTAACTTAAGAACCAAGTTTACCTATTACCGTTTAATAGATTGTAACACTTTCCCATGTAGTTCGATTACATTCGGATATTCGTATTCAAAGGCTTGATTTAACTGTATCGCATCATCATTTAAACTGTTGCACCGCTAAGGGTGCTCAAAACCTGTTAATATAATAAAACGGCTGCACTATATTAATGCACTCTTGTGATTGAATGAACTGCTTATTGGTGTTTAATTTATTGCTTATTTCCTGCTGTTAATCCCCTGTTCGATTATATATCTGTTGTGAGCACACCCACGATATTGTTACATCTTGACTTGACATTGCTACACGATGCACCTGACATGGTACCGTTTACCTTGACTTGACCCGATGTACCATGACCCGACCTGTTACCTGATCTCGTGCCTAATGCCAACAAACCTGACATGTTGTCCTTATGGACCATTCCTGTTGTCTATCCAGACAAAACCTGCTGTTACCTGATCCTGTGTTGGCATTAGTTCTTGATTACTGAATACCTGACCTGACACATATAACTTGGGGGTATGGGGAAATCAAAAGTGTAAACTAAAGTGTAACTTAAAAGGGTATTACTTGATCCGTGGTCCCGGGGGGTAACGGGACAGAGCCATTCGTGACTCTTACATTTTCCTGATCCGTGGTCCCGGAGGCCAACGGGACAGAACCACTATTGGTTCCCATATTCCTGATCCGTGGTCCCGGGGGGTAACGGGACATATCCTTTGAGTTACATGGAGGATTACTCGAATTGATTTCAAAGACTTTAGAATAGAAACCTGATAGAACAGTTTAGTTATCCACTGCACACTACCCTGCACTGCTTGTTTCATACTATTGCTTATTCATGTTTATTTCTACATTGCCTATTACATTGTTTATATTATATTATTGGTTGACATGACGCGCTGACGTCTGGGTTTTGCATGGCCCAGATTCTTTACCACTTTCGCTGTCCGAGCAAGAGTACTTCAGCCAGCAGGCTGAGTTGTGAGTTCTGTAGTGGTTAGTTTTATTTCCTGCATTTTTATTTCCAGATGTGAGCCCGCATTATGGGACATACTTTTCTATTATTGTATTGGATCATTTGCTTCCGCATTTATTTATCATTGACTCTTGTTATCTGGATTGTGGACATGTGTTAGATAATTTTATCTTGTTCTTGATATCTCTACAGCCGTAATGTGACTGTGGATGGATACTTCCTACCCACAAGTAGCATGGTTGGCTATGTCACGTGCCCAATCTTGCGTACTCTGGGAAGCGGGGCGTGACATGGTTCTTTTGGTATCAGAGACATAGGTTAGTCGGGTGATTCTTTTGTAGTTGGGTATTGTACCCAATACACGAATCAGAATACCCGTGTTTAGGAAACATGTCCTACCACCTTGACCGTCTTACCATTCTTGAATCACATTCTTCCTGATTATATCGACGTGCAAGCTTACTTTGCATGTCGACTCGAAACCCTGACCTCTTGTTATCCCTAGGACTTAGGCGACTTGAGTAGAGTTAAGTAATTGTGGCTATGATACCGCGGCATAGTTACAATGCGGTACTCTATTTAAGTATCTTGGAGTTCTAGCCCTGATCTATATATTGAATCTATCATCATGCTAATGTTGGGTGTTTTGATTTCAGGAATATGGCAGATAAGAATTTCAAGACTTATCAGAGGCGCGTGGACGAAGCCGCCATGTTGGGAGTAATACGAGGAATGCTGGAAAATCAGAAGAGGCATACTGAGCTGATCCAGCAGCAAGCAGATTCATTTCTGGAGGGTTTGCAGGCTATTCGGCAGTCTGTAAACAACGCTAGAGCTAAACCAGTTGACCGGGTAGGGACCGTGGCAGATTTCAGACGTTTGGGTCCGACTACATTCACTGGTTTGGAGGAGCCGTTGCCAGCCGAGCAGTGGCTGGTCGACACGGAGAATTTGCTGATTGCGGCACAAATTCCAGAGGACAAAAGAGTTGATGTGGTGCGCATTCAGCTAGTGGATTACGCCCGAGAGTGGTGGCTTGTGGAAGAAACCCGCTTGCCCAAGCCGATCAAATGGGTGGATTTTTCTAAGAGTTTCCTGGAGAAGTTCTTCCCGCGAACTGCACGGGAGGAAATGGAAGAGAAGTTTATTGGGCTGAGGCAGAATGGAGCACCCGTGGATGTGCATGCAGCGGAATGGACGAGACTCAGCAGATTCGCTGGACCTTTAGTTGCCAACGATGCAGACAGGGCACGGAGGTTCATGCGCAGCTTGGATGTGGACATCCAGAGGCAGATTGTCTCCCTGGGTTTGACTACTTTCTCACAGGTTCTTACGGCAGCTCGGGAACAGCAGAGTTTATCTGGGATGAAAGGAAGTTTGCAGCAGACAGCAGTTGCGGCAAGGAAGCCCGCATTTGTACCTAACAGAGCTCATGGTCGCAGAGGTATTCCAGTGGACCGTCGAAGTGTAGCACCCATGAAGAAGCCTGTGATCGTTGATCGAAGAAAGAGCATGATTTGTGACTACTGTCGTCTACCTGGGCACGTGCAGAAGGATTGTCGAAGGAAGCTGGGACTTTGTTTGGTTTGTGGAGCGGCTGATCACGCAGTTGGTGCTTGTCCGTCGAAGCTTCGTACGAGGGATGATTTTCAGAAGCCTCCGCAGAGACCGTTCCAAGGGCAGAAACAGCTGACTCAAGGACTTAATCAGGCTCGAGCTTTTACCTTGACAGCTGAGGAAGCTAAGGCATCAGGAGAAGTGGTTTCAGGTATTCTACTCGTTCATGGTTTTCCCGCAGTAGCATTATTTGATTCTGGTGCATCCCATTGTTTTATGTCATCCAAGTTTATAACTACACACTCGATTGCCTGCACGACCCTGTCTAGTTTCTGGGACATACACACTGGGAATGGGAAAATTGTATCTAGTAGGGAATGTAAAGACTGTACAGTTGTGGTATGCGGACGGGAGCTTTTTGCAGATTTCTTGGTGATTGATACGGGCAGCTACGAGGTCGTCTTGGGAATGGACTTTCTTGGCACTTTCCATGCTCACATTGACTGTAGGGCAAGGAAGGTAATTTTCTAGATTCCCAGACATCCTGAGTTTACCTTCACTGGAGGAAGCAGTTCTGTCGGGCCAGTCGAGTTTAGGGCTAGGCCGACAAATGTTATTCTTGCAGCAATGGAAGTTGATAGTAGTGAAGAGCCGGCGGTTGTTCGCGATTTTATGGATGTGTTTGAAGATATATCAGGTTTGCCGCCGAAGCGAGACGTGGAGTTCGCAATTGATCATATTCCTGGTGCAGCGCCGGTATCTAAAGCGTATTATCCAATGGCACCAGTGGAATTGGAAGAAGTTAAGAAGCAAGTTGCTGAATTGCTTGAGAAGGGTTGGATTCGAAGCAGCAACTCGCCTTGGGAAGCTCCAGTTCTTCTAGTAAAGAAGAAGGATGGCACGAGAAGGATGTGCATCGACTATCGAGAATTAAACCGGGTGACTATCAAGAACAAGTACCCGATCCCTCGCATTGGAGAACTTTTGAGCAGCTTAGTGGCGCGAGGGTATTCTCGAAACTGGATTTGCGATCCGGATATCATCAGGTCCGAGTGAAAGCAGAAGATATTTGCAAGACGGCGTTTCGAACTTGGTATGGACATTACGAGTATCTAGTGATGCCCTTTGGAGTAACGAATGCGCCGGCAGTATTCATAGACTTGATGAACCGAATCTTTTCACCGTTCCTGGACCAATTTATTGTTGTATTCATTGACGATATTCTGGTTTACTCGAAGAGTTGTGAGGAGCATGCTGAGCATTTGAAGATCGCACTGCAGACTTTAAGACAGGAGAAATTGTATGCGAAGATGAGTAAGTGTGAATTTTGGCTGGAAGAAGTGAAGTTTCTGGGGCATGTTGTGTCGGGCGATGGAATCGCCGTCGATCCCGAAAAGATTGCAGCAGTTCGAGATTGGCCTATTCCAAAGAATGTAGCTGAGATAAGAAGTTTCCTTGGATTAGCCGGATATTACAGGAGATTTGTGGAGAACTTCGCTCGTTTGGCAGAACCGTTGACCAAGCTTACGCGCAAGGAGGTACCTTTTGTATGGACGGATAAATGCGCGTTGGCTTTCGAGACGTTGAAGCAGAAGTTGATAACCGCCCCTATCCTGACCGTACCAGACAATTCCGGAGGACTGGTGATTCATAGCGACGTATCTGGGAAAGGATTAGGATGTGTTTTGATGCAGCATGGGAAGGTCGTAGCATACACATCAAGACAACTGAAGACCCATGAGAAGAATTATCCGACTCATGACTTGGAGCTTGCGGCTGTGATCTTCGCTTTGAAGATTTGGAGACACTACCTTTTGGGTGAGAAAGTCGAAGTCTTTACAGATCACAAGAGTTTGAAGTATGTGTCCACTCAGAAGGAGTTGAACATGAGGCAGCGGAGATGGTTGGAGCTGATGGCAGATTACGACCTAGATCTTAAGTACCATCCGGGAAAAGTTAACGTCGTGCCGGATGCGCTTAGTCGGTTACCAGCAATTCAGGTGTTAACTACACAGAGGGAGATCATTGCAGATTTTCGAAGATTTGACTTGGAAGTTGTGCTACCGCGTTCTACGGGACAGTTGATGCAGTTGCAGGTACAGTCGTCCTTGGTTGAGAAGATTAAAGCGGCACAATCGCAGGATCCTAGACTGCAAAAGTTTCGAGAGCAGGTTGAAGCTGGACTACGAACAGATTTACTGGTCCACGAAGATAGTTCGTTGAGGTATGGTACCCGTTTGTGTGTGCCAAAGGGAGATGTTCGTGAAGAGCTTATGAAGGAGGCACACAGTTCAGCTTACTCTGTACATCCAGGAGGCACAAAGATGTACCGGGATATTTGACCGCATTTCTGGTGGGAAGGCATGAAACGGGAGATTGCTCGCTTCGTGGCTAAGTGCTTAGTGTGTCAGCAAGTCAAGGCTGAACACCAAAGGGTTGCTGGTTTATTGCAACCACTTCCGATTCCTCAGTGGAAGTGGGAACATATAACCATGGATTTCGTGACGGCTTTACCGCGGAGTCCAAAGGGCAACAATGCTGTATGGGTAATTGTCGATCGACTGACCAAGGAAGCTCACTTTATTCCTTTCCGGGTTGATCAATCAACGGAGACTTTGGCAGAACGGTACATGCAGGAGATTGTAAGATTGCATGGTGTACCGGTGAGCATCGTATCCGATCGGGACACTCGGTTCTTATCACACTTCTGGAGGAGTTTACAGGAAAGTTTGGGGACTCGATTGAAGTTTAGCACAGCTTATCATCCTCAAACTGATGGTCAGTCGGAGAGAACGATCCAAACTCTTGAAGACATGTTGAGAGCATGCATGTTGGATTTCAAGGGTTCATGGGAGGATCACCTACACTTGGTGGAGTTTTCTTACAACAATAGTTTCCAAGCAACTATTCATATGGCTCCGTTTGAAGCTTTGTATGGTCGTAAGTGCCGTTCACCAGTTTGTTGGGATGATGTTGGTGAACGAAGATTACTGGGACCAGATTTGGTGGTACAGACAGTTGAAAAGGTGAATACCATCAAAAAGCATATGAAGGCAGCTCAAGACAGACAGAAAAGTTGGGCTGACACGTCAAGAAGACCTCTAGAGTTCACCGTGGGTGATTTGGTATTCTTGAAGATATCACCGACTAGAGGGGTGATTCGTTTTGGGAGTCGAGGGAAGCTTAGTCCTCGATTCGTTGGACCCTTCGAGATATTGGAGCGCGTTGGAGAGGTAGCGTACCGTTTGGCGTTACCGCAGTCCTTGGCAGGTGCGCATGATGTGTTTCACGTATCTCAACTACGTAGGTATGTTCGAGATGAAACACACGTCTTGGATCATTCGGAGTTAACTGTACGGGAGGACCTAACTTTTAAGGAGCGACCGGTTGAAATCATGGATCGAAGGGAAAAGGTTCTTAAGAACAAGGTTATCCCCCTTGTGCTAGTTTCTTGGGGTAATCGATCGCATGGAGAGTCCACTTGGGAACGAGAAGACGAGATCCGACAGAAGTTTCCTCACCTTTTTCTGTAGTTTTCTATCTTGTATTCTTGGAATTTCGAGGACGAAATTCTTTTTGTAGTTGGGTATAATGTAACACCCGAGCCCAATACTACTATTTTCTGTTATTGGTTGAGCATTAAATATTACTCATTTCATTTATCTTGCTTGTTTGGGGCTTACTGTAAAATCTTATCTGGCTAAGTCATTTCTGCATATAACAATTTTCAGCACCTAAAATAAAATTAAAAATATCTATCTTGGCCTACTCGTCGCCCCTAGCCGCGTGGTAGCGTCCGTGCATCGAGTTCTCGTCCCGTTCAGTGAAACGGGCGAGTTTGGACGACTACGCGCGCGTACAGGTGTCCGACTTGGGGGCATGCTTTTTAATCATAAGACATTTCATTTTGAAATTTGGAACCCGCTTAAAATCCTATTATTTAAATTTCAAATTTTTGGACCCAACCCGGGCGCAATTTGGAAATGTTTCATTTAGCGCCAAAATCCCAAATTAATAAAATAATCTAAACTATAATATATATTCGTAATCTTACTGTTAATTTAACTTTTAAAAATCTTGTAATTATTCTTATAACTCACGAATCTCCCCTGGTCAATCAAGGCTTCCTTCCCCGTGGGCCTTCCCTATCTCTCTCTCTCTCTTTCTCTCTCCATCCCTCACGTCTCTATCTTTCTCTCTCTCTAATTTCCTTACCTCTCTCTCTCTTCCCTACATATATTTATACATCCCCTGCATCTTTCCTCTCCTTCACGAGAAAACCCATCGCGCCCTCAACCCTAGCCACCTCCTTCGTCGCCACCGGAGCTCCGACACCGGCGCCAGCACCACCGTTGCCCTCGCCTCCACCTCCTCGTACCAACCTCGACATTCCCTTCTTCTCCCCGTGTGCACGTCGCTGCCGCAGCAACCCCGGCCTACCCCGTGCCTTCTCTGTTTGGCCGAAGACGTCACCGGCGACCGTCGCCGCCGTCACCCGTGCCACCTTCGACATCTCCTCATCACCTGCGCACCAGCCCCCGACCACCTACTCTTCATCTTCACCTTCTTCCCTGTTTCCATACCCGCAACCCTAGCAGTCGCCTGCAACCTCCTCGCCGGCGCCCCACCGCCGTCGACCCCATCGCTGTCACGACCTCTGCAACCCTTAAGGTACCCCGGTCCGCGTGGTCCCATTGTTCGTTGTTTGGGTTCAATCCGTGAACCGTGCGTCCGTCATGTGTTTCCCCGCCTACGTTACGTTCCGTTTTCCCGGTTCGCGACCCGTCGAGGCAAGTATCACTTGCTACATGCTATACTATACAATTATATATGTTTTGACTCATTAAACTTGCAAAACTTAACGCGATATAGTTATTTTCTCATTTGGTTGTAATATGACATGTATCATTTTTACAGTTAACATAAAATTACAATTTGCCACTTTTAACCTAAGAACCAAGTTTACCTGTTACCATTTAATAGATTGTAGCACTTTCCCATATAGTTCGATTACATTCGGATATTCGTATTCAAAGGCTTGATTTAACTGTATCGCATCATCATTTAAACTGTTGCACCGCTAAAGGTGCTCAAAACCTGTTAATATAATAAAATGGCTGCACTATATTAATGCACTCTTGTGATTGAATGAACTGCTTATTGGTGTTTAATTTATTGCTTATTTTCTGCTGTTAATCCCCTGTTCGATTATATATCTGTTGTGACCACACCCACGATATTGTTACATCTTGACTTGACATTACTACACGATGCACCTGACATGGTACCGTTTACCTTGACTTGACCCGATGTACCATGACCCGACCTGTTACCTGATCTCGTGCCTAATGCCAACAAACCTGACATGTTGTCCTCATGGACCATTCCTGTTGTCTATCCAGACAAAACCTGCTGTTACCTGATCCTGTGTTGGCATTAGTTCTTGATTACTGAATACCTGACCTGACACATATAACTTGGGGGTATGGGGAAATCAAAAGTGTAAACTAAAGTGTAACTTAAAAGGGTATTACTTGATCCGTGGTCCCGGGGGGTAACGGGACAGAGCCATTCGTGACTCTTACATTTTCCTGATCCGTGGTCCCGGGGGCCAACGGGACAGAACCACTATTGGTTCCCATATTCCTGATCCGTGGTCCCGGGGGGTAACGGGACATATCCTTTGAGTTACATGGAGGATTACTCGAATTGATTTCAAAGACTTTAGAATAGAAACCTGATAGAACAGTTTAGTTATCCACTGCACACTACCCTGCACTGCTTGTTTCATACTATTGCTTATTCATGTTTATTTCTACATTGCCTATTACACTGTTTATATTATATTATTGGTTGACATGACGCGCTGACGTCTGGGTTTTGCATGGCCCAGATTCTTTACAACTGTCGCTGTCCGAGCAAGAGTACTTCAGCCAGCAGGCTGAGTTGTGAGTTCTGTAGTGGTTAGTTTTATTTCCTGCATTTTTATTTCCAGATGTGAGCCCGCATTATGGGACATACTTTTCTATTATTGTATTGGATCATTTGCTTCCGCATTTATTTATCATTGACTCTTGTTATCTGGATTGTGGACATGTGTTAGATAATTTTATCTTGTTCTTGATACCTCTACAGCCGTAATGTGACTGTGGATGGATACTTCCTACCCACAGGTAGCATAGTTGGCTATGTCACGTGCCCAATCTTGCGTACTCTGGGAAGCGGGGCGTGACACTTTGGAAGACAGCCGTTGAGGGGACTGCTTCGGCTTTATTTCTGTGACAGTCTCCACCGATGGCGGAGATCTTTTCAGTACGGCAATGGGCGAATTCCTGCGTACCTTGTTAAATAGTTCAAAGCTGTTCCCGGTTGGAACAGCAGCATCAACTTCCACCGTTGGAGCTGGTGGAGTAAATCCAGACGGAGAGCTGCCTCCAGCCTTCCGTGCTCGGCGCCAGTGACGACGGCGAGCATGTCGCGCAGATGGTGTTGGTTCGGCTATGGGGATGGCTTTGTCCTGCCCCCTGTTTTGAGGAGAAGCTGTTATTGGCGCTAGCCGGTCGAAGACTGACGTTCGTTGAGAGGGGATAGTCAGTCTTCCGAAGACCGACTTTCGAACAAGGGAAGCAACCTTTGTGACTTCGCATGGAGTGGGAGCTGAAACGGGCAGTCTTGTGAAGACCGACCCTTTAGCAGGGGAAGCTGCCTTGACGACTTTAGGAGTAGGAATGGCTATCCGCTTTAGGATGGCCGCTTCAGATATCGTGGGCTTCTTCATAGGCCCGCTTAAGCTTCGGCCCAGTTTGCTGAAAACTGAGGCATTGGACTTAGGCGACCCGTTGAGAGGGGCCGCGGTATTTGTAAGCCAATTAAAGACCGACTTCTTTGGAGCTTCTTGCGACGACATTGGGGCATTGAAGCTCATCGGTGGGATCATGGTCCCAAAGAACAGCCCAGTGGTGGCCTGAGTCACCTGCTCCATCGGTATAGCGAATATGGAGGCCGCTTGGGGCCCGAAAGTCACTCCTTCGGACGGGACGGAACGAGAGTTGCAGTTGCAGTTAGTGCAGATTTAAGCCATTAATCTTCTGTTTTCTGCATGGAGAAAGACACCAAATCTAAGTACCTCGAATCCACAGGCAACCATAGAAAACCGCGATTCGTTCGCGAATACGACACACGAAGTGTGGAGTGGAAAGAGGAAAAGGTCCCACCGGGCGTGCCAGAATCTATTCCCCTCCGAATCACGGCAGACGCGATAAGCGTCTTGCCTGAAATTCGGGGCAGATGCTAATTGGTGCTATCCGTCCACCTCTCCGAAGATGCCAAGTTGATTTATGGCACCATGTATCGAAGGTTTAAACGGATGCGGCCGATGTAGCAAATTTCGTCAGATTCCCCCTCGTCTGAGGGGTTTTTGATTGTGGGGACGCTCTTCCCTGCAGGCGCAAGCCCCTGCAGTTAATTACGCTACCGTATCGCGGTAACAACTTTCTCCTTCTCCATATGGTCACTTCGTGTCGTGGGTGTTTGTCTTGTTTGTGGTTGCCCGTGGATTGTATACGGAGACTAATTTATGTTGTCGTCCGTAGGGCGTGGATTAGTCCAAATCCGTATCTTCTTAGATTTGGGTTTGGAGGTTTGGTTTAAGGATACGTTAGCCTCATTTGAGACTAAGATCAACTTAAACATTTGTTAAGGATACGTTAGTCTAATTTCTAAACTAAGATCAACTTAACAGGATCGTTTAGATCCAACAAAAGAGCATTTAGACTCTATTGTTTAGTTTACGGACATTTCGGTTGATTACCAGTTTAAGGACATGGTGGTCCAATGTTAGTTTAAAGACATCCCGGTCAAGGTTAAGGACATCATAGTCCGTGGAATGTATGGCTGTCGGGACCCGTCACCTCTCTGAAGACGTTGAAGGATTATAACGACAAATATCAGAGGAGTTCAGAGATGTACCCTTGAGCCAATGTTGGTTGGGAGATCTATAGTCCAATTTGGGACTAAAGTCTGTTTGCAGGTTTATGAGCATATGGGCTCAGTTGATATGAGTTGAACATTTTATTGTTCTGGCTATTGAGCCTTTATTTGGGCTCGGCCCTTTTAATAATGCATGATATTTATCAGAACAAAGTATGCTCTGACAGTGGGCCACGTGGCGCGTCAGGAGCTTTGCGCCAAGGAAAGAGCGCATTGCGCTTCTGTTGGAGAGCGCACATGAGGAGGACACGTGTCGCGCTTAGCGCTGAGCGTTAGTTTGTTGGCGCATTGCGCTTTTAATTTATGAGCGCGCTGCGCTAGTTTGTTGGCGCACCAGTGAGTGACACGTGGCGCGCTTGGCGCTGAGCGCCAGCTCATGAGCGCAGTGCTCTGTTTTTAGAAGCGCACAGCGCAGATTGTGTCTCTGGTTGACACGTAGCAGGTTTTGGCGCTGAGCGCCGGTCCAAGAAGCGCAAGGGCGCAGTTCATGAGTGCAAAGCACTTTCTAATAGCGCAAAGCGCATTTTAATCAATTTTAAGATCAAAGAACAAATTTATGTTCTTCAAAGGAGCCTTTACCTCAAGATCCAAGAACAAAAGTTCTTGTTTTTTTTTTATAAAAGGCTCTGCCTTTATAGATCAAAAGATCTGTGAATGAAGTAAATACTTCTTTTGTTTTTATGATGAGATCTTTTGATCTCTTTTTTATCAAAGACCTTGGTCTTTTTATAGATCTAAGATCTTTTTAGAAGATGTTTCTTCTTTTTACGAGATGATTTCATCTCTGTTGTTCAAGAACACAGTTCTTTTTACCTTGAAGATGAAGAAGAATTTTCTTCTTTCTAAGAGCTTGCTCTTCTTTTTGCAGACGGTTTCTCTCTCTTTTTTTTTGTGTATTCTCCCTTCTGTCTCTTAGACTTGAAGTCTTGGGGCCTTTATATAGGGCCAATTGATTTGTTAAATCAGTTTAAGAGATCTTTCTCTGATTGATTTGTGAATATTTCCCACCGTTGGATCTTTGATCCTAAGGCTTCTGTTTTACAGAAGATAATCTTCTTGTTTTAATAAGATTGAAAAATCTTTCTATAACAGAATTTTAATTCTGATTAATTAATAATTTACTATTATTAGATCTTTTGATCTAACGGTGGGGAATTCTTAGGTTCCAGCGCTGGCGCACCCGTGCTTTGCACAATGTTTTAACTCTTGGCTTTGAGGCATTTGTTACATTCTTTTCATGTGGAGTTTTTATTATTATTTTATTTTATTTTATTTTATTGTTATTATTGGGAGCGGGCTTCGAGCCAAAATTTTGGCGGGAACAGTCACCACCTTGACATTCGTCTCGATACAGCAGATGAGAGGTCACCACAGCGTCCTTCCTCCAGTAGGATTCAGACGCACCAAAACAAACGAAGCGAAGGCCAAATTCCTAGCTTCAGGGTCTTGACGGCAACTCATATAAAACCTAAAAGACTATCGGAGATCATCCCACACCAGCGCGGAGTGGTCACCACCTCGACGTTCGTCTCAATACAGCAGACGAGATGTCACTACAGCGTCCTTCCTCCAACAGGATTCGGACACGCCAAAGCAAACGAAGCGAAGGCCAAATTCCCAGCTTCAGGGTCTTGACGGTAACTCATATAAAACCTGGAAGACTGCCGGAGATCATCCCGCATGGAGTGATCACCACCTCGACGTTCGTCTCGATACAGCAGAAGAGATGTCACCACGGCATTCTTCCTCCAGTAGGATTCAGACGCGACAATCAAACAACGGAGCCGCGGCAAAATCCCTAGTTCCAAACCTCGACGGTTCACCAACAAGCTAGAGATAACCGCAACATTCGATACAGTAGACGCAATGCCAGCAAATGAAGCAAAGGCCAAATTCCTAGCTTCGGGGTCTTGACGACAACTCATATAAAACCTGAAAGACTATCGGAGATCATCCCACACCAGCGCGGAATGGTTACCACCTCAACGTTCGTCTCAATACAGCAGACGAGATGTCACTACAGCGTCCTTCCTCCAACAGGATTCGAACACGCCAAAGCAAACGAAGCGAAGGCCAAATTCCTGGCTTCAGGGTCTTGACGATAACTCATATAAAACCTGAAAGACTACCGGAGATCATCCCGCATTGAGTGGTCACCACCTCGACATTTGTCTCAATACAGCAAACGAGATGTCACCACAGCATTCTTCCTCCAGCAGGATTCAGACGCGACAATCAAAAAACGGAGCCACGACAAAATCCCTAGTTCCAAATCTCGACGGTTCACCAACAACCTAGAGACAATCGCGGCATTTGTCTCGATACAGCAGACGCAATGCCAGCAAATGAAGCGAAAGCTAAATTCCTAGCTTCAGGGTCTTGACAGCAACTCATATAAAACCTGAAAGACTATCAGAGATCATCCCACATCAGCGCGTAGTGGTTATGACTCATCGGGGCTCTCCAAAATGTGCCTAATCTCAAGTAAAAAGTGGCATGGCAAAATTCCTAATGCTTTCTCTTCCGACGGTCAAACTGCCAAGGAGGATTGCTTGAAGACGTCTTGTCTAGCCCCCGAAGGGATCAGAGATACGACAGTCGCAAGGCTACTCGAACAGCAAGATTGCCTATCGAGGAATACATCAGCCAACGCGACGGTACGACAGACAAAACCCTAGTACCACCGACCCTAACGGACCTTTGTCGTAAAGAGCAAAGGTTAACTGTGACGTTAGGACATTCTTGCGAAAACTGCTCGATTCGTCTCGACTCGTGAGGAAATTAATGTCTTTGCGAGAACTTCTCGAATCGTCTCGACTCATTAGGAAAAACCTTAAGCAGCAGGGATTAAAAAACCTGTTTCCTAAGCACTGGGCCATGCAAGTCGGTCCAAAATGGACTCTTGCATACTATTCACGGGCCACACTCTCCAAAGTCGAATCTCGACAAGGAGGGAAACAACCACTTACGAGTCCTCTCGACTTGTAAGAGGGAAAATTCTCTTGCGAGATCCTTATGACTCTCAAGAGAAAGCACACTTGGGAATCCTCACGATTCCTAAAGAGAAAATACACCTACGAGATCCTCTCGACACGTAGAGAGAAAAGTCTTTATGAGACCCTCACGGCTCATAATGTTGGAAAGCCTTAGGCGGCAGATCTGAACCTGTCTCCTAAGCCATCGCTACCTTATAAAGAGTTTAGGATGAAATGTCATCTACCATCTATGGGCCACATTTGCCAAAACCACATTCGCTGCTGAAGTGAAGAAGCTACTTACGGGTCCTCACGATTCGTAAGGAAAAATACCCGAGTGAGATGCTTACGACTCACGGAGATAATGAACACTTAGAAATCCTCATGATTTCTAGGAAGAATTTGCACCTACGAGATCCTCTCGACTCGTAGGGAGAAAAACCTTCTTGAGATCCTTACGGCTCATGAAGACGAAGAAAGTCTTAGGCTACAAGGACCCTAAAACTTGTCTCCTAAACCCTCAATTCTGTGGCCATGCATAACTCTACACTACTTCATCCACGTACATACTTACGTGGGCAAAGTAGTGGGGGGCATTTGTTCTCGCCAAAATTTTGGCTCACAACCTGCTCCCTTATAAAAAAATAATAATAAAATAAAAAATGAAGGGAAAAACTCCACATGCAAAGAATGTAACAAATGCCTCAAAGCCAAGAGTTAAAACATTGTGAAGCAATGCTTCAAATGCAGCGCTAAGTGCGCTGCGCCGTAAACAGTGCACCACGTGCAAAGCACGTGTGCGCTAGCGCTAGGTGCGCTGCGCTCCAAGTAGCGCACCACGTGTCAAACATGGGTGCGCTAGCGCAATGTGCGCTGCCTTTTAAGCAGCGTACCACGTACAAAGCACGGGTGCGCTAGCGCTGGAACCTAAAAGCTCCCCACCGTCAGATCAAAGATCTAATAATAACGATAAATTATTAATTAATCAGAAACTAAATTCTGTTAAGGAAAGATTCCTCAAAATCTTTCCGAAGAACAAGATTGTGCTCTGTAAATCAGAGCACTGTTGGATCAATAATCCAATGGTAAATAAAAATTACCAAAAGACAGAATAAATTCTGTATGGAAAGATTTACCAATCTTGTTAAAAACAAGAAGATTGCCTTCTGTAAAACAGAAACCCTAGGATCAAAGATCCAAGGGTGGGGAAACATCCCCAAATCAATCAGAGAAAAATCTCTTTAACTGATTCAACAAATCAGCCTATCCTATAAAAAGGCCCCTAAACTTCAAGTCTCAAATACAAAAGATAGAAAAAGAAACCTCCCCAAAAACTTTGAGAAAATTCAAAGAGCAAGCTCTTGCAAGAAGATTTTTCTTCAAGGTAAGAATGAATGATGATGCACACGGAGATGAAATATCTCATGATTAAGAAAGAAGAATTCATTTTTTTAAAAAGATCATAGATCTAAAAAGACAAAAAGTCTTTCACAAAAAGATCAAAAGATCTCATCATAAAATAAAAGAAAAACTTACTTCTCACAGATCATAGATCTATAAGACTAAAGCCTTTCTTAAAGAGATCATGAACCTCTCATTATAAAAAGGAGAATAATTCAATTCTCTTAAGGATCATAAATCCATAAAGGCAAAGCCTTTCATCAATATAAGAGATTGAAACAAAATAAGAACGGTTGTTCTTAGATCTTGAGACAAAGTCTCTTTTAAAAAGCTCAGATCATAAAATTGATCAGATGCGCTTTGCGCTCTTGAACTGCGCTTCTGCGATCTCTGGACTGGCGCTCAGCGCCAAATGCGCCACGTGTCAATCACATATGCGCCAATTAACAACTAGCGCTTTGCGCTCTTGAAATAGCGCACTGCGCTCATGGGCTGGCGCTCAGCACCAAGCGCACCATGCGTCACTCACGTGTGCGCCACTAAACTGAAAGCGCAATGCGCTCATGAATTAGCGCTCTGCGCTCATAAATTGGCATCATGCGCTCATCATCTGGCGCCTAGCGCTAAACGCGACACGTGTCCCTTACATGTGCGCTACTTGGCAGAAGCGCACTGCGCTCTTTAAACTGGCGCAAAGCGCCAAGCGCACCATGTGTTGCGCTGACGGAACATAAATTGTTCTTTAATAAAATCCCAGAGTTATGATTGAATGCCCAGCATTCAATAAAAGACAAAATCGTTGTCAAGATAAAAATCAATGCTCGGCATTGTTAACAGGGCCAAGCCTAAATAAAGGCTCAACAGCCCAAAATAAATGTTAAACATTTTAACTTGATTGGATTTAGCCCAAGATTTGCCATAAGTCCTCAAATGCAGATTAACCGAGCCCACATGCTCATAAATCTTTTAACATATCTTAGTTCCAAATTGGACAACAGATCTACCAACCAAAATTGGTTCAAGGGTACATCTCTGAATCCCTCTGATATATGTCGTTGTAATCCTTCAACGTCTTCAGAGAGGAGACGGGTCCCGACAACCATACATTTCATAGACTATGACGTCTTTAAACTGGATTGTGGGGTCCTTAAACCCATGGACTATGATGTCCTTAACCTTAACTGTGAGGTCTTTAAACTCACGGACTATGATGTCCTTAACCTTGACTGTGAGGTCTTTAAACTCACGGACTATGATGTCCTTAACCTTGGACCGAGATGTCCTTAAACTAATATTGGGCCACCATGTCTTTAAACTGGTAATCGACCGCAATGTCCCTAAACTAAACAATAGAGCCCAAATGCTCTTTTGTTGGATCTAAATGATCCTGTTAAGTTGATCTTAGCCTAAAATTAGACTAACGTATCCTTAACAAACTGTTAAGTAGATCTTAGTCTAAAATTAGACTAACGTATCCTTAACAAATGGTTAAGTTAACCTTAGTCTAAAATTAGGCTAACGTGTCTTTAACAAACTGTTAAGTTGATCTTAGTCTAAAATTAGACTAACATATCCTTAACAAACGTTTAAGTTGATCTTAGTCTCAAATGAGACTAACGTATCTTTAAACCTAACCCCAAACCCAAATCTAAGAAGATACGGATTTGGACTAATCCACGCCCTACGGGCGACAACATAAATTAGTCTCTGTATACAATCCACGGGCAACCAAAAACAAAACAAACACCCACGACACGAAGTGACCATCTGGAGAAGGAGAAAGTTGTTACCGTGATGCGGTAGCGTAATTAACTGCAGGGGCTTGCGCCTGCAGGGAAGAGCGTCCCCACAATCAAAAACCCCTCAACGAAGGGGAATCTGACGAAGTCTGCTACATCGGCCGCATCCGTTTAAACCTTCGATACATGGTGCCATAAATCAACTTGGTATCTTCGGAGAAGTGGACAGATAGCACCAATTAGCATCTACCCCGAAATGCAGGCAAGACAGACCCGCGCGGTCACGTCTCCATGTTTCGGCGGGGAACAGTGTGGGTTTTTTAATAGGGGGATTTGAATTAAAGTAGGGGTTGTAAAATTTTCTAAAACCCCCCGCACTCAAAATTATACATTTCTATTCTCCTAACTCAAAACTTTATAAATACCTCTATACCCTTCTCATTCTTCTCACAATTCACAACAATAAAATTTTCAATCTCTTTAATTTCCGAGAAGTTTACTGTTAAAATTGAAATCATGCAATCTTCATTTCCGCAGTCCTAATCTTCACTTCAGTTCCACTAATTTGATTCTTGAATCAGGAGCTTTTTGTATTGATTATATATTTTTCTCGTATATTTTTTATCATCTTTTTTTCTCTCTTACTAATATTTTTAATTAAGAATGTCAGGTTCGTCTTCACAAGGTAACATGAGCGCTTCATCTTCACGACGACGTTCATTTCAAATCGATATGGATTCACAAGAGAGACAGAAATTAACTAATATGCTGCAAACTAATTTTGATTCATATTCTCTTAACTATGAATTTTCTAATTATGAGATCCCTGTTACGTCACAAAGTCATGTCCCTGAAGAAGTTCCTGCTTTTACCATTTCTGAAGCAAGAGCTTCTGCCCCTAAAAATAAAAGAGCTAAAACTTCTGATATTTAGAAACATTTTGTAGTACAAATAGTTGCAGGTAAAGACAAGCAGGAAATTTGTACTCATTGTCAAGCAGATTTTACTTATGCAAGTTCAGGTGGAACTACCCACCTAAAAAGACATTTAATCAAACACGAAAAATCAGATTCTCGGCTGACGACTCTAAGTATATTATCTAATTTTTAACTAGTTTTTCGTATTTACAAGATACTAATAGAAGAGAACTTGCAAGATATGTCATACATGCTGAACAACCATTTGGTTTTGTAGAAAATGAAAAATATGATAGATTAGTAAAAAAATGCATATAATCCAGTATTTCAAAAAATACCCAGAACAACACTTAGAAGTGATGTTTTAAAAAAAATTCATGATAGTAAAGCCAATTTGATTGATATTTTTGCAAATCTTAAAAGTAAAATTGTATTAACTTCTAATCTTTTGACTACAAAATGGGGCATGGGTTATATTTGTGTTACTGCACATTTCATTTATAATGATTGGTTTTTATAAAAAAATTATTGGTTTTTCAAAAATGGAGCATCCACATAGTGGAAATAATATAAGTAATTGTATTTTGCCAACTGTACATGAATATAATATTCAAAATAAAATATTTTCAATTAGTTTTGATAATACTACTAATAATAATTCTGTTATAGTAATTTTAAAAAATAATTTAAATTCTGTTTTGAATGGAGAATTATTTCATCAAAAATGTACATGTCATGTTTTAAATTTAATTGTGCATGATGTTCTTAATATAATTGATTCTCATTTAGCGAAACTTAAAGATGCAATGATATTTATTGAAACTACTGGACCCCGAAAATAAATTTTGAAGCAAACTTATACCCAGTTAAATTTAAAATTTAGATCTTTCAAATTCAATATTCCAACTAGATAGAATTCCACTTATGAGATGTTAAAATGTGTTTTAAAATATCAGGAGCCTATTACTTTATTTTATGAGGAACAAATGCCCAATAATAATCTAGAGGATCATAATTGGTTTGTTTGTGAATATGTTTTGAGATTTTTAAAAATATTTTACAATTCAACTAAATATTTATCTGGTGTTTATTATCTTATTACATGTTTAGTAGATCAGTTATTATATATTAGTAAGATTATTAATGAGCATGTGTCACGCCCCACTTCCCAGAGTGCACTAAGATCGGCACGTAACAGAGCCAACCATGCTACCTGTGGCTAGAAAATATCCATCCACGGTCACATTACAGCTGTCTATAAGATATCAAGAACAATAGAAATAAAATAAACTACCTAGTACATGTCCATATGCCGGAATAAACGAGTCAAGAAATATAAATGTGCGGAAGCAATAAATCCAAATAACAGTAACAATCTGGAAAGTACGTCCCAAATACGGGCTCACATCAGGAAATAAAAGTACGGAAATAAAACTAAACTAACATACTAACAGGATCCTCACTGCTCGGCCTGTCGGCTGAAGTACTCCTGATCGGCCTGCGAGAGAGATAAAGGATCTGGGCCATGCAAAACCCAGACGTCAGTGCGTCATAATATCAAACAATAAAATATAATCAGGAGGTAATAAGATATGCAGGGATGAGTATGAACAGTAATGAGTGTATAACAGTAACATGAATATTGAACAGTGAAGTGTATGTGCATGCGGTGAGTAATCTATGCTACTGGGTTAATTACTCTCAAGTCTTTGAAATCAATTTAATGAATCGTCGATGTAACTCAATAGTATCCCATGCATGCCCGGGACCACGGTCAAGACTCTCGGGCTGAATCCGAGACATGCCGCTAGGCAGTAAACAGGTAACATGTACAGACAAATGATGTCAGCAGTATCATCCCGGGGCTGGCCTAGCCCGTAAAACTGATCAGTATAATCGTCGAACTGTTGAGTTACAAGTCATGTTTCATCATTGATTTTCCCTTACCCCCAAGTTATGTGTTCAAGTCAGGTATTGATAAATCTGGAACTAATACCAACACAGGATCAAGAAGGTACAGCTTTGTCTATGCAGACAACAGAATATGTCCATCGGGACAACAAGTCAGGAATGTCGGCATTAGGAACAGGATCAGGTATCAAGTCAAGCAGTGGTGCATCAGGTCATGTCAGGGGTGCACAGTGTATCAAATGGGTGCCCAACAGTAAAATGTATTAAGTATCGAATCACGGTAACAGTACGGACGTACGGTAAAAGTATGGATGCACAAATATCTATCAAGGGTTACATCTACAACTCCATGACTACGTAGGATGCACATTATCAAGCATGGGGTACTAATGTAACAGTAATATAAATTAATATGATATGGCATGCAACTAGATATATAGAATTAATAGTATGGATACACAATAAAACACGGATGCACAAATATCTATCAGGGGTTACATCTACAGCTCCATGACTATGCAGGATGCACATTATCAAGTATGGGGTACTAATACAACAGTAACATGAAATAATATGATATGTAGATGCAGCTACATATATAATAAATGATATGGATGCATACGGGTATCCGAAAACAGTAAAATATTAATATGGATGTACAATGCAATCAACATGTGATATTTTTATTCATATGGAGGCAAAATATGTATCATAGTATGTAGCAAGATGAACTTACCTGAACGGATCTCACGACGGGGTGCGTACGCTGTATCCGACGTTGGGTAAACGTCGCAATGTACACACGCACACACGGGACAGGACTAAGCAAAGCAAGAAAGTGACCACGCTGGCTGGGAACGTCCACTGGGTTGCCCGGATCACCGGCGACGGGCACAGCTCCGGTGGTGACCGGAAAAACACGGAACCAAGAAACAAGAAGAAGAGAAGAAGAAGTTTTGTGTTCTGGGTTTGGATGCACTGGGATCAGAGAAGAAGACGAGGGGATGACATCGACGATGGGCCGTCGACGGCAAGGATGCAGGCGAGGGTTTTCCGACAATAGGCGGTGGGGATTTCGGTGATCGGCTTAGAGCAGAGTTCTTGCGTCGATCTCTGCAGTGAAGAGAGGAAAGATGAAAGATAGGGATGGTGACGTGGGGAGGCCGACAAAATGGTCGGCGATGAGGAACGACGGCGACAGATGGGGGTATCCGCAGTGGGTACATGGGTGTGCAGGGTTAGATTGGGTTGTAGGGAGCTTGGTAGGTGTTGTCGGAGAGGAGAGGAGATGAACGGAGGGAGGCGAAGTTGAAGGTGCCGGCGAGGCGGGCGACGGCTTGGGGCGACGGCGAGCGCGAGGCAGGCGATGGGCTAGGGCTTCATTGGGTACTTGGTGAGGTTTCGAGGTCGGGAAAAGAAGTGGAGGCAAGGTCGGAGGGAATCGGGGAGATGGGGATGCCGGCGGTGAGGGGACGGTGGTGAGGCGAGCGTGGGCGCGGGTTCGAGAGAGGAGGCGACGGAGAAAAGAAATAAAGAGGATGGAGAGAGAGGACGTAGGGTGCGGGAGTAATAAAAAAATAAATGTAAAATTAATATAAAATATAGTATGAGAGAGAGAGGGCCGGTGAGACAGTGGTTAGGGAAATAAAAAAAATATTTTAAAATATTTTTTTTTGTTTAAAGAAAATTTTAAAGCTTACATAATTTATGTATTATCAGTATAATATTTAAAGAATATAATATTAGGTAAATTTGAGTTTTCTGGTTAATACAAAAGTACTCCAAATCCCAGGTTGGGTCTAAAATTATGGTTTAAAAATACGGATAATGTACGTATAAAGCAAAACCAAAATAGGATGTCCAGTTAAAGAAAATGCATGCCCCCAAGAACGGATGCACGTAGCGTGCACGTAGCTATCCAAACGAGTCTGTTTCACTGAACGGAAAGAGAACAAGATGTACGGATGCTACAACAGGGTTAGAGGTATCATGCAGGCCATGCTAGGTATTTTTAAAATATATTATTTGATTTTAAATATTATATTGAAAAAATGCAGATGCCAGTTATAATGCAGTTATATAACATGAAAGTGCACGGATTCTCATAACTAGCCGGGATAAATCACAAACAGAAATCGGGACGGGTTTCTAACAAGCGGGTCGGGTCGGATGCAAACACTGATACCAATTACAGTATTCGCACCCAAAACACAATAAATCAAGAAAAGGCCATAAATAAATAAATACTCAAAATAGAACTGGTATAAATGAACTAAGGTGTTACAGCATATAATTGACCCTGAAAGTGCACTTGCTGGAATATTATATAGCATGCTTATGAAATTGAATAAATACAGATGAAAAATTCCTGCATTGTTTTGTTCAGCTTCTGTTTTTTATCCTAGACTTAAAAAAGATAATTTATTTTTTTTATTAGATGGATACCATGAAAACTTAGGTACTGATATAGGAGATTATAAAAATGTTTTGAATTCTTATTTACATGATTTGTATGCCATATATGATGCACAGTACAGTCAAAACAGAATTTCTTCTTTATCTTCCTTTTCACAGTAAACTTCCAAAAAAGAAATATTTCAGTTTTTGCAGCAGAAAAAGCAAAGAACGACCGTTTCTACTTCTTCCACTCATAATGAGCTTACAACGTATTTGCAAACTGATTTCAGTAATTTTGTAACACCCTAGTGCATGTATATTATTGATTTGGGGTATTTCAAATCTTGCGGTAAAATTCTTTATTATTGTTGTTTTGGGGTTCTGAATAGTGCAATTGGTAGTTGTGATTATTATCCGACCCGACCCGCATGTTTGAAACCCTTCATGGTTCAAAATTATATCAAATATTTGCTAGTACAGAGGATCCATGCAAATCTAGATTTTTATAAACATATATAATATATTTTAGTATCTGTATATCTTTTAATAATACAAAATAAAAATCAAATAAATATTTTCATATCTAGTCTTGCATGTCATCGTACCCCATAGCATGTGGTTGCATCCATATATCTGTTCATACCTTAATTGCTAAAACAGACTCGTTATTGATCGCTATATATATTTACATAGATACGTACTTGGGGGGTATGCATTTTTATTGACAAGATATCACATTATGGTTTAAACTTTTACGTATATTCACCATATTGGAAAACTAGATTTTTGAATAGTTACGGGTAATATTCGGAGCAATCTAGCATTATCTGTAAAATCCCATATATATATATAATATTTTACATAAATAAATTAATATAACTGTTATAATGTATACAAATATTACATTAATTAACTAATAATCCCTCACTCTCTCTCTCTCTCTCTTAATTAGCCGTCCCCATCTCTCTCTCTCTCTCTCTCTCTCTCTCTCTATATATATATATATATATATATATATATATATATATATATATATATATATATATATATATATATATAACCCCATACACGTCTCTCTTTTCTCGCCCGTTCTTCTTCCCAGCACGAGTGCGAACCCAGAAACCTTAACTCATGCTCGCCACCCCTCGTCGTCGTTTACCCTCTCGCCCTCGTCCTTGCCCACTCCTCCTCACCTCCTTCTCCTCTCCCCGACAACCCAAACCAAAACCTCTGCGACCCAAGCCGAGAACTCCAACCCTCGTCTTCCCCATCCTCATCGTCGTCCCGTCGCTGCCGCCCATCACCATCACCGCCCCTTCTCGACCTCACCTCCTCCTCCTCACAGCCTTCTCCCCCGAGACCTCCTCCTTCTCTTCCCGACCACCCGACATCCCCGACGCCAACCCAAGAAACCCATACTCCATCACCAGAACCCCTCGTCGCCTGGAAAACTCATCACCACCGACCACCCTCTCCACCTTCTCGCCTCCCTAGCACCCAAGAACACCCTATACCACAACCATCGACCGACTCTGCAACTTCCCCGATCACCTTCAAACCTCACGACGACCTCACCACCTCGTCGACAGCAGCCCCTCATCCCCGTCACCTCGCTGTCGCCACCTCTGCTGTCACCACCTACCCTAGAAACCCCACAGCAACTTCCTCTCATCTCTTCTTCTTCTTCTTTTCTTTCTTTCTTTTCTTTCTTTCTTGCCCGGTTGTATCGCCGGAGTTGTGCGCGTCGTCCCGATCCAGACGACCCAGTCACTATCGTCGTCTATCCCAGTTACCACGTCATGAAGCTTCTCAGCCAGGTCCAGTTCTGCGCATGTGAGTTTGGGTCGTAACATTATTTTGACGTCGGAACGTGAGATCCGATCAAGAAAGTTCTAAAATTGCAACATGCTAGTTTATTATATCAATATTTATTTAATAAATTATAGTGCATGTATTTTACTATTCAGCAGAAATTACCGATTTACAGTTTTATAGCATCCGTCGGTATCCATACCAATAATAGCTTATCTATCTGCATGCCGAAACATCACGATATTATCACACTACTATAACAGTTCAATATGTTATCTACATTGCAATATACATGGTAATGGACGTATAACGGTTATTACAGATAGATACATATGTATCCTGGCAGTAATTGTGTTTCGATATTGATTACAGTTTTACATTGATATCTATTTTGGTTAATATACAGTACATGGCATGTTCACGACACATTACCAGACTTGTTACTTGGATCTTATTACTAATGCCAACAATCCTGATTGTTGTCCTAATGGACGTGACTTGTCGTCTGTATAGACAAGACCTATACCTGACTAATCCTGTATTGGCATTAGATTTTTATCGTCAATACCTGATTTGAACACAGAACCTTAGGGAAAAAGGGGAAATCAAGAATGTAACCGAAACGTAACTCAAGAGGATATTATTATTGTTTGCCGTGATTCCGGGCATGACGGAATAATTATTGTACCGTGGTCCCGTGGGGGTTTGAACGGGATATATACTGTTGAGTTACGATGAGAATTACATTAATTGATTTCAAAGACTTTTCGAATAGATAATCTAGAAGCGCAGACTTTAGGATACACATCACATACATACAGCTCACTGTTTTATACCTGTGCTATTTATTTACATTCATGTTTAATCATAGCATCATATCCTGGTTATTACTATTGTTTTGATATTATGACGCACTGACGTCTGGGTTTTGCATGGTCTGGTTCCTCTCCCTTTATCGCAGGCAGATCAGGAGTACTTTAGCAATCAGGCCGAGCCATGTGGAGCTAGCTATTTATGTTAGAGATGATTAGTTTCTTTTATATTAGTAGTTTTATTTCTATTAATGTGAGCCCATATTGGGACGTGATTCAGATACTATTGTTTATTGGATCTTTATTCGTTTCCGCTTTATGCATTTCTTGATTCTATTTATTGTGGCAGATGGACATGTGTAGCTAGATTTTATTTTACTGTTCTTGATATCCGATTGACATGCGTAATGTGACTGTGGAGGGATAATTCCTAGCCACAGGTAGCATGGTTGGTTCTTTCACGTGCCGTATTTACGTATTTTGGGAAGTGGGGCGTAACAGGGTTTATTTGGTATCAAAGCCATAGGATTTAGGGTTAGTCGGGTTTGGTTTAATTTGTAGTTGGGTATGGTACCCAATACATTGTCCTTAAGACCCAGAATTTTAGGAACATATTCTGCCACATTATTATCTTGTCATTCAAATTCTTAAATCTTATCTTTCCCTTAATGACTTCGCATCTCAAATTGGAATCCTCCTGATTTCTTATTGTTTCTCCCTTCTTATTCCTTCGATTCTGATAGTAAGATTTGGACGACTTGAATGGAGTTATATGATTGTAACTATGTAGCGTGTTATGGTTACAATGTAGTACTCTATTTTGGTAACCTAGAATCCTATTTCGATTCATTTCTTGACTTATGTTCATTGTACTACTTTGTTTCTCTTGGTTTCATTACTTACGAATTTATGCATTATCGCGAACTTGAATCCCACAACCGAGTTATAACTTTTCCCTTGTCCCGTGGTGACCAGTCCGTCTGCATTTCGAAGAATAAGGAGAAACATAAGAGAACATATGATGATTGCAGTAGTAAAGACGGCTTCAAGGCCGATCAGATGTAAGATGTTTGATTGAAGAAGTTCTGACGAACCCGCCTCAGTTTATCAGAGTAGTGCAGCGGAAGTGTGGTTAGCTGTTAACCCACGAGCCATAGAATAGACCTGTAAATTCAAGATGAAGGAAACTATTAGTGTGTGTGCCGAAAGGTGAAATTCATAAACAAGTTGCAGATAAAGCGCTGATAGCAGTTCAGAATTTCATAGATGTGTTCAAGGATATCTTGAGTTTACCGTCAAAATGAGATGTGGAGTTCGTAATTGATTTTATTCCTATAGCAGCGCCAATTTCGAATGCTTATTATCCGATGTCACCGGTGAAACTGGAAGTGGTAAAGAGACAAGTTTCTGAGTTATTAGATAAGGGTTGGATTCGCAGCAGCGGTTCACCATGGGGAGCTCCAGTTCTTCTAGTCAAGAAGAAGGATGGCACGCGAAGGATGTGCATTGATTATCGAAATAAATCAGGTGACCATTAAGAACAAGTACCCAATCTCTCGCATCGGCGAATTATTCGATCATCTCAGTGATGCGAGGGTATTCTCGAAGTTGGATTTGCGAATGATGGCATTTTTGAGCCAAGCTAGAACATTAGGGAAAGTCTTTACGACGTTAAAATGCTCGATCGAATTTTCAAAGTTTCTGTCCAATTTTTCAAAAGTTGAAATTTTCGAGATTAAAAATATGCAGAAAATTATACATGGTATTTAATGAAGCCACAAGAAGTACGAGACCCCAACACCTTCAAAGCGCCGCGGAACAGCGGCCTAAACCCTGTTTTGGCCGCGGTTCCGCTGCATGTTTGTGGTGTTAAGGGTTCTTTCTTCTCGTGCTGCCCCATTGACATATTTGGCACTTTCTGGATGTTTTTAGTGATGCTCAAGTTGTTGAGCTTTCTGGAATTTGTGAGTGTTTGATAAGTCGATCGAAATGTTTAACGTCGTCTAGAATAATATGATATATGATACAATATTTGGAATCCACAATAATAGTTTTGTGAAAACTAGTTTGTAGTTTATAAATCTAGTGTTTTAGTCTCGGTTCATTGATTGCCACGGAGTTTCGATTCGGATCAAAACTCCGTCGCAATCGCTTATAGTACGCGAACAATAGTCGGGAATCTTGTTGAATTATCCGACTGTTTATTGAAAAGAGTTTTCAGTTTGAGACTAAAATGTAAGGTTTATAGGGTTAGGCATGAAATTCGGAATATGAGACATTCCGAGTTTATGATGTCTAAGGAGTTTGCGGATTCTAATTATTGTAGTTTTTCATTTCTTTTCTGCGACCGTAAGTGTAATATGTGATGTATCCCCGATCTCGTTGCTATATGTCAACAGAATTTGGGATACACATATTTACGTACGTTGATGACATGTGATGTTATGTGTTGCTGTGATATGCTATATTGGATCGTCGTGATTGAATAGCCGGGGGGTTTTGCATGAGTCGAGAGTTTTTTAATTTTCATTCATGTAAAATTATATGTAATATTCTTTTATTGGGACACTTCCGGATTGAGGATGATGTCACCATTGATGTATATTATTTACTTTTCCGCATTAGGATAGACTCAAGGCGTGGAGCACAAGTAACCGGGTTCTAGAGTCCAGTGGGAGACCATCTCGAGGAGTCGAGACCGGGTCTCCTAACTCTAGAATTGGCAGGGTTGCTTGCCGCTCTCGTAGGGGTCTAGGGATGTGGGTTTGGCTATTCATCATGACCGTGGAATCCGTGTTTTTCATTACTAGCTGAATTTAAAACACGGACCTCCTAATATATCCAATATTTTATATGTTGACTTCTGCTGCTTGTGTTCTATGATGTGATCATATAACTGCGTGAGACGAATGCTATATATATGATATATATAATAAACGTCGCTTATGTTTTGCACCCGCGCTAGTCCAGCCCCCGCTCTGTCGTTAGTTAAGTAACCTAACGGTGCATAACGGGGCTCCGTAACAAATGCGGATAGTATAAGCGTACGTTCTATTTTCCTTTCTTTTCTGTGATATTTAGGAAAACATAAATGATGGGACTTCATTAATGAGATTAATGAAAAGAAAAGAAACCTAAAGATGTAAAATCAAAAATTTTAAAAAAAAAGGTAGCTCTAGTTCTTGCTTTGCATAGTGGTATTCCTTGATGAATATCCAGCACCTCATTCGATAAGGAAAGAGCTGATATCCCTTCATCGGGAGTGACCTCTTTAGAAAAACTAGTAAATACTACAACCCACTCGGTTTTGTTTGATAGCTTCTCTGGTTCTTGCTTTGCATAGTGGTATTCCTTGATGAATATCCAGTATCTCATTCGATGAGGAAAGAGCCGAGATCCATTCACGAGGAGTGACCTCTTTAGAGAAATTAGCAAAAGCTATAAAAAACACTCATTTTCAAATCACAAGATTCTAAAACGATATCAAGTTCCTTACGTTAAAGGTTTTCTACAAAACCAGTCGTAGCCCTCCGTCAATTCAGATAAGTGTTATTTAGTATTCGTTCTGCGTTTGTTGACCATAGTCAAGACGTAGTGTGCGGTAGCTGATTAGTGCTTATCTGCCGCATATGATGTGATTGGATTAGGGTAGTTGTACGGCCTTGTTGACCATAGTTAAGGGTCATGCGGGTGGGTTTAATTCAATCACGAAATGACGGGTTGAACTTGGCTAGCGCTTATGATTTGTTGACCATCGTTAAGGTCATAAGTTGCTAGGGGTAAAAACAGATATTAGGAATTTCAAGTGTTGAAATTTGCAATGAGATTGCATACCTTCTATGAGATAGTTGGATCCCGATACCCACTGCGAGTAAGTGTTACTCCTAGGAGAGTTTTCCACTTTACAATTAGTTGATCCAGTATGTGTTTAAGAAAGGTGTTAACGGGGTTCTGCCCCTGCGAAAATGAGGTTATTGAATTAGTTCCATGCGAAAGTATGGGGAGACTCCCTCGGAGTAACAATACCTGCCTGGCTGACCGATTGGCGAACTTGTAGGGTGTAATTAATCCCGGCTAATCTTACCTTTTATAGTTTGAAGGAAGATTTGATAAAAACAGTGGGAGCCATCCTGATTAGATAAGATAATAACCAATCTAATTTTGCAAAGAACGCACGCTAAAGCGTTTCCTTCTCTCTCTCTCTCCAGGTAGCGACCAATGGCATGCCTTAAGATAATAATATGGATGTATTGACCGAACCCGCTTATTATACTGAGCTGGGGAACGTTGGTTCCGCTTTTTCTTATGATTGTTATAAGTCTGAGCAAAGAATAGGAGAATATCAGGATTCCCACGCAACCCGAACGAAGAAAGAGCATGCTGATGCATCTTCTTCGAGTGTGTTCGTAACCGAGAACTGTTTCTCAGTTTGCTCTACGTCCTGGGTATTGGACACCGGATCAGGATCCCACGTATGTAATTTGTTACATAATCTAAGGAGAGGTAGAGAACTGAGAAAGGGTGATATGTCTCTCAAAGTAGAGAACGGTGCAATTGTTGCAGCCAAAGCAGTTGGCGAATATCACCTAGTATTACCAAATGGTAATACAATGATTCTGAACGACTGTTACTACGTACCAAATATGATGTGCAATATTATATCATTTTTTTGTTGCATAAAGAAGGATATAATTTTGTATTAGAGGATAATGTTATAAACATTTTCCTAAATCAAGTGTTGATTGGGTTTGGTACGTTGTGTAACGGTATATACGTTCTGAATAAAACCACAGTTCAAAATATACAGAACACACACAATAGGAAAAGTTCAGAAATGAATGAAGCATTCTTGTGGCGCTGTAGACTATGTCATATCAATGCGATAAGACTAGTTAAGTTGCATAAAGATGGATATTTGAATCAGTTTGAATTTACATCTTATGAAACTTGCGAGTCATGTCTCAAAGGCAAGATGACCAAAACTCCGTTTACTGGACACGGAGAAAAAGCTGTTGATCTCTTGGGACTGACACATAGTGATGTATGCGGTCCTATGTCTACACATGCCAGGAACGGTTCCTCGTACTTCATTACATTTACCGATGATCTCTCAAGATACGGACATGTGTTCCTGATGAAACACAAATCTGAATCTTTTGAGAAATTCAAGGAATATAAGTACGAAGTTGAGAACTAGACGGGTAAAAGTATTAAAGTCCTACGATCTGATCGGGGAGGAGAATACTTGAGCATGGAATTCAGAGACTACTCAAAAAAGAGTTTCGGAGCAGAGGAATTGCACCATATTAGATATGGTGTGCTCTATGATGAGTAATGCTGAGTTACCTATTTCCTTTTGGGGTTATGCACTTGAGACGGCTACATACCTATTGAATAGGGTTCCGACCAAATCCGTGCCTATCACTCCATATGAGATATGGAATGGGAAGAGACCATCTCTTAAACGAGTTAAGATATGGGGTTGTCTGGCCTATGTTAAAAGCAAAATCCGGACAGGCTCGAGGTAAGGTCTATTTTGTGCAAGTTTATGGGATATCCAAAGGATTCATATGGATATATTTTCTACCACACTGAAGAACAAAAGGTGTTTGTATCTCAATATGCCACCTTTTTAGAAAAGGAATTTCTTATGAAAGAAATTAATGGTAATGAGGTAGAACTGGAAGAAGTTCTAGCAAAACAAACTATAACTGACGATTTGGTAGAACCGGAGGATTCAATAGTCCCCGACGAACCTCACTCATTCCGCGGATCTAGTAGGGTTCCTCATCCACCTGAGAAATACTACGGTTTTCTCATAGACAGTGGGAGCGAGGATTGCATCATGGAAGATGATGACCCAACTAGTTTCGAGTAGGCCATCATAAGTGGAGACTCTGTGAAATGGCTGGATGCTATGCGATCTGAGATGGAATCCATGTACACCAATAAAGTATGGACTTTGGAAATTGCTCCTGAATGGGTAAAACCCATTGGGAGCAAGTGGATCTTTAAGAAGAAAATTGGTGTAGATGGAAATGTTGAGACCTTCAAAGCTAGACTTGTAGCAAAAGGTTTTCGTCAACGACCAGGTGTCGGCTATGATGAAACCTATTCTCCTGTCGCCATGATTAAGTCCATCAGGATCTTACTTGCCATTGTTGCATACCATGACTATGAAATCTGGCAGATGGACGTCAAGACCGTCTTTCTAAATGGTGATTTAGAAGAGAGCGTATACATAACACAGCCAGAGGGCTTCGTAGACAGTAGGAGCAGCGGAAGCGTGTGCAAGCTGCTTAAATCCATCTACAGATTAAAGCAGGCATCGCGGAGCTGGAACATCTGTTTTGATGAAGCTATCAAAGAGTTTGACTTTATCAAAAATATAGATGAACTATTTATATACAAGAAGGTTGTAGAGAGTAAGGTTGTCTTCCTTGTATTGTACGTGGATGCCATACTCTTGATAGGAAATGATATTCCTATGCTACACTCGGTCAAGCTCTTCTCATCACACAAGTTCTTCATAAAAGATCTGGGTGATGCCTCCTACATCCTGAGGATTAAGATCTATAGAGATAGATCTAAGCGGGTGTTGGGATTGTCCCAATCCAGGTACATAGACACCATACTAAAGAGGTTTAGTATGAAAGATTCTAAGCGTGGTAATTTACCCGCTTGTTCAAAAATCACTCTCTCCAAAGAGATATCTCCCAAGACTGATTTGGAGAGGGCTCGCATGCAAGGGATACCCTATATTTCGGCAGTCGGGTCTATCATTTATGTGATGTTATGTACCAGACCGGATGTATCTTACTCACTAGGTATAGTGAGTAGGTATCAATTAGATCCTGAGGAGAAACGCTGGACAGCTGTGAAGAACATTCTTAAGTACTTGAGAAAGACTAAAGAAATGTTCATGGTGTATGGTAATGGTGAACTCCAGGTGAAGTCCTTTACCGATTTGAGCTTCCAGAGTGATAAGGACGACAGTAAGTCGGTCTCGGGTTTTTTCTTCACCCTCAATGGATGGGCGATATGTTGGAAGAGTTCTAAGCAAGATACCATAGCAGACTCGACGATGGAGGCTGAATACATCACTGCCAACGATGCTGCCAAAGAGGCTGTCTGGATGAAGAAGTTCATTGCTGAACTTGGTATGGTTCCATTCAATGAACATCCAATATCTGTGTATTATGATAACAATGGAGCTGTGGTTTTGGCCAAGGAACCCCGGTCACATCAACGATCCAGACATATTCTTAGGCCGTATCATCTGATCCGGGAGATAGCAAATCGATGGGAGATCGAGGTCAGGAGAGTTGACACGAAGGATAACGTAGCGGATCCACTCATGAAGGCCCTCCTCCAGACGCAGTTTGAGAGACTTTTTAGGATGTTGGGTATGAGATACTATAACAATTGGCCTTAGTGCAAGTGGGAGATTATTAGGAATATGTATGCCCTCAAGACCATTATTGTATGATATAGTGGATGCTTGGACATATAAATAAGACTTTCTTGCTCGACATGATAGTATGCTATCTTGTTGCTCTTTATCTTAACATGTACACTTGTATTATTATACTGTCTCTCTGATAAATGTTGATAAAGCCCTTAGGATATTTGCTTGACTTGCAGGACTATGATACGGATCATACTACTGGGACTTGTGTAGTCTACAAGCACATCCTTTAACTGTTCCTAGTCGAGCGAGTATCGAGACAGGGCATCGATATTCCAGAGTAGACTAGTGTGTACGTTTCTTGACCCTGTAGAGGCGATGGTTGATCCCATAACTATTGGTGTTTGACATCAAATATTGTACACAGGTACTCATTAGAGAATGGGTACACCGCACAAGACTCGCCGAGAACTCCTAGATGGTACCATACCTATCGTCAGATAGCAGTTCTCTGGTGACACTGGTACAGGTTATTCTATAGACCCGAGATCGTCATAGTATCTTGTGTGGCTCCCGCTGTGCTTTGATTTCCTCCCTACCACGGCTCAAAGGAGTCGTGCAAACAGGTGGATTTTGGGTACAGTCCCGAGTCACATGGAAGTAGTGAGCGATAGGAGGGGTTTCGTCTCTCCCGGTATAGGGAGTTGATGTCGCGCTATACTCGATTGGCTATAAGAGTAAGTCCCTGACCAGGGCTGATGAGATTTACTGGTAAGTGTTATCAGTAGTTTCTCGAACCGTTATGAGCCGTACATCGGCATGACTTATCAAGTTACTGGGGTCTGATGATTCCACCCCTAAACTCGATATACGACATATCAGATGAAGAGACCGGACTGTACGGTAAGAGTTACTTATAGGCTTCATGGGAGTTTAGACAAGCTTGCTTGGTGATCTTCTATTCGCTCAATATCTGGGTAGTCGTTACGTCCAGCTAATACCGCTGACGACTTGTGGGTAACTGATGTGATCATTACCTACTGCTGGCGTATTGACGAGTGTTTAGAGCCCCACACAGAGCTTTCCTAGTTCAAGCGAAACGAAATAGGGCACATATGTTGATATGTGCCGGGGGGCTGATTAAATACGAGTTTGTGATACCGTATTCTAATCTGGTTGTAATTTGATATCGGTTAGGTTATATGAGATATAACTGGATTATTGAATCAAGTGTTGATTTGATAATGTGATATACAGATAAATGATATTAGTCGGTTATATGTGATGTAACCGGTTTATTGAATCAAGTGTTGATTTAATAATATGATATATATTTATATTTGATATAACTATGTATTAACTAATATTATAGCTCACTAATTATTTTCTTTTCTTAATATATATATATATATATATATATATTATGAAGCATGGTTAGATTTTCTATCTTTTAGAAAATAGAAAAAGAGGTGGAAAATGGGGAGATATTTGTGGTATGGGTGAGGCATGGCATTTTCATTAGTTTATTGGTCTTGACTCGCTATTGAAGCATGGTTCTAATTATTTATTTAATAAATAATGGATATTTCAATAAGTGAGAAATATGAAGAGCCATTCCATACTTGTTCATTTTTCTTCAGTTCATTTTTGAGCTCTCCCATTTTTCCTTCTTCTTTCTTCATGCTTCAAGCTCTAAACCATCACATGAGTTGTGAACCCTAGAGCTTGAGTAAATCCAAAGTGAGCTTAGAACCCCTAGTTCACCATCATACACTTGATTAGCACTTGAATTTAGGCTGTTTTCCTTCACTAAAGAGAGTTTGGTGAAAATGTATCTTGGATTAGAGGAACTTCGGGTAGATCATCTTAGACACGAAGATCACGAAGTAAGTTCGTGCACTTCTTCAAGTGGAGCCTAGAGGAGTCGTAGGGACTACTACCCGGAGCTTTAGAAGAGAAGGACACGGTCTACAAAGGTTGTAATCTCCATCTTTTAGAATAGTTCTTGTGATATCATATGTTAAACCCTAATAATCTAGTTAGTTCCTAAGTTAATCTAGCTTAGCACCCCGAATTTTTTAAAATTGCATGCATGATACCGGTTTAAACCTAGTGGTGGTGCTATGGTAGACTTTCATGGGAAAGGCTTGGGATGTGTTCTAATGCAACATGGGAAGGTCATATTCTATGCGTCAAGACAATTGAAGACTTATGAGAAGAACTACCCATCTCATGATCTGGAGTTAGCAGCAGTGATTTTTGCTATGAAGATTTGGAGATACTACTTATTGGGCGAATGTGTTCACCCAGAAAGAGCTTAACATGAGACAACGTAGATGGTTAGAGTTTATGGCTGACTATGATCTTAATCTGAAATACCATCCAGGGAAAGTTAATGTAGTACCAGATGCTCTAAGTCGGTTGCCAGCGATACGGATGTTGACTGCACAAAAAGATATTATAGCTGATTTTCGAAGGTTCGAATTGGAGATGGTACTATCAAATTCTTCGGGACAGTTGATGAAGTTGCAAGTATAGTCATCCTTGATCGATAACTTTAAAGTAGTATAGTCGCACGATCCAAGATTGCAAAAGTTTTGAGAACAAATAAAAACGGGACTTCGAACGGGTATGTTAATTCATGAAGATAGTCCGTTACGATATGATAGTCGTTTATGTGTGCCTAAAGGATACGTTCATGAAAAAGTCATGAAGGAGACTTATAGTTCCGCATATTCTGTACATCCAGGAGGCACAAAGATATACAGAGATCTACGACAACATTTCTGGTGGGAAGGCATGAAAAGAGAGATTGCTCACTACATACCGAAATGCTTGGTGTGTCAGCAAGTCAAAACTGAATATCAAAGGGTAGCTGGTTTGTTGCAACCGCTTCCGATCGCTCAATGGAAGTGGGAACATACAACCATGGATTTCGTGACAGCTTTACCACGGAGTCCAAAGGGCAATAATGCAGTTTAGGAGATTGTCGATCGATTGACCAGGTCGGCTCATTTTATACCATTTCGAGTTAGTCAGTCGACGAAAGTTTTGGCAGAGCGGTACATGCAAGAGACTGTGAGATTGCATGGAGTACTCGTGAGCATCATTTCGGATCGTGATACTCGATTTTTATCACAGTTTTGGAGGAGTCTACAAGAAAGTTTGGGAACTCGCTTGAAATTTAGCACAGCCTATCAGCATTAGACAGACGGCCAGTCTGAAAGAACAATCCAAACTTTTGAGAATATGTTGAGAGCATGCATGCTAGACTTCAAGGGTTCATGGAAGAATCATTTGCACTTGATGGAGTTTTCATACAATAACAGTTTTCAGGAGACTATACAGATGGCTCCATTCGAAGCATTATACGGTCATAAGTGTCGCTCGCCGGTCTGTTGGGACGATGTTGGAGAAAAAAGATTGTTGGAACCAGATCTTATTGTGCAAACGGTGGAGAAAGTTAACGTGATCCGAAATCATATGAAAGTAGTATAAGATCGACAGAAAAGTTGGGCTGATACTGGACGAAGACCTCTGGAGTTCACAGTTAATGATCTTGTATTCTTGAAGATATCACCGACCAGAGGAGTAATCCGATTTGGTAGTCGAGGCAAGTTTAGTCCTCGATTCATGAGACCTTTCAGTATTATCGAGCGTGTTGGAGAGGTAACATATCGATTGACGTTACCACCATTCTTGGCGGGTGTTCATGACGTGTTTCATGTATCTCAACTCCGCAAGTATGTTAAAGATGAAACGCACGTCCTAAATCATTCAGAATTGACAGTAAGAGAAAATTTAACGTATGAAAAGCAACCAATGGCGATTGTGGATCGAGGAGTAAAGTTCCTCAAGAACAAAGTCATCCCACTAGTATTTGTTTCATGGGGGAATCGTTCGCACGGAGAATCTACTTGGGAACGTGAAGACGAGATCCGACAGAAGTTTTCACACCTCTTTGCTTAGATCCGTGTTTTCTTGTCTTTCTTATTCCGTGAATTTCGAGGACGAAATTTTTTTGTAGTTGGATATAATGTAACACTCTAGTGCATGTAAACTATTGATTTGAGGTATTTCAAATCTTGCGGTAAAATTCTTGATTATTGTTGTTTTAGGGTTCCGAATAATGAAATTGGTAGTTGTGATTATTATCCGACCCGACCCGCATATTTGAAACCCATCAAAGTTCAAGATTATATCAAATATTTGCTAGTACGGTGGATCCATGCAAATCTAGATTTTTATAAACATATATAATATATTTTAGTATTCGCATATGTTTTAATAATACAAAATAAAAATCAAATAACATATTTTCATATCTAACCTTACATGTCATCGTACCTCATAGTATGTGATTGCACCCATATATCGTGTTCATACTCTAATTGCTAAAACAGACTCGTTATTGATCGCTACGTATATTTACATAGATCCGTACTTGGGGTATGCATTTTTATTGACAGAATATCACATTATGGTTTAAATTTTTACGTATATTCTCCATATTGGAAAACTAGATTTTTGAATGGTTACGGATAATATTCAAAGCAATCTAGTATTATCTGTAAAATCCAATATATATATATACACACACATATAATATTTTACATAACTAAATTAATATAACTGTTATAATATATAAAAACATTATATTAATTAACTATATATACTCTCTCTCTTAATTAGTCGTCCCCATCTCTATATATATATATATACTATATATATATGAGAATAATGGAGGAAAGAGGCCATAGGAGGGAATTTCCTCCTATGGCGTCGAAAAAATATAATCTCCATCGTGTTTTCCGACGATCGGCATCCATCATCTTCATCGTTATCATCTAAGATGTGAGTACGCCAAATTTCATGTGATTCTACAACATTTTCACCGTTGATTTAGCAATGTAAAAAGTTCTATTGTCGGTAAACCGTTAATTTTGAACCCACTAATTCAACGGTGAAAAAGATGTAGAATCACATGAAATTTGGTGTACTCATACCCATATCTTAGATGATAACGATGAAGATGATGGGTGCCGATCGTCGGAAAACATGATAGAGATTGTATTTTTTCGGCGCCAGGAAATTCCCTCCTATGGCATCATTACTCCATTATTCTCTCTCTCTGTATATATACATATATCATAATATATTATTATATATAAAACCCCGTACACCTCTCTCTCTCCCCTCCCCGTTCTTCTTCCCCATCGTGAACGTGAACCCAGAAACCCTAACCCATGCTCACCACCCCTCGCCGCCGTTCACCCTCTCGCCCCCGTCCTCACCCTCTCCTCCTCACCTCCTTCTCCTTTCCCCGACGACCCAAACCAAAACCCCTGCGACCCAAACCGAGAACCCCAACCTTCGTCTTCCCCATCCTCATCGCCGTCCCATTGCTGCCGCCCATCACCATCACCCTCCCCTTTCGACCTCACCTCCTCCTCCTCGCAGCCTTCGCCCCCGAGACCTCCTCCTTCTCCTCCCGACCACCCAACATCCTCGACGCAAGCATATATATTTTGTATTTGTTTCCATATATTGTTTAGATTATTTTTTTTTGAAGAAATATATTGTTCAGATTTAGTCTCCAAAAAAAATTTTCCAAATTTTTTTTTATAAAAGTAAAAATTTTACTTTAAAAATATTTTTAGAAAAATATTTTTTTTAAAACGGGCCGGCCCTACAGCCCGAGCCCGGCCCGGCCCAAGCATCTATAGTTTATATTTGTTTCCATATATTGTTTAGATTTATTTTTAAAGAAATATTAGATTTAGTCTCCGGATTCAATCCAATAATACTTTATCTCTACATAAAATTGTTTTTTAGATTATTATATTCAGAAGTAAATAAAATCGCTATTTCTCTTGAATCAGTTTCTACAATTTGTGATATGTTTGTATTCAATAGAAAATAGAGATATGTTTATATTTATAAGAAAGAGAAATAATAATTATGGTATGTTTATTGTTATTGTATCCTTCATGTATTTATTCATTTTCTCCATGATTTCTTCAAAGAGAGAAAAATTTATTTCACCGCACATACATGCATTGTCATCAAATGTTGCATGTTCAAAATTTGTTATTTAGACTATCCTAACTTCAAAAGAGAGGGCTCTAATTAAAATTCCAATTTTATTTTGAGAATGATAAGAAAAAGTAAGAAATTCCTCTCCCGCTCTCCCGGCCCCAGAACCCAAAAAAGAAAAGAAAAGAATAAATCAATCTTCTCTCTTTACATAGATTCGGATTTTGGCACATGATGCCATGGGCCTAATTAGAGATGGATATTTAAACTACCATATACTTTCGGAGTATTTCTTTCACATTTTTTTCTTCATTAAATTGAATTTGGAAGTGCAACACACACTTTTGGTTTTGGAAGTGCAACACACCCTTTTGGTTTGCATTATAACAGTAGAGATAAATTTCTTTCTAATCCTATTTCTATTAGATATGCTACGGAGATACATGCATAGCATTTTTTTCCAAAATCAAAATTATAACCTACTTATTATCAACTTGGCATGCTGCACAATGCATGAACCACCACCACCTGCTATATAAAGATACACATAAATGACAGGTGAGAAAAACATGCATAGTTTTTTACTATGTCAACTAGCATCAATGCAAATTCATCAATCAACTCATGTTTACAAGAATTCTGTAATTTTTTTCAAAATCACTGGATCAGATGAAGTGATTCCTAATAGGTTTGCATCTCCAAGAGATTCATCCTCTTGGCTCTTGTATATTGATGGCATTCCATCTACCTAATTAGCAAGGAAGATGCTTCACGACAAACTGAGGGTTGTACATAGAAATTGAAAACATGTAAATTTTGCCTCATCATGCAACACATGCATTAGAAAGGAAAAGGTCAAGGGAAGGGTAAAAAAGTCAAAATATACAAATATCACATCGTCATCGAGGTGTAATGGATAGTGTCACGCTGCTCATATTGTTACTGCTAAATGAACTCGACGGCATATGATGCGAGAATCCAGCTACAAAGGACGAAGAGGAAGATGATGATTCCTTCGCTTGCGTAGCTGAAGGTTCGGGCTCCATAGACATGGAAGGAGTGCAATCAGTTACAGGAATCATACCCCATATAATCTCTAGCTCCCTCACTACCTCTGACATTGACGGCCTTGCATTAGTCTCCTCATGGCAACATCTACGTGCTAGTGATACAAACCTTTGAATGCATTCAGAAGGGTATGCGCCCATGCGACTGTCGATGATTGAGAACACCTTGCCGGACCGGTAGGCCACGCTCACCTGGAAATTGGAAAGACAATGTTTAACCTTTTCGCATGAAATTAGCGTTGGCTAATAAGCAGGTCATCGTGAAATATTTGATAAAGTCTTATGACAAGCTATCAACCTAAAAGTTAACCCTCTCTTAATCGCTGTCAATTTTTTGAGGAAAATATGGACAAAAGATGAGTTTGTCATAATCCTAGAGACTAGGTTGACACCCTGTGAACTATCATATACCAGGGAAAAAGATTAGCTAAAGTCTTCTTCCAAGAAAGCTTTAAGAGAAATAAAGGGAAAGATGACAGACTAGCAACAGGGAATTACATTCAACTCTAAGATGCATAGAAAGCAAAGAGCCAAGTTGAGCATGTTGCATGAACTGGCAATTACTATGCTATGAATCATTGTCAGGATGAACGAGGATAGTAGTGATGTCTGGTGTCATCTACCATTCAGGTGCACATCATTTTACTTAATCCGTAACTAAATCTAAAAGGGAAACTAGTTTACATTTGGTGCGAAATTACAATATCTTGTGACAAGGTTGCTTATGGAAAGATCAATCAACAGTTTATTTTTGAAAGCATAGAAACCGGTCCAAAAACCATCATATTTGTTGGTAGAAGGGTGTGGTGGAACAACAAGCTGCTTCCATAAGGTTGTTGACCACAAATTTGACGAATCATCATGTGCCAAAACCAGATAACAAAAAACCAAAATCATTTGCTCGGCAGCTGTAGCAATTTGGGAATTCTGGCATCACATCTCATAGTGGAAGCCCATTGTAGGCAGATTTTGTCCTGGAGTGCTAGTGTGCTACAAAATTTGGAGTTCTATATTTTTGCAAATAAAAGAAACGCAACAAAATTAATAATCAGATTAAAAAGGGTGGTTACAATTTCAACTAACATACCCCAATTGAATGCCACATAGGTAATCCCACATAACAATTATATTTCAAATTTTTAGAGCACACGAAAAAAAAACGTTGATAGAAACCAAATGATGGACCATTAAAATTTCAAATTAGTAACCATTTCCTCTTTCATGGCCCACCCCTTTAGTGGGCCCACCCTCCTAGAGCCGGTTAAGAAACCAACTTAAGGAGACAGATAAAAATGGCAAAGATTGAAAAAAATGGAAGGTGAATGGGAAAGAAAAGAGAATAATAATGAAAAAATGAACAAAATATATTGTAAAGGGGCCAGAGAAGGAGAAAAGCATCAGAGAAAAACCATGCTAAAACATTATATCGAATTCGAATTCATGTGAGTGTTTTCCTTTTAGGACATTTTTTGTTGAAAATTCTTTCGTGAACAAGTACAATATATAAATATTTGTTCATAATGAAATAAATTTGATTGGAATCATTGAATTACATATATATTTGACTTTCTAAAACCTTTTGATAGTCTAAAATGATAGATTTCTAAATGTATAAATTAGAATTTATTTGAAGTTTTGTTCTCAAGATTATCTGAATAATTTTATATTTTACAATTAAAAAGTAAGAATATTTCAAATCCTTAGAATGACCCAAGCAATAACATATCCAATTTTAACATAATTGGCTTAAACAGATTATTAACCAGAGAATATAAGATATATAACTACTAAAAGGCCTTTACATCTTATATTTTGTTAATTCATTCCCGTGTATCACACGTGACATACACTAGTACATCTCTACTATTTTAATAAACAGGGAGGGGGATATAGATTTGATTAGAAATTAGATCTCCAATTTGATGCCATATGTCAAATGATGAGGTGTCCAATAACTTGTTGACACTTGTGTCATACGATTTTCAGTTTTGATTATTTAAAACAAAACTATATTTAAAGAATTCATATATTACTAACGACGTTTCCAAGTGTTTATTCTCGAGTACAACAAGCATAATATATCAACATCAAGTAAGATTGCCTACAATATGATTCACACTCAAACTGTCAATATGGAACGAAGACTTGACACAAGCAAAGAACATTATGCAAGTTTAAACAAGATACAAAGATGTCTCAAAATAACATCTCAAGGAAATGAAGACTAAAGAAGTACCAAGTTGAAGAAATGAAATATAAGTGTTGTAATAGAGTCTACTGTTGATCTCCCAAGATTAGAAACCAATTTCCAACATGTTTCTATTTCATCAGAAGTCTCCTCTCTTCTCAAGAGATGTCTAACATTTCCGTTGGAATTCAAACTGCCCAATTTTCAAAACCGATATTCAGTTATATCAAACTGCAGACGTCTGCACCAGACATCTGCTTAAGCAATTTTGAATCACCAGACGTATGTTTGTAGAAGAAAATTTTAAATTTCTATTTTCTGTTTATCTTTCAGAGATGACTCATCATACATCTCCTTGAGACATTTTTGAACACCAGACGTCTTTTACAGACACGTCTGATCAAGGAAATTTTCAAATATCAGTTTCTATATTGAACACCAGATGTCTGCTTTGGCAGTTTTTGACAGTTATTTTCTGTTTGAATTTTCAAATGATCGAGTATTTAAGCCAATTTGATTCCAAACTGTTTCTAACGGTTATTAACTGTTTTTGGAAGTTATTGGCAGTTATAATAACTATCATTTTCTACTTCTATAAATATCCTAGAGATCAAACACTAACATATATTATTGCATATTCTTTTGAGAAATCTTCTTGTTTTCTCTTGTTTTAACTTGTCCAAATCTTTTCGTTTCCTCCAGAGCTAAAACTTGAAATAATCTCTCAAAACAATTCTCATGCCATACCGGTATTAATTTTTTGAGATCATAGTATTGTGAGCAAGTATTTGGTCATTTGTAAACGATTATAAATCATTGAAGAAGGTTCGATATTCTTTCCTACAAGAGAAGGTGTCTCTCATTGCTTGAGTTGTGGATTCGGAGTGGAAAAAGATATTTTCCTAAAGAATCACGGATTAGAGAGGAAAATGGGACTTTCTTAAAGAATCGCGGATTAGAGAGGAAAAAGACCTTTTCTAAGAAATCGCAAGTTCAAGTGGGTGATCCTTGTGAAGAGAGATTTGTGTTCTTCACATCATTGTGAAGAGGGATCGTGTTCCTCACACTATAGTGGAAAATCCCGAGGTGTCTCAGGCGGGGACTAGCCACTAGAAGTGGTGAACCTTAATTAATAAATCTCTCGTGTTTACATTGCTCTTGATTATCTTTTGTGTTGTTTTGATTACTGCAAAAAATTTCATTATTTAACTTGCGTAAATTATTCCTCGGAAAATTGTTAATTAAAACACAATATAGCAATTAGTTTTTAAATTTTCCATATATCACGTAGTTACCTTATTCACCCCCCTCTAAGACATTTTCAATTAGTATCAGAAAAGGTTGCTCATATTTTAAAAATTAACATCTTGAGTTTATAGATCCTATAATGGCAAATCAGTTAAGGGCTCAATCAACCACACGACCTCCACTATTTAATGGCACAAACTTTCAGTTTTGGAAAACCAAAATGAGAATATTTTTACAATGCATAGATTTAGAAATATTAGACACACCCTATATTATTCCTACTATAAAACCTTATTCCAACACCGATAAGTGTCTATGACTTTAAATGTAAAAGCCATGAATACCCTTCATTTCTCACTTGTTCCAGAAGAATTCAATAGAATTTCCATGTGCCAAAGAATACATGATATCTGGAACATACTTGAGACTGCACATAGAGGGACTAATAAAGTAAAAGAAAGTAAAATCGTCTAATGCATGAATACGAAATGTTTTCTATGAAAGAAAACAAGACTATCGATTCCATATACTCTAGGTTTAATAATATAATAACTGAGTTATTTAACTTAGGAAAGAAATTTGTAGAGAAAGAAAAGAATTATAAAATTCTGCAATCACCAATTTTATCTTAACAGTCTAAGATTACCACGATAGAAGAAGCAAACAACATCGGCACCATGAGCGTTGATACTCTCTCATTGGTAAATTAAAAATCTATGAGATGCAACTTCGAAACATCAAGATTAAAAAAAACAACCAACACAAGAATATCGCTCTTAAGGCGTCTACTAAAAAGATCAAAGAACCCTATCCATCAAGTGACGACAAAAACGACGATGAAGAAATGGCCAACATCACAAGGCACTTTAAAAGCTTTCTTAAGAATAGAGACAACTCTCTTAAGAAACGGTTGAATACAAATAACATTGTGCGATACTTTGAATGCAATAAAGGTCACGTAAATGCAGCTTGTCCGAACCTTAAGGCAAAAAGGACAAATCTAAATAGAAAAGGGTTCGGAAAAACGCGCCTTTCAAACTATTTGGGATGAATCAAACTCAAGTGAGTCATAAAATGAAAAAGTCGCGAACATGTGCTTCATTGCGATAAATGATTATGAGAACCCTAAACACGTAGCGAGAAGTGGATACTTGATAGCGGTTGCTCGAGGCGCATGACTGGCATTGCTTCCAAACGTTATCAAGAGAAGATGGTGATACCGTTACATTTGTGATAACAAAAAGGCCAACATAATCGGTAAAGGTATTATTTCATTTGATAATGATTCCAATTCTACAATTATAAATGATGTTTTATATGTTGATAGTATAAAACATAATCTATTTAGTGTGAGTCAATTTTGTGATAGGGGAATAACATAGTATTTGAAAAAGATATATGCAAAATTATCTACAACATGGTAATCCTAACTGGTAAACACTATAATAATATCTATATAATTTACACATATGACTTCAATAATAAAGATATAAAATGTTTAGTAGTAAACAATGATGATGAATCGTGGCTTTGGCATAGGAGGCTAGATCACGCATCTATGAATATTTTATCTAAAATCTCTAAGAATAACTTAGTTAAAGAAATCCCTATGTTGAAATACAAAAAAGATAAGGAATGTGATGCATGTTTAAAAAGTAAACAGACTAAATCTTCATTTAAACCTAAGAATGAAGTATCCAAGGTTCGAGGTATCGGCCGAAACCACCAATACGTCGTGGTTTTATATCGGTTTCGATGGAGATCGATACGAAACCAACCGAGACCGATACAAAACCAACTATACAATATTGTTTCGGCCAAAATCTTTAAAAACTTATTTTTTATACCATTTTTACTATCATTGTGATCATTGTAGGCCTTCTTTGTTAGAAAACCGCAAAAAAGTGAACCCAAACCCAATATTAATACTTATCTAAGTACACTTTTCAATATATTTTGCATCATGGCTGAATTTTTAAATACTAGGATCATTTTCTTGTAATATAAAAACATAAATTTAATTATTTAATATAACTACAGATATTTATGTTGTATTACCGTTGAAACCGAAACCTGAACCGAGATAAGCGGAACTAGCCAAAACCCAGTGAAACTAATAAAATTATGAGAGACCGAAAACGAAACGAAACCGAGTTCTTGAACTTTGGAAGTATCTACTAATAATCCTTTACAACTAATACACATGGACTTATTTGGTCCTAATAGGAACGCTAGTTTAGGAAGCAAACTCTATGCCTATGTTATAGTAGATGATTTTTCTAGATTTACATGAGTATTCTTTCTTAAAACTAAGGACGAAACGTTTAATTTTTTCATATTCTTCTCCAAACATATTCAAAATGAAATGAATCTTAGGATTTCTAAGATTAGAAGTGATCACGGTGGAAAATTTGAAAATACTCTATTCGAAGAATACTATAATAAGAAAGGATATAAACATGAGTTCTCATGTGCCCGAACACCACAACAAAATGGTGTTGTTGAAAGGAAGAATCATTCCTTACAAGAAATGATACGAACCATGTTAAATGAGAACTTACCTATGTATTTTTGGACTGAAACTGTAAATACATCTTGCTATATCATAAATAGAGTTAGTATTAGGAAAATTCTTAATAAGACACCATATGAACTATTCTATAATAGGACCCCAAATATAAGTATTTTAGAGTCTTTAGTTGTAAATGTTTCATTTTAAACACCTTACACAACCTAGGTAAGTTTGACTCTAAATGCGACGAGGGCATTTTTATTGGTTTTTCCATGACTAGCAAAACATATCGTATTTATAATAGGAGGACCCAAGTCATACAAGAAAGTCTGAACGTTGAATTTAATGAAAATAACTCGATCTTTAAAACCTTACAAATTGATGATGGACCAAACAACTTAAATGGTTTAGAGAACCTACCAACAGAAAAAGGAATTGTTGAACCATATGTAGAAGATGCTCCACAAGTTGTGGAGAAGATCTTCCAAAGGATTAGTGGTTCAATAGAGATCATCCTAAGGAATTGATTATAGGAGATTAATAAAGGAGTTATAACACGATCAATCTTCACACTTGTATAAATTTAGCCTTCATATCCATGATAGAGCCCAAAAATGTAAATGAAGCCATAATAGATGAAAATTGGTTAATAGCTATGCAAGAAGAATTAAATCAATTTGAAAGAAACAAAGTATGGTATCTAGTACCAAAACCTGATGATAGACCAATAATAGCTACTAAATGGGTATTTAAAAATAAACTTGACGAATTATGCAAAGTAATTAGAAACAAAGCTTGTTTAGTAGCCAAGGATATAATCAAATTAAAAGTATAGATTATGAAGAAACTATGCACATGTCGCTAGATTAGAAGCCATACGTATCTTCCTAGCATACGGTTGCTACAAAAACTTCAGAGTTTTTCAAATAGACGTTAAAAGTGTTTTCTTAAACGGTCAAATAGAAGAGAAAGTGTATGTATCTCAACCTCTCGGATTTGAGAATCATGCATTTTCAGATCATGTCTATAAATTAAGAAAAGCAATATACGGCCTCTCGGATTTGAGAATCATGCATTTTCAGATCATGTCTATAAATTAAGAAAAGCAATATACGGTCTTAAGCAAACTTCTTGTGCTTCGTATGAACGTTTAAGTACGTTTCTAGAAAATATAAGTTTCACTAAGAGGATAGTAGAGGAGATATTATTTACTAAAACTTTTAAACAAGACATTTTAATAGTCCAGATATACGTTGACGGTATTATTTTTGGTTCAACAAATGAAAGTCTCTGTGAAGAATTCCCCAAATCCATGCAAGATGAATTTGAAATGAGCATAATGGGAGAACTTAACTTCTTTCTCGATTTTCAAATAAAGCAAATTGATGATGATATCTTCATTAACCAAGCCAGATACACTAGAGAACTAATAAAAAAATTTGGCTTAGAAAACGCAGACCTGTGAAACACCAATGGCTACCAACACCAAACTCACGGACGATAAAGATGGCCAAGAAGTTGACATTAGACTTTATCGTGGTATGATGAGAAGTCTACTATATTTGACTGCTAGTAGACTGGATATCATGTTTAGTGTGTGTTCGTGTGCTAAGTTTTAGGCTAATCCTAAAAAATCACACTTAACCGCTGTGAAAAGAATATTTAGATATCTCAAAGGAACCATAAATTTTGGCTTATGATATCCAAAAAATAACTTGTTCCACTTAACCAGTTATTCAAATGTTGATTATGCCGGAAGCCTAAAAGATCAAAAGAGCACAAGTTGCACTTGTCACTTTCTAGGAAATTGTCCCGTCGCTTGGATTTCCAAGAAACAAAATTCAGTGGCGTTATCAACAGCCGGGGCAAAACATATTGCTGTCGGTGCTTGTTGTGCACAAAGTTTATGGATGGTATACACACTTGAAGATTATCAAAAAAGTATTTCAAAGATTCCTATATTTTGTAACAATACAACGGTTCACATGACCAAAAATCCTGATCAACATTATAGGACTAAGCATATGGACATACGATATCACTTCCGTGGAGATCATTTTCATAAAGGATATATTGTTTTGGAATATGTGTCAACGGATAGTCAACTTACTGATATATTTACCAAGCCAATAAATAAAGCTATGTTTTCTCATCTTAGATTACTTAATACGATAGAATTAACCATGTCTTAAATACTTAAACCTCCTTAAAAAAACATAAAAATTAGACAATTTTAGGCATCCGGTTAAATGTCAAAGCCAGACGTCTCCTACAGACGTCAGCCCTAACTGATTCTATATATTCATAATTAATTAATAAATAATGTAATTAATTAACAAAAACAATTAAATTCTAAATCAAATAAAAATTAAATAGGTGATTAATTCTTTGTAATTCAAATTCAAATATAGGAATTCAAATTCAAACTAAATGGGGAGTTAAAATAACTTAAATCAGTTTTAGAAACTTCTTGGTGGTTCTCTTCCCTCTCTATAAATAGGATTTAATTCATTTCTGTATTGAACACCCTGTTTTCGGTTTTTTACTTTGATAAAGACATGGAGAATACTCAAGTGTATAGGAGGAAGATGAAGGTAGAAAATGGAGAGACTTCAAAAAAGGTGAAATCCGAACCCTCGACTCGTTCCAAAAAGGATCCGAGTGAAGATTCACCATCTCCCATTCCACCACCCAACCCAATAACTCCACACCTTCCTACCGTGGGTGGAATTGTGTTGATCTCCAGGCCAACCTTCACCAATGACACTGTTATCTTCTTCGACCCCGAAGATAATATGATAATCAAAAAGCGGATAACCGACGACGTAGAGAAGGAAGACTAGGTTAGGTTAGTTAATTAGTGCTTGTATTTGTTTGTTTTTCCTTTCATGTACTGTATATTTGTCTTTTTAATGAATAAAAAATGTTTATGTTCTGTTCCAAATTCGTTTCAAAAACAAATAACCATAAACAAACTTCCAGAAAACCACATCAGACGTCTGGTCTAAAACTTGACCTACGGATGTCTGGTCCACACTAGTTGAACTCCAAACGTCTGTAGTTCAAATATATCTCTGAAGATTATTTCTAGAGACATCTGGTCCTAGGTACAAGACGTCTGCATGGGAAAATTCGAGACAATCAGTTTAAAACTGACCGTTCGATCTCCTTATATCTAATCATAACCATTCAAATACCTTATATAACCAAACTTTTCCCCTAAAATTCCTAACCCTAAACATCCCATTCATTCTTACCGATTCCTCCAACTCCAAAACCCTAAAATTTCCACAAATTTCCTCTAAATTTCTTCACCAATTTCATAACGGCACCGAAAAAAGACAAAGGCAAGACACATGCGTCTTCATCTACGAAGAAAAAGACCCTCAAGGCCGAGGAATCGCCGAAACCCAATCTATTTCTCGATGAAGAATGCAAATCGAGATTTTCTTCTATCATCTCTAAACCCATTCAATCTGACTCCACTATCATTTTTAGAGAATTGGCTGAATTTCGATTCCAATAACTTTTTGAAATTCAAAGTTGGACGTCGTTCCTAATCTTAGATTGTCTGACTTATAACAAGTCTATTCGTCTATTTTATACCAATCTTATTGGCACCAACGAAGACCCTACCAATCTTAAGACCAAAGTTTTCGATTCCACTTTCAATTTCACACCTGGAACTCTCGCTAGGGCGTTAATACTTAATGAAGGTGTCGATATTCACCAAATAACTTTGAGCACATTTGAGTATTCCAACACCATGAATAAGGAAAAGGCGTCAAAAATTCTGCATGGTCCTAAAACTCCTCACCTTTTTGCAAACCAACAAGCTAAAACCCCAACCAAGCGTGCTAGGGTTCTTGCAAATCTACTTGCCCATACAATTTTCCCTAAGTTCGAAAGTAGAAAAATCCTGTACTGAAGCCACAAACTCATGACGTATTGTGTTCTTGCGGGCATCCATGTCAATCTTCTACTTTTCCTCATTCACAGTATCGGAGACTTGTCGAGCGGTCCCGGAAATCTATATTATGGAAAGGCTATTACAAAGCTTTTGGAATATCGCAACATCGTCTTGCCTGATCTAAACAACAAAGTAAAGCCCCAAATAGACTTCGGAGCGAGAAATGTCAACTTGATGAAGTTGGATTCCTCGATTTCACACCCTCCAAAGCTATTCCCAAATTCCTGTTGACGCGCCTCCCCCTTAAGCACCACCCTTTCAAGATTTCGATTCTCAAGCTTTCGAGAACTGGATTATGGATCGCCTCTCTGGACCACTTGATCATATTACAGGCCGCATTGATTATCTTACAGGTCAAATTGATCGTCTCACGGGACAAATGAATCAATTTTCAGAAAAGTTTGATTACCACATGTCATATATGTACTCCAAGCTTCAGATTGATGCTTCGCATCCATATAATCAAGCCCACCACCTCCGGAACAATAAAGTCTTGCGAGCATAGTTTATTTTGATCTTAGTTTATCTTATGTTAGTTTTAGTCAGTAATCTATTAGTATGTCGTTTTCTAAACTCTGTTTTTATTATGTAAAGTTTGAACTCCGTTCTAGTTATTATTATGTCAACTTGAACTGAGTAATATTTTGGTTATTCTTCTGAATCGGTTTGTTATGCTTAAATTTGTTAATTTGCTATGCTTTAATTATGTTTCATTTTTTATCAAATGAACTTAAGTTATATATTCATGTCCAGTGTTGGACAATAGGAGTTTGGGGGATGGGGGGTGGGGGATGGGGGATTGAACCCGGGATCTCCCATTTAGTGCTTCAAAGATAGACACGCGGGACCGGCAGGCTTCATTGTAGTCAAAAAAAGTTATATATTCATGTCTATTTCTTTACCCCTTGCTCTTTATAAAACTTATTGATATTTTTCAAAAAGAGGAGAATATTCATGAATATCATATATCATATGCTTCAATGGCAATAAAATTTGCGTAACACTCGTCTTCATGAAGTGCTTCTTGAAAAATAGTATCAATGGTATAGGACAGTAATATGAGTTCAAATATTTTTTCAATTGAGCATGAATTAAGGAAGTATTTAACTCTAATTTATATTTTCATATATCATGAATCCTTTAAATAAATTTTGCTAAATATCAAAAAGGGGGAGATTGTTGACACTTGTGTCATACAATCTTCAGTGTTGATTATTTAGAACAAAACTATACTTAAAGAATTCATATGTTACTAACAACGTTTCCAAGTGTTTATTCTTGAGTACAGTAAGCATAATATCTCAACATCAAGCAAAATTGCTTACAATATAATTCGCACTCAAACTGTCGATATGGCATGAAGACTTGACGTAAGTAAAGAACATGATGTAAGCTTAATTAAGATACAAAAACGTCTCAAAGTAACATTACAAGGAAATGAAAACTAACAAAGAACCAAGTTGAAGAAAGGAGATAAGTGTTGTAATAGAGTCTAATGTTGATCTCACAAGGTTAGAAATCAATTTCCAATATGTTTCTATTTCTTCAGACGTTTCCTGTCTCATCAAGAAACGTCTAATATTTCCGTTGGAATTCAAACTGCCCAACTTTCAAAACCGATATTCAAATATATCAGCCTCAGCATGCAGACGTCCACTTAAGCAATTTTGAATCACCAAACGTCTGGTACAGACGTCTGTGGAAGCAAATTTCAAATTTCTATTTTCTGTTCACCTCTCAGAGACGATTCATTAGACGTCTTCTTGAGAAATTTTTGAACACCAAACGTCTCGTCTAGGAGACGTCTGATCAAGGAAATTTTCAAATATCAGTTTCTATATTTTAACACCAGACGTCTGGTAGGTACAGACATCTGCCATGGCAGTTTTTGGTAGTTATTTTCTGTTTGAATTTTCAAACGAACGGGTATTTACGCCTATTTGATTCCAAACTGTTTCCAACGGCTATTAACTGTTTTTGGAAGTTATAATAACTACTATTTTCTACTCCTATAAATATCCTATAAATATCCTAGAGATCAAACACTGACATATATTAATTGCATATTCTTTTGAGAAATCTTCTTGTTTTTCTCGTGCTTTAACTTGTCCAAATCTTTTCATTTCCTCCAGAGCCAAAACATGAAATAAGCTCTCAAAACAATCCTCGCGCCACTGGTATTAATCTTTTGAGATTATAGGATTGTGAGTGTGTATTTGGTCGTTTGTAAACGATTGTAAATTCTTGAAGAAGGTTCGATATTCTTCCCTACGAGAGAAGGTGTCTCTCATTGCTTGAACTGTGGATTCGGAGTGGAAAGGGATATTTTCCTAGAGAATCGAGGGTTAGAAAGGAAAGAGAGACTTTCCTAAAAAATCGCGGATTAGAGAGGAAAAAAACTTTTCTTAGGGAATCGCAAATTCAAGTGGCAGATCCTTGTGAAAAAAGATTTGTGTTCTTCATATCCTTATGAGGAGAAATCGTGTTCTTCACACTATAGTAGAAAATTCTGAGAACATGTCTCAAGCGGTGACTAGCCACCGGGAGTGGTGAACCCTAGTCACCAAATCTCTTGTGTTTGCATTGCTCCCAACTCTATTCTCTTTTCTGTGTTGTTTTGATTACTGCGACAATTTTCATTATTTAACTTGCTTAAATTATTCCGCAGAAAATTGTTAATCAAAACACAATATAGCAATTAGTTTTAAAATTTGCCATAAATCACGTAGTTACCTTATTCACCCCCTCTAAGGTATTTTCATAACTAACCTACTACTTCTGAACCAAAAATAATATTTTAAACAAAAACTAAATAAAAAGGAAATTATTGGTTAACCATTTTATTAATTACACAGTTAGCACAACCTCTACATTATGGGGTGCAACTTCCAATTCTTAATTGGACATAACGTCCTACACCATCTTCTAATTTTTATTTTGATGGATGGGTTCTGTTTTAGGGAAAAGAACTCATAGAATCAAAAGTCAAAGAGAGAAGGGAACAACAGAGAGATAGTAGAAGAAAGTCTTCAAGCATCGTTATCATCTTCTATGTATCATGTCCTATCTATTTTACTCTTATAGATGGGTTTGTTTTGTAGATAAGAAATGCCAAACAATAAGTGTAAAGAAAAAATGATATGCATACGGGGGAGGTATCTTTCTATTTCTCTCAGAATCTTAAAGAGTATAGCTTCTCAACAAACTCCAATAATTGTCCTCTTTCAGATATTTTGTTAGAGAAATATGGATAATTTTGTCATAGGAGAGTTTCTCTCCTATATTTGGCCGAAACAACTTTCTATAACTAACTTTTATAATCGACATCATTCATCTTGATCAACATATACTAAGGTATGCACATACAACAAACTATGTGATTTCGATACTTACACTTGCATCGGAAGGTCGCAAATTCAATGATTTACGGCTCTATTTGAACATTTTTCATAACCAAACAAACGATGAAAAAGTATCAAAATCACATGGAAATTGAAGTACATATATCAGGCGATGAAGATCAAGATGAACGGTGCCGATAATCATAAAAGTTATGGAAAGTCGATTTCGTAACCAAAAAGTCATGGAAAGTTGATTTTTCGTCAAAATGTACGTATAATATTGCCATCATAATATTGCCATCCATGTGCATCCCATGTGCAAAACATTAGTAGTGATAAAAGTGTTATAGCCAATCCATGCTCAACTGCTAATCAAGAATGGTAATGAATTTATTAATAAAATTTTCTTATGCTTTCCTTTCATTTGTTTTAAGCTTGTTCATCTCTCAGGAAATCTGACATGCTTTCAATTGGATGAATATTTGCCATGTTCTCCGGTTATTATGCTTGCTAACATGCCTGGCATATCATTTAGACAATCATCAGTTGCTTCTTTTCCTACCATTTACCCAATAGGGTTTCATTTGTTTACTCATGCAAGTGATTCTACAAATATGCAACTAACAACAGAGAAAACATGCAGTAGCTGGATAGTTTCATGATACATATTTACTTTGAGGATAAATAAGAGGAGATGAAGTAGACAGCTTACTATTTATTCATCCAGCATAGAAATGTCAAGTACATGCTCAGAAATCTCGGTTTGATCCCAATCCGTGATGGCCAATTATGATCGCAAAAGTGACCGTCCGAGTTCCTATATCGATATTTGTCTAATTCCGAATAATATCGGGTTTATCATTTGACTAGTTGAGTTTTAATATCAAGATTGTTAATGGCTAGTGGGCTTATTAATGGATTAGTGAGTTTATTAATGGGTTAATTATTAAGGTTAATTTGACATCATTACTTGCTGAAAATTTTAGTTAACTTTAACAAGTATCAAAACAACTATTCTGGACATAATTAATTACCCAGGAAATAGTAAAATTGTTTAGTTATTTTTACTATTTATTTATATTTTATTTTTAAGATTCATATTTTCATTGGATATAAAATATAATTCTCCAATACGAGATGGCCGATTCGGCAAAGATGGCCCCAAAAGTGACTGTCTGATACCAATAACAAGATTTGAAACTTTGAACAAGTAAAAAAGGCTATGAAAGCCGCAAATAAGCATTATGTGAGTACTCACCTCTCGAACGATGTTTTTGCCATGCCAGATAGGCTGCATCCCTGTCAATAGCTCTAGAAACACAACACCAAGGCTATACACGTCACTTTTGTCAGTCAGTTTACGAGTGAGGAAATATTCTGGATCGAGATAACCCTGCAAAAGTTTATGCAACTGTTAAGCTTAGAAAATGTATATTTTAAGTTACAACCATGAAGTAACTGATGAGGAGTAACCGAGCCATTTCATTATCCTTTCTTATGAATAGAAAAGAAACACTACAATGCATTAATGGGTAACCATTCTTACAACTAAATCTGATCAAACAAATAAAGTCAAACATGAAGATAAGGAACATGTTGAAAGTAAAGAACCAAATGATGGGATTTTAAAGATGGTCCTACATTGGAAACAACAAAAGAAACAAATGGGTACAAAATATAAAATGGGTTACGTCTCAACAAGGCTTGAGTCTTATTATTGGAACCCACTTATCATTAAAAACCCATGTGTAAAAGCCCATCACTCCTTCAACTCTTCTCTAACTTTAAACTCTACTCTATTTTAGAAATAACTTTGACATGGCATCAAAGCCAATGGTTCGACCCAAACTCGACTCGACAATGCTGCCAAGTGTTGTATTTTCCACATGAAAACAAAGAAACACATGGGTATAAAATATAAAATAGGTCGCACCTCAACAAGGCTTGAGTACTATTGTTGGAACCCACTTATCATTAAAAACCCATGTGTAAAATGCCCATCCCTCCTCCAACTCTTTTCTAACTTTAAAGTCTACTCCACTTTAAAAATAACTTTGACAAAACACAATACAAGAAATTTCACTTTTATGCCCCTTCCTGCAACGCTTGATGGACAAAGCCTAACATTTCACTACTGTAACTTCATATGATATGCCGCTCAGCAAAATTAACCCGGCAGAACAAATATATTCTTTCGATGCTCGATATACTATATATCTCATGGTAAATGTGTTTTACTTTGGCCTCATGGCTTCATTGTCGAGGAATTTATCATCTTTGAGAGGTGTCACCTTGGCAATGGTACCATAAATCGCTAAACCATTAGCGATTTGCGATTTGAAAAGATTGTCCCACATCGGGGAACACTAGTGATCCAGATAGAAAGCATCGTCGTTTCGATCTAACCAATTAAGAACTCAAGTTAAATGAGCATAAAGTCGGCTTTGTGTTAATACTTAAATTAAAAATATATTAAATTCATTTTCAAAAATTTAAATAGACAGGAAAGAAATTAAATTATAAATGTATATAATATGAGAATGATAAAGAAAAGAGGCCTTAAAGGGCTTTTTTGTTAGGTGGCATCAAAAATATATATCCTCCATGTTTTTTTCGACAATCGACACCCATCATTTTTATCATGTAAGATGTGGATACACCAAATTTCTTGTGATTCTACCATTTTTTCACCGTTGAATTAGTAATGTAAAAAGTTCTATTATTGTTAAACCATTAATTTTGCACCACTAAATCAACAGTGATAAAGTGATAGAATCGCATGGATGCCGATCATCGAAAGAAATCGTGGAGGGTATATTTTTCGCCACCATAGAAGGAAATTCTCTTCTATGGCACCTTTCCTCCATTATCCTCATATAATATATACATATATGTATATACACACAAACAATCTAGAAAACACTCCACGTTCTAAAGCTATGTTTTCCATTCTGTATCAATGTTATCAACGCGCAAGACGCGATGCGAGGCGCAAAGGGTCTAATACGTCCGAGGCGCAAGGTGTCCGCCTGAGGCGCGTGCCCGAGTGTGTGAGGCGTATAAGTTTGTAATCAGATAAGAACCACAACCACTCAAAAATTTAACGACTCAAAAATCCAACATAAATAACATAAAATGAAGGGAAAGAAGACGTGAAGAGAAACCTAATTTTCTGTTTTAGTAGTTCTTGGGCTACTCTAGCGGAGAACAAAATAAGGTATAACTCGAGAAGAAGAGGAGAACCCTAGAAGAAGATGGAGAGACCCTAACTGCCGCCGAAAAAATCAAGGAGCCGCCGTGATGAACTCGAAAAACCCTAACAGACAACGAACTTGCAAACGAGAAAACCCAAACTCTCTTAAGGTGCGTTCGAGTTAGTCTCATATTCTTGTCGTCTAATAACCACTTAATTTGATGTTTAGGGTTCGGATTTGTTAAAAAACCAAAAAAACAAACCTATTTGACCCGTTCATCTAAAGCTAGCCACTTAGAATGAGACGCAAAGCGCACGTGAGGCGCGAGCCTCAAGCGCCTAAGTGTGTGCCTCGCCGCTACACAGCGCCTCGATGCTTTGAAAGGCGCACTTTAGCGCCTGGTTGTGCTTTGCGCCTGAGGCGCAATGCGTTTTGCGCCTTTAACAGCACTATTCCGTGTGTATAAAAGAAAACTACCCCTATCATAACATGTTCCATGGTAAGTACCGCTAAGCGTTCCCGTTTTCGTCTGTGTACCGAAGCATTCCGAGTTTCAGGTAACATTTCTCCTTGGTGCCAATAAGGTGGATTCTTCAGGATTATATCAAGCCTTTAGAATGTACAAAAAAACTCTCTTGCATATATTTCCTTGTCTAGAAATTATGGTCAAACTCAAAAAACTAAAGCCATAATATGCCATGCTACGATTTGGCACATCATACCATTTTTCTTTGGTTCCTAAAATAGGAGCTTGATATTTGCTAGCAAATCTATCTAATTGGTTAATGCCATTATTTATCTCTAAGGTTCATTGATGTACGTATACAATTCAGAATGAAAGCCGAATATGGGGGCATTCCCCATGTCCATGTAAGATCTTTAGAGACCTTATTGCCATCTCATTATGGATGCTTGTGGAGAAGAGAACTCTGAGCAAGTTTCCATCTTAATTGTAAAGGAAGGAAATACTTATAAGTTGAGACAGTTGAAACTACGTCCTCTAAATCTTTGACATCTTGAGTTCGGATCATTACAGCAACATATAGAATTTATCCAGAAGTGTTCCTGCCATCAACAACTTCATTTTGGTTCACTTTGACATCAGAATAAGCCTGCCAAGATTTTTTTTGGTTTGAACTTGGAAATGTTGAGGAAGTGATAATGAGGTTGAAAGGGTCTATATGCTTGTTAGATTAGATTTTCTACCAGATCATTCTACAGCTTGCTTACCAAAAATTGTGAAGCCACGGAAATGAAGGTAATGTTGCAGTCTCTTTGTTGGCACTCAAATAAAAGATGAAGTTTTTTAGACAAACTAATTTCGTTGCAATGGGAGCAACTCTGAGACAAGGTGCACACTCTCACCATTTACAATTAACCATCTACAATTTGTTACAACAAAAGTGACAATCAAACCTGTCTACTTCCATGTCTATGAATATGTTGCTGCTGTGTCTCTAGGAAAATCTTCCATTTCCACTCCACATTTCGTTTCGTGCTAATATATATTACCACCCTTAAAGATTTAATGCTTAATTCTTTTGATAAAATGAAATTGTTTTGTACAACTTATGGTGTCAGAATACTTCACAACAAACACCTAGTATTTGGTTTTAGTTATGAATATTTCATTAATTTGGAATATGTTTGTGTATGGATGTTTGGCATCTGTGCAAGGTTGTGCAATTCTCTTTACAAACGCTATCGTTTATCTCCAACTGGACTCTTTGTTTATACAGCACAAGATTGAAGTGTCTGTCCATGAATAAAGTAGATTTTTTCCTTCCTCCAATATCTTTCAAGATATTTGCCAAATCCAGTTTTATAAATTAATCTCCTTTGCTTAGAATTTGAGACCTATTTTGAGCACTGGCATCAGGTGGATGGCCGGTTATAAAGTTTTATCAAATCTTTTATGGAGGCTTGTTCCATACCCTACCCGACAACCCATTTGAGAACAAAAATATCAGATGACGATGATAATAAATTAATGATAACCACAATGAGCCACACTGATCCTACTTAAACATAAAACCAAACTTTACACCAGATTTCTACTTTCATTTTGCCAACCTTAATAGATATCTCATTCAGATCTCTTCACGTCCTTTTAAACTATCTCTATCTGACTTCTTTCAAATGTTTGCTGATTTGCTAGGCAACTTCGGGGTAATTTGTTAAACAAGTCTTACTTAAAGATTCCCTGTTCAACTAATGCTCAACATATCCTTTCCATATATGCCCATCATATTCAGCATAAGTTTATACTCTCTGCTTATAACATGTCTAATTAGTTACACAAACATAAATTTTTCTTGTTGTTTAAACTTTGGAATGATAATACAAATTCCAAAGAGGAACAGGGAAAGTTTTCCTTACATTAGGAAGCTTTTATGGGAAGGATAAATAGCGGTTTATATTCACGTTTCAAATATAAAATTCGAAGATAACAGAAGTTACAATTTGCTTAGCGTTCTTGATCAAATTATTGAATAATTCCAAACTTTTAAATCTCACAAAACCTCAACTTCAAGACTGTTGATAAAATTTGAAGGAGGCTGTAGACTTTCAAATAGCAGCTTTGCTCATCAAGAAAGGGAGAAAATGGGTTGCTATGTTGCATTTGGTGATGACTCAAATTTTTTTATTTTAAAAAAGGACAAAAAAGAAGAAATTTTAATTTGAATAAGGATAACCTAATAATTTAGTGTTGACCTATAAATCTCATTCTCTTTAAATTTTGATTACTTTACAAAACCGTATTTCAAATATATCATATGTTACTAACCATATTACATAAATTAAAGCGCTACACAACTGGAGTTATTCAAGCGTAAAAACAATCGATACTGCAACTGACATCTCAAAAGTAACATCAGTGACATCGAAAGACTCGGAAGACCTCAATATCAATTCAAAGGAAATAATGGAGAAGTCCACCAATGGACATATTCAAGATTTTTTCATTTTTCTTTGAGTTTAGAGTCGAGTCGATCTCAAATGGTTAGAATCTATTTTCTGATCCTATATTTACAATTAGAATTTTTAAAACCAAACCAAAATCCCTTTCTCAAATTTTTTCTAACTTTAAAAGATTTTGTATCTGATATATCAGACATAGGACGTCCCTATAGACATCCCTTAAGATGTCCATAGCAGTTATAAGTTTTTCAAAATTCTGTTTTCGGTTTGAAATTCAAACCGTAACGGCTATTAACTGCCAAAAACAGTCTTAAACTTTAGAGACGGTTATTTTAATTGTCCCAACTGTCCTTCGTTGTTTTTCTATATAAATGACCCATTTTCAAAGAGTTTCTAACTTTTGACTTGTTATTCTCACATTTTCGAATTTTCATTCTTTAATCTTTTCGTGAAAACTCTCACTCCCCCGTTCTTAAGTTTTCTCTACTCTTTTAGAGAAAAGAGATCTTTCAGGGCTTTAAAATTTCCTAATCATTAGAAGCGAAAGATCTCTTGTCGTCGAAGAAGTTTTATTTAAACTTTTCTTTATCCATTTTGAAAACTTTTTCAATCGTTCTTAAATTTTTAATACTCTTTTGATAGAAGAGATCTTTCTTGACCTTAGAAGTTTTAGTTATTAGAAAAGAAATATCTTTAGTTTTCAAAGTTCCGTTTTAAGTTTTTCTTAATCTTTTTGAAAAACTTATTTTAATAGTTCCTAAATGTTGTTAATCTCCAAAACATAATCCATTATTTGACTTGAAACTTGATTTATCCTTTGAGATCATTAGGATTGTAAAGTTGGTTCTGTAAAGATTTTTTAAAATCTTACTTGTATGACCTACTGAAGAAAGGTCTAAAATCTTCACATTGTAAAGAGTTTCGGGCTTGAACCTTGAGGAAAATTCTAGATGTTCACCACCTGTAAGTGTAAAAGGTTTCGGACTTAAGCCTTTAGGAAAAATTCTAAGTGTTAACCGCCTACAAGTGTAAAGGTTCAAAGATCTGAGACTGGTAAAAGATCTGGGTTTCTCCATCTGTAAGGAGTCGCTGGATAGTGAAGTTGAATTCTGAGCAGGAGCTCACAGGCGGGGATTAACCACAGAGAGTTGGTGAACCTCGTTAATAATCCTTGGTGTCATTTTATTTTTGTGCATTCTATGGCTGTGAAATTGTTTTCTTTTATACTCTGATTTTATTCCGCTGTAAAATTTATTAATTCCGCACAATTGCACCAAGTTTTCTATAAAACCTTATTCACCCCCTCTAAAACTGTTTTCATTTGGTATCAGAGCATGTTACTCTATTTTTTAATGTTAACCTCTTAAGTATTTGATCCTATGGCAAACCATATAGAAGGACAATCCACTAACCGTCCTCTTTTCAATGGTATCAACTATCAATTCTGGAAAACTAAGATTAGAGTTTTCCTTCAATGTATAGATCCAGAAATCTTAAAAATCATTGAAAACCCCTTTGTCGCCCCTACCACAGATCCATTATCCGATGAAGGCAAGAGATCAATGACATTAAATGTCAAGGCAATGAATGCACTAATTCAGAAGAATTCAATATAATCTCTGTGTCAAACGGCCAATGAGATTTGGAATACACTTCAAACTGTCCATGAAGTAACCAGTCAAGTTAAAGAAAGTAAGATCAATCGTCTCATGCATGAGTATGAGATGTTCCAAATGAGAGACAATGAGACTATCGACTCTATATATTCTAGGTTCAATAATGTCATCACAGAACTTTTCAATTTAGGGAAGAAATTCAATGAGAAAGAAAAGTGCTCTAAATTGCTGAGCTCTCTAACGATCTCATGACAACCTAAGATCACTCCCATCAAAGAAGCCAATGATATGACAATATTGACCGTCGACTCCCTAATGGGCAAATTAAAGACATACGAAATGCAACTCGGTGTCTAAGGCAAAAACATGACACTCAAAAGAAAAAAAATCGCGCTAAAGGCCTCAACTAGTAAGTCCAAATCAAAGAAAATAACTAGTGGTGAGGAAAGCAACGATGAAGAAATAGCCAACTTTGTTCTACACTTCAGAAAGTATCTGAAGTCCAGGAAATTTCCTCAGGAGAAAGGTACGCATATATCTAATAAGAATTTTAATACTAATAAAACCTTGCGTTGTTTTGAATGCAATAAGAAAGGTCATTTGAAGGCGGAGTGTCCTACGTTAAATAAGGATAAGTGGAAGTCAAAGAAATTAGAAAAGCGTTCGTTTCAAGCAATTTAAGATGACACCGATTCCAGTGACTCGGAAGCAAAAGAAGTTGCAAACATGTGCTTCAGGGCACAAGAAGATGAGAACTTCCAAAGACGTAGTTGGATCCTTGATAGCGGATGCTCGAAACATGTAACTGGAAGCATTCAAAGTTTCGAGACGCTACTAAGAGAAGAAAGTGGCACTGGCATTTTAGGAGATAATAACAAAGGGAAAATCATCGGTAAAGGTGATCTCTTTTAATAATGCATCTAATACTACAGCTATAAAAGACGAATTATATGTAGAAAACTTAAAACATAATTTATTTAGCGTAAGCCAATTTTATGATAAAGGTTATAATGTTATTTTTGAAAAAGATATTTGCAAAATCCTATATGATAATAAAGTAGTTTTAACTGGTAAAAAATATCATAATATATATAATCTATAGCCAAGACTTTAAGAATCCAGATATTAAGTGTCTAATAGCAAACAATGATATAGATGTGTTACTTTGGTATAGAAGATTAGGGCATTCCTCAATGAATATTTTATCCAAAATCTCAAGGAATAACCTAATCAAAGACATTCCCAAGATAAAATTTATAAAGGATAGGTTGTGTGATGCCTGCTAAAGAGGAAAATAGATCAAGACGTCTTTTAAACCTAACACTAATGTATCAAATGTTGTTCCCTTGTAATTGTTTCATATGGATCTTTTTGTCCTAGTCGCAATGCAAGTTTAGGAGGTAAATATTATGTATATGTAATAGTAGACGGTTTTTCAAGATTTATTTCAGTATTTTTCATAAAAACTAAAGATGAAACTTTTAATAATTTCAAAATATTTTCTAAACAAATTCAAAGCGAAATGAATTTAAAAATATCTAAAATAAGAAGTGATCATGGTGGAGAGTTTGAAAACCAAATATTCGAAGAATATTGTAATAAGAAATGTTTCAAACATGAATTCTCATGTGCCGGACCTCCGAAAAAATGGAGTTGTTGAAAGGAAAAATCGTTCCGTATAAGAAATGGCATGCACCATGCTAAATGAAAATAATTTACCTAAATACTTTTGGGCTGAAACTATAAATACTTCTTGTTACATAATAAATAGGATAATAATTAGAAAATACTTAAATAAAACCCCATATGAATTATTCTATGGTAATACACCAAACATTAAATACTTTAAAGTCTTTGGTTGTAAATGCTACATTTTGAACACGTTAAATAACTTAGATAAGTTCAATTCTAAATGTGATGAAGGAATATTTGTTGGTTACTCTATGACCATCAAAACCTATCGTGTTTATAATAAACTTTAACTATTCAAGAAAACATGCACGTTCAGTTTGATAAAACTAACTCCTTAAATTCCGTAGATAATAACTCTATCTTGCAAAAAAATTTAGATAATTCATCAACAGATAACAATGTTGAAACCAATCCAATGGATCAACAAGAGCAAGTTATTGATACTACTCTTCCAAAAAATTAGTAATTCAATAAAAGACCACCCTAAGGACTTAACTTAATTATAAGAGATAGATAAAAGAGCTGTCACTAGATCATCGACGTTTAACTTATGCATCAATTCAGCCTTTATCTCGATTATAGAACCGAATAATTTTAAAGAAGCTGAAAATGACGAGCATTGAATAGAAGCAGTGCAAAATGAGTTAAACCAATTTGAAAGAAATAAAATATGGAAACTAATTCCAAAACCCGAAGATAGACCAATAATTGGTACTGGGTGGGTTTTTGGAAACAAGTTAGATGAGTACGGGAATATTGTAAGGATTAAAACACGGTTAGTTACTCAGGATTATAATCAAGTAGAAGGAAATGATTATGATGAAACTTACGCTCCCGTCGCTAGACTCGGGACTATTAAGATATTATTAGTCTTTGCTAGTTTTGGGAACTTTAAAATCTTTCAAAAGGACGTTAAAAATGCATTCTTGAACGGTAGTATAGAAGAAGAGGCATACGTAGCACAACCACCAGGCTTTGAAGAACACACTGAATATGTATACAAATTTAAATAAGGCATTGTACAGTCTCAAGCTCCTAGAGTTTGATATGAAAGACTAAGTACATTCCTAAAAAAGATAGGATATGTAAAAGGCATTGTTGACAAAACCTGTTCACCAAAATGTATGGAAAAGATATCATAGTTGTTCAAATTTATGTTGATGACATAAATTTTTGTTCTACTAACGAGCAGCTCTGCCAAGAGTTCTCAAAATCTATGCCGAGTGAGTTTGAAATGAATATGATCGGAGAAGTAAACTTCTTTCTCGGACTTCAAATCAAATAAAATTAAGAAGGGCTATTCATCTATCAAGCCAAGTACACTAGGGAACTTATCAAAAAGTTTGGCTTGAAGGATGCGAAACTCCAATGACAACAACAATTAAGTTTACTGAGGATGAATCTGAAAAGGCGTTAGATATACAACTCCACCGAGGTGATTGATAGTTTATTGTATTTAACTGCAAGTAGACTTGATATCATGTATAACGTGTGTTTATGTGCTATATTCCAAGCAAATCCTAGAGAATCTCACTTAATAGCCAATAAAAGAATATTTAGATATCTTAAGGGCACTATCAATCTAGGATTATGGTACCCCAAGAATAATATGTTCCACTTAATAAGTTATTCAGATGCTGACAATACTGGAAGTCAAACAGATAGAAAGAGTACTAGTGGCACATGTCATTTCTTAGGAAACTACCATGTCTCTTGGAATTCTAAGAAACAAGCATCGGTAGCATTGTCTATTGCTGAAGCAGAATATATTGCATATTGCCGCTGGTACATGCAGTGCCCAGAGTTTTTGGATAAAATATACTTTAGAAGACTATAAGAAAATAGTCTCTAAAATTCCAATACTATGTGACAATACTAACACCGTCTAAATGACTAAAAAACACTGACCACCATTCTAGAACCAAACATATAGATGTTAAATATCATTTCCTACAAAATCACTATCATAAAAGGCGATGTCATTCTTGAATATATACCGATTAAATCTCAGTTGGTTGATATATTCACAAAACCTTTAGATAAAACTCGTTTTACACAAATAAGGGGTGGACTCAACATGCTAGAACTAGATACTTAACCCATATAAACCGTTTTTAACCAAAATCTTATAAAATAAAACACCCTAAATTCCATAGGTTTATAGACGTCCCTACCCTATTGTGGACGTCTCTATAGACGTCCATGCAGATGTCTAGTCACGTCTGATCATAAAAACTGCACAACAGTTTTATGAACTACCGTATCGGTTTTTGAAATTGTTGGAGCCATAATCTTTACATGACATCCAAGTATTTTTCCTTCACTTGATGATTCTTTTCTCTCTTGAGAGACTTAGCCATTTCTATGGTTGCTCATGCCATTGTTTTCCTCACCTCCTTCTTCTTCTTGAGTTGCTCTTTTGAGCATTAGTGATGAGAGAAAAATTATAGTGAAATAATCCTACACCTCCACTCTCCAATGCTGGCAACCTTGGAGCGTCGGTTGCCTTGCTAGGCAAGGCTGAAGCTTGCACCGTTTCCCTCGGGTGGATCATCGTAGATAGAGGAAGACCGGCAACCAAATTCGATCCGCGACCACTAGGAGTTTGGAATGATGGTTGAAGACCCGAAGGACATGGTTCATTCGGTATAACCATTCCTAACTCTTTATATTGCTTGCTAGTTTAGGGTAGATCCGGATATCGGGTTGTGGTAGCGCCAGTTAAGAAAATTTTTGTTCCGCATTTGGTCACAGTTTGATGGCCGGGACGCTGCCGTAACCCAACATGGTATCAGAGCCAACCCTTTAACCCTATTGCTAGCAGTTTAGACAATGTTAACGTATCAAAATCGAAACAACTCCGAAACCATACCCGATATATTCCAGTCTCTGTCGATTTTTCAATCTTCAAAAAAAAATTTAAACAATTGCAGAAGGCTATTTGTGAGACATAGATAACCCTACAAAAACGAGCACCATTCACCGGATTTGACCCGGTGAGATTGCTTAAAAAACGGTTGTGACCGGTTATTTAAGTGAGTTTAGACTTGAATTTTGTAGGGTTGTCTAGTCTCTGGAATATTGGTGTAGTGGTATTGTTTGTTTTGCCCATTTTGGATATAGTGTTATCTTTTGTTTAGGGACAATTCGGGATGTTTCGAAGTCGTTATTTTAGCACTGTTTAAATGTTTACAGTACATGCATTACTATCTGCGACCGTGAATGTCATTAGAGCGGTACAACTCGTCTAATTGCTATATGTTCTTTTAGACGAGTTTGCAAACGTGACATTCACGTTGATGTTCTGTGTTGTGCTGTGTTGTGGCTGGATCGTCGTGGTGGATAGCTTGGGTGCAATGTTAGTACAGTTTAGATTCATTTGTACATTTGATATTGCGGGACGAGCGTCTGACATGTGAACTGCCGTCACTACCAGTTTGTATATTATTTGTTTGGGGCACGACCGGGTTGAGGTCGTTGTCACCCTTATACATATTATTTTCTTTTCTATACTAGGATTCCCCGCGGTGGAGTGCACGAATAGCCGGGTTCTAGAGGGCAACGGATCCGCATCTCATTGCGTTGAGACATAGAGAATCTTACTCTAGAATTGGCGGGCTATTCGCCGCACTCGTAAGGGTATAGATTGACCCACGGAGGGGTGCTCAAGTTACCGGATTCCTTGAAGTGCTGGGTGACCCATTCACGTTGTTGATTGGGGTTGCCTCGCTTCTGAAATTGACGGGTAATTTGCCGCACTCGTAGGGGTCTAGGTTTTCATTGCACGGGCTGTCCACACGATAGGGAACGTCGGGTCTCATTTGCAGCTCAAGTGAAAGCCGAGACTCCAGGATTATCCACAACTCTGTGTTGTTGGCTGACATTCTGTGATGTTGCTTTATATCATGCCTGGGACGATTGTTATATAGATATTGTAAATGTTTTGCACCCGCGCTAGTCCAGCCCCCGCTCTGTTGTTAGTTAAGTAACCTAACGGATAATGACGGGGCCCAGTGGCGAATGCGGATGGCATATACGTACATCATATCTTCGTTCTTTTCTGGTATGATTAATTGATGGAACTTCGTTGATTCTGATCAATGCAAGGAAAGCTAACCTACATATATGATGTTGGAACCAAGTTTTTAAAAACAGACATTGCAGACGTTTTCTTTTGCTTTGCACAGTGATATTTGGTTATGAATATCCTGCACCTCATTCGACGAGGCAAGGGTCGAGACCCTTCATCGGGAGTGACCCCTTGGGCAGAAGTTTGCGTCAACGTAATAACTTTATGTAGTCGATTCTTTTGCTTTGCATCGTGGTATTCAGTTTGGAATATCCTGCACCTCATTCGATGAAGAAAGAACCGATATCCCTTAACCGGGAGTGACCTTTTTTGCAAAAGTTTGCGCCACTATATATTTGTAAAACCACTCGGTTCCTTCAAACGATATCAAGTTCATTACGTTAAAGGTTTTTCGCCAAAAACCAGCTGTAGCCCTCCGTCATTTCAGATTAGTATTGCTTAGTATTCGTGTTATGTATGTCGTGCATTGCCGAGGCGTAGTGTTCGGTAGCTCTGTAATGCTTTTGTCGTATGGATATATGGATTAGTTAGGACAGTCGTACGGTTATGTTGGCATTGTCAAGAACTCGTACGGGTGGGTTTAACGCAATCAAGATAATGACGGGTTGTACTTGACTCGGACTCTTTGATATGTTAGCATTGTCAAGGTCACTTAGGTCCTAGGGGTAAAAACAGACATCGGGAGTTTCAAACATACATGAAACTTGCCAGGCATGCGCATATCTTCTGGAGTGTGGTGACTTGAGTGGATTCCATCAAGTTATCATATGATGATAGTTGGATCCCGATTCCCACTGATGAGTAGGATTACTCCTCGGGTGATTTTTAGATGATCCCGACTAATTCTCCTTTTAGGTTTGGAGGAGAATTCGAGAAAACAGTGGGAGACATCCTGATTAGATAAAGTGATTAACCATTCTGATCTAGGTTAGAGTGCACGCTGAATATTTCTTTTCTCTCTCTCTTTGGCAGCGACCATGGCCCGACCCTAAACTAAAACTCATGAACCAAGTTAACCGAAACTTCTTAAAACACTTTGGCTTTTGGATTGTCACTTAGTCGCATAAATCATTGCCGCTCCTTATATCACCTTTGTGTTTCTGCAGAACACCCCGTATCACTACGAAGATCCACATCTATTGGATAAATCATCATATAATTATATACGAACTCGAAGGAACTTATTCCAGATTCGAGAATGGATTCTTGTTCGGGAGAAATTTAATAGGATTATTCGGTTGTCTTTTCCCTTTACCTTCTCTCAAGTTGTGAGGGCTCATAGGATTTGGAGAGAGTACACCTATTGTGCTTATTGGATAGTCTTCTTCCAAACCATATGCAGGTGCCGAAAGGTGGGGAAGGAAGAAAACCAATTAGCTTAAGTGTGGTGTACATAAGTTAATAAGTAAAGACATATAAAGGGATTAGAATAAGAACAAAGGAAATTGCGACTGCTATCATTCATGATAAAAACACGTATACCCCTGCCACTCCCATATCCACTTTGGTTTTCTTCAGAACACTTCGTATCACTACGAACGTCCATAATGCTTGGATACGCCATCGTATAGTTACATACGAACTCGAAAGAACTTGTTCCAGATTCGAGAATTGTTTCCAATTCAGGAGAAATAGAATAGGATTATGCAGTTGTCTTTTCCCTTTATCTTCTCTCAGGTTGCGAGGGCTCCTGGGATTAGGAGAGTACACCTATTACGCTTATTGAATAGTCTTCTTCCAAACCTTAGACCGGTGCCAAAGGGTAGGGAAGGAAGAAAACCAATTAGCCTAAAGGTGGTGTACAGAAGGTAATAAGTAAAGACATAATAAGGGATTGGAGTGAAGGCATGATACTATACGGTAACGGTCATGAATCAGGATAGTGAAAGAGACGTTACTAGGAATACCAGATTACCCCTTCGAAACATTTTCATGTTTCAATTTCACTGTGCGTTGTTAATTGAAAACTAATTTCCCAATTAGATTATAACTCCAGAGTATGTATTTACCAGACTTGATTCTCATACGGTATTACGGATGATGACTGGGAGTAAGATATTGGGAATTAGGTGATTATATTCTCATTATATCGGAATTCTCTGTAATTGGTGATATTTGAGGAAATCACCTAGGTTTTTGTCGGACGGCAAATATTTGGTTTTGAATATCCGTTGTTATGCACCAATTTCAAACTGATATATCTGTACGTTTATTTTTTAAAGTGAGATAACTTTTTGAAATTATGTCTATGACATTTACCTGTATTAGTTGATGATTGGGTAAGAAGCATTCAACAACGGTGTAATTCTTCTTAACCATAGTACAGTTTTCAACCTACGACGCATAGGGTTTGAGTTATTAAACTTAGGAGACTTATACAAAGTATTGTATGTTGTCCTGTGTCCATTAGGACAAAAGGGTTCGTGCACATACTATATTCCGTTTACTTGTGAGTTCTCCAATTTTAGACAAGTATTCGTTGAAATACAAGGTCCAAATTTTGAGAAGTTATAAGTATATGAATAAAGTAGAGAATTATATATTGCAAGTATCAGGATTCTTCAAGATGATCGAAAATGTAGATACTTGTGTTTGGTATTCCGTTGATAGTAATGGTTTTGAGAACTTGCTTCTCTTTCAGGTTACTCATATATGGATGCACTCCTAGACGAGTAATGTTGCTTGGCCTCATTCCACTTAGTTGACATGCACCGGAGACAGCTGCATGATTTGAATCTGGTTCCAATTAAATTAATGCCTCTGTTTCTATATTGTATATAGAATGGTTCATATCTTAACGATGTTAAGGTATATGGAGTTTGTCCGGCTTATGCTTAAAACCAGACTCTCGATAAACTCAAGACACGTTTCAGTAATGGCAGTTTGTAGGTTATCCCGGGCTTTGACGAGGGTTAATTTTCTACCATCAGGAAGATCAATATTTATATTGTTCTTGACTCGCCACCAGTTTTAGTAAAATTGATTCTTTTCAGAAAACATTAGTGGGAGTATGATAGAACTGTAAGAGATTCCAGAACCACAAACGATTACTGAAAATTTAATAGAACCTGAAGATTCAATTGGTTTCGACATTCCATTAGCCACTCCGCAGATTTGGTGGGTAACCTCAGGCACCCGAGAGGCACTCCGGTCTTCTCAGAGACGGTGACAGGGAGATGTTGTTTACCCAGACTTGTCATTGCTGCTGCTCTAGACTATAAGACCCGGCAGGAGGTGAGTATAATGTCGTTCTAAACTAGCTTTAGAAGTGCACGTGTATATGACTCTGCCATAAGGTTGTAATCAGTGGAAGCAGCGGAAGCATAGTGGGCAAGTAGTTTATGTCTATTTATAGACTAAAACAGGTATAGCGGAAATTGATCATCTAGTTTTGATGTGACAGTTATAGAGTTTGACTTCATCAGAACAGATGGATCTAGATTTGAGAAGATAGTGGACAGAGATGTCCTGGTATTTGGATAACATGCTCTTGATAGGAAGTAATATTCCTATACTACGATCGGTTATACTGTGGTTGTCACAAGGTGTTTCTCCACATAGGATCTGGATAAAATATAAGGAAATCTGGTCTCTAGATCTATGGTTTTAGATCTAGATTTGGGAAGTGTCCCAATTCGGGTACTTTGACACTATTCTAAAGTGTTTTAGAATGAACGACTCCTGGCGAGGTGTACCCGCAGGTAATGGTGTCACCCTCTCTAAAGAGATGTCTTCTAGACTGATGAAGAGAGGGATTTGCATGATTGGCATATCACTTGGTTAGGCAATTAAGTCAGTCATGAAATGTCAAGTACCACACCAGATATTGCTTTTGCACAGGCTGCAATAAGCATATATATTAATTCAATCCTGGAGAAATATTAGGAAGCAGTTATGAACATAAGTGGATGTTCTTGGTATATGGTAACGACAGCTTCCTTCGGGAGGCGGTTATCATTTCAGGCTTCCAAAGTGACCTGGATGACAGAGTGACTGTCAGACTTATAGTTTTCCCTCTTCTGAGGGGCAGCATGTTGGACGGGTGTCTAAGGGGATACTGAGGCAGGCATGGCGCAGGATACTGATTAAATTCAGTGGATGATACAGTCTAAGAATTTTGTTGGATTTGGAGTTCATTTGTGAACTGGGTCCCATAAGATATCCAAACAAATTCTAAGACAGGTATTGCTCATTTCGAGAGATGGTCTTTCTCCACGAAGTTGAGATATAGCGAAATAAAAATAGAAACACTGGGGCAGATCCACTCACTGAGGCTATTTTTCGAACGCAATAGTTTCGCAAACGGGCTTTGCGAGACTGATTAATAGAGAAGTTAGATGTTCGGTATCACACGGGCTGTGAGTATGCGACACCGCAATAATTAGCCTTAAGTGCAAGTGGGAGATTGTTGGCTATAGTGCCCTCAAAGCAATTATCATAGTCGCAGACGGGTGATAATGATGATTGAGGGAGGACCTATACCGGTAGAACAGTCTTACTCGAGATTATAATATGCTATCTGATTTGTCTTTATCATCATGTACATACTTCAGGTGGTATTACAGATCACTATTACATGTTGATAGAGCCCATGGGATTCTTTCTTGACTACCGGCATTATGATGGTGATCATATACATAGGAGCTGGGTGGTCTATAAGCACATCCTTAAATGTCCCTAATCGTGGGAGTATCGAGACTGGGCATCAGTACTCCATAGTATACTGGTGTATATACTGATCGAGACCGCGACGAGGGGCGGTGGCCGGTTTCACAAGACATTGGTGTCAATTTGTTCACCTAAGATAGTATACAGGTGCTCATTGGGTTATGAGTACACCAGAAGGACTCGCCGGGAACATGCTAGTTGATATTATACCTATTGTCAGATAGCAGTTCCCAGATGACATGTGTACAGGTTAGTCTGTCGACCTGAGATCGTCATTTGTCTCGTGTGAGTTCCCACTGTGCTTTGATTATTGTCCTAACACGGCTCAAAGGAGTCGTGCAAACAGGTTTTAGTTGGGTACAGTTCCAAGCCACATGGAGGCAGTGAGCGGATTGTCGGGATTCGTCTCTTCCGGTATTGGGGGTTGATGTCGCGCAGTGCACGGGTGGCCATCATCAGAAATCCTTGGCCAAGATAGTCGAGAATTACAGGTGTCCGATTAAATATGTGTACAGGCTACACAGATTTTAATCGAACAGTTGATAATACTAGCGGCTTAGGACTAAGCCGGATTATTAAATCAGGTTTTGATTTAATAATTTATATATGTATTTATATATATGTATTCTAATATTATTGTTCACTATTCATTCTCTCCTGGCTATTCGTATTTTTGTACGAATACACGTATATATATTTCGATACGTGTACCGGGTTGCATTCCGTATTTATACGGAATAGCTTCTAGAAGATAGCCACCTCATTATTTGATTTTCATTTTAGAAAATCAATTTGGGAAATGAGGTGGAAGGTGAGTTGGCATGAGCATGGGCTTGGCATGTAGAGATGCATGGCACACATTTGTTTATTGTGAAAAATGGAGAAGATATTTTTCATTGCGTGGTTGTAAATTGTTGAAGCCATAATCTTTACAGGTCATCCAAGTATTTTTCTTTCACTTGATGATTCCCTTCTCTCTTGATAGACTTGGCCATTTCTATGGTTGCTCGTGCCATTGTTTTCCTCACCTCTTTCTTGAGTTGCTCTTTTGAGCATCAGTGATGAGAGAAAAATTATAGTGAGATAATCCTACACCTCCACTCTCCATTGCTAGTAACCTTGGAGCGTCGGTTGCCTTGATAGGCAAGGCTGAAGCTTGCATCGTTTCCCTCGGATAGATCATCGTAGATGGAGGAAGACCGGCAACTAAATTCGATCCGCGACCACTAGGAGCTTGGGATGATGATTGAAGACCCGAAGGACTTGGTTCATTCGGTATAACCATTCCTTACTCTTTATATTGCTTCCTAGTTTAGGGTTTAGGGTAGATCCGGACATCGGGTTGTGGTAGCGCCAGTTAAGAAAATTTTTATTCCGCATTTGGTCACGGTTTGATGGCCGGGACGCTGCCGTAACCCAACAGTTCATCCACTGAGGATCTTTCAGAAGACCTATCGAAAGAGCCTTTCGAAGAGCACCCATTCATGCACCTCAGGTGGAAAAAATTCCTACTGAAAATTCCCCGGCTACCGATCCATTTCATCAAGGACCACCCCCAAACAGTCCTAATAATAATAGGTAACTTTGACCCAATTGGACATGGAACTGGTGCTGATGATCCTTTCTACGTTCATCCACCGTCTAATCCACGTTTCATGTTTATCGCTTGGTATGAAGTCAATGATGTTCATACTCAGATATTCAACCGGGTCAAAAGGGTTTTCGTCAAGGAATGGGAAACGAAGACGACGAAGTACTAGAAGCATCTCACTAGCCTTTAGGTTTAGAAGTCTGCCGTATTTTTATTTTAGTATGATTGTATGTTTTAATTATTTTGTTTATAGTTTTATTTTAATATATTTATGTGTTTTAATTATTGTGTTTGTAGTGTTACTTTAATGTATTATTGTTTTTATAAATAAAAAGTATTTTTTAACTAGTATTTATCTACTATTCACTTGCTACTTAATTTTTTATTATTCTCTCTCTGTGCCAACACTTTTTGATATTTACAAAAAGCGGGAGAATATGCATATATTCAGAAGAGCATTTGAATAAATTTATAAATCTCTATGAAATTACGTATATCTTAAATATTATTAATTAAGTTTTTGAATAAATTCATAATTATATATCTCTTTGAAAAATTATGCATATATTAAATTTTATTAATTAGGTTTTGTAAAATATCAAAAAGGGGAAGATTGTTGACTTATAAATCTCATTCTCTTTAAGTTTTGATTATTTTACAAAACCGTATTTCAAACATATCATATGTTACTAACCATGTCGGCTAAGTTAAAGTGCTACACAACTGAAATTATTCAAGTATAAGAACAATCGACACAACTGACATCTCAAAAGTAACATCAGTAACATCGAAAGACTCGGAAGACCTCAATGTCAATTCAAACGAAATAACGGAGAAGTCGACCAACGGACATATTAAAGATTTTTCAAATTTTTTTCGAGTTTAGAGTCGAGTCGATCTCAAACGGTTAGAATCTATTTTCTGATCCTATATTTCTAATTAGAATTTTTAAAACCAAACCAAAACCCCTTTCTCAAATTTTTTCTAACTTTAAAAGATTGTGTCTGATATATCAGACATAGGACGTCCCTATAGACGTCCCTTGAGACGTCCACAGCAGTTATAAATTTTTCAAAATTCTATTTTCGGTTTGAAATTCAAACCGTAACGGCTATTAACTGACAAAACGGTCTTAAACTTTAGGCACAGTTATTTTAACTGCCTCAACTGCCTTTCATTGTTTTTCTATATAAAAGACTGATTTTCAAAGAGTTTTTAACTTTTGACTTATCGCTTTCACGTTTTTGAATTTTCATTCTTTAATCTTTTCATGAAAACTCTGTCACTCTCTCGTTCTTAAGTTTTTGCTACTCTTTTAGAGAGGAGATCTTTCAGGGCTTTAGAATTTCTTAATCATTAAAAACGTTAAATCTCTAGTTGTCGAAGAAATTTTGTTTAAACATTTTGTTATCCTTTTTAAAAACTTCTTCAATCGTTCGTAAATTTTTAATACTCCTTTTGATAGAAGAGATCTTTTAGGGCCCTAAAAGTTTCTAGTCATTAGAAAAAAAAGATCTTTAGTTTTCAAAGAAGTTCTGTTTTAAGTTTTTCTTAATTTTTTTGAAAAACTTCTTTGATTAGTTCTTAATCTCCAAAACACAATCCATTATCTTTTTGGTTTGAAACTTGATTTATCCTTTGAGATCATTAGGATTGTAAAGTTGGTTTTGTAAAGATTTGTTAAAATCTTATTTATACGACCTAGTGAAGAAAGGTCTAAGAACTTCACATTGTAAAGGGTTTCGGACTTGAGCCTTGAGAAAAAGTCTAGATGTTCACCATCTGTAAGTGTAAAAGGTTTCGAACTTGAGCCACTGAGAAAAGTCTAGGTGTTCACCATCTATAAGTGTAAAGGTTCTAAGATCTGAACATGATAAAAGATCTGAGTTTCTCCATCCGTAAGAAGCCATTGGATAGTAAAATTAAATCCTGAGCAGGAGCACTCAGATGGGGATTAGACACAGAGTTGGTGAATATCGTTAACAATCCTGTGTCATTTTATTTTTGTGCATTCTGTGACTTAAATTGTTTTCTTTTATACTGATTTTATTCCGCTGTAAAATTTATTAATTCCGCACAATTGCATTAAGTTTGTCATAAAGCCTTATACACCCTCCTCTAAGGCTGTTTTCAATTAGATCGAAAGAATTTTACATTAAAATAAAACAATGCAGAGGAATCAAAGTCTATTTGGCCAGCATGATTGTATCAACAATATTTTGAGCGATAACAAATGGAGAGTCTATGCAATGATATGACATCCAGTTCAGTGGCTTATTAAAATTTATTCTGGATCCATAAAGAAATTAAACGGAAATGATGAAAATTTGATGAAAACGCCTAGTTCAAAGGCACAAAGAATGTGATCCAACCTTCTATCTATCCATATCTATACTATATACTAAGTAGAGGTTGGCACATGGTGAAAAAAGAACTTTTCAAGTAATTCCTACTACGTCCATGTAACACCCTAAAACTTTGATACGGTATAATAATAGTATCGATTTAAATTTTGCTCAAATAAATCTATTTTTATTAGAGTTTAGTATTTTGCATTGACATTTAAATGTTTGGTTAAGTATAAGGTATTTTAATGATAGTATGTATTATGGTTTTATAAGTTTGTTAGATAGATATGTTATTAGTATCTAAGTTTTGTTTGCTAATCTAATAATATCTTTTAAAATTCATTTAACATATTTTAAATATTAGATATATAACAAATGATTTATATTTTTAATTAAGATAGTTTTAAACAGAAAAGATATGATAGATATGTTTGAAAATCCATTTTAAAACTTTTGAATAAAACAATTTTGGGGGTTATGGAAATTATTTTCATATATATATATATATATATATATATATATATATATATATATACTCTCTCTCCAAATATATTTTATCTCCCCAAACAAACCTATTCATGTTTTAACCATATATATTTAAACTAATCTATTTAAACCTTATTTAATTGCATATAAGATATTTTGGCTAACGTTATTTTTATAACCATAGATATATGGTAGTTTATTTTTGTTATGATAAAATAATTGAGATCCCTTTTAAATCTTTTAAACACCTATTTGACCCTACATATATATTTTACTAAACCTATATACACACACATACAAGTATATTATCAATCTGTCCTAAGATTATATTTCCTCTCTCCAATCATCTATTCTCACCTTAAACAAACTATATATATAAACAATCCTATATATATTATTTCTCTCATCACCATATCTTTCTCCAATTTATGTCTCCCCCTCTGTAATATTCTTCTCTCCAATCTATTATCTCTCTCTACATTTATTTTCCACTAAGAGTGATCCCTCTCTCTCCAATCTATTTCTCTCCTATATATACACACACACAAACTAACCTAACACAATCTCTCTCTCATCATATATTATCTCCTATATTTAAATCCTAATTTTATTCTCTCAATCACTCGGGTTCTCTCTTCCCCCTATAAATATAATATATAACATATCTCTTTCTCTCCCAACAAAATATTATCTTCTTCTTAAAGTAACCAAACCCATCTCCCTTCACCCACGTCTTCGTCGCCGTCGCCTACACCACGCGGCACCGCACCGACCACCATCTCCATCAACCTCCCTCGACCACTAGAGCACCCTCACCTCGCCTCCTTCGAACCGCCGGCACCCTCTTCTCCTTTCCCTCCTTCAACCATCGCCGAACCCATCGCTGCAGCCATCACCTTCGCCTCAACCGCAATACCGCCAGCGCTCCCCAAAGCACCGCCGACGCTCCCCAAAGCACTCACCATCGACCCCCTTTCCATCGCCATCACCCTTCAAGCCCTCCATCTTCATCGCCGGCGCCAACTCGATCCCCGATCACCCCTGTCACCGCCTCTACCTCATCTGAGACGCAACCTCCGACCACCTCATCCTCACCGTCGCGGAAACCCCGACGCCTCCTCTAAACTTAGCACACCAGAACACCCTAACCTCGAACCATCGCAACAGAGCACCTCCTCACAGCCGAGACCCTTTTCCTCCCCGTCGTCGACTCCTTCCTTTCCCTTAAGAAAAGATCACCGTAGCCGGCGCCTCAACTTCAACCCGCACCCAACATCCGTCGTCTTCTTCTTGTTCCTCGACATCGTCTCCTTCTTTTTCCTGGCCGTCAGTATCCCTGGATCTTTTCTTTTTCGGAACAATGAAAGATAATCATGAAAATAATAAAACCCTAATTAGACTATAATTTGGTGTACAAGAAACTTTAACCGATGGCTATATTACTCTAGGCGGAGCACAACCCAGATTCTAAATCGAATAATAGCCGAGATCGTGCCTCGCATCTTCGTGTATCGTCTTCTCTAAGGCAAGTACTCTTGCTCTTTATTTTGGTTGATGCAACATCGGCGATTGCTTAGATATGAGTGAACAAACAATTTTTTGCGCCAACATACTTAACACCACTTATAATATGTGCAGTATGAAAATAACTATACTTTTAATACTAAATTCAAATAATCATTCTGATTCTATTCTTATGTGTACTACTTTTATATACTCTGCAGTTAATCAATACACATTGAGCAATTAAATGTGTGCCTGACATTAAACTAAATCATTAAGCTTTCATGTAATTTATCAAGTATCACCATATCCTGAATACAACATCTGCGATAACAATTTTATGACCAAGATACTAATTACAACATAACTTGGTTTATGTATCATGTTATTTTATTTCATTGTAATAATATTACAAGTTATCTATTGTTATTTAAACGAACAGTAGTAAATTGCATATTCATAATGGACGAGTTTGAATACATTGATTAACCTATAATGTTTGAATGAAACTGTGGTAGTATGCGATTTCATTAATATGCCCTATTATTCTATATACATGATGAGAATCCGAAAGCACCCATTAATCAAATTACTGCTTTAAACCATGTTTTAGTTTATTTTCATTTCAATAATAAATCCGGATATTAAAATGGAGATGCTTGCACATTCATATATATTCTTGTATACATTATTGACGCTATCATACTATAGCGACTGTACTTGACATGCTACTTGAGACTATTGACATCACTTGCTTGGCATGACCTGTCTGTTCATGATTACTGTTTTCTTACTTTAAAACAAGATCACAAATTAAAATGCTGAATTACATGCCATGACACAATCTTTCCTGTTTACAAATTTCCATTCCGTACCATTAACACGATATTACATGTTTCAGTCCAATCAGCATTCTAAATTTGTGATCTAGTTATAGATACGTAGGGTATTGGGATAGTTTGAGTGTGCGTTCGTTCAACGGGATCTCAAAAGTCTCATTGCCGGCAACTCGTACCGGGCTATATCGGTCACTTGTTCATACAACTCGTACAAGGCTATATCGGACATTGGAGCTCGTACTGGGCTGTATCGGTCACTTGTTTATTAGCTGGTACCGGGCTTTAAACGGTCATATGTTACTATTGCAGATACCGGGCTTTATATGATCACTTGTTCATTCCACAGTTGGGCCCGTGCTTCCTTACCCCTAAGGCCCTACCTTTAGATTAGGAATACTCCTGCAGAGGTTGACGTACACGCTCGAATTCATGATGGAATTGATTACCTTTTTGTGGCCAAATAGGATATGACTTGACCGACTTGACCGACTTGACCTGTTTCTATGTTTGTTTCATATCATTATGATATCCATATTTACATGTGCACGCGGGTTTCACCACACTCGTATATTCTTGCAATCACACGCATACACACTATTACGTTTGAGTACTTGTTGGGATATTCTGATATCCTTAGGACTTACCACCTCAGGTTTAGAAGGACCCATCAGCAGCACACGATCAGGACGATTTCAGGGGCTAGCTACGGAGCATTAGTTTAATATAGGGTTTTTCCTTTCGCTTTATTTCAGTTGCTATTAGAATGTACGTTCTCACGGGACGTTAAGGTTTATGTATCCCTTTTTAGATTTGGATTTGGATTTTTGAATCTACTCTATGGATCATTATTTGAATCTTTTATCATTATGAACCTTATGTATATTTCCTTGTTATCTTTATGCAGCATGATTAGCGATATATCTTTGGTATCTTGGAGTATATATTGGATATCATTGTTACAAGTTTAGTTAGACAGCCTTAATATGACTATGGAAGGATCTTTCATTACCGTAGGTAGCATGGTTGGCCTTTGTTGTTCTTCGTATTTCATATTTTGGGAAGCGGGACGTGACAGTCCAACTTTGATTTGTCGTCATAACTAATTCCAACCACACGAACTTTAGGTGGGGCCTATACCTCAATATATTAATCCATTTGTATCTTATTAGAGCTCTCTCCAAAATTATATAAGCCCACATCTATACCATACAAAAACTGAGGTAGGAATTTGGTTAAAAGTGATCTTTTGAAATATTTCCCTATATGTCCTACCAAATGTTGCAGCTGAAATACAAATCCCCATATTAACTCTAAAGGGTAAATGTGTCCAATTATAGATAATGATTTGCACGTGGAGTTCCTGGATATGGACTCAATTTTCTATCTTTTGGAAGCGCTTGGGCCCAAAGTTTTTCACCAATCAAATTGAATTTTCATAGGAAAATTATACAAAGATCCATTCTTTTTGAATAGATCATAGCATCTATCTCTCTTTATAATATACTAATTTGGTATACAAAGTGGAAATTTTAATAATTCCACTTTAGCTCACTTTTAACTCAACATCTTTATTATAAAATTTGGATTATATAGGTAAATTTGAGATTTTTATGAAGTTGTGAGGGCAAGAATGAAAAATCATAAAAATTGCAAAAAATTGATATTTCCACTTTTGTCCCCTCACTTAACATCTTTAGCATAAAATTTGGATTTTATAGACAATTTTGAGTTTTTGATGAAATTATGAGGGCGATAATGGAAACTAATTAAAATGGCAAATTTTCAATTTAATTACACTTTGGTCATCACTCCAGAATTATAGTATTGCCATCAACTCAAAATATCACTTAGATTTTCACTAAAATACCATGAATTCTCAATATTTTAATAGATAAATGTCATGGATTTCTTTTACAAATAAATACCATGAACTTTGAATGGATACCATAGAATTTTTTCAAATAGATACCGTGGTCATTTTAATTTCAAATCGATGCCATGAATTTCCGATATTTTTCACATAAATACTATGGGCTTTGATTATTACAAATATATAGAAAAAAACTTTTAACGTTTTTCAGATAAGTATCATGGATCACAATCTTTTAATATTTTGATAGATACCACGGACTTCCTTTACTATAAATAAATATCATGAAATTTGTTTATTATAGAAAAAACGATGAATTTTAGATAATGCTAAGAAATTTGTTTTCTTTTAGCTAATAACTCAAAATATCAAGTTGATTTCCACAAAAATACCATGAATTCTTATTGTTTTAAGATAAATATCATGAGACTTTTTATTACAAATATATATTATGGACTTTTTTCAAAAAATACTATGAACTTCCTAAATTTTTTTAAATAGATACCATGGACTTTTTTTTCCAAATAAGTACCATGAAATTCCGCTATTTTTTTACATAAATACAATGAGATTTTCCTGATAAAAAATAGGGAGAACTTTTACTGTTTTTTCATATAAGTATCTTTAGATTTTTTTACAAAATTAAAATACCACAAACTTTCAATCTTTTCAAATAAATACTATAGGCCTTCCTTATTAGAAATAAATATCACAAACTTTGTTTATTACAGAAAATAAGACGAGTTTCAAATAAATGCCATGAATTTAATTTTTTTTGGTAACTAAATACAATGCTTTAACCAATTTTCAGATAAATATCATGGCCTTTGTTTTTAGTTACTAAACACCATGGACTTTATTTCTTACTAATAAAATATATCATAGACTTCTACGTCAATAATTTAGAAGCATATATAAATAATCGCTTTACATAATCAACTTTACATTGTATAAAAAATTTATTGATATTCGTAGATTCTGCACATCACGTGTGGTCCAACCTAGTATATATTTATATTACTACTATAAAGTTGGGTCATGAAGAGAATCTTTTGCAACTCAACGCATCTTTTTGGTCAAAACACTATTTTTCTACTTTCCTCTTTTGCCCTTAGCTTTCTTCATATTCATTTAATCTATCCTTGGATTTTATAATTAATGATAATAGATAGGATTTTATAATTAATGATAATAGATAGGAATTTAGAAAAATAAAAATAATTGTTGTATCTAAATTTAAAAAATAACTAAAATATCATATATCATTTTTCAACATAATGAAAAAAATAATGTTTCAAATTACAATATTGCTTTACATTTACTTATAGAAACTATATTTTCTTTAAAGTTAATACTAAAATTTCACACAAATAACTATCGTTGCTTAAAAGTTTGCTGGCAATGAATTCATGGAAAAAGATTTCTTTTTTGACTAAAATATTGACATAATTTATTATTTGCGTTGGGTCATAACCACAATGCATAACATAAACTTGATGTTTGCATAAATAAATTATAAATCAAAAACACCAAAACATGATATTTATTTACATATCATGATTGTTCAAATATATGGTATTTATGTTTAAGAATACCAAAACCTTCCAGTATTTAAGTGAAATTTAGCCTTTATGTAATCATGAAATATTAAACTAAGATCTAAATTGTCATAAGATGTTTCTTATAAAAAAAGAAATCAAATACTATCTTAATATTCAAATAAAGGGGCAGACAATTTAGAAAATTAAAAATTACATTCAACATTAGATTTCTTATCATGCATAATAATATGAAGTATATAATTTTTTTTAAATTACATTCAATGCTTATTTTCGCATCAAAACTATTAATGTCTTATGTGGTTATAATTCATAGAAAACTAAAGACAAATGCTAATTCTATTTATTTTCCTAAGAACTATAATGTTTATGAAGAAATATCACAATCCATGAAAATTCCGATTAATGAGGATTATTTTGAGCTAGAAGAAGATGGTTATATGTTTTCTTTTATCATGTGTTGCCTACATGCTAAATGGTAACAACTGTGCGTATTGTATGAATTCATCTATAAATATAACGGATCATCTTTGATCCCACGCGTTACACGTGGGGTCCAAGTCAGGTATAAAAAGAAAATTACAGTAAGATGGGTACTGATTAATCCTCCTAAAACTTCTGGTAATAAAGACAAGATACTCTGGTGCTTCACAAATAATTATTGAAACATCACTTACCGGGGTTCCCTTCACCACTGTTGAAATATGACCAGGTACAATTCCTTCAATATTTTCTGCTGGTGCAAGCCGCGAAAGCCCAAAATCAGCAACTTTGGCAACAAATTTGGAGTCCAACAATATGTTGCTGGCTTTGATATCGCGATGAAATATAGGAGGATCTGCTTCACTATGTAGATATAGGACTCCCCTAGCAGTTTCCAATGCAATTCGTAGCCTCTTAGATACATTGAGAGGCTCTTTTGATTTAGCTGATACAAAGTAATAAATATCAATTAGAGTCCACTGTTATCATATGAGACATCAAATTCATTGATCATCATAGGCACGAGAATCACGGCTAGTGACGAATATGGCATTGCTTCCCATAATCACTAGAAAATGATTATTAAATAAAGCAGGATAAGGCCTAGTGACGAATATGGCATTGCTTCCCATAATCACTAGAAAATGATTATTAAATAAAGCAGGATAAGGCACATAGTGTACTACTTTCCTTTTGTCCCTGAAACCTAAAAAAATATCTCCACAGCAAGAAACGAAGATGGCACGCTTGGTAGACTGAAAAATCTTTATGAGATTTCATATCTATGCATAGATCCCCCCCCCCATTAGACAATGACAAGCTAAACAGATATTTGTTTAAATCATTCTCATATTAGGTAATTGGTTTGTTTTCATTGGAATAAGGGCAACTGACCATAAATATAGCGACACTATTAGTTAGGGATGGGGTACAAAAGTTCTTATATCAAGCAAAATTTAGCCAGTCATTTGCTAGGAAAGCATCATAGAAGTGCGTATAGATTTTATAGTTTCCATGCATCTTAAAACATCAACAAAATTTTAGGAAAGAATCATCATCAGCAAACATCTTCCTTGGATTTCAAATGGAAAACAAGGGTGCAGAAAATAGTTCATACCATCTAAAGCCGTTTCTCATCAAAATGGAGATGGGCTAGAATGCTGTACATAGGCACAATCTCATTATCTTATGAACTATATCATTCCATTTACAGCCAATAATTCTTAATCATTGGTTTTACATAAAGTGGGCACTGCAGAATTACAATGAAGAGGGGATTAACAATGGGGAAAAGATTGTATCTGGTGCATTTATTACTGGTTATGATGGTTGCCTCAATACTAGTGGGTATAACTTAGTACTGATGGTGCTTCGAAGGCAAAACTTAGAACATCAGGAATGGAGAAAACTTTTGTATTAAAAATCCTACACATGTAATGACGTTTGCCCATCAGAATTTGGATGCTACAAATTACATGGCGGAGGCAGAGGCATTATCATATGCACTGAGATATTCTTCGGAGTTGGGTTTTCGAAATTGCAGAGTTGATGTGCTTCTATGTTACTAATGCGTATTCTAAATATAGTCTCTCCCCTGCCCATGGAAAATGGAGGATTTAGTAGCTAACATTTCATCTTATTTTGGAGCTATAGAGAGGCAGGCTTTACATGTCTTCAAAGAAGCTAACATTACCGTAAATTTCTTGGCAAATTATTTTTATAAAATTAATAGGTGCCACTTTAATTTTGCATCTGAAGTCCTACATAGAGAATTAAGAGGCACTTGCAATTTAGATTAGGTGGATTTCCTCCCATTTGACCTTAAATTGATTCTGAGAAATAAATTGAAGGGATTTTGATTATAAAAAAAGAATTCTCAACTAGGTTAATTGTGCCTAAATTAATGTTCAACCTCTTCTCCACGGATGAGTAACCAGTTATCTATGTCAAATAATGTATGTGCTGTCTCACGAGTGGAAGGACGATGCTGTTAACTATTAACTATAAAGCTTTTCTACTTCTTTTTTATAACTATAAGAGATCGTTTTGTGAGTTTCAAAAACTCCCTCACAGGGTTAGATTATGGACGACTAACCAAAATAACCAGGATCAATGCTCTATGGAACAAACAATAGAGAACATTGAGGTGGGCATACAGGAAGGTTTATATTATATGTTACGTCGTTCTTTTCCCCACAGAAACTTTCTTGGAAATTAAATTTCAACAAGCTCAGTATCCAGACAAATCACGGATATAGATGGTACAGATCATCATTCAAGCATGATCATACACTGTGAGTCTGGTTGCACCTGTATATTATAGATAAACATGCTCAGAGAAATATAATGAACAATAGCTTCCAAGGAATGGGCCATCCATGGAGCATCCACAACACCTTATAATCTTCACCCTAAAACTTGTATAGTGAGAGATCCCACATTACAGTGACCTCTCACCAAGAACTCACAACGACATTAATTACAAGATCATAAACTAAAGTAACCTTTCCACCATCAAAATGATTGTATTATTGAGAATGTAATCATGTATGAGCCACTTGATGCATTGCAGAGAGGTATCCAAGTGTATGTATGATATCTCATCGATTGGGGATATGGAGAAAATGATTTTTTTATGAATAGTGTGGATCATCCCTGTGATGACCCACCAGCAATTATAAGCATTCACCTCTGGAAAATTTCGTAATTATCTCTGCCCATCTCTTACCATGCATGTCTATACGGATCAATGGCTCTACATGGAGTATTCATTTTAATGGTGGCTTGAAAAGTTCCCAACCTGATGGTGGATGTCAGGATATAGGCTATGACATGTGCTGAGCATATGTTGGGTCAAATACGGCAGGCTGGGACATTAATCGAGAAATGATATGAACTGTATTTGCATACGTGCTGTGTTGACCAATGCTCACAAAGCCATTGCAGGAAATAATTTGGGGACATTTAAACCAATGACCTAGATATGCATACATAAATACTACCAGCCTTGGAGAAAATTCTTTGAGGCATGAAGAGAAGATTGACATTGTGTAGCGTCCAATTGTAACCCCAAATATGATATATGTGCATGCATATATAAGTAGGTTATCATTGTAATTTAAAAGGGCTTAAAGACACGGCTATCTTCGTCTTCAATTCTCGAAGTAAATATAACCCCACATCGAAAAAGGAGATAACCACTTTTAAAAAGAAGGAAATATAGTAGTGACAGTCGTGCATCTAGGTACAAGTTAAATAGGTGAGTGAACACTTTAAGATTGGAGTTCATATTTCTATGGAACATTATATAAATATCTTAATGTGTGGTAAAATAGGTTGGGGATTAAGAGATAATCCCACATCCCTAATTAGAACCTCACACACAAATTGGTCATATACATTTGTACTCATGCATGTGCATAACACCTGACCAGAATCTAGTAGTAGGAAGTTATGCATGCATGAGCTGAAGTAGGTGGAAATGTATATTTAAATGGAAAACTAACACTTTAGCATCTAGAAAGAAGACTTGATTTCATCAGATTCTGTATTTCTGTGCATGCACGCTGTGCTAGTATGCATGTATAACTTCAACAACTTAGGACTTGCCATCCCTATGTCATGTCAAAACCATGACCTTAGTCTTTGCCGCGTCTACGGTCCAAATAAACAGGATTTCACACAATCATACCCTTTGGGAGAATAAATGTAAAAAAAACGTGTGGACATTTCACAAAATAATAGAGTGGTGTCCATATGAGAGTCAGTGCATCCAGTATGACTAGATCAAACACTCCTCCAGCCGGCAACTCAATATCATCAGCAATATAGGAATTTCATTTAGGGAAAGCCGTCCTAGTGAATGTGATGGAACCCCTTAAAATACCCATGCAATCACATGGAATCACTAAGCAAGCTAAGGTGCAGGAATTGGAACCTACGATGAATCTAGAACCAAAGTTCTCAAATACGATCATTGATCAAGGTAGGATGCATGTGCATTAAATAGCATCTGTGAACTGGCTTTAATGGGAAATAATTAAAATATGATGAACGGCACACGTGACTACAGAAACAAGGAAATTATATTGTAATAAGAGCACAGCTACTCGAAAACACCGAGTAGAGGAGGAACAAGGCAAGAGGAATATTGGACAAAGATTCCCAAAAAGTAGAAAACACAAATAACAATATTGTTGTTATTGAGGACCTTTTGTAAGGAAGCATGAGCTTCAATATATAGAAAGCAATTGTATATATAACAGCGGTCACAACTACAGAAGGTAATTAGCAGTGTCATGAAAGAATATGGAAGTATATGTACCATAGGCTATAGCTTTAAGAAAATTAAATCAAGAGAAATCTTAAATTTAAATGTTATCATGCAAGCATCTCAAAGCACAAATTATGGAAGTTAGGATGGTATAAGAATAAATAACGGCAGAACATAAAAATAATACTTACAAGAAAGGTGATCACGCAAAGTACCATTTTGCATAAATTCATAGACCAACATCTGCAATGCATAAAAAAGAACTGATGAATAAGAACTTGTATCATGCATATTGGGATAAAGAACATGGGTGTACAGAGCATGTAAAATTGTAATGTTTTATTGTCACATGGCATCACTATCTTGCTGGCGGGTCTTCTTTCTTTTAAAAATCATGCAGGTGTTAGCCAATTACTTAACTGCAATGCCGACTAATAAGGAGATATGGATTTCATTGTGAGGCTAGTGCAAAAATTAAATTTATGTTCCCCCTTTCTCTTAATCTCTCCATACATTCATACAAACAACTGATATTTATATACACGCTAAAAATTGCAAACATGTAATTACATATTCATACATATATACACAAATACAATGTACATACAGGCATGCACACACTGATGCATGAATGTATAAAATTAATAGGAATTTAGGAATAGAAGGTATAGCCTGACCATGAATGAAAAAATCTTAACAGATGCCATTACTTATGCTAGAGCAAGAGGTATACCTGTTCATCATCGTCATCACAATATCCGACTAAAGAAACCAGATTTCGATGATGTACCCTTGAAAGCAACTCTATTTCCGTGAAAAACTCTTTAGAACCCTGCAACGAGCCTATTTGGGCACGCTTTATAGCTACAAGTGTTCCATCAGCTAAAATGCCTTTATATACCTTGCCATAGCCTCCATGGCCAACTTCCATGGAGTTGCTGAAATTGTTTGTGGCTCGTTTCATATCCTCAAGTGTAAATCCTTTTAGATCGTCTATTTTAATTGAAATTTTGGACACTGCAGAAGGACAAAAGACTGAAGTTTTAAATAAAATGGAATCAGGATTCTAAATTGTACTTAGATATATGTCAATTTATCCACTAAGTCATAGTCAAGTAGCCACAACTACTCTATCATATCAACATGTACTAGTACAAGTCATTCGATCTATAATCATGTATGTCAGTATACTCAGCCCTATTAACTCAAGAATATAGTTAAATAAGCATGTTTCAACTAATATTTTAAGCACATCAATGCTGCATTTCCCTCCCTAACAACATACAAAGGTTAATGCAAATGAATATTGCTTGTCCTCACAATATACACATAAATCAGCAAAGAAGGTGCATTTACTACATCTACACTCATTCATAAATCATGACCAGGCGCAGGCAGTTAAGAAGGTTTTGACAGTGTTTAATTTATTCGAGGACATGGTCGTAAGAATTGTGAATAGAAGGAAAGTGTGGAAGAAATTGATTCATGTTGCTGGCCTCAAAAGTTTGGGATAAAGTATCCATGCTGTTGTCAATGGGGTATATCAATTGAAAACAGATATGCATCTTGCAACAATAAATAGAGGCATCAACAAGTCAAAAGAAATTTTATATTGGCCCCTGTACATTACATGTCATAACACTTCAAACCGCATACATGTGGAATTTGAACATATAAACTTCATAAATAAATCAAACATTAATTGTTACTTCAAGTCATAAACTAAAATGTTTCCTTTTAGTACTGGTGAAGTTTAATTCCCAGTTTACTTCTAGTTTAAAAAAGTGGTCTAAGCAGCTATTATAACAGGCGGTCACCGCATACATGCTATTCTTTGCTTTTTTTATTTTCCGCAAATGAATATATTTACTTTAAGAAAAGGTAATACCGCCTAGCCGGCGCCTAGGAACATAGGTGGTAACCCCTACTGCGCTACACGGTCTAGTGCTTTTTACAACCTTGTACATATAAATAGCTCGGACATTGGACAATAATCCTGTGTAACATGATGTTAAGACATGTACAAGGTAAATTAGGTATTCTATTTTCTTGTATAATGCTCACTTCACAGGGTGTGTAAGTATGGGATTTGGCATCTATAAGGTCAGTCGTGATTCAACTAGCATGGAAATTTATTATAGGTATGCTATGTAATAAAATGGAACGTTAACTGAATAATATATATAAAGAAAAAGAGAGTCTCTCGTCTCCTCTCTTGAGTTATTTTGTCTCAATACTATGCTTAAATGGTATCAGAGCCAGGCTACGGGACATATGGGTAATGGGCCTAAGCGATTAAAAAGTATAATTATATAGAAACTCCATCTTCTCTCTGACGTTGTTTTGCCTCCATACAATGTTAAAAAAGATGGTGACATGGTGACATGGTGATTCTTAAAGTGAGATGGAAAAATCCGACCATTATCTGTCAATCGAAATGACGATCGGCTCCATACATCTTGTTCTACATGTCAATCAACATATGTGTACAAAAATTTGGATGATTAAGACATTAATGATGCATGGATATCATGGTCGCAAAATGGATGGTTGTTAAAACATAGTAAAAGTTGCATACATTGCATACCCTTGATGCATGGTTATCACGGTCACAAAATAGATGGTTATTAAAGCATCGTAAAAGTTGCATGCATTGCAGACCCTTGATGCATGACTTACAAGTCTCCAAATTGTCTAATTTTTATACACATACATATTTTCACGTGTAGAAGATGAAGCAAAAATTCGATCGTCGATCCAACGGTCAGATTTTTCCATCTCATTTTAAGAACCCCATCTCACCATCTCACCCACTCGCTATATATATATATATAAGTTTTAGTGGTGGTGTTAATGTAGATTGTCGGGGGAAAAGTTCGGCATACAAAAGCAAAATTTTCTAGTAGGATTTAACATCCAACAAATTGTGCTTCCTTCAGGTCACTATAGCAGCAATTCCATTTTTTTTAAATCTAGAACTACAGATTTGTAGAATCCCAAGAAGAACTCCATAAGTAATTCTTGAAGACAGTTGAGTAACTTACTGGATTGTTTATTTGAACGAGCCCGTTTCGAAAGCCTTATCATAATAAGACCAGTAATAACTGCAGATAATAGAAATGCACCGGCAATTGCCCCTAATAAAATGCCTGCCAAGGCACCTTTGCTCAACCTTGATTCTTGAGCCACTGGAAGCGCTGCAACAGTACAATGAATAACAAAAAAGCAACTTTCATCTTTCAACAGGAGATGGTAAAAGGAAAGGAATACATATATTTAGAGAAGGGATCAAATTTAACTAGTGATGAAGGATATGAAGTTGTCACCATCTATAGCATGCAATGTAGCGTTTACTAAGTTTTGAAAACAATGCACTGCCCAAACTAATTTGATAACTCACACCCTAATTCTAAGATAATGGAGTTTAATTATCTACCATCAAGAAAAGAAACCACAAACTATAATCAATAGGACTTTTCCAAGGGTAGAACAAACCAAAAATAATTCAAGTTATCAACTCCTCGTGGGAGGGATTAATTGGTAGGACATCAGAAACGTGACAAAGATGTGACAAGTGCGAGGCATGCAACAACACGATGGGAGAGACCAGAGGATAGGCTATGCATGGGTCCAATAACTTAAATGAAAATATAAATCATTAATTTCCATTTTTGAAAGGAGCACGAGTGCACAACACTATGATTAGTTACTCCATAGAATAATATTTACTTAAAATATTCAATTTTCATTAAAAAAATATATATATATGATGTTACCTCAAGGATGATTTTCTTTATGCCATTAACAATTTTAATATATATCAAGTAGCTAACTCCACATGTATGTAACTTGAAGCAACGTAAAATGAAATAGGTAAAAGTAATCAAACATAAAGGAAGAGCTAAAAAAGGCGCTCTTTAATCTAAGGATGGCATGGAGAATTGATAAGTTCTCAAGATGTCTAATGATGAAAAAAGAAAAAGAAAAAAAAAAGGTTATGGCCCTCAAATATATGTAGTTGAAAGGTCAATGAGAAGTATTCAATATTTCACTATAGTAGACATACTAGAGAATAGACAGCTAAAAATTGTTTCATCTTTTATAATTACATTGTTTAAGATGAATAACACAATCAAGTGAAGTCCATATCAAGACTAGTTGTATCTTCAGAAGCCGCATAAAGGATAGAAATGGAGGCCTCGGTATTATATATATAATTGTAGATGACAATATCTTTTAACCCTCTGTGCATCTTCACATTAAACTAGAGTTGTGACTGAAGTCTGATCCCAGCTCACTAGCAACTGCTTCCGATAGGGAGTTGGTGTTCTTCTAAGCCAGCCCGATATGATGGTTTAATCTTAATTTTACTATGAAAATATCAAAGGAAATATCAGTGGAAAATGAAATTGTAGAGGACAGGGTACTATCAATTGTGGAAAGAAACACAGCACAAAGTTGACATTTGGCAATGAAGAAAATTAACAGTTTGAAGTACTTCAGTAAGCCAAGTTTTGCAAACCCAAACAGGGTCTTAGAGATCCACTATTCTTATACATAGTGACCCTTTCAAGGTTTCTGGATATCCATGCAGATTGTCTAAAAGGCAATAGTTTTAGTACAAAGAACTTGACAATAATAACTCTCTCATACCTGGTACTAACAACAATTTAAAGTTCTGTCCATTCCATTATAATAGCTAAGACAAATATATCTTGCAAAACTTGACAATAATAACTCTCTCATACCTGGTTAAATCAAGATTCCAGCTTCAAGTAACTTGGTCAAGCGTATCTTAGAAAGAAATATTTTGCAATGTGTGCATATTAATGCTTAAGCAATCATATTATAAAGAGAGTACCGCATACCATTTGCATAAGAACCCAATGTAAAGTTGAGGAGCTCATACGGTCCAAAAGTATCGGAAAGTGTAATCTCCCATCCAGTAAACTTGTGCTGGAGTCGTAGAACTTCACTTACATTAAATAAACTAGAATTGCTTGGAAATGACTTCAAGTACATTCTCAACCGTGGACCAGTTTCCCAGATATATACACTTAAATATAACTGATAACGATACAAGTTTAGAAGAGAGGTGATGTCAATTTCAAAATCATCAACATATGGACGAAAGTCTGATATTGCTGGGCTTTTCAGCCGCAATCCAACTCCAAGCGGAACAGCACACAAACATGGTATAGGAGACAAAGGGTTATATTCATAGTTTAGATCTGTAGGACACGGGGCACAACTTATTTTGGAGCCCGTGGTGCTTCCTGATGCTGGTGTTATGATCTGAGGCTGACAGAAGTTGATCAGATTTGGTTGATTCGCTTTTTTGCATATAGGATTGCCATAAAGCCTGGACATTATAATGCAGAAATAAGATTATAACTACAAACATATCAGAAGCTAACAGGTAACTGGCATTAGCAGCAAGCACCAGTTTAGATGTCCAAGTACAGAAGTTGAGGCAAACATAGAGAGCTCAAATATAGCTTAGATATGAGTGATTACTATCTTATATATGAATCCTATCTTGCAGTGGATTGGAAGGGAGAAAAGACTAATAACTATTCTGATTCATTAAATAAACAAAACAGCAGCATAAAAAAATTAGGCATCTCCAAGCACAATGTATATCCTAAGAAAAATTGAAATGTAATGCTTCGAAAAGATGGATATCTAGGAAACATTAATTCTTCTGTTAACTCGCTCTGTGGTCGACATACACCGGATATGTAACACCGCCCAACAACAATTTCCCAGCACATATGGACCGTGTCCATCCAATTGGATGTGTCTGTCACTTCTATGAAGCACACGAGGTTGACAGATAAGGATTGGGATATAGGTGTACACAATTTTGATACCTTTGATAACATGATGACATTAAAAATTTCAATCTCTATCATGATGGAGTAGAGCTAGAAAGAGTAAAGTTTCAAATTGATACAAATGATGGAGTCAGGTCTCAAACAAATGGCTCCAATTAAGAAGGATTAATGTTTTGTATGTTTTAACTCTAATGAATTATAATTCTAGTATGTTATACATGAATTGCATATATTTTGTAATTTTGTATGTGCTCAAGAAATCTTATGGTTATAGCTGAAAGTTAAAAACCTTGAGATTTTCTTCATTCTTTTAAATTCATAGTTTATTATATTATGCTAGATAGATATAAAAAATTGAAGATAAAGATATATAATATAGGTGTGTTTCCGTGTCTTGGTTTTTATAAATATGTTGTGTCCCCATGTCCGTGTCTGTTTCTATGTCTGTGTCCATGTCCATGCCTTAATAGATTGATATATTCACTAGCAAAATCATGAGGGAAAATATCATCAAGAGGGTAGGCAGAAATCAAATATCAGCTAGAGGTTGATTCGCTCTATGTTGTACGGAAACTTCGTCAAAAATCAAGATGACCTGGTATCAAAATCATGTTGGATTCATTGAAGATAGTTGTGGGACACTTTGACACATTCTAAATTTATTGTGTAATCTGATATGCCAGGCATGTATTAATAACCATGACACTAATAATTTATGCATCGATGGTTCAAAATATAATTTAAGAGTAAAATACATAAAACATCATTAAACTTTCTCCATTTTTACCAAAACACTCTTAAAATTAAAAATTGCATTAAAGACTGTAAATGTTCTTTAATATAAATAAATTACATAAAGTATCATTAAGAGTTTCATTAAATACCCTGTTTGTGGTGATTATTGTATTTTTCAAAGTTCAATGGTATCATATTAAATCTTAAAATTTCAATGCTGTTTTATGTAATTAACACCTGATTTAATTTATGATATGTAATTATGCACCTTCTTAATTAAAAAAGACGCTAATGGTACGGAGTTGGGAGTAACAATCATTTTACATAAATAAAATGACCGGGAAAGTCCAGAAGTAGAAATGATCTATTGCTTGCATTCTTAAACTAGTGACATTATTTGAATCCTTAGTTTAGAGTTTTGCTAAAATGATAACTTCTGTTACAAAATATTCTCAATAAAATTTAAACAATATAAAACTAGCTTATCCCAACAATCATATTCTACAATTTTAAAAGTTGTGAACCGTCAATCATTATATCCCGAAGCCATATATAAATTTATGTTACACAAAAATCGCTCACCAAAGCTTCCTATAACACATGTTCTGATTTGTTTTTGCATGTATATGTTTGTTCTTTGTGAGAAAAAACTGAAACTTTTCATATCTTCTAATTCTAGTTATCTTCCGTATAAGATTTTCTTTTTTATCCTTAAGTTCTTTTCCTCTTATTTTTCATTCATCTTGCTTGCGTCTTTTTTGGGGGTGGTGGAGGATGGAGTAGATACCAATTTACAAGCCAACATGGAAAAGAAAGTGGCGGTCCAATTCAGTAAATTCTTTTTCAAAATATAATTCTTCTTAGAGCGGAATGTAATGCAAGACATGAAAATAGGCAGGTTGTTCTTGAAGAATAGGTGCGATGAACAAATCTTTTTAGCAAAAGCTCACGGAATTGATAAGCTACTTTGGTTATTTGTTGTGAAACCTTAGCTCAACAACCAAGGACAGGCCATTAATGTGATCAACTAATCCAAATCCAAATGCAAATGCAAAAGAGATTACCAGAATTTTACCAAGAAAAAATGAACATTTGGATTTATACTCCTTATCAAACGGAAACAGCTTCTAGATAATCTAAATAAAAGAATGAGAAGTCAACTCACACTAATATGGATGCATTAGGAAGGTACCTAAAGGGTATGGACATGAAAATATATGAAAGTTTCTTAACAAGAATCTGGATGACATGAATGCATAAATAGACAAGAATTTTTATGTACCTACTGTGTGTGTGTATAAAGAGAGATTCCTTCAAATTCACTGATAAGAAAACCAAATTGAAGGTTACATTATTTTGGATCTGGGCGTGGGCTTTTTATACAAAAAAACTACAGACATATTTTTGCCTTTTTTATTTTTGATTTGGTGCTTGGCAACTACTTTCGTTTTTATTGGATTTACAATCTTATCTTTTATTTGATGTGGAGTGTGTGACTACAATGTATGGATTTTTTATTTTTATATAATTTATAATGAGATTATGAATTACTACTTAGAAATTAGAATTAACTTGTTACAAAGGATTAAAATTTTGGTAATGGACGATCACTTTTGGGATCGAAATCGGTAACCTCGGCCGTATCGTAACGGAATATTAGATTTTATATCATTTGGGATAAAGAATATGTAATAATTAGGATTTTTTAAATAAAATTTAAAGTGACTAAAAAATTTGTCAAATTCTCTTGTAATTAATTATGTCTAAAGTAGTATTGATGATGTCAAACTAACTCTAATGGCCCAATAACCTATAATAATCCCATTAAACCAATAATGAACTTATTAACCCCATTAGCAAACACAATATTACTTGGTACCGACCTCGGAACTCTGTTATAGTCATTTTTGGGATTGGAATCGGCCACATCGAATCAGGATTAGCCGAGATATCAAATCATGCTTGATATTGCTATTTCATATTGTTTGTTACTACTTACCAGTGTTGAAAAAAAACGGTCTACCCGGTCGATTTATCGGCCATATAATCGTAAACGGTGCTTGACCGTATAGAAATTGCATTAATCGTTCCATTAACCGGTCAAAAACAATTAAACACCGTATAATGGGTTTAAAACAGTTAATCGGGCGTTTAATGTCTAAATGGTTGTGAAAAAATATAAATCTGCTTTAGAAAAAACCGTACCCGCTTCTATCCATTTACTGATGCAACCGAAACCTTTCATTTTTTTTCTCACCCAGATTTCTTTCTCGATCCAGCCCCGACCTCCATCCTCGATCCTCCACCTCGACAAGCCTTCGATCTCGATCCTCCAGCATCGACGAGCCTTCGATCTCGATCCTCCAGCCTTCAAACTCTATCCTCCAGTCTCGACATCTCCAACCTCCAGCCTTCGGCTTTGATCGCAGTCTCCACCTTCACCTCCATTCTCGATCACAGCCTCCAGAAGTAAATTTTAGGCTTTTCCTTAAATTTTTTATTTTTTCTTTGCCAGTAGCATGCCATTTATTGATAATTTTTCAGGGAAAATTTTGTTTTTATCTATTCTCATAAACGGTAGCATGCAAGAAATTATTGGATATGGAGAACAAAAAAACGTGTTTTATTTTTCAATCTCTGTTGATAATAGCATGTCAAATGTCAATTTTGCACGAACAAAAAATTTGTAAATTTCTCTTGGTTTTCATAGGCTGCAACATGCGAACTATGTAGGCAGTGGTAAAATACTACTTGATATTTTTGAACCTACAGGCATGGGCAAGCATTCTAAATATGTTTATGGCCGCATAATTCTCGTAAAACGATTAATCACCGTATAATCCGATTATACGCTAGCCGAACGAATAAAAAACGAAAACGTGTTTTACAACATTACTACTTACCACTACATTTGATCTTAAGACGAAATCTTTTTATGCTCCTTATACTTACAGCAACATGTATGCTCTTATATTTCTTTTCTTTATAAGAAATTGACTTATATTTGTCTTCTTTGTCGATAATTATGTGTACAATATGCTTGTGAATTAGTTTTAGATTTTTAAAATCTTTTGTCTGCCTTCATGTGGGAACACCATGCTTTGGACCTAAGGCATATTGAGCACTTTGGGTCTCACACTATGCTTCGCACCTTAACTACACGTGAGTATATTTAGACAGGTAGAAGTCATGCAGGATCTTTGTACTATTATTTGTTTCCATAAATGAATATAGTTTAATGCTCAAAAAGACGGTGAAAGAAAGCATACAGGACCGTAACATTTGCTGGAGGATTAAGAGAATTTGTGATATCTGTGAGAGAATTATTCTGGAAATCCCTGCATGTACAAAATAAGCCTTATTAACTAGCAATTCCAATTCAATAAATGTATAAAGATGGTTTCTTACAAGATCAGACTTCCATTCCAATTGAAAGTCATATTCTTCCATATAGATGGAACTGAACCAGACAGAAAATTGTTTCCAAGAGACCTGCAAAAAAATGTAGATTAAGTACCATCCCAATCAAATCTGCTAAATATTAGTACATAAAGTTGTAACAAGAACTTTGGATGATAAGGTTTAGAATAATGAGGCAGGTCATATAAATAGAAGAAAATGGTTAAAGAAATTTCAAACTTAACTAACTTGGCATGAAGCTAGCAGGTTATTTGTAATGCTTACATGCCAACAATACATTGAACATGCTTTTTATATGGTAACTCTCGTTAGAGATAATGTGTGATGGAGTAGTTGGGGTTTTGATATTAGATCCAAACCCGTATCCGTAAACTCAAGTATAAATTTATATGTATTCCTCCGTGAATTAGCTACTAAAAACGAATTCTATTTTTTCCTCAAATTCCTAGTCATAGTATCAGAGCCATGTTTCGCCAAATCCTAACCGCCGCCAACCTCCACCATCAAACCCTAGCCGCATCACCGCACCAGACACGCCTCCAGATCCTTGTCCTCACGCACCACCGCACCAAATCTCGCACCACCACACCAGATCACCGCATCAGATCGCACCACCGCACCAAATCACCGCACCACCGCCGCACCAGATCGCACCACCGCACCAAATCGTGTACCACCGCACCAGATCTCGCACCACTGCACCAGATCGCACCAAATCTCGTACCACTGCTGCATCACCATCGCATCACCAATCACCACTGCATCCTGCATCACCGCAACGTATTTATGATCTGATTCAGATCTGATCTGGATTCACACAATATTATCCAGACTTTTTCGTTGGTTGTTAGATGTATGTTGATACAGATGTTGATTTAATTATCGTTGGTTGTTGGTCGTTTATTATTGGTCGTTGGTCGTTGTTGGTTGTGGTTGACCTTTGCGGCTGGAATTATGTCAATGACATCGGGCAATGGAGGAAGTTTATTTACCTCGGCTGATTTTATTCCGATGGTATCAACAAAACTTAATGGTGATAATTATGCCCAATAGTCTGTTGCGGTTGAGGCATTCTTGATGGGTAAACGAAAGTTGCATTACTTGTTGGAAAGTCCTCTTACTAAGGACAAGGATGAGAAAAAATATGATGATTGGCTTGCCGAAGATGCGCAGATTCGAACTTGTTTATGCAAATAACATGGAACCTAAGGCGAACAACATTGTGTTTTTGCCTACGTCGAAGGAGATACGGGAGCAACTTAAAAATACATTCTCGGGTTCTAGTAATATTGCACGCATTTATCAGTTGTATCGGGATTATTTCCATGTGGAGAAAGAAGAGAACTCTCTTGAAGACCATTACTCATCTTTCAATAGATTATACCTAGAATTGGATTTGTATCAGCCTCTATTTCTTCCAATGTTGCGGAAATGAAGAAGCAACGTGAGATGCTGAATGTTGAACGTTTTTTATCGAGTCTTCCCACGGAATATGAGTTCGTTCGATCTGCTATTTTAGGGAGTGCAGAGATTCCAACCCTTTATGAAGTATTCTTCAGGTTACATCGTTCTTCCGTGTCAGATCCCTCATCTAATGTGCATGGTGATAATAGGTGGATAAGTCTGCATTAGTGACCATATCCGGCAGTACATGTGGTCGTGGTCGCGGCTATTTTCATACTGGTCGTGGTGGTGGTCGTGATGGAGGACATGGTCGTGATAGTGGTTGAAGTGGAAAGTTGTGCACACACTTTAGGAATACAGGTCATTCTGTACTTTTGTTAGGATCTACATGGCAGACATCTGCTAATCATGCATCCTCTGATATATTGGAGTACTCGCATCCCACTGCTCCATCTGATACGGCATCTTCGACCTCAAAAATGATATCTATTTCTAAGGATGAGTATCATAAGCTCCTATCTACTTGGCTGTTTGCTTCCGTTGCCATGATAACCCATGCTTCAAGTAATCATATAGTTTGTAGTGCCACTAGTAAGCCCTGGATAATTGATTCATGTGCCACGGATTATGACAGATAATCGTGATTCTTTTATTTCCTTCACACCGTCTACACAAAAATCTCATGTTATCTTGACCAATGGATCTTTCTCCTCTATCACTGGAAGTAGATCAGTATATCTATCCAAGAATCTTTCGCTTTCATCTGTTTATCATGTTCCACGATTCCCTATTAGTTTATTGTCTATTAGCAAACTTGCAAAATTGTTGAACTGTTCTGTGACATTTTATCCTTCACATTTTATCTTTCAGGATCTGCAGACCAGGAAGCTGATTAGTGGCGGGCATGAATCGCAAGGCCTTTATTATTTGAACACGGATGATGTTTTTTCTTCAGATTCCGCAACTTTGTCCTCATCAGTTTCTCCTCTTAGCTCCAATGTTAGATGGGCCATCCCAATTTGAAGGTTCTTCAGGGTTTATTCCTCCGCATTTTAGATCAATAAAATCACTTGATTATGAATTGTGTCAGTTTGGTAAACATCATGCATCTTGTTGGAAATAGTCAACAGTAAAATATTTCTCAGATTAGTTAGAATCTGTTTGTAACAGAATTTGTTTGTAACAGAATCTGTTTGTAACTTCCTTATTTTATTGTTTTCCTCATATCTTCCTGTACTCGTGTAACAAGGCTATAAAAAGAGCCTCTCTATATACTGAATTTTTTGTGAAAGAAATTTCAATTCGCTTATATGCTACCAGAGCGGTAAACTTTCTCCAAAAATCACCATTTTTCCTCAATCAAAAGAAATCCTAATTCTTTTTTTTCCAGCCATAATGTCCTCCGCCACATAGACTAAAGTATCCTCCACAAACCCCACAAAAAACAATTCCGACTCCCTAGCACAATCCCTTCAATCCCTCCAACTCTCCGTTCATAAGCTGGCCGGCCAAAACTACCTTGAATGGTCCCAATCAGTGAAACTCGTCATTGACGGACGCGGCAAGCTAGGCCATCTCACTGGCGATGAGAAGGTTCCTGATGCGACGGAACCGAAATTCAAGACGTGGCGATCGGAGAACTCTTTGGTTACAGCATGGCTCCTCAACTCTATAGAGTCCTCTATAGCCAAGCCACACATATTTCTGCCTACTGCGAAGGAAGTCTGGGAAACTGTCAAAGAAATGTACTCAGGTCTCGAAAATTCTTCGCAGATATTTGAAATCAAGACGCAACTGTGGAACTTGAAGCAGGGAGAACGGGATGTGATCAACTTCTACAACGAGATGGTGGCCCTGTGGCAGGAACTTGACCAGTGTTATGATGAACACTGGGAAAATCCCAACGACCTGAAGAGATTCAAAGTACGCGAGGAGAATGATCGCGTCTATATGTTTCTTGCAGGTGTGCATCAAACCCTGGACGAAGTTAAAGGTCGAATTCTCGGACGGAAACCTCTTCCATCCATCCGAGAGGTATTTTTAGAGGTTCGGCAGGAGGAAAGCAGACGCAAGATTATGCTCCGCAGCCCGAGATCTGACCTCTCCGAACCAAAAGGATCTGCTCTCGTCTCTCGAACCTTCAAAGGCGGCTCTAATAGGCGCGAAAGACCTTTCTGCGACCACTGCAAACGTCCGTGGCACACTAAGGAAACGTGCTGGAAAATCCATGGGAAGCCACAGAATTTTTCCAACAAGTATTCCGGAACTCAAGGGGATCGGAACACCAGTCAGAGTCCTTTACAAAAACAGGCTTTGCAGATCGAGTCCGATGGTTCTCAGGAGTCAGGAATCAACTCAGGATCGCCTCCATTCACAAAGGAATAACTGGAGCACCTGTACAAGTTCTTTAACTCCACCGCAGACCCATCAACACAACTCTCCTGTTCTTTAGCCCAAATCGGTAACAATCACCCTATCTCTTTTTCATGTATCAATCAACTTCCTTGGATTCTTGACTCTGGAGCAACTGATCACATGACCAGTTGCTTCACATTATTTTCAACTTACACACCCTGTGCAGGAAACAAAAGGGTCAAAATTGTAGATGGTTCATATTCTGCCATAGCCAGCCAAGGAACTATCATAATCTCTCCTTCCTTAACTCTTCTTAATGTTTTACATGTTCCAAAGCTTTCCTGCAATCTGATTTCCATTATAAAGCTAACTCAAGACCTTAAGTGTCAAGTTAAATTCATGTCCTCTCATTGTGAAATTCAGGTTCTGGACTCGGGGACGATGATTGGCAATGCTAGGACCAGTGGAGGTCTCTACTTGCTTGAAGGATCGCATCTCAATAAATCTGCATCTAGTTTGTGTTCTCAGTCCATGTTTGTTTCTAGTGATAATGAATTAATTATGTTACATTTTCGTCTAGGTCATCCTAGTTTCCATTATATGCAGTATTTGTTTCCAAAGTTGTTTCGGAATAAAAATCCTTCTCAATTTCAATGTGAAGTATGTGCTTTTACCAAACACAAAAAGACAATTTATCCACCTCGACCCTATAAACCTTCAGCATCGTTTGCCTTAATCCATAGTGACATTTGGGGACCATCCCGACTTTTATCTGTCTTCGAGAAAAAATGGTTTGTTTCGTTTATTGATGATCATACTAGAGTCCTTTGGATGTTTTTGCTAAAGAAGAAATCAGAAGTTGAACAAGTTTTCAAAACCTTTTATGCCATGGTTGAAACACAGTTTAACACAAAAATTCAGAATTTTTGAAGTGACAATGGACGAGAATTTTTTAACGAAACCTTGGGAGATTTTTTTGCAAAGAAATGCATCATTCACCAAAGTTCTTGCATTAACACACTGCAACAAAACGGTGTAGCTGAAAGAAAAAATAAACACATTTTTGAAATTGCTAGGGCATTATTATTCACCAACCATGTTCCAAAAACATTATGAAATGAAGCAATTTTAACAGCAACCTATCTTATTAATAGAATGTCCTCGAAAATTCTCAATTTTAAAAAACATGTTGCCTTATTAAAATCCCTTTACCCTCAAAACCGCCTTGCGATCTCAGATATGTTGTTGAAAATTTTTGGTTGTACCGTATTTGTTCACGATCACAACCCCACTAGGGGTAAACTTGATCCAAAATCGAAAAAAATGTGTTTTCATTGGCTACGCCACAAATCAAAAAGGGTATAAATGCTTTGATCCTTTATCAAATAAAATATTTATTACAATGGATGTGTTGTTTTTTGAAAATAAATCTTTTTTTAAGCCTCCTCTTCAGGGGGAAACAAATAGTGAAGACTCGGTTTCCATAAAAAATAGTCTCTCAAAAATACCCAACTTAATCCCACATACAAATTCACAAGATCTAGATTTTTTAAATCAAGACATTTTAGATCAGTCTTTTGAATACCAGGCAAACCAAAACAGTGAAAATTCACCGGAGACTCAAAAAAGGTCCTTGAAAACTCAGAAAATATGTCTGTTGAAAACTCGATTCCTTTATTAGAAAATCCGGAAAAACCGCATAAAAATAGGAACACACCACCGACTCCTAAAACAACTTGCCCCGTGGATTTAAATCCACCAGAAGCTGATGTGGAAATTAAAACTTACACAAGGAAACAACGTGAAACAGGTCTGGAAAAAACGCAACAGGAGCATTTAATTGAGATAGATCCTTCTCCAGAAGCAGAGGACGACTCTGTCCAGCCCCACCAAGAATCCGACTCGAGAACAGAACCTAATCACGGTAAGCTGGATCTTCCCATAGCCCTCCGAAAGTCCACAAGATCATGTACTAGTCGTTCCTTGTATCCAATGTCAAAATTTGTGTCCTCAAATAATCTCTCATCCAGTTTTTCAGCCTTTACCTCTAATGTGTCTGATGTGGAGATTCCAAAAACTGTACAAGATACTCTGAGAGCTCCAGAGTGGAGAAAGGCGATTTTCGAGAAGATGAATGCACTTGAGAAAAATCAGACTTGGAACATGGAGGAGCTGCCGAGAGGAAAGAAGACTGTAGGATGCAAATGGGTATTCACACCAAAGTTTCGTGCAGATAGAACCCTAGAACGATATAAGACGAGGCTCGTTGCTAAAGGGTTCACTCAAACATACGGGATCGACTGCACGGAGACTTTTGCACCTGTGGCTAAGCTAAACACGATCTGGATCTTGCTGTCAGTTGCAGTAAATCTCGATTAGCGACTTCAACAACGAGATGTGAAGAACGCGTTTTTGAATGGAGACCTGGACGAAGAAGTGTACATGGAACCTCCGCCGGGGTTTGAAAAAGGGTTCGGCTCCAAAGTGTGCAGATTGAAAAGATCACTTTACAGTCTTAAACAATCTCCACGAGCTTGGTTTGAAAGTTTCCATCAGTTTGTGAAAGGGCAAGGATACAATCAGGCTCAGGCAGATCACACCATGTTCTACAGAGTCTCGAGACATGGAAAAATTGCAATACTAATTGTTTACGTTGATGACATTATTGTTACAGGAGATGACGAGGAAGAGGTCAACTAGTTAAAAGGAAGTCTCGCCAAGAAGTTCGATGTAAAAGACTTAGAGAGAATTGAAGTATTTCTTGGGTATGGAAATTGCTCGAAGTAAGAAAGGCATTGTCGTGTTTCAACGGAAGTATGTTCTCGATCTTCTCAAAGAAATAGGGATGACAAATTGCAAACCTGCGGAGACACCGATAGATCCGAATAAAAAGCTTGGAAAATTTACACAGAGCCCGTCAGTGGACATTCCACAATACCAGAGGTTGGTGGGAAAACTGATCTATCTCTCACACACACGTCCCGATATCACCTTTGCAGTAAGTGATAAGCCAATTTATGCACTCACCTCAAGAAGAGCACCTTGATGCAGCATATAGAGTTTTGAAGTATTTAAAGGGCGCACCAGGAAGAGGTTTATTCTTCAAAAAAGGTGAGACTCGCAGTATCGAAGTATTCACTGACGCGGATTGGGCAGGTTCCATCGTAGACAGGAAGTCAACTTCAGGGTATTGTACGTACGTGTGGGACAATCTAGTTACATGGCGGAGCAAGAAACAAAGTGTCGTGGTAAGGAGTAGTGCGGAGGCAGAATTTCGAGTCATGGCCAACGGTATTTGTGAAGTTCTATGGGTTCAACGGGTACTACAGGAAATAAACCAGCCTATAACTCAGCCACTAAAACTATACTGCGACAACAAAGTTGCCATCAGCATAGCACATAACCCCGTACAGCATGACAGAACGAAGCATATTGAAGTCAACAGCCACTTCAACAAGGAAAAACTGGATGCCGGTACATCTATATCCCCTACATTCCGACAAAAGAACAAACTGCAGATATCTTTACAAAGGGACTATTCAAAGCAGTGTTCGAGGGACTCATAATCAAGTTGGGCATGATGGATATCTACGCACCAACTTGAGGGGGAGTGTTGGAAATAGCCAACAGTAAGATATTTCTCAGATTACTTAGAATTTGTTTGTAACAAAATCTGTTAGAATCTGTTTGTAACGGAATCTGTTTGTAACAGAATTTGTTTGTAACTTCCTTATTTTATTGTTTTCCTCGTATCTTCCTATACTCGTGTAATAAGGCTATAAAAAGAGACTCTCTGTATACTGAATTTTTTGTGAAAGAAAGTTCAATTCGCTTATACATCTTTTCATATTTCTGAGTCGTATGTTGAACCCTTTTCATTTAGTGCATTCAGATATTTAGGATCTCTTCAATGGGCCATCATGTTTAGATTTTAAATATTTTGTCATATTTGTAGATGATTTTTCTCGTATCGTTTATTTGTACTTGATGAAAAATCGCTCTGAATTAAGTAATATACTTCGTGTCTTTCATCTGGAAGTTCAAAACCGATTTGGTGCGTCGTTGAAAATCCTATGTATATATAATGCAAAAGAATATGTTTCTAAGGAAAGATCTTTTTAGAAGAGAAGATTAGGAAATTCCCTCCGAGAATACTTCTAAACTCTCTGATCTATGGTTCAGGTTTGTTTATCTTGCTGATAATGGGATTGTACATCAGACATATTACTCATAGACCCCTCAACAAAATGGGGTTGCTAAAAGGAAAATGTGTCATTTATTGAAATTTGCTCGTTCTTTATTGTTTCATATGCATGTTCCCAAAAAGTACTGGAGTGATGTTTTAACGATATGTTATCTTATTAATTGTCTACCCACTCCTAATTTAGAAGGAAAGTCTCCTAATCATGTTTTGTTCCCATGGAATTCTCTTTTCCCACTATAGCTAAAGTGTTCGGCGGTGTATGTTTTATTCATAGACTTGCTCCTGAAGGAGATAAATTGGATCCCGTGCCATTAAGTGTGTTTTCTTAGTTTACTCTCGACTTCAGAAAGGCTACAAATGCTGACCCTATTTTGAATAAACATTATGTTTCAGCAGATATCATTTTTTTGACAATGTACCATATTTTTCTCCATCAAGTGAATCTTCTACTGAACCATCCCTCTTGTATTCTAATTGTTTACCTCTTATGGATGTTGATTTGAGTCCTGAAGAACCGTAGGTTATTCCTACCAAAACACCAATCCATAGATTTTATTCACGAAGGCCACGATTACAGACAGCTACTCAATCAGCTCCACAGTCTGTAGATTCCGCACAAGCTTCACAATCTGACCTTGATCTTCCTATTGCGTTACGAAAAGGTATACGCTCTTGTACTCATTCCGTATCGAATTTTGTTTGCTACTCACAATTGTCATCCAGGTATCATTCTTTTGTATCTCCTTATCATCCACTTTCTTCTCTGGTTCTTTACATGAAGCTTTGGGTCACCATGGCTGGAAAAAGGCTATGGAGAAAAAGATGGATGCTATGTATCAGAATGGTACGTGGGATTTAGTTCCTTTACCGTCTGGTAAATCATCAGTTGGGTGTACACTATTAAATATCATTCTAACGGGACTATTGAGCGGCTGAAGGCTCGTCTTGTTGCTAAAGGTTATAAACAGACATATGGAATTGATTATGCGGAAACGTTTTCTCCTATATCGAAGCTTCCGTCTATGCGCATTCTGATTTCTTTAGCAGCAAATTTGAATTGACCTTTATATCAGATATTAAGAATGCATTTCTCTACAGTGACTTCGAAGAAGAAGTATATATGGACCAACCACCTGGTTTCGTGGTTGAAGGGAAGACATGCAAAGTATGTAGACTGCAAAAAGCTATATATATGCTCAAGCAGTCTCCTCATGTGTGGTTTGGTAGATTCAGTACCGTTGTGTAAGAGTTTGGTTTATATCAGTGCAAGAGTGATTATACTATTTTTACACGAGTCCTTAAAAGAAAGAGAATTATATTAGTGGTGTATGTTGATGATATTGTTATAAGTGAAGATGATGCTGACGAGATTGTCGTTCTTAAGAAATTTCTCCAATATCACTTCCATACAAATGACTTGGGGTTATTGCGATATTTCTTGGGGATTGAGTTTGCACGCTCCCCAAACGGTATTTTCTTGTCTCAAAGGAAGTATGTTCTAGATATTTTAAAACGGACTGGACTTTTGGATACCAAACCCATAGATACACCAATGGATTCTAATATGAAACTTTATGATGATCGAGAAGAATTATTAGAAGATCCAGAAAAGTACCGTCGAATGGTTGGGAAGCTTAATTATTTTACGACAACAAGACCAGACATCTCTTTTTCTGTTAGCGTGGTGAGCCATTTTATGGATTCTCCATGGGAGCCTTATTGGAGGGCAGTTATTCGTATTGTTCGCTATTTAAAGAATTCACCCGGTCAAAAGTAAATTTACCGCGGTCATGAAGATGTTCAACAATTGATAGGATTTTTTGATGCTGACTCTGCGGGATCTCCTATTGTACCTCCTCGGTGGTAATCTTGTATCGTGGAAAAGTAAGAAACAATCAGTTGTGACTAGATCTAATGCGAAGGTTGAATACCGTGCTATGGCTCACGCTACGTGCGAGTTGATTTGGATAACTTATTAAGTGAGCTTAGATTTCAAATTCATCGTCCTATTTCTCTCTTTTGTGACAATCACGCAGCAATCCATATTTCGTCTAATCCTGTTTTTCATGAGAGAATCAAACACATTGAAGTTGATTGCTATTTTGTTCGACAAAAGAAGGAGAATGGATTTTTTAACCCTCAATAAATTGCAAGTAAAGATCAACCAGCTGATATTTTCATAAAGGCATTGGGAAAAGCAAGAATTGAATTTTTATGTAACAAACTGGGTCTACATGATATGTATACACCAGCTTGAGGAGTGTTGATAATGTGTGATAAAGCAGTTGAGCTTTTGATATTAGATCCAAATCCGTATCCGTAAACTCCAGAATATATTTAAATGTATTCCTCCATGAATTAGCTAATAAAAAAGAATTCTATTTTTTCCTCAAATTCCTTGTCAATTCTAATCCATTCAACTTAACCTAATGAGTGATGATAGCCTAACTGAAGCATCCCCTAGACATTGTAGAACACAGCTAGAAAATAGAAATTGCAGACTTGAGCCAGCAGATTATAGGTTATGCAGGAGAACCAGGCCTCCAATCCGTCTGCATATTTTACCAGAAGAAAAAGTCGTGCCAAACCAAATATTCAATCCAACTAATATACTAATGCATTAAACTGATAAGGTCTCACTACCCCCTTATTAAAAGGACGGTTTTTAGCCCGGACAACTTGACCCATATGCTAAATACTTCAGGTTAGAGAAGTTGCATGGTACACTGGTCTAAACCGTTGAGTGCTGATATAAGAAACAAATATAGACGGAAGAAAACAGTAAGCAGTTTAACAAAGTTTACATTCAGGTAAGATATAAAGAAATATATGGTAAAAAATACTTACAGTATCTGGAGCATGGGAAGAGCAGTAAAGCTTGACGGAATAGATCCATTAAGAGAGTTGCTTGAAAGGTCGCTACATAATTGAAGAAAAGGAAATAAGAACTCAGCAAGAATGCAAGCCATAATATGAAAAATAGTCGTCAAAACGGACGACTATAACTAATTACCAAATTAGACAAAAGGAAGTAAATGAGGCAAGGGAAGCTATATCCAAAGTTCAAGAAACTGTACGTACATGGTAGTAATGTTCACAGAAAGTTTGTCAGAAGGTATGGCTCCTTTCAACTGATTCCTGCTAAGATCTCTGTAAAAGAAAATTCCATCAATTAAATGGCATTAAATCCATCTAAACAAAATCAAAGAAAATGATATCACAGGTAAGGAAATCTCAATGCATGGATAGTGGTAAATTTCAGAAACTTACAGGTAGCAAAGTTCAGGTATTCTACTGAAATCAGGGCTAACCCCTTGCAAGCTACAGTTCCTAAGACTCCTGGTCAACAAATAGATACAAATATAAATAAGCATAACAAAATTAAGATGGTGAGCATGGGAAAAAAATTCTCTACGTAATAGCAAAAAAATTAAAATTAAAATTTTAAAACAAAATTGTGGATTTAGATATAAGCAAAGCCCCGCCAAATTATCTAAAAATTCTTCGATTACACAAATTATTTCTAGGTCAAAGATCTACACTTTTCCTAGATTTTTGACATATAACAAAATCCAAGCATAATTTGAAAATCTCAACCCTGGATCAGACATCTAATTTATTAGAGGTTAATGGAGGAAATGTGCCATAGGAGGGAATTTCCTCCTATGGTGTCGAAAAATGCATCCTCGATGATATTTTTCGACGATCGGCATACATCACCTCCATCTTTATCATTTAAGATGTGGATACACCAAATTTCATGTGATTATACCATATTTTCACCGTTGATTTAGTTGGTGCAAAATTAATGGTTTACCGACAATAGAACTTTTTACATTGCTAATTCAACGGTGAAAAAGTGGTGGAATCACATGAAATTTGGTGTATGCCCGTCTTAGATGATAACGATGATGATGATGGATGCCGATCGTCGGAAAAAAATTGTGGAGGTTGTATCTTTTCGACGTCATAGGAGGAAATCCCCTCCTATGGCCTCTTTCCTCCATTATTCTCAATTTATTATTGGATAGGACCACCTACATAATCCATTATCCCTCATGGACCTACAAAGGATAGATCATCAATGGCATTTGTCTCTTTCATTATCGACAGATGGATCTTAAGATATCTGTGCTCATAAATTTGCTCGGTCTTTTGGTGCATGATCTTCAGCTGGTAGCTAATTGACAGCAATACCTTAGGATGTCTTTGTCAAGAACCATTTCACCCATACGCTTAAGTTGTTGGGTTGTAGCTAACAATGTAACTAGAACTAACTTGGGCCTTTGGATCATGTGGAAAGGCCTCCAACGAAAACAACACTTGTAAAGGAAAAATAAATGGAGGTAAATAAACATATTGCATTAAAGTGACAATAGGAGGTTTAATATATTACAGTAAAGAGACAATGGAGAAGTTTGAACCCAAGACCTACTGAAACCTGACGCACCAACGCCATCTCATTATCTCTCCGTTTGTAAAGGAGAATGAATGGACCTTCTAACTTGGATGACAGATAGTTCATCTAATGTTTAAACCCTATGTTCAGTTCCCTGTTAAGGTGCTGGAGTGCTGGACCTTCTCTATGTATGCAGCAATTCAATAAATCAAACCAAACTACCCGGTAACTATACTGCACTCACATATCATTTTTAGCAGCAGCAAACTATGGAGAAATAAAAAGATGATATATAAAAATGAACTTACATAGGTTTTGTTTGATTCCACTATCAAAATAAAATATAATATTTTTAATATTACTTAGCTTAAAACTTAAAACTTTTAGGGAAAAATAAAGGAAACAACGTCATGCTTGCTTTAGAAAACTAGCCACAGCATCCACAACAAAAAGAAGCCGCTAAATAATTGTTAACTGGTTAGGAAGTTAAAATTACCTATACATTTGTTCTCTGTGAAATATCACCATTTCATTATATAGTTACTAATGATATGCATTCATATTCTTTAAAGCAGAAGCCAAACAAATTTACTACCAGATATATTGGTTCTTTTGAACAATGATTTTGGCCATGAAAGTAGTTTCAGAAGATTAAAAAAAGTTATTTCCTCTACAATCTTGGTTCTAAACTATTATTCCTTCATTGGCATCTATTAGTATATAACACAAAGCACAGTAATACACCAGAAGAATAAGAAGACTCACTTACAGTTTGAGAAGTGTAGCCATATTGCCATAAGAAGTTGGGATGCTGGTGCCACTGAAGTTGTTATTATCAAGTTGGCTGACAATATACAGATAAGATATAAAATGTCAAACAAATGAAGCAGATGTCATTTAAACTAAAATTAGTTGATATGGAAGAAACTTCAGAATGTTTCTTATTTCATTGTGTACGTGTTTGAAAGTTAGGTATAGTAATTCGGAATGGGACAGGCAGGACAAAAGGCCCCTGCACGGCAGAGTTTCAAAAGTCTTAACATGTGTCTTCTAAAGTTTATAACCTTCTATAAAACGCTACCAACTTTAGTATAGTTCACTTCATGCCCATTGGAACCGTGGAGTTATCAAATTCACTAAATATTAACCTTGGTTACCCTAATCTTAGGTAATAAACTTAACAAAGAATTTACCTACAGGCATCCTGTAGCTCCCGTACAACATATTCATTAGCCAGCCAATACATTCTTTTATGGAACATCAAAACCATATGGATTTGCAGTCAACATATGATTAATGCTTGGAAAATTATCCCGAATTTTGTCTATCATAAAATTTAAATGGCCCGTAATGACTTCTCACAATAATAATCACATTTGTCCATCTGATTACAGCATGTAACAAATGTTGCCAGATTTTATACAAAGATTTGAGATCTTGGTTATGGTTTTGGTCACTTGGGCAGTGAGTGAATTCCAGCAAGTTTCAGTTGAGTTTCTGCTTTAGCGGTCATTTTAATACGTGAAAATAATGGGTATACGGTGGCAGAAGGGAACCTACTTCCAAGGACGGTCACGAATTCAACATTTCACTGTTTTTGTGGATAATCGGCACCATCCATCTCAATCTTGATGCTCTAAAATATCCATATGATTTCCATGCTCTATACTCTAGCGAGGGAAAATGTTTTATACCGGTCCTTGTTAAATTGGCACAACTTCGATACAGAGGCAAAGAGTATGCAAATTACTTGAAATTTGGTGTTTAGATCGTGGAGACAAATCATCCAAAAAAGAAAACATGTGCAGGGCTGACTTTTTTAACTACCATAGGAAGAGAGTTCCCTCCTTTTGACACCTTTTACGCATTAATCACTTTATTTTTATATTATTTTTTATATTTCTGAAGAAAGGTAGATTATTTTTATATTATTTTTTATATTTCTGAAGAAAGGTAGATTATTTTTATATTATTTTTTATATTTCTGAAGAAAGGTAAAATTGTACTGCTGTGATGAGATATACATAATCGTATCGCATTCTTACTTTGCATGTCTGCCTTTATAGGATAGCGTACATCATATCGAAGGTTTAAAATCTCAGTATTGGTATCAGAGTCGGACGGTCATTTTTGGGATCGAAATCGACCATCTCGGCAGTATCAAAACGAATATCGGATTAGTTATCGTTTCACTACACAGATTCCTGGTAAGTACTAAATATTCTAAACAAATATTAAAAATAACTATAAACAATTTACAATGTTTTTAAGTATTAATGATGTCTAGAGTGTTTTTTATATGTATTGTAAAGATAACTATATACTTCCGGACATTTTATAACAATTAATGGTGTCAAATAAACCAATAACTCATTAGTAAATCCTCTAACCCATTATTAAACTTAACACTAAAACCCAACAATCATTTGGTAACCCAAAACCAAGGTTGAAGATCTCGGTAGTGGAACTCGGACGGCCATTTTTAGGATGGGAATTGACCATCTCGGATCGGGATTGACCAAGATTTAAAACCATGCATCAGATCGTATTTAAATACTTCTCCGCCACCCTTAAGGCATAAGACTTGGGATAAATTCCACAATTCTGCATTAGACTATCATTGCATGTAGAATTTTTCACGTTGCTTCTAGCTCTTGCTATGCACCTCCTCAATCCATCCACAATTAGAGCTCCCGTTATTAATGTATGCATTATATTATCTTCAAAGATTCATCTATCTTTTTCTATTTAAAAATGTCATTCAGTTGCAATTAAGACTAATCATTCAAGTTGACCAATTAGATCCTTCATTGTAAAATGGGAATAAATGAAGTTAACCTCCTGATTTAAGAGGAACAAGGAATTCTTATAGATCTCGTTAACTAGACAAGGTTTACAAGCAGAATAACTGCACTGCAAAAATAGTTGGGCTGCTGGTTTACAAGCAGAATAACACAACATACATGTTTAATCAATCTGCATTTGCCAAGATAATAGCTTGTCCTCGCTTGATATTCTATCCAGAAGAACTTTGTAAGTATAAAGACTCATACTGAGGCATATGCAAGAAAACCATAAGCATCATGCCAATCATTTTTTGGGTAATGACTCTAACTTCATCCCAGGAAGTTTTAAAGATAAATCTGCAATCAGTTCTAGGAATACACCACCATAAATCTCCATCCTTATCTTCATATATATGTACTCAGTTAATATCATTAGCATGTCTCATTGTGAAATAACAATTCTGAGGTTCCATGATTTATTACCCATCAGAAGGTACATATTTTTCTTTTCTAACATGTAATGAAATTTGCATTTATGATCTCCAGTTGCCATGATATTATAAGTTGAGCGTAAGTCTTCAAGTTTGGTTCAAACTTGATATGATAAATGAAGATGATTCAGAAGGTTGCCTTATTATAATATTTGATCAGTTTTAGAAACATATAAGAAGCTTCCATTCTGACAATATGTATCCAAAAAAATGATGCCTAAGAAGATCTATTGCAAAGAGATCCCATGTTTAACCTAATTTGGAAAACATGATACTTCATACTTTCATACTGAAGATGATAAATTACTTCGTAATAAGACCATAGAGATCAGAAGATGGAAGAATTTTAGGGGGGTGGGGGAGGGTATGATTATAAATGTTGCGTGAAATAAACCAATAAAGGTTTTGAAAGGAATATTGGTTTCATTGATTAACCCTCTAATAAAAAATTATTCCATTCTAATGAGTACAAGTAGAGTACTTACAGAATTTTCAAACTTGGCATACTGGAATATTCAGGAGGAAGATGCCCAGATAAGTTGTTGTTGTCCACTAGGCTGAAAACAACCAATTATTCAAGTGCCACATAAAAGCCAGCAGCAAATAAGGCATAAACTGAGATAACAAGAAGGCACCAACAATGCAAAACTTAACCTACAGGTGAAGGAGCTTTGGTAGCCTTGATAACTCAGGCGGAAGTTGCCCACTAAGTGAGTTATTGTTCATGTGTCTGAAGAAAGAACATTGCAGCAAACCAATAAGACAAGAATATTTTGACAGAAAGCAATACAGCGAATCAGAACCAACTTAATACTCACAAGTGCCTAATATTGCTTAAGCTTGAAAATGATTTAGGTATTGGTCCTGATATCTGATTCTGGTCAATTTGAAGTCTGTTTAGGCTGACAAGGTTTCCAATTTCATCAGGTAAAGAACCAGATAGCTGGTTACCATTCAGGAGCCTGCAAAATAATAAGCAGAACCTGAACTGTCAGTATATTAGTAGTTTCTTGGAATAATTTAAATGCGAAAACCTCATTTTTCGACATAAACTAACAGGCTTATAATATATATGTTGGAACGAAAATGATAACTTGAAAGAATCCTGGAAGACTCGCAATAATTTGGAAGAAAATCAAGGTCCAGGAGGAATGCAATGTTGATATAGTTCTTTACATGAATAGCTCTTAGAATTAAGGAGGCTAAAAGTCACATTAATTTCGATAGGGGAGTTTCATTGGAGGATCAGATCGCTGCTTGTGCTTTTTCTATGAGAATATAGGGTAGGGTAGTGATGGTTGTTCAATAGATAGATATCATTGTATTAGGAGTCCCCAATATTAAGATGGTCGACTGCAATGGCTCTGCAAGGTCTCTTATTGGACCCAAAAGTGTAGCAAGCATGATGGGTTGAGGGAGACTCGGACCATCAGTGCTATTCAGCATGGTACACCTTCCTATTATCTTTGCAGGCAACATTTGGCTTAGGATGTACACACTATGCTTCAGCGAGTGGGCGTGGGTGGGGGAGAACTTTTGTTCGACATGAGTTCTAATAGCTATCTTATAAATATTCATGGAATATGTTCCATTTCACTCTTGACTATATTTGTGCCTTAAAGTTGAACACAATTTCATATAGCAAATATATCATCTTTTACCCTACTTTTTTATTTTTTTCATAGTCTATGAAAATTTAGAGGATGCCCACTTGACAAGCCTCTCTCTTGTCATAGTTTTCTGAACCAGTAATTTGGCACTTAGTTGAAGAGGGTTAGCGTCAAGTCGACGGCCGGCCATAAAAACTTTGTCAGATCTTTGCTGGAGCTTTGCTATAGCCAACCCCATTTGGATGCAAAAAGGATTAGATGACGATGATGACCTTTAAATATGATACTTCGTAATCAAGCTAACTTCAATATACAAAACCCATTGTGAGCAACCAATTTCTTAAAAGATTATTAGGTGCTCGAGCATTCTCCAAATATGTGCTCGAGCACTCTCTCCAAATTTGTCCTCCTGGTATTGACAGCAGAGAATATTTATGTCCATAAGACCAAGTGTAAAACTTCAGAACTTGCTACAGCTGTGCGAAATATAAAAAGCCTTTACAGTTGTATAATATTTTCTTGAATTGTTGAAAATTTGTAATCTTAGAATCCCAGATGATTCCTCAATTGAAGGAGTATTTGAGCATACAGAAAAAATTAAATGTGTATGAGCATATATACGGGACATAATATGTTAGATATAATAGAAAACTTTCAAGTACTATCAATTCACTTACAGAAGTTCTAAAGAGGTAGCGTTTCCTATCTCCCTTGGAATACTTCCACTTATATTGTTCCACATAAAATCCCTATAGACCATAAAACATTCAATTAGAAGTCTAGAACTCTGGTTCAGAAGATGAACGTATGAGCAAAAAGATGAATCATTCCGCTGATTAAGATGATAAAAATCAGACAATAAATGCTATAACAAAATAGTGTAATTAAAATACAGGCATAATCATAATTACTATGTCCTTTGGTCTTTGGATTGAAAGTACTAGAACTTACACTATTTTCAGATGAGATAGAAGACCAAGCTGAGGCACTAAGTTTCCTGACAGGTTGGACTTTAACAGTTGTCTGCAAGAAGAAACAAATGTCAAAATCATATAAAATTCAAAAGTTTGATTTATTAATTAAACAGGTCTGTATTTTGCCTAAACCACCCCTCCCACCCAACCCCAAAAAAAAGAATAAACAACTTTTATAGTAGCAGCGACACATTGATTACATTATTCAATCAGGCAAGATCAGATTTCAGCCAAATAATCAAAACTTAAGAAGTGTGGACACTAATGGGATGCTGTGCCCCGGCAACGTATCGGACGCGGACACATAAGACATATTGGACACGCCATATACCTGTTGAGAACCTTGTATACGCCGTAAGTGTCCCATATGCTAGTCGTATACGCGTAGGTTTAGCATCATATTTTATGTATTTAAACTTGAGAACTAATTTATGTACAAATCTAGTTTTTGTTTCTTACTTTGTTCATATATACATCTAGCTGATAAGTTGATTTTGTTAAATTAGATTTGACTTTTTATTATCATCATGAACAACAACTACTTTTGGTGGTCGTATGCATGAACATATTTATGCATTTCCTATGTTGCATGGAACAGAAGCAATCATTGTATGATTTTAGTTGTCTAAAGACTCAAGCAATGTTACCTGGAACGCGGTACATTTCGGTACGCAAAATGAAATCGGGAACGCGGAACGCCACTTGTTGTGGAACGCGGTACGATAAGGGTAGTCTTTGTAGAGTGTTTTTTTGTCCCCCATGAAGATGGATGCGCACGTGCTTTGAACATGTACAGATCCCCTGCCTAGGGTAGGCCGGGGTTTATTGATCGTGGGAAACCTTTCTCCAATAGTCGTAGGCAAACTGTTGTTGATTACCCATTGCTTTTGACTCGAGAGAACCTCCGATTAATGGGTCGTATGGATCATGTGAACTCAGTATGCAATATGTATGGTGTGTTTGATGTCCCAGTTTGAATATTTCGGGGGCATCGCAGAGTTTACGGGGGTCATGCTGGCCGGTTAGCGGGCTGTGGGTCAAGAGAGCTAGCAGCCCCCTTGTGGGATGCGGGGCACCGCCCCGTGGAAAATTTTTTAAAAAGGGGAGTGTTCTGAGTGCATCGCAGAATTCCAAGAGGGTACAAAGTAAGAGAGAAGCGATCGTCTCCAAAAGGGTATCAACAAGAGGGTATCTCCTAAGGGATATCCACGAGCGGGTATCTCCTTTGAGATATCTGAAACGGGAATCATGTTGATTGAGCAAAATCCCCTTGTGGGGATTTCCAAGGTGGATATTCCTCTTGTGGGGATATCCAAGGGCGAGAACTCCCCTTGCGGGGATATCCGCGGGCAAACGGTGATGAAAGTCAATGGCTTTCATTGGGTCCTTTGTTCGAATATGTTTGCTTGGGGTGAAAGCAATCGGCTTTCATCCCGAGGGCTCTTCTCTTCTCTTGTTCTTAAAGTTTAATGCAAAAAGTTTGCTCCTTTATTGAGTTTGGATCTTAATCTTAGGTTCTTTGAGATAAAGCTTTCCTTCAAGTGATGGGTTCTATTGGGGAAGGAGGTAGAGGAAATGAGAGAGCCCCAAAAGGAACACACTTTTCATTTGGGTCTCTCTTGAGGAAGAAGAAGAGAGATCTCACCTCTAAATGCGAGTGAAGGCACAAAACCCTAGAAATAGCCAAAGGAATCAAAAGTTGGTATTTCTTCGTATGTTTGGCCTTTTATAGACTTAAACTTTTACAACTTGCCCATTGGGCTTTACAATTTTGGCTTTTTGTCCGTTCTTTTACACGTGTACTCTTTGCATTTTAGCCCTTGGGCTTTACAAAATTTAGTCATTTTGCTCATTTCTTTTACATCTCTTCATTACTAAATTACATGTCATATTAATCTATTACATTTTCCTTCTCTTTCCTTGGCATAGGGGCAGGCCCCCATGCTTGAGCTTGGGCCCACTTGACTTGGGTTCTGGTTCGGTCTCACTTGATTTTGACTTTGATTTTGACTTTTACTTTGACTTCGACTTCGGCAATGGGGTGTCATTTTTTACCACAGCAGTTTTCTTCCATATGCTTATATGGGATGGGAAACATACCTCTAAAAAAGGAAGTGTTTTTGAACCATTTGTATGTATTTGTGTGTATTTATGTAAAATACACATACATATAATTCAATTTCTTTTATTAAAGAATAAATATTTTTAAGTATGATCTCCACAAACCCGATTATATGACCCATTTAATTTAAGCTTTGATCAGAACGGTGATTCTTCCGATCCGGAGCGCTAGTGTTACCGAATTGGGAACGATCGTTCCAAATCGCAATTCGCTAATGGTTTAGCGATTTATGGTAACATAGCTCAAGTCTTATTTTATGGAAAAAGTTTACTTGATATCGACTTATTTCTTATATATGAATCTGCATTATTGGAATAATTTTGTAGTTGATAGCTTATTAACTTTTACGAACGCACACATATATACAGTTACACACATACGCATATATACATATCTATTAAAATTGATGTATCGTCATGTCTCTATGTACTACTTTCTGGGATTTTGTTGTGTCTCGGTATCCCTGCTGTGTCGAATCCATGTCATGTGTCCGTGTCCATGCCTCATACATCAAAACAAAGAGGGTAAATATAATTGTATACATGATTAACGAAGTATATGCTGACAATGGCTATTGAGATATATTGACGCAAATGCTTGGGATGCTAATGTTAAGGATAATCAAATTTAGTATAGGAAGAACACATTAGTCCAGACAAAAGCCTTCTGGGAGAAAAGAATTCAGCTTTAAATGTTTAATACTGATCCTTGAAGAAAATGAAAATAACAAACTGGAAATAGCTTAGGTAAGGTAATATGCTAATTCTGAAAATTTGACATATATAACTATATATAGCAAATCTTTGTGATGATAACAATGAAAATATGCTCATGCGGCAAACTGCATACGGCCAACATCAGGATGTTATTGACAAACAGGGTATGACAATCTTGGTAAACCAGACAGTCACTTCTCTACTGTTTAACAATGTATTTTCATGGATGTTAGAATTTAATTCTTGTTTATATGGTGTATATGATGCCCTTATATATTGTTGCCATATATTTAATGCCATGTTTCAATCGACCATATTATATTTTCAACACTTTCAGAAAGGACTTTCCCCTCCTGAAATAATCAAAATTCAAGAATGCTTTGAATATAATTAGTTATTAGATATTAGTTATGAATATAATGAGTTGTTAGATCGGTTAAAATATGAGAGGTGGTCTATGACTCTCTATATATATTTGTATGTGAACTCTTGATTAAATTACGCCAATAAATTATTTTCTCTTGATTCTTTCATGGTATCAGGGCATTGAAAAGAATTGAAAGGAAACCCTAATTTTTCCACACAAAAACCTCTCCTCTCATGCCATTCATTTTGCTCAGATCTAATCTCAACCATTCATCCCCAATCTCACACAAACCCTAACCCGAACCCTAGAATACCGCCGCAGCCACCTTCGACCTCCTCACCGACCATCACCTGGCATGAATCGGCCTCGCTGGAGTTCGCCGAAGCCTCATCAACGTCAATTGAGCCATCTAGTTCCAGTTCGAAGCTGCAATCCTCATCAGAAGCCACCTCAGATCATCGTCGGCTCAACTCGATCCCCTTCCTCCCACTTCGACGACCTCGCCTGACATCGCTGGAGCCCAGATCGACGTCAACTGAGCTTTCTTGATCCAGTTCGACGCCCCCTTTATCAACGTCAACTCATATCTGAAACTAATGGAGAGATAAGGCTTCGTTTTTGCTTCCTTTTTGCTTCGATTTAGTTTGATTTCCCTCATATCTAATCACTTGGTCACAAATCTCAAGTTGGAGCTCAGATGCATATGGTTTTTGGTAAGGTTTTTTTCTGTACTTGAGGGATCGGTACCGTTCTTGCTGTTCTTGATCCTTTCTTGGCTTGACTCAGCTGAGATCGAGCTCGACTTGATGAATATTACAAGATTCGACCTTGACTTGATGATTTTCTGCTGTGTTGTGGCTGGTCTTGGATCGATTGGTGCTGTTCTTGGCTGATTTTGAGTTCTAGCTTGAAGATTCTCAGTTCTTGATCTCTACTTGAACAATTTGGGGCTAATTTCTTGGCTGATTTGGGATTTCTTGGCTGATTCGGAGCTGTTGGAGCTTATTTTAGGCCGTTCTTGGAGATTGCTTGCTGTTTCTTGGCTGATTTTGGCTGTTCGAGATCATTTGAGGCTGATTTTGGCAGTTTTTGGACTGAATCTGGTTCTTCAGGGATTATTTTCACACTAATTGCTACCATAATTCATGGATCAAAGACAACCTTATTCTCGCTGTCTCGTGATTTACTTCTGCACTATTCATCATGGATTCTTATTCGGTCCCTATTACTGCTCGTGGTCGTGATTCCCATGGAAGTGGTCGTGGTCGTGCCGGCTTTTATTGTGCTTATTGCGGCGGTACTAATCATCGCGAAGACTATTGTTGGGATAAGCATGGCTATCCTAATGATACACCTACAGCTCGTCAGACATTCACACCAGTTGCTACTGACCGACCTTTCCCTTCTGCCGGCCATTTACCTTTATCCAGTGCTGAGTGGGGCCAGTTGCGTCGCCTCCTCACTTCTGTAACTCATGTCAACCTTTCTATTCTGTCAGGTATATCGTTCCTTTCTCATTTTAATTCGTGGATCGCTGATTCCGATACCTCACATCACATGTCTCGTGATGGATCGTCTGATCTTGCTTTTATTCCTCACAAGTTTATTTCCATGGCTGATGGTAATATCACACATGTCTCTGGTACTGCTGATTTATCACTTCATCTTTACACCTGAAAAATATTTTAATTGTGTCATCTTTAAAACAAAACTTGTTTTCCATTCGTCAGCTTATAAATGACTCTAATTGCTCCATAACATTTTATCCATCTCACTTAGTTATTAGATATTAGTTATGAATATAATGAGTTGTTAGATCGGTTAAAATATGGGAGGTGTTCTATGACTATATATGTGTGTGTGTGTGAACTCTTGATTAAATTATGCCAATAAATTATTTTCTCTTTGATTCTTAGATATTAGTTATGAATATAATGAGAGGTGGTATATATTTGTATGTGAACTCTTCATTAAATTACGCCAATAAATTATTTTCTCTTGATTCTTTCCAAAGAATAATGACAGAAAACAATCAAAGTGACAGATGTTTGCCAATTTGGTCAACGCCTTCCTTATGACAGTTCATGGCATTATATGGTATCAAAGACTATTATTTGTTCTAGAAAATAAAAGGAATAAGGTATGCAGCAATGTAACATTGCAGGAAATCTACTTGTAGAAGACATTTTGTGATAGGGTCGATATTGTAGTGCTACTAGAGGGTTCAATAAACCAAAAAAAAAAGAGGGACATGAGTATCTCATTGTAACAAAAGGCACACTCTCTAGAGCCTTGGTGGACCAATGATCATCCTCGGTACCAATCTAGAATATGAAATGCACAATGTTATGGCTTGAACTGTATAAAGTCTATCTTGAGATATGTTGTAATCAAGTGATGCATCATAGGGTATTAGATCATAAACTAAAACAATAAGTGAGATCCCACTGAACAAAAACCTTCATAATTAGATGCTTCCAGCCATTCATTATCACTAGTTTAACCAAATCTTCAATATTAGAGAAGTGAGAAAAAAAATCAGTGAAAAAACGCTATGCGTCACATATGAACGAAACCATGAATGTGCCACCCCAATGCGCAGAACACATGATGAATGACAGAAAGATTGGAATTATGTTCTTGCATTTCAGTTGTTACCAGCAACTGCTATGGTGAAAACAAACCAACATCAAGGCTAGATATTAGCAGCACGAAGAGGCTAAAAGGTACGGGTAAACTATGTGCTTTTAAGACCAATTGTATGGCATGTATTCGTTGAGAAAAAATTGATTGGGGAAGTTAAAGAAATACACTACTGACTACTGAGGTAGACAATAGTTCCCTGAAAGGAAAGTTGTGCAAAACACCCATGTATTTTACTCCATGTGGCACTTATATCCCCTGAAATGATCTATTAGCACAACATCCTCTCTCTTCAATGACCAGAATCATAAAACACTTTCAAACTCTACTCTAAACAACACAAGTTCTCAGTTAAATTAGACAATCATTGAGTTTGTTTGGAGTTAACTTTGACTGTTTTTAAGGGTTCTGATCAACGAACGGAGGGGGTGTCTGCAGTAACAAAATAGTTGAGGGGTACAGAGTAATACGAGGAAAACTTCAAATATGTTTCTTGCAACTAAACCTTCCCATGATAACTCGTACGATCGCCAACCAGAACTTGCAGAATAAATAATTATCAAAGGGGAGTAAAAATCTGTAAGCATACATTTCTTGTATGTGAAGGTATCCATCATTCGGTATAGCAGTGCAAAATATCCCTGTCCAATTTGACATACACGGATCTCCATCGCTCCAGGAATTAAGCTTTTTCATGGGATCAATTAGACTGCTCTTGATAATCTTTAGTGCTCCAACTGCATGGTAGATAAATGACAGGAACCAACAGACCATATTTTAGTAACGATCTGAGAGCTTTGACAAAAAATGAAACAGCATGCTTTTGTAAAGATCGATGGACCCAAAGCAATCAAAATAAAAGTAACGGTTTTTCCAACAATAAAAGAGGTTGAGTTTCCGTCGCCAGTTGTGGTCTTTATTCTCAGCTGCAAGCTTATATTTCTTTTGAAATAAGCTCATATAAGAAACGGAAGGGAATAAGCAGGTAAACCCCCAAACCAAACAGAAGCATATCAAAGGAATATGGGCATTATATCCAATGGAGTTACTTAAAAGGACTGAGATGAATTTTAGAGTTAAGTTGGCCTAATGTTCACTTTCACATGCTGAGTGCTTTGGGCACCCAGTTTAGGAGCTTAATTTTAAGGAGTTCAAGTGAATTTAGTCCCAAAATTAAGTGAAAACGGAGTAGCTGATAGATATGTGATTTTAAAGGGATAAACTTATAGGTCAAAACAGAGTTTCTATCAATACTCCACCAGAAATTTCCAAAGTTAAATATCGCACTTTCAAGTGATAACAATGTCCATTGTGAAGGTTCAGGCAGATTAACATGAATAGCAGGTCCATTTTGATTGCATCTCTGTGGTGCATGCAAATTTAATGCTATGACTTTGAGGTTTCAGAGTAACTTACTGGTCGGTCTAGTTAAATTGATACTTTCCAAATGTCGTTCATAATCGGGCTCATTTAGGCACAACAGACCCAAGCGGCAGTCAGTATCAGGATGTGCCAAAATTAGAAACCAAGGTGTCAAAGATGGATAAATATTTAAAAACTGTTTTTCTAAGAAAACAATAATTTTCAATACAAGAAAGCCTGTGGTTAATGTTTATGGGGATAGTTAATATTCGCTACTGTAAAATTTTCCGCCCTGAGACATTTCTTATATTTTATATTAATTCTGTTTCATATTTTATTTCATTTATAAAACCTTGATTGATATACTACACACACCCAAATATATCAGCCGGTAATGACCTGAATTTGTAATGCCAAGTTGAAAAGGCCCTAGAGTCTGGTTCAACCCAGCAGAATGTTTTGGCCAATAAACTGTTTGCATCAGTCAGAAATATAAGGATGGATACGAACATTATGTAAAAGCTGATACAGTGTTTTATTTTCACTTTAGTATTCTGCATTTACATGAATTTGGTTTTCCCTCCTCAGCAAATGCCTCAAACCATTTCCATCCAGTTACCCCACCAGGAGGTGCACAACACTTTCGCCATAATACTCACTTAAAAGCGCGTATCGGTGGTTTCGGCCAAAACCACCGATACGTGGTGGTTTCGTATCGGTTTCGGTGGAGACCGATACAAAACCCAAAACCGATACGAAACCAACTATACAATATCTTTTCGGCTGAAACCTTTAAAAACTTTTTTTTATACCATTTTTACTGTCATTGTGATCATTGTAGGTCTTCGTTATTAGAAAACCGCAAAAAAGTGAACCCAAACCCTAAATTAATACTTATCTAAGTACACTTTTCAATATATTTAGCATCATGGCTAGATTTTTAAACACTAGAGTCATTGTCTTGTAATATAGAACCATAAATTTAAGTATTTAATATGTCTACACTTATTAATGTTGTATTACCATCGCAACCGAAACCCGAACCGAGATTAGCGAAACTAGCCGAAACCCAACGAAACTAATAAAATTATGAGAGACCGAAAACAAAACCGAAACCAAGTTCTTGAACCTTGCTTAAAACATGTATTGTTTTTTCCTTTAACAAGAGCTATGATGATCAAGATTCCCTTAAGCATCCGAATACCCAAGTCCAGTAGCGCTAGCACTTGACCTCCTTCACCAATTCCCAAAAAAAAAGCTACTTCTTGGCTCTAATACCACTGCTCAGGACCACAACCACGACGATGAGAAGGACATATAATAAAAGTAGAGGGTATCAATGTTTATTCAACAAACCAACCCAAACCCCCTTGACAATAATGACTGGTAGCCAAGCATTTTTCTTGCATCAACCTCATCCAATCAAAGGTTACAAAGAGACATAACACAGCTCAAAAGTAAAGCAATCAGTACTGAAAAACCTATGTATAGCCATGGATACAAATCTAACCGAAAATAAACAAAAGCCCAAGAATTATGTATAAGCGCAGTTTACAAAATGCAACCCCAACAAGTGTGGGACAATGACATTCTTGACACTATCAAATTCCATGCATGTCTCAAATATGGCCTAAATTTTATAATGTATTTCCATAATTGTCGGAACTTCTGAGACGCATAATATATACTTTTTCAAACCATTTTTCCACACATTATATATATACATATGGGAGTGCTCTATTGCAAACCGGTCCACGTTTTTCAAAAACGGGAACTCTCGATCCATGACATATATGTACAATCCGAACCATTCAAGTTGATCATCATACCTTCGAGTCTATGTGTATGAAAAATCATAGGATTTGAAGACCTCTAACCCATGCATCGGATGAAGTTTATGTTGCTATATTGAAAGACGTTCATTTTGCACTCATGAACATCTTTCCATATACCAACATAAACTTATCCGATGCATGAGTTAGAGGTCTTCAAATCCTTTGATTTTTCATACACACATACTCGAAGGTATGATAATCAACTTGAACGGTTCGCATCGTTCTCATGGACATCTTTCAATATAGCAACATAAACTTCATCCGATGCATGGGTTAGAGGTCTTCAAATCCTATAATTTTTCATACACACATACTCGAAGGTATGATAATCAACTTGAACGGTTCGCATCGTTCAAATATGTCACAGATCAAGAGTTCCTGTTTTTAAAAAATATGGATCGGTTTGCAATAGATCACTCCTATATATATATATATATATATATATATATATATATATATAGAGAGAGAGAGAGGAGGGTAGACTATGATCCTATCGGTAAGATTTAGAAACAAATCTTACTCATATTTTAGCCATTATATATGCATTGAGGTGTGTGCATGCAACCATGTAATTAATTAGAAAAATAAAGCCTCCTTTTCATAATTGCTAGCACGCATCCCGAAGTAGATCTAATGGCTAAAACATGAGTAAATTTGTTCCAAATCCTATCGATAGAATTGTAATCTACATGCGCGCGTGCGCACTAGCGTATTAAAGATTATAATTTAGTGGAACATCAAAATGGTAACCTTATAACACTATAAGTTTAGTGTATGTCCGCTATAAGAATCGAGAAGCATTAAGCTGTTTTAGAGAATGTAAAAGGGCCGAGGTCTTTCCCAATGTATAGGAAAATGTAGAATAGCTTACATTTAGCATATATGTTAATGTTTAGCACATATTATTAGTAAAGTGTGTGTGCGCACTGGCATGCGTGTGTATGCCACCTATTTATGAATCTGTATATTGACTTTATAGTTGATGTTAGTGTTGGGTTGTGTCTATGACCAATAACTCAAGACACAATTACTCGCTCAAACATAAGTCCACATATAGTAAATTTTGTACATGATCGTCATCGTCTAAAAGCCTTTTCCCAAAAAATTGAGATCGGCTATACGTAGATGTATATAAAAAGATGCCAATAGTTAGAGAACACCCAAAACAAAAATCAGTAATTAAACTCCCATTTGGATTATCTAAAAATTCGAGATGTGGAAACTTTCAAGCACAAAAAGCTGTGCACCTTCATAGCCATTCTACGATTCCTATCAGTAATGGACTTGCTTCGTAAAAAATGGCAGTATTGAAAAGCTTTAGTTCGTTAACAATCAAAAACTAACCTTCTGATGGATCAGTTATCAATGCTCCAGCATGTTGCAAGAAGTAAGAAGATGATATCACAAACATGGCCACCAGAGGAAAATATTTAACTCCAGACATCCTGACAGCACTATATAGAACAGATTCCATTATCTATAACTAGTACTCACAAACAAAAAACAAAAAACAAAAAATTTGATATGCTGCTTGAATGTAATAATCAATTCCAAAAAAGGCTCAAGATGGTACTCACAATACTATGATACCTTGCAAACTAAAATAAGAAGTTAAAAGATTTTTCTATAAATGAATCGAAACTTCCCAATACTACATTTGATGAATTAAAAGCTGCTAAAAATGACCATATTCAGAAACTAACTATCAAAAGACGTGATACTAGACTTTATGAAATAATGATATTGCAATACGACACAGTTTAACCCATGAATCCCAGTTAATTTGGTTGACTCGGTAGTAATTTTAAAGATGTCTCATTGGGGCCATCAGTTCTGGTATTAGCATGAAATCATATCAAAATCGCTGCACGCTAGAGGTAAAATATGTTGAATTTTCTTTTTGCATGTACGCATCATGATTCGTAACTTTTAGATACTAATCTTTTATGACATATAATTGAAGGATGAAAGTTGCGTACTTGTAGAACGGTGAGTCATAACTTTCAAATAGAAATTTATATTAAATGATTGATCCTAAGTAAAGAACATGATCACAACTAGATCTTTTTAGGTCATTATCTACACATTTCCCTTGATAGAAGCACGAGGCCACCGGCGATATGCAAATTTATCCTCACGGTTATGCTAAAATTACTATCCATATAATCTCTTCTGTTTTAGTAATTCTAAGTCCCTTATATATTCTAAACCTTCTCTGCACCTTTCTACTTTATAAGTGACCCATTATTAACCTGTCGACCAAGACAATATCATCAGACGACAACATGAACCGGAACCACAAAACATCTTGAATGTCTAGTAAGTAAACCATAACTAATACAGAGGTATGAAGACTTAATCGGGACCATTATCGTAGGCCAATGATTCTAGGAAATGCTCGTCCCATATCTGGTCGCCCTCGGTCTAGTTATCTCTCCATCATACATATAATCAATCATGTCAATATACCCATAAGACACTTGTTACTTCTCTAAAATCACCTTCATAGATTCCCCATCATAAGTTTTCTCTAAGTCAGTGATATTAATAGGTGCATCTCTTTTCTAAAGATTATTTATTGATTACTGCTCCTTTTCATTTTAAATGTCTTTTTGGCCTCTTGCACACTTACGTAGAGAAGAGTAAACTTTTACATAAAGATAGTAATAGGTATGTAGAACTTCCAAAAATACCCACATATTAGGATTTGGTAACGATTAAACAGTTTTCTTAGTTCAAAAACTATAGGGTTAAATTTAATATCGAACATCTAAGGTTGTGCTTGGTACGTGGAATGTAAGGTTACCGAAAATTCTTGTATTTCTGGGAATGGGATGACCGGGCATCTAATTCCAAAGAATCCTGTATTGACGTGCTTGGTATACTTTAATCATTCCCGGTAATATATGTATATGCAACCGTCGATGGCGGTGAGGCCGGAGGAGGGCCGGTAGATAGCGGCGAGACCGGCAACGAACGGCTTATCGGGCGGACGGCCAATCGGCCAACTATGGCCGGCCGGCGGCAAACATGCCAGTGAATGATCGACGATAACAGGGGGCCGACCGGCGGCGAAAATCCGATCAACTATGAACATGCCGGTGAATGATCGATGATGACCGACGGCCGGCGGTGCCGGCTAGCCGGTAGGTGGCAAGGAAGGCCAGCGGCAAATGGTCATGGTTTATTTCATGCTATGCGGGAATATTTTATGATAATTTAGAATAGACATATGTTTTGGGGAGAATAGAATTAACATGAAATAGGGTCATTTGATAACTATGGTAATCCTATATTTCCGGAAATATCTTTTACATCTATACATGCGTTGTAATATTTCATAGTAATCTAGGATTACCACCTAGATTATCTCCTACCAAGCGTACCCTAAAGTGCATTAATCAAAGAAGCATTGTGAAAGGAAAAGTAACTTAAAATAGAAAAGAAGTGCCTTTTGTATTGGTGAACGAGTAATATTGATCCCTTATACAAGTATGCACGAGTATAGGTAAAATAAATTGTATCAGTAACTTAAGCAATTGTGTACCTACGCATGCATATAGAAATTGTTGCACATTAATGATGTTATAATCCTCTACAAGGAACCTAAAAGGGAAATAAAATCCAAAAAACGTGGGCCATATTTGGGAACGGGGTAAAGTTTAGATAACTAAAGTTTCATAAAGTTATCTAAACTTAACTCCAAAATCCTAACCACGCATGGATTTTGGAGTTTTGAAAATTCCGGTTATCTAAACTCCAAAGTTGAGATTGCCAGAGTCCACATAACTCTAATCCAACCAAAGTTTCCTAACTCCAAAATTTGTGAAGTAGAGTTTGGATAACTCCAAAACAATATTTTGGAGTTTAGATAACTACAAAGCCAAACACCCCGTCAAAAGCTAGACTTTTAGCTACAGGTAGGTTCTTGCAAACCAGGGCCTCAACCTTTTCTTAATCAAAACTCCAAATTGATAAAAATTACCTCAATGGTTGCTTATTCCCATTCCCAAGCAATCGAGAAACCAAAGAAAACATTTTCACACCAAATCAAGCGCTCAAAACCTGCAAAATTCTTGTTAAAGAATAATCTCAGAAATCCAAGCATTTATCTATCCAGGCATAAGTTAGATCAGCAGCAACTCCCCCGATACACCATTCGCATACCTGTGACAGCTTCGAATAGATCATATAACAATTCCCTTTCTCTGAAAATATAGAAAAATGGGGTCTTATAAATCAAAGAACCCACAGATTAGTGAAGCTAAGCCTAGAAATCGAGCTATAAGGGAAAGAACAAAAAAGGGGCAAAGTACCTAAATATTGAAGATTCGACGAGAAAAAGGAAACCCTAGAATGGTAATCGAAGTGAGGGATAAGAACGGAAATTAGGGCTGAAAAGAGTAGGTTGATGGAGTTGGAAAGAGACGTCATTTTTTAAAAATTTAAAAATCTGCGCCCGATAGAGTTGACGAAGGGGAGAGAGAGACAAAGGATCTTAAATTAAGAACTACAAGGGGACTTTTAAGAGGACAGTGACTCGTGTGCTTTTTTATTTTTTATTTTTTTTGGTTCCGTATGCCAAAAGCTTCTTCAGATCCACCAACAACCAATACAATTATTATAATTGAAGATTGGCAATCACTGTAATTAAATGAGGACGTATATAAATAATAGAATATTCTTACTCGAGATGATTTTATCATTTATGTGTATATATTTTACTCGTTATCAAGTATCGCTACTACATAATGATAAACCTCATAGGATATTTGCTTGAGTACTAGGATTAATGATAAAGATCATACTAGTGGGTCTGGGTAGTGCATAAGCACATCCTTAAATGTCCTTAGTCGTAGAAGTATCGAGACTGGGTATCGATACTTCAGTTTCGACTAGTGTGTATGTTTTCTGGCTCGGTTGGAGGGCGATAGCTGATCCCATAGCTGTTGGTGATTGATACCGAATATTGTATACAGGCGCTTATTAGGTTATAGTGTTATTTTCAAAATAAGATGGTTATGGATCAAAATTAGTAAAATAGGGTATTTTAAAATTTAATTGTGAGAATAGGACAGTTTGGAGCCACGTAGCGTGGCCTCAAGCCCTCGGTCAAAAAAGGGTGGGTTCTCGCCCTCACCACTAAAAAGTGAAGTGCGGGTTTTGAGAACCCACCCTGACCCCTACTCCACCCCATCCCCACGCACCCCCGCACCCCCATGCGCCCCCTCCCCCTGTGGAGGACGGGTTCTAGGAATCGGTCCCCCTCTATAGGGGAGGGCGGCTTCTCGGAACGCGCCGTTAAAAAATTTTAAAATTAAAAAAACACTATTCTTAAATAAAGATAATAATTTTTAATTTACGTGGACACGGAATACCTAATTTGCGGGAGTAAATACGGGTTCCAAGAACCCGCACTTCCGTGTATGCCAGAGAGGGCGAGTTCTCAGGCAAAAAAAAATCATGACATATCAATCCTCATCAATACACGCAAATATTGGATATGATTGATAGATAAGAGTTGTTACTTTTTACTGACGTGGGGATAAGATCAACAGATAAGGGTTGTTGTGTTTCTTTAGAAGAAATCCAATACTTTGATCATACTATAAATATAAATGAATAACACTTTAGTAACAGCATACCAAAAAGTAAAGCAAAGCAAACAAGTTTGAGCTTCAAGTTCTGTCTCCTCATGAAAGACTTAGAGAAGATACGAAAAATACAACTACAGTTGCAATGGAGTTTCTAAGTGGTTACTAAAGGGTGAAAGATATGGGGTGGAATGACTCGAAGTTTCTAAACGGTTACTAACATAATTTCTTAATACGTGAAGTCTATCCCATTGCCAATCTAAACCCACGACACTCGTTGAAAATGGCATTATAGTATGCTGCGGAAGCTCAAGGAAAGAAACGGGCCCATGTAGAAACACGCTCTTTTATCTTTCTCACAACTGCATTCAATCCAACATCACGGACTGTGTAGCATCTACTTCTTTAATATTATTGTATAACATTTAATTGATGTGTGTGTCTTAACACAAATTTGTAGCACTGTAGTAGAAAATCAGTATGTTACAGAAGCTATTTCAGTTGAAAACGAGCAAATTCAAGTGTTATTATTCGCTACCCAATTCACATATTGCAATTTTAACGGTAACTTACAGTAAATTAGCCTCCAACAAATAATGCAAAAGGATCATACTAAAATTAAAATCGTACAAGTTTCCTTACAAATTGATAATTGATTTTCTTTCCGTTGCTTATTCTTTATGACCTCGAAGGTGTAAGTCCATGCCACGCACCCCACAAACTTGCGGGGAGGCAGAATATATGAAAAACGATTATCAAAGCTTCGTAACACGGACTTGAGCGCATGAATCGTTATCTAAACCATTGCTAACTATCTACTAGAGGTTTAACTACTCGGATACGAAGTTATACCTCATGTTACTTGTCCTTCGGGTCTTCATCGTTGTCCTCCACTCCTCGTAGGCTCCTTGGAACATCGGCACCTCTACGGCCTCCTCGAGTCAAAGACGATCCATCCGAAAGCTCCTACGCCAAGCTTAATCTCAAACTTGAGATAACTAGGTTGCTTAAAGTGCTAATCTAAGCTACCTAGGGGATATAGAGTGAGGTTATGGATGTATTAGTGTAGCTAACCCTTAATCTCAACACATGAGAGGTTAGGGTTAGGGTTTGAAAAAAGAGTGAGCTTGAGGAGAGAGAAGGTGAAGATGATGAATGAAATGAGATAATGATCTATCATAATATATATGAAGCATTATTTATTTATCCAAAAATGAAATAATAGAATTAACAACTATGCTTTATAAATATCTATGAGTGATTCATCTCCATGAGTCATTAAGCATTTATGATGCATTAATGACATGGATGAATCACACAAATGAGTCACTAATCTCATTTAATGCAATGCCACCTTACCCCCCCAAGTTACCACTCTTCTAGAAGCTTCCCGACAAATTACGAGAACGCCCCTCCAATCCGTGAAAACACGGAAAAACTTTAGACTGTATAAATCCTATAACCCGATACTAGAATCAGGCTTAAACCAAAGCCGGCTAGTAAAAACTGTCCGAAAAGTCGTACGTGCATAAACACACGTACGCGTCCGAACCCTTGTCGTAAAACCATACGACCTCTATATCATTTCGCCTGGAGCAGGGAAACTCTCTGTGTGGGACTCTAAAGACTCGACATTACGCTGGCAGTGGGTTTAACCACAGACCGCAAGCGGCACTAGCTGTACGTAACGGTTCCCAGGTAGATGTCGATAAGAAGGTCGATGAGGAAAATCATCCGAACTCCCACTGAGCCTGATGTGACAATCTTCGTACAGTCCGGTCTGTTCGTCTAAGACTATCGCATATCAAGCCTAGGGGGCGGCAAGTGTCAGTCCCCTAATAGCTGTATAAGTCGTGTCGGAGCGAAGCCCATTACACCCTGAGAAGCTACTGGAACCTACCAGTATATCTCGCGTGCCCTGGCCAGGGACTTTGCGTAATGGCTCTCTGACACAGCGCGATATCAACTCCCAATGCCGGGAGAGACGAATCCTATATAACCGCCACTGCCTCCAAGTGCTCGGGACTGCACCCAACTGCTACCTGTTTGCACGACTCCTTTGAGCCGTGGTAGGGTAGCAATCTAAGAACAGTGGGACACACTCGAGGCGAAGTAGCAGTGTCAAGTCTGCGGACTATGCTGTACTCATGTCACCTGGGAACTGTTAACTGACGACGGGTATAATACCAACCAATCAGTTCCCCTGCGAGTCCTGTCCGGTGTACCCGTAACCTAACGAGCACCTGTATACTATCTCCAGTACGACGTACTGATGGCTGTGGGACAGACCATCTCCCCAACTGGGATGAGAAGCGTACATACTTAGTCTACTCCGGAATATCGATGCCCTATCTCGATAATCCAACGACCGGGGACCTGTATAGGATGTTACTTACAGACTACCCAGCCCCCACTAGTGTGACTGCCATCACAACACTGGTAATCAAGCAAAGATCCTATGGGCTCTACTAATATGTATAAGTGATACGTTATAAGAAACATATGCACATATTAAAGTAGACACAAACCAAGTAGCATACTACCATTTTTAGCAAGACTGTATATACAACTGTGAATATCCCAAGCTTCCATTAAGTAATATACAATCTAGTATGATACAATAATGGCCCCTAGGGCATATACACTAACAATCTCCCACTTGCACTAAGGCCATGAGCTGGCATATCGTAGACCTATCATCTCGAATAGCCTCTCGAACTGCGTCTGAGGAATGGCCTTTGTGAATGGATCAGCAATGTTATTCTCCGTCTCTACTCTTTTCACCTCGATCTCCCGGCGATCTACGATCTCCCTGATCAGGTGATACCGCCTTAAGATGTGTCTGGACTTCTGATGGGACCTGGGTTCCTTCGCTAAAGCTATAGCGCCGTTGTTGTCACAATACAGAGGTATTGAACCAACACTGGAAGGAACCACCTGAAGTTCTGTGAGGAACTTCTTCATCCAGACTGCTTCTTTTGCGGTATCGCAAGCAGCTATGTACTCCGCTTCCATTGTTGAGTCAGCAACGGTCTCCTGCTTGGAACTCTTCCAACAGACCGCCCCTCCATTGAGGGTAAAGACGTAACCTGACATGGATTTGGAGTCATCCTTGTCACTCTGGAAGCCGGAGTCGGCAAAGGCCTCCATCTGGAGGGCTTTTCCACCATATACCAAGAACATCTCCTTAGTCCTCCTCAGGTACTTGAGAATGTTCTTTACAGCTATCCAGTGCTTCTCCCCTGGGTTTGCTTGATACCGGCTTACTACGCTCAATGCGTATGCCACATCTGGTCTGGTACATAACATCGCATACATTATAGAGCCTACCGCAGAAGCGTAGGGTATAATCGACATGCGATCCCTTTCCAAATCAGTCTTGGAAGACATCTCTTTGGAGAGGGTGATTCCGTGACAAGCCGGTAGGTTACCGCGCTTAGAATCATCCATACTGAATCTCTTCACTATGGTGTCTATGTATCTGGACTGCGAAAGTCCCAACATCCTTTTTGATCTATCACAATAGATCCGGATTCCCAGAATGTAGGTGGCATCACCCAGGTGTAACACCCGAGCCCAATACTACTAATTTCAGTTACCGTTTGAACGTAGTGTGGCACTTATTTCATTTATCTTGCTTAATTGTGACTTACTGAAATTTTACCCCGTCAATTCAATTCTGCATATTAAAATTTAAGGCATCTAAATAAAATTAAAAATATTCGTCATGGCCTGCTTGACACCCCTAACCCCGTTGTAGCGTCCGTGCGTCGTGTTCTCGTCCCGTTCAGTGAAACGGGCGAGTTTGGACGGCTACGCGCACGTATGTGTGTCCGTTTTGGGGGTATGCTTTTTTATTGTAGAATACTTCATTTTAAATTTTGGATCCCGCCTAAAATTTTCTTATTTCAATTTCAATTTTTGGACCCGACCCGGGCGCAATTTGGAAATATTTTACTTTGCGCCAAAATCCCAATTTCTATATATTTTAAACCATCATATATTTAAATTAACCATCTAATATTCTCTTATTCCTAAATCTTTAAAATCTATTCCTAAGCAAACAAATCATTCCCAGCCAATCACGATTTCTCCTTTAACCCGTGGGCCCCACCTCATTTCTCTCTCTCTCCCCGTCTCTCTCTCTCCTCTCTCTCTCCCCGTCTCTCTCTCTCTCTATCTTTCTCTCTCTCTCCTCTATATATTCTTTCTTCTTCCTCTTCTTTTCTTTCACGAGCGAACCCTTCTCACGTAAACCCTAGCCGCCTCACCCCTCGCCGCTGCAGCACCAACACCGACGACACCATTACTGGCCTCCTCGCCTCCTCGCCCTCGTCGCAGCCACCGCACCTCCTTCCTCCTCTCCCCTCTTTCCCGAGTGCCTGCACGAGGCACCTGCACACCGCCTGCGCCTCGTGGGGTCGCCGCCGGCGATCTCAATCCGCCCCCCCGGCCTCGTGCACCCCCTCGGTGAATATCTTCTTCTCCTCTCCTTCTTTCTCCTTCCTTCCTCCCTCGTTTCACCGATTCTCTTTTGTTGGCCGTTGTTCCCTGCAGGTGGTCCACCAGAGCCCCGTCGACGCCGTCGACCGTCACCACCCGTCCCACAGATCCTCGTGAGCATTCCCTTCTCCATCCTCCTTCCCTTCTTCTTTATTTTCCTTCCTTTTTTTGTTGCAATCTTGATCGTTCACTGTTTTGTTTCTCGCCGGAATCCAGTGATGTCGGCGACGTGTCCCGACGTTCTAGCGCGGTACCCCGACCCGTGTGGCTTCACTGTTCGTCGTTTGGGTTCATTCCGTGAACCGTGCGCCCGTCGCGAGTTTTTCCCCGACGACGTTTAACGTTCCGTTTTCCCAATCCGCGACCCGTCGAGGCAAGTACCCCTTGCTACATGCTAAACAATATTTACATATACTTGATGACACCCTAAAACCTGCAATTTAACTTTGGTATTATAATTTCCCATTTTTCATGTTCAAGATTGTTATATATCATTTATCTTTCAAACTTGGAACCTACCTGTTGCAATTACTGTAGTGAACTTAATAACCACATTTACATGTTTTAATTTCACTTTCACTAATGACGTAGCCTATGGCACCTTATCTATCGTTTTACTACAATCGGACACTCGTGTACATTTAACCTGTATAAACTGTGATTTCATCCGTGAAACCTATATATATATTTATATCATTGCATCCATGAAGTCTTAACTTGTTAACATGATTAAATGGCTATAATTGTCTTACTGCATTCTTATAATGTTGAAATCATCTTTGTGACATAACTGATAACTGTACTGCTATTTGAGTGAATCTGCCTATTGCTTAATTCATTGCTTAGATCATGCTGTTGATAACCATGCTTGATTTTGTAACTGAGTATGAGCACACCCATGATATTGTTTACATCTTGACCTGACTTGCTACATACATATCGATTTACCCGACATGGTACCGTATACTGCTTGACTTGACCTGATGTACCATGACCTGGCCCGTTACCTGATCTTGTGTCTAATGCCAACAAACCTGACATGTAGTCCTCATGGACCGTTCCTGTTGTCTATCCAGACAAACCTGTTTACCTGATCCTGTGTTGGCATTAGTTTCTTGATTTCGGGATACCTGACTTGACTTACACATATAACTTGGGGGTATGGAGAAATCAAAGGTGAAACCTGACTTGTAACTCAACAGTTCGCTACTTGTTCTGATCAGTTTTAGGCTAGGCCAGCCTTGGAATGATGATGCTGACATCATTCATCTGTACACATTCCTGTTTGGTGCCTAGCGGCATGTCTCGGTTTCAGCCCGAGAATCTTGGGGCCGTGGTCCTGGGTATGTACGGGATACTATTGAGTTACATCGATGATTCATCAATTTGGTTTCAAAGACTTTAGAATAGAAAACCTGATAGAACAGTCCAGTTTACCCACTGCACACTACCCTGCACTGCTCTGATTCATATTATTGTTACCCTTGCTTTATTCATGTTTATATTCGCATTGCCTGTTTATTATGTTATTACTTGATGACTTGACGCGCTGACGTCTGGGTTTTGCATGGCCCAGATTCTGTACCGCTGTCGCAGTCCGAGCAGGAGTACTTCAGCCGACAGGCTGAGCTGTGAGTGTTAGCAGTAGTTAGCTTTTCTTTCCTGCATTTATTCCTGATGTGAGCCCGCATTATGGGATATACATTCCAATTATTTTATATTGAATCTTTCGCTTCCGCATTTATTTATTCTTGACTCATGTTATCTTGGATTATGGATATGTTTTAGATAGTTTTATTTTGTTCTTGATATCTCTACAGCCGTAATGTGACTGTGGATGGATACTTCCTACCCACAGGTAGCATGGTTGGCTATGTCACGTGCCCATTTTAGCGTACTCTGGGAAGCGGGGCGTGACATGGTTCTTTGGTATCAGAGCCATAGGTTAGTCGGGTTGATTCTTTTGTAGTTGGGTATTGTACCCAATACACGAATCAGAATACCCGTGTTTAGGAAACATGTCCTGCCACCTTACCGTTTCACCGTTCTTGAATCAAATTCTTCTTAATTATATCTTCTACGATGTGCAAACTTTCTTTGCATGTCGACTCGAAACCTGATTCCTTGTTATCTCTAGGACTTAGGCGGCTTGGGTGGAGTTATGTAATTGTGGCTATGATACCGCGACATAGTTACAATGCGGCACTCTATTTAAGTAACTTGGAGTTCTAGCCTTGATCTATATTTCGAATCTATCATCATGCTAATGTTGGGTATTTTGATTTCAGGAATATGGCCGGTAAAAAGTTGAAGACGTACCAAAGACGTGTGGACGAAGCCGCCATGCTTGGAGTGATAAGGGGAATGCTGGAGAATCATAAGAGACAGACCGAGCGGAAGCTGGCGTCTGCACTGAACCAAACGTCCGTACGTAGAAGTGTTCCGGTGAACAGACGCAGCATAGCACCAATGAAGAAAACAATTGTGGTTGATCGGAAGAGGAGCGTGATTTGTAACTACTGCCATGTACACGGACATGTGCAAAAGGATTGTCGAAGGAGGCTGGGACTCTATTTGGTTTGTGGAGCGGCAGATCACGCCGTTAGTGCTTGTCCGTCGAAGCTTCGTACGAGGGATGATATTCAGAAGCCTCCGCAGAGACCGTTCCAGGGGCAGAAACAGCTGACTCAAGGACCTAATCAGGCTCGAGCTTTTACCTTGACAGCTGAAGAAGCTAAGGCGTCAGGAGAAGTTGTTTCAGATACTCTACTCGTTCATGGTTTTCCCGCATTAGCGTTATTTGATTCTGGTGCATCCCATTGTTTTATGTCATCCAAGTTTTTAATTAGACACTCGATTGACTACACGACCCTGTCTAGTTTCTGGGACATACACACTGGGAATGGGAAAATCATAGCTAGTAGGGAATGTAAAGATTGTACAGTTGTTGTTTGCGGACGGGAGCTTTTTGCAGATTTCTTGGTGATTGATACGGGCATCTACGAAGTCGTCTTGGGAATGGATTTTCTTGGCACTTTCCACGCTCACATTGATTGTAGGGCAAGGAAGGTAATTTTCCAGATTCCCGGACATCCGGAGCTTGTTTTGCTGGAGGAAGCGGTTCTGTCGGGCCAGTCGAGTTTAGGGCTAGGCCGACAAATAATGTTCTTTAGCCGATGGAAGTGGATAAGGAAGAAGCGCCGGCTATATTCGAGAGTTTCATGGACGTGTTTGAAGACATATCAGGTTTACCGCCGAAGCGAGACGTGGAGTTCGCGATTGATCTTGTTCCTGGTGCAGCGCCAATCTCAAAGGCGTATTACCCGATGGCACCAGTGGAGTTGGAAGAAGTCAAGAAGCAGGTACTGAATTACTTGAGAAGGGTTGGATTCGCAGCAATAACTCACCTTGGGGAGCTCCAGTTCTTCTAGTAAAGGAGAAAGATGGCACAAGGAGGATGTGCATCGATTATCGAGAATTAAACCGGGTGACTATTAAGAACAAGTACCCGATCCCTCGCATTGGCGAATTGTTCGAGCAGCTTAGTGGTGCGAGGGTATTCTCGAAGCTGGATTTGCGGTCCGGATATCATCAGGTCCGAGTTAAGTCAGAAGATATTTGTAAGACTGCGTTCCGAACTTGGTATGGACATTACAAGTATTTAGTGATGCCATTCGGAGTCACGAATGCACCGGCGATATTTATGGACTGATGAACCGAATCCTTCATCGTTCTTGGACCAGTTTATAGTGGTGTTCGCTGAGGATATTTTGGTCTACTCGAGGAGCATTGAAGAGCATGCAGAACATTTGAAGATCGCACTGCAAATGTTGAGACAAGAGAAGTTATATGCGAAGATGAGTAAGTGCGAGTTTTGGCTGGAGGAAGTAAAGTTTTTTTTGGGGCATGTTGTGTCTGGCGATGGAATTGCCGTCGATCCCGAAAAGATTGCAGCAGTACGAGATTGGCCGATTCCAAAGAATGTTGCGGAGATAAGAAGCTTTCTTAGACTCGCCGGATATTACAAAAGATTTATGGAGAACTTTGCTCGTCTGGCAGAGCCGTTAACCAAGCTTACGCGCAAGGAGGTACCTTTTGTATGGACAGGCAAATGTGCGTTAGCTTTTGAGACGTTGAAGCAGAAGTTGATAACCGCCCCTATCCTGACCGTGCCAGACAATTCCGGAGGATTGGTGATTCACAGCGACGCATCTGGGAAAGGATTGGAATGTGTTTTGATGCAGCAGGGGAAGGTTGTAGCGTACGCATCGAGTCAGTTGAAGACCCATGAGAATAATTACCCAACTCATGACTTGGAACTTGCGGCTGTGATTTTCGCTTTGAAGATTTGGAGACACTACCTTTTGGGCGAAAGGGTCGAAGTTTTTACTGATCATAAGAGCTTGAAGTATGTGTTCACACAGAAGGAGCTTAATATGAGGCAGCGTAGATGGTTGGAGCTGATGGCTGACTACGATCTTGATCTTAAGTACCATCCGGGGAAGGTTAATGTCGTGCCGGATGCGCTTAGTCGGTTACCAGCAATTCAGGTGTTAACTACGCAGAAGGAGCTTGTTGAAGATTTTCGAAGATTTGACTTGGAGGTTGTGCTACCGCATTCTTCGGGACAGTTGATGCAGCTGCAAGTACAGTCATCGTTGATCGAGAATATTAAAGCAGCACAATCGCAGGACCCTAGACTACAAAAGTTTCGAGAACAGGTTGAAGCCGGACTACGAACAAATTTATTGATCCACGAAGATGGTTCGTTGAGGTATGGTAGCCGTTTGTGTGCGCCAAAGGGAGATATTCGTGAAGAGCTTATGAAGGAGGCACACAGTTCAGCTTATTCTGTACATCCAGGAGGCACAAAGATGTACCGAGATATTCGACAGCATTTCTGGTGGGAAGGCATGAAACGGGAGATTGCTCGCTTTGTGGCAAAGTGCTTGGTGTGTCAGCAAGTTAAGGCTGAACATCAAAGGGTTGCTGGTTTATTGCAACCACTTCCGATTCCTCAGTGGAAGTGGGAACATATAACCATAGATTTCATGACGGCTTTACCGCGAAGTCCAAAAGGCAACAATGCTGTATGGGTGATTGTTGATCGTTTGACCAAGGCAGCTCACTTTATTCCTTTTCGGGTTGGTCAATCAACAAAGACCTTGGCAGAGCGGTACATGCAAGAGATTGTAAGATTGCATGGAATACCGGTGAGTATTGTGTCCGATCGGGACACCCGGTTCTTATCACACTTCTGGAGGAGTTTACAGGAAAGTTTGGGGACTCGATTAAAGTTTAGCACAGCTTATCATCCTCAAACTGATGGCCAGTCCGAGAGAACAATCCAAACTCTTGAAGATATGTTGAGAGCATGCATGTTGGACTTCAAGGGGTCTCGGGAGGATCATCTACATTTGGTGGAGTTCTCTTACAACAACAGTTTTCAGGCAACTATCCAGATGGCTCCATTTGAAGCTTTGTATGGTTGTAAATGCCGTTCACCTGTTTGCTGGGACGATGTCGGTGAACGAAGATTTTTGGGACCAGATTTGGTTGTGCAGACAGTTGAGAAGGTTAACACTATCAGAAATCATATGAAGGCAGCACAAGACCGACAGAAGAGTTGGGCAGACACGTCAAGAAGACCTCTAGAGTTCGCCGTGGGTGATTTGGTATTCTTGAAGATATCACCGACTAGAGGGGTGATTCGTTTTGGAAGTCGAGGAAAGCTTAGTCCTTGATTCGTTGGACCCTTTGAGATCTTGGAGCGTGTTGGTGAGGTAGCGTATCGTTTGGCGTTACCGCAGTCTTTGGCAAATGTGCACGATGTGTTTCACGTATCTCAACTCCGTAGGTATGTTCGAGATGAAACGCACGTATTGGATCATTCGGAGCTAACGGTACGAGAAGACTTGACTTTTGAGGAGCGACCGATTGAAATTGTGGATCGAAGGGAAAAGGTTCTTAAGAACAAGGCGATCCCTCTTGTGCTTGTTTCTTGGGGTAATCGCTCGCATGGAGAGTCCACTTGGGAACGAGAAGATGAAATCCGGCAGAAGTTTCCTCACCTTTTCTTGTAGTTATCTATTTTTGTATTCTTAGAATTTCGAGGACGAAATTCTTTTTGTAGTTGGGTATAATGTAACACCCGAGCCCAATGCTACTAATTTCAGTTACCGTTTGAACGTAGTGTGGCACTTATTTCATTTATCTTGCTTAATTGTGACTTACTGAAATTTTACCCCGTCAATTCAATTCTGCATATTAAAATTTAAGGCATCTAAATAAAATTAAAAATATTCGTCATGGCCTGCTTGACACCCCTAACCCCGTTGTAGCGTCCGTGCGTCGTGTTCTCGTCCCGTTCAGTGAAACGGGCGAGTTTGGACGGCTACGCGCGCGTACGTGTGTCCGTTTTGGGGGTATGCTTTTTGATTGTAAAATACTTCATTTTAAATTTTGGATCGCGCCTAAAATTTTCTTATTTCAATTTCAATTTTTGGACCCGACCCGGGCGCAATTTGGAAATATTTTACTTTGCGCCAAAATCCCAATTTCTATATATTTTAAACCATCATATATTTAAATTAACCATCTAATATTCTCTTATTCCTAAATCTTTAAAATCTATTCCTAAGCAAACAAATCATTCCCAGCTAATCACGATTTCTCCTTTAACCCGTGGGCCCCACCTCATTTCTCTCTCTCTCTCCCCGTCTCTCTTTCTCTCTCTCCTCTCTCTCTCCCCGTCTCTCTCTCCCCTCTATATATTCTTTCTTCTTCCTCTTCTTTTCTTTCACGAGTGAACCCTTCTCACGTAAACCCTAGCCGCCTCACCCCTCGCCGCTGCAGCACCAACACCGACGACACCATCACCGGCCTCCTCGCCTCCTCGCCCTCGTCGCAGCCACCGCACCTCCTTCCTCCTCTCCCCTCTTTCCCGAGCGCCTGCACGAGGCACCTGCACACCGCCTGCGCCTCGTGGGGTCGCCGCCGGCGATCTCAATCCGCCCCCCCGGCCTCGTGCACCCCCTCGGTGAATATCTTCTTCTCCTCTCCTTCTTTCTCCTTCCTTCCTCCCTCGTTTCACCGATTCTCTTTTGTTGGCCGTTGTTCCCTGCAGGTGGTCCACCGGAGCCCCGTCGACGCCGTCGACCGTCACCACCCGTCCCACAGATCCTCGTGAGCATTCCCTTCTCCATCCTCCTTCCCTTCTTCTTTATTTTCCTTCCTTTTCTTGTTGCAATCTTGATCGTTCACTGTTTTGTTTCTCGCCGGAATCCGGTGATGCCGGCGACGTGTCCCGACGTTCCAGCGCGGTACCCCGACCCGTGTGGCTTCACTGTTCGTCGTTTGGGTTCATTCCGTGAACCGTGCGCCCGTCGCGAGTTTTTCCCCGACGACGTTTAACGTTCCGTTTTCCCGATCCGCGACCCGTCGAGGCAAGTACCCCTTGCTACATGCTAAATAATATCTACATATACTTGATGATACCATAAAACCTGCAATTTAACTTTGGTATTATAATTTCCCATTTTTCGTGTTCAAGATTGTTATATATCATTTATCTTTCAAACTTGGAACCTACCTATTACAATTACTGTAGTGAACCTAATAACCACATTTACATGTTTTAATTTCACTTTCACTAATGACGTAGCCTATGGCATCTTATCTATCATTTTACTACAATCGGACACTCGTGTACATTTAACCTGTATAAACTGTGATTTCATCCGTGAAACCTATATATATATATTTATATCATTGCATCCATGAAGTCTTAACTTGTTAACATGATTAAATGGCTATAATTGTCTTACTGCATTCTTATAATGTTGAAATCATCTCTGTGACATAACTGATAACTGTACTGCTATTTGAGTGAATCTGCCTATTGCTTAATTCATTGCTTAGATCATGCTGTTGATAACCATGCTTGATTTTGTAACTGAGTATGAGCACACCCATGATAGTGTTTACATCTTGACCTGACTTGCTACATACATATCGATTTACCCAACATGATACCGTATACTGCTTGACTTGACCTGATGTACCATGACCTGACCCGTTACCTGATCTTGTGTCTACTGCCAACAAACCTGACATGTAGTCCTCATGGACCGTTCCTGTTGTCTATCCAGACAAACCTGTTTACCTGATCCTGTGTTGGCATTAGTTTCTTGATTTCGGGATACCTGACTTGACTTACACATATAACTTGGGGGTATGGAGAAATCAAAGGTGAAACCTGACTTGTAACTCAACAGTTCGCTACTTGTTCTGATCAGTTTTAGGCTAGGCCAGCCTTGGAATGATGATGCTGACATCATTCATCTGTACACATTCCTGTTTGGTGCCTAGCGGCATGTCTCGGTTTCAGCCCGAGAATCTTGGGGCCGTGGTCCTGGGTATGTACGGGATACTATTGAGTTACATCGATGATTCATCAATTTGGTTTCAAAGACTTTAGAATAGAAAACCTGATAGAACAGTCCAGTTTACCCACTGCACACTACCCTGCACTGCTCTGATTCATATTATTGTTACCCTTGCTTTATTCATGTTTATATTCGCATTGCCTGTTTATTATGTTATTACTTGATGACTTGACGCGCTGACGTCTGGGTTTTGCATGGCCCAGATTCTGTACCGCTGTCGTAGTCCGAGCAGGAGTACTTCAGCCGACAGGCTGAGCTGTGAGTGTTAGCAGTAGTTAGCTTTTCTTTCCTGCATTTATTCCTGATGTGAGCCCGCATTATGGGACATACATTCCAGTTATTTTGTATTGGATCTTTCGCTTCCGCATTTATTTATTCTTGACTCATGTTATCTTGGATTATGGACATGTTTTAGATAGTTTTATTTTGTTCTTGATATCTCTACAGCCGTAATGTGACTGTGGATGGGTACTTCCTACCCACAGGTAGCATGGTTGGCTATGTCACGTGCCCATTTTAGCGTACTCTAGGAAGCGGGACGTGACACCAGGTCTTTCATGGAGAATTTTTCTGATAAGAATCCTTTGACTGACTGTAACATAGGAATATCATTTCTTATTAGGAGAATGTCATCCACGTACAAGACGAGGAATACTACAGCTCTCCCTACAATCTTACTGTATATGCAAGATTCATCCGGATTTTTGATAAAGTCAAATTCTTTGACAGCATCATCAAAACAGATGTTCCAACTCCGCGATGCCTGCTTTAGTCCATAAATGGACTTAAGCAGCTTGCATACTTTACCGCTACTCCCACTCTGAATGAATCCCTCTGGCTGATCCATATAGACGCTTTCTTCCAAATTACCATTTAAAAAGGCCGTCTTTACGTCCATCTGCCAGATTTCATAATCGTGGAAAGCAGCAATAGCAAGAAGGACCCGAATAGATTTAAGCATAGCCACTGGAGAAAAGGTTTCGTCATAGTCCAAACCAGGTCTTTGACGGAAACCCTTTGCAACAAGTCTAGCCTTATAGGTTTCAACCTGTCTATCTACACCAATCTTGTTTTTGAAGATCCATTTGCATTCTACGGGTTTTACCCCATCTGGAGCAATGTCCAAAGTCCATACTTTGTTGGTGTACATGGACTCCATTTCGGTCCGCATTGCATCCAGCCATTTTACCGAGTCACCGCTCTGAATGGCTTGCTGGAAGCTAGTAGGCTCATCATAGTCAATAGTGCAATCCTCTCTATCCCTGTCTATGAGAAAACCGTAATATCTCTCGGGCGGATGAGATTGCCTACTACTCCTGCGGAGTGGCGTCGGGATGTCCAGTTCTTCTGAAACCTCTGGTTCTACTAAGCTTTCAGTAATATCTTGTGGTTATGGAATTTCTTCCAGTTCTATTGCGCTCCCACTTATCTGATTTTCTAAAAACTCAGTTTCCAAGAAGCGAGCATTATGAGAAACAAAAATCTTTTGTTCCTCTGCGTAATAGAAATAATATCCTTTGGAGTTCTTTGGATATCCCACAAACTTACACTGTACTGATCGTGCCTCTAGCTTGTCCGCATGCTACTTCTTTACAAAAGCTGGACATCCCCATATCTTAATATGTTTAAGATAGGGTTTCTTTCCACACCACATCTGATATGGTGAAGTAGGCACAGTCTTAGTTGGAACTCGGTTTAAAAGGTATGCAGCTGATTCTAGTGCATATCCCCAGAATGATCGTGGTAACTCAGCTTTACTTATCATGGAACGAACCATATCCAATAGGGTTCGATTCCTTCTTTCCGATACACCGTTGTGTTGTGGTGTGTATGGAGGAGTAAGCTGAGAGAGAATTCCATTCTCTTTTAAGTAACCTAGGAACTCGGCACTTAAGTATTCACCACCTCGATCAGATCTCAGTGTTTTGATACTTTTGCCTGTTTGTTTTTCCACTTCATTCTTGTATTCTTGGAATTTCTCAAAGGCCTCGGATTTATGTTTCATTAAGAAGACATATCCATACCTAAAGAAATCATCCGTAAAAGTAATGAAGTAGGAATAACCACCTCGCGCATGTGTAGACATTGGACCGCACATGTCACTGTGTACGAGTCCTAAGAGCTCGCTCGCTCTTACTCCGTGTCCAGTAAACGGAGTCTTTGTCATTTTTCCCATGAGACAAGATTCACAAGTGGCATAAGATTGATATTCGAACGGATTCAAATATCCTTCTCTATGTAACTTAGTTAATCGTGTTTCATTGATGTGACCTAGTCTACAATGCCATAAGAAAGCCTAATTTATTTCTGGAGACTTTCTTTTAAGTGTGTTCTGGACATTGAAAACCTGAGCTTGATTCAATACGTATATACCGTCATCTAATGTACCAGACCCAATCAGAACTTGATCTAGGTGGATGTGAACTATATCGCTTACGAATGTAAAGTCATATCCCTCTCTTGAAAGTAAGGACACTGATATGATATTACAAGTCAAACTAGGTACATACAGACAGTTACGTAGAATCAATATCTGCCCACTTGTCAAACCTAGGCGATATTCTCCCACGGATTCAGCGTCCACGCTCATTCCGTTTGCAACTCTGAGAGACAAATCACCTACCCTTATAACTTTACGGTTTCTTAAAGCATGTAATGAATTACAGATATGAGATCCTGCTCCGGTATCTAGTACCTAGGAAGTAGAGTTAATTGACAAACAGTTCTTAATTACAAACACACTTGAGGCTGAAGCCACAACATGCTTCAAATCCTGGTTACTGGCTTTGCTAGCCCTGCAATCATTCTGCCAATGTTCATTCTTGTAACAATAGGAACGTCCCTCTTTTACTATATCCAGTCCCGAAACTTTTGCCCTTCTCTTTCCTTCTATTTCCCTGGTTTCCTTCAGGGTAGGAGGCAGAGACTGTAGAATCAGGTCAGTATCTGACCCGTTCTCCGACGTGGTCTTCAGGTCCGTGAGCTCATCAATATAGCTAGTCATTGTAAGGACGTTGTCCCCTACAGATGACCCGTCAGCTAACCTCGCTTGAATTAATTCGTTCGAGGTTTCATATCTTGTGATATGAGATTGCTCTCCATATAAATCTTTGTTATGGAGAAAGATGGAAACTAAGTCCATCTTCTCGTGCTGCTTCTGGTATACACCATCAACTGAAGCTAATATGAGGCACTTAGCTTTCGCTTTATCTTTTTCCCTTGTCTGACGGATATCTATATCCGCGACAGTGGAAACTGGACCTGGGACGGCGAGATCTTGAGTAGTGATAGGGTGGTCCAGCTTGTCATAGGCAATGGACATCTGGACAGACCTTTTCCAGTCATATAAGTCAGATTCAGTCAATTTGTTATTTAGATGTAACCTATGTGTCGTCACAAGGTCGCTGCAATTTAAGAGAGAGAAGAAAATACTATTAGCATGATGCTCTTGCAAGTTTAGAATGGTTTAATTTATCTAAACAGGATGGCTCCCACTGTTTCTCGAATCCCTCCTCAAATCATAAAAGAAGAATTAGCCGGGACTATTCTCACCGTACAATTCTTGCTTAACCGTTCAGCCAGGTCAGTGTCAATACTTCGAGGGAGGTTTTCCAACGCTTTCGCGAAGTTCCTTAATTAAATAACCTCTTTTCTCTGGGGGCGTAACCCCGCTGACACCTTTCTAGGCACCTACTTGGTTTATAGCATTGATCGTTAAGTGACGAACCTCCTGATAAGTAGTATATACTCACAGTAGGATCGGGATCCAAAATATCATCGTATGATAATGTTGAAGGAATCCTACCAACATTCATCAAACTCCAAAATGGTATGCACTTTCTGCAAATTTCAGTTTCTTTAGAAATTCCCGATGTGGATTTTTGCCCCATGCTCTTATGACCTTGACTTTGGCCAAACAAATCATAAGTCACATGTCAAGTTCTACCTGTCATTGTCCAGGTTAATTTGAACCCATCCGTACATACCCTTGACTTTGGCCAAACAAGGCAGTACGACTGTCCCAAACCAACGCATCTATCTATGCTACATATGAATATCCAACAGCTACCAAACACTGTGCCTCGACTTTGGCCAAACAAACACAGCTTGGATACTATTGACTATCCATATGAAATGACGGAGGGCTACGAATGGTTTTGGCAAAACCGTGAACGTAGTGAACTTGATTTAATCGAAGGAACCTGATACTTTTTAAAAGGAGTGGTTTAATGCTCCGCAATTAAAAATTCTGATCTTTTTAAAATAACCGAGTGGTTTCTTTTAAATTTGTTCCAACGACTTAACTTTGGTTTATTTTCTTTGCATTATAATAATGCGCCCCATCATTTATCCTATCATTGCAGAAAACAACGAAAATACTCTGTCCTCTTATGCCATCCGCATTTGCCACGGGGTCCCGTCATCACTCGTTAGGTTACTTAACTAACGACAGAGTGGGGGCTGGGCTAGCGCGGGTGTAAAACATAAGTGACGTCTAATAGCTATCATATATAGATATTGTACATTCGTCAGACGCAATAATAAGCATTCCAGATCACAGATGAACTTAATTGGATATACTAGCAATCCGCATTTGCTTTGAGCCTGCAATAAAAGACGGATTACACAGTTGTGATGAATAGCCATTACCCCACCCTAGACCCCTACGGGTACGGCAAACTACCCGCCAAGTACCCGAAGTGAAGCGGTCTCCCTCAACAAAGTGAGTAGGCCACTAAACACTTCAAAGTACCCGGTAGTTTATGTACCCCGCCTTGGGTCTATCCTAGGAGCAAAAAACAGTAAAAAGAAATAATACAACGGTGGCTACAACCGCAACCTGGATGTGCCCCGCAAAAGAATATTACATCATATTACATTTACATCGAATGAATGAATATAAAACCCATCTCAAACCCCGGCTAATCATCACAACATTCCAATCAATTCCATATACACAAACAGTAAACATTACAGAAATGTGCAACCTCCTGCCAACCGACATACTAGCAGTTAGGGGAGGTTTACGAACATATTAAATATTACAGATAAAAACCCAATTAGCAAATATCTTAGAACATCGATCGATAACCATATTCCGTGTCTACCCCAAAAGCAAAGCAGCACTGAAGTAACCTAGGTATAAACAGAACATACAGAGAACCAAAACACCAAAAATTAAGAATTACAGAGCAAATCCGAGTCAACTCGGAGTTGACTAGGCAGCGGATCCGCGGCACAAGCACTCTATTGCCGCGGATCCGCGGCCAAACAACCGAGTTGGAACTTCGTATTTTCCCAGTATTCTTGTATTTCCCTGCTGTGAATTTTAAGGCATGTCAAATAATTTTTTAGACACTTTTCAAATTAACAGAAACTTGGGATTTCCGGGGTTTCGTTTTCGCGTTTTCCGTCGATCGAACTTCTAATTAGTTGCTAACAAGCTAGTAATGGTTTAGTTGGCTCTGATACCACTGTAAGTCCATGTCACGCACCCCACGAACTTGCGGGGAGACGGAATATATGAAAAACGATTATCAAAGCTTCGTAACACGGACTTGAGCTCATGAATCGTTATCTAAACCATTGCTAACTATTTACTAGAGGTTTAACTACTCGGATACGAAGTTATACCTCACGTTACTTGTCCTTCGGGTCTTCATCGCTGTCCTCCACTCCTCGTAGGCTCCTTGGAACATCGGCACCTCTACGGCCTCCTCGAGTCAAAGACGATCCACCCGAAAGCTCCTACGCCAAGCTTAATCTCAAACTTGAGATAACTAGGTTGCTTAATGTGCTAATCTAAGCTACCTAGGGGATATAGAGTGAGGTTATGGATATATTAGTGTAGCTAACCCTTGATCTCAACACATGAGAGGTTAGGGTTTGAAGAGAGAGTGAGCTTGAGGAGAGAGAAGGTGAAGATGATGAATGAAATGAGATAATGATCTATCATAATATATATGAAGCATTATTTATTTATCCAAAAGTGAAATAATAGAATTAACAACCATGCTTCATAAATATCTATGAGTGATTCATCTTCATGAGTCATTAAGCATTTATGATGCATTAATGACATGGATGAATCACACAAATGAGTCACTAATCTCATTTAATGCAATGCCACCTTACCCCTCCAAGTTACCACTCTTCTAGAAGCTTCCCGACAAATTACGAGAACGCCCCTCCAATCCATGAAAACACGGAAAAACTTTAGACTGTATAAATCCTATAACCCAATACTAGAATCTGGCTTAAACCAAAGCCGGCTAGTAAAAACTGTCCGAAAAGTCGTACGTACGTAAACACACGTACGCGTCCGAACCCTTGTCGTAAAACCATACGACCTCTATATTGTTTCGCCTGGAGCAGGGAAACTCTGTGTGTGGGACTCTAAAGACTCGACACTACGCTGGCAGTGGGTTTAACCACAGACCGCAAGCGGCACTAGCTGTACGTAACGGTCCCCAGGTAGATGTCGATAAGAAGGTCGATGAGGAAAATCATCCGAACTCCCACTGAGCCTGATGTGACAATCTTCGTACAGTCCGGTCTGTTCGTCTAAGACTATCGCATATCAAGCCTAGGGGGCGGCAAGCGTCAGTCCCCTAATAGCTGTATAAGTCGTGTCGGAGCGAAGCCCATTACACCCTGAGAAGCTACTGGAACCTATCAGTATATCTCGCTTGCCCTGGCCAGGGACTTTGCGTAATGGCTCTCTGACACAGCGCGATATCAACTCCCAATACCGGGAGAGACGAATCCTATATAACCGCCACTGCCTCCAAGTGCTCGGGACTGCACCCAACTGCTACCTGTTTGCACGACTCCTTTGAGCCGTGGTAGGGTAGCAATCTAAGAACAGTGGGACACACTCGAGGCGAAGTAGCAGTGTCAAGTCTGCGGACTATGCTGTACTCATGTCACCTGGGAACTGTTAACTGATGACGGGTATAATACCAACCAATCAGTTCCCCTGCGAGTCCTGTCCAGTGTACCCGTAACCTAACGAGCACCTGTATACTATCTCCAGTACGACGTACTGATGGCTGTGGGACAGACCATCTCCCCAACTGGGATGAGAAGCGTACACACTTAGTCTACTCCGGAATATCGATGCCCTATCTCGATAATCCAACGACCGGGGACCTGTATAGGATGTTGCTTACAGACTACCCAGCCCCCACTAGTGTGACTGCCACCACAATGCTGGTAATCAAGCAAAGATCCTATGGGCTCTACTAATATGTATAAGTGATACGTTATAAGAAACATATGCACATATTAAAGTAGACACAAACCAAGTAGCATACTACCATTTTTAGCAAGACTGTATATACAACTGTGAATATCCCAAGCTTCCATTAAGTAATATACAATCTAGTATGATACAATAATGGCCCCTAGGGCATATACACTAACAGAAGGTCCCGTCCCTGATGACTGTCCTTGACATCTGGTCCTATAATGACCTGATTATTTGGATAAGCTACATCTGGCGTGCCTTTGCTAAGGATTAGCATCCATTGTCATTCGATCTCGACGCACTTTAGATCTTCCGGGTCCTATATTTTTATTCGGTGGTAATACCGTCGGTGTTTGTCTGTTCCCAATATAATAATGCCAATAGCGATTGTCTGGTATAGGATGAAATTTTGAATCGTATGCGTCTTGATAACTGGAAACCGTATAGTAATGCGAAGCAAAATTGTAATATGAATTATGCATGCTGCTCGCAGCAGCAATTGCGTGGGCACACGGTAAATGTTGTTGCTGAAAAACACCGCATGTGTGATCGGTCAAATTTATTGCACATTTGTATGGACATTTTTCCTATTATTATTAACTACTAAAAGGTATTATTTGCAAATAAAGAACATATGTGGGTTTATTTGTAAAAACATTATTGTCATATATTTCTTAATTTATAATTAATATAATTTGGGAAAATATATGCATATCATATTTAAATAAAATAGCCATGAGATTATTAATTATTAAAATATGCATATCATATCAAATATTCTTAACCAATATTCTTAAGATAGAATATAATTTAATTGGTTGGAATAATATCTCAAATAAAACAAATGCTGCTAACAATGTGATTTGAGATATTGTGCAGGTATGATAATAGATCAGTTCAGGTCTGAAAATACAAGTAAGAGATCCACAGCAAATCGAATCACCAAACTAAATCTGTCGAATATTAGGAACAAATTAAAGAATCTCGCAACGGTAGAGACTGAGAGATATATTTTCAGAATATTTTTATTAGAAAAATCTCCAAATATCAAGAGAGAAAGGCACAAAAAATTTGGAAGCTCCAACCCACCAAACGGCGGCGGATCCACGGTCAAAGGGCACCATGAGCGGCGGTTCAACGGTTCTTTTGTGGTCGTAGGATGTGAAAACTCAAGGTCTTGATCGTAATTCCACACACTTATTTATGACGACTAGGGTTTTAAGTTCCAGAGCCTATAAAAGGACTGATGGCTATCTATCTATCAAAAATCAATCGAACTATCCATCAAAATATCGACTGATCTACCAAGCAAGCTATCTAGAGAAAACTATAGTTTTGTAATATGGTTTTTCAGCGAGCAACTTTTGTAATACAATAGTTGATCAATAAAGGTAGTTCTTTCTTTTAATTTTGTCGCGTTTACTTTCCGCATTTACTTTCTGCATTTACTTTTCACAATTACTTTCCGCATTTACTTTCCGCAATTACATTCTACATTTACTTTCTGTATTTTTAATTTTAACTTATGGATTCATTCATTTTCAACCTTTCTTTTACTTCATTGATCTCCATGAGCAAGTAAATTCTTGCATACTGTGGTTTGTAGGATAGAGTAGAATAATGGATGAAAAATATCACTTAAATTCTTTTTAAAATTTTAATTTTTATAAACTTTAGCAAAACGAATATTAACCCTCTTATCGAGCGCGCTATCAATTCATGATAGTCACGACCATGATTTTAGACTCGTTAATAATCGTTTTGTTAAGGGCTTGATATAAATAGAGATCAATGGAAGGAGAAGGGTCAGTAGAGAAAACCCTAATTCCCTTCAAGAGCCCTAATTCACATTCATCGCTATTTCTCTAATATTAAATAATTAAAAGATAAAAATAATTAATTTTAAAATTCCATCCATTAACTACTAAATCCTATAAACCCTATAAGCACTTCTATTAATAAACTTTTCAAACCTTCTTAATAATAAACGATAACAATTCCACCTTTTTCTATCAACTCGTCTAAACCAAGAAAATCAGTTCATCGTTTCTTTGTGGACGGCCCGTACTCACTAGCGGCTAGCTATTGTGACATCGTTATTGATTGCGGTAATTAGAACACCTATAACTACACCTTTTCCGAACCAACCAAATGGCGCCGTTGCCGGGGAAACGGTCGTAATATTTTTTTTGTTATTCGGATTGATTTCTTAAAAAAAACAGAAAAAATAAAAATAAAGAAATAGAAAACCGCATTTTGTATTTTGAACGATTTTTGTGCGAGTTTTGTGAGAAATCTGGAGCACTTGGAGCGAACCAACAGAGATTTAGAGATTGTCAAATAGGAGCAGAGAAGTATTAGAATGTGGTGCCAAAATTTGAAAGGAAGATTCCATCAAACGACAGCGGAATCGCGGCCAGAGGGAGCATTGGGCGGTGGAAGTGCGGCCATTTTTGGGAGTTAAGCCCCTAAAATTTTCTGGTATTATCCTACAATCTTCTTTTCTCCTATAAAGCTCCAATAAACTGTTTTTACCTGCAGGATTCTTTGCAAACAGCGCCGCTAAATTTTTTTTGCGTGTTTTAGATTTTGGTTTGTTTTGCATATTTAAACCGGATATTAAAGGGCAAGAAACCCAAATTCAGATTATGTGGGGATTTCACCACCCTTCCTAGACCCCACAAATCACAAACAAGCATACGCATCACTCTATATTACTAAAAAAATATCTAGACCAAGCCTTTAAGGACAGTCGCGCTCAATTAGGACAAAGGAGGGTTGTGGGTAATTGTAACACCCTAGTTCATTTATACCAGTTCTAGTCAAGTATTTCTTTATTTATGGTAGTTTCTTGATTTACTGTGTTTTGGATGCGAATAGTATTTTGACATTTGTATTTGCATCCGACCCGACCCGCTTGCTGGAAACCCGTCTTGATTCCTGTTTATGATTTATCCTGACTTGATACGTGGACTCGTACACTTTCATTTGCATACTAGCATTTTACCCGGTATCTGCATTTTAATATAACATTTAAGTCATATAAAATAGTTTAAAAATATTGCATGGCCTGCATGATACTCCTGACCCTGTAGTAGCATCCGCGCATCTTGTTTTCGTCCCGTTCAGTGAAACGGACTTGTTTGGATGGCTACGCACACGTACGTGCATCCGTTCTTGGGGGTATGCATTTTTGTTACCCGGATATCCAATTTTAGTTTTGGTCGACACATATATTTTTCGTATTTTAAAACTGGATTTTTAGACCCGACCTGGGCGTATTTTGGAGTAAGTTTGTATTTACCAGAATATCGAATTTTATATTTTAAGTATTAATTAACAGTTTAAATTTAAAATAACGAAAAGATTTTTAAATTTAAATCTTAACCACTTAACAACCTCTTTCTCTCTCTCATTCTCTCTCTGACAATTTCTCTCTCTTTCTCTCTGCTCTCTCTTTCTTATCGCGATCACTGTGCATTCCTCGAGTCGGGTCACCACTTTCCCCCACTACGGTCACCTCCCTCCTCTTCTTTTCTTCTTTCCCTATTTAAAGCTCATGCCTCGCCACGAGAACACAAAAGAAACCCTAACCCTAAGCCCAGCTTCCTTTGCCCTCGACCTCGTCACCAACACCTCCATCCCCATCATCTCCTTCTCCTTCTCATCTCCATCATCTCCCTCTTCCTCTCCTCTTCTTCCTCAATCGAGAAACCTGCACACCAAACCTAGCTCCTCACTACCGATCCCAGGAACCCTCATCTCACCCGTACCTCGCCGCCGGTGACCCCGACACCATCACCTCGTCTTCCCTGACCCCTGTGCACCAAACTCCAGTGAGCACCAATCCCTCTATCTTCTTCTTCCTCTTCTTTTTTTTTCTTTTCTTTATTCTTTTTCTTGAATCTTGATTTTCCAGCGATCGCCGGAGTCATATCGCCACTGCCGATCCAGACGATCCAGTGAACGTCCCTTGCTCGCGTGATCACCCTCTTGCCTTACCTGGACCCGTTCCGCGTGCCGTGTGTGTTGCGACGATTTACTGACGTCGGACGTGCCGTACGTATCCGTCGTGTGATCCGATCGAGGCAAGTTTATCTTGCTACATGCTATACTACAATATATTGCACCCATTTGAATTATAACATTACATATTTTTTAAGTTATACATCCCACATTACCATTTTATCATTTTACTGTTATTGTAGGGTGTTTTTCGCCACCCCATTGAGATGGGAATACGCCCGCGCTTGTCAGGCGCATTACAGATTCCCCATGCCTAGAGTAGGCTGGGGTTTATTGATTGTGGGGATCCGATCTCCGGCAGCCGCGGACTAAGCTGTCGTTAATTACCCCTCGCATTTGGGGCGAGGGAACCTCCGATTAACGGGTTAAACTGGTCATGCGAACTCAATGTGCAGTGTACGTGCGTTTTGTTTTGGAGGGGGCTTGATATATCGGGAGCCACGCAGAGTTTTACGGGGGTCCCGCTACCCGGATAGCGGGCTGGGGGTCAAGGGGGCTAGCAGCCCCCTTGCAGGGTCCGGGGCAGCGCCCCGGCCCTAATTTTTTTTGAGAGGGACTGTGTGTGTATATATACATATATATAAAAAAGGAAAGGGAAAGGGCATCCAGAGGATGCGTGGAGAAAAGCGCCAGGTGCTAGCGCTTTGAGCGTAAGAGCGCTAGCGCCCCACGTGTCAGCACGTGGGCGCTCGGGCGCTAGCGCTCTGGGCGCTAGCGCTCTGGACGCAAGCCCTCCACGTGTCAGCACGTGGGCACTCGGACGCTAGCGCTCTCAGTGCAAGAACGCTAGCGCTTTGAGCGCTAGAGCCCTACGTGTCAGCCCATGGACGCTCGGGCGCTAGCGCCCTGAGCGCAAGAGCGCGAGCGCTTTGATCGCTGGCGCTCCACGTGTCATCACGTGGGCACTCGGGCGTAAAAAGGGACTTGGTCCCTGCAACGGGAGTTGTACTTCCAGAAAGGAGCACTTATTATTCTGTGTGTGCGCTCGGGCGCTAGCACTCTGAGCGCAAGAACGCTAGCGCTTTGAGTGCTAGCACCCCACGTGTCAGCACGTGGGCGCTCAGGCGCTAGTGCTTTGAGCGCTAGCGCCCTAAGCGTAAGAGCGCTGGCGCTCCTCGTGTCAGCACGTGGGTGCTCGGGCGCAAAAAGGGACTTGGTCCCTGCAACGGGAGTTGTACTCCCAGAAAGGAGCACTTATTATTCTCTCTCTCTCTCTCTCTATGTGTGTGTGTGTGTGTGTGTGTGTGTGAGGAGTTAAACTCTTAGGATATTTTGAAGTTGATGAAGGGGCTTTGTAACAACCCTAATTTTCCTATACAAAATTTTTTCAAATATTTTTTCAAAAATCCACAAAGGGGTATTTTAGCATGAGCACAAGATATAGGTAATTATTTTGTTTTTAATTACAAGCTACAAGAATATAATAACTCAATTTTTAGTGTACTAGAATTTACTTTAAATTTAATGTATACTAGGAGTATTTATTCTTGCTGCTATCAGTTTAAGTAATTAAATACCACAATAATTACAAGAAAGAGCTTGTAGCTCATTGGTAATACCTTGCACTGCTGAACCAAGCCATCAGAGTTCGAATCCCATACCCCACATTATTTTTAATATTGATTTTTTAAAAACCTTTAGAATACCAAGAGTTTACACGTGCATATCTCACAAAAACCCCACTACACCCAAAGATGTAACACTTGCAGAGGGTAGATGAACAGCCGTGGGAGATCCAGGTCACCGGACTCGGTCGGGAATCGGCCAACTCGGCCCTGACTCGGCCGACTCAGTGATCCGACCGAGTCACGGCCGGGTCACCCCCGATTCGGCCGATTCCGGCGAGGGTCACAACATGAAAGTTGTGTCTTTTGGTATTCCCTACGCACCTGCAAAGTTTCAGTCTCATACCACTTCCATAGCTCTTTAAAACCCCCAATTACTCCACTTTTAATACATTTTTATTACATTTTATCACATTTTTATTTCTAACTTTTCATCTACCCTAACCCTAGCCTAACCCTATAAATACCAACCCTACACACTACCCTCTCACCCCCCAAAATCTTGAGCCACTCTCTCAAAAGTTTCCACAAGAAGTGTGCTTTGAAACCGAGTTCACGGCGAAGCCCTGACGGAATTCCGGCGACGTGTTTTGGAGCAACCGGCGACGTAACCATCCTCGGCCTTCCTCCGTAGTTCTCTTTACTCTTTAGAAGAGTTTAAACCCGTAAGTCCCAACCTTCTATCTTTCTTTTCTATAATTGTAAAATACGACTTTTTGGAACCGACGGAAATCGGACAAACCGATTCCCGATCCGGTTTTTCTTTAAAATTCCACTTGTCACCTAATACATATTATCAACCCTATTGCATGTTGACTATTAATCACCCTTAAATCAAATTTAATCACACTTTTCCACATGAAATGATAATTTCTTTACAAAACCGTATTTCTTGCATAAAAATACCATCAAGTTCAATTTTAATGTTCTAATTAGATCCCTCACTCTTAATCATGTTTATTTTGATAACAAAACTTGTTTCATTCAATTTGGATGAAATTTCACACATGAAATGATAACGTTTATGAATACCGTATTCTTGCACCTTAATACCCTTAAGTTTAACATAGCTTATTTCACCTTGAAACTTCACCAAAACTTAATATAAGTCACGGGGTAATGACATACCCTTACACACACTCATTATAACCCTAATTGATAAATAACAAAAATACAGAATACGATATTATAGGACTTTTTCACTAAAATACCATAACCTTTATAACTTTTAGTTTAACCTTTAAATTGTAAACTTTTCTAAATAAAACTTATATAAAATGAAAGCACGATTGGTCATGGACATCGATCGTTTATCTAAACTGTCTTGTGGGTCTAGGCAAGTGTGTCTAAGGCTAGTTGTTTTTAATTAGGCCCACGACTGTGGTTCCTTCCCACTTACCTGGCACTTACCTGGCTGCATTCGACGGTGAAGAGGCGATTTGAGGCTTCTAATGACTCATCGTTTAGACCATAGAATATAGGTTAGATGGTCTAGGAAACCCTAACAACTAAAATATGGAGAACTATATACTTTTACAAATAAATACCCTATATTTAGAAAACCTTTTCCCTAAATTAAAAGTATTTATAAAAACCTGAGCAAAGTGCCATTACAACCCATCTTTGGGGAACCTGTTAGGGATAGCACGGTTCATCGTGCACCCGCAGGCTAGTAGTGCGAGATTCAGACCTCCGCAAGGAGCATTCGGTCTCGAAAGGTTTAAAATACAATATTTAAAGAAAGTGATATTTTTGTAAATAAAATATTCATTTAAAAATTATTTATGTGTTTAATTATATATAATTATCATTTAAACATTTATTTTGCTATAATATAAAATTTCCACTTTTTCCTAAAATTCAAAGATTAAAAGTTACATTAAAATAACACGAATTTCAAATAAACAATTAATACTTTTATTAGGATATATTCACTAGAATAACACAAATAAAATTCACATTCATTATAACAATAAAGACGATTATTAAATACTTGAGGTGCATTTGGAAAACTATACAAAAGTATTTTTACATAAAACCCCCTCAAGTTTCACAAATTACAATAAGGCCCCTAGCTAATATTGAACTTCAAATTATATTTCTTTTAGTCGGACTCGGGTTAGAGTCTGACTAATTCTTACTTGAATATATTTCAAGTCAATCTATATTTCAATTATATTCCAACACAACTTGAATACATGAATCCCAGAATCAGTTAACAATCTGTCTGACTGAACCGAACCATGGATATTCTTTTTACAAGTTTCCAGTATTCCATTTACATGACTCTATGGTTATAGCCGTTTCCTGATATCATGGTTTCGGTCAGTCAGTTAATCACTCATACAATCAACACAATTTTACAAGATAACAATACAAACAAGACATCGCGGGGTTTAAGGGGTAGACTGGTACGGAATATGTTAAAGGTGGCACGAGGTGGTCACTTAAGACGTAATTACATCCATGCCGTTGTTCCGTGGTATTATCGACGGAGCCTTGTACTACAGGTTACCAAAGTCCCCGGTGTAAGTGGGACTCCCCTCGTATACACTGGCATCTTCTGTACCAGGCTACAAACAACAGCGTTAATACAACATTACAATATTATAATATAACATTAAAAGCTACACTCTCCCTTTCTTACTCTCTGTCTATTCCTCTCTTATGTTTGGGACTTACCGAGCGACCTGTTCGCTGACGACATTCTGTTTCTCTCTTCTTTGAATGTCGTCAGGTGATTTGGATCTGGCCGAGATTGAGCCATCGCAAGAAGACTTGGAGCAGTTTACTGAAGACCCTGCACTGTAGTTTCATTGTACACTTTTCCCTTCTGTACTTTTCATTTCCTGTTATGCCACTGTTTAGGCATCTTTTATTTCAGTTGTACTTCCTTTTCATGTATTGTACAAAGAATGTTAATAAACAAAAGTTGCTGTTCTTTTTATACACTTGTCACTTGTGTAATATTTTATATTGCTTAGCTACGCTTAGCGTATGTACTTCTGAGTACATACGTAGCGGACCTCGTCGCGTCCACTTCGCCGTACACTGGGAAGCGGGGCGTGACAGGCTTCTTCCCTTGAGCCCTAGTTCTTCCCCACAGTGGGGTTTCTGGAGATGGGTCTCCTTCTTCTTCCTGTTGTTTGGCCGGATCTTGAAGATCAAGAGATGTGAGATTTTAAAAATCTCTTCTTCTTTTTGAGATCTGATGGTAGATCCAAGTTCCCCTTTGTGGGTTTTGTGGTGAAAAACTATTTAGTTTTGAAAAAGGAAGAGTAAAACTTTTAATTTAATTCAAAAGAAAGAAGAAGGTTTTAGAACCTTGAGGAAGGAGAAAATGGCACAGGCCCTAATTTTTTGAGGAATGAAAAGTCTATGCTTTATTCATCATCATGTTGCCTTATATAGGCTTACATATTTGTATATAGCCCCTTGGGCTTTACAAAATGGCATTTTGCCCATCCCATGGCTCATGTGCCATTTCTTTTTGCACATAAGCCATGAGCTTACAAAAATTTGGCTTTATGCCCATTTTGCATACATTCATGCATAAAAAATTACATAAAAATTATTTTTTACATGATCTATGTTTTGGCATGGAGGAGGTTGGCCGCGGGCTCGACTTGGGCATGGGCCCGCTTGACCTGGGCTTGGGCCCACCTAGCTTTGGATTGACCTTGACCTTGACTCGGTAAACCTGGGTGCAAATTTTGACCCCAACAGTTATATGACGTCCGTGTGCATCCATATCATTATTTACATATCTAGTTGCATGCTAATTCATTTTGCTACATGCTAGGTATAGTATTATGCATCCATATGAGTAAAATGTTATCCGTTTATCACATTATACATCCATACTAAAGTTTTACCGTTTTCGGATACCCGTTTGCATCCATATCATTTAAAATATATATAACTGCATCTATAGATCATATTAATTCATGATATTATTGTAGTAACACCCCATGATTGATAACGTGCATCCTACATAGTCATGATGTAACCCCTGATAGATAATTGTGCATCCATGCTTTTACTGTACATCCGTACTTTTACCCTGATCCCATAATTGCTACATTTTACTGTTGAGCACCTATGTGATACACCGTGCACTACCTGACATGACCTGATACACCATTACTTGACATGTTACCTGATCCTGTTTCTAATGCCGACAATCCTGACATGTTGTCCCGATGGACATATCATGTTGTCTGTATAGACAAACCTGTTCCTACTTGATCCTGTGTTGGCATTAGCTTCAGATTTATCAATGCCTGATTTGAACACATAACTTGGGGGTATGGGGAAATCAAGAATGTAACCGAACGTAACTCAAAGGGCTATCATATTGTTTGCCATTTTTCCGGGCGTTACGGAATACCTATTGTTTGCCGTTTTTCCGGGCGTTACAGAATACCTATTGTTTGCCTTTTTTCCGGGCGTTACGGAATACCTATTGTTTGCCGTTTTTCCGGGCGTTACGGAATACCTATTGTTTGCCGTTTTTTCGGGCGTTACGGAATAATCACCGATGGGTTACGATGAGAATTACATTAGTTGATTTCAAAGACTTGAGAGTAATTAACCCAGTAGCACAGTTCAGATTACTCACTGCACATCATATGTGCTTATACCCTTCAATGTTCCTTATTCGTGTTACTGTTATACTTTCATTACTGTTCATACTCATGCCTGCATGTCTTGTTACCTCCTGATTATATTATTATTGATATTATGACGCAATGACGTCTGGGTTTTGCATGGCCCAGATCCTCTACCTTTGTCGCAGGTCGATCAGGAGTATTTCCGCCGTCAGGCCGAGCAGTGAGGATCCTGTTAGTATCCAGTTAGTTTAGTTATTTTCGTACTTTCCATATGTTACTGTTTATTGGATTTATTGCTTCCGCATATTATTTTTTGACTCGTTATTTCTGGCTCATGGACATGTACTAGATAGTTTCTTTTATTTCTCCTGTTCTTGATATCTTATAGAAAGCCGTAATGTGACTGTAGAGGGATGTTTCCGAGCCATAAGTAGCATGGTTGGCTCTGTCACGTGCCGATCTTAGCGCACTCTGGGAAGCGGGGCGTGACAGTAATCTATTGCGTATCCGCATTTTTCTTGTGGTGTCTAAGGTAAGTGTGACTAAGAAAAGTGGTTTACTTAATTAGGCCCGCTATTTCAGTGATTCATATAGCGAATACCTCCCACTTACCTGGCACTTATCTGGCTGCAAAATTGATAAGGAGGTGATAAAGGATTTATCCTACGTCTTGTCCTTTGGAAGTCTAGGAGCGGTTTAGTGATTTGATCTAGGTGACCCTAGTTCTAAAGATTGTTTGTGCACATTTGTGATTAATTGAGTCGAGTCCCTCTTTCAAAGCAAAACAATTTCAAATTTGAAAAAAAATAATATTATTACCACCCTCTTTTCTTTTCATTCTCATATGATGGTAACCCAAACCGACGAACTCTTGGCGAGTTTTGCAACACACAATCAAATATTTCTTTATATCGTTATTGCTTTGGTACTAATTCCAACCCTACTATTTCTTTAAAGGATATGATAGAACGCTCTAGAAATAACAGTTGGACACCTCACTCAAATTTCTATAAACCGTATCAAAATTCAACACCTTCTTATGTTGATAATCCTTTTAAGGCTAGTGAGGAAATTTCTTAACCTATGTTCATTACTGAGCATATTGCGAAAGCTTGTAACCAAAGTTTCATACCTTTCAATGCTCCAAAACTTTTAGGACAACAATTACAATCATTTCCATATGAAAATATTGATATTCCTTTTGAGGCGAATATGGCAACTTTTACACCCATGACCATTACTGAGCAAATTGCAAAAGCTAGTCGCCAACAATTCAACCAATCTCCTTCTTCATATCACAATATTGATTCTAATTCTGTTTATGAAAATTGGATACATCCTTCTAACTCTTATCAACAGTACCAAACTTTCACACCCTCTCATACTGATACTTCTATTAAGGCAAATTTAGCAATTCGTAAACCCATTTCTATTGCAGAACACATTTAAAGCCAACAATTAAACACATTCCAACCATACTCAACTTTTGCACCCTATCTAGACAGTGCTTCTGATCATCAATTAGGAAGTTTCATGGTTCAAAGAGAATCTTTTATTGAAACTTCTTCACAAACCATGTCTAGTCTTGAAGTAGAGTTGGAATTGAGTGGTGAAAAAGAACCAGGGATCGCTCAAAGTCAAATCAGAACCAATTCTGTTGATCTCAACACTTTCCATCCTGAACTCCAACCGAATGTATTTGATGATCAACCGCTTAATAATCTAATTGATGAGGTGCCCGAGAATAACATGTTTTATTTTTCCAATCACGACTGTAAAAGAGAGCCTTACACCATTCCAAATCAAACCGATCCTTATCCGACTAAACTTGACATTTCAAACCTTTCAATTCTATCAAGTGAACCAAGTGATCCATCGATTGAGGATGATATCATTGATGAATTTTTAAAGACCTATTCGTTTGATTTGGCTAAAGGTGCTAGTGAGATCGGTGATGAGAATATTTTTGAAGATGAATTCGCTATGTTGGATGAGTTGAATTCACCGATCCATCATGTCCTTTCCATTGAATATGAATATCTTCCTGTATATTTAAGCGATCCTATTCTTAGCACCAACTTATCCGATATGCAAAACGATATTCAGCCTTCATTTCCCATATCTGGTTCAACAATGCTCGACGCTCAAATTTGTTTACCCATTTCATTACACACTCTTTTTAGTTCTTCTTCTCATCTTCTTTCACTCCATCGGGATTTGATGAACCACACTCTGATATTTAAACTTCTATGATTCTTGATAGACCACTCGAGTTAGACTCTTTTGAAAATAAGATAGACAAGCTTTTCGAGTCTCCTGCCTCCATAATTTCTGACAAATCGAGTGTTTTGAATCCTGGTACGCACCAGATTGACTTTGAAACTTTCAACCTTCCCAGTGAATCTACCACTAACATGGATATCGATTCCTTTCTTTTTTATGAGATCATCATTCAGAACATCGATGAAAGTTTTGAAAGTATTTTCGGCGAAGAGCTCGCGTTCCATAAAGACTTGGATGCTGTGGTGAATCAAACTCCACCGGAAATTCGTGTGCCTCTCTTTGAGGCCGAAGAAGTTAAATCACCACCCTTTCTTCTTATCACATACGAGAATGCGACTATTCCACCCATTCCTTATCTTTCATATTCTCGTTTTCATTCACATTCACTTTTTCGTCTCTACCAACTGAGACGTAAATCTTTTCGCTTACACTTCTTATCTTCTCCCCACTTCATCTTTTCTCGATACTCTTATTTCTATTTCCTCTACTTGAGATATGATACATCCTCTATTCTGTAACGACTCTGAAATCACTATACAGAAATTTCTTGTTATTGTAAAGAAAAGAGTATTACAGCCTCTGTAAGAGTTAAAAGTTATTTTTGTTAAATAAAAGTAAGAAGCAATTTGTAGCTCACTAGTAAAACCTCTGCACTGCTGTGACATAGCCCGTATGTTCGATTCTCATCGGACACAATTAATTTTAGATTTTTTCTTTTTAATTTTTGGAAGCCTAAGTGTTGCACGTGCATTACACGGAGAAACGAAAAGTTTCAAAAAAATCAAAGGCGCAATGAGGTGTGCATACTCACCTTGACACATAGCACAAATCTCGTGACCAATCACCAAGATCCGATTGCCTATTCTTGGCAAAGGGCCAGCGCCGACGGTCCAAGATGCCCCAAATCCCCCTGTGCTTTGCACATTTGACTCTTCAACTCCCCTGCACTGTTTGATTTTCCTGCAATCAAACAGAGACCTTTCAATTCACCATTTAACACCATTTAAATTATTTTAATCCACATTTTTAATTCTCAAACCCTAATTCTTCACTATACATACAACCCCATGCCCTAGCTCTTTCCCATTCTGAAATTTCTAGCAAAAATTCTCTCAAACTCTCTAACTACCAAGTGGAGTTAAGCACCCCAAGTGGAGTAGCAAGCCAAACTCGACGAACGGAGCATTTCCGACGACGCCATGACACCCGAAAGCTTCCTTTCTCTCTTGCTAACCATCTAAACACGTAAGTCCCTTCATCTCTATCCTTTTCCACCTCAAAACAAATTTTTAAAACAAATCGACAAAAGTGGAGTTATCTCCGATGTAATCTTCATTTTAGTTTTTGTATTCCACTTGATAAGCCAATTAAATCAAACTAACATCCTATATTAATTTTAACCTTATTTCCCACCATTTAGTTTTTAGTTTAACAAAAATTTCATGTGAAACAAACATATAACGGACTTTTTCATTAAAATACCATGAACTTTAGTATAACCCTTCTCGATAATTAGTTTAAATACCTTTAGAAAAACTTCACGGGGTAACGACCTACCCCACACGCACACTATGGTTTCATAGCACGGTATTCTAGATCTATAGTTAATTTAAATAATAACTTTTTCTTTAAAATACCACATCGTTTCAAAGCAGGTTTTTTTAAATCTGTATTTTGAAATCCTCGGCAATTACGTTTCTACAACCCTCGTTAGGGGACCTGCTAATGGATGGTGCGGATTATCACACATTCTTGGGATAGTAGAGCGAGATGCAGAACTTCTCACGGAGTATTCGGTCTCGAAAGGAAATAAAAATACGGTTTTTAAGAAATACGACTTTTCTAAATAAATACTAAATTTTGGAAAATTATATAAAACTATGAATTCGTATTTTCAATAAAAATATATTATGAAACTATGTTTTTAAAAATGAAAAATTAATTTTTTTAATAAAATACCACCAAGTTTCCAAAAGTAGTAGTTTTCATAAAAATATCATAAACTTTCAAAAAAGCTAGGTTTTATCACCAAAACTCCACAGCAATTAAAATACGTGTTCATGAAAACCCTAAATATTATAAATCACCCTCGAGGTTTATTTTTAAACAATATTAATATATATTTTTCATAAAACCCCATCGAGATATGCAAAACAATATTTTAAGGACTATAGATTAATATAGGCTTAAACGGTATCATTTCTCTTGAGCCCCAGGGAGCCGGAGAATGTGAGTGCTTACCTATTCAGGTTAGACAACTTAACAGAATTATCAAATGAAAATTTTCTTGGAAAAATACACAAATTCTGCCGTCCATATGCAGCAGTTTCCGATTTCTCCCGAACATAAGCTTTTTAACAATTGACATCAATTCCCATGAAAAGACATGAACTCGAATCCAAACTCGAATCTAAACTTGAACTCAAACTCGAACACAAACTCGAACTCTAACCTAACTCGAATCTAAACTCGAATATGTACTCGAACCCAAATATTCGAACCAACTTGACTCGAACCAAGATTACAATTTTCATGACTCGCATATTATTCGACTCACTCGATTACATTCCACCCCTTTTGCTATCTATGGTTTCGATCAAGACATGTTAATCAATCGATCAAATCAATTAAGTATATTAACCAGTTATAATATATTATACTCGGGGTGTTTAGGATAGTTTCTTGTGTGAATCTAACGGAGCTTCAGGAGTCACGTATTAACCTTTTTTTTTATTTTACTCGAACATCAGTCGGGTTGTGATGGAGCTCCTTTTCGGGTCTCCGTCAGATGTTGTATTCCGTCGATCTCCAGGTGGATTTTGGAGGTGATCTCCTGTTGTGTGTGGGTCTCAATGGGTTTTGAGGAGATTGGTGGTTTGAGGAGTTTGCGCCGAGTACCTGCAAGGAAGCCCTGGGATGGTTTGGTACCACTGAGGACCCTCCGACGATCAAGTTAGCATGAGATCCGAGAAGAGTAACGGCTAAGTGGGGTGAAAAAATCTTACTTGACCCCTCTGTGATGGGGGTTTATATAGTGGCGGCAGCACGCAGTAGCAGGCACGAAAATCTCGCCGGCAGTTACGCCCCTGACGTCACGCCTGCGTAATAAGCGGATCGCCTGTTAATGGGGATCGTAATGGCATGGAACGCAGGATGTTACCGGCGGAGAATCTGCGCATGGCGAGATTTGCGGAGCGGCAGTTACGCCTGTGAGTGGTGGAGTTGGTCGGCCGGAGGGACCGAGGAAGATGGCCTCGGCGGGAGAGCTCGGGAACGGGCGGGAGAGCTCGGGAACGAGCGGGAGGGCCGAGGTATCTTGGTCCTGTGGTAGCTCGGGGGCGAGCTGAGAGGCCGAGGAAGCCAATTCGCAGGGGGCTCTGAGGTGAGCCAGCTTGTGCTTGCAGGTCGGGTACATGGTTGGCCTGGTCGGCCCCTTTTCTTCTGAGCTCTGGAACACGTCATCTGCCACGTGTCATGATCTGGGAGGTCACCAATATAGAGCATCATCATTAGCCCCCCACTCTTGTCCTGACCAGCTGGTGGGTCGGGTCAGGAGTGGACTGCCGGGCCGCCCGGGATGAGCTCCCTCTCAAGATTTCGTCGGGACGCGTTCTCGGGCTGTCAACTGTCTTTTCTACAAGTGAACCAGGGCGAGATCTCTGCATTTAAGGAAGGTGCGCCGGTTCGTGCATCCTGTCACTGGAGTGACGGTCCACGTGTCGAGCGTCGGTTGGCCGACGCGACGTGTGCAGACCTGCGGCGTCTAACGGGGTGCGGCCCAGTGTGGGAACGACAAGTGGAGCGACCGGAGCCGTTGGACGCGAGGAGGCGCTTTGGCGGAAGATGAAGGGCGCCCTTGGATGAGGGCAATTGCAGTGATAAATAGGGGTGGGGCCCACTCCAGGGTCCCTGCTCTTTCATATTTCCTCGCTATAAGTCCTGGTTGCTCGGCTCTCGTCTTCTTTCTTCTGCTTTCGTTTCCCGAGGATCCCTCTTCTCCAGGTTAGATGTCATCTTTTGTAGAATCTGTAGATGTCATAGGAGTAGGTTCTAGGGACCCTTTAGTTGAGCCTGAGTCTTCCCGGGGAGCAGGGATCGGATCCTCTTCCCGGGATCGTGCTGCGGGGGCAGCCCCCAGGGAGGAGGCGGTAGACGCTGCCTCCGGCGCCTCGTGTTGGGTGAGGCATGAGGACGAGCTTTCCAATACTCGGGCTCGCTTCCGCATCCCCCCACGTTATACGCTTCGTCTGGCTAAGGAGGGAGAGAGGGCAGACCAAGTACGGGGTAGGGAGATCGCCCTGTACTTAGAAGCTTTCTGGGGTGGAATGCGCCTGCCCTTCTCCCCCGAAGTCGTCGAAGCGCTGAATTTCTTCGGGCTAGCCCCTGGCCAGTTAGTGCCGAACTCATGGAGGATTCTCCTCGGGTTCCTGATCCGCCTGAAGCTACAGGCGGTTCCCTTCAGGCTCTCCATCCTTGATTCTTCCCTTGTTTTCAAAAATCATCCTGGGGGTTGAGCGGGCGACCCGAGGTGGGTCTACCTCTCTTTTAGGAAGCGATAGGGGGCGCCACCGGGACAGGAGTTATAGCCCTGCCTTCTTCTATTCACGACTGGAAGAAGAAGTTTTTCTTCGTCACGCCGCCCGAGGGAAAGGACTGGCCCGTGCCCACCAGGTGGTCGAGGGAAAAATGCTTGCCAGGGAACCAGTCTAATGACCCCGCCGCGGTGAGAATAGCGTCATGGGAGCCCGTCCTCCGATTTGACGTGCTGCTATTTGAGAGGGCCCTGAGTTGGGCCGTGCTTAGCCCCGTTGAGTTCGTTGGTAAGTTAGGCTTGCTTTTTGGATCTTATATTGCATGTGTCGCTGACTTCTTTGCATTTGGTTTTGTACAGGACCCATGGATATGGATGAGCTCCGAGCCTCCATGCGCCAGCCGAGGAAGGTCACGAAGGCTGGAGGAGGGGGCCTCCGGTTCACGGTGCCATCGGGGCTATCTGTCGCGGATAGCCTGCTGCACGAAATAGAGAGGTCGGCAGGGGGCAGGGTCCTCGGAGGGACCTTCAGGGCCCAGATGGCGTCCATCGCCCAAGAGTCCGTGCAGGTAAGTGCTCGGTTGTTTTTGAGATTTGGTGCTTCCTTCGTCTTCCTGACCTCTTTCTTATTTTTTCAGGTCCTCCACCACGTCGCCCTTACTTTATGCATGGAGGCCGAGGTCAAGCTTGCCCCGGCGATGAAGGTCGCGGACCAGCTTGCCTCGCTGGAAGGGAGCTCCAAGCTGGAGCTGGAGGTGGCGATGGCGAGGGTTGCCGCCCTGGAGGGCGAGGTGGAGGCCGGGAAACGGGAGGTTGCCCGGCACCGCAAGGCCGCCTTAGCTGCCGAGGTCAAGCTTGAGGACGCTCAGGCGCTCGTCGGCAACCTGAAGAAGACGGTGAGGACCCTCCGGAAGGAGCTGGGGGCGGCGGTCAAAGCGGCAGAGCGGGCCGACCTCTCGGCGGCTAAGGCGGTGGAGGTCTACAAGAAGTCGAAGGACTTCTACAATGACTTAGCCGTGGCCACTACCCGCATCAGGCACGAGGCCCTCGACGCCGTCAAGGCCCGGATGCCGGAGTTCGTCGATGAAGAGCTCCGGGCCGAATACCCCCTCGCAGACGCCGATGAGCAGGGGGAAGAGATTCCTGACGAGGAGTTGGCCGAGGACCCTGCTCGACTCGTGGTAGAGATCGAGGACCCCGAGGTCATGCCTGGCCCCGAGGCCTAAAGCTCCCGTCTTCCTCCTCCTTTTATTTTGCTGCTTCTGGAATTTTTGTAAGCCTCTGGGCCGTCTGTAAGGCTGAGGAGCCTAAAATACCCTTTGTAAAGACTTCGCTTTTGGTAGTAAAACTTTTTTTTGTTTCATCAGTTTGCTCTTTGTCTTCTGTTTGTGAAGAATGCTTGTAAAATATCTGTAACACCCTAGTTCATTTATACCAATTCCAGTTCACGTATTTCTTTAATTATGGTATTTTTCTGATTTACTATGTTTTGGATGCAAATAATATATCTGACATCTGTATTAGCATTCGACCCGACCCGCTTGCTTGAAACTTATCTTGGTTCATGTTTATGGTTTATCCTGACTTGTTACGAAGACTTGTGCACATTCATGTATACTGCATACTAGCATTTTATCTGGCATTTGCATTCTTACAATATAACAGTTTAAGTCATGTAAAATATTTTAAAAATATATTGCATAGCCTGCATGATACCCCTAAACCCGTGGTACCATCCGCGCATCTTATTCTCGTCCCGTTTAGTGAAACGGACTTGTTTGGATGGCTACGCGCACGTACGTGCATCCGTTCTTGGGGGTATGCATTTTCGTTGCCCGAGCATTCATTTTGAATTTTGGTCGTCGCATATATTTTTCGTATTTTAAAACTGAAATTTTAGACCCGACCCGGGCGTATTTTAGACTAAATTTGTATTTACCGAAAAATCCCATTTTATTTAATATAATATTTATATTTAAATTTAGTTAACAGTTTAAAAGATTTATAACTAACAAAAGATTTTAAAATTAAAGTCCAAACCAATTTAACAACCTCAGCTCACTCTCTCTCTTTCCTGTCTCGTGGCCCCCCCACTCAGAACCACTCTTCTCTCTCTTCTCTTTCTCTCTTTCTTTCTCTTTCTCTCGCTGCCTTTCTCTCTCTCTCTCTTCCACTACGTGAAAATTTCATCTCTTCTCCTCCCTCTCTCTCTCTTCTCGCCTACTCTCTCTCTCTCTCCTCTCGCATCCCCTCTCTCTCCTCTCGCGGTGAGAAAAATCCCGTCACCTCCCTCCAAGCTTACACTCACCTCCCTCCTTATTTTTTTCTCTTCTTCCTTTTAAAACCCGAGCAGCCCCTATAACCCATCACAGTTCCCTTCCTCCTCGAACCCTAACCCTAAAAACTCCATCACCTCATCACCTCCTCACCTCAACCAAGCCTCTACCTCCTCTTCGCCATCTCCTTCTTCTTCTTCAACCTCCCCGAGCCTCTATCACCTGCACAGAACCCTGCACAACCTCACCTCGTCGCCGTCCCCTCACCTCCGGCGACCCAGCTTCACACCACCACCACCATCATCTCCTCCTCTCCCTCTTCTCTGCACTTCTTCTCTTCATCTCTCCCTGCACCCAAACCCCAGCATACACAACAACCGAGCCTCACCCTAACACCTCAAACCCTAGCCTCGCCGGAGCTCCGTTGATCTCCTCGGCACCCTCACATCTCTCCTGAAACCACAGATCATTTAAACCCCAGTAAGCCAATCCCTTTCTCTCCTCTTCTTCCTTTTCTTATTTCTTTTAACTTTTTCTTTACTTTCTTGATTTCTGGAATTCCAACGATCGCCGGAGCCGTGACCGCCGCTGCAGTTCCAGACGATCCAGTGGACGTACCTTACCTGCGTGATCACCCTCTTGCTTTGCTTGGACCCGTCCCGTGTGCCGTGCATGCATTGCGACGTTTTACCGACGTCGGACGTACCGTGCGTATCCGTATTGTGATCCATCGAGGCAAGTTTATCTTGCTACATGCTATGATATATGTTACATCTATATTAATAATAATATTACATGCTTAGTGCATTGTACATCCTCTGTTACCATTTTTATTGTTTTACAATATCCGTTTGCATCCGTATCATGTATTACATATCTAGTTGCATGCAAGTTAATCTTGCTACATGCTATACTACTATATTCTATATTAATTTGAATAATAACATCACATAATGATTAGTTATGCATCCACATTATCATTTCGGCATGTTTTACCATTTTCGGACATCCGTATGCGTCCGTACAATCTATTTCCTATTTAGTGCATACAAACTTATCTTGTTACATACTATACTACAATATACCGCATCCAATTGAATATGTCCATTTCATATTATTTAGTTGTGCATCCCGCATTTACCAGTTTATCATTTTACGGTTATATGACATCCGTGTGCATCCGTATCATTATTTACATATCCAGTCGCATGCTAGTTCATCTTGTTTCATGCTAGGTATATTATTATGCATCCATATGAGTAAAATGTTACCCGATTATCACATTGTACATCCATACTAAAAGTTTACTGTTTTCGGATACCCGTTTGCATCCATATCATTTAAGACATATATAACTGCATCTGTAGATCACATTAATTCATATTATTATTGTAGTAACACACGTTGCTTAATCTAATTAGTATTGGAACTGTAAAATGTAACCCCTAATTGATATTTGTGCATTCATACCATTAATTCTATAACTATTCGCATACCATGTCACATTATTACATATTGTTGTTATATTGACACCCCATGCTTGATATTGTGCACCCTACATAGTCATGATGTAACCCCTGATCGATATTTATGCATCCATGCTTTTATTGTACATCCGTACTTTCACCCTGATTCAATACTTGCTATAGTTTGATCATGAGCACCCGTTTGATACCTGTGCACTACTTGACATGACCTGATACACCACTACTTGACATGACTTGATACATGTACACTACTTGACATGACCTGATATATCACTACTTGACGTGTTACCTGATCATGTTTCTAATGCTGACATCCTGACATGTTGTCCCGATGGACATATCCTATTGTCTGTATAGACAAACTTGTTCCTGCTTGATCCTTATTGGCATCAGCTTCAGATTTATCAATACCTGACTTGAATACATAACTTAGGGGTAAGGGGAAATCAATGATGGAACCTGATTTGTAACTCAACAGTTCGACGCTTATACTGATCAGTTTTGGGGGCTAGGCCAGTCCCGGAATGATGTTGCTGACATCATTCGTCTGTACATGTTTCCTGTTTGTGCTTAGCGGCACGTCTCGGATTCAGCCCCGAGAGTCTGGACCGTGGTCCCGGGTACGCACGGGATACTATTGAGTTACATCGACGATTCATTAAATTGATTTCACAGAATTGAGAGTAGTTAACCCAGTATTTAGTTCAGGTTACTCACTGCACGTCACATGTGCTTTTACCCTTCACTGTTCCATATTTATGTTACCGTTATACCTTTATTACTGTTCATACTCGTGCCTGCATGTCTCGCTACGCCCTGATTATATTATTGTTGATATTATGACGTACTGACGTCTGGGTTTTGCATGGCCCAGATCCTCTACCTTTGCCGCAGGCCGAGCAGGAGTATTTCAGTCAGTAGGCCGAGCAGTGAGGACCCGTTAGTACTTTAGTTTAGTTTTCTTTCAGCATTTTCATTCCTGATGTGAGCCCGTATTTGGGACGTACATTCCAGATTATTATTGTTTATTGGATCTATTGCTTCCGCATTTTTATTTCTTGACTCGTTTATTCTGGCATATGGACATGTACTAGATAGCATATTTTATTTCTACTGTTCTTCATATCTCTAGACAGCCGTAATATGACTGTGGAGGGATGTTTCCTATCCACAGGTAGCATGGTTGGCTCTGTCATGTGCCGATCTTAGCGCACTTTGGGAAGCGGGGCGTGACAGGGTTTGTTTGGTATCAGAGACATAGGATTTAAGTTAATCGGGTTTGATTCTTTTTGTAGTTGGGTATTGGACCCAATACACGAATTAGGAGACCTGTAATTAGGAACATGTCCTGCCACTTTACCATCTTGCCATTCTTGAATCTTAACTTTCTCTTGATCCTTTGCCTTGACGATATGCAAACCACTTTGCATCTCGATTTGAAACTTTTGGTTCCCTATTGTTTATCTCTAGGATTTGGGCGACTTGAACCGAGTTATGTGATTGTAACTATGAACTGCAGCATGGTTACAATGCGGTACTCTATTTAAGTAACTTGGAGTTCTGGTCTTAATTTATATCCTTGATTCATGGTCATCATTCATCGCAAGTTTTGAATCTTGTTTATCATACTAATCCTCTTCGGTGTCTTGGTTGCAGGATTATGGCAGCCAAGAATCTCCTGTAACACCCGAGCCCAATAATACTATTTCTGTTACTGGTTGAGTGTTTGGCATTGCTCATTTCATTTATCTTGCTTGTTTGGTTCTTATTGCACAATTTTAACCGGCTAAGTCATTCTGCATATAACAAATTTTAGCACCCAAAATAAAATTGAAAATATTCTTCTTGGCCTACTTGACACCCTTAGCCTCGTGGTAGCGTCCGTGCATTGTATTCTCGTCCCGTTCAGTGAAACGGGCGAGTTTGGATGGCTACGTGCACGTGCGTGTGTCCGTTTTGGGAGTATGCTTTTTAATCATGAAACATTTCATTTTAAAATTTGGAACCCGCCTAAAATCCTATTATTTGAATTTCGAATTTTTGGACCCAACCCGGGCGCAATTTGGAAATGTTTCATTTGGCGCCAAAATCCTAAATTTTAATATTATTAAAACCATCGCATATATTTTTCTAACTAACCTGATATCTTACTGTTCATTACCTATCTTTTAAATCTTTAAGTTAACCATATAATATTTTACAATCTTTATATCCTTCTTAATTTATTCTCTCAGCCAATCGCAACCTCCCCTTTAACCCCGTGGGCCCCACTTTCTCTCTCTCTCTCTCCACTTTTTCCTCTCTCTCCCTCTCCCTCATATATTCTCTCGTACTTCTCTTTATCATTTTTCTCTTCTTGCTTCATGTCTCGTTTCTCATTTCTTTTAACTGTTCTTTTGTTGCCGGAATTCCGTCGTGCCGGTGACGTTTCTCGACGTTCCAGCGAGATACCCCGACCCGTGTGGTTCCTTTGTTCATCGTTTGGGTTCATTCCGTGAACCGTGCGCCGTCGCGAGTTTTCCCCGCCGACGGTTAACGTTCCGTTTTCCCGATTCGCGACCCATCGAGGCAAGTTAATCTTGCTACATGCTATATATTTTTATAATCTTCATTTTATAATATTATACATTTGAAAATCTTATAGTTTACATATGAAATGTCGTTGAAAAATCGGATATGACAAATCTGAAATTTACTGTACACCTTATCTTATAAAATTCATTATAAATCATAGAAAAATCATTAGTATACGTTCTTTAGTTCGTTACGAAGCTAATTCAGAATACTATAACTCTATGAAATATTTACTTGCAAAATAAATTGTTTAAATAACGTAAAATTCAAATGAAAATGCATTTAAACTGCTGTCCAGGGAAATTCCAGCAGCAAACTTTCAACTTTGAATATTCATAACTTTTTGTAGGGATAACCTGAGATGCTTATACTTATAAAACTGAAAACCTTATTGAATTATCTTTGTTTTGGTATAAGACACGTCTCTTTTGGAGAACGTTTGTTATTTTTAAGCTATTTTACAAATTAGGGTGATGCTGAATTTCTGAACGGAACCTTCTTGTGCATGGTTAATCAATACAGCTTTTATAGTTACTAATCGCTTTGAATATGCTATCCATATTAATATTATTATATAAATATTTATATCACATATTGCTTAGTTGTACATCCCACACTACCATTTTATAGTTTTATAACTCTTCGGATACCCGTTTGCATCCATCGCATTTAAGATAAATATAATTGCATCCATAGATCACATTACTACATAATAATGTGATATTAATACTCCATGTTTAATAAATTGCATTCTAATCAATATTGGAACTATAAATGTAACCCTAATCAATAACTGTGCATCCATATCCTTGAAATTATATCTATTTGCCTATCATATTACATGTTCCAGTTTATTGTTCTAATAGTACTCATGCTTGTTTATTTATACACATGTTTATGATAGTTTGATTATGAGCACCCACATGACATCTTGTGCTTCCTGACATGACCTGTTACACTTCCTACTTGACATGATATGGTACCGTACACTCTTGACATGACATGACACCTTTATACATTACCTGACCTGTTACCTGATCTCATGCCTAATGCCGACAAACCTGACCATTCCCGCTGTCTATCCAGACAGACCTACTTTTACTCGACCTTGTGTTGGCATTAGTCCTTGACTACTGAATACCTGACCTGACATACATAGCTTGGGGGTATGGGGAAATCAAAGGTGAAACCGACTTGTAACTCAACAGTTCGATACTTGTTCTGATCAGTCTTACGGGCTTGGCCAGCTCCGGAGTGTTGATGCTGACATCACTCATCTATCCTACTACCTTTTACTGCTTAGCGGCACGTCTCGGATTCAGCCCCGAGGATCATGACCGTGGTCCCGGGCATGCACGGGATACTATTGAGTTACATCGACGATTCATCAATTGATTTCAAAGACTATAGAGTAGAAACCTGATAGGACAGTTTAGTCACCATTGCACATTACCCTGCTCTGTTATTTCTTAGCACTGCTTTATTCATGTTCATATTTGCATTGCTTATCACCATGTTTACATTATATACTTGATGTCATGACGCGCTGACGTCTGGGTTTTGCATGGCCCAGATTCTTTACCACTGTCGACGACCGAGCAGGAGTACTTCAGCCAGCAGGCTGATTTGAGTTCTATAGTGGTTAGTTTGTTTATTGCATTTTATTTCCAGGTGCGATCCCGCATTATGGGACGTACCTTTCTATTATTATATTGGATCATTTGCTTCCGCACTTATTGTTCATTGATTTCTTGTTATTATGGATTTGGACATGTGTTAGATTAGTACTTTATCTTGTTCTTGATATCCTTACAACCGTAATGTGACTGTGGATGGATACTTCCTACCCACAGGTAGCATGGTTGGCTATGTTACGTGCCCAATCCTGCGTACTCTGGGAAGCGGGGCGTGACATGGTTCTTTTGGTATCAGAGCCATAGGTTAATTGGGTTGATTCTTTGTAGTTGGGTATTGCACCCGATACACGAATCAGGATACCCGTGATTAGGAAACATGTCCTGCCACTTTGACCGTTTTACCATCCTTGAATCATTCTTCCGGATCATGTCGACATGCAAACTTACTTTGCATTGTCAACTCGAAAACCTAACTTCTTGTTATCTCTAGGACTTAGGCGACTTGGGTGGAGTTAAGTAATTGCGGCTATGATACCGCGGCATAGCTACAATGCGGTACTCTATTTAAGTATCTTGGAGTTCTAGCCTTGATCCACATTCAGAATCTATCATCATGCTAATGTTGGGTGTTTTGAGTTCAGGATTATGACAGGTAAGAAGTTGAAGACGTACCAGAGGCGTGTGAACGAAGCCGCCATGCTTGGAGTGATAAGAGAAATGCTGGAAATCAAAGAAAAAGACCGAGCTGATCCAGCAGCAAGCGGACTTGTTTCAGGAAGGTTTGCAGATCGTTCAGCAGTCTGTAAACGATGTTGGAACTAGACCAGTTGACCGAGTAAGGACCGTAGCAGATTTCAGACTTTTGGATCCGTCTACTTTCACTTTTCTGGAGGAGCCGTTGCCAGCCGAGCCGTGGCTAGCGACACGGAGAATTTGCTGATTGCGACACAGATTCCAGAGGACAAAGGAGTTGATGTGGTGCACATTCAGTTAGTGGATTACGCCCGAGAGTGACGGCTTGTGGAGGAGACCCGCTTGCCCAAGCCGATCAGTTGGGCGAAGTTTTTCTAAGAACCCCCTGGAGAAGTTCTTCCCGCAGATTGCGCGGAGGAAAGGGAAGAAATTTATCGGACTAAGGCAGAATGGAGCAACCGTGGACGTGCATGCAGCGGAGTGGACGAGACTCAGTAGTCTCGCTGGACCTTTCGCGGCCAACGATGCAGACAGCAGTTGCGGTAAGGAAGCAGTTCTGTCGGGCCAGTCGAGTTTAGGGCTAGGCCGACAAACAGTGTTCTTGCAGCTATGGAAGTTGATAGTAATGAAGAGCCGGCAGTTGTTCGCGACTTTATGGATGTGTTTGCAGATATTTCGGGCTTACCGCCAAAGCGAGATGTGGAGTTCGCGATTGACCTTATTCCTGGTGCAGCGCCAGTATCAAAATCTTATTATCCGATGGCACCGGTGGAATTGGAAGAAGTTAAGAAACAAGTTGGTGAATTACTCGAGAAGGGTTGGATTCGAAGCAGCAACTCACCTTGGGGAGCTCCAGTTCTTTTAGTAAAGAAGAAGGATGGCACGAGAAGGATGTGCATGGATTATCGAGAATTGAACCGGGTGACTATTAAGAACAAGTACCCGATCCCTCGCATTGGAGAGCTTTTTGAGCAGCTTAGTGGCGCGAGAGTGTTCTCGAAATTGGATTTGCGATCGGGATATCATCAGGTCCGAGTGAAAGCAGAAGGCATTTGCAAGACGGCGTTTCGAACTCGATATGGACATTTCGAGTATCTAGTGACGCCCTTCAGAGTGACTAATGCGCCGGCAACATTCATGGATTTGATGAACAGGATCTTTTCACCGTTCTTGGACCAGTTTATTGTGGTATTCATTGACGATATTCTGGTGTACTCGAAGAGTCCGGAGGAGCATGCTGAGCATTTAAGGATCGCATTGCAGACGCTAAGACAAGAGAAATTATTTGCGAAGATGAGTAAGTGTGAATTCTGGCTGGAAGAAGTGAAGTTTCTGGGGCATGTCGTGTCGGGCGATGGAATCGCCGTCGATCCCGAAAAGATTGCAGCAGTTCGAGACTGGCCTATTCCAAAGAATGTTGCAGAGATAAGGAGTTTTCTTGGACTCGCCGGATACTACAGAAGATTTGTGGAGAACTTCGCTTGCGTAGCTGAGCCGTTAACCAAGCTCACACGAAAGGAGGTACCGTTTGTTTGGACGGATGGATGTGCATTGGCCTTTGAGACGTTGAAGCAGAAGTTGACAACCGCCCCTATCCTAACCGTACCGGATGATTCAGGAGGACTGGTGATTCACAGCGACGCATCTGGAAAAGGATTGGGATGTGTTTTAATGCAGAATGGGAAAGTCGTCGCTTACGCATCGAGACAACTGAAGACTCATGAGAAGAATTATCCAACTCATGACTTGGAGCGTGCGGCTGTGATTTTCGCTTTGAAGATTTGGAGACACTACCTTTTGGGGGAAAGAGTCGAAGTTTTTACAGATCATAAGAGCTTGAAGTATGTGTCTACACAGAAGGAGCTTAACATGAGGCAGCGTAGATGGTTGGAGCTGATGGCTGACTACGATCTTGATCTTAAGTACCATCCGGGAAAAGTTAACGTCGTGCCAGATGCGCTAAGTCGGTTACCGGCAATTCAGGTATTGACTGCACACAGAGAGATCATTACGGATTTTCGGAGATTCGACTTGGAGGTTGTGCTACCCCATGCTACAGGACAGTTGATGCAGTTGCAAGTACAGTCGTCCTTAGTTGAGAAGATTAAAGCGACACAATCGCAGGATCCTAGACTGCAAAGGTTTCGAGAGCAGGTTGAAGCCGGACTACGAACAGATTTATTGATCCACGAAGATGGTTCGTTGAGGTATGGTAGCCGAGTGTGTGGGCCAAAAGGGGATGTGCGTGAAGAGCTTATGAAGGAGGCACACAATTCAGTTTACTCTGTACATCCAGGAGGGACAAAGATGTACCAAGATATTCGACAGCATTTCTGGTGGGAAGGCATGAAACGGGAGATTGCTCGCTTCGTGGCTAAGTGCTTGGTATGTCAGCAAGTCAAGGCTGAACACCAAAGGGTTGCTAGTTTGTTGCAACCACTTCCGATTCCTCAGTGGAAGTGGGAACATATAACCATGGATTTCGTGACGGCTTTACCGCGAAGTCCAAACGGCAACAATGCAGTATGGGTGATTGTCGATCGATTGACCAAGGCAGCTCACTTTATTCCTTTCCAGGTTGGTCAATCAACGGAGACTTTGGCAGAGCGGTACATGCAGAAGATTGTAAGATTGCATGGCGTACCGGTGAGCATCGTGTCCGATCGGGATACTCGGTTCTTATCACACTTCTGGAGGAGTTTACAGGAAAGTTTGGGGACTCGATTGAAGTTTAGCACAGCTTATCATCCTCAAACTGATGGTCAGTCGGAGAGAACGATCCAAACTCTTGATGATATGTTGAGAGCATGCAAGTTGGACTTCAAGGGTTCGTGGGAGGATCATCTACACTTGGTGGAGTTTTCTTACAACAACAGTTTTCAGGCAACTACCCAGATGGCTCCGTTTGAAGCTTTGTATGGTCGTAAATGTCGTTCACCTATTTGTTGGGATGATGTCGGTGAACGAAAATTGTTGGGACCAGATTTGGTGATGCAGACAGTTGAGAAGGTTAACACTATCAGAAATCATATGAAGGCAGCACAAGACAGACAGAAGAGTTGGGCTGACACATCGAGAAGACCTCTAGAATTCACCGTGGGTGATTTGGTGTTCTTGAAGATATCGCCGACTAGAGGGGTGATTCGTTTTGGAAGGCGAGGAAAGCTCAGTCCTCGGTTCGTTGGACCCTTGAGATCGTGGAGCGTGTTGGTGAGGTAGCATATCGTTTGGCGTTACCACAGTCCTTGGCAAATGTGCATGATATGTTTCACGTGTCTCAACTCCGTAAGTATGTTCGAGATGAAACACACGTTTTGGATCATTCGGAGCTAACAGTATGAGAAGACTTGACTTTTGAGGAGCGACCAGTTGAAATCAAGGATCGAAGAGAAAAGGTTCTTAAGAACAAGGTTATCCCCCTTGTGCTAGTCTCTTGGGGTAATCGATCGCATGGAGAATCCACTTGGGAGCGAGAAGACGAGATCCGGCAGAAGTTTCCTCACCTTTTCCTGTAGTTATCTATCTTGAATTCTTGGAATTTCGAGGACGAAATTCTTTTTGTAGTTGGGTATGATGTAACACCCGAGCCCAATAATACTATTTCTGTTACTGGTTGAGTGTTTGGCATTGCTCATTTCATTTATCTTGCTTGTTTGGTTCTTATTGCACAATTTTAACCGGCTAAGTCATTCTGCATATAACAAATTTTAGCACCCAAAATAAAATTGAAAATATTCTTCTTGGCCTACTTGACACCCTTAGCCTCGTGGTAGCGTCCGTGCATTGTATTCTCGTCCCGTTCAGTGAAACGGGCGAGTTTGGATGGCTACGTGCACGTGCGTGTGTCCGTTTTGGGAGTATGCTTTTTAATCATGAAACATTTCATTTTAAAATTTGGAACCCGCCTAAAATCCTATTATTTGAATTTCGAATTTTTGGACCCAACCCGGGCGCAATTTGGAAATGTTTCATTTGGCGCCAAAATCCTAAATTTTAATATTATTAAAACCATCGCATATATTTTTCTAACTAACCTGATATCTTACTGTTCATTACCTATCTTTTAAATCTTTAAGTTAACCATATAATATTTTACAATCTTTATATCCTTCTTAATTTATTCTCTCAGCCAATCGCAACCTCCCCTTTAACCCCGTGGGCCCCACTTTCTCTCTCTCTCTCTCCACTTTTTCCTCTCTCTCCCTCTCCCTCATATATTCTCTCGTACTTCTCTTTATCATTTTTCTCTTCTTGCTTCATGTCTCGTTTCTCATTTCTTTTAACTGTTCTTTTGTTGCCGGAATTCCGTCGTGCCGGTGACGTTTCTCGACGTTCCAGCGAGATACCCCGACCCGTGTGGTTCCTTTGTTCATCGTTTGGGTTCATTCCGTGAACCGTGCGCCGTCGCGAGTTTTCCCCGCCGACGGTTAACGTTCCGTTTTCCCGATTCGCGACCCATCGAGGCAAGTTAATCTTGCTACATGCTATATATTTTTATAATCTTCATTTTATAATATTATACATTTGAAAATCTTATAGTTTACATATGAAATGTCGTTGAAAAATCGGATATGACAAATCTGAAATTTACTGTACACCTTATCTTATAAAATTCATTATAAATCATAGAAAAATCATTAGTATACGTTCTTTAGTTCGTTACGAAGCTAATTCAGAATACTATAACTCTATGAAATATTTACTTGCAAAATAAATTGTTTAAATAACGTAAAATTCAAATGAAAATGCATTTAAACTGCTGTCCAGGGAAATTCCAGCAGCAAACTTTCAACTTTGAATATTCATAACTTTTTGTAGGGATAACCTGAGATGCTTATACTTATAAAACTGAAAACCTTATTGAATTATCTTTGTTTTGGTATAAGACACGTCTCTTTTGGAGAACGTTTGTTATTTTTAAGCTATTTTACAAATTAGGGTGATGCTGAATTTCTGAACGGAACCTTCTTGTGCATGGTTAATCAATACAGCTTTTATAGTTACTAATCGCTTTGAATATGCTATCCATATTAATATTATTATATAAATATTTATATCACATATTGCTTAGTTGTACATCCCACACTACCATTTTATAGTTTTATAACTCTTCGGATACCCGTTTGCATCCATCGCATTTAAGATAAATATAATTGCATCCATAGATCACATTACTACATAATAATGTGATATTAATACTCCATGTTTAATAAATTGCATTCTAATCAATATTGGAACTATAAATGTAACCCTAATCAATAACTGTGCATCCATATCCTTGAAATTATATCTATTTGCCTATCATATTACATGTTCCAGTTTATTGTTCTAATAGTACTCATGCTTGTTTATTTATACACATGTTTATGATAGTTTGATTATGAGCACCCACATGACATCTTGTGCTTCCTGACATGACCTGTTACACTTCCTACTTGACATGATATGGTACCGTACACTCTTGACATGACATGACACCTTTATACATTACCTGACCTGTTACCTGATCTCATGCCTAATGCCGACAAACCTGACCATTCCCGCTGTCTATCCAGACAGACCTACTTTTACTCGACCTTGTGTTGGCATTAGTCCTTGACTACTGAATACCTGACCTGACATACATAGCTTGGGGGTATGGGGAAATCAAAGGTGAAACCGACTTGTAACTCAACAGTTCGATACTTGTTCTGATCAGTCTTACGGGCTTGGCCAGCTCCGGAGTGTTGATGCTGACATCACTCATCTATCCTACTACCTTTTACTGCTTAGCGGCACGTCTCGGATTCAGCCCCGAGGATCATGACCGTGGTCCCGGGCATGCACGGGATACTATTGAGTTACATCGACGATTCATCAATTGATTTCAAAGACTATAGAGTAGAAACCTGATAGGACAGTTTAGTCACCATTGCACATTACCCTGCTCTGTTATTTCTTAGCACTGCTTTATTCATGTTCATATTTGCATTGCTTATCACCATGTTTACATTATATACTTGATGTCATGACGCGCTGACGTCTGGGTTTTGCATGGCCCAGATTCTTTACCACTGTCGACGACCGAGCAGGAGTACTTCAGCCAGCAGGCTGATTTGAGTTCTATAGTGGTTAGTTTGTTTATTGCATTTTATTTCCAGGTGCGATCCCGCATTATGGGACGTACCTTTCTATTATTATATTGGATCATTTGCTTCCGCACTTATTGTTCATTGATTTCTTGTTATTATGGATTTGGACATGTGTTAGATTAGTACTTTATCTTGTTCTTGATATCCTTACAACCGTAATGTGACTGTGGATGGATACTTCCTACCCACAGGTAGCATGGTTGGCTATGTTACGTGCCCAATCCTGCGTACTCTGGGAAGCGGGGCGTGACATCTCCGATCGTACCAAAGGCGTGTTGATGATGCCGCTTTGCTTGGAGTAATTCGTGGGATGCTGGAGAACCAGAAACGGCAGACCGAGTTGAACCGGCGGCAAGCCGAAGCTTTTCAGGAAGGTTTGCGGACCGTCCAGCAGTCCGTAAACAATGTTGCGGCCAAACCGGTAGAGCGTGTGGGTATCGTGGCGGATTTCAGGAGACTTGATCCGTTCACTTTCACTGGTTTAGAGGAGCCATTGCCAGCAGAGCAGTGGCTAGTCGATACGGAGAATTTTCTCGTTGCAGCACAGATTCCAGAGGACTTCTGGAGGCGGAGGAGCGGCGATCTGGGGCCCTGGCCCGGCCGTTTGGATGCGGATGAGTGCCTCCACGATGGACTGTAGTCGGTCTATTCGGCCGGCGAGAGCGTTGATGACGGTCGCCGGGGGAGGTTCATCCGTGCTTCCGTTGAGGGGGAGACGGCGGCTGGTACCTGGATCTTCAGGGTGATCGCTTGCCATGTGGATGGAGATCGGAAGGCCAACTTTGTTTTTTTATGGAGTTTAGTTTCCCACAGACGGCGCCAACTGATGGAGCTCCTTTTCGGGTCTCCGTCAGATGTTGTCTTCCGTCGATCTCCCGGCGGATTTTGGAGGTGATCTCCTGTTGCGTGTGGGTCTCAATGGGTTTTGAGGAGATTGGTGGTTTGAGGAGTTTGCGCCGAGTACCTGCATGGAAGTCGCGGGATAGTTTGGTACCACCGAGGACCCTCCGACGATCAAGTTAGCACGAGATCCGAGCAGAGTAACGGCTAAGTGGGGTGAAAAAAGCTTACTTGATTCCTCTGTGATGGGGGTTTATATAGTAGCGGCGGCACGCAGTAGCAGGCGCGAGAATCTCGCTGGCAGTTACGCCCCCGACGTCACTCCTGCGTAATACGCGGATCGCCTGTTAATAGGGATCGTGATGGCGTGGAACGCGGGATGTTGCCGGCGGAGAATCTGCGCATGGCGAGATTTGCGGAGCGGCGGTTACGCCTGTGAGTGGTGGAGTTGGTCGGCCGGAGGGACCGAGGAAGATGGCCTCGGTGGGAGAGCTCGGGAATGAGCAGGAAAGCCGAGGTATCTTGGTCCTGTGGTAGCTCGGGGGTGAGCTGAGAGGCCGAGGAAGCCAATTCGCAGGGGGCTCTGAGGTGAGCCAGCTTATGCTTACAGGTCGGGTACAGGGTTGGCCTGGTCGGCCCCTATGGGCCCTTTTCTTCTGAGCTCTGGGACACGTCATCTGCCACGTGTCATGATCTGGGAGGTCGCCAATATAGAGCATCATCAGGTTGACTCATCCACAGCCTAGAGCCCCGATGCAAACACATGAAATGGGCCCGTGTTTCTTTACTCATGGGGCCCCACTCTTGAGCTCGTGAATACTTCTACGGCTGCGTTGACATTCACACCTGAAACTTAACATTAACATAGTGACCATACAGAGGCCTATAGAATATATTTACCCATGATCATATACTCTTACTCGTCATATATATTCTACACTTGTCTTTTTCTTTACTCTTACCTATCTTTGGGACTTACCGAGCGCTATTTCGCTGATGGGCATTCAACCCACTTTTCTTCTCTTAGAATGTTCGTCAGATACGGTCGAGACGGAGGAAGTAGAACCCACAGAGGAGGACTACAACCAGATCGTTATTCAGGACTAGCTCAGCTTCACTTTTTCTTCAGTTTATGTATGCTACTGTTTAGGCATTTTCCTCATTGTATTTACTTTCCAGCATAAACTCATGTATTTGTAAATATTGGAAGTTGAATGTAAATAAAGATATTTGTTGAAAAATTTTACAGTCTCTATTTATTCTTGTATTGTGTATTATTGTTTCAATACGTTTAGTATATTTATTTAGGGAATGGCCTTCTCTGGATAAATATGCCGCGGGCTTGCCACGTCACCATTTCCGTCTGCTGGGAAGCGGGGCGTGACACATTCTTATATAGTCTCGTGTTTTCTTCACGTCTATCCGTTTCGTATTCTTCTACCAACCGAGCTGTTACCTTGATAAAATATTTGAATGGTTGGTTTTAACTTTTGGTCTTTGTAAAGTTTTATGCTGACCAATAATATTTACTCCCCTCTTATGTTGAATGCTAATATTTAGTAATAAAAACACTGTTTTACTAAAGTTTGAGGGGAAAGAAGAAATATTTTTAAAATGGCTTTTGAAAGAAAGGAATTTTTTGCATGATTGTGAGCCAAGAATAAGTTTGGGGGAGAATTTCAATGTCATTCACTCTTGACCCATTCTTTATACCATCTTATTGAACTGTTCTTCCTAGTTTTCAAATTTTGAGCTTACAGGACAACATTAGTGAGGACACTACTGCAAACAAGTTTGGGGGATGGTTTGTATGGATGGTTTGTATATATCTACGCATCATATGTAAATTTTGTATTATCATATGTAAATATTGCATTGCATAAATTTTGAAAATAAAAGTTAAAAATACATATGAAAGAAAGGAAGAGATTTAAGAAATGCAAGAAAATTAGATATTTTAAAACGAAACTAGTAATATGTAGTCATGAGTTAATGTCCCAAGAGTTAGTAAAATGAAGAAATCACTAATTTGCGGATAGAAATAAGTCTGAAAAATAGTTCTTATTCTTGAGTTCAAACTTCTGAATGTTGATACCCTATTGTACGCACTTGCACACATTTTGAAACTTGGGATAATAGAGAATACCTTGAAATACTCTTGTCTAAAAGACTTAGTATGGAAAAAAAAATATAAGTTAACAAAATATAAATGGTGCAGAAAAATAAACACTGGTTTTGTAATTACTTAAGACGGCATAAAAAAATATAGCGAGGATGCCTTATCACCTAGTGCCTTAGACCAACTGGTTTGGGAGTCACTGCTAAGCCTTAAGTGTTGCAAGACTAGGATATTGCTAATTACGCCTTAATAGGTGAGCACATTCGGTAATCGGTTGGTTAGTACCTTAAGAAGTATTAACGGTCGCATGAAGAATGCGTGAGCATATCCATCTAAAATATCGCTGACTAAAAAGTACTAAGGAATATGGATAAAGGATATGATAGCTTGAATTGAATTCTCCAAGTGTAGAGATGTCTTTTACACACACGTAGGGTTAATAATCGATATTTGGAGGAGAGATAAGGAAGAAGAGTAAAAACGATATTTTATTGAGAGAGGATGCGATTTTCGAAATCTTTTCAAGACCATTAAGATAGGCTCATGACAACTAAAAATCTAGTGTAGTTTGTAACTCTTCTTTTCAAGTTTTTTCTTTTATAAGATTCTTATCTTTGCATGTAATTTTCATCTTCTTTCTTTTACTTTGGGATTTTGTGGATATAATCAGCTGAAAACCCTCAAGCGACAACACTCCTCCTATTAGGGACACCTAGAGGTTTAAAGGTTTGCTGCACGAGCTAAGTGCAATCGTATTGCTTACGAAAGTGTGCTAATTTTTCTTTTTCTTCTTCTTTTAATAATAAAATAGTTTGCTCGGAACGATCAAAGATAAGTTTGGGGGTATTTAAAAAGTTAAATTTATTGCACATTTGTATGGACATTTTCCCTATTATTATTAACTACTAAAAGGTGTTATTTGTAAATAAAGAACATATATGGGTTTATTTGTAAAAAGATTATTGTCATATATTTCTTAATTTATAATTAATATAATTTGGGAAAATATATACATATCATATTTAAATAAAATATCCATGAAATTATTAATTATTAAAATATGCATATAATATCAAATATTCTTAACCAATATTCTTAAGATATCATATAATTTAATTGGTTGGAATAATATCTCAAATAAAACAAATGCTACTAAAAATATGATTTGAGATATTGTGCAGGTATGATAATAGATCAGTTCAGGTCTGAAATACAAATAGGAGATCCATAGCAAATCGAATCACCAAACCAAATCTTCCGAATATTAGGAGCAAATTAAAGAATCTCGCAATGGCAGAGACTAAAAGATATATTTTCAGAATATTTTTATTAGAAAGATCTCTAAATATCGAGAGAAAAAGACATGAAAAATTTAGAAGCTCCAACCCACCAAGCGGCGGCGGATCTGCGGTCAAAGGGCACCCTGAGCGGCGGTTCAGCGGTTCTTTTATGGTCGTAGGATGTGAAAACTCAGGGTCTTGATCGTAATTTCACACACTTATTTATGACGACTAGGGATTCAAGTTCCAGAGCCTATAAAAGGACCGATAGCTATCTATCTGTCAAAAATCAATCGAGATATCTATCAAAGTATCGACTAATCTACCAAACAAGCTATCTAGAGAAAACTAGAGTTTTTTAATTTGGTTTTTCAGCGAGCAACTTTTGTAATGCAATAGTTGATCAATAAAGGTAGTTCTTTCTTTTAATTTTGTCACATTTACTTTCCGCATTTACTTTTCGCATTTACTTTCCGCAATTACATTCTGCATTTTTAATTTTAACTTATGGGTTCATTCATTTTCAACCTTTCTTTTACCTCATTGATCCCCATGAGCGAGTAAATTCTTACTTGCTAGGGTTTGTAAGATAGTGTAGAATAATAGATGAAAAATATCACTTAAATTATTTTTAAAGTTTTAATTTTTATAAATTTTAGCAAAATGAATATTAACCCTTTTATCGGGCGTGCTATTAATTCATGATAGTTACGACCACGATTTGAGAATCGTTAATAATCGTTTTATTAAGAGCTTGAGATAAATAGAGATCAATGGAAGGACAGATGTCAATTGAGGGAAACCCTAATTCCCTTCAAGAACCCTAATTCATATTCATCGCTATTTCTCTAGTAGTAAATAATTAAAAATAAAAAGAATTAATTTTAAAACTCTATCCATTAACCACTAAATCCTATAAACCCTACAAGCTCTTCTATTAATAAACTTTTCAAACTTTCTTAGTAATAAACGATAACATTTCCACCTTTTTTCTATCAACTTGTCTAAAGCAAGAAAAGTAATTCATCGTTTCTCTGTGGACGACCCGTACTCACTAGCGGCTAGCTATTGCGACACCATTATTGATTGCGGTAATTAGAACACTCATAGACACATATTTTGCATCCATCAATGTGCATGAAGAGAGCCCTTCATCTCTAAAATTAACGGTATATTGATTCCCGTTTCTCCCCGTAACTTAAAACTCCATTGTGTCAAACGTTTCAGATATGTAGTATTGTGATTTGCGCTCTCTTTTCCGAAATATATCTTTCTAATATGCGGTGAGTGGAGTCTCCATCGCTAAAGACTTTTTCTTCTTTGTACAAAGTAAATATTCACTCTGAAAAAGGTTCGAACAATCAACCGCTGTATCGGTAAGGCTCTAACACCCTTAAGGACTCTGTTGAAGATTTCGAACATATTAGTAGATACCTGCATCCATTATCATATGCTTGTATCCACATGCGTGCTGGATACTTATCTAACCATGCTTTCGTTGCTCGACTCATCTCTCCAATTTTCGTCATGTACATGTCATGAACATTGGGGTCAGACGCTTCACTGTTTTTGTACATAAGCTTATGTAGATTTGAATTTTTAAATTTCTTATCAAAATTCTGTCTAAAGTGCCGCAAGCAAAACCTATATGGTGTCGTCGGAAATACAACTCTCACAACAGTTAGTATTCCAAAATGCCTATAAGATATGATGCATAAATCTGTTTTATCATTAACAGATGAGATACTTTTGAGTTGACGAAAAAACCATAACCAAGATAATGTATTTTCACCATCGACAATAAAAAATCCCAACAGAAATATACCGTTATTAGTATCAACACATGTAGCAATTAACATGCAACTTCTGTACTTACCATACAGATACGTTCCATCCACGCACAATATCAGCTGACAGTGTGTGAAATCAGCCGCGCAAGGAGCAAAACACCAAATTTTTTTTTGAAACCTGACACAGCCATCGACATTTGTTTCGGTGGTTGTCATGCCCCGATTTCCAGGAAATGGAACGGTGACGTGGTAAGCCCGCAGTATATTTATCCAGAGAAGGTTATTCCCTAAATAAATATACTAAGCGTATTGAAACAATAATACACAATGCAAGAATAAATGAAGACTGTAAAAATTTTCAAAAAACATTTTTATTTACATTCAACTTCCAATATTTACAAGTACATGAGTTTTCAGCTGGAAAGTAAATACAATAAGGGAAATGCCTAAACAAGTGGCTTACATAAGCTGAATAAAAGTGATGGTAGGCTAATCCTGTGGAGCAATCCTGTTGTAGTTCTACTCGGTGGCCTCCACTTCCTCCGTCTCGACCGTATCTGACGAACATTCAAAGAGATGAAAAGTGGATGGAATGCCCATCAGCGAACTTGCGCTCGGTAAGTCCCAAAGATAAGTAAAAGTAAAGAAAATGACAATTGTAGAATATTTATATGACGAGTAAGAGTATATGATCATGGGTAATTATATTCTATAGGCCTCTATATGGTCACTATGTTAACGTTAAACTCCAAGTGTGAATGTCAACGCAGCTGTAGAACTATTCACGAGCTCAAGTGTGGGGCTCCAGGAGTAAAGAAACACGGGCCTATTTCATGTGTTAGTATCGGAGCTCTAGACTGTGGATGAGTCAACCCGACTGATATTCGAGTAGAATAAAAAAAGAGATTAATACGGGACTTCTGAAGCTCCGCTGGATTCACACAAGAACTATTCCAAACAATCCGAGTATAATATATATTATAACTGTATAGTACATTTAATTAACTTGATTGACTGGTTATAACATGTCTTGATCGAAACCATAGATTGCAAAAGGTGTAGAATGAAATCGAGTGAGTTGAGTAATATGCGAGTCATGATAATTGCAATCTTGGTTCGAATTAAGTTGGTTCGAGTAGATTGGGTTTGAGTTCATGTTCGAGTTTAGATTCCAGTTAGGTAAGAGTTCGAGTTTGTGTTCGAGTTCGAGTTCAAGTTTAGGTTCGAGTTTGGATTCGAGTTCATGTATTTTCATGTGAATTGATGTAAATTGCTAAAAATCTTATATTCGGGTGAAATCGACAACTGTTGCACATGAACGACATGATTTATGTATTTTTTCAAGACAATTACCATTTGATAACTCCGTTAAGTTGTCTAACCTGAATAGGTAAGCACTCACTTTCTCCGGCTCCCTGAGGCTCAAGAGAAATGATACTGCTTAAGCCTATATTATTTTAGAGTCCTTAAAATATTGTTATGCTTATCTCGATGGAGTTTTATGAAAAATACTTTAATGTAGTTTAACAATAAACCTCGAGAGTGATTTGTAATTTTTAGGGTTTTCATGATCATGTATTTTAATTGTTGTGGTGTTTTAGTGATAAAACCTATGTTTTAAAAGTTTATGGTATTTTTATGAAAAACGAGCTCTTTTGGAAACTTGTTAGTATTTTATTAAAAATTCTAATCTTTCATTTTAAAAGAAAATAGTTTTATAATATGTTTTTATTGAAAATACGAATTCATAGTTTTATATAATTTTCCAAAATTTAATATTTATTTAGAAAAGTCGTATTTCTTAAAAACCGTATTTTATTTCCTTTCGAGACCGAATACTCCGTGAGGAGTTCTGCATCTCGCTCTACTGTCCTGAGGATATGCGATAATCTGCACCATCCATTAGCTGGTCCCCTAACGAGGGTTGTAGAGGTGTAATTGCCAAGGATTACAAAAATACTGATTAAAAGAAACCCGTTTTTGTAAAAGTGTGGTATTTTAATGTAAAACCCATTCTTTAAATTAACCATTTGTTTAGAATACCGTGCTATGCAACCATAGTGTGCGTGTGGGGTAGATCGTTACCTTGTGAGGTTTTCCTAAAGGTATTTTTAACAATTATTGAAATGAGGGTTATACTAAAGTTCATGGTATTTTAATGAAAAAGTTCGTTATTTGAGTATTGAACATGAAATTTTGGTTACGTCAGAAAACAATAAATGTGAGTTTTGTTTTAAAAAGATATTAGGCTGATTATGTGACATATAGATCTATCAAGCATGATAAAATATTTAAATGAGAAGGTTGTTACGTGTTAACTCCACTTTTGTCGATATTTTCTTAGAAGATGAATTGAGATGAGAGAAATGGAGAGAAGATGGACTTACTAGTTTAAAGCATTAACAAGGATGAGGGGAAGCCTTCGGGTGTCGTGGTGTCATCGGAAAGGCTTCGGCGTCGAGTTTGGCTTGCTACTCCACTTGGGTGCTTAACTCCACTTGGTACTTAGAGAGTTTGAGAGAATTTTTGATAGAAATTTCAGAATGGGGGAGAGCTAGGGCATGGGGTAGTATTTATAGTGAAAAATTAGGGTTTGGGTATTAACAATTTGTATAAATTAATTAAAATGGTGTTAAATGATGAATTGAAGAGTCTCTGTTTGATTGCAGGAAAATCAAACAGTGCAGGAGAGTTGAGGGGAGTCGAAGGGGTGTGTGTGTAAAGCACGGGGGGGGGGGGGGGGTCATCATGACCATCGGCGCCAGCCAAATGATGAAAACGGGCGGTCGGATTTGATTGGTTTGTCTCGAGATTCGTGCCACGTGTCAAGTTTAGTGTTTACTCCTCTTTGCGCCTGTTTGATTTTTCTGAAACTTTTCATTTCTTCGTGTATTGCATGTGCAACTCTTGGGCTTCCGAAAAATTAAAAAGAAAAATCTTTAAAATAAATGGGTCTGATGGGATTCGAACACACAGGCTATGTCGCAGTAGTGTAGAGGTTTTACCAGTGAGCTACAAGTTGCTTCTTGATTTTATTGAACAAAAAAAACTTATAACTCTTACATAGGCTGAAATACCCTTTTCTATACAATAAACAAGAAATTGTTGTACAGGGATTTCAGAGTCGTTACAGTGGTTTTTAATTGGTATACGGACCCCGGATTTGATGCTTTCATGGATTCCATAAAAGGGTCTAGCGAGTTGTACGAGCTTTCCCAATCCCCAAATATCTTGCATAAATCATTTCTATGAATATCTTATGCCTTCACATACGAAATCTGAATTTTATACTCTCCACTTACGTAGAGCCGTATCTCTTGAGGAGTCATCACCACATCTATACGGATAAGTGGCATGATAAGTAAGCAACTGTATGATGAAGTGCAATTCTTGTGATCTTTTAACATAATCGAATTGATATAAGTGTGTTCCTGGTTGTATTTCATGACTTTCTAAGCTTTGGCTCTTTTGGAACAACATGCATGTAATCTCCACTTACATTCAGGAGTTTTCGTACATATCACGGTATAGTACGTCTTATTTGACTCTTTGGTTTTAAATGTAACATTTTTTTAAATAGTCTACGACTTCAGTTTACAATTAAGATCTCCATTTTTTTAAAACATATCTCCAACAGTTACGCAATTTTCGCTTGCTACATTCACTTCCAAATAAGTCTCAACATTACTTCTGCCATAGCTAAGTCTACCCAACTATCATCTTCCAACGGATCGAGGCCGGGATCTTCTAGTTTGAGAAAATCATTTTTTACAGCCATGTCATCAATCCAGCGGCATAATCCATGCTAGGATAGCCCTTGATGATCTTCATCAGCTTCATCATTATCACTTTCACCCATATCATTGTCACCCATATCATTATCTCCCATAGCAACATAAGGTTCAGGTGCAATATACAATGGTTGAGGTCGGTATACTGTGGATGGTTCGGGTTGAAAAGAACGGAATGATGTGAACGGACATGCTTGGAATGCGCTACTTTAATCGTGTTGGAATGATGCGGAAGGAAAAGATTGAAATGCAGGGGTTTGGGAAAATCTGCATTTAGTATATAAAATTTTGTTAACATTTTCGAATTACAAAGAAAATAAATAAATCACTACTAGTTTCAGATTGATTTACCCTTGGAATGTTGTATATGGTAATCCTTGTTGTTCTTCAGGTGTGCATACCACTGCAGCTGTAACAACCCTAAACTTTCCATACAACTTTCTGTACAAAATTTTTCAAAATACAGAAAGATGTACTTTTGCTTGAGCACAAGTTATAAATTTGATTTGCTTTTTAATAGTAAGAAGGAGCTTGTAGCTCATTGGTAAGATCTCGCACTGCTGAACCAAAGCACCAGAGTTCAAATCCCATCACCCACATTATTTTTAATATTGATTTCTTTTTAAATTTTTAGAAGTCCAAGGGTCTACACGTGCATAACTCGTAAAACTCAAAAGTCACATGTAAAACAAACTGACCCAGGAGTATCACCATACGACATTGGACACGTGGCAGCGAGCCTCAGCCCGACTCGACCGACTCGGGCCGCCGACTCGGCCGGCGGGGCCGGGTGAACTCGGCCAAAATCCGAGTTGGCCTTCATGACTCTTGTGCCTCTTGGTCTTCTTAAAACCCCTGTATACTTTAATTTCTCTGCACAATAACAGAGACATTAAAAACCCCCATTAACCTATTTTTTAATAAAATTTTTAATACATTTTCAATACAACTTTTCATCTACCCTAAACCCTAGATTACCCTATAAATACCACCCCTAAACACAACCCCCTCACTCACAAATTCTGTCCAAACTCTCAAGAAAACTCTATAGAAATTTTGTGTACAAGTGGAGTTAGCGAAGGGCGAACTTCTGACGACGACTCTAGGAGCTCCCGGCGACGAAACGACGCATCGGCAACTCCTACGTCCTCCTCTCCCTCTTCTCTTAATCTAATCCCGTAAGTCCCTCCTCCCTATTCTATTCTCTATTCTTAAAACATGTATTTCTAAAACCCGACGGAAGCGGAGTTAATCCGACTTCCAATTCGGTTTTCTTTAAAAAGTACAATTTTCATTAAACACAACCATTCCAAACACTTACATCTTGACTATTAATCATTAACAAAACAAGTTGAGCAAGTTTAATAGCAAAATATTTCATTTTGTAACTTTTACCGCTCCTTTTCAGAAAAATACCATGTAGTTTAGTTTCGACATTAAAACATCATATTTCTTGCTACACCTTTAAATAGATCACGAGCTAATGACCTATCTCTTCACAACACTCATATGCAACATAGCACAATACCTTTCGGGAACATAGAATACGGGAATACGAATTTACAATTAAATACTTTTTACTATTAAAACCGTTTTCTACAAGATTACGTATTTTTACAAATCTTTGCAAAGCGCCGCTACAACCCATTTTGGGAAACCCGTATGGGATGGTGCGGATCATCGCACATCCCTGGGATTAGTAGTGCGAGATTCAGACCTCCGCAAGGAGCATTCGGACTTGAAAGATTTAGAAATACAAATATCTTAAGAAAATGAGATTTCTAGAAAAAATAATAAATTAAAATTTATTTTATATAAACATATATATATATATATATATATATATATATATATGTATGTATGTATTATCAAAATATCTATTTTTGATATAATATAAATATTCTAACTTTTCCAAATCAAAAGAATCACTTTACATGAAAATACCATAAAATTCCGTACAAGTCAACACTTTACAATTAAATACCATGTATTATGAAAAATAGATTTAACTCACTAGAAATGTCACATATATAAAATCAACATCTATGAAAACTCTAAAGACGATAATAAAATACTTTAGGTGTATTTTGAAAACTATACAAAATTATTTTTACATAAAACCCCCTCAAGTTTTATAAATTACAATAAGGACCCTAGTAAATATAGGTTTAAGCGGGACCAGACTCTTAAGCCTCAGGGAGCCGGAGATATGGGTGCTTGCCTATTTAAGGTAGACAACTTAATAAACGGTGTTATCAACACGGTAATCGTCTTTGAAAAAGACACAAATCCTGCCGCCCATGTGCAGCGTTTACCGATAACATCAGATCCTAATTCAGGACTTCAATTTCTTTTCTAATTGTCTGGCTTAGACTGAGTCTTACTATAATCAACCTGACTTGAATGAGATTCAAGTATCAAACTACAATTCAACATGAATCCATGAATCCATATATTCAATCTATTCAATCTGTATTGACCGAACCGAACCATGGATATACATCCATCTACATGATTTATACATCTACATGATTCTCCAGTTATATCCATTTACTGATATCATGGTTTCGGTAAGTCATCCATCTATACAATTCAATTTACAATACAATACAATACAATACAATCAGTACAATCATTATTATCAATACATACACGGGGTATTGGGGTAGTTCATGCGTGAATCCAACAAAATCTCAAGAGTCCCCCTAGAACATGAATCCATGTCTACTAACACAAGCAAGCTATCATGAGGGCCCGTGTTTCCTTGCTCCTGGATTACAGCCTGTTGAGTTTGGAATACTTCAACACTAGATTGAAGTCCCGTTACTAACAATTGATTCGGGCCCGTGGTTCCCTACCCTTGGATTACAGCCTGTTGGGTTCGAGAACACTCTTGAGATTGGTTAACATTCACCCTTGAACTTATGCGTTATTACTAAATACAACATTATAATAATATCATACCACTTTAAAAGTTACACACTCTGTGTGTGTGTGTGTGTGTGTATCTATTCTACTTCTCCCCCATTTTTGGGACTTACCGAGCGATTTGTTCGCTGACGACATTCCTTCTTTTTCTTCTTTGGAATATTTTCAGGTGGATAGGACGTACTAGAGCACGAGACCATTCAGGAGCGTTCGGAACAGGCCCTTGAGCAGTACACCGAAGACCCAGAGCTATAGCCACTTGTACCTATTTCATTTTAGTACTTTCTATTTCTATAAGCCACTGTTTAGGCATCGCTTTCCTTCAGATGTATTTACTTTCCATGCATTGTACAAAAGAATGTTAATAAATAAAGTTGTTATTTCATTATATTTGTCTCTTGTGTATATTTCTTTTATATTGCTTAGTTACGCTTAATGTATTTACTTCTGAGTAAATACGTAGCGGCCTCGTCGTGTCCTCTGCCTGTATACTGGGAAGCGGGGCGTGACAACAGCAGTCGCTTGGGAAAATCTGTATTTAATATATAAAACGCATTAGCATTTTGGTATTACAAAGAAAATAAATAAGTAAGCTAATTATAAAATGTTTACCCTTGAATTTGAAGATGTGAATAATCATGTGTCTGGTCGTATCCACTGAGACTAAAGGTATCATCGTTAACCATGAGACCGTAGCCCTAGGAACTACCTCCAGCATTACCATCAAAATAATTCATTGGAGTGATATCTGATACTTTCAACTGTTCTTTCTCAACTAAAACTTCAAAAGAACGCTTGGTGTTTGCCAAACCGAAATCTATCATCGAAGATATTGTTGCATCGTCTATAATTTCAACCAATGCATTTCCTCTAAACATAGGCCATATACAACTTAAATTAATCTAATTTCACGGTGATCGTATTTTGTGATTTTAAACACTTTATTCTCAACTTCATTGTAAGTACTTAATAATTCTAATCGCATAATCCTTGCACACCCGTCCATATACTTGGGACCTTGTGCACTTATCACAATCTGGCCATCGTATTTACATAGAACAAATAAACTTGAACTTGACATTATCTACATCAAACAATATCAACCCAACAATAAATATAAAACATTAACAACTGAAATAATGATTATATTCATTGAAAATTAAATAAATGGTAAATAAAATTTACATACGTTTTTCGATCGGGAACTTTGATAGATAAATCTATAGGGATAGAGAGACCGAGTTACTTTGAAAGGGTGCAGACGAGAGATTTAAGTTTTTTAGGAGGTGCAGATGCAAATTGAAGCAGAATAAGGAGCAAATGGGAGGGGAGGTTTTTGTAGGTATTTGGTCGTCTTTGGTCAAAAAAGGGATCACGCTTGATTTCAGAAAAAGTGTTCACAAATCTTGTTCTGAGATAAAGAGTCAAGGGATTGCCTTGGGTTCAGAGAAAAGATTGGGCAGAAAGGGGTCACGAGTTAAGACGTGGCCAATTATTGGGCAGCCTATCAATAAGAGAAATTATTGAAATTATTTTTTTAACAGTCTTTGTTTGGGAGGAGGGCGTGTTCCAAGAACCTGCCCTCTCTTTTTTAAATGAGAGGGCGAGTTCTTGGAACCCGCTCTCCCCTTTTAAAAGCCATCTCCTTTTTAAAGGAGATTCCCTCTCTTGTCAGGTATTGACAAATCCCATTTAAAAAGGAGCCATCTCTTTTTTAAAGAAGATTCCATCTCCTTTAGAAAGACGAGAACGGGTTCTTAGAACTCGCGTCCAAACAATGGTCAGTGGAGAAAAGAGAGAGAGAGAGAGAGTGAAATTATTAAAATGAGGCAAGGCGTGGCTAATTAATGAGCAACCCATTAAAAATTGAAATTATTTTTATAACAGTCTTTTTTTGGGAGGAGGGCGTGTTCCAAGAACCCGCTCTCCCCTTTAAAAGCTATCTCCTTTTTAAAGGAGATCCCTTCTCCTTTAAAAAGGGGAGGTCGGGGGGGGGGGGCAAATCCCCTTTAAAAGGGGCCCTCTCATTTTTAAAGGAGATTCTATCTCCTATAAAAAGGTGACGGCGGGTTCTTGGAACCGGCGCTCAATTAATGACCCTAAACTCCTTTTTTTCCTCTTTAAAACCCCCCTTCTTCCCTGTTCTCTCCCTTATCCTTTTTCTCTCCGAACTCCATTCTATACTCACCGCCTTTCCCAACCTTTCAATTATTTGAGTTTGAAAAAAAATATAATGGAGGTCAACCATTCAACAAATCACTCCTAGTAAATCAAAACAAGTATAGATCTTTCAGAATATTATACTGGGGGTTCGAAACTTATTAAATTTGTTTCAAATATTGCCCATATATTTTAATTCAAATAGTTGAAATAATATGAATAAATCTTGCAGGGTGGAGATAATCTTACAGTCGTCAGTCATAGTTCTGACAAATGGCAAGTTACTGATTATCGTATTATCGAGCGGATTCGAAGAGCCGTTTTTTATAAAGCTTCATTACTGCATTATATCCAACTCGACCATAATCTCGTTACCTCTATTGTTGAGTGTTGGAAAAGAGAGACTCACATTTTTCATCTTAGATGTGGTGAGGCCACTATCACACTCCCGGATGTTGCCCTTTTGCTTGGTTTACGGGTGAATGGACTTGGTTTGGTTGGAGGTACAATTGTGGATCCAGAAATCGAGCATCCATATTAGGATATGTATTTTGAATTTGCTCTCATACAGGTATAATTCGTAGTTTTTTAAATTAAAAGTTGAAGTATATTATAGTGATATTAATTAACAATTAGTTGTAAAATTCAGGTACCAGGATGGTCTATTAAGGGGTATAAAATCAGTTTAAGCTGGCTCAAAGATACACTTGCTAATATCCCTGATGAATCTACTAATGATATTTTGGATAAATATGCACGCTCCTACATTCTATACATTATCGGTTCTTGGTTGATGTCGGGCCAGTTGACAACGCATGCCCATCTTTTATACCTGAGGTTTCTTAGAGATTTCTATGTGTGTGGCCAGTTGACAACGCATGCCCATCTTTTATACCTGGCATATCTTTACAAGGAATTAGATAAGGTATGTGCTCCTACGAAGAATAAAATTAATGGTAATATTACATTACTTCAGGTACATAATAATTTTGATCTAAATATTTGAAAAATTATAATATTGGTTCTTTTTGATATTATGACACTTTATATATAGATTTGATCATGGGAGCACATGTATATTGGAAGACCAGATCATATTCATATTTCTGGCAAAGATGTCCTTAGAAAGCCTCTCGGCTGTTGGTGGAGTGGCAAGAAATAATATAAGGCTCCTCGTCGAGTACTTAAGTATTATAGAGATGAGTTGGATCAAATGGAGGCAACTCAGATAATCATTAATTGGGTAATTAAATTTATTTGAAATTTTAATTGACATTATTTACAATTTTTGTACTATGTTATTTATGCAGTTCACGTGGACGCCTTTTACAGTAGATCGTCTGCAAGGATTACCCGACATCTGTATCGAAAGAGAGCCGGTTTAGCGGGCTCGATGCCCACTACTGTGCATTAATATCGTGGTCATGTACTTACCGGACCGGGTGTTGCGATACTTTGGTAGATTGCAATATATTCCAGGTCCGTCGCCTGCGCCTATGACAATAGAGAGAGACATGCGAGGAGAAAAGGTGGAGCATGATTGGAGAGAGTATCATCATCAATATTTGCTGAGATGTGAAGACAGGTTTCGTAATATTGCCTTAGAGTAAATATGTGATCATACACCCACCAGCTCTATAGAAACATATCTACAATGGAATAAGCGTGTCACAGTAAGATATCTTTTTGCTCTTCCTATCGACTTTCCGAACGTCCAACAGTACAAGTTTAGAGGCCACGTGGAATGAAGAATAGTAAGTTAAATTTTTTTAAATTAAATTAGTTTTTAACATCCTGCGGTACGAGTCTATAATTATATATTATTTATTTTGTAACGACAGACTCTTGGGTTGTATTATTTACAATCATTGATACAAAATCCATATCCGACTGATACAGGTCCAGATAGCCAGGCTTTATTTTCTACCGTAGACTCATATATTGGTGGTATATTCAGTTCATATCATATGCTTTCACATTTGTCGCCATCGCTAAAGCCGAACTATGAGCCGGAACCAGAGCAGCAGTATCAAACAGATCCAGAGCCGCAACATTAGTGGTTCGGAGCACCACACGGTCAGCAGCAACCCTGGTATAGTCAGTAGTATCGACAACCGTCGGAAGATAATGAACAAAAGCAACAATCGGAGCAATAGCAGTCTTGGGGAACAGGTTTTACGCAACAACAACAGTCTTGGGGGCAAGTTTTGCGCAACAACAATAGTCTTGGGGGACAGGTTTTACGCAGCCTTGGGGGGAAGGTTTTGTGCAACAACAGCAGCAGGAAACCAGGATAGGTTCTTCGCAACAACAACCCAGTTGGGGACAGATTTTGCGTCATACATACAGTTGTTGGGATGCAGCACATATCCGGAACCTGTCCCACCCACATATAGGATTTGCTTAACAACAACAGCCTGTCTAAGACGAAACTAAAGACGAAGCAGAAAAGCAAGCGCAAGAACAAGCAGAAGAGCAGGCACCACCTTCAACTACACATGACACGGGGGGTCGTCGAGTCAGCACAAGAGATATAGGCTTATGTTAAGCCTTCTCGGTTTGGGAAAGGGAAAGAGAAAGAGAAAGCGTTAAGTGCATACTTTTAATTTGGATGTCAAAAATATTAGATTCATGTGTTATTATTCGATGCTAAATTTTTACTTATTTTAATATCAATTTACTTATTAATTTGGGTTCGTCTTATTTTTTGATAAATTTTTAGAATATTGATAAATGTTCAGAATATTGGATTATGGGGAAAAAAAATGAAAAATGCTGTAAAAAATCATTGTTGAGGGGGGGGGGGGATTCATGGAACCCACTCTTGTACATAGGGGAGGGACGGGTTCTTGGATCCCGACTTTACTCCGGGTCATGTTATTGGAAAGTACCATTCATCCAAAACTAGCCCAAAGATAGTATGATCTCAGCATTGGATTTCTCCTATAGAAATAGTAAAACTAATTGGGGCAAACTTGTTTTTAAATTTTTTTTGCCCCTTCTTGAAGAGTGGGTTCTTGAAACTCGTATTTATTCGATAGAACTTAGGTATTCTGGGTCCACATGAAATTATTATTTTTATTTAATAATATTGTTTTTTTTATTTTTTTTAATTTTTTAATTTTTTAAGGGAGGGGGTTCCGGGAACCCGCCTTCCCCATTGGGGGGAGGGGTGCATAGGGTGGGTTGGGGTAAGGTAGGCCGAGGGGGTGCGTGGGGTGGGGTATGGGGGGCAGGGCGGGTTTTGTCCACTTTTTAGCGGTGAAAGCAGGTTCTATGAACCCGCCCTCCTTTGATGAGGGCTTAGGGCCACACCTACGTGGGCTCAAACCGTTCTATTCTCATAATTAAATTTTAAAATATCCTATTTTACTAATTTTAATCCCTAACTATCCTATTTTGAAAAAAAAATCCTTAGGTTATAAGATACACTGGACGGGCTCACCGAAAACTCCTAGATAGTATTATACCCATCGTCAGATAGCATTTCTCTGGTGACATGAGTACGGGATAGTCCGTAGACCTGAGATTGTCATAGTGTCTTGTGTAGTTCCCACTGTGTTTTAATTACTACCCTACCACGGTTTTAAAGAGCCGTGCAAACAGGTTTTAGTTGGGTACAGTCCCGAGCCACATGGAGGCGGTGAGCGATCGGAAGGGATTCGTCTCTCCCGATATAGGGAGTTGATGTCGCACTGTGCATGATTGGCTATAACCATAAGTCCTTGGCCAGGGCATATGAGATTTACTGATAAGTGTTATCGGTAGTTTCTCGGTTGGTTATGAGCTTGACATCGGCATGACTTATCGAGTTATTAGGGGCTTGACGGATTCCACCCTCAGACCCAGTATACTACACTCTCAGATGAAGAGACTGAACTGTACGATGACTGTCATTGATAGGCTCTGCAGGGTATGGATGAGGTTGCTTGTCGACCTTACTTTCATTCAATACCTGGGTAGCTGTTAGGTGCAGCTAGTACCGCCGACATGCTTATAGGTTAACCCAGAGATCAATTGGATATGATCTGAAAGTGTTTTAGATCACTTAGATATGATTCTAATCTACTGTCAGCGTATTGTCGAGTTTTTAGAGTCCCACACAGAGAATTTTCCAGCTCAAGCGAAATGATGTAGAGGCTGTATGTTGACACAAGTAGGAGTTCGATTAAATACGTGTATTGGATACGCTGAGTTTAATCGGACGTTTGATAATACTAGCCGGTCTTTTAGAAAGACAGAATATTAAATCAAGTATTGATTTAATATGTGTGTTGTATTACTAGTATTATGTTGTATGGTGTTTTTCGTCGCCCCATTGAGATGGGAATACGCGCGCGCTTGTCAGGCGCATTACAGATTCCCCCTGCCTAGGGTAGGCTGGGGTTTATTGATTGTGGTGATCCGAACTTCGGCAGTCGCGGACTAAGCCGCCGTTAATTACCCCTCGTCTTTGGAGCGAGAGAACTTCCGATTGACGGGTCAAACAGGTTATGCGAACTCAATATGCAGTGTTGTGTTTTGAAGGGGTTTTGGATATATCGGGGGCCCCACAGAGTTTTTACGGGGGTCCCGCTACCCGGATAGCGGGCTGGGGGTCAATAGGGCTAGCAGCCCCCTTTCTGGGTGCGGGGCAGCGCCCCGTTAGAAAATTTTTCCTAGCAGAGGACGTGTTTTGAGTGTAGAGTGTATGAAAAATGAGGGTTGAGGATCATCTTAAAGACGCGTGCATGGCACATGGGCACTGGGAACCCACGGGTCACGTGCCTTGCATGTGGGCGCTGGGCGCCTGCAGGTCACATGCCAGGCGCGTGGGCGCTTGGCGCCCGCGGTTCACGTGCGCGGCGTGTGGGCGCTTGGCGCCCGCGGGTCACGTGCGCGGCACGCGTGGGTGCTGGGCGCCCGTGGGTCATGTGCCTGGCACGCGCGGGCGCTTGGCGCCCGCGGGTCACTTGTGCGGCACGCGACCGCTGGGCGCTCGTGGGTCACGTGCGTGGCACGCGACCGCTGGGCGCTAGCGGGTCACGTGCGCGGAACGCGACCACCGGGAACACCAGCGAAAAAGGGCTTAGCCCCGGGGCTAGGAGTTGAACTCCCAAGGGATTTTGAGTGGAGTTAAACTCCAAAAGATTTAGATTTGGAGTTAAACTCCTAAATGATCTGGAATAGGAGTTAAACTCTTTTAAAGATTTGGGTCTTGGAGTTGAACTCCCCAAAAATCTTTAGAGGCGATCAAAAGGGGACCCCACTCTTCTCTCTTTAGCCCTGGAGCTTCTTTTGAGGCTTGGATCTGTCCAAATTTGGAATTTTGGAGATGGGTCTCCTTCTTCCTCCTCTTGATGGGCTGGATCTTGGAGAAAAAGGGGTGAGACTTAAATGTCTCCTCTTTTCGAGATCTGATTGAAGATCCGAGCTCCCCTTCAAGGGTTTTGTGGTGAAAAACAATTTCGTTTTGGAAAAGAGAAGAGTTAAACTCTTGATTTAATTTAAAAAGGGGGAAGGTTTTTGGAACCTTGAGAAAAGAGAAGGAGGCACAAACCCTAGAATTTTTGAGAATGGAAAAAGTTATCATAGATATTTTCATTATGTTTGCTTTTATAGGCTACACACTTTACACATAGCCCCTTGGGCTTTGTCAAATGGCACTTGTGCCACCCCATGCCTTATGTGCTTAATTCTTTTGCACATGAGTCTTGGGCTTTACAAAAATTTAGCTTTATGCCTATTTTTCTTACATTTTTTCATAAAAAAACACTAAAATTATTTATTAAAAATTTATTTTGGCATGGGGGAGGCCGGCGGCTTCATGTTCGGGCTCGACCCGGGCATTGGCCCACTTGACCTGGGCTTGGGCCCACTTGACTTGAGGTTGACTTTGATTTTGACTTGGTCAACCGGGGTGTTAATTTTGACCCCAACAAATTGCCCCCCATCAATAAATACACACCACATACGTGGGTTGTGTGCATGAAATTGATGGATCTTCTTTCGCGTGGAGATCGATTTAATTTGGTTCCCGTTTTGACGACGTGGAGGTCGATGCTGCCCTTTTTGCGACACGGACGGTCGGTTTTACCATTTTAGTGACTTGGACGGTCGGTGCTGCCCTTTTTGAGACTTGGAAGGTCGGTGCTACCTTTTTTGCGACTTGGACGGTCGGTGCTGCCCTTTTTTTTACGACTTGGACGGTCGGTTTTGCCCTTTTTGCGACGTGGACGGTCGGTTTTGCCCTTTTTGCGACTTGGACAGTCGGTGCTGCCCTTTCGCGACTTGGACGGTCGGTGCTGCCCTTTTCGCGACTTGGACGGTCGGTGCTGCCCTTTTTGCGACTTGGACGGTCGGTTCTGCCTTTTTTACGACTTGGACGGTCGGTGCCCTTTTTGCGACTTGGACGGTCGGTTCTGCCCTTTTTGCTATTTGGACGGTCGGTTCTGCCCTTTTTGCGACATGGACGGTCGGTACTGCCCTTTTTGCGACTTGGACGGTCGGTGCTACCCTTTTTGTGACTTGGACGGTCGGTTCTGCCCTTTTTGCGACTTGGACGGTCGGCGTTGCCCTTTTTGCGACTTGGACGGTCGGTGCTTGATTTGACTTGCTCCGCTTCTTGCGGTGTCAGGGATGAAGTTGACTTGTTTCCGAGGTGGAGCTTGATTCTGCCAGGGAGGTCATTGGTTGTTTTGCTGATTTGATGTGATTTGGGTTGACATCAGCACTGCTACACTGTAATACGGTACCTAGAGCGAATCATTATCTGCCATGACAGGATTTGAGGATTTTGGTTTTAGTTTGGCATCAGCACCGCTGCACTGGAATATGGTACCAGGAGCGAATCATCATTTGCTGTGAGGGGATTTATCTTGCTCCAAGTTTAACGACTTAGGTGTCATATGTTCCCAATTTAACGACTTAGGGGTCTATTGGATTGGAGTCTGGAATTTCGGGGTTAGGGTAGGCATCAGTGTTGATAGCACTGAAGCACATGTGCCAGGAGCAATTCATCATTTGCCTTTTCCTGTTGGGGAGCGATGGCTTAGGAGACAGGTTTAGGTCCCTATCACCTAAGGGTTTTTAATTTTATGAGCCGTAAGGGTCCTATAAAAGCATTTTCTCCCTACGAGTCGAAAGGATCTCGTAGGTGTGCTTTCTCCTTAGGAGTCATGGGGACTCCCAAGTGTGTTTTTCCTTTGTGAGTCGTAAGGATCTCACGCAGGGATTTTCTCCTCACAAGGTCGAGAGGACTTTGCGAGTGTATTTTATCTCCTTTCATGAGTTTGTGCCCTTTCGGGTCTTCACAAACTCGCTGGTAGTCCTGCTATTTTTACTCACGGAGCCCTTTCGGGTTTTCATCCGTGCCCGTTTTGCTTGTGGACATACCGTTTTTTTAGGCCGGCGAGACTTGAAATGTAGTCTCGCCGGTAGGACTTTGGGAGAGATAGGGGTCGTTATGCCCGTAGATTGTATACGGTTTTGCAGGATGTATGATCCAGACCATAGGGCCGGTGTTCTCAATTCTCCTGTGACTTGGAGCATTCACGCATAGTATTTATCGGCCATTGATGGGTGGTATGGGCCTTTCTCCCTCGGCACTTATTAGTTGGTAGGATCCTCCGTCCCACACTTTCTCGATGACGTACGGTCCTTCCCAGTTTGGCTTGAATTTTCCCTTGGCATGTCGATTGGGGATGACTGGTCTTTTGAGGACCAGCACTAATTTGCCTTTCTTGAAACCGCGGAGACGGGTCATCTTGTCATAGGCCCGTGACATTTGGGCTCGGTACAGCTCCAGATTTTGCTATACTGTAAGCCTCTTTTCTTCGAGAGCGTCGAGCTCTTCGAGTCGAAGGAGCACATTTTCCTCCTCCGTCAACTCGTGCTGAACGACCATTCTTAATCTTGGAACTTCGACTTCGAGGGGGAAGATAGCCTCCACTCCGAAGAGTAATGAGTATGGAGTGGACTGAGTTAGAGTACGGTACGTGGTACGATATACCCACAATGCCTCGTGAAGCTTGAGATTCCAGTCTCTCTTGTTGGCTGAAGCATTTTTCCTCAGGAGCTTGCATAAAGTCTTATTGAAAGTTTCGGCTAGCCCATTGTCTCTTGGGTTATAGATGGAGGAATATCTCCAGTCTATCTTGTGCTGAGTAGCGAACCTTGAGATTTTGAAGCTCTTGAAAGAAGGCCCGTTGTCAGAAACGATTCTTCTTGGTGTACCGAAGTGGTATAGAATATTATGCCGGAAGAATGTCAGAATATCTTCTATCTTGACTTCTTTTAGCAGGACAGCTTCAACCCATTTGGAGAAGTAGTCTGTTGCAGCCAGTATGAACCGGTGGCCTTTGGATGACGGAGGATCAATTGGACCAACTATGTCGGTGCCCCAAACTTCGAAGGGCCACGACGCCACCGTAAGATGCAATGGATTGGGATGCTTGTGAATGAAATCACTATGGATTTGGCAGAGATGGCATTTCTTTACATGCTCTTCGCAATCCCTTATCATGGTGGGCCAGTAATATCCAAGCCGTTTGATTTGAAGCCGCATTTTGGGGCCGGACTGTTGAGCCCCGCAGACGCCTGAGTGAACTTCTTTTATAACTTTTTGGGCTTCGGACGATGACAGGCACCTGAGCCAGAGTTGGTCATATGATCTGCGGTATAAAGTATTATTTACAAACACGTATCGGAGAGCTCTCTTCTTTAGCTAAATGCTAGCAGATTTTTCTTCGGGTAGCTTGTCGTATCGGAGGTACTCTATGAAGGGTTCCCACCAATCGGGCTCGTCTTGAATGATCGAAGCTTCTTCGGTAGGATTGTTCTTTTGTTCTACGCTTTCTTCTTCACGCAAAGAGACTGGAGGCAGAATTTGCCGGCTTCTGACTGTGATTAGAATTTCGTCCATGTCAGGATCAGCTAGCTCCTTAGCTAGGCGAGCGAGTATGTCGGCTTTTCCATTCAACACTCTAGGGACTCTCATTAGTTCAATGTGAGTGAACCGTTTCATGAGTTCCACTGCTTGGCTTCTATATCGAGCTAACTCGGGTTTGTATATCTTATATTCGCCGCTTACTTGGTTGACGACAAGCTGGGAATCACCGTAGACTCGTAGCCGAAGGATTTCCATTTCTATGGCGAGCTCCAAACCAGCTATCAGAGCTTCATACTCAGCCTCATTGTTTGTGCGAGCCTCGGTGGGAGCAAAAGAACGTCGTAGGGTTCCTATCGATGGCGTGATGAACACCAATCCTATCCCTGCTTTTATCTGCGGGATGCTTGATTTGCCGGAGCTCCTCATTGATGAGGCTCCATCGAAGTAGAGCTCCCAATATGGCTCATCTTCCTCGAGGTGCATTACTTGTTCATCGGGTAACTCGCAATTGAGCGGTGACCCTTCTGATATGGGATGAGCAACAAGGAAGTTCACAAGAGCTTGTCCTTTTACTGCTTTCTGAGGAGTATAAACTATGTCAAACTTAAGTAGCATGATAGCCCATCTTGACATTCTACCGGCTAGGCTTGCTTTGGTCTTTAAGTGTTTGAGCGGGTCGACCTTAGAGATCAGCATAACCCGATGAGCGAGCAGATAGTGTCTCAGCTTCTTCACAGCGAACATCAAAGACAGGCATTGCTTTTCGATCAGGGAATAGTTGTGTTCCGCCCTGACTAAAGTTCGACTAAGGTAGTAGAAGGCATTCTCTTTTCCCTCCTCGTTGTTCTGGGCAAGAAGTGCACCGAGTGACTCATCTAGCGCGGCAGTATAGCGAATCAATGGTTTATTTAGAATAGGAGTAACAAGTACTGGAGGGTGCAACAGGTACTGTTTGATGCTTTCGAACGCTTCTTGACATCCGGCATCCCAGACAAAAGGAGCTCCTTTCTTCATGAGCCTTGAGAAGGGCCTACATCTCCCCGATAAATTTGAGATAAACCTTCGTATATAAGCAAGCTTGCCTTGAAAAGATCTTAGCCGCGTCAGACTCTTTGGAGGGGTCATCTTCATGATGGCCTTTATCTTTGATGGGTCAACTTCGATCCCTCGATGTCGAATTATAAAGCCCGGGAATTTCCCGATGACACGCCAAAAGCGCACTTTAGAGGATTCATCTTCAAATCGTATTCCCTCAGTCTGGTGAGAACGGTCCTAAGATCTTAGATGTGGTCGGCCTTGGCTTTAGTCTTGACGACCAGATCATCAACATAGCATTCGACGACTTTATGGATTAGGTCATCAAAGATATTGGTCATTGCCCTTTGATATGTAGCACTTGCGTTTTTCAGTCCGAACGGCATCACTTTGTAGCAGTATATTCCGATCGGGATTCGAAATGCTGTGAGCTTCTTGTAAGTCTACAGTAGCGCCCCGGCCGTCTTTTCGAGGCCAAATGCGGAACAAAAACTTTTTACGAAACTGGCGCTATCGTAGTCTTTCATCCGGATCTAACCATTAACACTAATCTAGCAATTACTAAAAAGGTAGAAAGGCTATACCGATCGATCCGAGTCCTTCGGTCTTTAGCCACCATCCCTAGCATGTTGCGGATGCGCCGACGAAGCTCGCTCTCCTCGATCTCGCTCGATCTACGATCTCCTCCTCGCCGAAAACTGCACCACATCATCGAATCTTTATACGGGCTCCCACCTCGGAACTGAGGCAACTCGGACACGAAATTTGCTAGCCGACGTGTCCAAGGTTGCTGTAGAAAATGCGTAGAACACTTTGTCTCAAGGTTGATGAAGTTGCCACAATGAGGAAGTGAGATGGAAATGAGCTTTGGAGATGAGCTTGGGTTTTTCTTTGCAAAATGAAAATGAATCATAATCAAAATCACCACTCACAAAAATTGGGGCTGCCCATTTCCAGTGCTCGGCCATGAATAGATGAGGATGGTGGTGAGCCTTAGCAAAAGAAAAAGTGGGGTGATCATAAGAAAAAATGTCACACCAATATCTACACCAACATCCAAAACAATAAATGCTACAAGATGGCTCAAGAAGCACTCAATCAATCAAGAATACTCAAGAAGGTTGCTGCAGAATTCTGGAGCCCCTGTGGCCACAAAAAAGCCCCCCCATTTACAAAATGCAACTTTGCAAAAGAACCCCCTCACATCAATTTCAGCCAAGGAAGAAAAGACAGACGACATGGCTAAAAAGGAATGCAAACTGGCAACTTCAAAAACCGATCCGGTAACAAAATTACAGGATAACTCCGCAATTGTATATATATACCTGCATTTGTATTCCGACCGAATACAAATGCAATGAGACAAAATCTACACAGTTTAATACTAGGATCTGGCTTAAACCAAAGCCCGCTAGTATTATCCGTCCAAAACGTGACATGTGCACAAGGGCACGTGTACGTTCGAACCCTGCCATAAAACCATACGACCTTTACAATGTTTCGCCCGAACTGGGAAACTTTCAGTGGGGGACTCTAAAGACTCGTCAATACCCTGGCAGTGGGTTTAACCACAAGCCGTCAGTGGTACTAGCTATACGTAACGGCTGCCCATGTATTGAGTGAAAGGGAGTCCGATGAGCGAACTCATCCTGGAACCCTACTGAGCCTATGTGTGACAATATCCGTACAGTCCGGTCCGTTCGTCTATGAGTATCACATATCGGGCCTAGGGAGCTGGTAAACGTCAGACCCCCAAAAGCGGTATAAGTCGCGTCGGAGTGTAGCCCAAAACACCCTGAGATACCACTGGAATATCTACCAGTAAATCTCGCTTGCCATGGCCATGGACTTCGTGTAATGGCTCTCCTAAACACAGCGCGATCTCACCCCCAACGTTAGGAGAGACGAAACCCCTGCCGATCCGCTCACTGCCTCCATGTGTCTCGGGACTGTACCTAACTAAAACCTGTTTGCACGACTCCTTTGAGCCGTGGTAGGGTAATAATCAAAGCACAGTGGGAACTCACACGAGACAAATGACGATCTCAGGTCGATAGACTAACCTGTACACATGTCACCTGGGAATTGCTTTCTGACGACAGGTTTTAATAACCAGCTAGCATGTTCCCGGCGAGTCCTGTCCGGTGTACTCATAACCCAATGAGCACCTGTATACATTTTAGGTGAACCAACTGACACCAATGGCTTGTGCGACCGGCCACCGTCCCTCGTCGGGGTCTCGACTGTACACACTAGTCTACTCCGGAGTATCGATGCCCTATCTCGATACTCCCGCGACTAGGGACCACTTTTAAGGATGTGCTTATAGACTACCCAACTCTCACGCATATGATCGCCATCATACTGTTGGTAGTCAAGCAAGAATCCTGTGGGCTCTATCAACGTGCAATAGTGATATATATAATGTCACCTAAAGCAGTACACGATGATAAAGATAAACCAGATAGCATACTATCATCTCGAGTAAGACTGTTCAACCGGTATAGGTCCTCCCTCAATCAACCGCGACTAGGGACCACTTTTAAGGATGTGCTTATAGACTACCCAACTCTCACACATATGATCGCCATCATACTGTTGGTAGTCAAGCAAGAATCCTATGGGCTCTATCAACGTGTAATAGTGATATATATAATGTCACCTAAAGCAGTACACGATGATAAAGATAAACCAGATAGCATACTATCATCTCGAGTAAGACTGTTCAACCGGTATAGGTCATCCCTCAATTATTGCAATCACGTGCCTGCGATCCAATAATTGAGTTTGAGGGTACTATATCCAACAATCTCCCACTTGCACTTAAGGCTAATTATTGCGATGTCGCATACTCACAGCCCGTGTGATACCGAACACCCAACTCCTCTACTAATCAGTTTCACAAACTCATTTGTAAAACTATTGTGTTCGAGAAATAGCCTCAGTGAGTGGATCCGCTCTGATGTTTCTTTCTATGTCTTTCTATATCTCAAGTTCGCGGAGAAACCCCTCTCCCGAAATGAGTAATACCTGTCTTAGAATATGTCTGGATATCTGATGGGACCTAATTCACGAATGAACTCCAAATCCAAAATTCTTAGACTGTATCGTCAACTGAACTTAATCAGTATCCTGCGCCATGCCTCCCTCAGTATCTGCTTGGGCCATCTATCCAAACTACTGCCCGTCGTCTGAGAGAAAACTATAATTCTGACAGTCACTCTGTCATCCAGGTCACCTTGGAAGCCTGGAATGATAACTGTCTCCCGAAGGAGGCTACCGTTATCAAATCCCTAGAACATCCACTTATGTTCTAAAACTGCCTCCGAACGTTTCTCCAGAATTGGATCAATATCAACTTATTGCATCTAGTGCAAAAACAACACCTGGTGTGGTACTTGACATCTTATGATTGACGCAATTGCCTAAGCAAGTGATCTGCCAATCATGCACATCCCTCTCCCCTTTAGTCTGTAATACACCTTTAGAGAGGGTGACTCCATCACCTGCTGGTACACCACTATGCCAGGAGTCGTCCATTCTAAATACATTTAGAATGCAGTCTAAGTACCCAGATTGGGAAACTACCCAAATCTAGACCTAAAATCATAGATCTAGTAACCAGAATGTCTGATATAATATCCATATCCTATGTGGAGAAAACACTGTGTGACAACCACAGTATAACCGCTCGTAGTATAAGAATTTACTTCCTACTCTGTGTATGTCATCTAAGTATCAGGACATCACACCCTACTACTTTCTTAACAGATCCATCCCCTATTCTGATGATATCAAAGCCCATGACTTTCACATAAAAAATGGATGATCTATCTCCGCTATATCTGCTTTAGTCTATAAATAGACACAAGCTACTTGTCCACTATGCTTCCGCTGCTCCCACTGACTACGACAACCCTCTGGCAGAATAATATACACGTGCACTTTTAAACTAGTTTAGAACGACGCTATACTTATCCTCCTGCCGGGTCTCATAGTCTGGAACAGCAGTAATAGCAAGTCTGGGTAAACAAGAACCTCCCTGTCACCGTCCTTGAGGCTACCAGAGTACCTCTCGGGTGTCTGAGTTTATCCACCATATCTGCGGAGTGGCTAATGGAATGTCAAGCCTGATTGAATCTTTAGGTCTTATTAAATCTTCCGTAATCGTTTGCGGTTCTGGAATCTCTTCCAGTTCTACCATACTCCCACTACTGTTTTCTGAAAAAAATCCATTTTACTAAAACTGTGGTGAGTCAAGAACAATATCACTATTGATCTTCCAGATGGTAGAAAATCAACCCTCGTCTAAGCCAAGGTCAACCCACAAACTGCCATTACAGAAACGTGCCTTGAGTTATCCAGAGTCTGGTTTTAAGTATAAGCTGGACAACTCCATATACCTTAACATCGTTAAGATATGATCCATTCTATATACAATATAGAAACAGAGGCACTGATTCAATTGGAACCAGACTCAAATCATGCAGCTGTCTCCAGTGCATGTCAACTAAATGGAGAGAGGCCGATCATCATTACTCAACTTAGGAGTGTATCCAATTATGAGTAAGCTGAAAAAGAAGCAAGTTCTCCAAAACCATTACTATCAACTGAATACCATACACAAGTATCTACATCTTCGATCACCTTGAAAAATCCCGATACTTGCTACACCTGGTTTTCTACTTTATTCTTATACCTATAACTTCTCAAAACTTAGACCTTGTATTTCTATGAAACACATGTCTAAAACTAGAGAAGTCACAAGTAAACATAATATAGTACGAGGACCTACCCCTTTGTCCTAATGGACACTGGACAACATATAATACTTTGTATAAGTCCCCTGAGTTTAATAACTCAAACCCTGTGCGTCGTAGGTTGAAAACTGTACCCAGGCGATTTCCTCAAATATCACCAATTACAACGAATTCCGAAACAATGAGGATGATCACCTAATTCCCAATAACTTACTCCTACTCATCATCTGTAAAACTATACAGACGTGAGAATCATATCTGGTAAATACATACCCTGGAGCAAGGACTGATTGGGAAATCAGTTTTCTATTAACAATACACAGTGAAACTGAAACATGAATATGTTTCGAAGGGGTATCCGGGTATTCATAGTAATGCCTCTTCCATTATCCAGATTCATGACTATAACCGTATATTTCTTTGCCATCTCACCAAATCCCTTTATTTGTCTTTAGTCATTACCTTCCGCACACCATCGTTAGGCTTAATGGTTTTCTTCCTTCCCTACCGTTCGGCACCAGCCTATGGTTTGGAAGAAGACTATCCAATAAGCATAATAGGTGTACTCTCCTAATCCTAGGAATACTCGCATCCTAAGAGAAGGTGATGATAAAAGACAACTGAATAAACCTTTATTCTATTTCTCCTGAACCAGAATCCATCCCCGAACTGGAACAAGTTCCATCGAGTTCGTATATAACCATACGATGGATTATCCAAATAACTGTGGATCTTCGTAGTGATACGGGATGTTCTGGAGAAATACAAAAGTGAAGTAGGAGTGGCGATGAAATACTTGGTTTGGTCGTGAATAGCAGTCACAATTTACTTTGCCCTCTTTCTAATCCCTTTATTTGTCTTTACTTATTAGCTTCTGTACACCACTGTTAGGCTAATTGGTTTTCTTCATTCCCTACCTTTCGGCACCTGCCTATGGTTTGGAAGAAGACTTTCCAATAAGCGTAATAGGTGTACTGTCCCCTAATCCTAGGAGCCCTCATAACCTGAGAGAAGGTAAAAGGAAAAGACAACTGAATAGTCCAATGGAAGTGGAACCAGAATCCATCCTCGAATCTGGAACAAGTTCCTTCGAGTTCGTATCTAACCATACGATGGATTTATCCAATGGAAGTGGATATTCGTAGTAATACGGTGTGTTCTAGAGAAATGCAAAGGGTATAAGAAAGAGTGGCAATGATGTATGCAACTCGGACAATCCAAAAGCTAGTGTTTTAAGAAAGTTCGGTTAACTTGGTTACTGAGTCAAAGTCTAGGGTCGGGCCATGGTCACGGCTAAAGAGAGAGAGAGAAAAGAAACACTCTGCGTGCACTCTAACCTAGATCAGATTGGTTATCACTTTATCTAATCAGGAAACCTCCCACTTTTTCTCAAATTCTCATCCAAACCTGAAAGAAGAATTAGTTGGGATCACCCGAGGAGTAAACCAACTCATTAGTGGGAATCGGGATCCAACTATCATCGCATGATAACGTGATGGAATCCACTCACGTTATCACACTCCAGAAGGTATACGCATGCCTGGCAAGTTTCAGTTTCTTTAGAAACTCCCGATATGATTTTTACCCCATGCTCTTATGACCTTGACGAAGGCCAAGATATCATAAGTCACATGTCAAGTTCTACCCGTCATTATCCAGGTTAATTTGAACCCACCCGTACATACCCTTGACGAAGGCCAAAATGGCAGTACGACTGTCCCAAACCAACGCATCAATCTATGCAACAGAAAAGTAACAAATAGCTACCATACACTATGTCTTGAAGAAGGCCAACATACATAGCATGAATACTAAGTGTTACCCGTCTGTAATGACGGAGGGCTACGAATGGTTTTTGGCGAAAAACCTTTAACGTAATGAACTTGATATCGTTGAAGGAACCGGATAGCTTTTATAAAAATATAGTGGCGAAAATCTTTTCTAAAGAGGTCACTCCCGGTGAAGGGATCTCGGCTCTTTCCCCGTAGAATGAGGTGCAGGATATTCCAAACTGAATACCACGATGCAAAGCAAAAATTAATCGACTATAGTGATGTTATTACCCTGACGCAAATCTCTGTCCAAGGGGTCACTCCCGATGAAGGGATCTCAGCCCTTGCCTCGTCGAATGAGGTGCTGGATATTCTAAACTGAATACCACTGTGCAAAACAAAAGAGAACCTCCTTGCAATAACAGCTTTTTGAAAAATTGTCCCAACAACATCTGTATAGGTATGTTTTCCTTGCATTGATATGAATCAACACGGTCCCATCAAATAATCACACCAATAAAGAACGAAAATAAAATGTACGTATATGCCATCCGCATTTGCCACTGGGCCCCGTCATCACCCGTTAGGTTACTTAACTAACGACAGAGCGGGGACTGGACTAGCGCGGGTGTAAAACATATACAACATCTACTAGTATATATATATATATATATATATATATATATATATCAATATACAATAATCGCTCCAGGCGTGATAAATGCAACATCACAGAAAAGTAATAAGCATCACAGAACAATACAGATAATCTGGGATCCCCGGGTTTCATAGAGCCACAGATGAAATCCGACGTTCTCCTGGTCGTGTGGATAGCCTGTGCAATGAAATCCTAGAACCCTACGGGTGCGGCAAGTTACCCGCTAAAACCTGAAGAGAGGCAGCCCCCTTCAACAAAGTGAATGGACCACCCAGCACTTCACGGAATCCGGTAACTTGAGCACCCCTCCTTCGGTCAACCTATACCCCCTACGAGTGCGGCGAATAGCCCGCCAATTCTAGAGTAAAGCCCCCTCCGTCTCAAAGCCATGAGATGGGGGCCCGTTGCCCTCTAGAACCCGGCTGTCCGTGCACTCCACCGCGGGGTAATCCTAGTACAGAAAGGAAATATATATACAACGGGTACATCGGCCTCAGCCCGGCCGTGCCCCAAAAGAATAATATACAAACAGGCAGTGACGGCAGTCCACATGTCGGACGCTCGCCTCGCAATATCAAATGTACAAATATATCCAAACCGCACTACCCTTGCACGCAAGCTATCCACCATGACAAATCCGCAACATCACAGCACAACACAGAATATCAACGTGAATGTCACGTTCGCAAACCCGTCTAAAAGAGCTATAGCAATTAGACAAGATTTACCAATCGAATGACATTCACAGTCACAGATAATAATGTAATGCACTGTAAACTAACATATTTAAAATCTCGATCGAAAAAATTTCCCGAAGTGGGCCCCAAGTACAAATCCAGCACTCAAAATAATCTGGGCCAAAACTAAAAATTCCAGAAACCACAATTCCATGTTAAAGACCCAATGGAAAAATTTAGTGCACTGAAACACCAACACTGCGGTGGAACCGCGGCCAAAACGTGGATACGACCGTGTTTCCGCGGCGCTACAGTGGGATCATGCTACAAAATTTTTACAGTAGTCTTAGAAAAGCCTGCCTGATTTTCTGAAACACTCAAAATAATTTTTCGACGACAAAAAATTTTGACAGAAACTTTGAACTTGGAATTGCAGTTTTGGAAATTTCGTCCGATCGATATTTTAAACAAATTAGAACAAGCTAGTAAAGGTTAATGGCGTGGCTCTGATACCAATATAAGTCTACGGTAGCGCCCCGGCCATCTTTTCGAGGCCAAATGCGGAACAAAAACTTTTTACGAAACTGGCGCTATCGTAGTCTTTCACCCGGATCTAACCATTAACACTAAACTAGCAATTACTAAAAAGGTAGAAAGGCTATACCGATCGATCCAAGTCCTTCGGTCTTTAGCCACCATCCCTAGCATGTTGCGGATGCGCCGACGAAGCTCGCTCTTCTCGATCTCGCTCGATCTACGATCTCCTCCTCGCTGAAAACTGCGCCACATCATCGAATCTTTATACGGGCTCCCACCTCGGAACTGAGGCAACTCGGACACGAAGTTTGCTAGCCGACGTGTCCAAGGTTGCTGTAGAAAATGCGTAGAACACTTTGTCTCAAGGTTGATGAAGTTGCCACAATGAGGAAGTGAGATGGAAATGAGCTTTGGAGATGAGCTTGGGTTTTTCTTTGCAAAATGAAAATGAATCATAATCAAAATCACCACTCACAAAAATTGGGGCTGCTTATTTCTAGTGCTCGGCCATGAATATATGGGGATGGTGGTGAGCCTTAGCAAAAGAAAAAGTGGGGTGATCATAAGAAAAAATGTCACACCAATATCTACACCAATATCCAAAACAATAAATGCTACAAGATGGCTCAAGAAGCACTCAATCAATCAAGAATACTCAAGAAGGTTGCTGCAGAATTCTGGAGCCCCTGTGGCCACAAAAAGTCCCCCATTTACAAAATGCAACTTTGCAAAAGAACTCCCTCACATCAATTTCAGCCAAGGAAGAAAAGACAGACGGCATGGCTAAAAAGGAATGCAAACTGGCAACTTCAAAACCGATTCGGTAACAAAATTACAGGATAACTCCACAACTGTATATACATACCCGCATTTGTATTCCGACAAATACAAATGCAATGAGACAAAATCTACACAGTTTAATACTAGGATCTGGCTTAAACCAAAGCCCGCTAGTATTATCTGTCTAAAACATGACATGTGCACAAGTGCACGTGTACGTTCGAACCCTGCCATAAAACCATACGGCCTCTACAACGTTTCGCCCGAACTGGGAAACTTTCAGTGGGGGACTCTAAAGACTCGTCAATACCCTGGCAGTGGGTTTAACCATAAGCCGTCAGTGGTACTAGCTATACGTAACGGCTGCCCATGTATTGAGTGAAAGGGAGTCCGATGAGCGAACTCATCCTGGAACCCTACTGAGCCTATGTGTGACAATATCCGTACAGTTCGGTCTGTTCGTCTATGAGTATCGCATATCGGGCCTAGGGAGCTGGTAAACGTCAGACCCCCAAAAGTGGTATAAGTCGTGTCGGAGTGTAGCCCAAAACACCCTGAGATACTACTGGAATACCTACCAGTAAATCTCGCTTGCCATGGCCATGGACTTCGTGTAATGGCTCTCCTAAACACAGCGCGATCTCACTCCCAACGTTGGGAGAGACGAAACCCCTGCCGATCCGCTCACTACCTCCATGTGGCTCGGGACTGTACCCAACTAAAACCTGTTTGCACGACTCCTTTGAGCCGTGGTAGGGTAATAATCAAAGCACAGTGGGAACTCACACGAGACAAATGACAATCTCAGGTCGACAGACTAACCTGTACACATGTCACCTGGGAATTGCTATCTGAAGACAGGTTTTAATAACCAGCTAGCATGTTCCCCGGCAAGTCCTGTCCGGTGTACTCATAACCCAATGAGCACCTGTATACATCTTAGATGAACCAACTGACACCAATGGCTTGTGAGACCGGCCACCGCCCCTCATCGGGGTCTCGACTGTACATACTAGTCTACTCCGGAGTATCGATGCCCTATCTCAAAACTCCCGCGACTAGGGACCACTTTTAAGGATGTGCTTATAGACTACCTAACTCTCACATATATGATCGCCATCATACTGTTGGTAGTCAAGCAAGAATCCTATGGGCTCTATCAACGTGCAATAGTGATATATATTATGTCACCTAAAGCAGTATATGATGATAAAGATAAACCAGATAGCATACTATCATCTCGAGTAAGACTGTCCAACCGGTATAGGTCCTCCCTCAATCATTGCAATCACGTGCCTGCGATCCAATAATTGACTTTGAGGGCACTATATCCAACACTTCTCATCCTCAGGCGATATCTTGATCTGATTATATCCAGACGAGCCATCCACAAATGTGAACAACTCATAATTTGAGGTGTCATCAACCATCATTTCCATGACCGGCAGCGGGAAGTCGTCTTTAGGACATGCCTTGTTGAAGTCCCTGAAATCGACACAAACTCGGATCTGCCCATTTTTCTTCTTCACTGGGACTATGCATGCGATCCAGTCTGCATATTTCTCTTCCCTGATGAAGCCGGCATCGATGAGTTTCTTGGTTTCCTCGATGACCTTTTCTTCCAGTTCCCTTCTCATTCTTTGAGGAGCTTGTTTGACTGGCTTAGCATCAGGAGATATAGCCAGCTTATGCATGACCACTTCAGGGGAAAGGCCAGGCATTTCTTTGTACGTCCACGCGAAGCAGTCGACGAACTCATACAGCAGGGCAATTATCTGCTCTTTCATTTCCTCTGACAAGAGTGAGCTGATGTAGGTCGGCCTTAGATTATTGGGCGTTCCTAAGTCAATCTCGGTCAGCTCATCAAAGGTCGCTTGTCCTCCATCTTCGAGCTCTTGAGGAGCTTCTTCTGGCTCGGCTAGCTCATCATCATCATTTGACCTTTCGCTGGCTTCACCAACATGGATCATGTAGCATGTCTTGGAATCAGGCTGGATGAAACCTATGCCCCGTCTATCCGGAATTCTTCCATCGATGAGTGCTCGGACCTGAGGCGGATACCATAGCCCTTTATAAAACTTTGTTTCAGACTCCGTTTGATATAACCGGCATTCGCACCTTTTGAAATATTCCCGCATCTCGGACGCATAGTATCTGGGATTGAGGATGACTCTTATGCCTCTCTCATAGGGAAGGTACACGACAGACAAATCGTCCGGGTGCACAACAGGATTTGACCTATAAAACAAGATGCCCTTCTGTCCATTTTTCCTTCTGGGAACGTAGAAAGTTTTCAGCTGGTCCACGGTAGACACCGACAATGCATCGAGCTCTTTGCACATCTAATCCGGCACCCTTGTGACAACTAGGGACCCTTCTGTAATTTCGAAGGTCTCTTATAGTTTCGCTTGTTGCATGGGGGTCCAATCTGCACAGCTGTTGCAAGGCAAGTCCTCTTCCTCCGACTCTTCAGTGTCGCTACCAAGATGAGGGCGGACTTTGCTGCTAGATGGGCTTTCAGTATCATATTCGTCCGTATCGCTACCGAAACGAGGGCGAGTTTTACGGAAGGACGAACTTCCAACGTCGGACTCATCAGTGTCACTACCGAAACGCGGGCGCACTTGGGGTTTTTTTTGCTTTCGAAGGTGACAGCCGGCTCAGATTTGCTTTTGGGTTTTGGGGCCACTCTGTCCTCAGTTAGTTGTGGCTTAGTATTTCAGTGGTTCATAAAGTACCGGGAATCCTCATATCGGACTTCATGCACACCGAACGGCTGGATGACTCCTTCAATGCGTCTTTCTTCGCCATTTTTAGTATACTTCATGCACTGATGGAGAGTTGACGGAATGATGCCGTAATCGTGGAGCCACGGCCGTCCCAAGAGAATTTTATAAGACGTGTCAGTGTCGATCACGTATATCTTAGTTTCGATCTGTAGACCCCCAAATTTGATTGACAGAGCTATGGATCCCAGAACATGCTGGCAAATTTGATTGAAGCCTTGAATGACAATCCTTTCCCTTGACAGGTGTCAGACGTCCATTGACAAAATCTTCAGAGTTCGCAAGTTCATGATGTTCACTGAGGACCCTGGATCAATCAATATGCAATTAATCCGGTCACCGTCGCTATACCCTGTCACGTAAAGCGGCCGATTATGCTCAGCCGTTCCCAGTGGCAAGTCTTCGTCCTTAAACGTGACTGTGGCAGCAGAGCATACTGGGCTTCTTTCATATTAATTTCCGCAAAGCGAGCCTGATACCGCTCAGGGTTTTGTAGAGCGTGGATGAGAACATCTCCAAGTTCCTTAGATAGGACTAAGGCATCGTAGATGCTCAGGAGAGACGGAAGCTTCCGGAAATGAGCCAAGACATTATAGTCCATTGAGGAAGGAATCGAATTTTCATGAGCCGGCTTTTCGCCATCTTCTTCATTAGTTACTTATTTTTCCTTCCCTTTTGGGGCGTTGCCCTGACCTGGCAGTAGAGCCCTGCCGCTTCTGAGCTGTATTTGGTTGGCCTTTGTGGCGAGCTCCTCGTCCTCTTCGGGAAAACAGAGCTCCTCCTCAGAGTCGCTGCTTAGATGGATGGCGTAGCAGGTCACTATAGGGATCTCTTCATTGGAGTCTTCTTCTATCTCCTCCAAAATCTCAGCTGCTTCTACAGGGAAGAACTCTTTCAATTGAATTAGAGTTCTTTCCTTCTGTTCATAGTCTTCGAGGGAATCAATATATTTTTGAATGGCCGATCTCCCTGCAGACTCTTTTTCGTGTCGAGTTGCACTTTTTTTCTTCTTGAGCTTTTTAGATTTTGAGCTTGATGGAGCCGGATTGGCAGCTGGAATGGTAGGCTTCTTCTGCCCTTCCCATTCTGTTCTGGGCTCTTTCCGAAGTAGCTTTAGCATCTTCTTCATCTTATTAGATATGTGCGTACACCACAGAGACTACGGTGAGTCAGTTTCATTTCTCGAGGCAGCGGGTTCAGCTGTCTGCTCCCAGATGGTTTCAGCTTCTGTCTGTATGAAGTTGGTGGTTGCAACTTGATTGTTCATCAATACACACTTGGACAGCTTGATCTCTCCAGTCTTGTACTGCTTCTCGACCCAGTCTTTGAAGATATAGCAATCCTCGATCGCATGGCTCACTACTCTGTGGTACAGACAATACAGGGGATTGTCGATCATTTTTGCTTCGTGGGGTCTCTTCGAATCTGGCAATTGTAGACCATTGTTCAAGGCATCTTTGAATATCTTGCGGACTTTGTCCCTTCTGAAAGAGTAAACCTTGTTCTTTTTCTCCTCTAGGGAAAGCCCTTCTCTTACCAGCAATGGCTTTCGAGGTCGGTTGGTTTTGGAATCGCCTGCCTTTCTCTTGTCTTCATTGTCGGACGCATTGAAGACATTGGTACTGCTGGAATTCCCGCTTCTACGGTTGTCGTCCCTCTTACTTTTCTAAGTCTTGTCTCTCGGAGAGTCTGGGGTGGACTCTTGCTTTGAGCGTTCCAGCATCTGGACTTTCTTGGTTAGCTCCTGAAACGTCTTGAGGCCTGCTGTACACAAGAATGGGACCATCCAATTGCTGAGGTTCCCAATGAGAAGGCTGACGGACTGGGCTTGCTCCAGCGGTGGTTCGCACTTGACCATGAGATTATGCCATCGGGCGATAAAGTCAGCGTTGCTTTCATTCTTCCCCGGCTTGGTCCTCACAAGGTCAGCAATGGAGATTTTATCACTGACACTCATGAACCTTTGCCGAAACAGAGACTCCATTTGGGAAAAGGTAATGACAGACCCCATCTGGTATACTCGCGTACCATTCGAAAGTGACACCAGTCAGACTATTGACAAACTGACGAAGAAGGAGCGCATCATTGCCCCCTGTATTTCCACACGACGCTTTAAAGTGGGCGACGTGCTGATTTGCGTTTCCCGTCCCGTCAAATCTTCCGAATTTAGGAATGACGTAACCATTGGGTAACTCGATCAGATCGTACTGTGCGGGATATGGCCGCCCACTACTGCCAATTTCTTTCTGAGCTTCGGTTTCGGCTACCAATGTTCTAACCTTGCTAGTAACCAAATCCATTATCCGATCTTGTGTTAGCGGGATAGTGCCGTTTGGGGCCAAGGCGTCCCCAGAAGCGGAATGTGGCCGGCTTTCGTGCGGCTCGCCCAATCTTGGACCTAAAGGGACATGCATCGATTGCTTCGGGTTGTCATCACCCTGCTCATGAATAGAGACTTGTGCTTGATTGGAAGGCGCTCGAGCAATTTGAGCTGTAAGATGCATCACAACATTCGTCAGGTCGTCGATTTTGGAGTAAAGCTTGGCCATTTCTTTATCTTTGCTTCTGAGCTGTTTTCGAAGCTCTTGAAGCAGCTCTTGCTCTGCGGTCCTGGGGCGGAAAGTCGGCTCTTCCTCGCTGTCCGAGCTTGACTCTATATGGACTGAGGGGTCTTTCTGCCTATCGGCTTCATCAAGAGGGTTTTCTTCATCCAGTGGAAGCGGCTGATCTTGGGAAGCGGCAACCACATTCAAGCCAGATTGGGCTTGGGATGTGGTAGCCGCATCCTTGCTCTTGCTGCGCAGGTTGTCGCTGGGACGCGCACCCGCCATATAGACCGTATGGATAACATATCTGGCCATCTTTTTATTACTGGCAGCCGATTTCACGGATCGCTGTCATGGCCCTCCTGTTTCGGTAACGGGCAATCGACTGAAAGCGACTGGCCTGACCGGGTTCTTGAATAGTGTTTGCGCTTCTTTTCTGGGTTTGCCCCGCTGCTTTCGCACGACACAAAGTGCCTGATAGACACTTGAAGAGATGGTGTCATGCTTTCTCTGACGGGGCTGGGACACGTCTCTTTACAACATCGTTCGGACTGCCGTCTTCTTAATTCTGGCGATCATGGCGTTTTTCTGAACCCACTTCAGAGGTTCGAAAGAATTGCTGACTTTTACGGTCAACTCAGCCGTCGTCGCAGGATGACTCTGCTCTAGGAATCCCATAAGATTCCACTTGGCCGGAGTCCTGGCCCTCTTGTTAGCTCGATACCTGAGCCGCTTCTGTCTCAGCCTTTCTGTTTTGAGCACTTGGCTGGTTACGGCTCTTCGGGAAGCCGCTGTAGACCGGGCGATGGAGGAATTTGGAGATACGTCTGATTGTGCATTTGTTGGAGTCATCGCCTGAGCTCGTCCGCAACGTTTGATGCTGCCCTTTGTACCGGAAGTCTTTCACCCAGCTGGATCACCAGAGGTCGTTTAGACACCGTCTTAAGTTTCGGTCGTGGTGCTTTAGCGATCACAACATTCGGCCTCTTGCCCCTTGAGACCGGCTTGGCCACCTGTTTTGCCGGGATTTCTGCCAGATGAGTTCTTCTGGCAGGGTAGATGATGACGAAACCAAATTGGAGGGGTAGTTCCTCCCACTGTCAACTAAGGCTTGCGGGGAGAACCACACCAGCATTGATCTTGACCACGTACGGAATCGGGGTCGCATCAGAAGCTGGATCCATCTTAGGAGACATTGCCGTTAAAAGTTGATTGCTGCACGGAAAATCATTATTTTAGTACAAACATCAGCATATATATTAAATTAGTTCGCATGAACACTTGACCTGAGATATGGGAGGAGAGAAAGGTCCCACCGGGCATGCCAGAATTTATAAGGTGTTTTTTGCCACCCCATTGAGATGGGAATACGCGCGCGCTTGTCAGGCGCATTACAGATTCTCCCTGCCTAGGGTAGGCTGGGGTTTATTGATTGTGGTGATCCGAATCTCCGGCAGCAGCGGACTAAGCTTCCGTTAATTACCCCTCGCCTTTGGAGCGAGAGAACCTCCGATTGACGGGTCAAACAGGTCATGCGAACTCAATATGCAGTGTTGTGTTTTGAAAGGGTTTTGGATATATCGGGGGCCTCACAGAGTTTTTATGGGGGTCATGCTACTCGGATAGCGGGCTGGGGGTCAAGGGGCTAGCATCCCTTTTGCGGGGTACGGGGCATCGCCCCGTTAGAAAAATTTTCCCAGCAGGGGACGTGTTTTGAGTGTAGAGTGTATGAAAAATGAGGGGTGAGGAGCATCTTAAAGAGGCATGCATGGCACGTGGGTGCTGGACGCCCACGGGTCACATGCCTAGCGCGTGGGCGCTGGACGCCCGTGGGTCACGTGCCTGGCGTGTGGGCGCTTAGCGCCCGCGGGTCACGAGCGCGGCACGTGGGCGCCCGGCGCCTGTGGGTTATGTGCCTGGCACGTGCGGGCACTTGGCGCCCGCGGGTCACGTGCGCGGAACGCGACCGCTGGGCGCCCGCGGGTCACGTGCGCGGCACGCGACCGCTGGGCACCAGCGGGTCTCGTGCGCGACACGCTACCGCTGGGTGCCAACGGGTCTCGTGCGCGGCACGCGACCGCTGGGAACACCAGCGAGAAAAGGGCTTAGCCCCGGGGCTAGGAGTTGAACTCCCTAGGGATTTTGAGTGGAGTTAAACTCCAAAAGATTTAGATTTGAAGTTAAACTCCTAAATGATCTGGAATAGGAGTTAAACTCCTTCAAAGATTTGGGTCTTAGAGTTGAACTCCCCAAAGATCTTCAGGGGTGATCAAAAGGGGACCCCGCTCTTCTCTCTTTAGCCCTGGAGCTTCTTTTGAGCCTTGGATCTGTCCAAAGTTGGATTTCTGGAGATGGTTCTCCTTCTTCCTCCTCTTGATCGGCTGGATCTTGGAGAAAAGGGGGTGAGACTTAAAAGTCTCACCTTTTCGAGATCTGACTGAAGATCCGAGCTCCCCTTCAAGGGTTTTGTGGTGAAAAACTATTTCCTTTTGGAAAAGGGAAGAGTTAAACTCTTGATTTAATTTAAAAAGGGGGAAGGTTTTTGGAACCTTGAGAAAGGAGAAGGAGGCACAAACCCTCGAATTTTTGAGAATAGAAAAAGTTGTCATAGATATTTTCATCATGTTTGCCTTTATAGGCTACACACTTTACACATAGCCCTTTGGGCTTTGACAAATGGCACTTGTGCCACCCTATGCCTTATGTGCTTAATTCTTTTGCACATGAGCTATGGGCTTTACAAAAATTTAGCTTTATGCCTATTTTTCTTACATTTATTCCTAAAAAAACACTAAAATTATTTATTGCAAAATTTATTTTGGCATGGGGGAGGCCGACGGCTTCATGTTCAGGCTCGACCCGGGCATTGGCCCACTTGACCTGGATTTGGACCCACTTGACTTGGGGTTGACTTTGATTTTGACTTGGTCAACTGGCGTGTAAATTTTGACCCCAACAAATTGCCCCCATTAATAAATGCACACCACATATGTGGGTTGTGTGCATGAAATTGATGGATCTTCTTTCGCGTGGAGATCGATTTAATTTGGTTCCCGTTTTGACGACGTAGAGGTCGATACTGCCCTTTTTGCGACGTGGATGGTCGGTTTTACCATTTTAGCAACTTGGACGGTCGGTGCTGCTATTTTTGCGACTTGGACGGTCGGTGCTACCCTTTTTGCGACTTGGACGGTCGGTGCTGTCCTTTTTTTACGATTTGGACGGTCGGTTCTACCCTTTTTGCGACTTGGACGGTCGGTTCTGCCCTTTTTGCGACGTGGACGGCCGGTTCTGCCCTTTTTGCGACTTGGACGGTCGGTTCTGCCCTTTTCACGACTTTGACGGTCGGTGCTGCCCTTTTCGCGACTTTGACGGTCGGTGCTGCACTTTTCATGACTTGGACGGTTGGTGCTGCCCTTTTTGCGACTTGGACGGTCGGTTCTGCCTATTTTACGACTTGGACGGTCGGCTCTGCCCTTTTTGCGACTTGGACAGTTGGTGCCCTTTTTGCGACTTGGACTGTCGGTTCTGCCCTTTTTACGACATGGATGGTCGGTGCTGCCCGTTTTGCGACTTAGACGCTCGGTTTTGCCCTTTTTGCGACTTGGACGGTCGTCGTTGCTCTTTTTGCGACTTGGACGGTCGGTGCTTGATTTGACTTGCTCCGCTTCTTGCGGTGTCAGGGATGAAGTTGACTTGTTTCCCAGGTAGAGCTTGATTCTGCCAAGGAGGTCATTGGTTGTTTTGCTGATTTGATGTGATTTGGGTTGACATCAGCACCGCTACACTGAAATACGGTACCAGGAGCAAATCATCATCTGCCATGACAGGATTTGAGGATTTTGGTTTTGGTTTGGCATCAGCACCGCTGCACTGGAATATGGTACCAGAAGCGAATCATCATTTGCTGTGAGGGGATTTCCCTTGCTCCTAGTTTAATGACTTATGGGTCATCTGTTCCCAGTTTAACGACTTAAGGGTCTATTGGATTGGAGTTTGGAATTTCGGGGTTAGGGTAGGTATCAGCGTTGATAACACTGAAGCACATGTGCCAGAAGAAATTCATCATTTGCCTTTTCCTGTTGGGGAGCGATGGCTTAGGAGACAGGTTTAGATCCCTATCACCTAAGGATTTTCAATTTTATGAGCCGTAAGGGTCCCATAAAAGCATTTTCTCCCTACGAGTCGAAAGGATCTCGTAGGTGTGCTTTCTCCTTAGGAGTCATGGGGACTCCCAAGTGTGTTTTTTCTTTGTGAGTCGTAAGAATCTCACGCAGAGATTTTCTCCTCATAAGGTCGAGAGGACTTTGCGAGTGTATTTTATTTCCTTTCACGAGTTTTTGCCCTTTCGGGTTTTCACAAACTCGTCGGTAGTCATGCTATTTTTACTCACGAAGCCCTTTCGGGTTTTCATCCGTGCCCGTTTTGCTTGTGGACATACCGTTTTTTAGGCCGGCGGGACTTTAAATGCAGTCTCGCCGGTAGGACTTTGGGAGAGATAGGGGTCGTTTACGCCCCGTGGATTGTATTCGGTTTTGCAGGATGTATGATCCAGACCGTAGGGCCGGTGTGCTCAATTCGATCGCGACTTAGAGCATTCACGCTTAGTATTTCTTGAGATATCGGCCATTGATGGGTGGCATGGGCCTTTCTCCCTCGGCACTTATTAGTTGGTAGGATCCTCCGTCGAACACTTTCTCGATGACGTACGGTCCTTTCCAGTTTGGCTCGAATTTTCCCTTGGCATGTCGATTGGGGATGATCGGTCTTTTGAGGACCAGCACCAATTCGCCTTTCTTGAAAGCGCGGAGACGGGTCATCTTGTCATAGGCCCGTAACATTTATGCTCAGTACAGCTCCAGATTTTGCTGTACCGCAAGCCTCTTTTCTTCGAGGGCGTCGAGCTCTTCGAGTCGAAGGAGCACGTTTTCCTCCTCCGTCAACTCGTGCTGAACGGCTATTCTTAATCTTGGAACTTCAACTTCGAGGGGGAGGATCGCCTCCACTCCGAAGAGTAATGAGTATGGAGTGGACTGAGTTGGAGTACGGTACGTGGTACGATATGCCCACAACGCCTCGTGAAGCTTGAGATTCCAGTCTCTGTTATTGGCTGAAGCATTTTTCCTCAGGGGCTTGCATAGAGTCTTATTGAAGCTTTAGCTAGCCCATTGGCTCTTGGGTTATAGATGGAGGAATATCTCCAGTCTATCTTGTGTTGAGTAGCGAACCTTGAGACTTTGAAGCTCTTGAAAGAAGGCCCGTTGTCAGAAATGATTCTTCTTAGTGTACCGAAGCTGTATAGAATATTATGCCGAAAGAATGTCAGAATATCTTCTGTCTTGACTTCTTTTAGCGGGACAGCTTCAGCCCATCTGGAGAAGTAGTCTGTTGCAACCAGTATGAACCGGTGGCCTTTAGATGACGGAGGATCAATTGGACCAACTATGTCGGTATCCCGAATTTCCAAGGGTGCCCCAAATTTCCAAGGGCCACGACGCCACCGTAGGATGCAACGGATGGGGATGCTTGTGAATGAAATCACCATGGATTTGGCAGAGATGGCATTTCTTTGCATGCTCTTCGCAATCCCTTATAATGGTGGGCCAGTAATATCCAAGCTGTTTGATCTGAAGCCACATTTTGGGGCCGGACTGGTGAGCCCCGCAGACTCCTTAGTGAACTTCTTTCATAACTTTTTGGGCTTCGGACGATGACAAGCACCTGAGCCAGAGTTGGTCATATGATCTGCGGTATAGAGTATTATTTACAAACATATATCGGAGAGCTTTCTTTTTCAGCTGAATCCTAGCAGATTTTTCTTCGGGTAGCTTGTCGTATTGGAGGTACTCTATGAAGAGTTCCCTCCAATCGGGCTCGTCTTGAATGATCGAAACTTCTTCGGCAGGATTGTTCTCTTGTTCTACGCTTTCTTCTTCACGCAAAGAGACTTGAGGCAGAATTTGCCGGCTTCTGACTGTGATTAGAATTTCTTCCATGTCAGGATCAGCTAGCTCTTTAGCTAGGCGAGCGAGTATGTCGGCTTTTCCATTCACGCTCTAGGGACTCTTATTAGTTCAATGTGAGTGAACCGTTTCATGAGTTCCACCGCTCGTCTTCTATATCGAGCTAACTCGGGTTTGTATATCTTATAGTTGCTGCTTACTTGGTTGACGACAAGCTGGGAATCACCGTAGACTCGTAGCCGAAGGATTTCCATTTCTATGACGAGCTCCAAACCAGCTATCAGAGCTTCATACTCAGCCTCATTATTTGTGCGAGCTCGGTGAGAGCAAAAGAACGTCATAGGGTTTCCTAGCAGGGGACGTGTTTTGAGTGTAGAGTGTATGAAAAATGAGGGGTGAGGAGCATCTTAAAGACGCGCGCATGGCACGTGGGCATTGGTCGCCCACGGGTTACATACCTGGCGCGTGGGCGCTGTGCGCCCGCGGGTCACGTGCGCGGCGCGTGGGCGCTTGGCGCTCGCGGATCACATGCGCGGCACGCGACCGCTGGGCGCCAGCGGGTCTCGTGCGCGGCAGGCGACCGCTGGGCGCCAGCGGGTCACGTGCGCGGCACGCGATTGCTGGGAACACCAGCGAAAAGGGGCTTTGCCCCGGGGCTAGGAGTTGAACTCCCAAGGGATTTTGAGTGGAGTAAACTCCAAAAGATTTAGATTTGGAGTTAATCTCTTAAATGATCTGGAATAATAGTTAAACTCTTTTGAAGATTTGGGTCTTGGAGTTTTACTCTCCAACGATCTTCAGAGGTGATCAAAAGGGACCCCTCTCTTCTCTCTTTAGCCTTGGAGCTTCTTTTGAGTCTTGGATTTGTCCAAAGTTGGATTTTTGGAGATGGGTCTCCTTCTTTCTCCTCTTGATCGGCTGGATCTTGGAGAAAAGGGGGTGAGATTTAAAAGTCTTCCCTTTTCGAGATCTGATTGAAGATTCGAGCTCCCCTTCAAGGATTTTGTGGTGAAAAGCTATTTATTTTTGGAAAAGGGAAGAGTTAAACTCTTGATTTAATTTAAAAAGGGGGAAGGTTTTTGGAACCTTGAGAAAGGAGAAGGAGGCACAAACCCAAGAATTTTTGAGAATGGAAAAAGTTGTCATAGATATTTTCATCATGTTTGCCTTTATAGGCTACACACTTTACATATAGCCCCCTGGGCTTTGCCAAATAGCACTTGTGCCACCCCATGCCTTATATGCTTAATTCTTTTGCACATGAGCTATGGACTTTACAAAAATTTGGCTTTATGCCTATTTTTATTACATTTATTCATAAAAAAACACCAAAATTATTTATTACAAAATTTATTTTGGCATGGGGGAGGCCGGCGGCTTCATGTTCGGGCTCGACCCGGGCATTGGCCCACTTGACCTGGGCTTGGGCCCACTTGACTTGGGGTTGACTTTGATTTTGACTTGGTCAACCGGGGTGTAAATTTTGACCCCAACATATGTTTTATTTCTTTTTCCTTATCTTTATGTTTTTGCATTTTGATGCAAATGGAAATTAATATGTTTATATATTAATTTTCCATATTCTATTCTTTTCTTTTCTTAGCCATGTGATGACATTGTTTACCGCCGAAAACAGAGACGAACTGGGATTGATCGACTTGCCTAAATTTGGGGTCAGATGCTATTTGGACATATCCATCCACCTCTCCGAAGATACCAAGTTGATTTATGGCACCATATATCGGAGGTTTGGACAGATGCGACTGTTGTAACAGACTTTATCAGATTCCCCCTCATTTGCAAGGGGCTTTAATTATGGGGACGCTCTTCCAAAGATACCAAGTCGTTTACGTTCTTTGCCCTGTTTTTGCCTCCATTTCGGGATTTTCTCCTTTCGCGAGAACACGTAGCGGGCTGGGGATGAGTAGCATTACGGTCTATTTTCTCCGCAGATTGCTGGCTAAGACGTTGCGTCCTGGCCTTTTCATATATGGTCATCTCGCGACTGTTGTTATCTCGGCTCTTTTGACAAGCTTCTTTTATTAGCTTGTCGATTTGTTCTTCGAGTGACGGACTTAACGTTCTCAGAGCGGGATTTCGCTCTGTTTCTACGTCACAGCTATTTGGAAGAGTGTTTTTCCCTTCATTGGAGCTGTTTATGACGTGGCAACTGTGGATCTTCTCCCGTTTCATGGAACGAATGTATCCGAGCCCGGTTGTCTCCATCTTCCTATTGGGTATCTTTCGCTGAGTCCTGGGAATATCCTAAATCATTTTATAGAATTGGGCTTGTCGAACAGTTTGTTCGAGGGGTACACCTTTGCATCTTAACAGTATTTTCAATCCTTCCGCATAGTATCTTGGCAGACGGATTGGTTGAAACCCGTTGAGTGCAAAATCGGTACCATGCCAGACTTCTTTTTCTACTTTATTTTCCGTAAATTGGTAGAAGAGGATCGATTTTTCACCTCTTCGTCTAGAAGGTACGTAAAAAGCTTGCAGTTCTTGTACGTTGTATGTATGGAGTGTATCAAGTTCCTTGTAATGCCGAGGCGGAGCCATTGTAATTTGTAGACTCTGATCTGTTCTAGCAAAAGTTTGCATTGACGGGTGGACGAAGAACACTGCGTTGGCCTCGTCCTCTGAGTCACTGCCAAAGACTAAAATAGGAGTAGATGGTCTGGGCTTATTTTTTTCTTTCCGGGGTTGCCACGAGTGGACTATTTCTTCATTTTTCTCGGTATCGCTCCCAAAGATCGGGATAGTGGCGACTGACTTCTGTTTATCTTCCAGCTTATGACACTTTTCTGTATCTTCGAAGTCTGGTAGGGAGTGCTTTGTGTCTTCATATTTCCGGACTTCGTTTACTAAGAACAGGTTTAGCTGTCCTGGGATAGTGTACTTCGAGCCATTCTTGAAATATTTCATACACTGATGTTGTGTAGAAGGGATAACGTTGTACTCATATAACCAAGGCCTGCCGAGCAAAGCGTTGTAGCAAGTCTTGGCGTTAATGACATGAAATTTGATGTCAGTGACAAGCAGCCCAAAGCGCAGTGCCAGTATTACGGACCCAAGCGTCCGTGACGACTGTGAGTCGAACCCGGAAATGGTAATTTTATTTCGGGCGAGGTGCTGACCGTTCATGCAAATCTCCTTCAGCACTCTTAGATTGAGCAGGTTAACGGAGGATCCATTGTCGACAAGGATTTTCCCTATCTTGATGTCCTAGCAGTACCCAGTGACGTATAATGGGCGATTATGTTCACACATACCGAGGAGGAGATCTTCTTCGCTGAATGTAATGTCAGCCACGTGGACCTCTGCCAGTTCATCTTTCATTTTCTCTTCTGCGAAGAAAGCTTGGAACTGTTCGGGCTCGTGCAATGCCTTGATGAGGGAATCTCGTGCCTCTTGGTCAGGAGGAGAGCATCCAATATGCTCAATTGTGAGGGTATTTTTCTCAAATATGCCATGAAGTTGTAATCCATCTTGTTTTTCCTAGACGGGTCCCTTGCTGCGAGCTCTTTGATTGCTTCTTCATCAAGGGCGATTTCCTTGGGGATTTCCCCCCTTTCCATTGTCCATTTTGTTCGAACCTTTGTTTGTAGGTCTGAGGTTCTTCTTAGGCAGTGTATGGCTACGTAGCTGAATACTCTCGCGGTTCTTCTTCTCTTCTTCTTTTTCGGAGGCGGAGTCTTTGAAGAGAGGGCTGAGAGGTATTTCGTCCTCAGATATGCTCCCGAAGTTAAGAACTTGGGTTTTTTCCGTTCCGAACTGGTACCAACCATATGACAGTTGCCTGTCGCTTCTTCATGCGCGTTTGTCGTACTATTTTGCCATTGATGAGCACGAGCTTCGCGTTTCATCCTCTTGAAGTGTTTTTGATAGGCAGCGTATCCTTACCACCACTTCTTGAAGGCACTACATTTCTAGGTGGGGTGGGTGACCCTCTGATGATATAGGCAGTAGTTTGGGCATGCATCTTCTCCATCGAGGCATATGGGCCTGGGAGTGTTCCTCATGAGAGGTGGCAGCTTCATCCCTATTGACAGGGCTTTGGCGAACCGCTTCTCTGTTTTGATCCTGCTTTTATTTGTACCAGGTGTGCTTTGGTTTGGTTAAAGTATTTTATGACTCATCCTTACCACAGCTTCTTTGTCCTGATGCTGTTGCTTAGCCTTTTCGTATATGGCTGTCTCGCGTTCTCGGTCAACTTTGATTTTTTGAAAGGCTTTGTTTAACAGCCTATCGATCGGTTCTTCTGGCAGTTTCGAGGATTTTAGCACCGATTCTGCCCCCAGTTCCTCTGCGTTGTTTTCTGACGCTGAGGGAGTTTCTTCGTCATATAACGATGAATGAGAGACCATGTGGCAACTTGCTACATAGTCTTCGGTTTCTTCTGATGAGTCATGTTCCTCATCATTGTCACTGTCGTCGCCCTCAAGAATATGCTTGAGGTGCTCTTTGAGCATGACCGGTGTAATATTTCAGAAAAATAAAATATTATTTTTGGGAATTTTTATAATTAAATAATAATATATTGAATATTTTAATAAGGCGGTATAATTAAATACCGATAAATTGGGAAAAATTTGGAAAATTATAGAAATAACTGAAATGAGGGTGTTTTGTGTGATTTAAGCAAATTATGAAAAATTATGATTTATTTGACACTATTTTAATGCTAATCGCGATTAAATATCGCTAATCTCGCATTAACCCTGTTTTGTGCACATGACATGCACTAAGTCATTTTTAACACTTGTTACATTTTTCTTTCATGCTTTCTTCTTTTTATCATGCATGGTTCTAAATTTAAAGGAGAAGAAAAGAAAAGAAAACAAGAAAAAGTAAAATGGTTATTTTAAGGAGGTATAGGCAAGAGAGAGAGAGAGATGTGAGGGGTCAACCATGGTATGGCTCTTGGTCACACTTCATCATCTTCTTCATTTTCTTCTTCTCTCCCTCTCAAAGCTGCTGCCCTCTCTCTCTCCCCCTCAAATTCCTTACTACACACCACCCAAAAACAACCCAAAAGTTCATCTCACTTTCATTAAAAACATGCACAAGACCATTTCAAGCACTTTGGACAAAGAAAGCAAGGATTTTGGGCACTTGGGGCAACTCAAGTAATTTCTTGAGTTGCCAAATGAGGTAAATTCTGCACCATTAGCATTGTTTTTCCATTACTTTAGCACCTATGCAAGTTTAGAAGTGTTTGGATGCGGTTTGTGAGCTTTGAAAATTCCTAGATGAGGTTTGAGGGAATTTTGAGTTGTGTTAGTGCTGATAAGCCTTAGTGGTGACCTTAGAACCCCTATGATGTTAGAAACCCAGACCGATTTGAAACAAACCCAAATACGGATAAACTGAAACTGTTAATGTCGGTTTTGTGTGTAATGTGAGGGTGCAAGGAAATCTGGAGTGATCCGGGGCCATTACTAGATGAGCAAACAATACCAGAGACTGATTTGGACCAATACGAGACAACCCTATGAAAACGAGACCCCAACTCCCCATGAAAATTGAGCAGGCCGGATTTCTATAGGGTGTGGACGGCCACTTGGTCAAGTTAGGTGCCCAGGTTGCTTCCATAGCTCATATACACCATATACATCACCCCAGTATTGTTTGTGCACCTTATTTTCACCTTAAACAAAATCTGGGACTATTTTCATGAGTTGCTGTTTTGATTCAGGGTTATATTTTTCATATTTTGGATTCTGGATTTTAGTATTTGTGTTTTACCTCGATCACTTGACGTTTGTAAGTCGAAATCGAGTGTTATTTGGTTGATTTGCGAGAGCAGACCATAGGTTTTGACCTATGTGAGTTTCGTGTGTCGTTTCGAATTGCGGATTGGATTTTAATGCGTTACGATGTGTATGATATGTAGGTACCCCCACGAGACTTCGAGATGACAAGCAAGCGCGTGGCGACGTCGGCATCGGCAAGCGAAGGTTAAGGTGAGTAGATATATATCTACGGGGGAAGTTGGGTGGATGGCGTATAGCACCCCCGCAGTTCGTAGTATAGAATACGACATGATATAAATATGTTGTTATGAGTTTACAGTTTATCAAGATATGATTATATGTTCATAGTTTAGTTTAGGGTAATTAGAAGTAACTTAGTTTAGCTTCTTAGTTGCGAACCCTATAGTAGTGATTTGCATACATGCACACACACACTTACATACATTTATTTACCTGTGCGTATATGGGGATGTGTGTGTATGTGTGTATATATATATACATGGGTATGGGACTATGTATATATATATATACGTATACATATACATGGATTATGAGGATAGTATATGATACTTGGAGATGAGTCGATTGAGATTGGGCTTGAGGCCATGAGATCGGTGATGTGACGTGGTTCGTATTATGAGATACGACACGATGTTTAGCGGGTCCTTTAGACGTGGTGTTTTCATACACACGCATGCATATACATAGATGGTATCAGTATTGTACTAGACGTAGATCAGTACCCCTAGATCATGATTTATGATAAAAAGGATACCAGATGAATATAGAGATAAATGTGATATTGACCCGTACCCAGATTTGGGATGCCGTACGATGGATTTACCGTACGAGCTATATTGATGATAGATCCGCACTCTTGACTCGAGGATGTCATATTATATAGGGTATCGTATGGGATATTATTGAGGCGGGATCACCGACTATTATATATATATATATCGACTCAGATTTAGACGGTTTCCTTACCTTTTTTATTTACCTGTTAGTTCAGACCTGTAGTTGTAGGGTTACTAGGCACACTAAGGAGGCTCTACAAGGCATCGACCATGCCGGATTAAAAATTTTAGGTGCTTAACAACCCTAAGCAAGGTCGTTAACTAGAGATTAGGCGAAAAAGATGCAAGTAAATCACATTTACACTAAAGGAAAGGGACTACAACCTTTGTAGATCCGGTCCTTCACTTCCAAACCTCCGTGACGACATCCCTTCGCTGCGATCATCCAACTCCCGGACTCTCGGACGGCTCCTTGAGAAATTGCAACGGGATCGCTTGAAGTCTTCGATGCCGAAGATGATCTATGTCGAGAGAATACGGACTCAAGCTTCTACCTCACTAATCAAAGAATTAGTGAAGCAAACACCCTAAACTAAAGTACCAGTCTAGTAGAGGATGGTGAGATAGGAAATGGGTACACTTTAGAATTTCTTTTCTCACTTTGAATCTCTCTCTTTTTCAAACCCTAGAATGAAAAATCAAGGAGGAAGAAGATGGGCTCAAATGAGAATGGATAATAATCAAGAGAGAGAGAGTCATCTAACCATGGTGAGTTAGTATCAAATACTAACTCATGTAGAGACTTTACCATTGTTAATTATAGTGGTTAGGTTAGTAAATATATTAAGTAAAACAAAACAAGTGGAATAAGTCAAAGCATCCATAAGCTTCATGAAGCTTCATGTATGTTAGCTCATTATCCAATTGTTTTTGAATTACTTTAAATATAAAAACCTAAACCTATAATTAGTATGGTATTAGTCTTGTACACCCATGACTTTTGTATCAACAACCATGATACTAATTTGTACACAAATGAATATATATCACATATAAATTAACTTGTGCACAAGTGAGAAAAACAAATGCTTAAAGTGAACCAATGTTAGTTAATGTAAATTAGTATATCATATATACAATTATACACTAAATTATTAAATCAATACTTGACTTAACAATCCGGTTATATCACATGTAACCGACTAACATGCAATGTATCGACTTATCGAATCAACCCTTGATTCGATAACTTGGTTATATCGCATATAACCTATCGGCACAAACATCACGAAAATAGAATACGGTATTACATACACGCACTATTCTCGGTCCCGCACATATCACATATGCGCTCCTATCTCGTTTCGCCTGAGCCAGTATAACCTCTATGTAGGACTCTAAAGACTCGTCAATACGCCGGCAGTAGGTGATGATCATATCAAGCATCCATAAGCCGTCAGCGGTACTAGCTGGACGTAACGGCTACCCGGGTATTGAGCGATCAAAAGATCAGCAAGCAAGCCCGCTCCAACTCCTGCAAAAAGCCTGATAGTGACACTACCGTACAGTCCGGTCTCCTCGTCTGATATGTCGCATATCAAATCTAGGGGTGGTAAACGTCATACCTCAATAACCGATAAGTCGTGCCGATATGAGGCTCATAACGGGTCGAGAAACTACGGGTAACACTTACCAGTAAATCTCTAAACCAGCCCTGGCTAGGGACTTCCCTGTTATGGCCAATCGAACACAGCGCAATATCAACCCCCAATACCGGGAGAGACGAAACCCCTCCTATCGCTCATTGCCTCCATGTGACTCGGGACTGTACCCAAAAACCACCGTTTTGCACTCCCTCTTGGACGTGGTAAGGTGGAAATCAAAGCACAGTGGGAATCACACAAGACTCTATGACGATCTCGGGTCTACAGACTAACCTGTACCAGTGTCACCAGAGAACTGCCATTTGACGTAAGGTATAATACCATCTGGGAGTTCTCGGCGAGTCCGTCCAGTGTACCCAGTCTCCACTGAGCACCCGTATATCATCTCTGATGTCAAACACCAATGGATATGGGATCATCCATCGCCCATCTGTATGGGTCGAGAAGGTATACGCTAGTCTACTCTGGTATATCGATGCCCCGTCTCGATATACCCACGACTAGGGACCTTGAAGGATGTACTTATGGACTACCATGTCCCCACTAGTATGATCCGCATCACAGTCCAGGTAGTCAAGTACACATCCTAAGGGCTTTACCAACATGCAACAGAGAGACAATCAGTATACACGTTAAGGTAAAGAGTAACCAGATAGCATACTATCATGTCGAGCAAGAAAGTCCTCCCTATATATGTCCAAGCATCCACTACAATATACAACACATGTATAGTAATGGTCTCTAGGGCATACATATAACTAACAACCTCCCACTTGCACTAGGGCTATCTGATAACAGTGGTTGTAGTATCTCATACTCAACCATCCCATAATAGTCTCTCTCTGGGAAAAAGCCTTTGTGAGTGGATCCGCCGTGTTGTCCTCTGAGTCTACTCTCCTAACTTCGATCCCCTGGAGATCAACCATCTCCATGATCAGGTGACACTGCCTAAGAATTATATCTGGATCACTGATGGGACGGGCGTTCCCAGGCATAAGCCACAACTCCATTGTCACACAATGGTAGGAACGAAGTTCATCTCATGAACTTATACAGATATCCAGACTGCCTCTTTGGTAGCATCTTTGGTAACGATGTATCTTGCCTTTAATCGTCTAGTATGTCACGGTATCTAGTTTGGAACTCTTCCAACATACCGTCCCTCCACTGAGGGTAAAGACAATGCCTGTGACTGACATTCAGTCGTCCTTATCATCCTGGAACCTTTCCAGTGATTCTCCCCAGGATCAATTGATACCATCTCACTACAACTAGTGAGAATCCTAACATCCAGTTAGATCTATCTCATAGATCCAAAACTTAAGATTTAGGAGGTATCACTTTGATCCTATATGGAGAATCCTTATGATAGGCGGAGATTGACCGAGCGTAGCATAGGAAACTCTTTCCCCATCAAGAGTATGTCATCCACGTACTCTACGAGGATCACTACCATACTCCCTACTACCTTTTTGTATATACAAGGTTCATCTACCATTTTGATGAAGTCAAACTCTTTGACTACCACATCAAAACAGACGTTCCAACTCCGCGATGCCTGCTTTATCCTATAAAACATCTTGTACACGTTTCCACTGCTCCCACTGTCTACGAAGCCCTTTGGCTGTGTACTTATAGACGCTCTCTTCTAAAACATCATTTAGAAAAGCTGTCATGACACCCAACCACCAGATATCGTATTCATGGTATGTAGCCGTGGCAAGTAGGATCTGGATGGACTTAAGCATAGCTACTTAGAAAAGGTTTCAACATAATCCATACCTGGTCAATGATGCAAACCTTTAACAAGTATAGCTTTGAAAGTCTCAACCTTTCCATGTACACCAAGTAATCTTCTCAAGATATACTTGCTCCTGATGGGGATTTAACCCTTCAGATAAAGCAACCATAGTCCATACTTTGTTGGTGTATAAGGATTCCATCTCAGATCACTAAGCATCCAGCCATTCTTACAGAGTCCTACTCCTGATGGCCAGCTCGAAACTAGTTGGGTCATCATCTCATGATGCAATCCTCACTCCCACTGTCATAGAGAAACCGAAGTATCTCTCAGGTGGGTGAGGAACCCTACTAGATCGGCGGAGAGGCTGAGGTTTGTTGGAATCTACTGAATCCTTTGGTTCTACCAAATCATCTGCTGTAATTTGTATAGCTGGAACCTTTTCCAGTTCTACCTCACGACTACTAATTTCTTCTCAAGAAATTCCCTTTCACAAAGGTGGCATTTTGAGAAACAAAACATTTTTGTTCCTCGGTTTGGTAGAAGATATTCCCTTGCTAATGCTTGGGATATCCAACAAACTTCCACAGATCTTACTTTGCCTCGAGCTTGTCCGGATTATGCTTTTAGACATAGGCTGGACAACCCCAAATCTTAATTGACTTAAGATATGGGCTCTTCTCATTCCATATCACATATGAAGTGGTAGGCATCAGATTTGATTTGAACCCTATTCAATAGGTATGCAACTTCATAAGTGCATAACTCCCAAAAGGAAATAGGAAACTCAGTAGTACTCATCATAGAGCACACCATATCATATAGGGTGTTATTGCTCCGCCCCGATATACCATTGTGCTATGGTGTATACGGAGGAGTAATGCTGAGAGAGAATCTCATTCTCCTTTAGAATAGTCCAGGAATTCCGTGCTCAAGTATTCTCCTCCTTGATCACATCAAAATGACATTATACTTATACCCGTTTTGGTTCTCTACTTCAAACTTATATTCCGTGAATATCTCAAAAGGTTCGGACTTGTGTTTCAACAGGAACATATGTCTGAATCTTGAGAGATTATCAGAGAATGTAATGAAGTAAAAAGAACCTATCTTGGCATATGTAGACAGGGGACCTTCATACATCAGCATGTATCAATCCTAAAAGTTCACCAACTCTTTCTCTGTTTCCAATAAACAGAGCTGGTGTCATTATATCTTTGTGACATGACTGGCATGTTTCACAAGATGTAAATTCAAACTGATTTAAATATGCATTTATATGTAACTTCAGCTAGTCTGGTCGCATTGATATGACCTAGTCTACAATGCCTCAAGAAGGATCCGTTCATTTCTGAACTCTTCCTCTTGTGTGTGTTCTGTATACTAAGAACTGTAGTTTGATTTAGAACGTCAATGCTTTTAGATAACGTGCCTGAACCGATCAACTTTTGATATAGGAAATGTTCAAAACATTATCCAACAATACAAAATTATATCCTTTCTTTACTAATAAAGAAACTGATATGATTTTGTATATCAGGTTCGGTATCTAATAACATTCGTTCAGAATCAATGTATTCTAGTAATACAGGGTGATAGTGACCAACAGACTTGGCTGCAACACTTGCACCGTTTTCTGTCTCATGAAACTTATCGCCCGTTCTCAGTTCTCTACCTATCTGTAGCCCATGTAACAAATTACATATGTGGGATCCTGATCCGGTATCACATACCCAGGACGTAAAGGATACTGAGAAACAGTTCTCTGTAATGAACACACCCGAAGATGATGCATCATCATGCACTTTCTTCGTTTGGGCGGTACGGGAAATCTGGTATTCCCCAAAATCCTGCTCTGTCTTATAACAATTATAAGTTGGAGCGGGACCAACGTTCCCCAGCTCAGTATAACAAGCGGGTTCGGTCAATACATCCGTATTATTATCTTGATTAAGGCGTGATATGGTCGCTACCTGGAGAGAGAGAGAAGAAAACACTCTGCGTGCGCTCTTGCAAGATCAGATTGGTTATTATTTTATCTAATCAGGATGTCTCCCACTGTTTTTATCAAATCTTCCTTCAAACCCTAAAAGGAAAGACTAGCCAGGATTAATTACACGCAACAAGTTCGTCAATCTTTCAGCCAGGCCAGTGTCGGTACTTTGAGGGAGGTCCCCCGTGCTTTCGCACGAACCTAATTAATGTAAACCTCGTTTTCCCAGATACGTAACCCCGTTGACACCTTTCTAGACACCTACTTGATCGGCTTATTGTAATGTGTAAAACTCTCCTAGGAGTAATAATTACTCGCAGTGGGTATCGGGATTCAACTATCTCATAGAAGGTATGCAATCTCATTGCAAATTTCAACACTTGAAATTCCTGATAATTTTGCCCCTAACGTGCCATGACCTTGATGAAAGCCAACAAACCATAGCCCGCTAGTCAAGCTCAACCCGTACATTTCTTGACTGAATTAAACCCACCCGCACGACCCTTGACGAAAGCCAACAAAGCCGTACGACTACCCTAATCCAATCGCATCTTATGCAGCAGATAAGCAGCACATAGCTACTGCACACTACACCTTGACGAAAGCCAACAAATATAGCACGAATACTATATACGACTTATCTGAAATGACGGAGGGCCACGACAGGTTTTTCTGAAAACCTATTGCGTAATGAACTTGATATCGTTGTAGAATCAAATGATTTTTAAAATGGAGTGCTTTTGAGGCTTTTCTAGTTTTGCTAAAAGGGTCACTCCCGGTGAAGGGATCGTCGGCCCTTTTCTCGTCGAATGAGGTGCAGGATATATCATATATATCACTGTGCAAAGCAATAACTATAGAAGCAATCAAAAGACAAACCGAGTGTTGTAGCATCTGCCAGTTATTGCTAAAGGGGTCACTCCTGGTGAAGGGATCTCGGCCCTTTCCTCATCGAATAAGGTGCAGGATGTTCTACAAGGAACACCGCGATGCAAAGCAAAAACTGTAGCTACCTGTTTTTGAAAATTCGATTCCACAACATCTTTTAGGTTTCTTTTTCTTTCATTAATCATATTAATGAAATCCCATCATTTAAGTTACCTAAACATCACAGATAAATACGACGTACACTTATGCCATCCGCATTCGCCTCGATGTCCCCTCGTACACCGTTAGGTTAGGTAACTAACGGCAGAGCGGGGCAGGGCTAGCGCGGGTGTAAAACATAAGTAACGTCTATATAATATATCATATATACTATATACAGCATTTATCACAGAACATCACATGATCACATCACAGATATCGCAGCAGAAGAAACATATGAAACATTGGATATACTAGGACGTCCGTGTTTTATTTTGAGCCTGTATAAAACACGGATTCCATGGTCGCGATGAATAGCCAAACCCACACCCCTAGACCCCTACGAGAGCGGCAAGCAACCCTACCAATTCTAGAGTTAGGAGACCCGGACTCGACTCCTCGAGTTGGTCTCCCACTGGACTCCAGAACCCGGTTAATTGTGCTCTCCTCCTTGGGTCTATCCTAGTGCGGAAAAGTAAATAATATACAAATGGTGACATCAACCTCAACCCGGAAGTGCCCCAATAAAAGAATATTACATACATTTAATTTACATGAATGAAAATAAAAACTCTCATCTCACATAAAACCCCCGGTTATTCAAAACGCGATGATCCAATATAACATATCCAGCAACACAGAACATCACATGTCATCAACGTAAGTAAATATGCGCATCCCAATTGTCGTTGACATATAGCAACGAAACCGGCGATATCACATATTACACTTACGGTCGCAGAAAAGAAAATGTAAAACTACAACAGTTGGAATCCGCAACCTCCTTAGACATCGTATGCCTAACAGTTATAAACCCCATATTTTAGTCTCCATATCGAAAACACTTTTCAATATCAAGTCGGACAATTCAACAAGATTCCCGATATTTGATCGAATGCTCGTCGCAAACTTTAGTAGACGGCCGCACCCCCGGATGCCGTCGACGAAATGCACTAAGGCGGAACACCGCTGCCGCAAGCACCCGAACGGATGCTTTCGGCGACGGGGTTCTCCTACAGTCACTTGGTCGGGGCTATGGGGCATGGCTATCTATTAAGTTTACCCGGCGAGTATCCGCGTACACTACGTGATTGCGACGGACTTTTGATCACATCAAAATCCCGTGGCAACCGATCAAATGAGACTAAATTGCTATGTTTATAACATTCATTCAGTTATCTTATAACAACTTGTGAATTCCAAATATTGTATCACATTCCAGATAAATAGAAAATGTTAAACTTTCCGATCGAACTTTTTAACAGTTTCTAAATATCCGGAAAACTATAACGAATTTAAAATTCCCGATCGAATCGACGATTACAAAATAAACCCCAGAATACTCAACCCTTGAGTCAGATTAAAAATACCCATAAAATAGTAACAACATAGGTAAGTATTACTGTGCAAAAAACCGTCCCTAATACCCTTACCTTGCCGCGGAACCGCCGCCAAAGGTGGCTTATTGCCGCGGTTCCGCGGCCAAGTTGAGGAATTGGGGGCTCGTTTTTCATGGTAATTCTTAGAAAACCCTGCTGAATTTTTTAGGTATTTTTAATACAGAAAAATACCAGATTTTAAAAAATGTACAGAGAGGGTTTTATTTTGTAGTTTCCGGGTTCGATCGGGGTTTTAACTTCGTAAACGCATCGCCTAATGCTCTAGCTAGGCTCTGATACCACTGTAGGGTTACTAGGCATACTAAGGAGGCTCTACAAGGCATCGACCATACCGGATTAAAATTTTTAGGTGCTGAACAACCCTAAGAAAGATCGTTAACTAGAGATTAGGCGAAAAAGATGCAAGTAAATCACATTTACACTAAAGGAAAGGGACTACAACTTTTGTAGATCCGGTCCTTCACTTCCAAACCTCCGTGACGACGTCCCTTCGCTGCGATCATCCAACTCCCGGACTCTCGGACGGCTCCTTGAGAAATTGCAACGGGATCGCTTGAAGTCTTTGATGCCGAAGATGATCTACGTCGAGGGAATACGGACTCAAGCTTCTACCTCACTAATCAGAGAATTAGTGAAGCAAACACCCTAAACTAAAGTACCAGTCTAGTAGAGGATGGTGAGATAGGAAATGGGTACACTTTAGAATTTCTTTTCTCACTTTGAATCTCTCTCTTTTTCAAACCCTAGAATGAAAAATCAAGGAGGAAGAAGATGAGCTCAAATGAGAATGGATAATAATCAAGAGAGAGAGAGTCATCTAACTATGGTGAGTTAGTATCAAATACTAACTCATGTAGAGACTTTACCATTGTTAATTATAGTGGTTAGGTTAGTAAATATATTAAGTAAAACAAAACAAGTGGAATAAGTCAAAGCATCCATAAGCTTCATGAAGCTTCATGTATGTTAGCTCATTATCCAATTGTTTTTGAATTACTTTAAATATAAAAACCTAAACCTATAATTAGTATGGTATTAGTCTTGTACACCCATGACTTTTGTATCAACAACCATGATACAAATTTGTACACAAATGAATATATATCACATATAAATTAACTTGTGCACAAGTGAGAAAAACAAATGCTTAAAGTGAACCAATGTTAGTTAATGTAAATTAGTATATCATATATACAATTATACACTAAATTATTAAATCAATACTTGACTTAACAATCCGGTTATATCACATGTAACCGACTAACATGCAATGTATCGACTTATCGAATCAACCCTTGATTCGATAACTTGGTTATATTGCATATAACCTATCGACACAAACATCACGAGAATAGAATACGGTATCACATACACGCACTATTCTCGGTCCCGCACATATTACATATGCGCTCCTATCTCATTTCGCCTGAGCCAGTACAACCTCTATGTAGGACTCTGAAGACTCGTCAATACGCCGGCAATAGGTGATGATCATATCAAGCATCCACAAGCCGTCAGCGGTATTAGCTGGACGTAACGGCTACCCGGGTATTGAGCGATCAGAAGATCAGCAAGCAAGCCCGCTCCAACTCCTGCAAAAAGCCTGATAGTGACACTACCGTAAAGTCCGGTCTCCTCGTCTGATATGTCGCATATCAAGTCTAGGGGTGGTAAACGTCAGATCCCAATAACCGATAAGTCATGCCGATATGAGGCTCATAACGGGTCGAGAAACTACGGGTAACACTTACCAGTAAATCTCTAAACCAGCCCTGGCCAGGGACTTCCCTGTTATGGCCAATCGAGCACAGCGCAACATCAACCCCCAATACCGGGAGAGACGAAACCCCTCCTATCGCTCATTGCCTCCATGTAACTCGGGACTGTACCCAAAAACCACCGTTTTGCACGCCCTCTTGGACGTGGTAAGGTGGAAATCAAAGCACAGTGGGAATCACACAAGACTCTATGACGATCTCGGGTCTACAGACTAACCTGTACCAGTGTCACCAGAGAACTGCCATCTGACGTAAGGTATAATACCATCTGGGAGTTCTCGGCGAGTCCGTCCAGTGTACCCAGTCTCCACTGAGCACCCGTATATCATCTCTGATGTCAAACACCAATGGATATGGGATCATCCATCGCCCATCTGTATGGGTCGAGAAGGTATACGCTAGTCTACTCTGGTATATCGATGGCCCGTCTCGATATACCCACGACTAGGGACCTTGAAGGATGTACTTATGGACTACCATGTCCCCACTAGTATGATCCGCATCACAGTCCAGGTAGTCAAGTACACATTGTAAGGGCTTTACCAACATGCAACAGAGAGACAATCAGTATACACGTTAAGGTAAAGAGTAACCAGATAGCATACTATCATGTTGAGCAAGAAAGTCCTCCCTATATATGTCCAAGCATCCAGTACAATATACAACACATGTATAGTAATGGCCTCTAGGGCATACATATAACTAACAGTAGTTACCTGTATGACTCGTTTACTTTATTGCATATTCATTATTGTTGTATTTGCTATTCAGCTCCCGCATATTCTTGCTGCTCGCATTGCATTGCATGCTTATATTGTATTTTCACATGCTATTAATGAAATCATGCTGTCAGGACACCAACACCATTACCGATGATGCGTATGTTCCACGTACACCTACTTGCCGGCTCACACACATCATCATCGGTAATTGCCATATCACATACACTTAGAGAATATTGCTCATTTGACATCGCTGTTAGTTGGTAGTTTCGACATATTAGTACTGTGCTAGTTTAGATATCGCATTCATTACTGCTGTACTTCTTGCATATTTATTATTCATTGTCATGCATTTTTATTTAAGGGCCAGTCCGGATTGCCGGAGCCCAATGCTTTTAAATTCATTGTTATTTATTCTCGAGATTTGGTTTTCCATGAGATTTATGGATTTGGAGAAACCGCAAGATTTTATAAAACTGATTATCATTTTAAAATGAAAGTTGCGGTTTTCTCATGATATGATTTGAGATTGTTTACCGTGAGTTTTCTCGGCTCTTGAACGATATCTTACACCCAATTCAAGGAGTAGGAACCGTCTGTGGATGTATGGTGGACCCGGTGCGGTACCCCGGGGCAAGAAGATCGCTGTTGATCGGCGTTGAGCCTGTGACAGGGGATCATTGCTGACCGGTGATTGTATTGTGACTCGACGGATATCCGGAGGATACCGATCGGAGTCGGGCCAGTCCGGATAGCCGGAGCCCAGGGGCCAGTCCGGATAGCCGGAGCCCCAGATATTGATACTGAGATATTTGAGATTTGATGATACAGGCCAGTCCGGATAGCCAGAGCCTGAGATATTGAGATATTATGATATGGGCCAGTCCGGATAGCCGGAGCCTGAGATATTGGATATTGGGATTTATGTTTTGTGTCGATACTAGACACTGATTTATACTGATTTATTGATGATACCTCATTTTAAATATACTGAAATCTCACTAATTTAAGAAAACAGTTTTCTCATACATGATGCATTCTGTTTTCATATTATCATATTCATACCTCATACACATGATATATTGCTACCTGAGGCACTGACACGAGCACATGGGATTATACTTATGTATATATGTTTACCCTTGCCACCTTATCATGCTTCAGACTTTATCATGTTGAGGTTATTTATTATTGATCGTATTGACCTAGGATTGAATCATACATACGATTTCTGCTCGGTGATGTTTTCTACTCACGAGTTGGCAACTCATCCCCGTTGTGCCATAGTTTCTTGCAGGTTTTTCCGTACATGTTTCGTTACGGCTTTTCTGGCACACTGCTTCCATTCCGGGTGATTTGCTTTGGTAGGTGGGTTCACTTGCATCGTGACCACCATTGTATTTTTATTTACTTTTAGTTGTATCTAGTAACTCCATCAACCAGACATGTATTTATTTCAGACTTAGAGATCAGATTGTATATTCTTTCGACCTTAGAGTCGCGCGTTGTATTATTATGGTTTTCTTATTGTTTTGAGTTTTCTTTTTAGTTTTGATCCTCGCCCTTTGGCGCTGTATATTACATTGCTTGCGTGGTTGTGACCATCGATTGACGAAGAGCTAGCTCCCGCTTGGGGATGCCTTTTATCATTATGCACATATTATTCATGTTGTACCCCGTTTGGGGCCAGTATTTACAAAGGAAACTCTGCCGAAATTTTCAGAAAAGACTTGATGTTTTTAAAACGCATAATTCGGCTTATGCTATTAAAACCGATTGCTTTAAAACAAGTTTTCCTTCAATTATTATTTAAAATGGTTTTAGATTTCTGGGATTTTGGCTTACTTGAATTAGATGGGGTCCTATAGATTTCATATGATTCAAGGGCCAGTCACGTGCCATTTCGGGTCGTGACAAAGTTGGTATCAGAGCGCTAGGTTAACCTTGGTTCGAGTCTAGGTTTGACTATGCGGAGCCTAGGGCGTTTGTATATATACGGAATCTATGCTTGACCTTATGGAACTTAGACTTAGTCGAGGGGGTATTAGACCCGAACTTTCGTCGCATAGGTTGACCTTGGTTGATGGAGTAGGTGACTTAAGGAATGTGACGTACCGTGTGTATGTTCCGCGGCATACTTACGATATGCTACTCCGCTTAAGAAGCCTTAGGATGTACATTTCCTTACACATTATTATATTCATTCATGATCTATCCTCATCGATATCGGTTTATGGTTTTACTGCCACGATTATACGGGCAGAGAGAGCTACGGCTAGAGTTGCGGTCAGCACGATCTCGTCACGGACGAGGACTGACCAGGGAGTGATTCCAGAGACATACGATTGCATAGAGAGGCGTCGTTTTATTGTGTTTTCACGCCATGAGCGTTTGATGGATCACTTTTACGAGATTACTCGGACGTGCAGATCAGCACCAGAGGATTGAGCCACTGATAGAGGCCAGCCAGAATGTGATGACCATTGATGTATCACTTATTATTGATGATTGAGGCACTGTTCAGCGTGCAGACGAATGAACCAGTTGCTGCTGCGAAGGACGAGATATCTCCCCAGATGTTGGAACTATTGCAGTACGAGTTGTACTTAAGGATATGATAGAAGATGCTAGTCATCAAGGATGAGTGACTAGGACATATGGTTCGTTCGCTTACCCCGATGCGAGGTCATCAGATTGATGATTCCAGCTTGAGGAGACTTCATGCAAGTACGTTGAGTGTCGATAGAGACGATCGAATGTCAAAAATCCATTTTCCAAGTTTAAAGTATTCAGAGACAAATGCAAGTAATGCTATGGACCCTCTAGAATAATGAAACCCTAACTCGACATAATGACCATGAGAACGCTTTGAAACCTTAGGGTTTGCGGCAGTTCAGCGGTGACATTAGTGAGGCTTGGGTTTGCCCTTCTACGGTTGGTCCATAGGTGCCGTGGCATATACTCGATATTATTAAACTGTACTCAAGATGTTGAGCTCTTGGGGGATTATGAGGTTTTGACGAATCGATCGAATGGTTCGACATCTTTCGGATATCATGTGATGGGATGCATTGCTTGGGAGACTCCAGATATGAGTATAGCCGTTGGAGTACAGTCCATGCAGCCACGAAGAGACGAGTCCGAAGCAGTCGATATTAGAGAAAAATATAGTAAGAGGTTCGTACGAGATCGTGATGAGATGACGTTCCACTCCGCCGACATCAGAGATGTGATACGCATGCAGAGGCGTTGTATATGGATATATCTTCCAGAAGGAGTCGTGATGAGTATGCAGCCATTCCGGAACAAAAAAAACAGATATAGTAAAGGGTGATAACCTCCGGGCAGTTCGGCAGAAACGAGATTTGGGAGAGATCTCGACAGGACCTTTCTGGAGTATTACACAAGAAGACTTGGACCCAGGAGTGGTCATATTCCGCATACCCAGCAGGCCAGAGTTCGGCACCGTCGATGAGACATGTTATGAGTGACCACGACAGTTGGCCAGAGATTCTTAGAGGATGTGCTTGAGCGGGACTATTCCGCCATACTTGATTTTGGTATTTTGGGCGATCTATTCGCATGATTGAGTTTTGATGACCGAGTTCCATGATATTTGTTTTCGTGCACTATGGTTGCACCTACTGGGTATTTATATTTTGCGCATAGTTATTACACTTGAGATATGCTTATATACCGTTGTGTTGATTTATGATTCGTGCATAGTTATTGCACTTAATATCGTTTTTGTGCCTTGGCTACACATGTTTATGATTTCATGGATTTCATACAGTTGGGTTGATTTTGTGCATATGGTACGCACACGATTTGGTTTTCGCACTCGGTATTGTTCACATATGCTTGCAGTGCATTGATACGTATTTTGTGCACCACAGTTGCACCTGACTTCGTTTTGATGTCATTCGAGACATTGATTTTGATTTCATGCCTAGGGCATGCATATGATTTGGCTTATGCTTTCGGCATAGTTTTCATGCACTTTTAGTATTTTGATTTGCATTTGTGCACGCTGATGCATATGGTTGTGAGATTATATACCACGGTATACCTGATTTGGATTTGGATTGAAATGTGTTGTATATCATCGATTTCGATTGTGATACTCGATATTTGTTTTGTGCACTTTGTGCACCTGATTGGATTCTTGGTCATATTTGACGCGCTTAGATTGGATTTGGCGCATGTTCGGCGCTTGATATTGGATTTCGTGCATGTTTGATGCACATGATTTAGATTTTATTCGTGCATGATGGATACACCTGATTTGGATTTTCGCGCATGTTGGGCGCATGATATGAGATGCGATTTAGGTGCACACCAGATACACTAAATCGAGATTCTTCGTGCATATCAAATGCACCTGATATTGCTGTCAGGCACACCCGTTTCCCTTGACAGATATTTCATGCACACCCGTTGCACTATGATTTTATTCTGTGCACATGTATGGCACATTCATGGATTTTGATTCCCGTGCGCATCAGACGCACGCGGCATTCTTATGCACATTTTGGGATTGATTTTTTTTGGAGCAGTACGTTTTTATGATATTTACTATTTGTTTCCGTACTGAGCAGGACTAGTCAGAGGACAGTACTTGGATATATTTTGCATGCATTGATAGTTATCGAAGGGATTTCCAAAAAGGGAGCTATAGTCTCAGTATTTACCCACGTGTCTGAGATGACACGAAATGTTTAAAAACAAGAAAACCCTTCTAAATTATTTTCAAAACGGCGGGACGTGCGCATCGCACAACGACATGAAAGGTTTGGCATGCATTTCCTTCAGATGTTTACATGTATAGTTTTGATGTATATCATATTGGGTTTCGTATTGGATTTGACATTTGTGTCTTCACCATGACTCCGATAATTGCGGGATGCTTGACGGAGTTTTGATTTGGAGTTATCTGCTCATTGTTCATGCGCATGCATTGCGCTATGATGCGTTTTATGTATGGATGATTTCGGAGCCCCGACGACTTGGACTTTTTACTGAAATGTTTTAGTATTTGATGGGTTTAAATTTAAATTCGTGGACCGAATTTCTTTAAGGGGGGAAGACTGTAACATTTCAGAAAAATAAAATATTATTTTTGGGATTTTTTATAATTAAATAATAATATATTGAATATTTTAATAAGGCGGTATAATTAAATACCGATAAATTGGGAAAAATTTGGAAAATTATAGAAATTTCTGAAATGAGGGTGCTTTGTGTGATTTAAGCAAATTATGAAAAATTATGATTTATTTGACACTATTTTAATGCTAATCGCGATTAAATATCGCTAATCTCGCATTAACCCGGTTTAGTGCACATGACATGCACTAAGTCATTTTCTTTCATGCTTTCTTCTTTTTATCCTGCATGGTTCTAAATTTAAAGGAGAAGAAAAGAAAAGAAAACAAGAAAAAGGAAAATGGTTATTTTAAGAAGATATGGGCAAGAGAGAGAGATGTGAGGGGTTAACCATGGTATGGCTCTTGATCACACTTCATCATCTTCTTCATTTTCTTCTTCTCTCCCTCTCAAAGCTGCTGCCCTCTCTCCCTCCCCCTCAAATTCCTTACTACACCACCCAAAAACAACCCAAAAGTCCATCTTACTTTCATTAAAAACATGCACAAGACCATTTCAAGCACTTTGGACAAAGAAAGCAAGGATTTTGGGCACTTGGGGCAACTCAAGAAATTTCTTGAGTTGCCAAATGAGGTAAATTCTGCACCATTAGCATTGTTTTTCCATTACTTTAGCACCTATGCAAGTTTAGAAGTGTTTGGATGCGGTTTGTGAGCGTTGAAAATTCCTAGATGAGGTTTGAGGGAATTTTGAGTTGTGTTAGTGCTGATAAGCCTTAGTGGTGACCTTAGAACCCCCTATGATGTTAGAAACCCAGACCAATTTGAAACAAACCCAAATACGGATAAATTGAATCTGTTAATGTCGGTTTTGTGTGTAATGTGAGGGTGCAAGGAAATCTGGAGTGATCCGGGGCCATTACTAGATGAGCAAACAATACCAGAGACTGATTTGGACCAATACGAGACCACCCTATGAAAACGAGACCCCAACTCCCCATGAAAACCGAGCAGGCCAGATTTCTATAGGGTGTGGCCGGCCACTTGGTCAAGTTAGGTGCCCAGGTTGCTTCCATAACTCATATACACCATATACATCACCCCAGTATTGTTTGTGCACCTTAAACAAAATCTGGGACTATTTTCATGAGTTGCTGTTTTGATTCGGGGTTATATTTTTCGTATTTTGGATTCTAGATTTTAGTATTTGTGTTTTACCTCGATCACTTGATGTTTGTACGTCGAAATCGAGTGTTATTTGGTTGATTTGCGAGAGCAGACCATAGGTTTTGACCTATGTGAGTTTCGTGTGTCGTTTCGAATTGCGGATTGGATTTTAATGCGTTACGATGTGTATGATATGTAGATACCCCTACGAGACTTCGAGATGACAAGAAAGCGCATGACGAGGTCGGTATCAGCAAGTGAAGGTTAAGGTGAGTAGATATATATCTACGGGGGAAGTCGGGTGATGGCGTATAGCACCCCGCAGTTCGTAGTATAGAATACGATATGATATAAATATGTTGTTATGAGTTTACTGTTTATCAAGATATGATTATGTGTTCATGGTTTAGTTTAGGGTAATTAGAAGTAACTTCGTTTAGTTTCTTAGTCGCGAACCCTAGAGTAGTGATTTGCATACACGCGCGCGCACACACACTTGCATACTTTTATTTACCTGTGCGTATATGGGGATATGTATATATAAATATATATATACACATGGGTATAGGACTATGCGTATATATATATACGTATACATATACATGGATTATGAGGATAGTATATGATACTTGGAGATGAGTCGATTGAGATTGGGCTTGAGGCCATGAGATCGGTGATGTGACGTGGTTCGTATTATGAGATACGACACGATGTTTAGCGGGTCCTTTAGACGTGGTGTTTTCATACACACGCATGCATATACATAGATGGTATCAGTATTGTACTAGATGTAGATCAGTACCCCCAGATCATGATTTATGATAAAAAGGATACCAGATGAATAGAGAGATAAATGTGATATTGACCCGTACCCAGATTTGGGATGCTGTACGATGGATTTACCGTACGAGCTATATTGATGATAGATCCGCACTCTTGACTCGAGAATATCATATTATATAGGGTATCGTATGGGATACTATTGAGGCGGGATCACCGACTATTATATATATATATATATATATATATATATATATATATATATATATATATATATATATCGACTCAGATTTTAGGCGGTTTCCTTACCTTTTTTATTTACCTATTAGTTCAGACCTGTAGTTACCTGTATGACTCGTTTACTTTATTGCATATTCATTATTGTTGTATTTGCTATTCAGCTCCCGCATATTCTTGCTGCTCGCATCGCATTGCATGCTTATATTGTATTTTCACATGCTATTAATGAAATCATGCTGTCAGGACACCAGCACCATTACCGATGATGCGTATGTTCCACGTACACCTACTTGCCGGCTCACACATATCATCATCGGTAATTGCCATGTCACGTACACTTAGAGAATATTGTTCATTTGACATCGCTGTTAGCTGGTAGTTTCGACATATTAGTACCGTGCTAGTTTAGATACCGCATTCATTACTGCTGTACTTCTTGCATATTTATTATTCATTGTCATGCATTTTTCTTTAAGGGCCAGTCCGGATTGCCAGAGCCCAACTTTTAAATTCATTGTTATTTATTCTCGAGATTTGGTTTTCCATGAGATTTATGGATTTGGAGAAACCGCAAGATTTTATAAAACCGATTATCATTTTAAAATGAAAGTTGCGGTTTTCTTATGATATGATTTGAGATTGTTCACCATGAGTTTTCTCGGCCCTTGAGCGATATCTTACACCCAATTCGAGGAGGAGTAGGAACCATTTGTGGGTGCATGGTGGACCCGGTGCGGTACCCCGAGGCAAGAAGATCGCAGTTGATCGGCGTTGAGCCTGTGACAGGGGATCATTGCTGACCGGTGATTGTATTGTGACTCGACGGATATCCGGAGGATACCGATCGGTGTCGGGCTAGTCCGGATAGCCGGAGCCCAGAGGCCAGTCCGGATAGCCGGAGCCCCAGATATTGATACTGAGGTATTTGAGATTTGATGATACAGGCCAGTCCGGATAGCCGGGGCCTGAGATATTGAGATATTATGATATGGGTCAGTCTGGATAGCCGGAGCCCGAGATATTGGATATTGGGATTTATGTTTTGTGTCGATGCTAGACACTGATTTATTGATGATACCTCATTTTAAATATACTTAAATCTCACTAATTTAAGAAAATAGTTTTCTCATACATGATACATTCTGTTTTCATATTATCACATTCATATCTCATACACATGATATATTGCTACCTGAGGCACTGACACGAGCACATGGGATTATACTTATGTATAGATGTTTACCCTTGCCACTTTATCATGCTTCAGACTTTATCATGTTGAGGTTATATATTATTGATCGTATTGACCTAGGATTGAGTCATACATACGATTTTTGCTCGGTGATGTTTTCTACTCACGAGTTGGCAACTCACCTCCGTTGTGCCACAGTTTCTTGCAGGTTTTGCCGTACAGGTTTCATTACGGCTTTGCTGGCACACTGCTTCCATTCCGGATGATTCGCTTTGGTAGGTGGGTTCACTTTCATCGTGACCTCCATTGTATTTTTATTTACTTTCAGTTGTATCTAGTAACTCCATCAACCAGACATGTATTTATTTCAGACTTAGAGACCAGATTGTATATTCTTTCGACCTTAGAGTCACGCGTTGTATTATTATGGTTTTCTTGTTGTTTTGAGTTTCCTTTTCAGTTTTGATCCTCGCGCTTTGGCGTTGTATATTACATTGCTTGCGTTGTTGTGATCGTCGATTGACGAAGAGCTAGCTCCCGCTTGGAGATGCCTTTTATCATTATGCACATATTATTCATGTTGTACCCTGTTTGGGGCCAGTATTTACAAAGGAAACTCTGCCGAAATTTTCAGAAAAGACTTGATGTTTTTAAAATACATAATTCGGCTTATGCTATTAAAACCGATTGCTTTAAAACAAGTTTTCCTTCAATTATTATTTAAAATGGTTTTAGATTTCTGGGATTTTGGCTTACTTGAATTAGATGGGGTCCTATAGACTTCATATGACTCAAGGGCCAGTCACGTGCCATTTCGGGTCGTGACAACCGGTGTCCGCATCTTCTGGTTGTGCTCCTCCTGCGCGTCAATGTATTTTTGTAGATCTGTGCGCTTGTCGTCATACTCGGCAGGCTGCACGGGCTTCTTGGTCTTCTTCTTTTCTTTGAAGACTTTGAAAGCTTGACTTGGGGTTTTCCCCCCTCGTCAGCAATTTTTGGTGTAGGACAAGGTTTTAACATCCTCTCGATTATTTTGGGTTCAAGTAGGCTTTTCCACCTGACTACTAAACATGCCTGTAGATCCTTCAGCATTCTTTTGTTTTTTGCTGAAAGAATGACTCCCCATGGAGTTTCTTCTACGAGTGAGGATGATGCCTCCTGCGCATCCTCTTTCTTAGGAGGGTGCTTCTAAGATGGGTTTACCCTCTAGTTATCAGACAGCGCGAATTTCCCCTGTTGATACTGGTCTTCGACCCAGTTCTTGAAGACATAGTAATCTTCAATTGGGTGGCTCATCATTATGTGATAGGAGCAGTAGTTAGGGTTGTTGACGTCTCCGGGTTGCGGTGGATGCCACGGGTCTGGCAATCTGATGAGTTTATTACACATTGCTAATTCAAACAGTCTCCTCGTCTTGTCACGGGGAAACGAATAATCGTGTCCCAGTCTTTCTTTTAAGGATGGGCACGAACGCGCATTGTTTTGGTGAGCAACTGGTTTTGGGCCACTTGGCTGTTGTTGAGTATTAGCAACAAATGCCACTTTCCCTTTACCCTTGTTATTTCCATGGTCCTTATTTGAGTAGGAGGGCCCGTGGCCCATCTGGTCCATTCGAGCTAGTTTATCTATCAGAGCTTGAAAAGTTGGTTTGAAGAATGTCATGAATCGAGACCCAGTCGTTTGAGGATCAAGGGTCCCGAAGAACATGCCCACTGCAGGGGATTCTTCAATTCACTGTTCACATTTAGACCACAGGTTCCGCCATCGGATCGCGTATTGGACCCTGGTTTCTCCCAGCTTTACCCGGGCACTGATTAATGCTATGATTGGAGTACGTTCGCTCGTGCCGGCGAAACGCTGTGTGAACAGCAGTTCCATCTCTGCGAATATTTTTCACAGAGTCATTTGGGAGCTCCGAGTACCATTCGAAGGTCGTTTTTGACAGGCTGCCAAGGAACCGGCGAAGCAATAGTTTGCCGTTGCCTCCTGTGTTGCCGCACAGAGTTCTGAACTGTGCGACGTGCTGGTGAGGGTTACTTGTCCCTTTGTATACATGGAACTTGGGGATCGTATATCCCGGCGGGTATTTGATTTGATCATACCAGCCTGGATATGATCGTCCAGTTCTGACAACTTGGACAACGGCTTCACTAGCTTGATGAGCTCTTATTTGTTGAGCAATGTAATCATCAAGGGCAGCCTTGGAGATCGTTTCCTCCTTGGCTGTCGATAAGGCCGGAGGAGGGTTTGATGTTTCCCCTCTGTCATAGTCGATGATTATCGGCGGATCCTTGGCCGGGGGTTCTGGTTGGATCATCATTCCAACCATGTCATGGAATAAGAGAGCCATCTGTTTTATGTTAGCAGCTTGCTCAGCGGCTTCCTTGTCCTTTCTCTCGAGCACCCTTCGTAGGAACTCTGTATCTGTCTCCTGCTCATGGCGTTGTTCGGCCTCTTTGTCAGGACTTTCTTTCTGTTCGGTAAGCGCTGCCATTTTAGTCAGCATTTCCTGAAGCTTTTGTTGTTGCTCCCGAGCCTTAGTCAGCGACCAAGTTTGTGGTCGGTGACTCACCGAAGCATGTCTCTCTTCTTTTCCTGAAGCTATGTAGACCGTTTGTATTGTTATGCCCTCAGCCTTGGGGAGTTTAGGTCTATAGCCTTTGGAATTTGCCACGGGTGGTAGAGATTTCTCCAGCCTCATTCTTTTATGAGAGATTGGAGTTGAGGAGAAGTCCTCCGTTGTATGGCGGAGGAGTGGTCCTTTTCTTGTCGAGCCTTCGATTTCTTCGGTTGAAAAGAGTAGTTCTGGTCAATCACAGAGTCCTGGACTTTTCGCCAGACCCTATGAATTTGCGAAGAGAGTCGCTGATGAGGCTGCTCTAGTTTTACCTACACTGTAACTTTTGCAAGTGGGGGTGATTTCTTTAGCACCGATGCTGGAGAGGTTTTGCACGCCCTCTTAAGCGGATCAAAGCTGTTTCCGGTTGGAACAGCAACATCGACTTCCACCATTAGAGCTGGTAGGGTAAGTCCAGAGGGGGAGTTGCCCCCAGCTTCTCTTACTCGGTGCCAGTGGCGACGTCGAGCATACCTCGCAGAAAGGACCGCCTCAGCTTTGGAACTTCAATCGGCTTCATCATGAGCCCTGGTTTTGCTGAGGAACTTCAATCGGTGTTAGCCTACTGAAGACCGACATCCTTATTAAAGTTTGAGGAGAAGCGTCAAGCCTTTCGAAAACTGACCGTCTGGTGGGGGAACCGCCTTTGACGGCTTCGCCTGTAGGAGGAGTTGGGAGGGCTGTCTATTTTGGGGTAGCCCCTTCAGGTATCACGAGCCTCTTTGCGGGCCCGTTTGGGTTCTTTCTCAGCCTGTTGAAAATTGAGACACTGGATTTGGACGGCTCGTTGAGAGGGGTCGTTGTGGTTGTCAGTCGATCGAAGACCGACCTTTTAGGAGCTTCTCCTTGTGGCACTGGGGCACCGAAACTCACAGGTGGGAGCATGGTCCCAAAGAACAATCTAGTAGTGGCTTGCGTAACTTGCCCCACTGGCATTGAGAAAATAGAGGCCGTGTTGGGCTCGTAGGTCACTCCTCCGGTTGGGGTAGAGCGAGAGTTGCTGTTGCATGCAGTGCATTGAGAAGCCATTGATTTCCTATACAGGAGCAAGACACCAAGTTTTAGTACCTTAAATTCAAGGGCAACCATAGCGAACCGCGATTTTGTTATCAAAACACGACACATGAAGTATGGAGTGGAAAAAGGAAAAGGTCCTACCGGGCGTGCCAGAACCTGTTCACCACCGAAAGACAGGGACCGAGACGTTGGGAAGTCTCGCCTGAATTTGGGGGTAGATGCTATTTGGACTTCTCAATCCATCTCTCCGAAGATACCAAGTTGATATATGGTACCATATATCGGAGGTTTGGACAGATGAGACCGTTGTAGCAGACTTTATCAAATCCCCTCTCATTTGTGATGGGTTTTTGATTGTGGGGACGCTCTTCCCTGCAGGCGTAAGCCCCTGCAGTTAATTACGTTATCGCGTTGTGATAACCACTTTCTCTTGCTCCAGCAGTTCACTTCGTGTTGTGTGTATTTTTGTTTATTTTGGTTGCCCGTGGATTGTATACGGAGACTAGTTTATGTCATCGCCCGTAGAGCACGGATTAGTCCAAATCCGTATATTTTAGATTTGAACTTAAGTTATATTTTTCCTTTAGTTTAAAAATATTTTGTTTGGTTTAAGGACCGTTAATCTAGGTTGAGATTAAGATCAACTTAAATATACGAACATTTGGGCCCAATTTTTTTTTAAAACTAAGGATACATTAGTCCTATTTGAGAATAAGATCAACCAGCAATATTTTAAGGATCATTAAATTTTATTAAGATCTAGAGCATTTGGGCTCAGTTGCAAGAGACTTAACCAATTTGGGCTTAGTCTACTCAGTTTTTTTTGTTCAAAAGTCCTAAGCACTTATTTGGGCTCTGTTTGTTCAGCCCTTCTTTTTACGCAAAAGTGCGAAGCACTTATTTGATGCTGTGGCGCTCACATGAGTATCATGTGAAGCTTTCAGTTATGGGCACTGCCTAATCAGTGCTAAGCACTCAGTTATATATATAGTGCTAAGCACTTTTTTATATGGCGTCCACATGAAGAGCACGTGCGGCGTTGGGCGCTGCCCAATTACTGCTAAGCACTTAGCCGTTTTGGCTATATATGAAGTGCTAAGCATTTTTTGTGTGGCGCCCACGTGAGGAGCATGTGAGGCGCTGGGCGCTGTCCAATCAGTGCTAAGCACTCAGCCATTTTTGCTGTATATAAAGTGCTAAGCATTTTTTTTGAGGCGCCCACGTAAGACGTTAGGCATTGCCCAATCAGTGCTAAGCACTCAGCCGTTTTGGCTGTATATGAAGTTCTAAGCACTTTTATTCAGTGCCCACGTGTATTTTACGTGAGGCGCTGGGCGCTATTGGGAGGGCGCCCATGTGGGAAACACGTGAGGCGCTAATCTCTTTTCTTTTTAGAGATTAAATCTCTGTTAATACCATTTTGGCCATCAATGATCATCAAGATCTCTGTTTTGAAGACCTTGGATTATTTTTTCTTCATTAAAGGACTAAGTTCTTCTTTTCTTTTTATAAGAACTAAATTCTTTATGTAGGATTAAACCCTAATTTCGGAGAAATTAAATTCCCAGGACACATATTTGTTCACCGCCGAAAGACATAGACCGAGGCGTTGGGACGTCTGGCCTGAATTTTTGGGGCAGATTCTATTTGGACTTCTCCATCCACCTCTCCGAAGATACCTAGTTGATTTATGACACCATATATTGGAGGTTTGGAATGATGTGACCGCTGTAGCAAACTTTGTCAAATTCCCCCTCATTTATGAGGGTTTTTTGATTGTGGGGACGCTCTTCCCTGCAGGTGCAAGCCCTTGCAGTTAATTACGTTACCGCATTGCGATAACCACTTTCTCCTGCTTCAGCAGTTCACTTCGTGTCGTGTGTTTTTTTGTTTGTTTAGGTTTCCCGTGGATTGTATATGGAGACTAGTTTATGTCATCGCCCGTAAAGCGCGGATCAGTCCAAATCCGTATATTTTAGATTTGAGTTTGGGTCAAGTATTTGCTTAACGGGGTTTTGAACTTAGGCTTTATATTCCTTCAGTTCAAAAATATTTTTGTTTTCTTTAAGGACCGTTAATCTAGTTTGAGATTAAGATCAACTTAAATCTGTAGGTGAGCATTTGGGCTCAGTTTGTTCTTGCTAAGGACGCGTTAGTCTTATTTGAGACTAAGATCAACTTAACAATATTCTAGGATTATTTTTACTTAAGATCCAGCAAAAGAGAATTTGGGCTTAGTTGCGAGAAGACTTCAGAGACTTAGCCAATTTGGGCTTAGTCTACCCAGTCTTTCTTTTATTCAAAAGTGCTAAGCACTTATTTGGGCTCTGTTTGTTCAGCCCTTTTCTTTTTATGTAAAAATGCTAAGCACTTATTTGAGCTCTGACGCTCACATGTATGTCATGTGACGAATTCAGTCATGGGCGCTGCCCAATAAGTATTGAACACTTTAGTTGTTTTGATTAAATGTGAAGTGCTAAGCACTTCTTATGGCGTCCGCGTGAGGTGCACGTGTAGCGCTGCCCAATTAGTGCTAAGCACTTAGCCGTTTTGGCTACATATGAAGTGCTAAGCACTTTTTATATGGCGCCCACGTGAGAAGCACGTGGGGCACTGGGCACTACCTAATCAGTGCTAAGCACTTAGCTGTCTTCGGCTGTATATGGAGTGCTGAGCACTTTTATTCAGCGCCCACGTGTGTTTCAAATGAGGCGATGGCCTTTTGTTTTGGGCGCCTGCGTATTTTTCACGTGAGGTGCTAGGCGCTGTTAAAAGGGCGCCCACGTGGGAAGCACGCGAGTCGATAGTCTTTTTTTTTTATGGAGATTTAATCTCTATTGATGTTTTCAGAGAGGTTAAACATCTGTCAATGGTATTTTGACCATTAACGCTCACCAAAATCACAATTTTTTGAGGATCTCGGGTTGAGTTTTTAAAGAACTAAGTTCTTGATTTGAAGGAACTGGGTTCCTGGAGTATTATGAACTCCATATTTTTTCTTTTTAAATTTGTTCTTTTCTGAATGTTTGATTCTCACGAACAAGATCTTCCCGATAAGAATTAAATTCTCAACTTATGGAAGACTTGACTTGTGGATCTCAGATCCAGAGAAGGAACTAAGTTCTTTTAAAAGGGTTAAACCCTTAGGTGTGATATGATATGTAAAAGAGATATTTTGATCTCTATGTTTTCTTTACCTCAGTTCTTTTTGAAAGGGAAGTCTTCCTCTTTGAGAATTAAATTTTCTGTTGTTTTGAAATCTTTCTGTATTTTTTTAGAAGTTTATAGGGTTTTTCTTCTTCTTTGAGACTTGAAGTCTCGGATCTTTTATATAGTGGAGACAGATTGTTAATTGGTTTTGAGAAAATTTCGCATTGAGAGATTCCAATTTATTTAACTCAAAATTGATTTGGGGAATTTTACCCACCGTTGGATCTTTGATCCAAGTGTTTTTGTTTTTACGGAATATATTGGTCTTGTTTTTAACAAAATTAGGGAAATATTTTCCCATATACAGAATTTATTTAGTCAAGTGGTGATTTTTAATCACCATTGGATTTTTAATCCAAGGGTTCCCTATTTTACAGAGAGCAATCTTTTTTTTGTTTAGAAAGATTGAGAGAATATATTCCCAAAATAGAATTTTATTCTATTATTGGATCATTGATCCAACCGAGAGTATCTTTCTTAGTCAGAAAGATTTGGAAGATATTTTCTCCTAATAGAATTTGATTCTATTTTATGATGATTTATCATCTCCATTGGATTTTTGATCCAACGGCTCTGTTTAACAGAAAGTATCCCAACTTTTTGTTAGAGAAACATAGAATTTAATTCTACTTGGGCGCTGGCGCTCACGTGTTGTACACGTGCCACTTAAAAATTTAATTCTTATGATGGGTACTTCTGTGTTTTGCACATTGGCGTCCGCGTGATGAGCATGTGCGGCGCCATATAAGAATTTAATTTTTACTCAGAAAGCGCTTCTGTGTTTTGCATATTGGCGCTGGCGTGAGGAGCACGTGTGGCGCCGTATAAGAATTTAATTCTTACTCAGAGGTGTTTCTGTGCTTTGCACATTGGCGCCGGAGCCCTCGTGAGAAGCATGTTAAGCGCTGCCCCATTAAATTTCAACAGAGTTTTGCTCTTTTAATATGTTTAAATATTGAGGGAATAAATGCCCCCACCGTTGCTCTCACGTGGCTTATGCGTGGTTGCAACGGTGTCACTTTTTTCCACCGTTGGCTCTTCTAGGGAGTTGAACCGTCTTTTCACATCCTATAAATAGGGCCTTTGGCCCTTGAGATGACTGTCGTTTCGTTATCTTCTTTTTCTTCCTTAAGAATTCAATTCTCTTCTCAGAGCTTAGATCTCTGCCAAAAAAAAACTCTTAGAGTTTAACTCTGTTTAAAAAAATTGGTAAGTATTATGACCAATTTTTTCACTCTTAAAAGAGACTTTTTTGTTTTGGATTTTAACCCATTAACAGAGCTTGGCTCTTTTTCTTAAAATGATCTATTAGAGATCTAATTTTTTTTTATTTAGGTAGATCGTGGGTCTTAGAGATCTTAGAGTTTTACCCTATTATTAACCCCTTTTTATTTAAATTGCAGAAGCTTTCTATATTTCCCATGGGGATTTCTGGGATTTAATCCTATCATCGGAAAAATTTGATTCTAGTTTATATGACGGAGCTTAGCTCTGGGGAATTTTGAAAATTTTTAGGAATTTTATACCTCTTCCCTCTTTTCTTTCTAGGGTTTCTGTTGTAGATTTTTCTTACAGATTTGGATCTGTTGTAGAATACGTTCTTCAAGAACATTGGGAGTTTTGGACTCCACTGCTTAATGAGATTTCTCATTTAATGAGAATTCTTTTGGATTCTCATAATGTGTGCATGTCTCATCATTGATGATGCTTAATGAGATTTCTCATTTAATGAGAATCCTTTTGGATTCTCACAATGTGTGCATGTCTCATCATTGACGAGGCGTCACCCTGATTTTGTGGGGCCCACTGTCCCCTCTTTTTAACTCTAGTAACTTTAATATGTCATAGTGGAGTACAGATGCTAAGGCTCTTAGTTGTAGTTAGTTACACCGTGCCGATAACTAACTTTCTACAGGTTTTTCTTTTCAGGTACTATATCTTCCGATTCCTTCTTTCCTTACGTCCATTCGGAGAGCGCTTTTGCTGACGTGCCTACGGATCGGAAAGTCTTTTCGTTTATTCGGGACTATGACCTTGAGCAGAAGTCTCTTCATCTGTGGGGATCGTGGTACAGTTATATTATTCGGTACCGGCGCAGCTTTACTTGTGCGGTGCCGTTAGAACCGATCCCATCAATCCATTACGCCGACCCTCCATGTGTCGCTTATGCGGTGGAAGAGGTCAACTAGATCTCAAAAGGTCGTCTCCAACCTTCCATTGCGTCGATACTAGTGCAGCCGCCGATGGCCCTAGACATTCTGGGGCGTCACATATGCCAAAGAGAAGCGCGTCCTTAGGGCCAGGACTATACGATAGGAGTGACCCCCCGTCATCCGGCTGGTTATCTGCAGTGGGCCCGTTACATTTTGTCGGCCAAGAAGTCACCGCTGCTGAAGACCGGGTTATATCCAGCGATCTACGCGTTCCTCTTTTATTACCACACCCCTCATGTGTGGTGGGTTAAATCCTTTTTGGAGCAATGGAATATCCCGGCCAACACATTTCTCTTCTCGGATCGGGAGGTGTCAATCTCGCTGGAGGAATTCGCGGAAATATCCGGGTTACCCGACAGAGGAAAGCATTATGAGGAGATATTTCCTCCTGACGAGTACATCTTTGCTACTGAATCAGTTGTTATGGGTCTTACCCTAGAAAATGCCGTTCGACACAAGTTTCTGAGCTTGATCAAAATGTTGAACATATATGAGAGCTTATTCTTAGAGTCCAGGGGTATGGAGTTAGCTTTACGGACTTTGTTGCCCGTTTTCTTCGTCTGTAGGCTCTATCGAAGAAAGCTGTGAAGTTTGCCAAGCTCGATGATCCATTCGGATTTGGTTTAGACAAACTGCCGACTGCGGAGGCAGATTTAAAGAAATTCTTTATTCTGGATACACCAGTCGTCCCTTTCGCAGAGATTGCCGCTCCTGATATTGATGAGGAGACGTTCTTCATGGGGTATATCGGCTTGTGGCTGAGTTGGTTTGTGCTTCCAATGCATCCTCTCTATATGAGACCATCTGTCTTTTATCCGGCTCATCTCATCGCCGCGGGGATGCACATGGCTATCGGGGTCGCAGGACTGGCTCATATATATCATGGTCTGAGTATGGCGGCCGACACCACTCAGCCAGGTTTGAAGTCTGTAAATCTCCCATTGTAGTACTTCACCTCATGGATTGAGATGCACGTGCTAGGTGCTTTTGGTGTGCATAAACGGCCCAGATTTTATGAAGGATATAACTATCCTCAGGTCATGCAATTGGTCGATACTTATTCTCAAGACCCAACCCAGCGAGAAGCTTGACGATTGCTTCTTCGCCCGCGCATGGTTGGAGATAGCATGACTTTCGTCGACAGGGTCCTGACCATCGGTAAGGAATCTTCCAAAGTAATCCAGCCGCTCCACGATATCCTCAAGGATGGAGCTTCTGCGTTGAGGGCCTGGGAGATCGTTCATTTATATTCCATTAGGCCAGGTTTTCTCGTATTTAGACAGAATGCCTCGGTGTTGTTTATGAGATATAACCCATACCGTTTCGCTCAACAATCCGGTTACAACCAAGGCGTTCCTCTAGAAGCGTTTCTCATTGACCCGATTGCTACAGAAGAGCGCGTTCGCAACGCAGTGCATCACTTCATGCGGCTAAATATGGGGTCTCATTTCCTGGTTAGTGAGCCGAGCTATATCCTGAAGGCCTCGAATGCTTTTATCACCTGGTACCAGCATGCCACGGGTGCCGTCATCAAAGAGGAAAGGCGGATGGTTCTCGACCATAAGGATTCTGTCCTGACCAGTAATCCCGCGGTCCCGCTGAAGCGACGGGCAATTGTTCGTCCTTCTTTAAGAGAGGGTGACACGACTGTAATTCTGCGAGCCTTTCCGGCTAAGCCACGACCGGATATAAGTGCTCTTGTGACCGTGGTGGCTGTGGCATCCCCTGAGTCGGGTATCGGCTCGGAGATCGGAACTCACCGTCCGAATAAGCCCGTTAAGCGCAAACTTTTGTCGTCGGGTGTTGGGGCCGACTCGTAGAAGAAAAAGAAATCTTTATTCTTAGCTGACATTGTATTCGTTCAGGAGCCGCATGCTCCTTATAGCGAATTCTTAGCCGAATACAACACCAACGTTGGTCTATTCGAAGCTTCTGTCAACGAGAATGCTGCTACCGATCTTCAAACCGCTATCGAGGCTTCTGAAAGATTAGCCCGTCAGCAGGCAGTGCTAGCTTCTCTTGCGGTGTCCGGTATATTCTATTTACATTCTTATGTACACATTTTTATTTTGAATTTATTATGCTTTATTAACGCTCTTTTCCTAACAGGAATCTCAACCGAAGAGGCTCTCTTGGCATCTCTCAAGACATTTGAGGAAGAGGAAAGGCTTCGCGACTCCCTGGGTCTTGGTATGATTCATTTCACGGCGTATTTACATATTTAATTCATTTCGTTCACATACTTACTCCCTTTCTCTTTCTGTTATAGGAACCACTGCAACTCATATTGTTCCGAGTACCATGCCATCCTCAGGTGGTGGTGCAGAGGAGCCTTCAAAGCCCCCGTCAACCGTTTGAGGTCATCCCAGGGCCGCCACGGGAGGCGTCTCTAAAGCAGCCGATGATGGATGTTGCAGCAGATCCGGAGGCCGAGTCTAATTTGGACAAAGATGTCCCCCTGCCGGAGGTACTAAGGAGATCTATTCGTACAACCATGGCTGAGAGGAAGCGCAAAAAGCACGCAGTAAGGGAGCGTTAGGCTAACTTGGCCGCAGGCACAGGTTCGACTGATACCCGACCCTCTGACGTTCCCATGGAAGACATTCCATCTGCCCTATCCATTGCTTATAGGCATGTTGCCCGTGTGGCTCGCGAAGAGTCCGAGCGGTTACATCAAGGTAAAACATCACACGATCCCTTATTGAAACCTAATAGGACTTGTTTATTTTTCCAAGTTTCCTCTTACAGTAATTTTCCTCGAATTATAACACATTTGTCCTTGAATAATGCGACAGGGCCGAGTCAAAGTAGTAATGTAGCGGGTGAAGTGCCTGCGTTTGAAGAGTCTGGGGCGCCAGGCCTTCTTGTCGAATCGCGGGCTGCTCCAACTGTTGTTTCCTCCCCCAGTGGATCTCCGGCATCGGCAGGTGATGCGAGCATGACAAAGGCCCTTATTGATTCGGGGGACGATGATGTCGACATTGAATCCATCTCCTCGTGATGGTGGAAACCAAGGAAGTCGGCACGGTTAGTGGCGCTCCAGACACCGTTACAGTCTCTGCCCCGTGAGGTATTCCTTGTGTTATTTTTTTGGGGCTAATCAATTTTGCTAAACATTTTCGCTCATATTTCTTTTATTCTGAATAGAGATGCGATAGACCCCGGCGTTGTGCTGATTAAAGAATCACGTCAGCCGCTGCCACGATTGTCACTGCTACACCTCTTTCTTTTGTGCCCCCCGTGTTCTTTCAGGTGTAATGACGGAAGGTAAAGATTTTTCAAATCCTTGTTTCAGTAAATATATTATTTCATGGTTAACTTCTTTACCATATATTGTTGCAATATTCTAGGAGTGCTTTTTGACCGCCTATGCCAAATGCTAAGCTCGCACTTTGCCTTTCAATCAGAATTCATTCTGGCCTCGAGCGTCGGTTAGTATATTCTTCATCTCTCATTTCATCTTTTCACTAGTTATTTTTCTATCGCTAAGATTTTCTCGTATTGGCCACAATCTTATGGCTCGAGGAAGAGAACGAAGGAATAACATGTTGGCTATAGTGCCTTCAAGTCAATTTTTGGATCGCAGGCATGCGATTGCGATGATTGAGGGAGGACCTATACCGGTAGAACAGTCTTACTTGAGATGATAGTATGCTATCTGGTTTGTCTTTATCATCATGTACATCATAAGGTGGCTTTACAGATCACTATTACATGTTGATAGAGCCCATAGGATTCTTGCTTGACTATCAGCATTATGATGGTGATCATATACGTGGGAGTTGGGTGGTCTATAAGCACATCCTTAAATATCCCTAGTCGTGGGAGTTTCGAGACTGGGCATCGATACTCCAGAGTAGAATAGTGTATACTGATCGAGATCCCGACTAGGGGCGGTGGCCGGTCTCATAAGCCATTGGTGTTACTTTTTTCATCTAAGATAGTATACAGGTGCTCATTGGGTTATGAGTACACTGGACAGACTCGCCGGGAACCTGTTAGTTGGTACTATACTTATTGTCAGATAGTAGTTCCCAGGTGACATGAGTACAGCTTAGTCTGTCGACCTGAGATCGTCATTTGTCTCGTGTGAGTTCCCACTGTGCTTTGATTACTACCCAACCACGGCTCAAAGAAGTCGTGCAAATAGGTTTTAGTTGGGTACAGTCCTGAGCCACATGGAGGCAGTGAGCGGATCATTGGGGATTCGTCTCTCCCGGTATTGGGGGTTGATGTTGCACAGTGCACGGGTGGCCATCACCAGAAATCCTTGGCCAAGATAGTCGAGAATTACTGATCTAGGATCAGTAGTTTCTCAGGTGGTGATGGGTTTCATACAGACACGAATTATCGCGTTATTAGGGGTCTGACTTTATCCACCCCCTAGACTCGATATGCGATACTCTTAGACGAAAAGACCGGACTGTACGAAGATTGTCACTGTCAGGCTCAGTAGGGGTACGGATGAGTTTGCTCGTCGGCTTTCCTTTTGCTCAATACCTGGGTAGCCGTTACGTACAGCTAGTGCCACTAACACGCTTGTGGTTAAACCCACTGCCAGTGTATTGACGAGTCTTTAAAGTCCCACACAGAGGGTTTTCACGGTTCAGACGATATGGTATAGATGACGTATGTTGGTACATACAGGTGTCCGATTAAATATGTGTACAGGCCGCACAGACTTTAATCGGACGGTTGATAATACTAGCGGTTTAGGATTAAGCCGGATTATTAAATCAGGTTTTGATTTAATAATTTATATATATGTATTCTAGTATTATTGTTCACTATTCATTTTCTCTCTTGGCTATTCGTATTTTTGTATGAATACACGTATATGTATTTCGATACGTGTACCGTGTAGTATTCTGTATTTATACGGATAGCTTATAGATGATGGACACCTCATTTTGTATGATTTTCTTTTTTAGAAATTCATTTGTTTTACAAATGAGGTGGAGGGAGTGACATGGCATGAACAATGCAAGGCATATAGAGAGGTATAGTTTGCATTTGTTTATTATTTAAACGAAAAGAGATATTGTGTGCATGATTGAGAGAGAGAGAGAGAGAGGCAGCCAATTTCTCTACATGGCTTGCTCTTTTGTTTTCTAGACTTGCATCATGCTCATTCTCACTTGGAGAAAAAGCTTAGCCATTTCTTTAGTTGCTCATGCCACATGTTTCCTCACCTCCTCTTCATCTTCTTGAGTTGCTCTTGGAGCATTTTGATGAGAGAAAAATTATAGTGAGATAATTCTACACCTCCACTCTCCATTGCTAGCAACCTTGGAGTGTCGGTTGCTTTGCTAGGCAAGGTTGAAGTTTGCGCCGTTTCCCTCGGATGGATCATCGTAGATGGAGGAAGACCGGCAACCAAATTCGATCCACGACCACTAGGAGCTTGTGATGATGGTTGAAGACCCGAAGGACTTGGTTCATTCAGTATAACCATCTAACTCCTCTTTATATGTTTGCTAGTATATGATTAAGGGTAGATCCGGGCATCGGGTTGTAGTAGCGCCAGTTTAGAAAAATTTTGTTTCTCATTTGGCCACGGTTTGATGGTCGGGGTGCTTCCGTAACCCAATATGGTATCAAAGACAACCCTTAAACTCTTAGCTAGCTTGTTTAGACGATGTTAAAGTATCGGAACCGAAACAACCCCGAAACAGTATACTGCACATTCCAGGTTCTGTCGATTTTTCAGAGTCTTCAAATTTTTTTTAAGTAATTTCAGAAGACTACTTGAGTGACCACTAGAACACACCATAAAGATGGGCCTAAACCGCCGGATTTGACCCGGTGAGATTGCTTAAAAACGGGTGTGGCTGGTTTTTTAAAGGAGTTTGGGCTTGAGGTTTTTGGTGTTTTCTTGTCTCTGGAATATTGGTGTGGTGGTATTATTTGTTTTACCCATTTTTGGATATTATGTTATCTTTTCTTCAGGGGTAATTCGGGGTGTTTCGAAGTCGATAATTTAACACTGTTTAAATGTTTACGGTACATGCATTACTATCTGCGACCGTGAATATCATTAGAGTGGTATAACCCGTCTAACTGCTATATGTTCTTTTAGACAAGTTTTCGAACGTGACATTCACGTTGATGTTCTATGTTGTGCTGTGATTGTGGTTAGATCATCATGGTGGATAGCTTTGGTGCAATGGTAGTACAGTTTAGACTCATTTGTACATTTGATATTATGGGGCGAGTGTCCGACATGTGGACTGCCGTCACTGCCCGTTTGTATATTATTTGTTTGGGCACGACCGGGTTGAGATCGATATCACCATTATACATATTATTTTCTTTTCTGTACTAGGATTACCCCGCGGTGGAGTGTACGAATAACCGGGTTCTAGAGGGCAACGGGTCCGGAGCTCATGGCGTTGAGACGCAGGGGACCTTACTCTAGAATTGGCGGGCTATTCGCCGCACTCGTAGGGGGTATAGGTGAACCACGGAGGGGTGCTCAAGTTACCGGATTCTGTGAAGTGCTGGGTGACCCATTCACGTTGTTGATTGGGGTTGCCTCGCTTCTGGGATTGGCGGGTAACTTTCCACACTCGTAGGGGTATAGGTTTTCATTGTACAGGTTATGCACACGACAGAGAACGTCAGGTCTCATTTGCGGCTCAAGTGAAACCCAGGGCTCCAGGATTATCCACCACTCTGTGTTGTTGGCTGAGATTTTTTGATGTTGCTTTATATTATGCCTGGGACGATTGTTATATATATTTATATATATATACTAATAGATGTTGTATATGTTTTGCACCCGCGCTAGTCCAGCTCTCGCTTTGTCCTTAGTTAAGTAACCTAACGGGTGATGACGGGGCCCAGTGGCGAATGCGGATGGCATATACGTACATCATATTTTCGTTGATGTTGCGTCTGCATCCCGCTGGAGTGAGAAGAACGTCGAGCTAATCTCTAGGCTGTAGATGTTGCCGTCGAGATCTGGCTCTCCCTATGATGGAACCTGGTGGGAAAATATGGTTCTCTTTCTTTCATTTGTGCCCATGGATTGTATACAGGAGTCTTTGTGGACCTACCTACAGGGCAAAGGAAATTTCATTTTATATTTTTTTTATTTTTCCGCGATGCTCTATCTTTTCAGCTTTTCATATCGCGAAAGTCGCGATTGCCCAATCATTTTGGCTATTTTTCGCGGTGCCTAATCATTTCGGCTATGCATTTTTTTATTTTTACTCGCTGCTTTTTATTGCCAGTTATCCAAACATTTCGTCTTTCTCATATGCATTTTTTGCGACTCACTGAGTTTTATTACGAGTTAGGAACCTGAGATCTGATACCAATCTTAGCATCAGCATCGCTGCAACTGGAATATTACCAGGAGCGAATCATCATTTGCCGTAAGAGGACTTAGAGTTTGACACCTGTTTAGGCATCAGCATCTCTACAACTGGAATATTACCAGGGGCGAATCATCATTTGCCTTTGTCGATTTGAACAAAAATGGCTTAGTATACAGGGTTAGGATCATGCCGACTAAGTCTTTTGACTTTATGAGCCATAAGGGTCTCACAATGGTATTTCTCTCTATGAGTCGAGAGGATCTCGTAAGTGTATTTTCTCCTTAAGAATCATAAGGATTCCTACGTGATATTTTCTCTTGCAAGTCGTAAGGATCTTCCAAGAGTGTTTTCTCCTTATAAGTCGAGAGGACTTACAAGCGTCGTTCACCATATGGGGATATTTCTCGCCATTGGTAGAACTTGGTAAGGGAATATTTATTCGTGCCCGTGGATTGTATATAAGGGTCAATATTGAACCGCCTGTATGACAATTTGGTGTAAGTCGACGTTAGACACCCTACATGATGCGGGGAGGCGGAATAGGTGAAACAATCATTTTGTTCAAGTTAACATCGACTAACTTTACGGATCTTTGCTAAACCCTAACTAACAACTATCTAGAAGTGTTAAACTACTATGATAGATGATTATACCTCAAGATACTAGTCCTTCTTGTTCTTGTTGTTTACCTCCTCGTCGGCCTCCTCGATGTGATAGAAGATCCACCCGAGAGTTCCTCCTCCAAGGTTTAACCTCTCACTTGAGGTAACTAAGTGGCTAGGATTGCTAATCCAAGTGACTTAGAGGATATAGAGATGGATTAAGGATTAATTAATCTTTCTAACCTTTGGGATCTCAACACATGAGAGGATTATGGTTAGGTTGAAGAAGAGGAGAGCTTGAGGAGAGAGAGTGTGTATGTGAGAATGAAATGAAAATATAACTCATTCTATATATATTATGAAGCATAAAGATTATAAATAAAACATATATGATAATTACAACCATGCTTCATTTAATACAATCAATGAATCATCACATGAGTCATTAAGCAATAAATGCTTCATTAACTCTCTTGGATGAATCATCTCATGAGTCACTAATTCATTTAATGCAATTTACACATAAGCTCTCCACCTCACCTTTCTTCTAGAAGCTTCTCGACTAATTACGAGAATGCCCCTCCTATCCGTAAACCATGAATATTCTGAGACTGCAGAAATCCAATAATCCAATACTAGAATCTGGTTTAAACTAAAGCCCGCTAGTATAATCTGTTCGAACATCATACGTGCACAAGTACACCTATATGTCCGAACCCTATCGTAAAACCATACGACCTCTATATCGTTTCGCCTGAAGCAGAGAAACACTCTGTGTGGGACTTTAAAGACTTGACACTACGCTGGCAGTGGGTTTAACCACAGGCCACAAGTGGTACTAGTTGTACACAACGGTCCCCAGGTAGATGTCAATAAGAAGGCCGATGAGGAAACCCATCCGAACTCCTACTGAGCCTGATGTGACAATCTCCGTACAGTCCGGACTGTTCGTCTAAGACTATTGCATATCGGGCCTAAGGGGCGACAAGCGTCAGTCCCCTAAAAGCTGTATAAGTCGTGTCGGAGTGAAGCCCATCACACCTTAAGAAGCTACCGGAAAACCTACCAGAAAATCTCGTTTTCCCTGGCCAGGGACTTTGCGTAATGTCTCTCCAAACACAGTGCGATATCAACTCCCAATACCAGGAGAGACGAATCCTTTCTAACTGCCACTGCCTCGAAGTGCTTCGGGACTGCACCCAACTGCTACCTGTTTGCACGACTCCTTTGAGCCGTGGTAGAGTAGCAATCTAAGAATAGTGAGAACACACTCGAGACGAAACAGTAGTATCAAGTCAACGGACTATGCTGTACTCATGGCACCTGGGAACTGTTAACTGACGACGGGTATAATACCAACCAACAGTTCCCTGCGAGTCCTGTCCGGTGTACCCGTAACCTAACGAGCACATGTATACTATCTCCAGTACAACGTACTAATGGCTGTGGAACAGACCATTTCCCCTGCTGGGATGAGAAGCGTACACACTAGTCTACTCTGGAGTATCGATGCCCTGTCTCGATAATCCTACGACTAGGGACCTGAAAAAGGATGTGCTTGTAGATTACCCAGCCCCCACTAGTATGACTGCCATCACAACGCTGGTAGTCAAGCAAGAACCTATGGGCTCTATCAATATGTATTCACGATATGCTAAAAAAAACATATACACATATTAAGATAGATATAAATCAAGTAGCATACTACTATGTTGAGCAAGACTGTTAATATAACTGTGAATATCCTAAGCTTCCATTAAGTAATATACAAGCTAGTATGATACAATAATGGCCCCTATGGCATATACACTAACAATCTTCCACTTGCACTAGGGCCGTGTACTGGCGTATCGAAGACCTATCATCTCGAATAGCCTCTCGAACTGTATTTGACGTAAAGCCTTTGTGAATGGATCTGCAGTGTTCTCCTCTGTAGCAACTCTCCGTACCTCGATCTCCCGGCGATCTATGATCTCCCTGATCAGATGATACCGCCTTAAGATGTGTCTGGACTTCTGATGGGATCTGGGTTCCTTCGCTAAAGCTATAGCCCCATTGTTGTCACAATACAGAGGTATTGGATCAACAATGGATGGAACCACCTGAAGTTTTGTGAGGAACTTCTTCATCCAGACTGCTTCTTTTGCGGCATCGCAAGCAGCGATATACTCCGCTTCCATCGTCGAGTCAGCAACGGTGTCCTGCTTGGAACTCTTCCAGCACACCGCCCCTCCATTGAGGGTAAAGACATAACCTGACATGGACTTGGAGTCATCCTTGTCACTCTGGAAGCTGGAGTCAGCAAAAGCCTCAATCATGAGGTCTTTCCTGCCGTAAACCAAGAACATATTCTTAGTCTTCTCAGGTACTTAAGAATGTTCTTTACTGCTATCCAGTGCTTCTTCCCTGGGTCTGACTGATACCGGCTTACCACGCTCAGTGCGTAAGCTACATCTGGTCTAGTGCACAACATCACATACATTATAGAGCCTACCGCAGAAGCGTAGGGTATAATCGACATGCGATCCCTTTCCAAATCAGTCTTGGGAGACATCTCTTTGGAGAAGGTGATTCCGTGACAAGCCGGCAAATTACCGCGCTTAGAATCTTCCATGCTGAATCTTTTCAGTATAGTGTTGATATACCTGAACTGCGAAAGTCCCAACATCCTTTTAGATTTATCACGATAGATCTGGATTCCCAGAATGTAAGAGGCATCACCCAGGTCTTTCATGGAGAACCTGTGTGAGAAGAATCCTTTGACAGATTGTAGCATAGGAATGTCATTTCCTATCAATAGAATGTCATCCACGTACAAGACGAGAAATACGACAGTTCGTGCTACAATTTTACTATATATACATGGTTCATCTGGATTTTTGATAAAGTCATATTCTTTGACCGTTTCATCAAAACAGATGTTCCAACTCCGCGATGCCTGTTTTAGTCCATAAATGGACTTAAGCAACTTGCACACTTTCCCGCTGCTCCCACTCTGATTGAAACCTTCTGGCTGATCCATATAGACGCACTCTTCTAAATTACCATTTAGAAAAGCCGTCTTTACGTCCATCTGCCAGATCTCATAATCATGGAAGGCGACAATGGCAAGAAGGATCCGAATGGATTTGAGCATAGCCACTGGAGAAAAAGTTTCGTCATAGTCCAAACCAGGTCTTTGACGAAAACCCTTTGCAACAAGTCTAGCCTTATAGGTTTCTACCTGTCCATCTACATCAATCTTTTTCTTGAAGATCCACTTGCATCCTATGGGTTTTACCCCATCTGGAGCAAAGTCCAAAGTCCATACTTTGTTGGTGTACGTGGACTCCATCTCGGTCCGCATTGCATCCAGCCATCTTACCGAGTCGCCGCTCTAGATGGCCTGCTGGAAGCTAGTAGGTTCATCATTATCAATGACGCAATCCTCTCTATCACCGTCTATGAGAAAACCGTAGTATCTCTCAGGCGGATGAGATGGCCTACTACTCCTGCGGAGGGGTGCGGGAATGTCCTGTTCTTCTGGAACTTCTGGCTCTACCAAACTTTCAGTAGTATTTTGTGGTTCTGGAATTTCTTCCAGTTCTATTGCGCTCCCACTTGTTTCCTTTTCTAAAAACCGCTGTTCTAGAAAATGGGCATTACGAGAAACAAAAACCTTTTGTTCCTCTGCGTAATAGAAAAAATACCCCTTGGAGTTCTTTGGATATCCCACAAATTTACATTGTACTGAGCGTGCCTCGAGTTTGTCCGCATGCTGCTTTTTAACAAAAGCTGGACATCCCCATATCTTCAGATACTGAAGATAGGGTTTCTTCCCACTCCACATCTGATATGGTGTGGTAGGCACAGTCTTGGTAGGAACCCTGTTCAAAAGATATGCAGCTGATTCTAGTGCATAACCCCAGAAAGATCGCGGTAACTCAGCATTACTCATCATGGAACGTACCATATCTAATAGGGTTCGGTTCCGTCTTTCCGATACACCGTTATGCTGTGAAGTGTATGGAGGAGTAAGCTGAGAGAGAATTCCTTTTCTCTTTTAGGTAACCCAGGAACTCGGCACTTAAGTATTCACCACCTCGATCAGATCTTAGTGTCTTGATACTTTTGCCGGTTTGGTTTTCTACTTCATTCTTATATTCCCGGAATTTCTCAAAGGTCTCGGATTTATGTTTCATCAAGAAAATGAATCCATACCTAGAGAAATCATCTGTAAAAGTAATGAAATATGAAAAATCGCCTCTTGCATGTGTAGACATTGGACCACATACATCGCTGTGTATGAGTCCTAAAAGCTCGCTCGCTCTTACTCCATGTCCAGTTAATGGAATCTTTATCATCTTTCCTTTGAGACATGATTGACAAGTGGCATAAGATTGATATTCGAACGGATCAAAATATCCTTCTCTATGTAACTTAGTTAACCTTGTCTCTTTGATGTGACCTAGTCTACAATACCATAAGAAAGCCTGATTTATATCTGTAGACTTTCTTTTTAGTGTGTTCTGGACATTGAAAATCTGTAATTGGTTTAACACGTATATACCGTTATCTAGTGTACCGGACCCAATCAAACCATGATTAAGGTGGATGTTAACAACATTGCTTACAAACGTGAAATCATAACCTTCTTTTGATAACAACGATATTGATATGATATTACACGTTAAACTAGGTACACAAAAACAGTTGCGCAAAACCAAAATATGTCCACTCATCAATCCAAGGTGATAATCCCATACGGACGCAGCATTCACGCTAGCTCCGTTAGCAACCTGGAGGGTCATATCACCAACCTTCAGCACTCTACGGTTTCTCAGTGCCTGCAATGAATTGCATATATGAGATCCTGATCCGGTATCCAATACCCAGGAAGTAGAGTTGATTGACAGACAATTTTCAATTACAAACACACCTGAAGCCGAAGCCACAACTTGCCTCGGGTCCTGGTTCTTAGCAATCCAAGCTTTGCAATCTTTCTTCCAATGGCCTTTCCTACGACAGTGGAAGCACTCGTCCTTTGCCATTACTGGCACACAACCTTTGCTTTTCCCTTGACTCCCACCTTACCAACACCACCTCTCGGTTTGGTAGCGGCCTTCTTCTTCCTTCCTTTGGCCCTTGTCTTGGACCTGGAAGAGGAAGCACCACGAACAAACATAGTGGGTGTTTCCCTTGCCTTCTGCAAGGTGCCCTTTACACTCCTCAACATGTTAAGGAGTTCTGGAAGTTCAACTTCTTTACCTTGAATGTTGAAATTCAAGATAAACTGGGCGTAGGTGGAAGGAAGGGACTGGAGAATCAAGTCTGTATACAACTCGTTCTCTAATGTTGTCCCGAGGTCTGCGAGCTCTTCAATATAGCCAATCATCTTAAGGACGTGTTCCCCTACAGATGATCCGACGGCCATCCTCGACTGAAACAATTTCTTCGAGGTCTCGTATCTAGCTATACGAGATTGCTCTCCATACAGTTCCTTGGTGTGGAGAAATATGGATTCTAGATCCATATTCTTGTGCCTCCTCTGATGTTTATTATTCATAGAGGCAAGCACGATGCACTTGGCCTTCGCGCAGTCTAACTCCCAGGTTTTGCGGATTTCCTTATCCGCAACACTGGATTCAGGACCTGGGACTGAAGGAGCCTATGTAGTAAGGACATACCCCAATTTGTCATAGGTAAAAACCATCTTAACATTCCGGAACCAATCTTTATAGTTTGACCCTGTCAAAATATTTTTATCTAATAATAACTTAAGGCCTGTCATATTCTGGGTCGCTGCAATGAGAGAGAGAGAGGGAACACTTTAGCATGATGCTCTTGCAAGTTTAGAGTGGTTTTTAGTTTATCTAAACAGGATGGCTCCCACTGTTTCTCGAATCCCTCTTCAAACCAAAAAGGAAGAACTAGTCAGGACTATTCTCACCGTACAATACTTGCTTAACCGTTCAGCCAGGCCGGTGTCGGTACTTCGAGGGAGGTTTTACGACGCTTTCGCGAAGTTCCTTAATTAAATAACCTCTTTTCTCTAGGGGCGTAGCCCCGCTGACACCTTTCTCGACACCTACTTGGTTTATAGCATTGATCGTTAAGTGAAAGAATCTCGTGATGAGTAGCATATACTCACAGTAGGATCGGGATCCAAATATCATCGTGTGATAAAGCTGAAGGAATTCTACCAAAATTATCACACTCCAAATGGTATGCAATCTCTTAGCAAGTTTCAGTTTCTTTAGAAACTCCCGATATGGATTTCTGCCCCATGCTCTTATGACCTTGGCGTTGGTCAAAATGTCATAAGTCATATGTCAAGTTCTACCCATCATTATCTTGTTAATTTGAACCCATCCGTACATACCCCTGACGTTGGCCAAATGGAAGTACGACTGTCCCAAACTAACTCATCTATCTATGCAACAAATGAATACCCAGCAGCTACCAAACACTATGCCTTAGCGTTGGTCAAAATATATAGCTTGAATACTACTGAATACCCAAATGAAATGACGAAGGGCTATGAATGGTTTTGGCGAAACCGTGAACGTAGTGAACTTGATATGATCGAAGAAACCTGATAGCTTTTAAAAGGAGCGGTTTAAGCTCCGCAATTAAAAAAAATATCTTCTGTTTTAAAATAACCGAGTGGTTTCTTTTAAACTGTTCTAACGATTCAACTTTGGTTTATTTTCTTTGCATTAATATAATGCGTCCCATCAATTAACCTATCATTGCAGAAAACAACGAAAATACAACGTCTTCTTATGCCATCCGCATTCGCCACTGGGCCCCGTCATTCACCCGTTAGGTTACTTAACTAACGACAGAGCGGGGGTTGGGCTAGCGCGGGTGCAAAACATAAATGACGCCTACTGGATATCATATATAGATATTGTACATTCGTCAGACGCAATAATAGGCATTCCAGATCACAGATGAACATATTGGATATACAAGCAATCCGCATTTCTTTTGAGTCTGCAATGAAAGACGGATTACACAGTCGCGATGAATAACCAAACCCCTACCCTAGACCCCTACGGGTATGACAAACTACCCATCAAGTACCCGAAGTGAAGTGATCGCCCTCAACGACGTGAGTAGGCCACTAAGCACTTCAAAGTACCCGGTAGTTTGTGCACCCCACCTTGGGTCTATCCTAGGAGCATAAAACAGTAAATGAAATAATACAACGGTGGCTACAAGCTCAACTCGGATGTGCCCTGCAAAAGAATATTACAACAAATTACAATTTACATTTGAATGAAAGAAACACTCGTCTCACATCCCCGGCTATCCATTCACGACAATCCAACAAGTTCATATTCACAAACCAGTAAAAACCATTACAGAAATGTGCAACCCCCTGCTAACCGATATACTAGCAGTTAGGGGAGGTTTACGAACATATTAAACACAACACAGATATAATCCAGTTAGCCAAACATCTTAGAATTTCGATCAAGCAATACTTATGAATCCACTCCAAACAATTCTCTGTGCACATAAAACCTGAGCAGAAACAAAACATCCCAGAAAACACAACATCAACACAGAAGAATAACTGAGCAAATTTGGGTTGACTCGGTGTCAACTCGGCCGCGGATCCGCGGTGGATCACTTGGATCGGTGGCGGTTCCGCGGTGGTTTAGACGATTCATGATTCCAAATTTCTTCACAATTCTTAAAAAACCCTGCTTGTATTTTTAAGGGTCCCTGAAAAATTTTTAGACCTCGTTTTAAAATCGGCAGAAACTATTTGAAAATGTTGTTTTTTCGGGTTCGTTTTGCGATCGAATTTCTAACGACTTTGCTAACATGTTAGTTATGGTTTAGCTAGGCTCTGATACCACTGTAAGTCGACATTAGACACCCCACATGATGCGGGGAGGCGGAATAGGTAAAACGTCCAGAGCGGAGCCCGTTGGAAACGTCCAGAGCGGAGCCTGGTCCTCGCAGAACACGGCTATGACCCCGTGGGAAGCATCCAGAGCAAATTCCTGGTCACGTGGAACATGGCCTATGTCAATCCTGACCCCGTGGGAAACGTCCAGAGCGGATCCTGGTCCTCGCAGAACACAGCTATGTCAATCCGACCCCGTGGGAAGCATCCAGAGCGGAGCCTGGTCCTCGCAGAACACGGCTATGACCCCGTGGGAATCATCCATAGCAAATTCCTGGTCATGTGGAACATGGCCTATGTCAATCCTGACCTCGTGGGAAACGTCCAGAGAGGAGCCTGGTCCTCGCAGAACACGGCTATGACCCCGTGGGAAGCATCGAGAGCAAATTCCTGGTCACGTGGAACACGGCCTATGTCAATCCTGACCCCATGGGAAACGTCCAGAGCGGATCCTGGTCCTCGCAGAACACGGCTATATCAATCCGATCCCGTGGGAAACATCCAGAGCGGAGCCTGGTCCTCGCAGAACACGGCTATGACCCCGTGGGAAGTATCCAGAGCAAATTCCTGGTCCCATAGAACACGGCTAAAGTCAATATTGACCCCGTGGGAAATGGCCAGAGCAACCCCTGACCCCGTGAAACACGGATAATGTCAACCTCATCCATCACTTACGGGTCCTCTCGACTCATAAGGGAGAAAACTCTTTTGGGAGATCCTTACGACTCTCAGAAGAAAACGCACTTAGGAATCCTCACGATTCTTAAGGAGAAATTACACCTACGGGATCCTCTCGACCTGTAGAGAGAAAATTCTTTATGAGACCCTCACGGCTCATAAAGTTGAAAAGTCTTAGGAGGCAGATCTTAACCCTGAATCCTAAGCCATCGTTGTCCTACGAGGAAATCGAAATAGATTATCCATAAGACACACTTACTAAAAAGGACACACCATCATGAAGTAAAATATGTCTTTTATTCATGAATCAAAATGAATACAAGGTACAATTTATGAAAGAATAAAAGAAAATATACTCTCATTCAGGAGTATGTACAAAAGAAGAATAAAAAAATGTACAATTCTTCAAGCCGACGGGCGGTTCAGTAGATTTGCCAGTTCACCCCTTTTCCGCTGGGCCTCGGCTTCATGGTTCATTATCGTCAAAAGACGGGTCTCCGCTTGAGCCTGTTGGGCCTGGTATGAAGCAAGCCGGCCTTCAAGCTCTTTTTCAGTAATCTTATGGGCTTCAACCATTTCACGAGTAAAAACGACGGTCTTATCAATGGCCACCACCTCCTTGATAGCCTCTTGAAGCACCCGCCAAAGCTTATATGCCCTAGTGGTCTTAGCCGTAAGGTTGGCTTGAAGCTCCCTCAGCGCTTTGGAAGCCAGCTCACTCTCCGAAAACTTGCGGCTGAGCCTCTTCTCACATGATATCATGTTCGCAGCGCATCGCTTAATCAACCCCTGTAAGCTCGCCTTCGCGGCCACAACCTCTGAAGGAAGGCGTGTACATTCAAGAATATGCAAGCAAGCCTCTACCTGCCGACAAAATTCAACCCAGACTTGTACCAATGTTTCACTATGGTAGGTGGCAAGAAAGGGAAGAGAACCATTGGCTTCAGCGGCAAACGCTTCGGCCGTGACCAGACTGCCAGCACGAAGGTCTTCAATTAGGGCTGACAAGGAGTGGAGGCTTAGCTTTGCCATTCGTTTCGAGGCACGTAGAGCATAGGGGCCGGGTGGCATGACGATGCGAGACTCCAGCGTGGTAAGAACTGGAAAAGCTGTTCAGATTTATAAACAGTCAGCGAGACTTGTAAGCAAAGAACAAATGGAACAACGTTAGGACTTTACTTACCCACAGTCATGCAAGAGGGGTCTGAAGGCTCCCCAGGCCCGTCAAGAATCTCAACCTCATCATCAGCTTCCAGAACTGTAGAAGACATCAATGTCATTATATGAAATAATAATAACACCGTGAGGAGAGGGGAAAAGACATTGACCTTTCCCGGAAGAGAGGACAATGCGTCGAGGAGATATCGCCTGCGGAGCGGCTATCTCCAACAGGCGCTGAAAGGACTTCCTGGGAGACAGATAGTTAATAGATGCCGCCAAGCCACGCAATTCTGAAAAGACAGAAGGGTTTAGATAATGGAGAGGTTATTAATGTAAAATATTGAAGGATACCTTCGATGCTTCTCCCATTCTGGGCTGGAGGGATAGCAGCTTCGGCGGCCTCCTCCATGCCCCCAGGCACATCATCGGGGACGTGGGCCAGTGTAACGACTTCCGAGCGAGGAGCAGTGGCTGGCACTACAGGCTCCGGCGGAAGGACGGTAGCCTCGACTACCTGTCCCCTAATCTCCGGGCCACCCCCAGAAAGATCCATTGGGTCGGCGACCAACAAAGATGTCTCTCCCGGGGGAGCAAGCGCTTGGGGATCGGGAATCACCGAGGGAGGCTCCATCGCAGGAGCAACGGTTGCATCGACCCCCTCCACACTGATTAGTGTTTCATTGGGGATATTGGCGGAGTCTACAATCAAAGCTCGACTCGAATTCAGATCCTCCGCCGCCGCCGAAGTCCCTGCAAAGTTTGTACGGGGATAAGGATATATATATATGTATACGAGCAATACAAAATATTACAAAGAGATACATGAACATACCGATGCGCAAGGGAGCCTCTAATATGGCTTGTTCAAGCCGACGCTCCTTCCTAGGAGATATGCTCACCGAGGTTCGAGAGTAGAATCATGGCCACCAGTCCACAATGAAAGTGCGTCTTCGGCATCGGCTGAAACAGCCTGCTTAAGGGCCCTCTCACCCCATTCTTCCAAAGGGCCTATGAATAGCCGCCTTATTGATGGAGGGCCTTCGTAAAAAATGACGGCAGGATAAGGCCTCTTTGGGATCCTTACGTTCTCAGATTCATCTTGTGAACGTCTTATAGCCTCAACCAATTGTGCGGCTTCCTCGGCAGATGAACCCAGGAAAAGTAGACCACCATCCAATTCTTGCATGGCTAGTGGTTCATCTTGAAGAATAGGCTCAGACTCTATTAAAGAGTCGAGCAGATTGGTGACCGTCTTCCTCCGCCTCTTGGGTCCAGAACTAACCGCCGAAGACGATCGTTTCCTTCCCTGTGGAGCTTTGGTACGGTGTTGACCCACTTCGCCTTCAATGTCCTCGCTCGGCGGTGTTACCGATGACGACACGGCCATTGTTGACGCCGCGGCCAATGACACTGCTACTGGCGCCCTATTAGCCCTTGATTGAGCCCTAGTACGCAGTGGCATACCAGCTGTGGGAGTTAAATCCACTTCTGCCGCCTCCGGAATAAGCACGACACTGGTATCCCTCAAGGGAGGGCGAACCGTTGCACGCGGTTGCGGCGGAACTCCCATGGCTTGGATCGGAGTAGGAGTCCTATATCCGAGGAGAACCCTCCTCTCCTCGGCAATGATTGGACTAACTCGGTGGAGGTACCAGCCCGTGAATGACCCCAGACATCGAGGAATATGATCAGCTTCAGGAATCATGAAGCGGGAACCAGTGTTCAGCCGCATGAAGTGATGAGCGGCGTCATAAACAACTTCTGGCGATGGGCTAGGCGCCACTGTAAATGCCTCGAAGGGGACGCCCTGGTCATATCCAAGTTGCCGAGCAAAGCGGTATGGGTTGTACCTCATAAAAAAGGGTCGCACCGTTCTGACGAAATACCAGATAACCTGGTCTGATCGAATATAGGTGCATGGCTTCCCTGGGCTTCAGAGAAGGTACCCCCTCTTTCGACAAGTCGCAGAGCTATTGAACCGGTCCTGAGGGAGCAGAGAGAACTCGGTCGTTGAATACCATCCTGTCTGTATTGGCATAAGGATTAACCAGCACGCGAATAGCCCCAGACTGAGTCGGGTCAGGAGCAGAAGCGCCCACCAGCCGCATGAGTCGCGGAAAAGTGTAAGCGTTATAAAAGCTGGGTCTTTGGTGCATAGCAAATGCCCCCAGCACGTGTATCTCAATCCAGGACGTAAAGTAATGAAGAGAGAAATTTACCACATCTATGCCTGGAGTTGAGGTGTTGGCCGCGGCGCTTAACCTATGATATAGATGCGCTAGCCCTGCAATGCCCACAGCTAGTCGCGTCCCCTCAGCAATGCAATGAGCAGGGTAAATAACTGAGGCTCTCATGAAACGACGATGCATGGGAATGGTGAACCAATTGAGCCAAACACTGATGAAGCCCACAAAGAAAGTCTCCTCATCCATACCAGGAGCGGCAATCGACTCGAAAGACACGGCCGACATGATGGGAATGTAGAACTGCGGAAAGTCCTCTTCTTTATTAGGCCGCTTATTTAAACCAAACCCAAAGGGGTCGTTGATGTTTGCGAACTTCGGAGCCGTCTTTGATAGAACGTCTTCGCGAAGGAAGCAAGCGATAAAGCTTTTGAAAGTAACGCCCTGCTCCTCCGACTCTGCGAATAACTTCTCAAAAATGCTCAGAGCCTTGATCAAACTTGAGCGCTTGTGGCGGACGACATTCTTTGTCAACAGGCCGTTAAGCATGGCAGGCTCAGTTTCAATGACATATTCATCGGGAAGCAGCAGTTCTTTATAGAGCGTCCCCCTGACTGGCAACCCTGATATCTCGCGAAACTCTTCCATAGAAATTGAAACTTCGCGGTCCCCTAGAAGGAAGGTGTTGATGGGAAGATTCTATTGGTTTAAGAAGGCCTTAACCCACCAGACATGGGGAGATTGATAGTGGAAAAGAGACGCGTATATCGCCTGATAGAGTCCGACCCTCTGCAGTCGCGTACGATAGGCAGACAGGATATAACGGGCCCAGAGAAGGTAGCCCGTGGGATGTCGAGGAGTAAGCCCTATCTTGTAAATCTGTCCCCATGGCTGGGCTTCGCCCTGGCGAATGCGACGCCCTAGAATGTCTATAGCCGGCACTGGATGGTTCGGAATACCAGTTGTTGATGGCTCAATCCGTCCCATAGGGGTCCAATTTAGCATCTCCACAGAAAAGGTGGTCCGCGGAGGATCCATCGGCAGGAATGGATAGGTAGGCTCTGTCGGTATCTTGCAAAGAAAACTGCGGCGACCACGGATGATGTGACCGTACCAGGTCCCCCATAATAGTAGATTGGTGCAATTCGGGTCATGAGCCCTGATCATCGCCATCACCTCCTCGTCAAATGATGACTGAGGAAAGGCAGCCTCCGAGCGGGTAAAAGGGAAGTACGGAAGAGAAGTCATTGTGCCTGAAATAAAAGAAGGGAAATTGTTAAGCGAAGCCAACACGTGTATATATATGTTTATAAATGTATATATATAAAAAGACAGTGGAAGAAAGCGATAGAGGACTTATTTTATGGGACCATTGGTTACAAAACGCATGGGTCCCACAAAATCAAGATGACGGTTCACTAATAATGAGGCCAAGCAATCATCATGAGAATAAAGGGAAGATTCTCAATGAATTCAAATGACTCTACACATTCCCCCAAAAGAGAAACTTATCTTAGACTCTGCAAAAATCAAGCAGAACAGGGGAATTAAATTCCCAGAAAATTCTACTGCAATTCTTTTTTTTGCAAAGAACAACTCAGGACAAGAAAACCCCAAGAAGTTCTCTGGGAAGAACTGAGTTCTTTAGAGAAATTGAATTCCTTTTGAATAGAGGAATTAAATTCCCAGAAAATATTTTTCAGAGCCAAAGCTCTTTGGAATGGAATTAAATTCCAGAGAGAAGACAAGCATCGCCGTCGATCCCTGAAGATCAGAGAAGCCCTAAGAGTTTTATTATTTAAAGATTGAGTAGTTTTCTTTTTAAAGAACTTAAAAAAAATGGGTTCTTGTTAAAGAGAAAAACCCTTGGTGTGGATTTAAAGTCCAAATTTCTACAAGGAGTTCCTCCAGCCGTTCAAGATTCTCACCTGAAAAAAAGGGAAATCTTTGTTGACAGAGTTAAACTCTGAAATTTTTTTGAATAAGAGAACTAAACTCTGGGAAAGGGAATTAAATTCTCAGAGGAAGAACAAGCAAGGAAGAAGATGGAAAGTAGAGGTGCTTCTGAAGGGACTCCTGCATTTATAAGGATGTGATGGGGGACGGTTCTTCTCCCCTATTCCCTAGACAGATCCAACGGTCACAAAGGCGACAGCGTTGCACTCACGTGCCAACACGTGAGAACAACGCTGTGGGGGAATTTGTTCCCTGATAAAATATCAGGAAATTCCCCAATGGGGTATCACATGCTTACACGTGACCAAGGGTCACGTGCTGACGCGTGATAGTTTCCTAGGACTCTGTTATAACAGAATTAAATTCTAATCAAGCAGGCGATTAGTGGAGTCACGTGCCACCACGTGATGGGCCTTTGAAACCCACTAAAAGGGATTAAAAGATGTAATAAAACAGCCAGGAAATACCCCAATGGGGTATCATGTGCTCACACATGACCAAGGGTCACGTGTTGATACGTGATAGGTTCCTGTGATCTCTGCTTTATAGGATTAAATTCCAGTCAAACAAAAATGTAATAAGACACTAAGGAAAAACCCCAATGGGGCATCACGTGCTCACACGTGTCCAAGGGTCACGTGCTGACATGTGATGATTCCTTAGTTCTGCTAAAAGGCAGAATTAAATTCTGAATAAAATGTTTAATCAAGAGGGTCACGTGCCAACACGTGACAGGTCCCTTAACTCTTTAATTGATAGAATTAAATTTTATTTCAATGATCAAACATTGGGATCACATGCCAACACGTAATGGGCTTTAAAAGCCTTCTGAGCTAAATAGAATTAAATTCTAATTAAGGGAAATCAAAGACCCTAACTGAGAAAATATTTCTTTAAATCTTTCCAAAACAAAAAATGGTGCTCTGTAAAACAGAGCACCGTTGGATTAAAAATCCAATGGTGATTAAGAATCACCAATTTATGGAAAGATTTTATACAAGGAAAGATTTCCCTAAAATTCACTAAGAATAACAGACAGAATATCTTCTGGATTAAAAATCCAATGGTGAATAAAATTCACTGAGTGACCTAAAAGATCATGTTAGTTACAAAAACAACCAAAATCTTTCAATGAAAGATTCACTAAACAAATTGATTCTTTTCTTTCTCCTATAAATAGGAGCCAAGAAGAGAAGAGAAGAAATTCTGGATCTTGGAATTTTGATTTTCTGGAGATAAAACAACAGCAGAGACAAAAGAGAGGAGAATTTAATTCTCAAGAAAAGAAACCCTAGGTGAGAAAGGGGAAAGAGATCTAAGCTCTATAAAACAAAAGAGAATTTAATTCTCAATCTAAGAGTTTAACTCTTCTGCAAAAGAACTTAGTTCTTCCTCTGGTTGAAGATCTGCAGAAAAAAATCTCCCCACAAGTTGAGAATTTAATTTTCATCGGGGAGATTCTGCCATGCAGATCCAAAACTTAGAGGGAGAATTGAATTTAGAGAATTTAATTCTCCCAAATTCATAGGAATTTAATTTCTCCAAATAAAACTAGGGTTTAACCCAATATGAGAATTTAATTCTCTCATTTTCACAGGAATTTAATTCCTTCAAATAAAACTAGGGTTTAACCCTATATGAGAATTTAATTCTCCCAAATTCATAGGAATTTAATTCCTCCAAGACAGAACTAGGGTTTAACCCTATATGAGAATTTAATTCTTCCACATACATAGGAATTTAATTCCTCTATAACATAATTAGGGTTTAACCCTACGGAGAATTTAATTCTTAAAACAAAGAAACTTGAAAGCTTTCCATGCACGTAAAGAACTTGATCACGTGGTAACACGTGACCCCCATTCTCAATGAGCAGAGAAGAAAAAACAGAACTTGGTCACGTGGTGACACATGACCCCTATCCTCAATGATCAGAAAAGAAAGAATAAAACTAGATCACGTGCCTCCACGTGACCCCTAAACAGACTCCCCAAAATGAGAAGAAAAAAGCTTGGAGGCAATGCCTCACCTGCTCCCACATGACTTCCAAAACAAAGGGAACAAAAACAAAGGCAGTACCGGCTTTGGGCGCTCTCACGTGTCTTCACGTGACCCCTAATAAACACTTTAATAATCAATGTATAGATACCCATCACGTGCCCACACGTGATGTCCTGAAGATTAAAAATGTTTAACACTTATTTGAATATTATGATAATAAAATAAAGGAGGTCTGGCCCCATCTTCAGGCGCCTCACGTGACCCCACGTGACCCCTTCTTTTCTAGTGTTTAACACTATTTTGAGCATTTTGTCTCCAGTGTTTAAAACTGTTTTAAATACATCACGTGAGGACACACGACCACCAGATGTCCTCTAGTGTTTAACACTATTTTAAAGCCAGCTTAGCCCAAATTGGCTAAGTTTTCCAGAGGCAAAATCTCCCCTTCAAATGGACTTTAAAATCCAGAGCTACAATGTTTAATGCCCATCCAAAGACAAAATGTTATCAGAGCCTTCAAACTCTTGTTTAGCATTGCTAAATAATGAGGGCCTGAACCCAGACAAATATTTAATGGTCCAACAAAAGGCCAACATTTCAAACTTAATTGGACTTAGCCTAAATTGGCCAAAAGTCCTCAATTCAGATTTAACTGAGCTAATGTGCTCATAATCTAATTAATTGATCTTAGTTCCAAAATTAGACTATAGATCTCCCAATCAACATCGGTTTAAGGGTACATCTCTGAACTCCTCTGATATTTGTCGTTGTAATCCTTCAACGTCTTCAGAGAGGTGACGGGTCCCGACAACCATACATTTCATGGACTATGATGTCCTTAACCTTGACTGTGAGGTCTTTAAGCTCATGGACTATGATATCCTTAATCTTGACTGTGAGGTCTTTAAACTCACGGACTATGATATCTTTAAACTGGACTGTGGGGTCCCTTTAAACCCATGGACTATGATGTCCCTAACCTTGGACCGAGATGTCCTTAAACTAATATTGGACCACCATGTCCTTAAACTGGTAATTGACCGCAAAGTCCCTAAACTAAAACAATAGAGCCCAAATGCTCTTTTGTTGGATCTAAATGATCCTGTTAAGTAGATCTTAGTCTAAAAATTAGACTAACGTATCCTTAACAAATGGTTAAGTTGACCTTAGTCTAAAATTAGACTAACGTGTCCTTAACAAACTGTTAAGTTGATCTTAGTCTAAAATTATACTAACGTATCCTTAACAAACGTTTAAATTGATCTTAGTCTCAAATGAGACTAACGTATCCTTAAACCCAACTCCCAAACCCAAATCTAAGAAAATACGGATTTGGACTAATCCACGCCCTACGGGAGACGACATAAATTAGTCTCTATATACAATCCACGGGCAACCAAAAACAAAACAAACACCCACGACACGAAATGACCATCTGGAGAAGGAGAAAGTTGTTACCGCGATGCGGTAGCGTAATTAACTGCAGGGGCTTGCGCCTGCAGGAAAGAGCGTCCCCACAATCAAAAACCCCTCAAATGAGGGGGAATCTAACGAAGTCTGCTACATCGGCCGCATCCGTTCAAACCTTCGATATACGATGCCATAAATCAACTTGACATCTTCGGAGAGGTGGACGGATAGCACCAATTAACATCTGCCCCGAAATTCAGGCAAGACGGATCTACGCGGTCGTGTCTCCCGGTTTTCGGCGGGGAACAACCGACTGACGAAGAGGTGATGGCGATAATTAGAGCCCATGACCCAGATCGCACCAATCTGCTTTTATAGGGAACCTGGTACGGTCATATCATCCGGGGTCGCCGGAGTTTTATTTGCGGGGAGCCGATGGAACCTCTTCGTCCTATATTGCCGATGGAACGCCCACAGACTGCCTATGCAGTAGAAGTGACCAATTGGACTCTTTCGGGCCGGCTGGAGCCCTCTACTTCTGGGATACCTAACCAGCCCCTGCCAGCTATAGACATCTTGGGGCGTCGGATTTGCCAAGGTGAAGCTCGACCTTAGGGGCAGGTTTATAAAGTGGGTATCACTCCCCGACACCCAGTGGGCTATCTTATTTGGGCTCGCTATATTCTTTCTTCCCACCGTGCAAGACTGCAGAAGGTTGGACTATATCAGGCGGTGTATGCATTGCTCTTTCATTACCATGCTCCCCACGTCTGGTGGATCAAAGCTTTCTTGAACCAGTGGAATCTGCCCACCAACACCTTCCTGCTAGGGGATCGAGAGGTGTCTATCTCATTGGATGAATTCTGTGAGATTTCAGGACTTCCTATTAGGGGGGAGCATTATGAGGAACTATTGCCTCCAGATGAATACGTTTTCTCTACCATGCCGGCTATGCTCGATGGTCTGACAGCCGAAACCGCCGTTCGTCATAGGTATCCCAGTCTGATCAAGGCCCTGGAAATTTTCGACAGATTATTTGCGAAATCAGAAGGGAAGGGTGTCACTTTCAAGAGCTTTATCTCCTGTTTCATTCGGGGGGATATTTTATCCAAGGAGGCCCTAAAGTTTGCGAGCATTAATGACCCTTTTGGGTTCGGGTTGAATAAACTGCCGGCTAAAGAAGAAGATCTACCGCAGTTCTACATTCCGATCATGTCGGCCGTGTCTTTTGCTGCAATTGTGGCCCCTGGCATAGACGAAGAGACCTTCTTCGTCGGCTTTATTAGCCTTTGGCTCAACTGGTTTGTGATACCGTCACACCGACGCTTAATGAGAGCTTCCGTCTTCTATCCCGCCCATCGTGTAGCTGAAGGGGCAAAGTTGGCAGTCGGCATCGCGGGACTATCGCATCTTTATCACGGGTTAAGTGTTGCGGCCAACACTTCGGCTCCAGGTGTAGATGTTGTGAATGTCCCCCTTCATTACTTCACATCTTGGATTGAAATGCACATGCTCGGGACATTCGCAGCACATCAACGTCCGAACTTCTATCATTCTTACACTTTCCCCCGAGTTATAAGATTGGTGGATGCCTCCGCTCCCGATCCGACTCAATTAGGGGCCCTTTATGTTCTGCTCAATAAATATACCCACGAGGGAGGAATGATGTTTATTGATCGCGTTCTTTCTGCTCCGGCGGGGCCTGTCCAGCAGTTGTTCGACTTGTCAAAAGGGGGAGCACCCTCTTTAAAGCTTGGGGAGATTATGCATCTGTACTCGATCAGGCCGGGCTATTTGGTGTTTCTCCAGAATGATACGGCTCTCCTTATGCGGTATAATCCAGACCGCTTTACCCGGCAACTGGACTATGATCAGGGCGTCCCCTTTGAAGCGTTCTTGGTTGAGCCTACTTCATCGGTAGGAGTTATTCGCGACGTTATTCATCATTTTATACGGCTGAATACTGGCTCCGTGTTCATGATCCCAGAACCTGACTATCTCCCCAGGTCTGTAGGCTCCTTTGTGGGCTGGTATCGCCACCGGGTTGGTCCTATCATTGCCGAGGAAAGGCTGGTGCTCTTTGAATATAAAACTCCTGCCCCAACTCAAACTGCTTACGTTCCGTTGCGACCGCGGTCAGTCGTTCACCCTCTTTTGAGGGATGGTGCTGCGGTCATCATCTCGCAGGCCGTAGAAACCGAGTCGATTCCTCCCACTGCAGGGATGCCGATGCATACTAGAGCTCGGACAAAGGCTTCCGCCGAGGTGCCAGCGGCAGTTCCATCAGTTGCAGTGTCATCGATGGTCGTGTCATCATCGGTAGCACCGCCAAAAGAAGGTACTGGAGGCGAGGTTGTGGAACGTCGCACCAAAGCGCCGAAGGGAAGGAAGCGATCATCTTCCAGCGCTAGTTCCGGGTCGAAGTGGAGGAAGAAGACAGTCACCGGGTCTGCTTGACTTTTTAACCGAATCCGAGCCTATCATTCAAGACGAACCAATATCTATGCAAGAACCGGATGATGGTCTTCTTTTCCCAGGTTCATCCGTCGAGGAAGCCACACAATTGGCTGAGGCTATAAGGCGTTCCCAGGACGAGACCGAGAATGTGCACGTCTCGAAAAGTTCCTATCCCGCCGTGATATTCTATGAAGATCCTCCATCAGTGCGGCGAGTATTTATAGGTCCTCTAGAGCAGGGAGGCGAAATAGCCCATCAAAAAGCCTATCTCTGCTGCTTCTGAAGATGAATTGTCTTTGTGGACCAGCGGCCATGAATCCACCTTAGAACCCCGGCGAGCATACCTTCTTAGGAAGGAACGTCGGCTTGAAAAAGCTATACTCGAGGCATCTTGGCGAATCGGTATGCATGTTTTTTGTATTTTTCCTTTGGCACGTAATTTGTTTTGCTTTCCATGTCTTCTTATCTCCGTAAAACCTTGCAGGGACTTCGGCGACGGCAGAGAATCTGGGCTCGAGTAGCGTCTTGACTGTGGACTCTGTAAATATCCCCGATAAGACACCAGTAGGTGTGGAGGGGGACGCTACAGTTGCTATTCCTGCTGCAGAGCTTCCATCTGCGGCTTCTGTTTCCCTTGTGCCCGTTCACCCTGAAGAGGTGTCCCTTCCGGGTGTGGATTTAATGGACCTTTCTGGCGATGGCCTGGAGATGGCAGAACAAATAATTGAAATTGTCGTCCCTGAAGTAGTGGCCGCTGCCCCTCGACTGATAGCCGTCACACCAGCAAGTGTCTCCGATGATGTGCCTGAGGGTACGGAGGAAGCTGCCGAAGCGGCTATCCCTCTTGTTCAAAGCGGGAGGAGTATCGAAGGTATCCTTCTATCTTTTGTTTTAATGATCTCTTTATTACCTGAATCCTTCCGTCTTTTCAGAGTTACGAGGATTGGCGGTGTCCATCGCGGACCTATCTCCCAGAAAGTCTTTCCAGCGTTTGCTCGAGATGGCCGCTCCGCAGGCAATATCCCCGCAACGCATCGTCCTCTCTTTCGGGAAAGGTTAGTATTATTTCCCTTTCTCACGACATTATTATTATTTCATATGACGATGCTGATGTCTTCTGTAGTTCTGGAAGCTGACGACGAAGTTGAGATTCTTGACGGGCCTGGGGATCTTTTAGACCCTTCTTGCATGATTGTGGGTAAGTAAAGTTTCGACGTTGTTCTATCTGCTCTTTGCTTGCAAATCTCGCTGATTGTTTACAAATCTTAACAGTTTTGCAAGTTCTTACCACGCTGGAATCTCGCATCGTTATGCCACCCGGCCCCTATGCTCTATGTGCCTCTGAACGAATGGCAAAGCTAAGCCTTCACTCTTTGTCAGCTCTGATCGAAGACCTTCGTGCTGGTAGCTTGATCACGGCCGAAGAATTTGCTGCCGAAGCCAACATTTCTCTCCTCTTTCTTGCTGCTTACCATGGTGAAACATTGGTGAAAGTCTGGGTTGAGTTTTGTCGTCGGGGGGAGGCTTGCTTGCATAGTCTTGAATGTACGTGCCTTCCTTCAGAGGTTGTGGATGCAAAGGCGAGCTTGCGGGGGATGATTGAACGGTGTGCCGCAAATATGCTATCATGCGAGAAGAGGCTCAGCCGAAAATTTTCAGAGAGGAAGCTGGCTTCAAATGCGCTGGGGGAATTTCAAGCTGAACTTACGACCAAGATCACTCGTGCGTATGAACTCTGGCGGGTGCTTCAAGAAGCTATCAGGGAGGTGGTAGCTATTGATAAAGCCGTCATTTTTACCAGCGAGATGGTTGAATCCCACAAAGTTACCGAACAGGAGCTTGAAAGTCGGCTTTCCTCGTATCAGGCCCAACAGTCTCAAGCGGAGGCCCGTCTCATAGTGATAACAAATTATGAAGCCGAAGCCCAGCGGAAAAGGATGAACTGACAAATCTATTAAATCGTCCGCCGGCTTGAAAAATTGTATATGTTTCTTTTTATTCTTCTTTTGTACAAACTCCTGAATGAGAGTATTTTTTGATTCTTTCATAAATTGTTCTTTGTATTCATTTTGTTTCATGAATAAAAGAAATATTTTGCTTCATCATGGTGTGTCCCTTTTAGTAAATACATTTTTTAGATAATCTATTTTGATCTCCTTGTAGGATAGCAATGGCTTAGGAGTCAGGTTCAGATCTTCCTCCTAAGGCTTTCTAACTTTATGAGCCGTGAGGGTCTTATAAAGATTTTTTTCTCCCTACGAGTTGAGAGGATCTCGTAGGTGTATTTTCTCCGTAGGAATCGTGAGGATTCCTAAGTGTGTTTTCTCTTGAAAGTCGTAAGGATCTCACAAGAGAATTTTCCCGCTTACAAGTCGAGAGGACTCGTAAGTGGTTGTTTCCCTCTTTGTCGATGTTCGGCTTCGGAGAGTGTGGCCCATGAATAGTATGCAAGCGCCCATCTTAGACTGACTTGCAGGGCCCCAGTGCTTAGGAAACAGGTCCTTATCCCCATTGCCTAAGGCTTTTCCCTACGATTCGAGACGAATCGAGAAGTTCTCGCAAGGACACTAATTTCCTCACGAGTCGAGACAAATCGGGAAGTTCTCGCAAGAATGTTCTAATGTCACAGTTAATCTCTGCTCTTTACGACAAAGGTCTGTTAGGGTCTGTGGTACTAGGGTTTTGTCTGTCGTACCGTCGCGTTGGCTTATGTATTCCTCGATAGGCAATCTTGCTGTTCGAGTAGCCTTGCAACTGTCGTGTCTCTGATCCCTTCGGGGGCTGGACAAGACGTCTTCAAGCAATCTTCCTAGGCGATTTGACCGTCAGAAGAGCAAGCATTAGGAATTTTGCCATGCCACTTTTTGCTTGAGGTTAGGCTCAGTTTGGGGAGCCCCGATGAGTCATAACCACTCCGTGCTGGTGTGGGGATAATCTCCGATAGTTTTTCAGGTTTTATATGAGTTACTGTCAAGACCCTGAAGCTGGGAATATTTCCTTCACTTCGTTTGCTGGCATTGCGTCTGCTATATCGAGACGAATGTCGCGGTTGTCTCTAGATTGTTGGTGAACTGTCGAGGCTTGGAACTAGGGACTTTGCCGTGACTTCGTTGTTGGTGTTGCGTCTACATCTTGTTGGAGGAAGAACGCTGGGGTGACATCGCGTCTACTGTATCGAGACGAACGTCGAGGTGGTCTCTGGGTTGTTGGTTAACCGTCGGGACCTGGAATTAGGGACTTTGCCATGGCTCCGTTGTTTTGTGTCGCGTTTGAATCCTGCTGAGGAAGAATGGTGGGGTGACATTGCGTCTGCTGTATCGAGACGAACGTCGAGGTGGTCTCTAGGTTGTTGGTGAACCGTCGGGACCTGGAACTAGGGACTTTGCCATGGCTCCGCTGTTTTGTGTCGCGTCTGCATCCTGCTGGGGAAAGAACGCTGGGGTGACATCGCGTCTGCTGTATCGAAATAAATGTCGAGGTGGTCTCTAGGTTTTTGGTGAACCGTCGAGACCTGGAACTAGGGACTTTGCCATGGCTCCGTTGTTTTTTGTCGCGTCTGCATCCTGCTGGGGAAAGAATGCTGGGGTGACATCGCGTCTGCTGTATCAAAACGAACATCGAGGTGGTCTCTAGGTTGTTGGTGAACCGTCGGGACCTGGAACTAGGGACTTTTCCATGGCTCCGTTGTTTTGTGTCGCGTCTGCATCCTGCTGGGGAAAGAATGTTGGGGTGATATCGTGTCTGCTGTAACGAAACGAACGTCGAGGTGGTCTCTAGGTTGTCTGTGAATCGTAGAGACGTTGCGTCTGCTTCTGGTTGGAATGAGAAGGAACGCTGTTGTTGATCTCTTGAGATGCAGATGCTGCCATCGAGACTTAGCTCTCTTTTTGATGGAGCCTGGTGGGATGATATGGTTCCCTCATTGTTTGTGCTCCTGGATTGTATACAGGGATCGATGTGATCTTACCTGTAGGGCAAGAGTTTCATTTTTTTATTTTTTATATTTGCGTGATGCTCTATTATTTCAGATTTTTTATATCGCGAAAGTCGCGATTGCCCAATCATTTCGGCTATTTTTCGCTGTGCCCAATCATTTTGGCTATTTTTTGTTTTTACTCGCTGCTTTTTATTGAGAGTTGCCCAATCATTTCGGCTATTTCATATGCATTTTTAGCTCGCTGATTTTTTATCGCGAGTATGGAATTTGGAATCTGATTCCAGTCTTAGCATCAGCATCGCTGCGACTGGAATATTGCCAGGAGCGAATCATCATTTGCCGTGAAAGGACTTGGAATTTGATTCCGATTCAGGCATCAGCATCGCTACAACTGGGACATCACCAGGAGCGAATCATCATTTGCCTTCGTCGATTAAACAAAGATGGCTCAGCAGACAGGGTTAGGATCCTGTCGACTAAGGCTTTTGACTTCATGAGCCGTAAGGGTCTCATAAAGGTGTTTCTCCCTACGAGTCGTGAAGATCTTGTAAGTGCGTTTTCTTCTTAAAAATCGTGAGGATTCTTAAGTGTATGTTCTCTTATAAGTCGTAAGGATCTTACAAGAGTGTTTTCTCCTTATAAGTCGAGAGGACTTACAAGGGTTTATAAACCGTGCGAGCATATCCCTAGTCGCTGATGGGATTCTATTAGGGAAATGTTTATTCATGCCTGTGGATTGTATACAAGGGTCAATATTGAACCGCTTGTAGGGCGAAAGCGGGGTGTATGACGGCTTAAGAACAGGTTCAGATCCTTGTAGCTTAAGGCTTTTGAATCCTATGAGCCGTGAGGGTCTCAAAGGGTAATTCTCCTTACGAGTCGTGAGGATCTCGTAAGTGTGTTTTCTCCTTAGGAATCGTGGTGATTCCTAAGTGTGTTGCTCCTTTGTGAGCCGTAAGGATCTCACGCAGATATTTTCTCTTTACAGGGTCGAGAGGACCTTGCAAGTGTCTTTTAACGAGATTGCGCCCTTTTGGGTTTTCATAAACTCGCCGGTAGTCCTGTTGTTTTTACTCACGGAGCCCTTTCAGGTTTTCATCCGTACCCATCTCGCTTATGGACGTACCATTTTTTTTGCGTCAGCCTTGGGATGCTGCGGTCCGTAGTAGTTTATCGACGTCTCGGTCAATTGTTAGTTTAGGGAAGTTTCGGTCCATTGTTAGTTTAGGGACGTTTCGGTCCATTGTTAGTTTTGGGACATCTCGGTCCGTTGTTCATTTAGGGACGTTTCGGTCCATTGTTAGTTTTGGGACATCTCGGTCCGTCACACGGATACTACTTATAGAGTTTGGGCTTGGGAAGATAGCAAGCGGACATAGGCGTCGTCATCTATCATTAACCTAGGCCGTAACTCGTCAGGCGTAGTATTTTTTTAGGAACCGGCCGTTTGTTGGCCTGAAGGGTCTCTCGCCATGCATATCCATGAGCAGGTAAGCCCCACCTTGATAGACTTTGTCTATGATGTACGGGCCTTCATAGTTCGGCTCTAATTTCCCTCGTTTAGCACGATTAGGGATCATAGATCTTTTTACGACTAGCACGAGTTCGCCTTGGCGGAATGTTCTCGGCCTAGTCAGCCTTTCGTATGAGCGCGTCATCCTTGCTTTGTAAGCCTCCAGGTTTTGTTGCGCCATGAGCCGGGTTTCGTCAAGGGCGTCGAGCTCCTCCAGCCGAAGATGAGCATTCTCTTCGTATGTTAGCTCGTGATGAGCCGCCACTCGTAGAGAGGGTAGGTCTATCTCCAATGGGAGTACTGCTTCTGTGCTGAATACCAATGCATACGGCGTTGTGTTTGTGGCCATTTTGAACATGGTCCGATACGCCCAGAGAGCTTCATGCAGTCTCTCGTGCCAGTCCTTCTTATTTTTGGACACCGTCTTTTTCACGATCTTCGTCAGGGTCTTATTGAAAGCCTCAGCCAGACCATTAGCTCGGGGATTATAGACCGAAGAGTATATCCAGTCTATATTATGTTGCTGTGCGAAGCGGCTGATTTTGTGACTTCTGTAGGCTGGCCCGTTATCGGAGATAATTCGTCGCGGAGTGCCGAACCGATAGACGACATGTGTCTTGAAGAAATGGCGGATATTCTCCGTCTTCACTTCTCTTAGTGGTACTGCTTCTGCCTACTTGGAGAAGTAATCCGTTGTCGCCAATATGAATTAATGTCCTCTGGACGATGCTGGTTCAATAGGCCCGATTATGTCAGTTCCCCACATTTCGAACGGCCAGCTTGCCACTGTTGGGTGTAGCGGGTTTGGATGCTGGTGAATGAAGTCTCCATGAATCTGGCACGAATGGCATTGCTTCACGTATTCAAGGCAATCCTGAATCATCATGGGCCAATAGTATCCCATTCTTTTAATCTTCAACTTCATCTTTGGTCCGGCTTGATGAGAACCGCAGTGTCCGTCGTGAGTTTCTTGGACGACTTTCCTCGCTTCTTCTGGTCCTAGGCATCTTAGCCACAGAGAGTTAAACGATCTCTTATACAGAGTATCATTGACAAAGGTGAAGGATAGAGCTCGTTTCATGAGCTGATGTCTTAAGGACGCATCTTCAGGTGTTCGACGGGATTTGAAGTCTATAAAGACTTCTCTCCAATCATTAGCCTTTTCCTGGTCTTTTATTTGTTGGGCCATGTGCTTGGTCGGGCCCTTTCTTCAAACGACTCTGGAGATATTTCTGCTGGTGTAAGAACCCGACGGCTTTGTACCATGATCCTTACGTCATCGAGGTTTTCGTCAGCCAGTTCTTTAGTGAGTTTAGCTAATGCGTTCGCTTTGCTATTCTCCGCTCGCGATATGCTTTCCAAGGCGTAGGAAGGGATTCGGCTCAGCAGTTGTTGCACTCTCTCACCGTACTTTACCAACTCTGGTTTGCATGTTTGATAGTCGCCATTTACTTGACTAACGACCAGTTGGGAGTCTCCGTATATGAAGAGGTTTTTAATTCCTATATCGACAACGATCTTAAGACCTGCTATTAGAGCTTCATATTTGGCTTCATTTTTTGTCCTCGGCTCTGTCAAGGCAAAGGCAAAACGCATTATCCCTCCTTGTGGAGTCACGAAGATGAGGCCTACCCCAGATTTGATTATGGGGGTGCTGTGCTTTCGCTTCTTCATGGAAGATGCTCCGTCGAAATAGAGTTCCCACTGGGTGTTACTCTCTCCTTTCTCCCCGTCGATTGTGTTAAACGCGTGCTCGTCTGGCAATTCGCAATTTAGGGGTGAATCGGTAGGTATCGGATGCTCAGCGAGGAAGTCGGCGATGGCCTGGCCTTTCACTGCCTTGAGCGGTCGATATGTTATCGAGAACTCCATCAGGAGTAGGGCCCATTTAGCGAGCCGTCCTGTTAGTATAGCTCTTAACATCAAATATTTGAGAGGATCCACTTTTGATATGAGGTGGACTTCATGCGCCAACGCATAGTGTCTGAGCTTCGTTATCGTGAAGATTAACGCTAGGCAGTGTTTTTCGATGGGGGAGTAGTTGTTTTCTGTCCCCAAGAGAACTCGACTCAAATAGTAGAGGGCTCTTTCCTTCCCTTGATCATTCTCTTGTGCCCATAGCGCGCCTTAGGAACCCTCCAGGGCGGTTGTGTATAGAATGAGGGGTTTTCCTTTGACCGGAGCGGTCAGTACTGGTGGATTCTGCAGGTATTGCTTGATTTCGTCCAGTGCGCTTTGGCATTTGCGATCCCAAATGAACGGGGTTCCCTTCTTCATCAAGTGACTGTAGGGACGGCATTTGCTGGAAAGATTAGTTATGAACCGCCGAATATATGCGAGCTTCCCTTGGAGAGACCGCAGTTGCTTCAGAGTTCTTGGCAGGGGCATTTCCATGATCGCCTTGATCTTCGACGGGTCTATTTCGATACCTCGATGTCGTACGATAAATCCTAGGAATTTGCTCGAGGAAACTCCGAATGCGCATTTGAGAGGGTTCATCTTCAAGTTGTATCTCCGAAAACGTTGGAACACTATTTTCATATGCTCCCAATGCTCCTCGTGTGATTTGCTTTGGTCGTCGATATAGCATTCGATGATTTCATGTATGAGGTCATCAAAAATCTTCATCATTGCCCTTTGATAGGTAGCGTCGGCGTTCTTCAGACCGAAAGGCATCACTTCATAGCAGAATATGCAAGAGGAGTCCGGAAGGCAGTATGCTTCCGGTCTTCGGGATGCATCTTTATTTGATTGTACCCTGACGAGCCGTCCATGAAGGAGAAGACCTCATGAGTGGACGTGTTATCTATCATCTGCTCAGTGACCGGTACGGGAAAGTCATCTTTTGGACAGGTTTTGTTGAGATCCTGAAAGTCTACGCAGATGCGCACCGTCCCATTTTTCTTCATCACTGGGACGATGTTGGTGATCCAATCGGGGTATTGAACTTCTTAGATGAAGCCGGAGTCGATTATTTTCTTGACTTCGGCGTTGATGCTCATTTCAAGTTCGAGCCGCATTCTTCTTGGTGCTTGTTTGATTGGCTTGATGTCCGGAAATATCGCCAATTTGTGCACAGCTACTTCTGGATCTAGTCCCGGCATTTCGGAGTAGTTCCAAGCGAAGCAGTCTTTATACTGCATAAGCACATCTTTGAGGGCAGCCACCTTTTCTTCAGACAGCAACTCGCTGACGAACGTAGGCCGCGTCGTTTGCCGTCCCCAAGTCGATTTTTCTGAGGTTATCTGCAGTAGCATGTATCATATCTTCCAGCTCTTTTGGCGCCGGTGGAAACTCTGGAATCACTTCGTCATCATCGCTTTCGAAGCACCGGGAGATGTCGTCCATATTCTCGGGCACTCCTTCTTCTGTCAGTGTTATTACGTGACAGGTACGAGATCGTTTCCAAGACCGATATTGATCTGGTTCTACTCTCGCTGCATACGTAGCTTTCGGCTCATGCTTCTGTGGCGGGGTTACCCTCCAACTGTTAGATAAAGCGAATCTATCTTGCTGATACTGGTCTTCTGCCCAGTCCTTGAACGTGAAGCAGTCTTCAAGAGGATGTCCTATCGCTCGGTGATAGGAGCAATAGTCTGGGTGATGAACCTCACTTGCTTGTTCGGGGTGCTTAGACTCCGGGAGGGTAATCATATGATATTTCATGAAAAGACCGAATATCTTCCTTGTCTTATCTTTGGGAAAAGAATATGCTCGACCCATCTTCTTTATAAGGGATGGGTCCCGGCTGCCCGATTTTCGAGCGCGTGGCTTCTTGGACCCGTTTTGCTGCTGTCGAACGATTTTACGTTCTTCAGTTTGTTTTTGCCTTCGCGTCGAGTCTTCTTTGTGACGGGTTGGCGACGAAGGGCATCGTCATTTTTCGTAGCCTGCTGAAGAAGGCGCTGCGTTCTGGCTTTCTCATAGATGGCCATTTCGCGGCTATGATCATCCTGGACCTTTTGACCCGCTTCCCTTATTAGCTTATCCATCTGTTCTTCAAACGATGGACTTGGCACTTTCATGGCGAGACTTCGTTTTGGTTCAGGGTTAGCGTCTTCTAACAGAGCAACTCCTTCTTCATCAAAGTCATGTATAACGTAGCAGCCATGAAATCGCTCTCGTCTTTTGGATTGAACATATCCAAGCCCGATCGTTTCCATTCTCCCATTAGGCAATTTTCGCTGAGTCCCGGGAACATTCCAGATTTTATTGTAAAACTGAGCTTGTCGAGTAGTCAGCTTCAAGGGTATGCCTTGGCGCCTTAATAGCCTTTTTAATCCTTCTGTGTAGTATCTGGGCAGACGGATGGGTTGGAGCCTATCAAGTGTGGAATCGGCGCCATGCCAGATTTCTTTCTCCACTTTGGTTTCAGCGAACCGATAAAAGAGGATCGCTTTTTCATCTTTTCGCCTGGGAGGGACGTAGAACATCTGCAGTTCTTGCACACTGTAGGTATCAAGTGCGTCGAGCTCTTTGTAATGCTCTTGCGGAACCATGGCGATCTGCAAACTTTGATTATCTCCAGTGAAGGCTTGCACTGATGGACGAGCCGAGAATACTGCATTGACATCATCTTCAGAGTCGCTGCCGAAGACCAGAATAGGGGTGGATGGCCCCGGCTTGTTGCATTGGGGTGGCCCTGAATAGACTATCTCCTCCTCCTCTTTGGTTTCGCTCCCAAAGACCGGGATAGTGGTGATAGCTTTCTGCTTATTCTCCGGCTTATGGCACCTTTCCGTGTTTTCAAATTCTGGCAAGAAGTATTTTGAGTCCTCGTATTTGCGGACTTCATTCATGGAGAATGGGTTCAGCTCCCCTGTCAAAGTATACTCGAGACCATCCTTGAGATACTTCATACACTAATGTTGTGTAGAAGGGATGATGTTGTACTCGTGTAATCAAGGCCTGCCGAGCAAAGCGTTGTAACAAGTCTTAGAGTCAATGACGTGAAACTTGATGTTAGTGACGAGCAACCCAAAGCGTAACGTCAGATTACAGACCCGAGCATCCGTGATGACTGGGAGTCGAATCCGGAGATAGTGATTTTATCCCGAGCGAGGTGTTGAACGCTCATGCATATCTCCTTCAACACCCTTACATTGAGAAGGTTGACAGAGGACCTATTGTCGACCAGGATTTTGCCTATCTTGATGTCATGACAGTATCCGGTGACATACAAGGGGCGGTTATGCTCGCATGTCCCGAGAAGGAGATCTTCATCGCTGAAGGTGATGTCGGCTGTGTGAACTTCTTCCAGCTCGTCCTTCATCTTTTTTTCGGCAAGGAATGCTTGAAACTGGTCAGGTTCTTATAGTGCCTTGATCAGAGAATCTTTCGCCTCTTTAGATAGCAGGAGGGCGTCGATAATGCTTAGCTACGAGGGTATTTTCCTCAGGTGTGCCAGAACGTTGTAATCCACCTTGTTTTTCTTGGGCGGGCCCTTGGCTGCCAGCTCTTCAACGATTCGATCATTGAGTGCGATATCTTCAGGGACTTTTTCCTTCCCTTTATCTTTTTTACTCGACCCCCTGTTTGTGGGCCCAAGATTCTTTTCAGGTAGCGTGCGATTATGCAGCTGAATGTTCTCACAGGTCTTCATCTCTTCTGCTTCAGAGATGGATTCCTTGAAGAGAGGACCGAGTGCTATTTCTTCATCAGAATCGCTCCCGAAGGTAAGAACTTACGATCTCCTGGAATCAACCATGTGACAGTTGCCGGCGGTTCTTTTGCGCTCATCTGCCGTGCTCTTCTGCTCTCGATGCATTTTGCGCTTCATCCGCTTGAAATACTGCCGGTGGGCAACATATCCTTGCCACCAGTTTTTAAAGGCCATGCATTCCTCAGTAGGGTGTGTGGTCCTCCGATGGTACAAGCAGTAGTTTGGATGTGTATCCTCTTCGTTAAGGTGTATCCTATCAAGAGTGTTTCCTTCGGAGGGTGGCAGCTTCATTCCTATCGATATGGCTTTGGCGAACCTTTTTTTTGTCTTGAACCCGCTTTTGCTGGCGGTCGAAGTGCTTCGATCTGGCTGGAGTGCCTCAACCTTTTCATTCAGTCTCCGGCGTTTGGCTTTTTTGAATATAGCCAGTTCACGCTCTTGATTGGCTTTGCTTCTCTGACGGGCCTCATTCAGGAATATGTCAACCATCTCGTCTGACGGTCCTAGGAGTTCCGGTTCGGGATCTGCCTCTAGTTTCTCTGCATCCGGAGCTTCTTCACCATTTATTAATGAGTGAGAGATCACGTGGCAGCTTGCCACATAATTGTCAGATTCATCTGATGAGTCTTCTCCCTCATCTTCATCGCTATCTCCGTCTTCAAGGATGTGGTTGAGAAACTCTTGAAGCATGACTGGGGTTCGCGCCTTCTGTTTATATTCTTCCAACGCGTCGATGTATTTCTGCAGACCTGTACGGCTGTCTTCGGGTTGGACGGGCTTTTGGGTCTTCTTCTTCTTCTTCTTCGAATACTTCGACGGCTAGGCCTGAGCGTTTTGACTATCATCACCAACTTTCAGCGTTGGGCGCGGCTTCAACATCCTCTCAATAACCTCGGGTTCCAGTGGACTTTTCCACCTGATCGCTGGGCATGCTTGGAGATCCTTCAGCATTCTTTTCGTTTTGGCTGAAAGAGCGACCTCCCATGGAGCTTCTTCGATAAAAGAGCATGATGCCCCCGGTGTGTCCCCCCTTTTAAGAGCGTGCGGCTGAGACGGGCTTACTTTCCAATTCTCGGACAGTGCGAATTTGCCTTGTTGGTATTGGTCCTCAATCCAGCCTTTGAAGACGAAGCAATCTTCAATCGGATGGCCTACTTCTTGGTGGTAGGGGCAGTAATTAAGATTGTTGGCCTCACCGGGTTGCAATGGGCATTTCGGATTCGGCAAGGTGATGAGCCTGTTGCGCACTGCCAGCTCGAACAGTCTCCTCGTTTTATCCCGGGGAAACGAATAAGGATGTCCCAGTCTCTCCTCGAGGGATTGGCGTGAATGCACGTTGCTTTGGCGAACAACCGGGTTTAAGTTGCTCGGCTGTTGTTGAGTATGGGCAACAAGAGTCGCTTTCCCTTTACCCTTTTCGTTCCGCGGTTCTGTCTTTGAAAAGGAAGGCTTATGACCCATCTGGTCCATTTGGGCCAGCTTATCAATCAGGGTCTGAAAGGTAGTCGTCTTGAAAAACTTCATGAACTGGGATATGGTCGCCTGCGGATCGAGAGTACCTACGAACATTCTTACTACAGGTGCTTCTTCGATGCGCTGCTCGCACTTCGACCATATATTTCACCATCGTATCGCGTACTGGACCCATGTCTCGCCCGGCTTCACTCTGGAATTAATTAATGCTGTGATTGGGGTGCGTTCGCTAGTGCTCGCGAAACAGTGGGTGAACAGCAATTCCATCTCCGTAAAAGTTTTGACGGAGTCGTTGGGCAGCTCTGAATACCACTCAAAGGCCGTTTCCGCCAAGCTGCCGACGAACTGACGAAGTAACAATTTATCGTCACCTCTGGTATTGCCGCAGAGAGCCCTGAACTGAGCGACATGTTGATGGGGATTGCCTATCCCCTTGTATATGTGAAACTTAGGAATCGTGTATCCTGGCGGATACTTGATCTGATCGTACCATCCTGGATTTGGTCGCCCAGTTCTGACGACTTGGCCGTTTTCTTCATTCGCTTGATGAGCTCGTATTTATTGAGCTATATAATCATCGAGCATGGCTTTGGAGATGGTCTCCTCCTTGGCTGCTGACAGAGCCGGCAGAGAATTTGATGTCTCTCATCTATCATCTTCAATTATTACTGGAGGATCTTCGGCTGGAGGGGCCGGCTGGATCATCATGCCCACCATATCTTGGAATAGGAGGGCCATTTGTTTCATGTTGGCCGCTTGTTCCGCAGCCTCTTTGTCCTTCTTCTCAAGCATTCTCCGAAGGAATTCAGCATATGTTTCTTGCTCACGATGCTGCTCCGATGATGTCTCCGGGCTTGCTTTTGGTCCCGTGAGTGCGGCCATGGCTGTTAGTATCTCTTGGAGCTTTTGTTGTTATTGCTCCTGAGCCTTAGTCACTGATCGCGTAAGGGGTCGATGACCTTTGGAGATATGGCTATCCTCTTTTTCGGATGCTATATAGACGGTATGCACCACCATGCCCCCAGACTTAGGGCGTCAGTGCCCTTGACATTTGTCGCAGACACGGGGATCTTCTCCGGCCTTCTCTTTTTGTGGACTGGTGACGTTGAGGGGGCCGTTGCAGCGGGCACCCATGTAGATGACACCTTCTGTGGTACGACAGAGTGGTCCTTCTCTTGCCGAACCTTTATCTTCTTCGGTCGGCGGGAGTAATCTTGATCAATCACCGAGTCTTGGACTTGACGCCAGACCTTGTAAATTTTAGAGGACAGCCGCTGAGGGGGCTTCTCCAGCTTCACCTTTGTAACGTTTTCTATAGGTGGAGGAGATCTTTTCAGCACAGTAGTCGGAGAGTTCTTGCGGACCCTCCTGAGTGGTTCAAAGCTGTTCCCAGTTGGAACAGCAGTATCAACTTCCACAGTTGGAGCTGGCGGAGTCAGTCTAAAGGGTGAACTTCCCCAGCTTTCTTCACTCGGCGCCAGTGGCGACGTCGAGCATGTCGTGCGGCCGGGATCACCTCCGCTGTTGGATGGGCCTCTTCATGCCCCCTACTTTGAGGAGAGGCTGTTATTGGTGCTAGCCTGTCGAAGACTGACGTCCGTTGAGAGGGGATAGTCAGTCTTGCGAAGGCCGACTTTCGAACAGGGGAAGCAGCCTTCGTGACTTCGAGTGGAGTAGGAGCTGAAACGGCCAGTCTTGTGAAGACCGACCCTTTAGCAGGAGAGACAGCCTTGACGATTTCAGGAGCAGGAATAGCTATCCTCTTCGGGATGGCCGCTTTAGGTATCGCGGGCTTCTTTATGGGCCCACTTGAGCTTTGGCCCAGTCTGCTGAAAATTGAGGTACTGGACTTGGACGACCCGTTGAGAGGGGCCGCGGTAGTTATAAGCCGATCAAAGACCGACTTCTTTGGAGCTTCGTGCGACGGCATTTGAACGTTGAAGCTCGTTGGTGGGATCATGGTCCCGAAGAATAGCCCAGTAGTGGCTTGGTTCACTTGTTCCACCGGCATTGTGAAAAGGGAGGCCGCTTGGGGCCCGTAGATTACTCCTCCAGATGAGGCAGAACGGGAGTTGTTGCTGCAGCTGAAACAGTTAGAGGCCATTGATGTTCTTTTTTCTGCACGAGAGCAAAACCAAATCTTAGTATCTCGAACCCAATGGCAACCATATCAAACCGCGATTCGTTCGCGAACACGACACATGAAGTGTGGAGTGGAAAGAGGAAACGGTCCCACCGAGAGTGCCAGAATCTGTTTACCGCCGAAATCCGGGAAGACCGACGTCTTGCCTGAATTTAGGGGCAGATGCTATTTGGATTTATCCTTCCACCTCTCCGAAGATGTCAAGTTGATTTATGGCACCGTGTATCGGAGGTTTGGACGGATGCGGCCATTGTAGCAGACTTCGTCAGATTCCCCCTCGTTTGAGGGGTTTTTGATTGTGGGGACGCTCTTCCCTGCAGGCGCAAGCCCCTGCAGTTAATTATGCTACCGCATCACGGTAACCGCATTCTCCTTCTCCAGATGGTCACTTCGTATCGTGTGTGTTTGTTTTATTTTTGGTTGCCCGTGGATTGTATATGGAGACTAATTTATGTTGTCGCCCGTAGGGCGTGGATTAGTCCAAATCCGTATTTTCTTAGATTTGGGTTTTGGTTTAGGTTTAAGGATCGTTAATCTCATTTGAGACTAAGATCAACTTAAATGTTTGTTAACGATACGTTAATCTAATTTTAGACTAAGATCAACTTAACGGTTTGTTAAGGATATGTTAGTCTAATTTTAGACTAAGATCTACTTAACAGTTTGTTAAGGACACGTTAGTCTAATTTTAGACTAAGATCTACTTAACGTTAGTTAAGGACATGTTAGTCTAATTTTAGACTAAGATCAACTTAACAGGATCATTTAGATCCGACAAAAGAGCATTTGTGCTCTATTGTTTTAGTTTAGGAACTTTACGGTCCAGTGAGTGTCTGATTGCCGGGATCCGCTACCTCCCTGAAGACGTTGAAGAATTACAATGACATATATCAGAGGTGTGAGGAGACGTACCCATGAACCAGTGTCGGTTGAAAGATCTGTAGTTGGATAGATTTAAGGATCGTTAATCTCGTTTGAGATTAAGATCAACTTAAGTGGTTGTTAAGGATACGTTAGTCCCATTTTAGACTAAGATCTACTTAACAGGATCATTTAGATCCAACAAACGAGCATTTGGGCTTTATTGTTTTAGTTTAGGGACATTGCGGTCCATAATTAGTTTAAGGACATTACGGTCCAGTTTAAAGACGTCATGGTCTATAAGGGTTAAAGACATCATAGTCTATGAGTTTAGGGACCTCACAGTCCATAAAGGTTAAGGACATCATAGTCCGTGAGTTTAAGGACCTCACAGTCCATTAAGGTTAAGGACAACATAGTCCATGAGTTTAAGGACCCTATAGTCTATAGAGTTTAGTTTAGGGATATTACGGTCCAGTTTAAAGACATCATAGTCTGTTTGGTTTTGATTCAACTGTTTGGAGATGCACCAAAAGTTATCGGTTATCGGGACCCTCCATCTCTCTGAAGACGCTGAGGAATTACAACGACATGTATCAGAGGTATGAAGAGATGTACCCTTAAACCAATGTTGGTTGAAAGGCTCTGGGTTTTGCTTTGAATGTCATACGAGATGATCAATTTTGAAAGACAAGAGTGTATTTGAGGTTCAGTCAAAAGGGGATCCTGCCTCTGGAAGACTTAGCTAATTTAGGCTAAGATTGGCTCGAATATAGTGTTAAACACTAGAGTACAATCGGCTATCACGTACTCCCACGTGATGCGCTTACAATAATGTTAAACACTAGGGACGAAATGCTCAAAATAGTGTTAAACACTAAAAAAGAGAAGCACTCACATGGGGTCACGTAAGGCGCTTGAGTATTGGGCCAGACTTACCTTATTTTATTCTCAGAATATGCAAATAAGTGTTAAACACTTAATCTTTATAACCATCACGTGTGGACACGTGATGGTGCCCATGCATTGGGTATTAACTCCTCAGTTTTACCCCCTTTTCTCTTTTTTTTTTAAAAAAAAGGGGTGTTTGTCAGGGGTCACCTAGAGACACGTGAGGCGTCCAAAATCTGTTCTGCCCTTCTTATTTTGAGGAGTCTGTTCAAGGGTCACTTGGGAGCACGTGACCTAATCTTATTCGTTCTCTTTTGATCATTGAGGGGGAGAGTCACGTGTTGCCACGTAATCATGTTGGGCACTTGATCTTTTTTCGTGCATGGAGAGATAAATCCCTTGTTTAAGAATTAAATTCTCTTATAGGGTTAAACCCTAATTTTGTTTAGAGGAATTAAATTCCTATATGTTCGAAAGAATTAAATTCTTTAAACTTAATTTTCCCTCTAAGTTTTGGATCTACATGGTAGAATCTCCCGATGAGAATTAAATTCTCAACTTATGGTGAGATCTGCTTCTGCAGATTTATTACCATGAAGAAGAACTAAGGTCTTATATTAGGGGTTAAACCCTATCTTTGTTGGAGGAATTAAATTCCTATATGCTTTGTGGGAGAATAAAATTCTTTGAACTTAGGTCCTCTCTTAAGTTTTAGATCTGCATGGCAGAATCCCCCCGATGAGAATTAAATTCTCAACTTATGGGGAGACCTGCTTCTGCAAATCTTCAACCAAAGGAAGAACTAAGTTCTTCAGAAGAGTTAAACTCTTAGTTTGAGAATTAAATTCTCTTTTTGTTTTGTGGAAGCTTATAAAATGATCTCTTTCCCTCTCTTACCTAGGGTTTCTTTCTTTTCTGAAGAGATCTTTTTCTTTTTGGAGAATTAAATTCTCTTCTTTTTTTCCTCTCTCTTGTTGTCTCTCCTCCTTTTTTCTTCCCTCTTGGCTCCTAGTTATTGGAGAAAGAAAAGAATCAGTTTGTTTAGTCAATCTTTCATTGAAAGATTTTAATTGATTTTGTAACTAACATGATCTTTTAAATCATTTGGTGAATTTTATTCACCATTGGATTTTTAATCCAAAAGATATTTTATTTGTTGTTCCTGGTATTTTTTTTTAGGAAAATATTTTCTTGTATAGAACCTTTCTATAAATTGGTGATTTTTAATCACCATTGGATTTTTAATCCAACGGTGCTCCACTTTATAGAGCGCAATCTTTTTTGTTTGGAAAGATCTAGGGAAATATTTTTCCAATTAAGACTTTTGATTCCTTTTAATTAGAATTTAATTCTATTGTTTCAGAGGGTCTAGGAACCCATTACGTGTTGGCACGTGACCCATCTAATTAAAATTTAATTCTATTATTTCAGAAGGCTCAGGAACCCATCACGTGTTGGCATGTGACCCATCTAATTTGAATTTAATTCTATTACTTCAAAGGGTTCAGGGGCCCATCACGTGTTGGCACGTGACCCCATCTCCAATTGTGTATTTCAGCGCCCATAATTTTGCTCATAGAAGGTCACGTGTCCCCACGTGATGTCCGATCACGTATGGACACGTGATGCCCGATCACGTGTGGACACGTGATACTCCTTTTGGGTATTTCCTTGCTGCTTTATTCAGTTCCCATGAGGGAACAGGTTTCTAAAAAGATTAAAAGAAATCGATATAGAAAATAATGTGGCTGATGGAATTTGAACTCTGGTATTTTGGTTCAGCAGTGCAAGGACTTACCAATGAGCTACAAGCTCCTTCTTGCTATTAAAAAGCAAAACAAACTTATAACTTGTGCTGAGGTAAAAATACCCCTTTCTGTATTTTTTGAAAAAATTGTACAGAAAGTTTAGGGTTGTTACAGTTTTTGATGGGCAACATATCCTTGCCACCACTTCTTGAAGACATTACATTCTTCTGTGGGGTGGGTAACCCTCCTATGATATAGGCAATAGTTTGAATATGAATCCTCTCCGTCAAGACATATGACCCCGGGAGTGTTTTCCACAAGAGGTGGCAGCTTCATTCCCTCTGATGATATAGGCAGTAGTTTGAAGTGAATCCTCTCCGTCTAGGCATATGACCCCAGGAGTGTTTCCTACGAGAGGTGGCGGCTTCATTCCTATTGACAGGGCTGTACCGAACCGCTTCTCTGCCTTGATCCTGCTCTTATTTGTCACATGTATGCCATTATTTGGTTGGAGTACTTTACGACTCATTCTTGTCACAGCTTCTTCATCCTGACGCTGACGCTTAGCCTATTCGTATATGGCTGTTTCGCGTTCTCGGTCAGCTTTGCTTTTTTGAAATGCTTCATTTAACAGCTATCGATCGGGTCTTCTGGCAGTTCCAGGGATTTTAGCGCCGATCCTGCCCCCAGTTCCTCTGCGTTATTTTCTGACGCCGAGGGAGTTTCTTCATCATTTAACGACGAATGGGAGACCATGTGGCAACTTGCTACATATTCTTCGGTTTCTTCTGATGAGTCATTTTCCTCATCGTTGTCACTATCTTCGTTCTCAAGAATATGCTTGAGGAACTCTTCGAGCGTGACCGGTCTGGTTGTACTCCTCCAGCGCGTCAATGTACTTTTTTAGGTCTGTTCGCTTGTCGTCATACTTGGCAGGCTGCACAGGCTTCTTGGTCTTCTTCTTTTTCTTTGAAGACTTCGGAGGCTTAACTTGGAGATTTTGCCCTTTGTCAACGACTTTTGGTACGGGACGTGGTTTCAGCATCCCTCGATGATTTCGAGTTAAAGTGGGCTTTTCCACTTGACTGCTGAACATGCCTGTAGATCTTTCAGCATTCTTTTGGTTTTAGCTGATAGAACGACTTCCTATGCAGTTTCTTCCACAAGAGAGCATGATACCTCCGGCTCATCCACTTTTTTGGGAGTGTGCTTCTGGGGCGGGTTTACCCTCCAGTTCTCAGATAGCGCGAATTTCCCCTGTTGATACTGGTCCTCGACCCAGTTCTTGAAAACGTAGCAATTCTCAATTGGGTGGCTCACCATTCTGTGATAGGAGCAGTAGTTAGGGTTGTTGATGTTGCCAGGTTGTGGTGGATGCCACGGGTCTGGCAATGTGATGAGTTTAATACACACTGCTAACTCGAACAATCTCCTGGTCTTATCGTAGGGAAACGAGTAAGTGCGTCCTAGTCTATCCTCCAAGGACGGGCACGGACGCATGTTGTTTTAGCGAGCAGCCGGTCTTGGGCCACTCGGTTGTTGTTGCGTGTTGACAATGAAGGCCGCTTTCCTTTTACCCTTGTTATTTTGAGGGTCCTTATTTGAGGAGGAAGGCTCGTGGCCCATCTGGTCCATTTGGGCCAGTTTATCAATCAGAGCCTGGAAGGTCGTTGGCTTGAAAAATGTCATGAACTGGGACACAGTTGTTTGAGGATCTAGGGTCCAGATAAACATGCCCACGGCGGGAGATTCTTTAATGTGCTGTTCGCACTTAGACCATAGGTTCCGCCACCAGATCGCGTATTGGATGCAGGTTTCTCCTGGCCTTACCCTGGCATTGATTAATGCTGTGATTGGGGTGCGCTCGCTTGCACCGGCGAACCGCTGTGTGAACAGCAGCTCTATCTCTGTGAATGTCTTTACGAAGTCATTTGGGAGCTCCGAGTACCATTCAAAGTCCATTTCTGACTGGCTGCCAACGAACCGGCGAAGCAACAGTTTGTCATCGCCTCCGGTGTTGCCGCACAGAGCTCTGAACTGTGCGACGTGCTGATGGGGGTTGTCTGTCCCTTTGTATACATGGAACTTGGGGATCATATATCCTGGCGGGTACTTGATTTGATCAAACCAGCCTGGATACGGTCGTCCAGTTCTGACGATTTGGCCAGCCACTTCATTAGCTTGATGAGCTCTTATTTGTTGAGTTATATAATCATCAAGAGCAGCCTTAGTAATCGTTTCCTCCTTGGCTGCCGATAAGGCTGGAAGAGGGTTTGATATTTCCCCTCTGTCATCCTCGATGATTATTGGCGAATACTCGGCTGGGGGTTCTGGCTGGATCATCGTTCCAAGCATATCCTGAAACAAGAGCACCATCTGCTTCATGTTAGCAGCTTGTTCAGCGGCTTCTTTGTCTTTTCTTTCAAGCACCCTTCACAATCACATATCCCTACGTGTGTGTATATATCGCCCCTACACTTGGAAAGTCAAATCAAGCTATTATACTCCTGTCCATCGTCCAAAGCACTTTTCAATTGGTGAATTTTTATATGAAATTGCTCACACATTCTTCATGTGACCGTTAATACTTCTTGAGGTACCAACGACCGATTACAAAATGTGTTTGTATATTAAAGCGTAATTCCTAGTCTTGTAACACCTAAGGTTTTAGCAGTGACTCCCAAACCAGTTGGTCTAAGGCACTAGGTGATAAAGCACCCTCGCTAAATATTTTTTCTATTTATGCGGCCTTAAGTAATTACAAAAACCAGTGTTCATTTTTTTCTCTTTATTCACACTTGTATTTTTATTTTATTTTTCTTCGTACTAAGGACTTTAGACAAGAGCATTTCAAGGTCTCTTCTACTATTCCAAGTTTCAAGGTTCGTGTTTGTGCAATTTGTAGGGTATATATTTTCAGAATTTAAACTTAAGTTTAGGAATTATTTTTCAGACTTATACTTTAATAAAAATATCAATACTTTTTCCTTGTTTTAACTTAGCCCAAGAAGTGAACTCGAAATTTGCCTATTTCTAAATAAACTATAAAGACATATACTTTCTACCGTTAAATTTTAAGAAAGGTTATTATTAGGGTTTTTAATTTACTAAGTCTAAGATCTAGTTGTTTCTAGTTAGTTAACCTTTTTGTCAAACTCAAGTCAATTATGGCCAAAATTGAATGTTTTAATTTTTATAATTTTTCAAATTTTTTCAGTTTTTATTTGATTTTTATTTTTTTCTATTTTGTTTCATTTTCAAATTTTTTCAATTTTTATGATTTTTATATAAGGATGCAATGCAGAATTTAAACATTCAAAAGAAAAAGAAAATATATACAAAAATTTAAAAAAGTATGCAATACAAAAGATAACTATATACAACCACCAACTCCCCCAAACTTATCCAAAGCAGTGCCCTCACTGCTCGGCCCCACGCCGCGCTCTCGATCGTGAATGTGAACGCTCAGCCCTACCCACTAGGGTTCGAATCCCCTGCTCAACCTCAGTCAACCGCCGGTCGTGCTCCCTCGATGTCACCCTCAATTGCTCCCTCAACTCATCAATGCCCCTAACAACTCTCTGCATCAAATGTGCATGTTCTAAAGGGGTCATTTCTCCTTCGCTCGCGGTCGAGCTAGAGTTAGGTGTGCGGGCGGGCATGTGCTCCGCCGGTTCAGTCCTCGACCATACATCTGTCAATCGTGAATAGGACGTAGAAACGCCCTCAATAAGAGGCCGGACATGTATTCCTCCATGCATGTAAAATTCGAACTCCTCCACAGGGAGGAAATATCGACAAAGTTGTGTAACAAGTATTGGACAAGGGTAATTTGCGGCTCGTTTGCTCGCACCTATGGAGTTTAGCAAAACTGTGCACATGTCGAAACAGGGGTTTCTTGTCATAAGGGTATGCACAATATGCAATGAGGGTGTAAAAAATGTTGTGTTGTGGGAGCTACCGAAAATATTATTTTGTGCCCACCGGCACACAGTTAAAACATTTGCAAAAAGGGTTCTCGCTTGGATCCCCTTTCGCGGCTCCCTTGAGCAATCATTGCCCATCAAGGGCATGTAATCCTCAAATTGTAAAGGTTGGTCATGTGCAAGTATGCGAGGGATTAATGTGACTTCGTGTATAATGTCCCTATCGATGATAATTTCCCTATCACCCCACTGCAGTTTAATAAACCCAAATAGGGTGAGACACCTATCTTCCATACACTCGTAAAAACGAGTGACTAATTCCGGCAGTGCATAAGCGTTAGGGTGATTGTATATTAAATAGTTCCAACCCCTACGCGCTATTTCGTTTGCAAAATAACTATCGTACACCTCGTGTGAAAAAACTTGCGAAAAATCGCGTTCAAGTTGTATGCTGTGTGCCATTGGTGATCTACAGATCTAGAAATATAAAAACAAAGAGGGTTTGGAAAGATCGAACCTCCTCTGAAAATTTCAGAGGGCGAAGACTGTAGGGCACGGCGGAAACGCGGCGGTAAGGATCCTTCGGCGGCGGTTCAGCGGCGGGATGGGGAGATCACTCGGTGAAAACGAGGCGGCAACGTTAGGGTTTCTGAGAAAATTCTTTTTTAGGGTTGAGATCAGAGAGAGGGGTTGGGTTCTTTAAATAGGGGGAAGTGATGGATATTTGCAAATAAACCCCTCTAAAAAGAGAAAATTATTTGCAAATAAATTTTTTATTTATTTAATCTGTAAATTTACAAAAATACCTAAAAAAAAATTTCAAATTTTTTTTTTAATTTTTTTTTATTTTTGAAAGCCAAATAATACCCCCCCAAATTTGAGCTAAACAATGTTACCGGTCAATGCCAAGCTTTGCAAAGACCAAAAGTCAACACCAACCATTTGAAGAATTTATCTGTGTAACGTATAGGTCGATGGAAGAACATGTTATAAAGATCCAAGAAGAAGTCGGTAAGAGATAAGTGGTGGTATGGAAAGTGTTTGCATGAACGTGGATGTGAAGAAATAAGAGGTGATGATGAATAAAAACGAGAATGGGAATGAAGAAATCAGTGAAATATTGGCATTCTCGTATTTTATTAGAAGAAAAGGTGGTGGTTCAACTTCTATAGGTGGAGGTTGATTAACCACAAAATCCCCGAGGTGTTTCTGTGGATCCTTTACTGGTTTGGTATCATCCATCATATGTATATGATGTTCAATTATAAGGGAACTAATCTCCTCGATGTCCGCTATAGTCCAGCCAAAAGCTTGCCGGTTATTTTGTAAGACCATTAAAAGAATTTTCTCTTGCTCGAGGGCTAGAGAGGCCGATATGATAACGGGAAGGGTCTCATTCTCACCTAGGTAAGCGTATTTAAGGTGAGACGGCAAAAGCTTGAGTTCGAGTTTTGGAGGCGAAACAATTGAAGGTAAAATTAGTGAAACTGTCTCGAACTCGAAGGATTCCATCAATGGTTCGAAATCACTGTAAGCAACTGAGTCGGATGGTTCAACTAACTCATCCGAAAATTCAAAAGACTCAAACTCGGGCGGCGAGTCTTCAAAATCGTCCGAAAAAGTGAAACACTCGTAATCGCTATCGGTTGCAAGAACTGTGTCAAATTCAGGGAGGGACACACTAGTGGCGTCAAAACTGTTGTGATCAAACAGAAAATTTTCAAGCTCGCAGTCCTCCTGCGTGATTTCGTGGATCGAGCAAACTTCACGTATACTAGCTTTAGGCATGGAGGGCAGACTTCCTATCTTGTAAATGTTGAACTCACTTGATATCTTCCCGAAGGATAGAGTCATAGAGCTATTGCGACAATTGATTACAGCAATGGAAGTGACCAAAAATGGTCGACCGAGGATCACCGGAATTTGGTTCCGTGGGTTAGCCACAGGCTGTGTGTCCATATCAATGAAATCAACGGGGAATATGAAGTCCCCTACTTTGATCAACACATCCTCTAGCTCACCCCTAGGATGGGTGATGGATCGATCAGCCATTTGGAGAGTACAATGAGTGGGTTTCAACTCTCCAACACCTAATTGCTCATACACGGAATAGGGAAGCAGGTTAACACTAGAACCAAGATCTAAAAGTGCTCGATTGATGTTCTTATCCCCAATTGTTATTGAAATTGTAGGACAGCCAGGGTCCTTTCATTTTTGTGGCAAGGGTTGATGTTGAGTAATAGCATTGCTCACGGCACTAGCTACTAGCACTTTCTTGGGTATCTGAGACTTTCTCTTCGTGGTGCATAAGCCCTTTAAGATTTTCACGTAAGAAGGGACTTGTTGGATTGCATCCAAGAGAGGTATGTTAATGCTAACCTGCTTAAATAACTCCACAATCTTCTCCATTTGGCGAGTTGGTTTATTGGATCTCAACCTGTTTGGAAAAGGAACATTTTGAAAATTTATTGAGTCCAATGTCTGTGGAGTAGATTGTGGAGTTGGAACGGATCACAGTGTTGGTGTGTTCGTGACGTGAGATGTGGGTTCGTTCGAATTAGAAGATGCAGAGCCTTGTGAAAAATGAAGAATAGGTTCTAACGAAGAAGATGAAGATGAAGAAGAAGAAGAGGAAGAGGAAGCACCGGCAGGGGTGTCATTACTAATACCCACGTTATTGTGCAACACTCTTCCAGATCTCAACGTGGTCACCGCATTTACATTATGATTTTGTTGTTCATATGCAACATGTGCGTTGTGTGTGTGACCGGGATTTGGCAATGGTTGAGATGGAAGCTTTCCCTTTTCTCGCTCGCTCAACGCAGCATTTAGTTGTGCAATTTTGGCCTCGATTGATTTGATACTTTGATCATGTGAAGCACTGTTTTGCACCAAAAACTGAATGGAAGTCTCCAACCTTGCTGCAGATTATGTAGATTGTTTTAGAAATGCATCTAGACTTCTTTCTAGCGAGGTAACCTTATCGTCATTTGGTTGAACAAAATTGTTTGGAGGGTAAGAGTTGTTGGGCACAAAATTGTTCATTTGGTTTGGGTAAGGTTGTGGTTGGAAAGGTTGCTGGTATTGAGTTTGTTGGGGTGCTTGTTGTTGTGGAGGAGGAGGCCTTTGAAAGTTGTTGTTTCCTTGGAATTGTTTATTTTGATTCCAAGCAAAATTTGGGTGGCTCCTCCAACCAGGATTATAAGTCGAAGAGTATGGATCATTTCTTTGTCTTTGCTGAAAGGCAGCATTGATTTGATCTTGTCCTTGAACAGGTGGATTGTAAGGACACTCTTCGGTAAGATGGGATGGATCCGAACAACAAGCACAAACAGTTCGTAGGGGCAAAGCAGGGGTAGGAGAAGTCGATGAGATTTTGGTCTCAATTGCTTCTAGCTTTTTCGTGAGTGTGGCCATTTCGGCCTTCATTGCAATCGACATATCTAATTGATGTATGCCTACCCTAGACTAACTTGTTGAAGAAGATGAGGTGGTCTTAGTGCTCTCCCACTGATGTGTTTGTTCAGCAAGATCGTCGAGAAACTGCTAAGCTTCCTCGCTTGATTTTGTTAGAAAGTGACCTTGACAAATGGTTTCCAACAACTGCTTAGTTGCTGGGTTCAATCCTTTGTATAAAGTTTGGCAAAGTTGCCAATTTTCGATACCGTGGTGAGGGCATTGAACAAGTAGGTCTTTAAATCTTTCAAAACACTTCCAAAAGGGTTCGGAAGGAAGCTGGGAAAATTGAATGATCTCATTGCGAATTCTCGCGGTCTTGTGATGTGGGTAAAACTTTTTTAGAAAAGCTTTAACAAACTCTTCCCAATTTTTAATCGAGTGTGACGCTGTGCTATACAACCATTTCTCGGCTAGGTCACATAAAGTGAATGGAATGACACGTAGCCTTATAGCATCATCTGAAAGTTGGGTTGTCTTCATCATTGCGCAAACATTTTAGAATTTGTTTATGAAGATATAGGCATCTTCGGATTCCAGTCCATGAAATTTTGGCAACATGTTGATGAAGTGGGGTTTGATCTCAAAGTTGTCCCCATTTGCCGGTGGAAGTGAAAGACAAGTAGGTAAGGCGGTGCAGATAGGGTAGAAGAGATCCTGAAGCGCGATTCGTTGGGGCGCTTCAACAGGTGGGTGTTATGGGCTATTCGCACCTAGCGGAGGTGGAATCAGTCCCGCGGGTAAGGGGTTGTTAGGATTAAATCCCGACATCTCTTTAGAAGACGAAGAATGTGAAGGTGAAGGTAAGGAAGTGGAAGGAATTTGACTTCGGAGTCGAAAGCGTCGTCGGTCGGTACCAACGAGACACGGACTAATCGGGCACTAGTGTCCTTAGTCCAACCAGACATACACTAAAGAGGTAGTGTAGTTAAAAGGTGAAAAACAGAAGGTGGGGGTAAGAAAACGTCAATGAGAGGAAAGTGGGTGTAAGTGGGGTGCATGGATTTATTAGCGACAAGTTGCAAGTTTTTGTAAATTTTTTTCCTTTTTGTGTTTTTAAAATTTTTTATAAGGAGCTTTTTGCAAAAAGATTTTCAATAAAATGCTTAGACACACGTTGAATCAATCACAAATGCACAATCAAGCATAAATCTAGGGTCACCTAGGTCAGCTAGACAGCTCCTAACTATTCCAAAGGTTAAGATGTGAGGACCTCAAACCGCCTCTTCACCGCCAATTGTGGCCAGCTAAGCACAAGTAAAGAAAGGAGGGATCCGCTCATGAATCTCCGTGAGACGGGCCTTTTAAGGTTACCTTTCCCTACCTGTTTAGCCTAGACACCACAAAGTCGGGTTAGGATCAACGGTCGATGCCTACAACTATTCCTTTGTCCTATTGAGCGTGAAGTCTTTAGGGCTGAGTCTAATTTTTTTTAATTAACTTGATGGTCAATGTAATACGCTTTATGTGATTTTTGGGGTCCTGAGAAGGGTGATGAAATCCCCACCCAATCTGGATTGGTGTTCAAGCCCCTTAAAGTCAATTTAAATATGCAAAGCAGTAAACACAATCACTTGCAAACAATTTTTAGCGGCGCAAAGAATCCTGCACAAGATCAAGTTATTGGAGAAGGGGAGAAATTTTTGCGCAAAGAACCCTGCAGGAAAATTATTCAGAGGATATCAGGGGGTTCAGAAGAAGGAAAGAAAACTTACAGAGGGGTTTTGGTCAATTGCTGACATCACCAGATCGCGGATGCGCGGCCAAAGGGCTTTATCTGCGGCGATTCCGCGGTCTTCTAATTGGTTCAGTTCCCGAAATTTCTTCTGCTCCTCTGTACGGATTTTTCTCTGTTGTTCAGATCTGCAGTTTTCTGTTTTGCTCTCTGGATTTTTCTAGATCTGAATTCGTTCATCAATCTTGCACAATTCAAACAAAACACCCATAAAAAAATAACAAGATGATAAAATTTTTATATTTTTTAATTTTTCAGTTTTTTTTTGGTTTTTACGATTTTATATTAACCCGAAATTGCAAAAAGAAAATACTACGCCATCCCCGGCAACAGCGCCATTTGATTTTGTTCGATGTTTTGTGATCAAAGAATTAATTACCGCAATCAAGAACGGCGTCGCTTGGTAGCTAGCCGGTGAGTACGGGTCGGTCCACAGGGATTTTGTGTATTCTCAATTTGTTCTAACGAGTTAATTCCAAACGGTGTTGGATTGATTATCACTAAAAACTAAGGTTGATTTAGACTAGGATTAAAACCTTGCCAGGGTTAGGTTTAGGTTAAGTTTGGAAAGACAATATTCCTCACCGCTTTCAGTGCCCTAATTTAGATTTATATAGGTGTTATGGTAATAATTAATAAAGGGGATTAGTACCATCGGGGAGAAACGATGTTTCTTCCTCTAGGTTCTTGTCATTCCTTTCTCAATTCTTACCCTAATCTCCATGGAAAACATATACAACCGGTCTTTTAAACTACGGTATCACCGCTACCTCTTGGGATAGGGTGCCGTAGTGAGCGGTGTGTGTATGTATGTATGGAGTCCTATAAAAATATATGATGGGCAAGAAAGGGGTGAGAGATTTTCATCTCTCAAACCTCTCCTATTCCTAACTCCAACAAGTGAGGAACTACTCACTCATTAGGGAATTGATTAAAAGAAACATTTTTATCTACGGCAATTAATTAAAAGTGCTAAACTAATTAACTAGGGTAGATAATAAAATCTATACTAGGGCAGAAAGGAATTTAAGAACTAGGGCATAGAAATAAAAATCTTACTTTATTTGATGGCTCTCTTCAAACATTTACACCGAATTAAAATTCTAAATAGATGAATAAAAAGAGGCATGCTTCAAAGAGAGGTTTAGGGCTTCTATTTATAGATCATAGAAACCGTAGGGTTACATTCGATTCACATCTGCATTTATAAATATACCCTAAGAAGACTAGTCAACGTACTGCCGCCACCATCACAAAAAATGCACCGACACGTGCTCTATATGGCCGCGGATCCGCGGCTAGAAGGCATGTTTGGCCGCGGTTCTGCGGCCATATTGTGGGATCTTGGGCTGAATCTTTCTGGGCTTCTTCTGGTTGAATTTGGCTTCTTGTCTCTTTACTTGGTTTCTCAGATTGTCTTCTAGTTTTTTTTCCAGATTTCCACAGTGCATAAATGTCGTGGACTTTTACCGTTTGCTTCGTGTCGAAGTCTTGAACCTTGCGCTGCCTTTGTACTTTGTGAACTTGTTCATTGATCTTCATTGTCCCTCAAACTGTAGGCATGATCAAGATTCTTCCATTTGTCGGTCGTAGTCTTACTTTTGTATCATCTTTTCATCATTTTCACTGTTTTTATTCCGAGAACCTGTAACCTGCAACTATGTAGCAGACATGGATCAAAAGCACCTGTTTATTTGTAAAATGAACAAGAATGGGGAATATAATAAAGCAAAATTATGATATGAACACTTCTCCATCCACCTCTCCGAAGATACCAAGTTGATTTATGGCATCATACATCAAAGGTTTGGACAGATGCGACCGATGTAGCAGACTTTGTCAGATTCCCCCTCATTTATGAGGGTTTTTTTTTATTATGGGGACGCTCTTCCCTGCGATGCAAGCCCCCGCAGTTAATTACATTATCGCATTGCGATAACCACTTTCTCCTGCTATGGCAGTTCACTTCGTATCGTGTGTGTTTTTGTTTGTTTAAGTTGCCCGTGGATTGTATACGGAGACTAGTTTATGTCATCGCCTGTAGTGCGCGGATCAGTCCAAATCCGTATATTTTAGATATGGATTTGGGTCAAGGATTTGCTTGATGGGGTTTTGAAGTTAGGTTTTATATTCCTTCAGTTTAGAAATATTTTTGTTTTCTTTAAGGACCGTTAATCTAGTTTGAGATTAAGATCAACTTAAATTTATAGGTGAGTATTTGGGCTCAGTATGTTCTTGCAAAGGATACGTTAGTCTTATTTGAGACTAAGATCAACTTAACAACATTCTAAGATCATTTTTACTTAAGATCCAGCAAAAGAGCATTTGGGCTCAACTGCGAGAAGACTTTAGAGACTTAGCCAATTTGAGCTTAGTCTACTTAGTCTTTCTTTTATTCAAAAGTGCTAAGCCCTTATTTGAGCTCTGTTTGTTCAGCCTTTTTCTTTTTATATAAAAATGCTAAGCACTTATTTGAGCTCTGACGCTCACATGTATGTCACGTGAAGCATTCAGTCATGGACGCTGCCCAATAAGTGTTGAACACTTTAGTTGTTTTGACTAAATGTGATGTGCTAAGCACTTTTTACGACGTCCGCGTGAGGTGCACGTGCGGCACTGGGCGCTGCCCAATTAGTGCTAAGCACTTAGCCGTTTTGGATACATATGAAGTGCTGAGCACTTTTTATATGGCGCCCATGTGAGGAGCACGTGCGACGCTGGGCGCTGCCCAATCAGTGCAAAGCACTTAGATGTTTTCGGCTGTATATGGAGTGCTAAGCATTTTTATTCAGCGCCTACGTGTGTTTCACGTGAGCTGCTGGCCTTCTGTTTTGGGCGCTTGCGTGTTTTTCACGTGAGCCTCTAGGCGCTGTTAAAAGGGTACCCACGTGGGAAGCATGCGAGGCGCTAGTCTTTTTTTTATGGAGATTTAATCTCTGTTGATATTTTCAGAGAGGTTAATTCTCTGTCAATGGTATTTTGACTATTAACGCTCACTAAAATCACTATTTTTTTTAGGATCTCGGGTTGAGTTTTTAAAGAACTAAGTTCTTGATTTGAAGGAACTGAGTTCTTGATTTGAAGGAACTGAGTTCTTGGAGTACTATGGAGTCCATCTTCTTTCTTTTTAAATTTGTTCTTCCTTGAATGTTTGATTCTCAAGAACAAGATCTTCCTGATGAGAATTAAATTCTCAACTTATGAGAGACTTATCTTGTGGATCTCAGATCCAGAGAAAGAATTAAGTTCTTTTAAAAGGGTTAAACCCTTAGATGTGATATGATAGGTAAACGAGATATTATGATCTCTGTGTTTTCTTTACCTCGGTTCTTTTTGAAAGGGAAGTCTTTCTCTTTGAGAATTAAATTCTCTGTTGTTTTCGAAGCTTTATGAATTTTTTTAAAAGTTTATAAGGTTTTTTTCTTCTTTGAGACTTAAAGTCTCGAATCCTTTATTTAGTGGAGGCTGATTGTTAATTGATTTTAAGAAAATCTCTCATTGTGAGATTCCAATTGATTTAATTGGTTCCAAAATTGATTTGGAGAATTTTACCCACCGTTGGATTTTTGATCCAAGTGTCCCTGTTTTTACAGAATATGTTGTTCTTGTTTTTAATAAGATTTGGGGAAATATTTTCCCATATACAAAATTTATTCTGTCAAGTGGTGATTTTTAATCACCATTGGATTTTTAATCCAAGAGTTCTCTGTTTTACAGAGAGCAATATTTTTTTTCTTTTGAAAGATTGAGAGAATATATTCATAAAATAGAATTTTATTCTATTATTGGATCATTGATCCAACCGAGAGTATTTTTCTTATTTAGAAAGATTTGGGAGATATTTTCTCTTAATAGAATTTGATTCTATATTTTGATGATTTATCATCTCAGTTGGACGGCTCTGTTTAACAGAGAGTATTCCAACTTTTTGTTAGAGAAACGTAGAATTTAATTCTACTTGGGCGCCGGCGCTCATGTGTTGTACACGTGGGCGCCGCTTAAGATTTAATTCTTATAATGGGTACTCCTGTGCTTTGCACATTGGCGCCCGCGTGATGAGCACGTGTGGCGCCATATAAGAATTTAATTCTTACTCAGAAAGCGCTTCTGTGCTTTGCACATTGGCGCCGGCGTGTAGAGAACGTGCGGTGCCGTATAAGAATTTAATTCTTACTCAAAAGCGTTTTTTTGCTCTGCACATTGGCGCTGGCGCACTCGTGAGAAGCACGAGAGGCACTGCCCCATTAAATTTCAACAGAGCTTTGCTATTTTAATATGTTTAAATATTGGGGGAACATTATTCTTTTTCTTTTTTTCTTTCTTTTTAATATAGTTCTTTTCTAAATCTTTGATTCTCAAGAACAAGACATTCCCGATGAAAATTAAATTCTCAACTTTTGGAAGACTTGTCTTGTGGATCTCTGATTCAGAGAAAAAAACTAAGTTCTTTGAGAAGGGTTAGACCTCTAGATAAGTAAAAAGAGATATTTTGATCTCTGTGTTTTTTTTTACTTAGGGTTTTGAGGAAGAAAGTTTTCTTCTTTTATTGAGAATTGAATTCTCTGTTGTTTTGAAAGTTTTCAGTATTTTTCAGAAGCTTATATGGGGTTCCTTCTATATGAGACTTGAAGTCTCGGGTCCTTTATATAGTGGAGGCAAATTGTTAATTAGTTTTGAGAAAATCCCTCATTGAGAGATTCCAATTGATTTAATTGGTCTCAAAATTTGTTTAGGGAATTTACCCACCGTTGGATCTTTGTTCCAAGGATTTCTGTTTTACAAAATATGTTTTCTTGTTTTTAATAAGATTAGGGAAATATTTTCCCATATACAGAATTTATTCTGTCAAATGGTGACTTTTAATTACCATTGGATTTTTAATTTAAGGGCTCTCTGTTTTACAGAAAGCAATCTTTTTAGTTTATAAAGATTGAGGAAAAATATTCCTCAGAATAGAATTTAATTCTATTGTTTGATGATTTATCAACACTATTGGATCTTTGATCCAACGGCTCTGTTTAACAGAGAGTATCCCAATTTTTTTAGGGAAATATCCTCTTGTAGAATTTAATTCTACTGATATAAACTTGGATACCGGCGCTCACATATTGTGCACGTGGACGCCACTTAAGAATTTAATTCTTATTTTTGATAGGTGCTCATGTGCTTTGCATATTGGCGTCCACGTGAGCTTCACGTGCGGCGCCACCATACGATTTAATCCTAAAGGGTTTGCGCCGGGGCCCTCATGGGGAACACGTTTGGCGCTGCCTTATTGATGAAGGTTTCTTTTCACCTTCTTTCTCTACTTTTTCCTGAGTCAAACTTTCTTTTCCAATGCCTTTTTTTGTCAGTGCTTGGAAATAGTTACACCATGCACAATATTTTCTGTGCCGAGACTTAAATGCCTCCCTTTATAATCTGAAGCAATGCACCTCTTCTCTCTCACTTTCAGAGAATCATTTTAACAAAGAAGAGTCATGGCTTGCAATCATCCACATGCACATCGACAGCCATGGGAAGTACCTATCGAGAACATTGTTTCTCGTTTTGTTGCACGCTTGGTGAATCCTGCTCTTACGGATGACCAATGTGATACGGTGCTGCACGAGCTCTTGACTCGTAGAGGGTCTCCTCTCCCCATTGACTCTATTTGGCTTCGGATGATCTTCCTGTCTGTGCTCGATGACATTCTACCTCATCCAGCGGAGATGACTCCGTCGATACTCGACGCAGCGGTGGACAAGATCGAGTGCTTTCATGAGGCACTTTTGATTACCAAGCCTCTGAGGGATCGCTCTATTCAGCTGCTAAGCCAGATACGGGCTCAACGAGCCATCAGGTCTACCTTCGCCGATGGACACGGCGCTAACCGATGGGGAGCAACTCTTCACGAAGATCGCCGCTTCGACATGGTGGAGAAGGCTGAGAGGGTTTTAGAAAACTTTATTCATTGTTTTGTAAACTATTGTACTTTTGATCCCGTGTTTAGTGATCTATTTCCTGTAGAATAAAATGTTTATTTAAATGCTTTCCTTTTATCGTTGACCACCGAGTGCTTCATTTCTAACACCTGTTTTTCCTCTGATTGTATTGTTGCAACCTACATGTGTGCATGTGCACTTCCACACACGTATATGAATGAGCCTGCTTTCACACATATCTGTAAACGAAATTTAAACCGGGGTAAACAAGCCTCTGGAGGAAGTTTCTCCGACCGGTGACGGGGTTGAAGTTCGGGAAGCCCGCTTTCAATGCGGATCATTTACGGCGAGGCAGTCGGCGTGCAGACTCGTTCAGGAGCTCATGAGGTTTAGACAGGGTCTTCCGGGATCTGTCGGACACGTTACAAAGGTGGTAGCACCTCTTCACTCTTCTTATTGCTCCTTACATTTAGCTAGAAACTAGTGCTTGGACGATTTTTGGCGTACGGTCGATTGCGCTCCTACGGAATTTTTGTTTTCTGTCCAGTCCCGCTTGCACTGAGCGCAAGCGAGGAGCGTGCCTGGCCTTATAGTAGTATCAGAGCCAACCAAGCACTAGGAGTAGCTTAGGCGGTGTTTTAGTTTCGATCGACAATTTTCCGATTCCGATTTCTTAGTTTAAACCCCTTCTCTGTTCGAATTTTAAAAGTCTTTTAATTTTTTTTAAAGTGTTGCAGAATGTCATTGTGAATGTGAAAATGAAGTGGGAGAAAACTGGGGGGGTTATGCAAAATGGGCGTGTGGAAGCGGGAAACCGGCGGCCAAATTTTTTCAGAATGCCCCCAATTTTCTCTGGGGGCTTAAACTTGTGGAAATAGGATTTTTGGTATTGTTTGTTTTTTTCCAGTATTAAGATTTGATCTCGTATTGTATTGGAAAGTTATCGATCAAAACTGTAATATCGTAGCATTTCCGTATTGATGATGTTAAAGTGTTTGACTTAATTAATACAATGATACATACTTGTTGATATGTATTTGTGAGTCTGTGATATTCTATGTTAAGTTTATTTGGTTGGATCGTCGCGAAATGAATAACCCTATGCGTAATTGGATGTTGTGATGTTATCTGTTTCATTTCATTGATATTGTTGCCAAAATGTATATTCTTTTATTTGGGGCGAGCGGTTGACATGTGGTCGTCGTTTCCATTTTCATGTATTATTATTTGTTGGGGCTCGATCAGGTTGCGATCGATGTCACCGTTATATTAATATAGGTATTAAGATTATCCCACGGAGAAGCGCACTGGCAGCTGGGTTCTAGATTGCAGTGGGTGGCCATCTCAAGGAGTTGAGACCGGGTCACTCGATTCTAGGATTAGCGGGCTACTTTCCGCGCTTGTAGGTGTTAGGATAGACCTACGGAGGAGTGCACAAGTCATCAGATTCAAGAAAGTGCTAGGTGGCCCCATCATGGTGATGATGACGGGTCGTCTCGTTTCTCGGATTAGCGGATGACTTGCCGTACTCGTAGGGGTCTGCTTTTGGCTACGCACGGGCTATTCATGCGACCGGGGTATTTCGTGCTTCATTTGTGGCTCGAACGAAAATCGGGATTCCTATGTGATCCGACCATTCCAAACTCTATGATGCTGTTTTCCCTCATGCTGTAATGTGATTTTTTGCATGTGATGGTATATTTATATATGTGATATATAGTATAAATATATATTAATGCTATATACGTTTTGCATCTGCGCTAGCCCTACCCCCGCTCTGCCGTTAGTTAAGTAACCTAACGGTGCATGATGGGGCCCCGTGGCGAATGCGGATGGCGTATATGTGCATTATATTTTTTCTTTTTCATACTTTTCTGCTATATTTGTATGAAAAGGATAATGCTAGATAATGAGATTATCTAAATGATGGGATTGTATTAATTGCATTAATACAAAGTAAAATAAACCTATACGTTGTAGAAACTAACATTTTATAAAGGGGAAATTTTAGTCGATTCTTTTGCTTTGCATTGAGGCATTCGGTTAGGAATTTCTTGCACCTCATTCGATAAGGAAAGAGCCTTGATCCCATCACTGGAATTTCGATCTTGGATAAAAGTTCGTGTCACTAAAATTGTTTTTATAGCCGTATTCTTTTGCTTTACATCGTGATATTCGATTAGGAATATCCCGCACCTCATTCGATGAGGAAAAGAGTCTAGATCCCTTCACGGGGAGTTCACTCTTAAGCAAAGGTCTACGCGACTATAAAATTTCAAAACCACTCGGTTCCTACGATGATATCAAGTTCATTACGTTGATGGTTTTCTTCAAAACCAGCCGTTGCCCTCTGTCATTTTAGGAAGTAGAGTACTTAATATTCGTGCTATGTTTGTTGACCTTCATCAAGGCGTAATGTACGGTAGCTAAGTGATGTCTTCCTATTAGCATATGATGTGATTAGCTAGAACAGTCGCATAGCCTTGTTGACCATCGTCAAGGGCTCGTGCGGATGGGTATAAATTAATCACGAAATGATGAGTAGAACTTGACTAGCGACTTATGATTTATTGACCTTCATCAAGGTCATAACCTGTTAGGGGTAAAAGCCGATATCGGGAAGTATTGAAACTTGCAATGAGATTACATACCTTCTATGGAGTGGAGTGACTTGTTGACCTTCGTCAAGGTTACCACGCCATGATAGTTTAGGTCTTGATTCTTACTATGAGTAATAGTTACTCCAGGGAGATTTTCTATATGAAATCCCGGTTAGTTCTCCTTTTAGGGTTTGAAGGAGAATTTGACAAAACAATGGGAGTCGTCCTGATTAGTTAAATATACCAATCTAATCTAGGTTAGAGTGCATGCTGAGTGTTTCTTTTCTCTCTCTCTCTCTCTGGCAGCGACCCTGGAATCACCTTAAACTAAGACTCATTAACCATATTGACCGACCTTTTTACCATCGACAGCTTTGTAATGTCTGGATTTCCTTAATCCACGACATAGTCATATATGTCCTCTTATATCCTACTTCCTCTTCTGCTAACTCCAGAGCCTTCTGTATTCGGTACAGAGATCCATATTGTTTGGAAGGTCGTCGTATAGTTAGATAAGAACTCGATGAAACTGTTTCAGTCTGTGGATGGCCACTAGTTCTGGGTTAGATAAATTGTTCATTTGTCTATCTCTCTTACCTTATCTCAAGCTCGAGAGCTCCTTACATATAAGGAGTGTATACCAGTTACGCAAAGTCTTCTTCTAATCCCGAAGCTGGTGCTGAAGGAATGGAAAGGAGAACACCAACTAGCATAAGTTCGGTATACAGGAAGGTAAGATGGAGAGACATCAAAAGGGGTTGAAGTGAGAAAAGAAAATTGCGACTACTGTCATGAACCTGGGCAATGAAAATGGAAATACCGAGAATACCCGACTAACCCCACTGAAACATTTTTGATGTTTTAGATTTCCCGTGCGTCTGTGTTTTGAGAAACTATTTCTCAATAAACTCTAACTCTTGGTTATAAAGATACCGAATTAGAATCCCACATCTGTAGAGCATTACAGATGCTGAGAAGGAGCAGAGAATTGAGAATGGATAATTTTATCCTCAATATCGGTTTTCGGAGCAATTGTTGCTATTGAGGAAAATCATCAAGTTTTTCCTAAACAGCAAACTTTTGGTTTCTTTTAACCAAAAGAATATTTTTCAATTAACAGCACACGGAAAATGAGTTAGTGAACTCTAGGGACTTATACATATTGATGTATGTTGTCCAATTTCTATATAGATTAGGGATTAGTACTAGATATTTCATATTGAGAATGTGATTCTCTCTCAGATTGCTCATCCGCGGTTGCGCTCCAAGATGAGTAATGTTGAGTTGCCTTCTTCAATTTTGTGGATGAATTAGAAATAGATGCATATTAATTGATACTAGTTCCATCTAAACAAGTGCCTCTTTTCTAAATGTGATATAGAATAGTGTTCATCTTAAAATTGTTAAGATATAGGGTTATCCAGTTTGTGTTTAAAACCATAATCCGGATAAACTCGAGACACGTTTCAGTAATAACAGTCAGTGGGTTATCCTAAGATTTCACAAGGGATAGATTCTACCATTTTCAAGTTCAAAAGTATTTTGTTCTTGACTCGCCACCTCCAAGGTAAAGGAATTTCTTGCAAAAGAAATTAGTGAGAGCATGGTAGAACTGGAAATAGTTCCAGAACCATAAACGGTTACAAAAAGTTTAGTAGAACCAGACGATCCAATTGATCATAACAAACTATAGCTACTCTGCAGATTTAGTAGGTGACCTCAGCCACCCGAGAGATACTTCAGTTTTCTCATAGACGGTGACTAGAAGGCTTGCATCATATGATGATGACCATACTAGTTATCAGCATGCCATAGGAAGTGGTGACTTCCGACTGATGGCTGGATGCCAAGTTATCTAAGTTGGACTCCATATACTACAGCAAATTATAGACTTTGATGTGTGCTCCTGAAGGAGGTAAAACCCATAAGGAGCAAGCAGATCTTTCAAGGTCAGTGTAAATGGAAAGGTATTAATCTAATAAGGCTAGACTAGTAGTTAACATGTATTCATCAAATACCCTATGAGGATTATGATGATACTGTTACTTCAAAGTCTTTGCTGAAGTCCATACGAATAAAATTTGCCACTGTTGTTTTCATGACTATGATATCTGGTAAGAGTATGATTATAACGTCTTTCTAAATTGTATTTAGAAGTATACGTGTATATGACTCTACCAGAGGGTTGTCTTAGTCAGTTGGAGCAGCGGAAAGTGTGCAAATTGCTTAAGTCTATTTGTAGACTAAAACAAGCCTAGTGGAGGTGGATCATTTGTTTTTTTATGCAATGGTCAAAGTGTTTGACTTCATCAAAATAAGAGATAAACCTGGTATTTATAAGAAAGCCGTGGGGAGTACTGTCAGATTTTGCATACTGTTGTGGATGACATACTTTTGATAGGAAGTGATATTTCTATACTACGATTCGGTCAAACATTGGTTGTCACTGTTTCTCCTTTATGGATTATATATACATTGATTCTGGTGACTAGGTCTATAGATTTAGATTTGGTAAAGGACTTGGGATTAACCCAATTCAGGTATAATAACACCATTCTAAAGTGGTTTAGAATGGAGGACTCATAGTGAGATCAATCATGCAATGTTATATACCAAACCAGATGATACCTTTACACTAGATGTAGTAAGCAGATATTAGTCCAATCTTGGAGGGACATCGGAAGAAGTGAAGAACATAAGAGATGTTCTTGGTGTATGGTAATGACAGCCTGCTTAGAGAGGCGATTACCGATTCCATTTTCCGTAGTGACAAGGATGACAGAGTATCTATCGTGAGTCATTAGTTTACTCTCTTATGAGGAGCAGTGAATTGGAAGAATTCCAAAGAGGATACTGGGGTAGTCAAGGCACTAAATACTGATTGTGAATCAGCAGAGAATACATCCTAAGTATTTGTTTGGATAAATACGTTCATTCATGGACATGGTCCCATCAGCTATCCAAACAATATTCTGAGGAAAGTATCGCTCATTTCGGGAGCTAGTTGATCTCCGCGAAGTTGAGATTCAGTGAGATACAGTTAGAAATATATTAGCAGATCCACTCACTGAGGCTATTTCTCGAACACAGTTTGCGAAACTGTTAGTACAGAAGTTGGGTATGCAGTAGCACATGAGATGTGTGAATACGATACTGCAATAATTGTTCTTGAGTGCAAGTGGGAGGTTGTTGGATATAGGTGCCCTCAAGGCAATTATCGTAGTTGCGGAACGCAATTACCGAATTTGAGAAGGGCCTATACCAAGAACAGTCTTACTCGAGATGATAGTGTGCTATCTGGTTTGTCTTTAGCTATCATGTGAATGCGTGATACTAGTTATCGCGTATCACTAATACATAAGATAAAGCCCATAGGATCTTTGCTTGACTACCAGGATTATGATAAGGATCATACTAGTGGGGCCTGCTAGTTTATTAGCACATCCTTAAATGTCCCTAGTTGTAAGAGCATCGAGACTGGGCATCGGTGCTCCAGTTTAGACTAGTGTATACGTTTCACGACCCTGTACAAGGCGATGGTTGATCCCATAACCATTGGTGTTTGATGCTAATGATAATATACAGGTGCTCATTGGATGAGTTACAATGGACGGACTCGCCGAGAACTTCTAGATGGTATTATACCAATGTCAGATAGCAGTTCTCTGGTGACATGAGTACAGGGTAGTCCCTAGACCTGAAATCGCCACAGTGTCACTTGTGTGTTCCCACTATACTTAGATTACTACCCTAGCATGGTTCTACCGAGTCGTGCAAATAGGTTTTAGTTGGGTATAGTCCCGAAGCACATGGAGGCAGTGAGCGGTCGAAGGAATTCATCACTCCCGGTATTGGGAGTCGATATCATACTGTGCAGGCCACGACTATAACCAGAAGTCTGTGGCTACGACAGTAGAGAAAAACTGGTAAGTATTACCAGTTATATCTCTCAGGTTATGGGTTCTCTCTCAGCACAACTTATCGGGTTATTGGGGGTCTGACAGATTCCACTCCCCAGACTCGGTATGTGATACTCTTTGACGAAGAGACCGGACTGTACGGTGACTGTCACTTATAGACTTTGTCGGGTCCGGATGAGTTCGCTCGTCGACCTGCCTTTATCTTGATCATACCTGGGTAGCCGTTACGTATAGCTAGTGCCACTGACGAGCTTATGGGTTAACCCGAAAGGGGGTTGAATCCGAAAGTGTTTAAGATTCAATCGGATACGATCCTGTATAACCTACTGCCAGCGTATTGACAGGTCTTTAGAGTCCCGCAATGAAAGTGCCTGCCTGGGCAAAACGCGATGTGACATACATATAGGGATACGTACATGAGTTCGATAAAACATGTATATTGGATATACGTGTTTAATCGGACGACTGTTATACTAGCCGGTTTCAAAGCCGGAATATCAAGTCAAGTGTTGACTTGATAACCGTATTAATGATATGGTTTCTAGTATAATGTATATGATACACACACTCTCAACAGTATATGGTACTGAGAAGATATTGATGGCATTTCGTGTATGAGATACATGATGTATACGTGTATGGGATACATGTACTAATACTTATTTGATATATATATATATATATAAATTTATATGTATATTTATTTATACATATAAAAATATATATATATATATATGTAAGTGTATATATATATATATGTAAGTGTATATATATCTTTATACATATATATATTAATGTGTGTGTATATTATTTATTTAATATACTTAATTAAATGGTGGGGCCCACCCTCTCCCTTGTGTGTTGACACACACATGAGAGAAAGTGGGAGAGAGGGGCATGTGTCATATTAAACATGACATGGTTAAGAGATGAACGTAATTCATTTTTAAACAAGCCGTCAAAAAATACATCTTCTTCCTTACAAAAGAAAGCTTGAGCTCTCTAGATTAATGGCACTAGTAGCCATGGTGAGAGAGTGTAAAAAGTAGAGAGTAACCAGAATTCGCATCGCTTTCTTCCACGCCCAGCAAGCCTCTGGAGGAAGTTTCTCCGACCGGTGACGGAGTTGAAGTTCGGGCCGCCCGTTTTCAACGCGGATCATCTACGGCGAGGCAGTCGGCGTGCAGACACGTTTGGGAGCTTACGAGGTTTAGACAGGGTCTTCCGGGATCAGCCGGACATGCTACAAAGATTGTAGCACCTCTTCACTCTTCTTATTGCTCTTTACATTTAGCTAGAAACTAGTGCTTGGACGATTTTTGGCATACGGTCGATCATGCTCCTACGGAAATTTTTTTCTTTCGTCCAGTCCCGCTTCCGCTGTGCGTATGCGCGGAGCGCGCCCGACCTTACAAAATATATGAGCATTTAGGCTCAATTTATTTTAACTAAGGATACGTTAGTCTTATTTGAGACTAAGATCAACTTAGCAATATTTTCATGATCATTAAATTTTATTAAGAACCAACAACAGAGTATTTGGGCTCAGCTACAAGAAACTTTCAGAGGCACTTAGCCGACTTGGGCTTGGTCTGCTCAGTTTTTTTCTCTTTTTTTATTCAAAAGTGCTAAGCACTTATTTGTGATTCTGTTTGCTCAGCCCTTTTCATTTTATGCAGAAGTGCTAAGCACCTATTTGGGGCTCTGGCGCTCACATGTGTATCATGTGAGGCGCTCAGACATGGGCGCTGCCCAATTAGTGCTAAGCACTTTGGTCATTTTGACTGAATATAGAATGCTAAGCACTTTGTATGGCACTTACGTGAGGGGCACATGAGGCACTGCCTCATTTATTTTATTGGGCGCTCACGTGTGTTTCACATGAGGCGCTGAGACCTGGACATTGCCCAATCAGTGCTAAGCACTTAGTCATTTGGACTAATTTTATAGTGCTTCTGCACTTTTATATAGCGCTCAGGTGTAATTCACATGAGGCGCTGGGCCTTCTATTTTGAGCACCCACGTGGGAAGCACGTGAGGCGCTGAGTCCTTTGTTTTGGACGCTTACGTGGGAAGCACGTGAAGTATTGGGTTCCATTTAAGGGAGTCTTTTGGGTGCTTACATGGGAAGCACATAAGGAACCAAGTCTTTTTCTTTGTTCATATTTTCTGAAGATATTTTAACTTCTGTTAGTGGCATTTTGACCATTAATGATCTCTGTTTTGAAGATCTGAGATCGATTTTATTGGAAAACTAAGTTTTTCTATTTTTTTGTAAGAACAAAGTTCTTTATGTAGGATTAAACCCTCCTTGTGAAGGAATTAAATTCCTAGACAATGTGTCTTCTATTTCTTTTTGATCTCGTTCATTTTCCCTAGATTTTGAGTTTGGAGAACAAAATCTTCTCGATGAGAATTAAATTCTCAACTTATGGAGAGATTTTCTTTTCAAATCTCAGATCAGGAGAAGAACTAAGTTCTTTTTGTGGAGGGTTAAACCCTTATTTTCTTTATGTCAGGCAAAAGATATAAGTTCTATCTCTGCTTTTTCTGTACCTAGAATTTTGAAGAACAAGGATCTTTTTTTTTCAGAAGAGAATTGAATTCTCAGTTTTGTGGAAAGAAACTTGTGTGTTTCATCCTCTCTCTTTTTTGCCTTGAAATCTCCTATCCTTTATATAGAAGAGTCAAATTTGTTGATTAGTTTGAGAAAATCTCTCATTTAAGAGATACTAATTGATTTACTTGGCCTAAAATATTATTTGGGGGATTTTATCTTCCATTGGATCTTTGATCTAGTGAATTTTATTTCACAGAATATATATTCTTTTTTTTAACAAGATTAGGAAAATATTTTCCCATAGATAGAATTTTATTTTTATCAATCAGTGATTTTTAATCATCATTAGATTTTTTAATCGAAGGGTGCTCTATTTAACAGAGCACAAACTTTCTTTGTTTAGAAAAATTAAGGAAATATATTCTCAAAATAGAATTTACTTCTATCATTGGATTTTTGATCCAACCGAGAATATCTTTCTCACTTAGAAAGATTAGGGAGATATTTTCTCCTAATAGAATTTAATTTTATCATTGGATCTTTGATCCAATAACACTCTGTTTAACAGAAAATATCTTTCTCATTTAGAAAGATCAGGGAGATATCTTCCCTAATAGAATTTAATTCTATCATTTGATGATTTATCATCACCATTTGGTTTTTGATCCAATGGCTCTGTTTAACAGAGAATATCTTAGATTTTAGGGAAATATTCCCCATGTAGAATTTAATTCTATCCGCTTTAGTATGGACGCTGACGCTCATGTGTTATGCACGTGGGCGCCCTATAAGAATTTAATTCTTATATAACAGGCGCTCATGCGCTTTGCACACCGGCGCTCACGTGAATTTCACGTGAGGCGCCGCTGTAGGATTTAATTCTATAAAAGCCCGACGCTGGCACTCACGTGGGAAGCACGTGAGGCGCTGCCTCATTGGGTTTAAATAGAGCTTAGCTCTTATTATTGTATTTAATTAATAGGGGAACATGCATGTGGGGGGAAGGGTATACCCATCCAAACTAGTTTGGCATATGGAGGAGAGAGGAGAGGAGATATATTTGTGTAGAGATCTCTCTTTGTTGTATGCTTGATTCATTTTTATTTCCTCCTGTCTCTCTCTCCTCATTTTCCCTCTCTACTAAAAGAAAAGAGTAAGAGAGACTAAAATCATTCTACATCTCCTAATCTATTTTCCTAGCTAGAATTGTGATCAAGTTGCTTCACTAAAGATCATCTCAAAGGTGGAGCTAGAGCTTGAGTTGGTTTCCCTTGCGTGGATCATCTTCGGTAAGGTCGATCGGCGAGCAAGCTCATTCCCGGAAAACTTGGAGCTTAGAAGGGGTCTTCCACGATTAGGCGGACACGCTATAAAGGTTGTAGCACACTTAAACTCCTGGTCTAGCTTCTTTAGTTCTCTTGATGTTGCAAGTTTTCGTCTTTGGGTATTATCTTGTGTTTAAAGATGTTTTAGCTCTCTTGTTTTTTAAAATTATTCAGTCTGCTTCCTTTTAAATTGTTGCTTGGTGAGCAAAACATCCTTACACTGGTATCAGAGCCAGCTCAAACACTGGAACTTTCTTAGACGATACGATAATTCAAATCCAGAATTTTCACCGAAATGGTTATTAATATCATGTCACTGCATATTTTCTTGTACCACTATAAAAAAATTCTGAAAATATTTTTGAGTTGGAAATTGTATTAGTGTGATGACCCTTAAACCCGGGGCTATATTTTTAAAATCTGGCCGCCTGGGTCGGCCATGGGCCGCCCAAGACACCCATTGAAAACACTTTTGGCCATAATTTTCTCCAGTGACTTGATATTAGTAAAACTTGATTTTTGATGTACCTCAAAATTTCCCAGATTTTGTTGTTTACTCTCTAGAATTTTAGGAAGTTCGGGAAAGTTTTGGGTTTAAATTATCATATCGTTTAATATTTGCATATGTTGATATGTGTTGGTTAACGTCGACGAATTGATATTTGATCAATTCGAGGGGGTTACACATAGTGAGTTTGCTATGTTGGTGTGTATGGTTTGGTCGAATTGTCGCAAACGAAGAGCCCCGCGTGTTAATGTTTATAATACTTATGTTGTATTCATTTTTATGCATTGTATAATGCCAAATGTGTATTCTTTTATCGGGATGAGCGGCAGAATTATGGTCGTCATTGCCGGTGTATGTATTACTATTTTTCGGGGCGCGGTCAGGTTGTGATCGTTATTGCTATTGTATATATAATACAGGATACAGGTTTTACCCCGCGGCGAGTATTAGAATGCGGAAGGTGGCCATCTCAAGGAGTTGAGACATGCCGTCTGGTTCTAGAATTGACGAGTTGTTGTCCGCGCTTGTAGGGGGTATAGAATAGACCCGCAGTTGAGTGTTCGGGCTGTCAGATTTTAGAAAGCGTCGGGTGGCCCCCTCATGGAATTAAGGCTGAGTTTCCTCGTTTCTAGGATTGGCGGGTGGCTTGCCGTGATCATAGAGGTCTTGATTTGGCTTTGTACGGGCTATTCACGCGACCAGGGAATATCGCCCTTCATTTGTGGCTCAAACGAAACGAGAGATTCCTTGGATATCCGAATATTCCATTTCTGTGATGTTTACCACATGTCTGTAATGTGATTATCTGCATGCGATGATGTATATATATATATATATGTTGATATATATAATAAATAAATAAATGCTTCTGTATGTTTTGCATCCACGCTAACCCTACGTCCACTCTGCTATAAGTTAAGTAACCTTACGGTAAAGACCCGATGCCCCGTGGTGAATGCGGATGGCATATAAATGCATTCTATTTTCTTTTCATATCATGTTTTCTAGTGTGAGAAGATGCTAGATAATATGTATTATTATCTAAATGATGGGATTGCGTTGATTGGATTAATGCAAAGGAAAATAAACCTAAAATGCGTTGTTGGAACCAATTTATCTTTTCAAAAAAACTATAGTCGTTTGATTTTTCTTTGCACTGAGATATTCGGTTAGGAATATCCTGCTCCTCATTCGATGCAAAAAGAGCCTTGATCCCTTCACAGGGAATTCGCTCTTGGGCAAAAGTTTATGTTACTATAAATTTGCAAAACCGCTCGGTTTCTTTAATGATATCAAGTTCATTACGTTAAAAGTTTTCTTCAAAACTAACCATAGCACTCTGTCATTTCAAGAAGTAGAGTACTTAGTATTCGTGCTGCGTTTGTTGACTCAGTTAAGGCGTAGTGTATGATAGCAAAGTAATGCTTCCTGCTTCCATGTGATGCCATTAGTTAGGACAGTCATATAACCTTGTTGACTCAGTCAAGGGCTCATACGGGTGGATCTAAATTAATCATGAAATGATGGGTTGAATTTGACTAGGGACTTATGGTTGGTAGACTCAATCAAGGTCATAAACCATTAGGGGTAAAACTCATATCGGGAGTTTCAAGTATTGGAATTTGCAATGTGATTGCATACCAATCTATGTGATAGTTTGGGTCCCGATTCCCACTGTGAGTAATAGTTACTCTCGGGAGATTTTCACTTCACAATTAGCTGACGCATTAGGTGTCTAGAAAGGTGTTATGAGGTTATGCCTCCTATGAAACGGGGATATTCAATTGGGTCCGTACGAAAGCACGGGGGACCTCCCTCGGAGTAATTGCACTGGCTTGGCTGATTAGTTAGCGAACTTGTGGGTGTACATAATCCCGGCTAGTTCTCCTTTTTGGGTTTGAAGGAGAATTCAACGAAACAATGGGAGCCATCATGATTAGATAAATTAATAAACCAATGTAATCTTGGTAGAGTGCATGCTGAGTGTATCCTTTCTCTCTCTCTGGCACAACCATGACTGATCTTAAACTAAAACTTATAAACCAAGTTAATTGAACCTTTTTACAATTATTGGCTTTGGAATGTCGTGATTGCCCTAATTCATGACAAATTCGCATATATCCTTTCCCCTCGTATTTCCATTTTGTTTTTCCAGAACCCTCTGTATCACATACAGGGATCCATAATGCTTAGAAATGCCATCTCATATAATTAGATACGAACTCGAAAAAATTGTTTTGGTCCGTGAATGGCCGCTAGTTCTAGAGAAAGTGAATTGTTCATTTTTCTCTCCCCTTCACCTTATCTCATGTTCGAGAGCTCCTTAAATAAGGAGAATATACTAGTTATATTTGTTGGATAGTCTTTTTCCAATCCCGATGCTAGAGCTGATAGGAAAGGTAAAAAGAAAACCAAATAGCCTAAGTTAGGTATACAGAATGTAAGATGGCGAGACATAAAAAGGGGTTGTAGTGAGGGAAATGAAATTGGAACTACTGTCATGAGTGTGGGCAATGGAAGAGGCTTTACTATGAATACCCGGCCATCCCTTGAAATAATTTGATGTTTTAGTTTTCCTGTGTGGTTGTAATTCAAAATTGGTTCTCAATTAATTCTGACTTCTGGGTATATGGATACTGGATTAGAATCCCACATTTGTAGGGCGTTACAGATGCTGAGAAGGAGTAAAATATTGAGAAAGGGTGATTTGATCCTGAATGTCAGAAATCGGAGCAATTGTTGCTATTGGGGAAAATCACATGGTTTTGTCTAGCGGCAAACTTTTGGTTTTGAATAACCATTGTTATGCATCAATTTTTAAAAACTGATATATATGTCTCTTTATTTTATAAAGTGGGATATAATTTTTGAAAAAGATGTTCTAAACATTTGCCTTTATCATTTGATGATTGGGTAAGGTGCATAAAGATAATGGTATAGACATCCTTAACCAAAATACAATTTTCAAATTACAACACACAGAGTTTGAGTTAGTGAACTCATGGGACTTATACATATTGATGTATTGTTGTCCGATGTCCAAATGGACAAGGGGTTAGTACTCATATTTCATTCCGTTTACCTATAATTTCTCTGGCTTTATACACGCATTCTTGTTGAAATGCAAAGTTCAAAGATTTTGAGAAGTTCATAGGATATAAGAATAAAATAGAGAACTAGACGTTTGAAATATCAAGATTCTTCAAAGTGGTAGAAAATGTGGATACTTATGCTCGGTATTCCGTATTAAGAATTTGATTCTTTCTCAGATTACTCTTCCGAGGGTGCGCTCCATGATGAGTAATATTGAGTGACCTTTTTCATTTAAGTATATGCACTGGAAACAGTTGCCCCTGACAAATCTTAGCCACTTCGCAAATTTAGTAGGTGACCTCAGTCATCCGAGAGATATTTCGATTTCCTCATGGACGGTGAAAAGGAGGTTTGCATCACGGTGATGATGACCTTACTAGTTATCAGCAGGCTATAAGAAGTGGTGACTTCCGACTGATGGCAGGATGCTGTGTTATCCAAGTTGGATTCTGATGGAGATTGTGATCTCCCTTAGATGTTGTCCTCCGTCGATTTGATAGCGAGCAATTTTAAGAGGTTGAGATTTGTTTTGGGGGTTGTTGAGCGTGTGGATCTCAATGGGTTGTTGGAAGTTGCTGAGCCCGAGCTACCTGCAAGGGAAGTCCCGAGGTGGGAAACCACCGTATGACCCTACAACAATCAAGATAGTACCAGGGAATTAGAGCAGCGTAGTGGCCTATTGGAATGAGTTCGAGTTACCAGAGTCGTCTGAAAGAGGGGTTTATATAGTGGTCACATGGAGCGAGCCGGCACGAGACTCCCGCCGTCAGTTACGCCCCCTCTTTAAGCCCGCATTGATGCCGAGATTCGCTCATTAATAGGAGGACGCACCCGCGTGGGACGCGGAACGTGGGGCGGTGGATATCTCTATTTGGCGAGATACGCGGAGCCGTTGTGGGGGCGCATGGGCTCCGCACACTCGGTTGATCAGGAAAGCCGAAGAAGCCCGGCCTGTCCGATGGCTTGGAGATAAGCCGGGAGGCCAAGGAAGCTCAGGTCTTGCTTCAGCTCGAAGATGAGCAGGGAGGCTATAGAAGCTCAGCTCTGCAATAGCTCGAAGACGAGCAAAAGGGGTGAAGGTTCGACTGCTAGATTGCTCTAGGGCAAGAAGTGGGGGTGTAATCTCGAAGACCATCCGAGGAAAAGCACCGATGCTCCGCACAAATTCTACCTCCGCAGCCCCCAGAAGCCTAGTGGGCTTTACACGGATGACACGCCATCTGCCATGTGTCGTGATGTGAGGAAATCCCACTTATGAACATCATCATTAGCCCCCCACTCTCATTTCGACCTATTTATGGGTCGGGTCGAGAGTGGCCTGCTTGGTTTTCTTCTGCTCAGTTTAGTGCTGAGAATCATAGTGTGGATTGTCCGAGGACAACATGGCGTAGAGCAGTTGCGTTGCTTCGATCTTTAAGTCCACGTGGCGTCTCACCGTGCGCCTAAGTTTTCACGTGTATCCCCGATGATGTCAGCAGATCGGTGAAATGATTGCGCTTTAAAGAGTGGGCGTCGTTTCACTCGATCATCAGTTGGGTTACGGGCCATGTTTTCGACGTCGGTTGGCGGGCGCGACAGGCTGTCTCTGACTCCTGCAACGAAGAGACGTCCCTAATGGTCGACCACTACGTGGAGCCTCGACGGTCGTTAGGCACGATACTTCATTTTGGCAGGAATCGATCTGGGCCATAGGATGCTCTCTCTGGGGTATATAAATAGGTGGGGACCATCCTAGGGCCAATACTTTGCCTTAATTCTCTTTCGTTGTTTGAAAATTGCCCGGTGCACCTCCGCTTAGATCGGATCTTCTGTTGAATTTTCATCGGCGAGTCCCTTTCTTTGAATTAGGTTAGATGTCTTCCTCCGAGGAGTCCGTAGATGTGGTAGGGGTAGAGTTGGACGATGATGCTCTGGTTGCTGGGGCCGAGTCCAGTGGCTCTTCCTCTTCTTTGGCTTCAGATAGCCGAGAGGGTTCTTCTTCTACTGCGCCGGGCTCGCCCCTAGAATCAGGGCCGCTATTTCCCCAATAGAAGAGCAAAGCTCTGTTTAAAAATTAATGAGGCAGCTCCTCACGTGCTTTCCATGAGGGCACCAGCGCCAAGACTAATCTGATAGGAATTAATCCTATGGTGGTGCCTTACGTGCTCCTCACGTGGACGCCAGTGCCAAGACCAATCTGATAGGAATTAATTCTATGGTGGCGCCTCACGTGCTCCTCACGCGGGCGCCAATGTGCAAAGCACATGAATACCCATTATAAGAATTAAAACCTTGAGTAACACCCACGTGCACAACACGTGAACGCCAGCACCCACGTGCACAACACGTGAACGCCAGCGCCCAGGTAGAATTAAATTCTACTATCTGTTAAACAGAGTCGTTGGATCAAAAATCCAACGGAGATGATAAATCATCAAAAATACAGAATTAAATTCTGTCGGGAGAAAACATCCCCCAAATTGGATTATAGAATAAAATTCTAGTTTGGGATATATTCCCTCAATCTTTCTAAAACAAGAAAGATTGCCCTCTGTAAAACAGAGAACCGGTGGATTAAAAATCCAACGGTGATTAAAAAATCACCATTTTACAGAATAAATTCTGTGTAAGGGAAAATATTTCCCCAATCTTGTTAGAAACAAGAAAATATGTTCTGTAAAACAGAAACTCTTGGATCAAAGATCTAATGGTGGGTAAAAATCCCCAAATCAATTAGGATCTCTTAATGAGAGATTTCTTCAAAAACTAATTAACAAACTTGCCTCTACTATATAAAGGACCCAAGACTTCAAGCCTGAGAAAGAGGAAACCCCTTATAAGCTTCTAAAAAAAATAAAGCAGAAAACTTCAGAAAGGAACAGAGAAGAAGATCTCCCTCTTCAAAACTCTGGGTAAATAAAAAGAATAGAGATCAAAACATCTCGTTTACAGATCTAAGGGTTTAACCCTTTTTAAAAAAAAGAACTTAGTTCTTGCTCTGGATCTAAGATCCACAAGAAAAGTCTCCCATAAGTTGAGAATTTAATTCTTATCAGGAAGAATTTGTTCTTGAGAATCGAAGATTCAGAAAAGGACTAGGAATTGAATTCCTTGAAACGAAGCATATAAGAGAAACCTGGTTCTCATAAAAGAACTTAGTTCTTAAAAAACGAAAGCTTGATCATTAATGGGCGCCACAGAAGAAAGGAGTGCTTAGCACTCACTGGGCAATGCCCAGCGCCCAGCGCCCATGTAACAACCCCAAATTTCAGATACAAATTTTTCAAAATATTTTTTTTCAAAATCCATAAAGGGGTATTTATTACTTGAGCACAAGATTTAAGTAATTAAATAACTCCATTTTTAAAGTACAAAGAATTGATTTAAATTCAAAGTATACTTGGAGTATTTAAAGTTGCTGATATCTCTTTAAGTAATTATTTCACACAAATAATTACAAGAAGGAGCTTGTAGCTTATTGGTAATATCTTGCACTGCTGAACCAAGCCACCAGAATTCAAATCCCATGCCCCACATTATTTTTAATATTATTTTGTTTTTGATTCCTTAGAATACCAACAGTTACACGTGCATTTCTCATAAATTTCCTACTACACATGAAAATGTAAATGCTCCAGTAAGCACCCCAGGAGACCCCCCACCCACCGATCCTCCGACTCGGCCCGACTCGGCCGAGTCGGCCGGCGCCACCGGCTGGACTCGGCCGGACGGCCGAGTCCCCAACATAGAAGTTGGGTATCTTTTCCTCGTCAACTCTCCTGCATACTTTAAATAGTCAGATCGGTTACAGAGAGCCTATTAACCCCCATTTACTCCATTTTTTAATGATTTTTAAAATATATTTTTACATTTTTTAATTAAAAACCCTACACCTACCCTAACCCTAGCCTAACCCTATAAATACACCCCTTACCCTCTACCCTCTCATCCCAAATTTCTGAGCCCACTCTCTCAAAATTCCAAGAGATCTTGTGTACTTTGAAAACGAGCGAAAGGCGAAGCTCCGACGAAATCTACGGCGAACTTCCGGTGATCGTGCTAGGAACTCGCGGTGACGAATCGACGTACCGGCGAACCCTTTTCTTCCTTATCACTCTCATGTTGTCCAAACCCGAAAGTCCCATTCTAACCTCTCTCTCTTTTTCTAAAAAAAATACGAAATTACAAAACCCGATGGAATCGGAACAAATCCGATTTCCGATTTGGTTTTCTATAAAATTTCACTTCTCACCAATACATTCATGCTTAAACATCTTTATATTGACTATTAAACATTTAATAAAACATTTGAACAAGTTTCATCACATGAAATGATAGCTTTCCCAAATTATCGTATTTTTCACTTAAATACCACAATATTTCGATTTCACATTTAATCCCATTAACTTGCTATACCTTTAAAGTAGATCATGAGGTAACGACCTACCTCCTCACACACTTACATACAACCTAACACGATACCATTGAAAAACTTAGAATGCGATAAAACAATATTTTCATTTAAATACCATATTCTTAATAAAACCATTTCTAAAAGTTTTAGCTTTGTTACACTTTTAAAATAAATAGCTCTTAATATGAAAATACGATAAGTTGTGGACATCGGTCGTTTATCTAAACCTGACTTTGTGGTGTCTAGGCTAGGCAAGCGAGAAAGGTAACTTTAAAAGGCCCGTCTCACGATGATTCGTGAGCGGATCCCTTCTTTCTTCACTTGTACTTACCTGGCCACAATTGGCGGTGAAGAGGCGATTTGAGGCATCTAACAACTTGTCGTTTAGACCATTTAGAAATAGACTAGTTGAATTAGAAAACTCTAGAATCTAAAATACGGAAAATTGACTTTTTACAAATAAATACCATTTACTTTATAAAACCGTTTTCTAAAGGATTTAGTAATTTACAATCTTTGCAAAGCGCCGCTACAACCCATTTTTGGGGAACCCGTTTGGGATAGTACGGTTTATCGTGCACCCTCGGGCTTAGTAGTGCGAGATTCAGACCTCCGCAAGGAGAATTCGGTCTCGAAAGATTTAAAATACGACATCTTAAGAAAATGAGATTTTTAGAATATAAAATATTTATTGAAATTATTTTTGTATAAATATATGTATATTTATCATTAAAATATCTATATTGTTATAATATAAATATTCCACTTTTTCTAAAAATCACAAGAATAAATTTTACATTAAAATACCATGAATTTCAAATAAATCACATTACAGATAAATACCTTTATTTATAAAACTAGGATATTTTCACTAGAAATATTACAATATAAAATCCACATTCATTACAACCCTAAAGACGAATAATAAATGCTTGGGGTATATTCTGAAAAGTATATAAAAGTATTTTTACATAAAACCCCCTCAAGTTTAATAAATTACCCTAAGGACCCTAGTAAATATAGGACTTCGATTTACATTCTAATTGTCTGACTCGGGTTTGAGTCTGATTACATCTAATTTGAATATGATTCAAGTCAATCTACAACCTATAATATTCCAATTCAATGTGTACACATGAATCCTTGAATCCAGTTATCAATCTATACAATTTGACTGAATCAAACCATGGATATACACCCATTATCCAGTTATTCCGTCTACATGATTATGCAGTTACAATCTGTTTACTAATATCATGGTTTTGGTCAGCCATCCAACTTATACAATACAATACAACAATACAATCAAAACACTACGGGGTTTAAGGGGTAGATTGGTGCGGAAGGTGTTAGAAGTGTCACGAGACGGTAAGATTAAGACACCTAACCTATATTCCGTTGCTGTTGTACCGTGGCTTAACGGTTCCTTGTACATTCCGTTTGCTCTGGTCTCTAACATACTGAGACCCCTCTCGTATACACTAGCATCCTTCCGTACCAAGCTACAAACAACAGCGTAAACACAATATTCTACAATATTATACAACTTTAGAAGATACCTCTTATTCTGTCTTTTCTAATTCTCCCTTATCTTTGGGACTTACCGAGCGACCTGTTCGCTGACGACATTCTATTTCTTCCTTCTTTGAATGTCTTCAGGTAATCTGGACACAACAGAGATCGAGCCCACCAGTGAAGACTTGGATCAGTTCCTCGAAGACCCCGAGCTCTAGACATTGTACCTTTTTCTATTCAGTATTTTTCATTTCCTGTTATGCCATTGTTTAGGCATCGCTTTTATTCCAGATGTATTTATTGTTCATGCATTGTACAAAAGAATGTTAAGAAATAATGTTGCTGTTATTTTTATATCTCTTGTCTCTTGTGATTTACCTTTATATTGCTTAGATACGCTTAGCGTATTTACTTCACAGTAAGTACGTAGCGGACTGGTCCCGTCCCCTTCGCCGTATACTGGGAAGCGGGGCGTGACAGGTTTTGTTGGTGGCCCATGCAGGTCAGAGCTATATAGAACCATACTATGCAGTTTTGTTCTGCGTGAACAACCTAAGCAATATAACACAAGAACTAGCAACTGAACCATTCTTTACAATTCATGTTTCTTGAATCTTACAATTTTCTACTCCTTGAATCTTATCATTTCATGTACTTGAATCTGTCCTAACCTAAATTTTTCTTCAAGGTTATGGATTCCCCGAACAACACCAGCACCAACGTCAACAACACACCTCCAGTACTACCTCTTACACCAGCTGTTCCTGCGCCACCCACCGAGCAAACAGTGCTACTTGAGGCGATCCGCAGCCTTCTTAAGGGACAGCAATAACTCATAAACCGTCCTGAGACCGACGCACCGGGGGTAAAGCAATTCAGGGCTTTATATCCCAAGCAGTTCTCTGGAAAAGGAAGCCCTCTTGAAGCTGAGGAATGGGCACAAAGCATAGAAGATGATCTGGCAGCAGCACAAGTGCCAGACATAGCTTGGGTCCGCGTGGCGAAACTACAGCTCACGGACAATGCTCGCAACTGGTGGAAGGCGGAAGAAAGCCGTCTGGTACAGCCTATTGAATGAGAGACTTTTCGCGAGAAGTTCGACGCGAAATACTTCCCTGTGACTGCCAGGTTTGCAATGGAGCAGCAGTTCATTCATCTACAACAGGGTTCGATATGGGACAAATCAGTAGATGAGTACGACGCTGAATTCACCATGCTAAGCCGGTAAGATATGTCACAACAGTTCAATTTTTAAATCTCACATACTACACAGCTAACACAATCCTTTAAAGAAATTCGCGGCACACCTGATACCGACGGATGAGATCAGAGCCCATCGCTTTCAACAAGGTTTGGACACGGAAATCCAGGCTGCACTAGCCACAGGGAAATTTCCAACTCATGAGGATGCTCTGGAAGCTGCCCGCAGTTATGAGGCAGAGATAAAAGAGAGGGGCAGACCTCAGTCTGCAGGAGTTAAGCGCCCGGCCAACCAGATGGCAGGAGAAGCCGCATCAGGACCACCATTTGTACCAAGGAGACTGGGAGTACCAATCAACAAGTCCAGCCCAGCCTTTTGTACCTACTGCAAGAGAGCTGGACATCTGATGGAAGTTTGCCGACGAGCAAACGATCTTTGCCTGATATGTGGATCATCCTCACATACCATAGGAACTTGTCCACACAACCGAACTAATCCTAGATCCGCAGCTAGACCAGTTTTCCAAGCCCCACCTACCCGGGTAACTCTTCCTGCACCACCTCCACGTGGACCACCTTTACCTCGACAATCAGCATTGTATCAGCTTGCACGAAGAAACGTGCCGAGATGCCAAGCTTACAATTTGGCAGCCGTAGAAGGTAATACTGTTGGTCAGGATAACCCTGGTAATTCTCTTCAACCTTTTTCACACCCTTGCATCACTTTGTCATTCTTCACACTCTCACCAAACTTTCCTTGAATCTGTTACACTTTCCTTTTACAAATTTCAAGGACGAAATTTTTATAAGGAGGGTAGAATGTAACAACCCTAAATTTTCGATACAAAATTTTCAAAATATTTTTTTTCAAAATCCGTAAAGGGGTATTTATTACCTGAGCACAAGACTTAAGTAATTAAATAACTCCATTTTTAAAGTACAAAGAATTGATTTAAACTCAAAATATACTTGGAGTATTTAATGTTGCTGATATCTCTTTAAGTAATTATTTCACACAAATAATTATAAGAAGGAGCTTGTAGCTCATTGGTAATACCTTGCACTGCTGAACCAAGCCACCAGAGTTTAAATCCCATACCCCACATTATTTTTAATATTATTTTGTTTTTTATTCCTTAGAATACCAAAAGTTACACATGCATTTCTCACAAATTTCCTACTACACATGAAAATGTAAATGCACCAGTAAGCACCCCAGGAGACCCCCCACCCACCGACCCTCCGACTCGGCCCGACTCGGCCGAGTCGGCCGGCGCTGCCGGCCGGACTCGGCCGGACGACCGAGTCCCCAACATAGAAGTTGGGTATCTTTTCCTCGTCAACTCTCCTGCATATTTTAAATAGTCAGATCGGTTACAGAGAGCCCATTAACCCCCATTTACTCCATTTTTTAATGATTTTTTAAATATATTATTACATTTTTTAATTAAAAACCCTACACCTATCCTAACCCTAGCCTAACCCTATAAATACACCCCCTACCCTCTACCCTCTCATCCCAAATTTCTGTGCCCACTCTCTCAAAATTCTAAGAGATCTTGTGTACTTTGAAAATGAGCGAAAGGCGAAGCTCCGACGTAATCTACGGCGAACTTCCGGTGATCATGCTAGGAACTCGCGGCGACGAATCGACGTACCGGTGAACCCTCTTCTTCCTTATCACTCTCGTGTTGTCCAAACCCGTAAGTCCCATTCTAACCTCTCTCTCTTTTTCTAAAAAAAATACGAAATTACAAAACCCGACGGAATCGGAACAAATCCGATTTCCGATTCGGTTTTCTATAAAATTTCACTTCTCACCAATATATTCATGCTTAAACATCTTTATGTTGACTATTAAACATTTAACAAACAATTTGAACATATTTCATCACATGAAATGATAGCTTTCCTAAATTATCGTATTTTTCACTTAAATACCACAATATTTCGATTTCACATTTAATCCCATTAACTTGCTATACCTTTAAAGTAGATCACGAGGTAACGACCTACCTCCTCATACAGTTACATACTGTTAGTGTATATGCCCTAGGGGCCATTATTGTATCATACTAGATTGTATATTACTTAATGGAAGCTTGGGATATTCACAGTTGTATATACAGTCTTGCTAAAAATGGTAGTATGCTACTTGGTTTGTGTCTACTTTAATATGTGCATATGTTTCTTGTTACGTATCACTTATACATATTAGTAGAGCCCATAGGTTCTTTGCTTGATTACCAGCGTTGTGATGGCAGTCACACTAGTGGGGGCTTGGTAGTCTATAAGCAACATCCTATACATATCCCTAGTCGTAGGATTATCGAGACAGGGCATCGATACTCCAAAGTAGACTAGTATGTACGCTTCTCATCCCAGTTAGGGAGATAGTCTGTCCCATAGCCATCAGTACGTCGTACTGGAGATAGTATACAGGTGCTCGTTAGGTTACGGGTACACCGGACAGGAATCGCAGGAGAACTGTTGGGTGGTATTATACTCATCGTCAGTTAAAAGTTCCCAGGGGACATGAGTACAGCATAGTCTGCAGACTTGACACTGCTACTTCGCCTCGAGTGTGTCCCACTGTTCTTAGATTGCTACCCTACCACGGCTTAAAGGAGTCGTGCAAACAGGTAGCAGTTGGGTGCAGTCCCGAGCACTTAGAGGCAGTAGTGGTTAGACAGGATTCGTCTCTTCCGGTATTGGGAGATGATATCGCGCTGTGTCAGAGAGCCATTACGCAAAGTCCCTGGCCAGGGAAAGCGAGATATACTGGTAGGTTCCAGTAGCTTTTCAGGGTGTAATGGGCTTCGCTCCGACACGAATTATACAGCTATTAGGGGACTGACGCTTGCCGCCTCCTAGGCTTGATATGCGATAGTCTTAGACGAACAGACCGGACTGTACGGAGATTGTCACATCAGGCTCAGTGGGAGTTCGGATGATTTTCCTCATCAGCCTTCTTATCGACATCTACCTTGGGACCGTTACGTACAGCTAGTGCCGCTTGCGGTCTGTGGTTAAACCCACTGCCAGCGTAGTGTCGAGTCTTTAGAGTCCCACACAGAGAGTTTCCTTGCTCCAGGCGAAACGATATAGAGGTCGTATGGTTTTACGACAAGGGTTCGGACGCATACGTGTGTTTACGCACGTACGTCTTTTTCGGACAGTTTTTACTAGTCGGCTTTGGTTTAAGCCAGATTCTAATATCGGGTTACTGGATTTATACAGTCTAAAGTTTTTCCGTGTTTTCACGGATTGGAGTAGCATTCTCGTAATTTGTCGGGAAGCTTCTAGAAGAGTGGTGACTAAGGGGTTAAGGTGGCATTGCATTAAATGAGATTAGTGACTCATTTGTGTGATTCATCCAAGTCATTAATGCATCATAAATGCTTAATGACTCATGGAGATGAATCACTCATAGATATTTATGAAGCATGGTTTTTAATTCTATTATTTCATTTTTGGATAAATAATAATGCTTCATATATATTATGATAAGATCATTATCTCATTTTATTCTCATCTTCACCTTCTCTCTCCTCAAGCTCACTCTCTCTTCAAACCCTAACCCTAACCTCTCATGTGTTGAGATCAAGGGTTAGCTAGACTAATACATCCATAACCTCACTCTATATCCCTTAGGTAGCTTAGATTAGCACTTTAAGCAACCTAGTTATCTCAAGTTTGAGATTAAGCTTGACGTAGGAGTTTTCGGGTGGATCGTCTTTGATTCGAGGAGGCCGTTGAGGTGCTGATGTTCCAAGGAGCCTACGAGGAGTGGAGGACAGCGATGAAGACCCGAAGGACGTGTAACGTGAGGTATAATTTCGAATCCAAGTAGTTAAACCTCTAGTAGTTAGTTAGCAATGGTTTAGATAACGATTCATGCGCTCAAGTCCGTGTTACGAAGCTTTGATAATCGTTTTTCATATATTCCACCTCCCCGCAAGTTCGTGGGGTGCGTGACATGGACTTGCAGTGGTATCAGAGCCAGCTAAACCATTACTAGCTTGTTAGCAACTGATTAGAAGTTCGATCGACGGAAAACACGAAAACAAAAAACCGAAAACCCTAAGTTTCTGTTAATTTTAAAAGTGTCTGAAAAATAATTTGACATACCTTAAAATTCACAGCAGGGAATTATAAGAATACTGGGAAAATACGATGACCCAACTCGACTTGACGACCGCGGAACCGCGGCCGAGTCAACTCCGAGTTGATTCGGATTTTCACAGTAATTCATATTTTGGTGTTTTTTTGTTTTCCTGTATGTTCTGTTTTTACCCAGGTTACTTCAGTGCAGGTTTGCTTTTGGGGTAGACACGGAATATGGTAATCGATCGATATTCTAAGATATTTGCTAATTGGGTTTTTATCTGTAATGTTTAATGTGTTCGTAAACCTCCCCTAACTGCTAGTATGTCGGTTGGCAGGGGGTTGCATATTTCTGAAATGTTTACTGTTTGTGTATATGAACTGTGTTGGACTGTTGTGATGATTAGCCGGGGTTTGAAATGTGTTTAATATTCATTCATTCAATGTAAATGTAATTTGATGTAATATTCTTTTGCGGGGCACATCCAGGTTACGGTTGTAGCCACCGTTGTATTATTTCTTTTTACTGTTTTTGCTCCTAGGATAGACCCAAGGTGGGGTGCACAAACTACCGGGTACGTTGAAGTGCTTAGTGGCCTACTCACGTTGTTGAGGGAGACCGCTTCACTTCGGGTACTTGGCGGGTAGTTTGCCGTACCCGTAGGGATCTAGGGTGGGGTAAAGGCTATTCATCACAACTGTGTAATCCGTCTTTTATTGCAAGCTCAAAGCAAATGTGGATTGCTAGTAAATCCAATAAAGTTCATCTGTGATCTGGAATGCTTATTATTGCGTCTGACGAATGTACAATATCTATATATGATAGCTATTAGACGTCACTTATGTTTTACACCCGCGCTAGCCCAGCCCCCCTCTGTCGTTAGTTAAGTAACCTAACGGGTGATGACGGGACCCAGTGGCGAATGCGGATGGCATAAGAGGATGTGGTATTTTCGTTGTTTTCTGCAATGATAAGATTAAAGATGGGACGCATTATTATAATGCAAAGAAAATAAACCAAAGTTAAATCGTTGGAACAAATTTAAAAGAAACCACTCGGTTATTTTAAAAGAGCAGAATTTTTAATTGCGGAGCTTTAACCACTCCTTTTAAAAAGTATCAGGTTCCTTCGATTATATCAAGTTCACTACGTTCACGGTTTTGCCAAAACCAGTCATAGCCCTCCGTCATTTCATATGGATAGTCAATAGTATTCAAGCTGTGTTTGTTTGGCCAAAGTCAAGGCACAGTGTTTGGTAGCTATTGGATATTCATATGTTGCATAGATAGATGCGTTGGTTTGGGACAGTCGTACTGCCTTGTTTGGCCAAAGTCAAGGGTATGTACGGGTGGGTTCAAATTAACCTGGATAATAACGGGTAGAACTTGACATGTGACTTATGATTTGTTTGGCCAAAGTCAAGGTCATAAGAGCATGGGGCAAAAATCCATATCGGGAATTTCTAAAGAAACTGAAATTTGCAGAGACAGCATACCATTTTGGAGTTTGATGAATGTTGGTAGGATTCCTTCAACATTATCATACGATGATATTTTGGATCCCGATCCTACTGTGAGTATATACTACTTATCAGGAGATTCGTCACTTAACGATCAATGCTATAAACCAAGTAAGTGCCTAGAAAGGTGTCAGCGGGGTTACGCCCCCAGAGAAAAGAGGTTATTTAATTAAGGAACTTCGCGAAAGCGTTGGAAAACCTCCCTCGAAGTATCGACACTGGCCTGGCTGAACGGTTAAGCAAGTATTGTACGGTGAGAATGATCCTGGCTAATTCTACTTTTATGGTTTGGGGAAGGATTCGAAAAACAGTGGGAGCCATCCTGTTTAGATAAATTAAAAACCACTCTGAACTTGCAAGAGCATCATGCTAATAGTGTTTTCTTCTCTCTCTCTTATTTGCAGCGACCTTGTGACCACACATAGGTTACATCTAGATAACAATTTGACTGAATCTAACTTATATGACTGGCAAAGGTCTGTCCAGATGACCATTGCCTATGACAAGCTGGACCACCCTATTACTACTCAAAATCCCGCCGTCCCAGGTCCAGTTTCCACCGTCGCGGATATGGATATCCGTCAGACAAGGGAAAAGGATAAAGCGAAAGCCAAGTGCCTCGTGTTAGCTTCAGTTGATGGTGTATACCAGAAGCAGCACGAGAAGATGGACTCGGTTTCCATTTTTCTCCATAACAAAGATTTATATGGAGAGCAATCTCATATCGCAAGATATGAGACCTCGAACGAATTAATTCAAGCGAGGTTGGCCGTCGGGTCATTTGTAGGGGACAACGTCCTTACAATGACTAGCTATATTAATGAGCTCCAGGACCTGGAGACCACGTTGGGAAACAAGTCAGATACTGACTTGATTCTACAGTCTCTACCTATTACCCTAAAGGAAACCAGGGAAGCAGAAGGAAAAAGAAGGGCAAAAGTTTCGGGACTGAATGTAGTGAAAGAGGAACGTTCCTATTATTATGGGATTGGGCATAGACAGAATGATTGCAGGGCTTTGGAAGCCAGTAGCCAAGATACGAAGCATATTGTGGCTTCAACCTCAAGTGTGTTTGTAATTGAGAACTGTATGTCAGTTAACCCTAATTCCTGGGTATTGGATACCGGGTCAGGAACTCACATCTGTAATTCATTACAGGCTCTGAGAAACCGTAGGGTTATCGGGATAGGTGATATGACCCTCACGGTTGCTAACGGAATGAGCATGAACGCTGGATCCGTAGGGGAATATCATCTTGGACTGACAACTAGGCAGATATTGATTCTGCGTAACTGTTTTTATGTACCAGGTACGACTGGTAATATCATATCTGTACCCTTACTATCTAAGGAAGGATATGATTTTACTTTTACAAGAGATGTGGTTCACATCCACCTAAATCAAGTTATGATTGGGTCAGGTACATTAGAAAACGGAATATACGTATTAAATCAAGCTCAGATTTTCAGTGTCCAGAACACACTTAAAAGAAAGTCTCCGGAAACAAATCAGGCTTTCTTATGGCATTGTAGACTAGGTCACATCAATGAGAGAAGATTGACTAAGTTACATAGAGAAGGATATTTGAATTCGTTCGAATATCAATCGTATGCTACTTGTGAATCTTGTCTCATGGGAAAAATGACAAAGACTCCGTTTTCTGGACACGGAGTAAGAGCGAGCGAGTTCTTAGGACTCATACACAGTGATGTGTGCGGTCCAATATCTACACATGCACGAGGTGGTTATTCCTACTTCATTACTTTTACGGATGATTTCTCTAGGTATGGATATATCTTCTTGATGAAGCATAAATCCGAGGCCTTTGAGAAATTCCAAGAATACAAGAATGAAGTGGAAAAACAAACTGGCAAAAGTATCAAGACACTGAGATCTGATCGAGGTGGTGAATACTTAAGTACCGAGTTTCTAGGTTACTTAAAAGAGAATGAAATTCTCTCTCAGCTTACTCCTCCATACACACCACAACACAACGGTGTATCAGAAAGGAGGAATCGAACCCTATTGGATATGGTTCGTTCCATGATGAGTAAAGCTGAGTTACCGCGATCTTTCTGGGGATATGCGCTAGAATCAGCTGCATATCTTTTGAACAAAGTTCCAACCAAGACTGTGCCTACCACACCATATCAGATGTGGAGTGGGAAGAAACCCTATCTTCAGTACTTGAAGACATGGGGATGTCCAGCTTTTGTAAAAAAGCAGCATCCGGACAAGCTCGAGGCACGCTCGGTACAGTGTAAGTTTGTGGGATATCCAAAGAACTCCAAAGGGTATTTTTTCTATTGCGCAGAGGAACAAAAGGTTTTTGTTTCTCGTCATGCCCACTTCTTAGAAACTGAATTTTTAGAAAATCAGAAGAATGGGAGCGCAGTAGAACTGGAAGAAATTCTAGAACCACAAGCTGTTACTGAAACCTTGGTAGAACAAGAAGGTTCAGGAGAACTGGACATCCCAGCGCCACTCCGCAGGAGTAGTAGGCAGTCTCATCCGCCCGAGAGATACTACGGTTTTCTCATAGACGGGGATAGAGAGGATTGCACTATTGACTATAATGAGCCTACTAGCTTCCAGCAAGCCATTCAGAGCGGTGACTCGGTAAAATGGCTGGATGCAATGCGGAACGAAATGGAATCCATGTACACTAACAAAGTATGGACTTTGGACTTTGCTCCAGATGGGGTAAAACCCGTAGGATGCAAATGGATCTTCAGAAAGAAGATTGGTGTAGATGGACAGGTTGAAACCTATAAGGCTAGACTTGTTGCAAAGGGTTTCCGTCAAAGACCTGGTTTGGACTATGACGAAACCTTTTCTCCAGTGGCTATGCTAAAATCCATTCGGGTCCTTCTTGCTATTGCTGCCTTCCACGATTATGAGATTTGGCAGATGGACGTAAAGACGGCCTTTCTAAATGGAAATTTGGAAGAAAGCGTTTATATGGATCAGCCAGAAGGATTCAATCAGAGTGGGAGCAGCGGTAAAGTATGCAAGCTGCTTAAGTCCATTTATGGACTAAAGCAAGCATCGCAGAGTTGGAACATCTGTTTTGATGATACTGTCAAGGAATTTGACTTTATCAAAAATCCAGATGAACTATGCATATACAGTAAGATTGTAGGGAGAGCTGTAGTATTCCTCGTATTATACGTGGATGACATTCTCCTAATAGGAAATGATATTCCTATGTTACAGTCAGCCAAAAGATTCTTGTCACATAAATTCTCCATGAAAGACCTGGGAGATGCCACCTACATTCTGGGGATCCAGATCTATCGTGATAGATCTAAAAGGATGTTGGGACTTTCGCAGTCAAGGTACATAGACACCATATTGAAAAGATTCAGTATGGAAGATTCTAAGCGCGGTAACCTACCGGCTTGTCACGGAATCACCCTCTCCAAAGATATGTCTCCCAAGACTGATTTGGAAAGGGATCACATGTCGATTATACCCTACGCTTCAGCGGTATGCTCTATAATGTATGCAATGTTATGTACCAGACCAGATGTAGCATACGCATTAAGCGTAGTAAGCCGGTATCAAGCAAACCCAGGGGAGAATCACTGGATAGCAGTAAAGAACATTCTCAAGTATCTAAGGAGGACTAAGGAGATGTTCTTAGTGTATGGCGGAAAAGACCTCCAGATGGAGGCCTTTGCCGACTCAGGCTTCCAGAGTGACAAAGATGACTCCAAGTCCAAGTCGGGTTATGTCTTTACCCTCAATGGAGGGGTGGTCTGTTGAAAGAGTTCCAAGCAGGAGACCGTTGCTGACTCAACAATGGAAGCGGAGTACATAGCTGCTTGCGATGCCGCAAAAGAAGCTGTCTGGATGAAGAAGTTCCTCACAGAACTTCAGGTGGTTCCTTCCAGTGTTGGTCCAATACCTTTATATTGTGACAACAACGGCGCTATAGCTTTAGCGAAGGAACCCAAGTCCCATCAGAAGTCCAAACACATCTTAAGGCGGTATCACCTGATCAGGGAGATCGTAGATCGCCGGGAGATCGAGGTAAAGAGAGTAGAGACGGAGAATAACATTGCTGATCCATTCACAAAGGCCATTTCTCAGACGCAGTTCGAGAAGCTATTCGAGATGATAGGTCTACGATATGTCAGCTCATGGCCCTAATGCAAGTGGGAGATTGTTAGTGTATATGCCCTAGGGGCCATTATTGTATCATACTAGATTGTATATTACTTAATGGAAGCTTGGGATATTCACAGTTGTATATACAGTCTTGCTAAAAATGGTAGTATGCTACTTGGTTTGTGTCTACTTTAATATGTGCATATGTTTCTTGTTACGTATCACTTATACATATTAGTAGAGCCCATAGGTTCTTTGCTTGATTACCAACGTTGTGATGGCAGTCACACTAGTGGAGGCTGGGTAGTCTATAAGCAACATCTTATACAAGACCCTAGTCGTAGGATTATCGAGACAGGGCATCGATACTCCAGAGTAGACTAGTGTGTACGCTTCTCATCCCAGTTAGGGAGATGGTCTTTCCCATAGCCATCATTACGTCGTACTGGAGATAGTATACAGGTGCTCGTTAGGTTACGGGTACATCGGACAGGACTCGCAGGGGAACTGTTGGGTGGTATTATACCCATCATCAGTTAACAGTTCCCAGGTGACATGAGTTCAGCATAGTCTGCAGACTTGACACTGCTACTTCGCCTCGAGTGTGTCCCACTGTTCTTAGATTGCTACCCTACCACGGCTCAAAGGAGTCGTGCAAACAGGTAGCAGTTGGGTGCAGTCCCGAGCACTTGGAGGCAGTAGTGGTTAGACAGGATTCGTCTCTCCCGGTATTGGGAGATGATATCGCGCTGTGTCAGAGAGCCATTACGCAAATTCTCTGGCCAGGGCAAGCGAGATATACTGGTAGGTTCCAGTAGCTTCTTAGGGTGTAATGGGCTTCGCTCCGACACGACTTATACAGCTATTAGGGGACTGACGCTTGCTTCCCCCTAAGCTTGATATGCGATAGTCTTAGACGAACAGATCGGACTGTACGGAAATTGTCACATCAGGCTCAGTGGGAGTTCGGATGATTTTCCTCATCAGCCTTCTTATCGACATCTACCTGGGGATCGTTACGTACAGCTAGTGCCGCTTGCGGTCTGTGGTTAAACCCACTGCCAGCGTAGTGTCGAGTCTTTAGAGTCCCACACAAAGAGTTTCCCTGCTCCAGGCGAAACGATATAGAGGTCGTATGGTTTTACGACAAGGGTTCGGACGCATACGTGTGTTTACGCACGCACGACTTTTTCGGACAGTTTTTACTAGTCGGCTTTGGTTTAAGCCAGATTCTAGTATCGGGTTACTGGATTTATACAGTCTAAAGTTTTTCCATGTTTTCACGGATTGGAGTAGCATTCTCGTAATTTGTCGGGAAGCTTCTAGAAGAGTGGTGACTAAGGGGTTAAGGTGGCATTGCATTAAATGAGATTAGTGACTCATTTGTGTGATTCATCCAAGTCATTAATGCATCATAAATGCTTAATGACTCATGGAGATGAATCACTCATAGATATTTATGAAGCATGGTTTTTAATTCTATTATTTCATTTTTGGATAAATAATAATGCTTCATATATATTATGATAAGATCATTATCTCATTTTATTCTCATCTTCACCTTCTCTCTCCTCAAGCTCACTCTCTCTTCAAACCCTAACCCTAACCTCTCATGTGTTGAGATCAAGGGTTAGCTAGACTAATACATCCATAACCTCACTCTATATCCCTTAGGTAGCTTAGATTAGCACTTTAAGCAACCTAGTTATCTCAAGTTTGAGATTAAGCTTGACGTAGGAGCTTTCGGGTGGATCGTCTTTGATTCGAGGAGGCCGTTGAGGTGCCGATGTTCCAAGGAGTCTACGAGGAGTGGATGACAGCGATGAAGACCCGAAGGACGTGTAACGTGAGGTATAATTTCGAATCCGAGTAGTTAAACCTCTAGTAGTTAGTTAGCAATGGTTTAGATAACGATTCATGCGCTCAAGTCCGTGTTACGAAGCTTTGATAATCGTTTTTCATATATTCCGCCTTCCCGCAAGTTCGTGGGGTGCGTGACATGGACTTACACATACAACCTAACACAATACCATTGAAAAACTTAGAATACGATAAAACAATATTTTCATTTAAATACCATATTCTTAATAAAATCATTTCTAAAAGTTTTAGCTTTGTTACACTTTTAAAATAAATACCTCTTAATATGAAAATACGAAAAGTTGTGGACATCGGTCGTTTATCTAAACCTGACTTTGTGGTGTCTAGGCTAGGCAAGCGAGAAAGGTAACTTTAAAAAGCCCGTCTCACGATGATTCGTGAGCGGATCCCTCCTTTCTTCACTTGTACTTATCTGGCCACAATTGACGGTGAAGATGCGATTTGAGACATCTAACAACTTGTCGTTTAGACCATTTAGAAATAGTCTAGTTGAATTAGAAAACCCTAGAATCTAAAATATGGAAAATTGACGTTTTACAAATAAATACCATTTACTTTATAAAACCGTTTTCTAAAAGATTTAGTAATTTACAATCTTTGCAAAGCGCCGCTACAACCTATTTTTGGGGAACCCGTTCGGGATATTACGGTTTATCGTGCACCCTCGGGCTTAGTAGTGCGAGATTCAGACCTCCGCAAGGAGCATTCGGTCTCGAAAGATTTAAAATACGACATCTTAAGAAAATGAGATTTTTAGAATATAAAATATTTATTGAAATTATTTTTGTATAAATATATGTATATTTATCATTAAAATATCTATTTTGTTATAATATAAATATTCCACTTTTTCTAAAAATCACAAGAATAAATTTTACATTAAAATACCATGAATTTCAAATAAATCGCATTACAGATAAATACCTTTATTTATAAAACTAAGATATTTTCACTAGAAATATTACAATATAAAATCCACATTCATTACAACCCTAAAAACGAATAATAAATGCTTGGGGTATATTCTGAAAAGTATATAAAATTATTTTTACATAAAACCCCCTCAAGTTTTATAAATTACCCTAAGGACCCTAATAAATATAGGACTTCGATTTACATTCTAATTGTCTGACTCGGGTTTGAGTCTGATTATATCTGATTTGAATATGATTCAAATCAATCTACAACCTATAATATTCCAATTCAATGTGAACACAAGAATCCTTGAATCCAGTTATCAATCTATATAACTTGACTGAATCAAACCATGGATATACATCCATTATCCAGTTATTCCGTCTACATGATTACGCAGTTACAATCTATTTACTAATATCATGGTTTTGGTCAACCATCCAACTTATATAATACAATACAACAATACAATCAAAACACTACGGGGTTTAAGGGGTATATTGGTGCGGAAGGAGTTAGAAGTGTCACGAGACGGTAAGATTAAGACACCTAACCTATATTCCATTGCTGTTGTACCGTGGCTTAACGGTTCCTTGTACATTCCGTTTGCCCTGGTCTCTAGCATACTGAGACCCCTCTCGTATACACTGGTATCCTTCCGTACCAAGCTACAAACAACAGCGTAAACACAATATTCTACAATATTATACAACTTTAGAAGATACCTCTTATTCTGTCTTTTCTAATTCTCCCTTATCTTTGGGACTTACCGAGCGACCTGTTCGCTGACGACATTCTATTTCTTCCTTCTTTGAATATCTTCAGGTAATCTGGACACAACAGAGATCGAGCCCACCAGTGAAGACTAGGATCAGTTCCTCGAAGACCCCGAGCTCTAGACATTGTACCTTTTTCTATTCAGTATTTTTCATTTCCTGTTATGCCATTGTTTAGTCATCGCTTTTATTCCAGATGTATTTATTTTTCATGCATTGTACAAAAGAATGTTAAGAAATAAAGTTGCTGTTATTTTTATATCTCTTGTCTCTTGTGATTTACCTTTATATTGCTTAGATACGCTTAGCGTATTTACTTCACAGTAAGTACATAGCGGACCGGTCCCGTCCCCTTCGCCGTATACCGGGAAGCGGGGCGTGACAGGTTTTGTTGGTGGCCCATGCAGGTCAGAGCTATATAGAACCATACTATGCAGTTCTGTTCTGCGTGAACAACCTAAGCAATATAACACAAGAACCAGCAACTAAACCATTCTTTACAATTCATGTTTCTTGAATCTTACAATTTTCTACTCCTTGAATCTTATCATTTCATGTACTTGAATCTGTCCTAACCCAAATTTTTCTTCAAGGTTATGGATTCCCCGAACAACACTAGCACCAACGTCAACAACACACCTCCAGTACTACCTCTCACACCAGCTGTTCCTGCGCCACCCACCGAGCAAACAGTGCTACTTGAGGCGATCCGCAGCCTTCTTGAGGGACAGCAACAACTCATAAACCGTCCTGAGACCGACGCACCGGGGGTAAAGCAATTCAGGGCTTTACATCCCAAGCAGTTCTCCGGAAAAGGAAGCCCTCTTGAAGCTGAGGAATGGGCATAAAGCATAGAAGATGATCTGGCAGCAGCACAAGTGCCAGACATAGCTTGGGTCCGCATGGCGAAACTACAGCTCACGGACAATGCTCGCAACTGGTGGAAGGCGGAAGAAAACCGTCTGGTACAGCCTATTGAATGAGAGACTTTTCGCGAGAAGTTCGACGCGAAATACTTCCCTGTGACTGCCAGGTTTGCAATGGAGCAGCAGTTCATTCATCTACAACAGGGTTCGATGTGGGACAAATCAGTAGATGAGTACGACGCTGAATTCACCATGCTAAGCCGGTAAGATATGTCACAACAGTTCAATTTTTAAATCTCACATACTACACAGCTAACACAATCCTTTAAACAAATTCACGGCACACCTGATACTGATGGATGAGATCAGAGCCCATCGCTTTCAACAAGGTTTGGACACGGAAATCCAGGCTGCACTAGCCACAGGGAAATTTCCAACTCATGAGGATGCTCTGGAAGCTGCCCGCAGTTATGAGGTAGTGATAAAAGAGAGGGGCAGACCTCAATCTGCAGGAGTTAAGCGCCCTGCCAACCAGATGGCAGGAGAAGCCGCATCAGGACCACCATTTGTACCAAGGAGACTGAGAGTACTAATCAACAGGCCCAGCCCAGCCTTTTGTACCTACTGCAAGAGAGCTGGACATCTGATGGAAGTTTGCCGACGAGCAAACGATCTTTGCCTGATATGTGGATCATCCTCACATACCATAGGAACTTGTCCACACAACCGAACTAATCCTAGTTCCGCAGCTAGACCAGTTTTCCAAGCCCCACCTACCCGGTTAACTCTTCCTGCACCACCTCCACGTGGACCACCTTTACCTCGACAATCAGTATTGTACCAGCTTGCACGAAGAAACGTGCCGAGACGCCAAGCTTACAATTTGGCAGCCGTAGAAGGTAATACGGTTGGTCAGGATAACCCTGGTAATTCTCTTCAACCTTTTTTCACACCCTTGCATCACTTTGTCATTCTTCACACTCTCACCAAACTTTCCTTGAATCTGTTACATTTTCCTTTTACAAATTTCGGGAACGAAATTTTTATAAGGAGGGTAGAATGTAACAACCCCAAATTTCAGATACAAATTTTTCAAAATATTTTTTTTCAAAATCCATAAAGGGGTATTTATTACCTGAGCACAAGACTTAAGTAATTAAATAACTCCATTTTTAAAGTACAAAGAATTGATTTAAACTCAAAATATACTTGGAGTATTTAATGTTGTTGATATCTCTTTTAGTAATTATTTCACACAAATAATTACAAGAAGGAGCTTGTAGCTCATTGGTAACACCTTGCACTGCTGAACCAAGCCATCAGAGTTCAAATCCCATGCCCCACATTATTTTTAATATTATTTTGTTTTTGATTCCTTAGAATACCAACAGTTACACGTGCATTTCTTATAAATTTCCTACTACACATGAAAATGTAAATATACCATTAAGCATCCCAGGAGACCCCCCACCCACCGACCCTCCGACTCGGCCCGACTCGGCTGAGTCGGCCGGCGGACCGGCCGACTCAGGCCGGCGCCGCCGGCCGGACGGCCGAGTCCCCAACATAGAAGTTGGGTATCTTTTCCTCGTCAACTCTCCTGCATACTTTAAATAGTCAGATCGGTTACAGAGAGCCCATTAACCCCCATTTACTCCATTTTTTAATGATTTTTTAATATATTTTTACATTTTTTAATTAAAAACCATACACTTACCCTAACCCTAGCCTAACCCTATAAATACACCCCCTACCCTCTACCCTCTCATCCCAAATTTCTGAGCCCACTCTCTCAAAATTCCAAGAGATCTTGTGTACTTTGAAAACGAGCGAAAGGCGAAGCTCCGACGAAATCTACGGCGAACTTCCGGTGATCGTGCTAGGAACTCGCGGCGACGAATCGACGTACCGGCGAACCCACTTCTTCCTTATCACTCTCGTGTTGTCCAAACCCGTAAGTCCCATTCTAACCTCTCTCTCTTTTTCTAAAAAAAATACGAAATTACAAAACCCGACGGAATCGGAACAAATCCGATTTCCGATTCGGTTTTCTATAAAATTTCACTTCTCACCAATACATTCATGCTTAAACATCTTTATGTTGACTATTAAACATTTAACAAACAATTTGAACATATTTCATCACATGAAATGATAGCTTTCCTAAATTATCGTATTTTTCACTTAAATAACACAATGTTTCGATTTCACATTTAATCCCATTAACTTGCTATACCTTTAAAGTAGATCACGAGGTAACGACCTACCTCCTCATACACTTACATACAACCTAACACAATACCATTGAAAAACTTAGAATACGATAAAATAATATTTTCATTTAAATACCATATTCTTAATAAAACCATTTCTAAAAGTTTTAGCTTTGTTACACTTTTAAAATAAATAGCTCTTAATATGAAAATACGATAAGTTGTGGACATCGGTCGTTTATCTAAACCTGACTTTGTGGTGTCTAAACTAGGCAAGCGAGAAAGGTAACTTTAAAAGGCTCGTCTCACGATGATTCGTGAGCGGATCCCTTCTTTCTTCACTTGTACTTACCTGACCACAATTGGCGGTGAAGAGGCGATTTGAGGCATCTAACAACTTGTCGTTTAGACCATTTAGAAATAGTCTAGTTGAATTAGAAAACCCTAGAATCTAAAATATGGAAAATTGACTTTTTACAAATAAATACCATTTACTTTATAAAACCGTTTTCTAAAGGATTTAGTAATTTACAATCTTTGCAAAGCGCCGCTACAACCCATTTTTGGGGAACCCGTTCGGGATAGTACGGTTTATCATGCACCCTCGGGCTTAGTAGTGCGAGATTCAGATCTCCACAAGGAGCATTCGGTCTCGAAAGATTTAAAATACGACATCTTAAGAAAATGAGATTTTTAGAATATAAAATATTTATTGAAATTATTTTTGTATAAATATTTGTATATTTATCATTAAAATATCTATTTTGTTATAATATAAATATTCCACTTTTTCTAAAAATCACAAGAATAAATTTTACATTAAAATACCATGAATTTCAAATAAATCACATTACAGATAAATACCTTTATTTATAAAACTAGGATATTTTCACTAGAAATATTACAATATAAAATCCACATTCATTACAACCCTAAAGACGAATAATAAATGCTTAGGTATATTCTGAAAAGTATATAAAAGTATTTTTACATAAAATTCCCTCAAGTTTTATAAATTACCCTAAGGACCCTAGTAAATATAGGACTTCGATTTACATTCTAATTGTCTGACTCGGGTTTGAGTCTGATTATATCTGACTTGAATATGATTCAAGTCAATCTACAACCTATAATATTCCAATTCAATGTGAACATATGAATCCTTGAATCCAGTTATCAATTTATACAACTTGACTGAATCAAACCATGGATATACACCCATTATCCAGTTATTCCGTCTACATGATTATGCAGTTACAATCTATTTACTAATATCATGGTTTTGGTCAGTCATCCAACTTATACAATACAATACAACAATACAATCAAAACACTACGGGGTTTAAGGGGTAGATTGGTGCGGAAGGTGTTAGAAGTGTCATGAGATGGTAAGATTAAGACACCTAACCTATATTCCGTTGCTATTGTACCGTGGCTTAACGGTTCCTTGTACATTCTGTTTGCCCTGGTCTCTAGCATACTGAGACCCCTCTCGTATACACTGGCATCCTTCCGTACCAAGCTACAAACAACAGCGTAAACACAATATTCTACAATATTATACAACTTTAGAAGATACCTCTTATTCTGTCTTTTCCAATTCTCCATTATTTTTGGGACTTACCGAGCGACCTGTTCGCTGACGACATTCTATTTCTTCCTTCTTTGAATGTCATCAGGTAATCTGGACACAACAGAGATCGAGCCCACCAGTGAAGACTTGGATCAGTTTCTCGAAGACCCCGAGCTCTAGACATTGTACCTTTTTCTATTCAGTATTTTTCATTTCCTGTTATGCCATTATTTAAGCATCGCTTTTATTCCAGATGTATTTATTTTTCATGCATTGTACAAAAGAATGTTAAGAAATAAAGTTGCTGTTATTTTTATATCTCTTGTCTCTTATGATTTACCTTTATATTGCTTAGATACGCTTAGCGTATTTACTTCACAGTAAGTACGTAGCGGACCGGTCCCGTCCCCTTCACCGTAACCGGGAAGCAGGGCGTGACAGCCCAGGGCCTCATGTGTCCCTCACATGGGCGCCACAGAAGAAAAGAGTGCTTAGCACTCACTGGGCAGCGCCCAGCGCCTCACGTGTCCCTCACGTGGGCGTTACACAAGAAAAGTGTGCTTAGCATTCACTGGGCAGCGCCCAGCGCCTAGCGCCTCACGTGCTTCGCACGTGGACGCCATAAAGGACGTCTAGCACTCCATATAAAGACAAAAGGAGTAAAAGTGTTTTACACTTATTAGGTAATCCCCCATGACTGAAAGCTCCACATGATCATATGTGGGCATTAGAACTTATATAAGTGCTCAGCACTTTTTGCATAAAAGGGGGACTAATTAAACAGAGCCCAAGCAAGTGCTTAGCACTCCTATTTTTCAATAAAAAAAAATGAGGGACCACTGAGCAGATCAAGCCCAAATTGGCTAGGTCCTCTAAGGATTGAACCACCTTGATTCAAATCAACCGAGCCCATATACTCATGATTGCCCAAACTGATCTTAGTCTCACATATGACTATTGATCTTTCAATTGATGATATCCAAATGATATTCATCTCATATCTCCTAAGGTAATCTTAGTCTCAAAATATGACCAACGATTCCTAGGGCCTCCACAGCAGCCTCATTTTTTCCTCAAATACGGGATTTGGTTTAAGGGTACATCTCTCCACACCTCTGATATACGTCATTGTAATTCTTCAACTTCTTTAGAAAGGTGGCGGGTCCCGACAAGCAATAATTCTTCAGTTCATTCCCAAACAGTCCAAACCGACGTGCACACCTCAAATCAGACCACACCCCATACTGGGTGCATTCCATATCACCTTTGTTCATTTCGTCACGTAATAAATACACGTGCGCGCAAGATGAACATAATGGACCACTACGTCCTTAAACTAGCAATGGACCACTGCGTCCTTAAACTGGCAAAGGACCGAGAAGTCCCTAAACTAATATTCGCCTCTAAAATGGCGATAATGGACCAAAACGTTCTTAAACTAATATTCGCTTCCAAAATGGCGATAATGGACCGAAATCTCCCTAAACTAATATTCACCTTCAAAATGGTGATAATGGACCGAAACGCCCTTAAACTAAAACAATAGAGCCCAAATGCTTTTGTTGGATCTGAAATAAAAATGATCCTGAAAGCTCGTTAAGTGGATCTTAGTCTCAAATTGGACTAATGTATCCTTAACAAAAACAAATCAAGCCCCCAAATGCTCACATACATTTAAGTCATTCTTAATCTCAAAATAGATTAACGATCCTTAAATTAAAAAAACCAAATCTAAGAAATACGGATTTGGACTAATCCACGCTCTACGGGAGACAACATAAATTAGTCTCCGTATACAATCCACGGGCAACCAAAAGAAACAAAAACACACATGACACGAAGTGAACTTCTGTAGCAGGAGAAAGTGGTTATCATGATGCGGTAACGTAATTAACTATAGGGGCTTGCGCCTACAGGGAAGAGCATCCCCACAATCAAAAACCCCTCATAAACAAGGGGGAATCTGATGAAGTCTGTTACAACGGCCGCATCCGTCCAAACATCCGATATACGATGCCATAAATCAGCTTGGCACCTTCAAAGAGGTGGACGAATAAATCCGAATAGCAGCTACCCCCGAATTCAGGCAGGACGATCCATCCCGGTTTCGTCCTCGTTTTCGGCTGTGAACAGCCGCCATTGTCACTCGCCGTTGGGCGGCGACAAGGGCTCCCAAGGTGCGCATCAGGAACACCCGTGATGCGCCCTCCGTCTTGAATCATCTGGACGAGCTTTCCGACATCTGGACTCGATTCCATATCCCCTCTAGCTATTTACTCCGTTTAGCCAGAGAGGGTGAGCGAGTAGACCAAGTGCGGGACAAGGAGATTGCTCTGTATCTAGAAGCATTCCGGGAAGGAACGCGTCTGTCCTTCTCAGCTGAGATTCGTGCGGTGTTTCATTACTTCCGTCTTGCCCCGAGCCAGCTAGCGCCGAACTCATGGAGGATCCTCCTCGGATTTTTGGTCCGGTTAAAATTTGAATGGATCCCATTCGGTTTGACCCTCCTCTTGTCTTTTCTTTGCTATAAAAATCACCCCGGTACCAGTAAGGAAGAGCTGAACTGGGTTTCGTTTAAAAAACGTAAGGGTAGTAAGGCCGGGTAGAGGGTAGTGGTTGTCCCTTCTTTCATCCATGAATGGAAGAAGTACGTCTTCGTCGGGTCACCGGAGGGCGAGGATTGGCCTGTGCCCACACAGTGGCACAGGGCCGACTGCCCAAGAGCGAAGCAGTCGACCTACCCCGAGGTGAAGGTGGTGTCCCAGTGGGAACCAATCCGGTGGGCTGATGTCCTGCTTTCCGAGCAGGTATTGTAATAGGTCGGGCTCAGTCCTGTGCGTTTTTTTGGGTAAGTTAGGGTTTTTGACGATATGCTTAGACTTTGCTAAATTTTCTTTATTGTTTCCACTTCGCTGATCTTTTCTTCTGTGTTCTTTTTTTAAGCAGAGCCCATGGACCGATAAAAAATCATGGATGCCATGGCCGCCAAGGCCCAAGGAAGAAAGACCGATGGCGCAAGCTCGTCCCGATCCGGTCTAAGCGCGGCCCTGAAGTAAACTACTTCGGCCAAGCCTTGCGCAGCACCCCCAGTCCCGGAGGAGCGCCGGGGGGGAGGGGGTCAGAAGCACGTGCGAGACCCGGCGCCCTGGGCGAGGGAGAAGGAGTCTCCCCCCACCGAGGAAGTCCCCCTCAAGAGACAGAAGCGGGTGGTCTCTCGGCCACCCCGTACCGGGATCCAGGTGCAAGAGGGCAACTTCTGCATTGAGGTGCCCTTGGGGCTATCTATGGCCGACAGCTTGCTGGTGGACATGGAAAAGGCAGCCGGGGCCAAGATTCCCCGGGACACCATGAAGGCCCAGGTGGCCGCAATAGCGCAGGAGGCGGTTCAGGTTGGTATTTAGCTTTCTTCAAAAATTCCTTACGTTTTATTTCTTCTGTTTTAGCTTTTTAACACGCTTGTTGTTTTCCTCAGGTCCTTTAGCACTGCGCTCTCCTCGTCACTATGGAGTACGAGGAAATATCCCTGGCGATGAAGAAGACGGGCAAATTCCCTTCACAGGAGGAAAAGATTTGCCTTCAATTGCAGCAGGCGGAGGAGAAGGCGGCCATCCTTGACTCGAGATTGGTCGCCGAGGGGCCGACGATCTCAAAGCTGAAGGAGTCACATCGGTTTCTAAACGAGTCCAACCAGGCTATCTAAGCCAAGATGGAGGAGACGAACGGCCTCTACAATGCTATGAAAAGTTCGAGGGACGCCATCAAGAAGGATGCTCGGGTGGCTTTAGATGCAGCAAAGCTTGCTGAGAGCCGGGCGGCGAAGGCCGTGGAGGAATACAAGGTGTCTGATCAGTTTTACCTTGATCTTGCCAAATCTGCGGCCGTCGGGTGGCACAATGCCCTCAATGCCGTCAAGGAATCTATGTCGAAGTTCGTCGACGGCGAGCTCCGCGCTAAGTTTCCCCTCACCGAGGAAGCGCTGCAGGGGGGAGGCGCCGAGTTGGCTGTAGGAGGCGAGGCTGTCGGCGGAAGCGCCGACCCTGAGGTCGCCGTTTTAGCCCCTGATGGTAGCGTCAAGCAAGGTGAGATCCCGGTCGAGCGGGTGGTCTGAGCTATCCCTCCTCCACTATTTTTCTCCTTCTTTTTTTGTTTAGAATTTTGTAAGCCTCCAGGCATTTTTGTAAGGCTGAGGAGCCCACGATACCTTTGTACATAATTTTGATCATAAAAAAGGTATATTATTTCCTTTGCTCAAATGTCTGATCATCCTGCAAGCACTTTAGCTCGTAAGTCTTGATATCTTGCAAGTACTTTTAGCTCGTAAGTCTCTTTATCTTTCTAGTGTTAGGCCGGTGTCCACCCTTTCTAGGTGATGACCGTTCATTGAGTATGAGTCGAACGATAGCCAAGTGTAGGAAGGTCGGTATCCTCCCTTCCCCGGAGTCGAGGGGCAATCGCGCATCGAGTATGAATCGAACGATAGCCAAGTTTGAATTGGTCGTCGTAATTCGATTCTACCCGATCGCCTCACGATGAGGGCTTTGGATCCACAGCGTTTGTTGGGCAGGAAGCTACCCACTGCAGATGGGGCTGAGCAGGAATCTACTCGGCGGCCTCGTGAGGAGGGCTTTAGATCCACAACGTTTGTTGGGCAGGAAGCTACCTGCTTGTGGATGAGCCGAGCAGGAAGCTACCCGGTCGCCTCGTGATGAGGGCTTTGGATCCACGGTGTTTGTTAGGAAGGAAGGTACCCGCTGCGGATGGTGCCGAGCAGGAATCTGCTCGACGGCCTTGTGAGGAGGGATTTAGATCCACAACGTTTGTTGGGCAGGAAGCTACCGGCTTGTGGATAAGTCGAGCAGGAAGCTACCCGGTCGCCTCATGATGAGGGCTTTAAATCCACAGCGTTTGTTGGGAAGGAAGCTACCTGCTTGTGGATGAGCCGAGCAGGAAGCTACCCGATCGTCTCATGATGAGGCTTTGGATCCACAGCGTTTGTTGGGCAGGAAGCTTCCCACTGTGGATAGGGCCAAGCAGGAATTTGCTCGGCGGCTTCATGAGGAGGGCTTTAGATCAACAGCATTTGTTGGGCAGGAAGCTACCCGCTGCGAATGGGGCCGAGCAGGAATCTGCTTGGCGGCCTCGTGAGGAGGCTTTAAATCCATAGCGTTTGTTGGGCAGGAAGCTACCCGGTCGCCTCGTGATGAAGGCTTTGGATCCACAGCGTTTTTTGGGCACGAAGCTACCCGCTGTGGATGGGGCCGAGCAGGAATCTGCTCGGCGGCCTCATGATGAAGGCTTTATTATCTCTCTAGTATCTCCTTAAGGCGTCATTCAACCTTCTGTGACCCATATAGGCGGGAATGGCGACCGTCGCGGATGACACGTGGCAGCACCATATCGGGAAAGTACGACATTCCGTGATTTGCGTTGTTGTGCGAGAAAATCTCGGTCGTTAGAAGATTTTTTGTTGAGGCTATAAATACAGAATGTATATCGGTTTCTTCTTAGCCTTGTGTTTCTGAAGATGATCAGCCGCGTGTACACTATCAGGGAGATCGTTTCTTACAATGACGTATATTTTTATAATCTTGATCGTTCCGAGGAGACGTACGAGGCGGTGATAAGCCGGTTGGAGGGCCATTGCGGACGCTTACTTCCCCGCTGCTTCAGGTAATAATTTACGTAATATGGAGGACTTCCCCGGGTCTGTGAGTGCCATCAGAGGGAGCGGGTCGAGGCTGCTTAGGCTCGGCTGGAGGAGCTTTTTTTGGTGTATCACCGACAATGTTTCCTTAATCCTCGCCCTCCTTTGTTGTAATTGTTGTAAGGCCGGAGAGCCCATAATACCTCTTAATAAATAAATTTCTCCTTTATTGAGGTGCATTGTCTCTTTTTATCCCCTCGGTACATTTTATACTTTTTCTTAAAAAACCTTGGAGTCTCGAAACTGAGAAATGAAACAAAGGGCTGGAGCCCCATAGCGGTGTAAAAAGTCTCTTCTGTGAGAGGACCTAGCTCAGGAGACTTAATTAAATGCCAATAGGAATTACATTATTTCAAAAGATGGTATATGTTTATTTATACAACTTAAGTTTTTCGGCGTTATAAGGCCGAAGAAAATTACGCCCCCCGACGTCTTGCAGATGGTATGCTCTATCAGGCAACGCTTCTGTTACGAGGAATGGTCCGTCCCACTTCGTGGAGAACTTATGTAGTCTCTCTTGGTCTATGAACTCGTTTCTTCGTAAGACCAGATCTCCCGTCTTGAAGGCCCGATGTTTAACTCGGGCAATGTAATAGCGAGCGGTTTGCTGCTGATAGGCGGTTGCTCTGATTTGCGCTCGATCCCACTTTTCCAACAAGATGTCCAAGTTGCTTCGGAGCGCCGAGGTGTTGGATTCATCGTCAAAGTGTTCGGCCCTATAACTGGGTAGTCCAATTTCCATAGGGACCATTGCCTCGGTACCGTAGCAGAGGCTGAATGGGGTTTCTCATGTGGGTGTTTTCTTCAATGTTCGCAATGCCCATAGCATCCGTGGCAGTTCCTCGACCCAGCCGCCATGCCTTCCTTCCAAACGGGATTTGAGACCGCAGATGACACCTCGATTCACTACCTCGGCCTGCTCGTTGAATTGAGGATGTATGACCGCGGAAAACTTCATCAATATGTGGTAGTCGCTGCAAAACTCTTTGACTTTATCGTTGTTGGGGTAAAAATTTACATCCCGGTTGACCAAGTCAAAATCAAAGTCAACCCCAAGCCAAGTGGGCCCAAGCCCAGATCAAGTGGGCCCATGCCCGGGTCGAGTCCGAACATGAAGCGGCCGGCCTCCCCCCATGCCAAGATAAAAATTTTTGTAATAAACAATTTTATTGTATTTCTTTTATTTTATTTTACGAATGAATGTAAGAAAAATGGGCATAAAGCTAAATTTTTGTAAAGCCCATGGCTTATGTGCAAAAAGAAATGGCACATGAGCCATGAGATAGGCAAAATGCCATTTTGTGAAGCCCAAGGGGCTATGTGTAAAGTGTATAGCCTATAAAGGCAAGGATAATGAAATATCCCAACAACTTTTTCTCTCTCAAAAGAGCAAATCTAGATTTGAGATCTTTCTCCTTCCTCAAGGTTCTAAAAAACCTTCTTCTTTCTTGAATTAAATCAAGAGTTTTACTCTTTCTTTTAAAAAACTAAATAGTTTTTCACCACAAAACCCACAAAGGGGAACTCAGATCTTCCCTCGGATCTCAAAAAGGGGACATCTTTAAATCTCACCATCCATTTCTTCAAGATCCAGCCAAAAAGAGGAGGAAGAAGGAGACCCATCACCAAAAATCCGATCTTGGGAAGATCAAGAACCAAAGGGAGAAACAAAGCAACCCCCTTTGATCATTCCTAAATTTTTAGGAGTTTAACTCCACAAATCGGGAGCACAGCTCCCAGTGCGGGAACCAAAGTCCCTTTTCTGTTTGACGCCCAGCGTCTAGCGCCGAGAGCACTTCCGCCCACGCGCCGAGCACGTGGTGCGCCCAGCGCCCGGAGCGCTTGCGCCCACGTGCCGAGCACGTGGTGCGCCCAGCGCCCCGAGCGCTTGCGTCCACGTGCCGAGCATGTGGTGCGCTAACGCCCAGTGCGCTTGTGCCCACGTGCCGAGCATGTGGTGCGCTAGCGCCCCGAGCGCTTGCGCCCATGTGCCGAGCACGTGGTGCGCTAGCGCCTAGTACGCTTGCGCCCACATGCCGAGCACGTGGTGCGCTACCGCCCAGTGCGCTTGCGCCCATGTGCCGAGTACGTGGTGCGCCCTGCGCCTGGTGCGCCAGCGCCCTGTGCGCTCGCGCCCAAGTGCCGAGCACGTGGTGCGCCCAGCGCCCAGAGCGCTAGCGCCCATGTGCCGAGCACGTGGTGCGCCTAGCGCTTAGAGCACTCGCGCCCAGCGCCTAGTGCGCTAGCGCCCAACGCCTGCGTGACATGCACGCGAGGCGCTGGCCCCTACGCATCCTTTGGATGCCCTTTCCCTATACACACAGATACACAAACACACACACACACACACACAGACACTCTATAATACTTTCCCTCTCAAAAAAAATTGGGCCGGAGTGCTGTCCCGCACCCCGTAAGGGGGCTGCTAGCCCCCTTGACCCCCAGCCCGCTATCCGGGTAGCGGGACCCCCGTAAAAACTCTGCGTGGCTCCCGATATATCCAAGCCACCCCTCCAAAACACAACACTGCACATTGAGTTCGCATGACCAGTTTAACCCATTAATCGGAGGTTCCCTCGCCCCAAAGGCGAGGGGTAACTAACGGCAGCTTAGCCCGCGGCTGCCGGAGATTTGGATCCCCACAATCAATAAACCCCCGCCTACCCTAGGCAGGGGGAATCTGTAGTATGCTTGACAAGCGCGCGCGTATTCCCATCTCAATGGGGTGATAACAAACACCCTACAGATTCTGGCACGCCCGGTGGGACCTTTCTCTCCTCCCATATTTCGGGTTAAACGTTCATGCGAACTCAATCAATATACATATCGATTGCCTATACTGAAATGATGTTTTTTTCCGTGCAACAATCAACTTTCGACGACAATGCCTCCCAAGACGAATTCAGCTTCCAACGCGACCATGATCCCGTACGTGGTCAAGGTCAATGCACGTGTGGTTCTCCCCGCAAGCCTCAGTCGACAGTGGGAGGAACTGCCCCGCCAGTTTGGCTCCGTCATCATCTACCCTGCCAGAAGCGCTCATCTGGCAGAAATCCCGGCAAAACAAGTGGCCAAGCCGGTCTCAAGGGGCAAGAGGCCGAATGTCGTGATCGCCAAGGCACCACAACCGAAACTTAAGACGGTGTCTGAACGACTCTCTGGTGCTCCAGCTGGGGGCAAGACTTCGGGTACAAAGGGCGACATCAAATGTTGCGAACGAGCTCAGGCGATGACTCCAGCAAATGCACAATCGAGCGTATCCTCAAAATCCTCCATCGCCCGGTCTACAGTGCCTTCCCGAAGAGCCGAAGTCTGCCAAGTGCTTAAAACAGAAAAGTTAAGGCAAAAGCAGCTCAGGTATCGAGCCAACAAGAGGGCCAGGGCTTCGGCCAAGTGGAATCTTGTGAAGTTCCAAGAGCAGGGTTACTCTGTGACAACGGCTGAGTCGGCCGTAAAAATCAGCAATTCCTTCGAACCTCTGAAGTGGGTTCAGAAAAATGCCATGACCGCCAGAATCAAGAAGACAGCGGTCCGAATGTCGCTACAAAGAGAAGTGTCCCGGCCCCAACAGAAAAAGTATGGCACTGTCTCTTCAAGAGTCTATCAGGCACTCTGTGCCGCATGAAAGCAGCGGGGCAAACCCAGAAAAGAAGCGCTAGCAACATTCAAGAACCTGGTCAGGCCAGCCGCCTTCAATCGACTGCCCGCTACCGAAATGGGAGGGGGTCAAGACAGCGATCTGTGAAATCAGCCGCCGATAATAAAAAGACGGCTGGATATGTTATCCATACGGTCTATATGGCAGGTGGGCGCCCCAGCGACAACCTTCGCAGCAAAAGCAAGGAGGGGGCCACCACATCCCAAGCCCAATTTGGCTTGAATGTGGTTGTTGCTTCCCAAGAACAGCCGCCTCCGCTGGATGATGAAAACCCTCTCGAAGAGGACGATAGGCAGAAAGACCCTTCAGTCCAAGAAGAGTCAAGCTCGGATAGCGAGGAAGAGCCGACTTTCCGCCCCAGGACCGCGGAGCAAGAGCTGCTTCAAGAGCTTCGAAAACAGCTCAAGAGCAAAGATAAATAGATGGCCAAGCTCTATGCAAAAATTGACGACCTAACGAATGTTGTGATGCAGCTTACGGCTCAAATTGCTCGAGCGCCTCCCAATCAAGCACAAGTCGCTACTCATCAGCCGGGTGATGACAATCCGAAGCAGCCAATGCCTGTTCCTTTGGGTCCAAGACTTGTCGAGCCGCATGAAAGCCGGCCACATTCTGCTTCTGGGGACGCCTTGGCCCCAGATAACACTATCTCGCTAACACAAGATCGGATAATGGATTTGGTCACCAGCAAGGTTAAAACATTGGTGGCCGAAGCTGAAGCCCAGAAAGAAATTGGCAGTAGTGGGCAGCCATATCCCGCACAGTACGATTTGATCGAGTTCTCGAGCGGCTACGTCATTCCTAAGTTCGGAAGATTTGATGGAACGGGGAATGCAAATCAGCACGTCGCCCACTTCAAAGCATCATGCGGAAATACAAGGGGCAATGACGCGCTCTTTCTTCGTCAGTTTGTCAACAGCCTGACCGGTGTCGCCTTCGACTGGTACGAGAGTATACCAGACGGGTCCGTCATTACCTTTGCCCAAATGGAGTCTCTGTTTCGGCAAAGGTTCATGAGTGTCAGTGATAAAATCTCCATTGCTGACCTTGTAAGGACCAAGCCGGGGAAGAATGAAAGAAATACCGACTTTATCGCCCGATGGCGTAATCTCACGGTCAAGTGCGAACCGCCGCTAGAGCAGGACCAGTCCGTCAGCCCTCTCATTGGGAACCTCAGCAATTGGATGGCCCCATTCTTGTGTACAGCAGGTCTCAAGACGTTTCAAGAGTTAACCAAGAAAGTCCAAATGCTGGAACGCTCGAAGCAAGAGTCTACCCCGGACTCTCAGAGAGACAAAACATGGAAAAGCAAGCGGGACGACAACCGTAGAAGCGGGAGTTCTAGCAGTACCAATGTTTTCAATGCGTCCGACAATGAAGAAAAGCGAAGGGCGGGCGAATCTAAAACCAACAGGTCTTGAAAGCCATTGCTGGGAGGAGATGGGCCTTCCCTAGAGGAGAATAAGAACAAAGTTTACTCTTTCAGAAGGGATAAAGTCCGCAAGATATTTAAAGATGCCTTGAACAACGGCCTACAATTGCCGGAGTCGAAAAGACCCCAAGAAGCAAAAATGACGGACAATCCCCTGTATTGCCCGTATCACCGAGTAGTGAGCCATGCGATCGAGGATTGCTATATCTTCAAGGACTGGGTCGAGAAGCAGTACAAGGCTGGAGAGATCGAGTTGTCCAAAAGTGTGTTGGTGAACAATCAAGTTGCAACCACCAACTTTATACAGACAGAAGCTGAAGCTTTCTGGGAGCTGACAGCCGAACCCGCTGTCCTGAGAAATGAAACGGACTCATCGTGGCCTCCATGGGGAATGCACATATCTAATAAGATGAAGAAGATGATAAAGCTACTTCGGAAAGAGCCCAGGACGGAATGGGAAGGGCAGAAGAAGCCTACCTTTCCAGCTGCCAATGCGGCTCCATCGGGCTAAAAATCCAAAAAGCTCAAGAAGAAGAAAAGTGCAGCTCGACGCGAAAAAGAGTCTGCTGGGAGATCGACCATTCAAAAATATATCGATTCCCTCGAAGACTATGAACAGAAGGAAAGAACTCTAATTCAATTGAAAGAGTTCTTCCCCATAGAAGCAGCGGAGAGTTTGGAGGAGTCGGAAGAAGGCTCCAATAAAGAGATCCCTAAGTGACGTGCTACGCCATCTATCTGGGCAACGACTCTGAGGAGAATCTCTGTTTTCCCAAAGAGGACGAGGAGCTCACCACAAAGGCCAACCAAGTCTAGCTCAGAAGCGGCAGGGCTCTACCGCCAAATCAGGGAAACGCCTCAAAAGAAAAGGAAAAACAGGTGGCTAATGAGGAAGATGACAGAGAGCCGGCTAATGAAAACTCAAGTCCTTCCTCAGTGGACTACAATGTCTTGGCTCACCTCCGAAAGCTTCCGTCTCTCCTTAGCATCTATGATGCCTTGGTCCTATCTAAGAAGCTCAGAGATGTTCTCATTCAAGCTCTACAAAACCCCGAGCGGTATCAGGCTCGCTTTGCGGAAATTAGTATGAAAGAAGCCCAGTACGCTTTGCATGCCGCCGCAGTCACGTTTAAGGATGAAGACTTGCTACTGAGAACGGCTGAGCATAATCGGCCGCTTTACGTGACTGGGTAGAGCGACGGAGATCGAATTAATCGCATATTGATTGATCCGGGGTCCTCAGTGAACATCATGAACTTGCGAACTCTGAAGAGTTTGTCAATGGACGCCCGACACCTGTCAAGGGAAAGGATTGTCATTCAAGGCTTCAACCAAAATTGCCAGCAAGTTCTGGGGTCCATAGCTCTGCCAATCAAATTTGGGGATCTGCAGACCGAAGCTAAGATATACGTGATCGATGCTGACACGTCTTATAAGATTCTATTGGGACGGTCGTGGCTCCACGATTACGACGTCGTTCCGTCAACTCTCCATCAATGCATGAAGTATACTAAAAATGGCGAAGAAAGACGCATTGACGGAGACATCCAGCCGTTCGGTGTGCATGAAGTCCGATATGAAGATTCTCGGTACTTCATGAACCACCAAAATGCTAAGCCACAACTGACTGAGGATAGACCGGCCCTAAAACTCAAAAGCTAATCTGCGCCGGCTGGCACTTTCAAAAGCAAAAATACCCAAGTGCGCCCGCGCTTCGGTAGCGACACTGATGAGTCCGACACTGGAAGTCCGTCCTTCCGTAAAACTCGACCTCGTTTCGGCAGCGGTACAGACGAATCTGATACTGAAGGCCCATCTAGCAGCAAAGTCCGCCCTCATCTTGGCAGTGACACTGAAGAGTCGGAGGAAGAGGACCTGCCGTACGACAGCGGTGCAGATTGGACCCCCATGCAACAAGCGAAACTACGAGAGACCTTCGAAATTGCAGAAGGGCCCTTAGCTATCACAAGGGTGCCGGAGCAGATGTGCAAAGAGCTCGATGCATTGTCAGTCTCCACCGTAGACCAGCTGAAAACTTTCTACGTCCCCGGAAGGAAAAATGGATAGAAGGGCATCCTGTTTTATAGGTCAAATCCTGTTATGCAGTCGGACGATTTGTATGTCGCGTGCCTTCCATATGAGAGAGGCATAAGAGCCGTCCTCAATCCCAGATACTATGCACCCGAGATGCGGGAATATTTCAAAAAGTGCGGATGCCGGTTATATCAAACGGAGTCCGAAGCAAAGTTTTATGAAGGGTTATGGCATCTGCCCCAGGTCCGAGCACTCATAGATGGACGTATTCTAGATAGACGGGGCATAGGCTACATTCAACCTGATTCCAAAGCATGCTACGTGATCCATGTTGGTGAGGCCAGCAAAAGGCCAAATGATGATGACGAGATAGCCGAACCAGAAGAAGCTCCTCAAGAGCTCGAAGATGGCGGACAAGCAACCTTTGACGAGCTAACCGAGATTGACTTAGGAACGCCCGATAATCTAAGGCCGACCTACATCAGCTCGCTCTTGTCAGAGGAAATGAAAGCGCAGATAATCACCCTGCTGCACGAGTTCGTCGACTGCTTCGCGTGGACGTACTAAGAAATGCCTGGCCTTTCCTCTGGAGTAGCCATGCATAAGCTGGCAATATCTCCTGATGCTAAGCCAGTCAAACATGCTCCTCGAAGAATGAGAAGGGAGTTGGAAGAGAAGGTCATCGAGGAAACCAAGAAACTCATCGATGCCGGCTTCATCAGGGAGGAAAAATATGCGGACTGGATCGCATGCATAGTCCCAGTGAAGAAGAAAAATGGGCAGATCCGAGTTTGTGTCGATTTTAGGGACCTCAACAAGGCATGTCCTAAAGACGACTTCCCGCTACCGGTCATGGAAATGATGGTCGATGACACCTCAAATTACGAGCTGTTCACCTTTATGGATGGCTCGTCTGGGTATAATCAGATCAAAATGCCGCCTGAGGATGAGAAGCACACAGCATTCCGAACCCCGATCGGAATATACTGCTACAAGGTGATGCCGTTCGGACTGAAGAACGCAGGTGCTACGTACCAAAGGGCAATGACCAATATCTTTGATGACCTAATTCATAAAGTCGTCAAATGTTATGTTGATGATCTGGTCGTCAAGACTAAAACCAAGGCCGATCATATCCAAGATCTTAGGACCGTTCTCACTAGACTGAGAGAATACGATCTGAAGATGAATCCTCTGAAGTGCGCTTTTGGCGTGTCATCGGGAAAATTCCTGGGCTTTATAGTCCGGCATCGAGGGATCGAAGTTGACCCATCAAAGATAAAAGCCATCATGGAGATGCCCCTTCCAAAGAGTCTGACGCAGCTGAGATCATTTCAAGGCAAGCTCGCTTATATACGGAGGTTTATCTCAAATTTATCGGGAAGATGTAGGCCCGTCTCAAAGCTCATGAAGAAAGGAGCTCCTTTTATCTGGGATGCCGAATATCAAGCAGCGTTTGAAAGAATCAAACAATACTTGTTGCACCCTCCAGTGCTGGCCGCTCCCATTCCAAATAAACCGCTGATTCTCTATACTGCCGCGCTAGATGAGTCACTCGGTGCGCTCCTTGCCCAGAATAACGAGGAGGGAAAAGAAAATGCCCTCTACTACCTCAGTCGAACTCTAGTCGGGGCGGAACACAACTATTCCCCAATCGAAAAGCAATGCCTGGCTCTGATATTTGCTGTGAAGAAGCTGAGGCGCTATCTGCTCGCTCATCAGGTTATGTTGATCTCCAAGGTCGACCCGCTCAAACACTTGATGACCAAAGCAAGCCTAGCCGGCAGAATGGCAAGATGGGTTGTCATGCTACTTGAGTTTGACATAGTTTATACTCCTCAGAAAGCAGTGAAAGGGTAAGCTCTTGCAGACTTCCTCGCCGCTCATCCTATACCAGAAGGGTCGCTGCTAAATTATGAGTTACTCGACGAGCAAGTGCTGCACCTCGAGGAAGATGAGCCATATTGGGAGCTCTACTTCGATGGAGCCTCATCAATAAGGCCTCCAGTAAATCAAGCGTCCCAGAGATAAAAGCAGGGATAGGATTGGTGTTCATCATGCCATCAATGGAAACCATACGGCGTTCTTTCGCTCTCACCGAGCTTCGAACAAACAATGAAGCTGAGTATGAAGCTCTGATAGCCGGTTTGGAGCTCGCCATAGAAATGGAAATCTTTCGGCTACGGGTTTACGGTGACTCCCAGCTTGTTTTCAACCAAGTAAGTGGCGACTATAAGATATACAAACCTGAGTTAGCTCGGTACAGAGGCCGAGTGGTGGAACTCATGAAACGGTTCACTCACATTGAACTAATGAGAGTCCCTATAGCGTTGAACGGAAAAGCCGACATACTCGCTCGCTTAGCCAAAGAGCTGACTGATCCTGACATGGACGAAATTCTGATCACAGTCAGGAGCCGGCAAATTCTACCCCCTATCTCTCTATAAGAAGAGGAAAGCGCGGAACAGAAGAGCAGTCCCGCGGAAGAAGCTTCGACGTTCAAGACGAGCCCAATTGGAGAGAACCCTTCATAGAGTACTTCCGATACGACAAGCTGCCCGAAGGAAGGTCTGCGAAGGTTCAGCTGAAGAAGGGAGCTCTCCGATACGTGTTTGTAAATGACACGCTATACCGCAGGTCATATGACCAACTCTGGCTCAGGTGCCTATCATCGGTTGAAGCCCAAAAAGTCATGAAAGAAGTTCACTCAGGCGTTTGCGGTGCTCACCAATCTGGCCCCAAGATGCGACTTCAAATTAAACGGCTTAGGTATTACTGGCCCACCATGATACGGGATTGCGGAGAGCATGCAAAGAAATGTTATATCTTCCAAATTCATGGTGATTTCATTCATAAGCACCCCAATCCGTTGCATCCTACGGTGGCATCGTGGCCCTTCAAAGTCTGGGGAACCGACATAGTTGGCCTAATTGATCCTCCGTCATCCAAAGGCCACCGGTTCATATTGGCCACAACTGACTATTTCTCCAGATGGGCTGAAGCCGTCCCGCTAAAAGAAGTCAAGACAGGAGATATTCTGACATTCTTCCAGCATAATATTCTATACCGCTTCGGTACATTAAGAAGAATCATTTCTGACAACGGGCCTTCTTTCAAGAGCTTCAAAGTCTCAAGATTCGCTACTCAACACAAGATAGACTGGAGATATTCCTCTATCTATAATCCAAGAGCCAATGGGCTGGCCGAAGCCTTCAATAAAACTCTATGCAAGCTCCTGAGGAAAAATGCTTCAGCCAACAAGAGAGACTGGAATCTCAAACTTCACGAGGCGTTGTGGGCATACGTACCACGCACCGTACTCCCACTCAGTCCACTCCATACTCATTGCACTTCGGAGTGGAGGCAGTCCTCCCTCTCAAATTCGAAGTTCCAAGCTTAAGAATGGCCGTTCAGCATGAGTTGACGGAGGAGGAAAACGTGCTCCTTCGGCTTGAAGAGCTCGACGCCCTCGAAGAAAAGAGGCTCGCGGTGCAGCAAAATATGGAGCTATACCGAGCCCAAATGTCACGGGCCTATGACAAGATAACCCGTCTCCGCGCTTTCAAGAAAGGTGAATTGGTGTTGGTCCTCAAAAGACCGATCGTCCCCAATCGACACGCCAAGGGAAAATTCGAGCCAAACTGAGAAGGACCATACGTCATCGAGAAAGTGTTCGACGGAGGATCCTACCAACTAATAAGTGCCGAGGGAGAATGGCTCATGCCACCCATCAATGGCCGATATCTCAAGAAATACTACGCCTGAATGCTCCAAGTCACAGGCGAATTGAGCACACCAGCCCTACGGTCTGGATCATACATCCTGCAAAACCGTATACAATCCACGGGCGTAAACGGCCCCTATCTCTCCCAAATCCTGCAAGTGAGACTATTTTTAAAGTCCCACCAGTGGCCAAAAAAAAACGGTATGTCTACAAGGAAAACGGGCACGGATGAAAACCCGAAAGGGCTCCGTAAGTAAAAATAGCAGGACTACCGGCGAGTTCGTGAAAACCCGAAAGGGCGCAAACTCGTGAAAATAGATGAAATACACTCGCAAAGTCCTCTCGACCTTGTGAGGAGAAAATCCCTGCGTGAGATCCTTACGACTCACAAAGGAGCAACACACTTAGGAATCCTCACGATTCCTAAGGAGAACATACACCTGCGAGATCCTCTCGACTCGTAGGGAGAAAATGCTTTTATGAGACCCTTACAGCTCATAAAATTGAAAAGCCTTAAGTGACAGGGACCCAAACCTGTCTCCTAAGCCATCGTTCCCCAACGGGCAACGGCAAATGATGAGTCGCTCCTGGCGTTTCGCTTCAGTGTTAGCGGTTGATGCCGACCCAAAAACCAAATCCAAGTCCTCCCAGGGCAAATGATGAGTTGCTCCTGGCATTATTCCAGTGCAGCAATGCTGATGCCAAACAGGATCCAAATTCCAAGTCCCCAAGTGGCGAATGATGAGTCGCTCCTGGTACCATATTCCAGTGCAGTGATGCAGACGCCAACCAAATTCCAAACTCAAATCCCAATAGCAAATGATGAGTCGCTCTTGGTACCATATTCCAGTGCAGCGATGCAGACGCCAACCAAATTCCAACCCCCATACCCCAACGGCGAATAATGAGTCGCTCCTGGTACCATATTCCAGTGCAGAGATGCAGACGCCAACCAAATTCCAACTCCCATACCCCAACGGCGAATGATGAGTCGCTCCTGGTACCATATTCCAATGCAGCGATGCAGACGCCAACCAAATTCCAACTCCCATACCCCAATGGCGAATGATGAGTCGCTCCTGGTACCATATTCCAGTGCAGCGATGCAGACGCCAACAAAATCTCAAAATTTTTCTGGCCCTACGGTCTGGATCATACATCCTGCAAAGCCGTATACAATCCACGGGCGTAAAACAATCCCAATCTCTCCCAAGTCCTGCCGGTGAGACTACTTTTAAAGTCCCACCAGCTCTCCAAAAAAAACGGTATGTCCAAAAGCAAACGGGCACGGATGAAAACCCGAAAGGGCTCCATAAGTAAAAACAGCAGGACTGCCGGCGAGTTTGTGAAAACTCGAAAGGGCGCAAACTCGTGAGAAGGAGATGAAATGCACTCTCAAAGTCCTCTCGACTTTGAGAGGAGAAAATTGCCGCGTGAGATCCTTACGACTCACAAAGGAGCAACACACTTAGGAGTCCCCACGACTCCTAAGGAGAAAATACACCTACGAGATCCTTTCGACTCGTAGGGAGAAAATGCTTTTATGGGACCCTTACGGCCCATAAAATTGAAAAGCCTTAGGTGATAGGGATCTAAACCTGCCTCCTAAGCCATCAATTCCCAAATCCTCTCAGGGCAAATGATGAGTTGCTCCTGGCATTATTCCATTCAACAATGAAGATGCCAAACAAAAAAAAAACAATCCCCAAATCCTCTCAAAGACGGATGATGATTCGCTCCTGGTACCATATTCCAGTGTAGCGGTGCTGATGTCAATCCAAATCACATCAAATCAGCAAAACAACCAATGACCTCCCTGGCAGAATCAAATTCCACCTCGGAAACAAGTCAACTTCATCCCTGACACCGCAAGAAGCGGAGCAAGTCAAATCCAGAATCGACCGTCCACGTCGCTAAAATGGCAGCATCGACCGTCCACGTCGCTAAAAGAGCAGCACCGACCGTCCAAGTCGCAAAAAGAGCAGAATCGACCATCCACGTCGCTAAAATGGCAGCATCGACCGTCCACGTCGCTAAAAAGGCAGCACCGACCGTCCAAGTCGCAAAAAGGGCAGAATCGACCGTCCACGTCGCTAAAATGGCAGCACCGACCGTCCAAGTCGCTAAAAGGGCAGCACCGACCGTCCAAGTCGCAAAAAGGGTAGAACCGACCGTCCACGTCGCAAAAAGGGCAGCATCGACCGTCCACGTCGCTAAAATGGCAGTATCGACCGTCCACGTCGCTAAAAGGGCAGCACCGACCGTCCAAGTCGCAAAAAGGGTAGAATTGACCGCCCGCGTCACTAAAATGGCAGCATCGACCGTCCAAGTCGCAAAAAGGGCAGCATCGATCGTCCAAGTCGCTAAAAGGGCAGCATCGACCGTCCACGTCGCTAAAAGGGCAGCACCGACCGTCCACGTCGCAGAAAGGACTGAACCGACCGTCCACGTCGCTAAAAGGGCAGCACCGACCGTCCAAGTCGCAAAAATAGTAGAACCGCCCGTCCACGTCGCAAAAAGGGCAACATCGACCGTCCAAGTCGCAAAAAGGGCAGCATTGACTGTCCAAGTCGCTAAAAGGGCAGCATCGACCATCCAAGTCGCAAAAAGGGCAGAATCGACCGTCCATGTTGTAAAAAGGGCAGTGCCAGCTTCCCAAAAGCGGGAACCAAATCAAGTCGCCTCCACGTGAAAGAACATCCATCAATTCTATGCACACGACCCACATGTGTGGTGTGCATTCATTGATGGGGGGCAATTTGTTGGGGTAAAAATTTACACCCCGGTTGACCAAGTCAAAATCAAAGTCAACCCCAAGCCAAGTGAGCCCAAGCGCAGATCAAGTGGGCTCATGCCCGGGTCGAGTCCGAACATGAAGCGGCCGGCCTCCCCCTATGCCAACATAAAAGTTTTTGTAATAAACAATTTTATTGTATTTATTTTATTTTATTTTACGAATGAATGTAAGAAAAATGGGCATAAAGCTAAATTTTTGTAAAGCCCATGGCTTATGTGCAAAAAGAAATGGCACATGAGCCATGGGATAGGCAAAATGCCATTTTGAGAAGCCTAAGGGGCTATGTGTAAAGTGTATAGCCTATAAAGGTAAGGATAATAAAATATCCCAACAACTTTTTCTCTCTCAAAAGAGCAAATCTAGATCTGAGATCTTTCTCCTTCCTCAAGGTTCTAAAAAACCTTCTTCTTTCTTGGATTAAATCAAGAGTTTTACTCTTCCTTTTAAAAAACTAAATAGTTTTTCACCACAAAACCCACAAAGGGGAACTCAGATCTTCCCTCAGATCTCAAAAAGGGGAGATCTTTAAATCTCACCCTCCCTTTCTTCAAGATCCAGCCAAAAGAGGAGGAAGAAGGAGACCCATCTCCAAAAATCCCATCTTGGGAAGATCAAGAACCAAAGGGAGAAACAAAGCAACCCCCTTTGATCATTCCTAAACTTTTTAGGAGTTTAACTCCACAAATCGGGAGCACGGCTCCCAGTGCGGGGACCAATCCCCTTTCTGTTTAACGCCCAGCATCCAGCGCCCGGAGCGCTTGCGCCCACGCGCCGAGCACGTGGTGCGCCCAGCGCCCCGAGCGCTTGCCCCCACGCACCGAGCACGTGGTGCGCCCACCGCCCCGAGTGCTTGCGCCCACGTGCCGAGCACGTGGTGCGCCCAGCGCCCCGAGCGCTTGCGCCCACGTGCCGAGCACGTGGTGCGCCCAGCGCCCCGAGCGCTTGCGCCCACGTGCCGAGCACGTGGTGCGCCCAGCGCCCCGAGCGCTTGCGCCCACGTGCCGAGCACGTGGTGCGCCCAGCGCCTCGAGCGCTTGCGCCCACGTGCCGAGCACGTAGTGCGCTAGCGCCCAGTGCGCTTGGGCCCACGTGCCGAGCACATGGTGCGCCCAGCGCCTCGAGCGCTTGCGCCCATGTGCCGAGCACGTGGTACGCTAGCGCCCAGTGCGCTTGCGCCCACATGCCGAGCACGTGGTGCGCCCTGCGCCCGGTGCGCCAGCGCCCTTTGCGCTCGCGCCCACATGCCGAGCACGTGGTGCGCCCAGCGCCCACGTGTCGAGCAGGTGGTGCGCCTAGCGCTCAGAGCGCTCGCGCCCAGTGCCCAGCGCCTGCGTGACATGCACGCGAGGCGTTGGCCCCTACGCATCCTTTGGATGCCCTTCCCCTCCCCACACACACATACACTCTATAATACTGTCCCTCTCAAAAAAAATTGGGCCGGGGCGCTGCCCCGCACCCCGCAAGGGGGCTACTAGCCCCCTTGACCCCCAGCCCGCTATCCGGGTAGCGGGTCCCCCGTAAAAACTCTGCGTGGCTCCCGATATATCCAAGCCACCCCTCCAAAACAAAACACTGCACATTGAGTTCGCATGACCAGTTTAACCCGTTAATCGGAGGTTCCCTCGCCCCAAAAGCGAGGGGTAATTAACGGCAGCTTAGCCCGTGGCTGCCGGAGATTCGGATCCCCACAATCAATAAACCCCCGCCTACCCTAAGCAGGGGGAATCTGTAGTACGCCTGACAAGCGCGTGCGTATTCCCATCTCAATGGGGTGACGAAAAACACCCTACAATCGTTTTCGAAGTTTATGCACCTCGGGATCCCAAATCGAGAAATTATGTTGTTCTGCAGGAATTTTATCGTAGAGGTAGCATCCGGTTTCCTGATGGGTACGGCCTCTATCCATTTCGTAAAGTAGTCCACAGCGATAAGGATGTATCTGTACCCGCCCGTGCCAGTGGGGAGTTGGCCCACCATATCCATCCCCCATTGTGCAAATGGCCAAGGGTAACTGAGTGGAGTTAGTTCAGTGGCAGGGAGACAAGGTATGCTGCCGATGAGTTGGCAGTTCTTGCATCTTCTGAACAGCTTCTCGGCATCCTAGTGTATTCTCGGCCAATAGTACCTTTTTAGTAATGCCTTTTGGACCAGGGTTCGGGCCCCTTGATATGCTCCCCCGACCCATTCATGTATCTCTCGCAGAACGTAGTCAGCCTAGTGGGGGTCGATGCACCGGAGTAGAGGCTGAGTGTATGATTTCTTGTACAGGTTTCCATTGCTCCAGATGAAATGGCATGCTTTGGCCTGAAGCCGACTAGCTTCTCCTCGGTCTTCGGGAAGTACATCGTCCTTTAGGAACTCTACGAGGGGCTTTCTCTAATCCCGGCCTTCTTCCTGAATTGTGTAGATCTGGAGTGTTATCTTTTCGTCTTCCACATTGGGCTATGGCAAGAGTTCGAAGAGGATATTTTTTTTATGGTTGGCCGAATAGGAAGAAGCGAGCTGGCTCAAGGTGTCGGCTTAAGTGTTCAAGTTCCTGGGAATCTGCTCTACTTGGACTTTATCGAAATTTTTTCGAAGCCTTTTTACTTCGTCCAGGTATTTTATCATGAGTGGCTACCGGGCTTCGAAAAGCCCGATTACTTGGCCGACGACCAGTACAGATTCTCCACGAACTCTGATGGACTTCAGCCTTACCCCGGAGGAGATTCACAGTCCTGCCAACAAAGCCTCGTATTCTGCAGCGTTGTTCGACGCTCTGAACCCTAGCTTTAAAGAGTATTCTATTTTTTCTTCGTTCGGGCCGCGGATGATCAGGCCAGCCCTGCTTCCCTCCTCGGTAGAGGATCCGTCCACGTAGAGCACCCAGTCCGGGATGGGGTCGGGTACCTCTTCGACCGAGGGACGTGGTTCAGGGCCCTGCGCTGCCATTCCTTCTTTAGTGGGAATAGTGCATTCGATAATGAAATCTGCTAAGACTTGTGCTTTGATGGCTTGTCTGGAGTGGTATTTGATATCGAATTGGGACAATTACCACCTCCATTTCTCTAGACGACCTGATAACTCGGGGGAGGCAAGAATAGATCCTAAAGGTCGCTCGGTGAGGATGAGGATTGTGTGCACTTGGAAATAGTGCCAAAATTTTCTGGAGGCGACGACAAGTGCCAGGACTATTTTCTTTTTGGCCGGGTATCTTGTTTTTGCATCCTTGAAAACATGGCTTACGTAGTAGACCGGCCTCTATATGCCTTCGCATTCTCTGACAAGCACCGAGCCTGCCGCTTGGACGGTCGACTTTCTTTTTCTCCTCCCTGTCCCTTTACTTTCGGTCCGTTTGGTCGGCTCGGGGCAGATTTGAGTTCACCTCCGACCCGAGTTGGATCTCTCGCTCGGTCCAGGTTTTCACTTCGGCCATAGTCTTGATTGATAGTGATTTTTTGCGTGCATTTTAAAATCAAAGTTAAGAATATACCGCAATCAATAACGGTGTCGCTTGGTAGCTAGCTGGTTGAGTACGGGTCGGTCCACAGGGAGATGGATTCCTTTTCTTTATGTTCTAACGAGTTAATCCGATCAAGTCGGGTTTTATTTTACGATCTAAGAATGAGATTAAATTGATTAAAAGTCTTGCTAGGGTTAGGATTAGGTTAGTTTGGAAAAGAGATTCTACCCACTGTTTTCAATGCCTTAATGAAGAATATAGGTGTTAGGGTAATAGTCAACAAAGGGGATTAGCACGACTAGGAAGAAACTTAGTTTCTTCCTTTTGGTCCTTGTCCGTCCTTTCTTAACTTTTATCCCTAAGCTCTATTTAAATCAACCACAACCGGTCTAACTAGGGAATCACCGCTATCTTGAAGGATAGGGTGCCGTAGTGAGCGGTGTGTGATTAATTTAAATAGAGTCCTATTATAAAAATTATATGGGTAAAGAAAAGAGAGAGAGAGATTTACTTCTCTCAAATCATCCCAATCCTAACCCTAACAAGTGAGGAATTACTCACTCATTAGGGAAGTTATGATAAGATTCATTTTTATAATTTTAAAAGACTATCTAAGTTGCAGATATTAAAAGACAGATAAAAATTCAGGAATTAAATTCAGATAAAAGAATGCACGATAAAAAAAATACCTTTATTGATGACCTCTTGACGATTATAAGGAAATTAAAATTTAATCTAGAAATTAAAAAGATGCATCTCAAAAGAGGCACCCAAAAGAGTCACACTTTATTTGGCTTTGAGCCCTCCTATTTATAGATAGGAAAAACCCTAGGTTTACATTCTGATCCATACATGAAATTACAAAACAACCCCAAAGACCGAGTCAAAGCACCGACACCCCACCGACACGTGCATTGCACGGCCGCGGAACCACGGCAGAATAGCCTGTTTGGCCACGGATCCGCGGCCATTTGGTGGGCTCATGGGCCCAATTCTTTAGGGTTTCTTCAAGTTGCTTTTATCTTCTGTTTTCTTCACCTGGTCTCTCAGAATCTCTTCAATTCTCTTCCAGATTTCCAACAGTGCAGAATTTGTGGACTTTTACCGTAAGCTTCGCGTTGAAGTCTTGAATTTTGTGCTGCCCTTGTGCTTTGTGCATTGAACTGTTCGCTGATCTTCGTTTGTTCCTTAAACTGTAGGTGGTATTATGCAGATTCATCTATTTGTTGGTCGTAGTCTCACATTTGTAGCGTCTTTTCCTGAATTTCACTGTATTGTTCTGAGAATCTGTAACCTGCAACTATGTAGAAGACATGGATCAAAAACACCTATTTATTTGTAATATGATTAAGATTGGGGAATATAATAATGAAAAATTCTGATATGAACAAATACCCCCAAACTTATCTTTTGCTCGTCCCGAGCAAAACCAATGTTATTCTCGAAAAATCCTATCCTCACTTTCGCAGGGAATCGCGATTGCACTGAGCTCGTGTAACAAGCCGTTAAACCTCTAGGTGTCCCTGGTAGGAGGAGTGTTGTCTCCTGAGGGTTTTCAGTGGATACTACCTACAAAATCCGATCAACTTGGCATGTTGACTTTCATTCTTCAATTCGGTATTCTAGCAAGAAATTCTATTATCTTCAACTTAGAAATCATCAGCCTGTATTTTTCACACTCACTTTTCATTTAACTTAAGAACGTATATGTTCTGCAAATTTATTAAGCTTTCAGAATCTTTTGAATTTTCCTTCTAAGGTTCCATCTCAACTTAGGAATTTTTATCATCTCTACTGAAAGTATAAGCCCTATCTTTCATTCCTATCTCCCATCCAAACCCCAATCATATACCCCTAACGTATGTATATGTATCACCCCTACACTTGGAAATTCAATTCAAGCTATCATACTCTTGTCCATTGTCCAAAGTACTTTTAGTTGGTGAATTTTAGATGAAATTGCTCATACATCCTTCATGCGGCCGTTAATACTTCTTGAGGTACTAACGACCGATTACAAAATGTGTTTGCGCTTTAAGGCGTAATTCCTCGTCTTGTAATACCTAAGGGTTTAGCAGTGACTCCCAAACCAGTTGGTCTAAGGCACTATGTGATAAAGCACTCTCGCTATATATTTTTTTATTTTACGCAGCCTTAAGTAATTACAAAACCAGTGTTCATTTTTTTATATCTCTATATTCACACTTATACTTTTATTTAATTTTTTTCTCATACTATGGATTTTAGACAAGAGCAATTCAAGGTATCATCTACTATCCCAAGTTTTAAGGTGCGTGTATGTGCGAGTTGTAGGGTGTATATTTTCAGAATTTAGACTAAAGGTTCGGAATTATTTTTCAGACTTACACTTCAATAAAAAAATTCAATACTCTTCCCTTATTTTGACTTAGCCCAAAAACTGAACTCAAAATTTGCCTATTTCTAAATAAACTACAAGAACATATATTTTCTACGGTTAAACTTTAAGAAAGGTTATTTTTAGGGTTTTTAATTTACTAAGTTTAGGATCTAGTTTTTCCTAATTAGTCAACCGTCATGTTAAACTTAAGTTAAATATGGTCAAAATTGAACTTTTCAATTTTTATAATTTTTTAAAAAATTTCAATTTTTATGTGTTTTAAAATAAGTATGCAAATGCAAAAATATACATATGAATGCGAAGGAAGAAACCTTACCGAGCACACCCCCAAACTTAAACTTGACAGTACCCTCACTGTCAGGCTACATCAAGAGAGTCAAAATTGTCGGCACTCCCCTGTTTTTTGGGTTTTTTTATTAACGGAAAAAGAAAACAAAATATATATACAAAAAGGTCCTCCCCTAAACTTAAGTGAAACAGTGTTTCCACTGTTGAAACATTAAAGTTCAGAGTTAGGGAGGAGAAAAAACACAGTATCAAGCTATACAAGGCCTTACACAGGCCAAAGGTTAGCACCAACCATTCAAAAAATTTATCGTTATAATGGTGTGGTTGGTGAAAGAATGGAGTGTAGAGAAAATAAATGAGAAACACACGAGACCATGTGGAGATAGAAGCAGTATACAGTCTCGGTGGAGGAGAAGAATGGCGGAAGGGAAAAAGAAATGGTGGTGGTTCGACTTCTTCAGCTGGGGGTTGATTAATCACAAAATCCGTGTCGTTTAGGAATGCAAGTTCGTCAGCAAAAAGTTTTTCAAAACTCTCATCGATGCAATTGAATATTTTGCTGTCAGTAAGTTTTGTGTCAGAATTTATCATACTTGATTTGTCAAAAATTATGGAGGTAGGAGACTCGAAAAACCCATCTACCTCATTTTCAAAAGTATCCAAATCAAGTTGGCTTTCTGGAATGATCAAACTTGAATTATCGGATTGTGATTCATCAACACTCACTGAAATTATAGGAAGAATAGAAGAGGAACCTGAGAAAGTGGGAGAAAGAAGTTGAATACGAACTTGAGGGTGGAGATAGAGTGTATAAATTAGCACAATTTGTAATGACCGATGTGTAAAAGGCGATTGTGCTAATCTATCAACCCACTGAGAAATGAGGTCAAATCCCTCAAGATTCGTGAGAAAACATAGGTACGTCGAACTTGGTAAAGCAGACATTGAAAATGAAAGGGATACGGTTTCTTGTGCGGTCGGAACGATAGAAACGATGAAGGGGATTGATTTAGGAAGTGTAACAGTTAAAGGTTCAGGAGGATGAATTGGAAAATCCGACTCATCAAACAAAACTGGTTCATCCTCAATATTATCCTCAATACTCTCATCAAAATTTAGCTTATCCATGAAATTCTCATCAAATTCAAGACGCATATGAAGTTCGGGAGAAACATTAAATGCCTCGGGATGATGAATTGGAAAGAAAAACTCATCCAAATTTGTGGGTTCATCATCCAAAATATTCCCAGCGTCAATATCCTCGATCAAGTGAAAATTAAATTTCTCAGACACCTCATCAAAAGCATGGATATTAATCAATTCAGGTTCTAGAGTGGAGGTGTAGAGGTCAAAAGGATTGGTGGTGATTTTACTCGAAAGGGACCCTTCACAATCAGGTAAATCAAACACTACAAAGTCGCACAACTCATTAGATGTTTTATCTTCAACCGGTGAATCATTTGGAACACTTGATAGACATTCAAAACTGGAGTTATGGGATTCAATTGGGGATGGGTAGGTTTGATTTGGAAGCGTGTACAGCTCACTCTCACCACTCAAATTCTCAATCTGTCCAACCGCCTCATCATACATTGGAAAATTTGGAGCTAGTTGGAAACTAGCTACCGGGTCACAAGGTTGTATAAGGTCGGCCATGGACGCATTCAGATCCATCATATGTTGTCTTGACGTTACCATAAAATCTTCCAACGACTGTTCCATACTAGACATGGATTGTGAAGGGGTTTTAGTAAAAGATTCAAAGTTATTTGGATTCTGGAAACTCCCAAATGGCTGTGTAGAAGCAATGTCTAGGGAAGGTGCAACAGTTGGGTAAGATGGATAGGAATTGAATGGTTGGATAGTATTAGGATCAACATTTGGATAAAAAGGTGAATGTAATTGTTGATCCCAAGAACTGGAAGTGTTGAAAGGAGTGAAAGATCGGCTACGAGATTGTTCAATATGTTCAGCAATAGACATGGGTTTCGGAGTTACTACCGGACTCTCAAAAGGGGTATCAACATAAGAAGGTGGTGAAGGTTGAAACGGTTGATACAAAGTGGATTGCGGAGTCCAACTGCTTCTCCTAGACGCGTCTATTCGATCTTTCAAAGAAATTTTGGGCATGGAGGGGTCGTCCGAAATTCGACCAAAACAATGCGCGTAGGAAGTAATGTCTGGTTGAGGGTACTAAAGTTTGACAATAGTTTTGCGAGGTGGGGTACCCATGATGTGAGAAAGGAGAAGAAAAAGAATGTGATGATTTTATTATTATTTTTTTTATTTTAAATATTTTTTTTATTTAAAAAAAATTGTTTGTTTTTGGAGTTTTGAAATTTTTGAAAGTGGTTTTTTTAGAAAGAGTTTTGCAAAAATTTGTACGAAACTACGGCATAATTTCAAACAATCACAATTTATACATGCACAATCAAGCCTAGAGCTAGGGTCTCCTAAATCAACTAGACTGCTCCTAACTGTTCCAAAGGGCAAGTTGTGAGATATCCCTCAAATCTCCTCTTCACCACCAATTGTGGCCAGGTAAGCACAAATGAAGAAAGGAGGGTTTTCGCTCACGAATCACCGTGAGACAGGCCTTTTAAAATTACCTTTCTCACTTGTCTAGCCTAGGCACCACAAAGTCAGGTTTAGATAAATGATTGAATGCCCACAACCTTCCTCTGTCCTATTGAGCACGACAGTTCTTAGTTGGCTGGGTCTAAATATTTTTTAATTAACTCAAGGGTGATGCATATGCTTTTTAGTGATTTTTGGGATCTTAGAAAGGGTAATGAAATCCCCACCCAATCTTGATTGGTGTTATAGCCCCTTAGAGTCCGTATTAATTATGCAAAGCAGTTAACACACCAAAAATCTAAAACACTTGCAAAAAAAAATTTTTATTTGGCAGTGCAAAGAATCCTGCACAAAAATAATTTATTGGAGAGGGAGAAGAATTTTGCGCAAAGAACCCTGCAGTAAAATTTTTCGGTGGAGTTTAGAGGGTAGAAGAGAGAACAAAAATACTTATAGAGAATTTTAGGATGCTGACATCACTGGTTGACCGCGGTTCCGCGGTCAACTGCATATATCCGCCGTGGTTCCGCGGTGGTTCTGTTAGTTTGGATCTCCAAAAATTTTCTGTTTGTTGTTATGATTCTCCTCTATCTGTTCAGATCTTCTGTTTATTGATTTGTTCACTGGGTTTTTTCCAGATCTGAATCTATCCGTCTTCTTTTCCTGCACACTTGCACAAAAACCTTTCAAAAAGAACAAGATGATTTTTATTTTTATTTTATTTTATTTATTTTTTTTACAATTTTTTCAGTTTTTATGATTTTTTAACCCGAAATTACACAAAGAAAAAGACTACCGTCTCCCCGGCAACGGCACCATTTGATTGATAGTGATTTTTTGCGTGCGTTTTAAAATCAAAGTTAAGAATATACCTCAATCAATAACGGTGTCGCTTGGTAGCTAGCCGGTTGAGTACGGGTCGGTCCACAGGGAGATGGATTCCTTTTCTTTATGTTCTAACGAGTTAATCCGATCAAGTCAGGTTTTGTTTTACGATCTAAGAATGAGATTAAATTGATTAAAAGTCTTGCTCGGGTTAGGATTAGGTTAGTTTGGAAAAGGGATTCTACCCACTGCTTTCAATGCCCTAATGAAGAATATAGGTGTTATGGTAATAGTCAACAAAGGGGATTAGCACGACTAGGAAGAAACTTAGTTTCTTCATTTTGGTCCTTATCTGTCCTTTCTTAACTCTTAGCCCTAACCTCTATTTAAATCAACCACAACCGGTCTAACTAGGGAATCACCGCTATCTTGAAGGATAGGGTGCCGTAGTGAGCGGTGTGTGGTTAATTTAAATAAAGTCCTATTATAAAAACTATATGGGCAAAGAAAAGAGAGAGAGAGATTTACTTCTCTCAAACCTTCCCAATCCTAACCCTAACAAGTGAGGAATTACTCACTCATTAGGGAAGTTATGATAAGATTCATTTTTATAATTTTAAAAGACTATCTAAGTTGCAGATAATAAAAGACAGATAAAAATTCAGGAATTAAATTCAGATAAAAGAATGCACGATAAAAAAAATACCTTTATTGATGACCTCTTGACGATTACAAGGAAATTAAAATTTAATCTAGAAATTAAAAAGAGGCATCTCAAAAGAGGCACCCAAAAGAGGCACACTTTATTTGGCTTTGAGCCTTCCTATTTATAGATAGGAAAAACCCTAGGTTTACATTCTGATCCATACATGAAATTACAAAACAACCCCAAAGACCGAGTCAAAGCACCGACACCCCACCGACACGTGCATTGCACGGCCGCGGAACCGCGGCAGAATAGCCTGTTTGGCCGCGGATCCGCGGCCATTTGGTGGGCTCATGGGCCCAATTCTTTAGGGTTTCTTCAAGTTGCTTTTATCATCTGTTTTCTTCACTTGGTCTCTCAGAATCTCTTCAATTCTCTTCTAGATTTCCAACAGTGCAGAATTTGTGGACTTTTACCGTAAGCTTCGCGTTGACGTCTTGAATTTTGTGCTGCCCTTGTGCTTTGTGCATTGAACTATTCGCTGATCTTCGCTTGTTCCTTAAACTGTAGGCGGCATCATACAGATTCATCTATTTGTTGGTCGTAGTCTCACATTTGTAGCGTCTTTTCCTGAATTTCACTGTATTGTTCTGAGAACCTGTAACCTGCAACTATGTAGCAGACATGGATCAAAAACACCTATTTATTTGTAATATGATTAAGATTAGAGAATATAATAATGCAAAATTCTGATATGAACAAATACCCCCAAACTTATCTTCTGCTCGTCCCGAGCAAAACCAATGTTATTCTCGAAAAATCTTATCCTCACTTTCGCAGAGAATCGCGATTACACTGGCTCGTGTAACAAGCCGTTAAACCTCTAGGTGTCCCTAGTAGGAGGAGTGTTGTCTCCTGAGGGTTTTCAGCGGATACTACCCACAAAATCCGATCAACTTGTCCTGTTGACTTTTATTCTTCAATTCGGTATTCTAGCAAGAAATTCTATTATCTTCAACTTAGAAATCATCAGCCCGTATTTTTCACACTCACTTTTCATTTAACTTAAGAACGTATATGTTCTGCAAATTTATTAAGCTTTCAGCATCTTTTGAATTTTCCTTCTAAGGTTCCATCTTAACTTAGGAATTTTTATCATCTCTACTTAAGGTATAAGCCCTATCTTTCATTCCTATCTCTCATCCAAACCCCAATCATATATCCCTACGTGTGTGTATGTATCACCCCTACACTTGGAAATTCAATTCAAGCTATCATACTCTTGTCCATTGTCCAAAGTACTTTTAGTTGGTGAATTTTAGATGAAATTGCGCACACATCTTTCATGCGACCGTTAATACTTCTTGAGGTACTAACGACCGATTACAAAATGTGTTTGCGTTTTAAGGCGTAATTTCTCGTCTTGTAATACCTAAGGCTTTAGCAGTGACTCCCAAACCAGTTGGTCTAAGGCACTAGGTGATAAAGCATCCTCGCTATACATTTTTTTATTTTACGCAATCTTAAGTAATTACAAAACCAGTGTTCATTTTTTTATATCTCTTTATTCACACTTATACTTTTATTTAATTTTTTTTTCTCATACTAAGGATTTTAGACAAGAGAAATTCAAGGTATCCTCTACTATCCCAAGTTTTAAAGTGCGTGTATGTGCGAGTTGTAGGGTATATATTTTCAGAATTTAGACTAAAGCTTCGGAATTATTTTTCAGACTTACACTTCAATAAAAAATTTCAATACTCTTCCCTTATTTTGACTTAGCCCAAGAACTGAACTCAAAATTTGCCTATTTCTAAATAAACTACAAGGACATATATTTTCTATGGTTAAACTTTAAGAAAGGTTATTTTTAGAGTTTTTAATTTACTAAGTTTAGGATATAGTTTTTCCTAACTAGTCAACCGTCATGTTAAACTTAAGTTAAATATGGTCAAAATTGAACTTTTCAATTTTTATAATTTTTTAAATTTTTTAAATTTTTATAGGTTTTAAAATAAGTATGCAAATGCAAAAATATACATATGAATGCGAAGGAAGAAACCTTACCGAGTAGTTCCTCGCAGCAGAAAGTGTGCAAGTTGCTTTGGTCTATTTATAGGCTATAGCAGAGATGGATCATCTATTTTTAATGTTACTGTCAAAGTGTTTGACTTCATCAAATCATAGATGAATCTGATATTTATAAGAAGGTTGTAGGGAGTATGTCTTATTCCTTATATGGTATGTGGATGACATACTCCTGATAGGAAGTGATGTTCCTATGCTACAATCGGTAAAACTTTGGTTGTCACAGATATTTCTCCATATAGGATTTGGACAATATATATCAATCGATCTGGGGATTTGATCTAGATAGATAGATCAAGATGGATTCAGAGAGTCTCCCAATCAGGATACTATGACACTATTCTAAAGGGGTTTAGAATGGACGATTCCTAGCGAGGTAGTGTACCTTCATATAGTCACCCTTTCTAAAAAGATGTCTTCTAGACTGGCAAGGAGAGGGACTCGCACGTATAGCAGTAATGTCGATCGTGCGATATTAAGTACCGGACCAGATGGAGCTTATATAGTTGATGTGGTAAGCAGATATTAGTCCAATCCTGGAGAATCGTAGAAAAGCAGTGAAGAACATATCAGGATGTTCTTGGTGTATGGTAATGGCAGTCTCCTTTGGGAGGTGGTTACCGATTCTAGATTTTAAGGTGACATGGATGACAGGGTGTCTGTTGCGAGTTTTAAGTTTACCCTCTTTTGAGGAGTAGTATATTGGAAAGAATTCCAAACGAGATACTGAGATAGACAAGGCGTTGGATGCTGATTATGGCTCAGCAATGGATATAACCTAAGAAATTGTTGGATAAAATTGTTCATTTATGAACTTGGTCCCATCATCTATCCAGCCAAATTCTAAGTTAGGTATCGCTTGATTCGGGAGATAGTTGATCTCCGCGAGATTGAGATTTAGAAAGATATGTTGACCTATTAATCTCTTTATGTTTTAATTATTTTAGAAAACCGTATTTCAAATATACTATATGTTATTAACAATGTCAGACGAGTCAAAGTGCTACACAAGTAGAATTATTCAAGTATAAGGACAATCAACATTGCCACTGATAACTCAAAAGTAATATTAGCAAAGATCGGCAAGACTCGAAAGATCTTAATGCACATTCAAGGATTTAACGGAGAAGACGGACATCGGAAATATTCAAAAAAATTCTACTTTATTTGAGTCTGGAGTTGAGTCGATCTCAAACGGTTCGAATCAAGTTGTCTATCCTATTTCAATTCAATTCTCAGAAACCAAAATTTCATTTTTAATTTTATTTTCAAAAACAAAAGGGCTTTGCCTGAAATATCAGAAAATGGACGTCCCTCACAGACGTCCCGAAGACAACTATTACAGTTCATAATTTTTCAAAATTTGAATTTTGGTAGGAATTTTAAAATCACAACGGCCAAAAACGACCAATAACTGCTTTATTCTTTAGGGATAGTTATTATAACTTTTCTAATTGTTCCATGTTGCTTCTCTATATAGGACAAGTTTCTAAATAGTTTTCACTAGCTTTTTTACCCGATTTTCCTTTTATTTACTTTCAAGTGTTTATGAAAACTTTGTCTCTCTTTGCTCTTAAATTCTTCACTACTCTTTTCAGAGAGAAGAGATTTTTCTAGTACTTCTAGACTTTTCTATTCTTTTAAAAAAGAAAGATCTCTAAAAGTTTTGAAGAAGCGGTTGTTTTTAAAACTTGGTTAATCTTGAAAAACTTCTTCAATTTGTTTTTAAACTTTTGTCAATCTCCAAAATACAATCACTCATCTCCCTGAATCGAAAATTTGATTTATCATTTGAGATCGTTAGGATTGTTGATGTTAGTTTGTAAAGATTTGTAAAAATCTTACTTTGTAATAAAGAAAAGCCTAAGATCTTCACATTGTAAATGTTTCGGACTTGCACCTTGGAAAAATTCTAGGTGTTCACCACTTGCAAGGGTAAAAGGTTTCGGATTTGAGCCTTTGGTAAAAAGGCTAGGTGTTCACTGCCTGTATGTGTAAAGATTCTAAGATCTGAGCCTGGTAAAAGATCTGAGTTTCTCCACCCGTAAGGAGTCACTAGATAGTGTTTGAATCCTGAGCAGGAGTTCTCAGGCGAGAATTAGTCACTGGGTTGGTGAACCTCGATAACAATTCTCTGTGTCAATTTGCATTATTTTACTTTTCTGTTTTTGTTGTAGCTGTTGATAGTTTTAGTATCTTAGACTCTAATTTTATATTCCGCTGTAAAATCTATTAATTCTGCAAAATTATTCTGTGTTTGTCATAAAACCTTATTCACCCCTTCTAAGGCCATTTTCAATTAGTATCAGAGCAGGTTACTCTGTTTGTAAAATTAACCTCTTGAGTTTCTGATCATATGGCAAACCATATGGAAGGAAAATCCACTAACCGTTATCCTTTTTTTCAATGGTAATAACTACCAATTCTGAAAAACCAACATTAGAGTTTTCCTTCAGTGTATAAATCTAGAAATCTTAGAAATCATAGAAAACCCCTTTGTCATCCCTACCATGAATCCTTTATCTATTGCCTATAAGAGATCGATGACATTGAATGTCAAGGCAATGAATGCATTTCATTGTTCTTTGAATTCTGAAGAATTCAATAGAATCTCTATGTGTCAAGTGGAAAATGAGATTTGGACTACTCTCCAGACTGCCCTTGAAGGAACTAGTCAAGTTAAAGAGAGTAAGATCAACCATCTCATGCACGACTATGAGATATTCCAAATGAGAGACGTTGAGACCATCGACTCTATGTATTCTAGGTTCAACAATATCATTACAGAGCTTTTCAATCTAGGAAAGAAATTCGATGAGAAAGAAAAGTGTTATAAGTTACTGAGATCTCTAACGATCTTTTGGCAACCTAAGATCACTACCATCGAAAAAGCTAATAATATGATAACGTTGAAGGTCGATTCCTTAATAGGCACGTTGAAGACGTACGAAACGCAACTAGGGGATCTAAAGTAAAAGCAAGAGAAGGACGCTCAAAGAAAAAACATCACGCTTAAGGTTTCTACCAGTAAGTCTGAGCCAAAGGAAACATCTAGTGATGAAGAAAGCGATGATGAAGAAATAGCCGACAATGCAAGACACTTCAGGAAGTATTTGAAGTCCGTAAAATTCTCTTCGAAGAAAGGTACGTATAAATTTAATAAAGGTTTTAATTCTAAAGAAATTCTTTATTATTTTGAATGCAATAAGGAAGGCCAAGACGGAGTGTCTTATTTTCAATAAGGATAAGTGGATGGAATCAGAAAAGCGTCCATTTCAAATTATTTGGGACGATACGGATTTCAGCGGCTTGGAAGACGAAAAAGTCGTTAACATGTGTTTCATGGCACAAGACGAAAAGGTAATTGACAATGACTTTGATATATAATTTCTTAGTAAAGTAAATTTAATAAGTCTTTATCATTATCTTAAGAATAATTATTATAAAGTAAATTCTAAATATAAGAATTTAAAGTCCAAAACTATATGCTAGAAATACTTAGAAATATCAACTCAAGAAGAACTAAAAGAGATTAAAATGGAAAATGAAAATTTAAACGATAAAATAAATTCCATAACATTAACTAAAGAAAAAGTTGATTAAAACTAATAATACATTAAATTTTGAAATATTTGATCTTAAAAGAAAAGTAGAATTAAAAGATAAATTGCTTTTAGATTTTACCAAAAGTAAAGATAATTTAGATATTTGATGAGGATTTTTATAGTCTCCAAATTAAACCGCAAGTATACATCTATATCGCAGTATGCCACGCCCCGCTTCCCAGTGTACGGAAACGGTGACGTGGCAGGCCACAACGTATTTACTAAGAAATAAATACGTTAAGCGTAATTAAGCAATATATATAAAATGCATAAGAAAGTCAAGAGATATAAAATAAACAACAACTTTTATTAACATTCATCTTTACAATACAACTGCTTTAAAAAAGAAAGATACAATGATATAAAGCAATACCTAAACAGTGGCATACAAACTGAAAGTAAATACAAGAGAGTTAGAAGTCCTGCTGCGCGGTGAGCTGGTCCACGTCCTCCTGGCTAGGCTCGATCTCCTGAGAGTCCGGTCCTCCTGATGAACATTCCAAAGAAAGAAAATAGACAGGAATGTCGTCAGCGAACTAGCGCTCGGTAAGTCCCAAAAGAAGGAATGGAAATATAACAAGTAATGAGAATTAAACTGGTAAGTTGTACAGGTATATGCTTGTTATTCTAAAGTAGTTGTTTGTAGCTTGGTACAGAAGGTATTTGTGTATACGAGAGAAGTCCATCTTACCCCGTGGACTATGGTAACATGTAGTACAAGGCCCCGTAAAAACCTACGAGACAACGGCACGAGAGTTTATGTAGGTGTCTTTTAAGTGACCATCTCGTGCCACGTTAATACATTCCGTACCAATCTACCCGTTATCTCCACGTATTGTATTGTATAGGTTATATTTACAAGTCTTGCCGAAACCATGGATACAAGTTGTTCAAGTAGTCAGGTTCATGAGGTAATCATGTATTCAAGAAGTCAGGTCAAGTTATAGCCATGGTTTGGTCAGGTCAAGTCAAGCATTCAGGTTTGATATTGAAGTTTGAATTCAGGTATTCAGGTTCAAGTTCAAGTATACATGTTAGACTTTGGATTCATATTTGAATTGGACTCTGATTTGAGTTTGGATTCAGGTTTGAGTTAGACTCAGACTTGAGTCAGACATTTGTAACTGATTTAGATCCTGAATTAGGTTCGGGAGTTATCGGTAACTGCTGCACATGGACGGCAGGATTTGTGTCTTTTTCCAAGACAATTACCATTGATAACTCCGTTAAGTTTTCTACCTTAAATAAGCAAGCACTCACTTTCTCAGGCTCCCTAGGGCTCAAGAGAATTATCCCGCTTAAACCTATATTTACTAAAGTTCTTAAATATTGTTTTATATAACTCGAGGGGGATTTATGAAAAATATGTTTAATAAAATTTCAAAATAAACCTCGAGAAGTTATTTATATTATTTAGGGTTTTCATGGATGTGAATTTTAAAGATTTGAGGTATTTTAGTGATAATAGCTTAGCTTGGAAAGTTCATGGTATTTTATTGTAAAACTTGTCTTTTGTTGGTATCTTGATGGTATTTTATTGAAACTTGTAATTGTTTAATTTTCAAAAAAAATAATTTTATTATATTTTGAAAATATATGGATTTGTATTATTTATATAATTATTAAAAATTAAATTTTTATTTAAGTAGAAAAATGTTTTTTTCTTAAAAACAGTATTTAAAACCTTTCGAGACCGAATGCTCCGTAAGGAGGTCTGCATCTCGCTCTACTAGCCCAAGGATGTGCGATAATCCGCACCATCCAATAGCGGGTCACCTAAAGATGGTTGTAGAGGCATATTCGCAAAGGAATTTAAAATACAATTTAAAAGAAAACCGGTTTTTATAGTAAATGGTACTTTCTTGTAAAGTTGTACTCGTAACAAAATATACCAACTAAGATGTATCGTGCTATGGTACTATGTGTGCATGTGAGGGGTATATCACTATCTCGTGAAGTTTTCTAAAGGTAAAGTATTAACAAAATACTAAAAGAGGTGATGTTTGAAGTTCATGGTATTTAAACGAAAAACATAAATTAAAGTTATTTTACATGATATTCTTGATTAAAATTTTATTCTAAACATTATGATTTAAGGTTACAAGTGATGGGTACAAGTTGGATTGGAAAAAGTATTAAAGAGCAAAAGTTTTGAAAAATATATCGGTATTAACTCAACTTACCGATATATGATTTGAAATGGAATTTCAAAGAATAAGAAGAGGGATTGATAGGAACTTACAAATTAGTTAGCCTAAGAAAAGGTAGAAGAAGAGAGGTTGTCATCGTGGTGTCGTGGAATCGCCGGAATTTGCTTCGATCCTCGCCGGAAGTTGACCGCTTGCTAACTCCTCTTTTACTCCACTTGTACTTAAGAAATTTTGAAAGTTTTAGCTAGAATTTTCAGAATGATGAAGGGATAGGGTAAGGGGTAGTATTTATAGTGTAGAATTAGGGTTTTGGAATTAAAATGGTGAATTAAAATGCATTAAAAGGTGATAAATGGTGAATTGAATGGTCTTTGTTTGATTGCAGGGCAATCAAAAAGTGCAGGGGAGTTAGGGGTAGGGGAAGAGTCGAGTGTGCAAAGCCCGGGCATCATTTGCTGTTGGATCGTCGGTACCGGCCCCAAAGGCATTTCCGCCGGCCGATCAAGGTGGTAGGGTCGTTGGATTTGTGCCACGTGTACAAATCTATGTTTAAACCATTTTGCACATGTTTGATTTTTCTGTATTTTTATTTTTGTGTGTATTGCACGTATAAACTTTTGGGCTTCCAAAAAGTTTTTAAAACAAATCAGAAAAAATAATGTGTCTGATGGGGCTAGAACACAGGGGCTACGTCACAGCAGCGCAAAGACTTTAGAGGTTAGCTACAAGTGGCTTCTTACTGTTATTTAACAAAATTAACTTATAATTCATTCTCAGGCAGTATAACTCATTTCTGTACATTAACTGAAAAATTCCGTACAGTAAATTCAGAGTCATTATATTCTATCCTCCTTATAAAAATTTCGTCCACAAAATTTACATTTATATAGGGACTAATTTACAAATAAGTGAGGGTATCTTACATGAATGTCTTCTTCTCGTTCCCACGTTGATTCTCCTGGCGAATCTTTTCTCCACATCACTCAGACCAAGTTTACTTTCTTGTTTCGTAGTGTCTTCACATTTCGGTCCAGGATCTCAACAGGTTGTTACTCGCAAGTCAGGTCAGTCTGGACTGTGAGTTCTGAGTAATCAAGGATGTGGCTGGGGTTGCTCACATATTTTCGTAGCTGGGATATGTGGAACACGTTGTGCACTCTTTCCAATGAAAATGGTAGTGCCAAACAGTATGCCACTTCTCCAACACGTTCGAGAATGTCGAACAGTCCTAGGTATCTGGGACTGAGCTTACCCCTCTTGCCAAAGCGGATCACTCCTCGGTTTGGAGAAATCTTTAAGAAAACATGATCTCCAGTTTAGAATTCCAGATGTCGGCGCTTTGCATCTGCCCAATGTTTCTGTCTGTCTTGGGCTATACGCATTCTTTCCCTGATCGTGCGAACTACGTCCACAGTTACCACGATCATCTCTGGTCCAAAGAGTTCACGATCTCCGATGTCATCCCAACTTAGTGGTGAACGACACTTCCTTCCGCAGAGTGCTGCAAATGGTGCCATTCTAATGCTCGCCTGATAGCTGTTGTTGTATGAAAACTCCACAAGGTGTAGGTGATCTTCCCACGAACCTCCGAAGTCTAACATACAAGCTCTTAGCATGTCCTCCAGAATCTGAATTGTTCGCTCGGACTGTCCGTTCATTTGTTGATGGTAAGCTGTGCTGAAGTTCAGACTCGTTCCCAGGTTAGCTTGCAGACTCTGCCAAAACTGTGATCGGAATCTGGTATCACGGTCGGAGAAGATGCAAACCGGTACTCCATGTAATCTCACGATCTCCTGCATGAGTTCATGTGTATCAAATAAAGTAAACTTTGAGGTTAAATCTTACTTTAGATTCATGCCTACCTCCATGTACTTCTTTGCTAACGTCTCAGTAGATTGGCCAACTTGAAAGTGAATAAAGTGAACCGACTTAGTAAGTCGATCCACAATAACCCATACTGTGTCGTTACCCTTTGTGCTGCGAGGGAGGGCAGTCACGAAGTCCATGGTAATGTGCTGCCATTTCCATTCTGGGATTGGTAACGGCTGAAATAGCCCAGCAGTTCTGTGATGTTCAGCCTTCACTTACTGACACACCAAACACTTGGCTACGCTTCTGGCTACTTCGCGCTTATTCCATGCCACCAGTAGTGTTGCCGTAAATCCTTGTATATCTTTATACTACCGGGGTGTACAGAATAAGGAGAGCTGTGTGCTTCTTCATCAACTCTTCTCGAATAGGACCTTGTGGTACACATAATCGACTTCTATATCGTAAGGATCCATTTTTGTGGATGACGAAGTCAGTTCGAAGTCCACTTTCTACTTGTTCTCAGATCTTTTGTAGCTTGGCATCATTTAGTTGAGCTGCTTTGATCTGATTGACAAGAGTAGACTGGACTTGTAAGTTCATCAAATACGAAGCGTTACCTGGCATAACTACTTCAATTGCCAATCCATGCAATTCCTGCTGTAGCATTGTCATGTCTTGCTTCCCGGTGTACGGGGAAAGAGATGTGACGGGCCATGACGTATTTACTCAGAAGTAAACACGTTAAGCGTAAATAAGTAATATAAATGAATAACACAAGAATAAAAAGAGATGTAATAAAATAACAACTTTTTATTGATAATCATTCTTTACATACAACTGAAAAGTAAAGTACAATGATAGAAAGCGATGCCTAAATAATGGCATATGAACTGAAAAGAAAATAGCACAAGTAAGGCCTAAAAGTCTGCTTCCTCTATAAACTGCTCCAAGTCGTCCTGGCTGGACTCGATCTCCTGAGAGTCGGGTCCTCTTGATAACATTCCAAAGAAAGAAGAGATATGAATGTCGTCAGCGAACTAGCGCTCGGTATGTCCCAAAAGATAGAATGTAATAGATAGGTAAAGAGAATAGAATAGGTAAGGTATGTGTTTGTTATGCTAACATAGTTGTTTGTGGCTTGGTACAGAATGTGCCAGTGTATACGAGAGGAGTCTAACTTGCTCCATGGACTAAGGTAATATGTAAGTATAAGGCCCCGTCAAAACCCACGGGACAACGGCACAGGATGTTCATGTAGGTGTCTTTTAGTGACCATCATCGTGCCACTTTTAACACATTCCGTACCAATCTACCCCGTTAAAATCTCGTAAGGTATATAGTATTGATTGTATTGAGTTGTAGTTATCAGACTTGCCGAGACCATGGTATAAGTTGTTCATGTAAACTGATTCAGGATGTAAACGGTAGTCATGTAGTCAAGTTTGAGATATAGCCATAGTTCGGTCAGGTCAAGTCATGTTGATATTGATCTGGTATTCATGTTCAAGTTCAAGTATTCATGTTTGGTATATTGGATTTATGTTGAATTGGAGTTATGATTGGATTCATGTTGAATTGTAATCAGATTAGACTGAGAATCAGATTGAGTCAGACACTTAAACAGATTTGGACCCTGAGTTGGGTTTAGGAGTTATCGGTAACTGCTGCACATGGACGGCAGGATTTGTGTCTTTTTCCAAGACAATTACCATTGATAACCCTATTTTAGTTTTCTACCTTAAATAGACAAGCACCCACTTTCTCCGGCTCCTTGAGGCTCAGGAGAATTAGTCCCGGTTAAACTTATATTTATTAGAGTCCTTATTGTAATTTAATATAACTTGAGGGTTTTTTATGAAAAATATTATTTTGTATACTTTCAAAATAAACCTCAAGTATTTATTTATGTTATTTCGAATTGTCATGAAGGTGAATTTTAGAGAATGAGGTATATTAGTGAAAATATTCATAGCTTGAATAGTTCAAGATATTTTAGTGTAAAGTTTGACTTGCATTGATTTTTGACAGTATTTTCATGAAACTTGTAATTCTTTTGTTTTGTTTAGAAAACATGGAATTTTAATAATATCTTAAAAATATGTGGTTTGATAATATTTATATAATTATTAAAAATAATTTTTTATTATTAAATAGAAATCCTCGTTTTTCTAAAAATTGTATTAAAATTCCATCGAGATTGTATGCTCCGTGAGGAGGTCTGCATCTCGCTCTCCTAGTCCCAAGGATGTGTGATAATCCGCACCATCCAATAGCGGGTTCCCCAAAATGGGTTGTAGAGACACAATCTCAAAGAATTAAGTAACACAATTTAAAGAAATCCAATTTTAATAGTTTAAGGTATTTTGATGAAAAGTCGTATTTTACCACAAAAATATTGTTCAAGAGAATCGTGCTATATCAAGATGTGTGTATGTGAGAGGTAGGTCATTACCTCGTGAGGTTTTCTAAAGGTATGCCAAGCAAAAATAATTAAAAGATCTCATATGTAAAGTTTGTGGTATTTAAACAAAAAACGCAAATTTAAAGTTACATAACATGATATTTTAAGATGAAAATTGTTCTAATTATTTGTTTCATGATTAATGAGCAAGGTATAGTGATATGGATGAGTGATTCTTAAGAAAAAATGTAATTTTAAAGATTATAGAATCGAATGTCGGTATAACTCCACTTACCGACAAGTTTTGAAAAGAAGAATTTTTATAGTAGAAAGAGAAGAGGGAAGATGGGATTTACAAGTTAAAAGAAGAGAGTGGAGATAGAGGATGAGGTAGTAGCCTTCGTGGAGTCACGGGATTGCCGGAAACTGACCTAGGGCTAACTCCACTTGTACTCTTCTTAGACTTAGAATTTTGTTTGAGACTTTTGACAGTAGATTTCAGAATGAAGAGAGTTAGGGTATGAGGTTATATTTATAGTGTAAAATTAGGGGTTTGGAATTGAAGAAAGAATTAAAAAGCATTAAAAAATTGGATTTAAAACTTCATTTTAATTCTCTGTTAATTTTCAGGGAAATCAAACAGAACAGGGGTAGTGGGGTAGGCCAAGGGTTTTAGTGTGCAGAGAACGGGGCTATTCCCTACGGTGGGGCCCGGCGGTGCCGCCCTAAACCCTAATCTCACCGGCCATTCTATGGGGGTTGGGCTCTGGATGCTTGCCACGTGTTCTCCTCTGTACATACAACATTGTGCACATGTTTATTTTTCTGTCTTTTCATTTCTTACATGTATTGCACGTGTAAACTTTTGGGCTTCCAAAAAGTTTAAAATAAAAATCAGTAAAAATATATGTGGCTGATGGGATTCGAACACAGGGGCTACGTCACAGCAATGCAAGGTTTTACCAGTGAGCTACAAGTTATTTCTTGCCGTTTTTAAACAAATTTAATTTATAACTTGTACTCAGGTTAGCAAACTCCATTCTGTATATTAACTTTAAAAAAAATTGTACAGTAAAATTAGAGTCGTTACAAGTTTCCACTGTGCGGTGAGATTCATTACTAATTGCTGGCGGCTAAGTGCATCAGGAACTACATTCACCTTCCCAGGATGATACTGTAGGTTGATAACGAAGTCTGCCATGAGTTTTCGCCATCTTCTCTGCCGCATGTTCAATTCCTTCTGAGTAAATACATATTTCAGACTCTTGTGATCAGTGTATATATCCACTCTTTCTCTCAGAAGATAGTGGTGCCAAATCTTAAGTGCAAAGATAACGGCTGCCAACTCCAGATCATATGTTGGATAGTTGTGCTCATGAACCTTCAGCTGTCTCGACGCAAAAGCTACAACTTTTCTATGCTGATGTAGAACACATCCTAATACTTTACCAGACGCATCACAATGTACGACGAATCCTCCAGATTGATCTGGTATTATAAGGATAGGAGCTGAAGTTAACCTTGACTTGAGTTCTACAAAAGCATTTTCACATGCTTCTGACCACACGAATGCTTCATCTTTATATATGAGCTTGGTCAGGGGTGCTGCAATCTTCGAAAAAACTTCAATGAATCTCCGGTAGTATCCTGCTAATCCCAAGAAACTTTGTATATCTTTCACCGTCTTTGGTGTCGGCCATTCACTTACAGCTGACACCTTAGCTGGATCTACTGAGATTCCTTCGTCTGAAACAATATGTTCGAGAAATCCGACTTGATCTATCCAAAATTCATACTTGCTGTACTTGGCATAGAGCCGATGTTGTCGCAATGTCTCCAGGACAATCCGTAAATACTCGACGTGTTTTTTCCGATTCTTTGAATACACCAGGATGTCGTTAATGAAGATAACCACAAACCTGTCTAAGTTCTCTTGAAAAACTTGGTTCATCAGATTCATGAATATAGCAGGTGCATTGGTCACTCCAAATGGCATTATAAGATACTCATAATGACCATAGCGAGTCCTAAACTCCGTCTTCGGAATATTGGATTCTTTGACCTTCACCTGATGATAACCCGAGCAAAGGTCTAGCTTCGAAAATACACAAGACCCACTTAGCTGATCGAAAAGATTATCGATACGCGGTAGTGGATACTTGTTCTTTATCGTCACTTCGTTCAGAGCTCGGTAATCTACACACATTCTGTATGAACCTTCTTTCTTCTTCACAAGCAAAACTGGAGATCCCCAGCTTGAAGTACTGGGACGAATCCAACCTTTCTTTAGAAGTTCGTCCAACTGAGTGCGGATCTCCTTCAATCCCTCAGGACTTAACCGATATGGGGCTTTGATTACCAGTTGTCAACCAGGTATTAAGTCAATGCTGAATCCAAGAGCTCGATCGGGAGGTAAACCTGTTATATCTTCAGAGAATACATTCTCGAACTCTCGAACTACCTCTGGCTTTTCTTTTTCTGCTGGTAGAGTAAACACTTTTGTATTCATTGGCTTAGCACGGAAGATTTCTGGCTCCAACGTTCTGTCTCCACTCTTGAAGTAGAAGACTGGCTGATCTGGTATCTCAAATACCACCCTCCTTTGACCGCAGTTAATCGTAGCATAGAAAACTCTCAGCCAGTCCATTCCCAACACAACATAGAAATTTGGGACGTCCAGTACTTTGAAATTCACGTAGAATTCTTGTCCGCAAACTACAACTGGACACCGATCAAATTCCATAGTTGCTTTCAAGACTCCATTCCCGAAACTGACATTCCAGCTTGAAATGAGTGGCTTCACGGGAATCACTGTGTTCTCACAAATCGTTGGGATATAAAGCAATATGATACTCCAGTGTCGAAAAATGCGAGTGCAGAAAGGGTGGCTATTAGTATAGTACTTAAGTTGTGTGAGTTTGGTTTTAGATACAGGAGAAATATAGAGGTATACAAGGATTGAAAAGATGAAAGGATTAGGAATTACCAGTGATTACTTAGCCAGTGGCTTCATCTTTCTCAACCGTCATTGTGAAAGCCTGACGTCTGGGTACATTCTTTCTTGCTGGAGGCACATTCCTCCATCTCTGGGGGCACGTTTCACTGCCCTTGAGGTACGTTTCTCTGCGGCTGATGGAATTGACGAGGAGGCAGTGCAGGAGGTCCCCGTGGAAGTGGTGCAGGGAGAGCAAGACGAGGTGTAGGAGCCTGAATAGTTGGCCGCTGCAGAACTGTGATTGCGGGTCTAGGAGTTGGAGCTGGGTTGAGTCGATATGGATATGCTCCTATGGCATGAGTGGATGCGCCACAAACCAAACATAGGCCATTTGCATGCCTGCAGCCTTTTGCCAGGTGTCCATTCCTCTTGCAGTAGAAGCAAAAGTCTGGATTGGGCTGGTTAAATGTTCCTCCCGGTCTCCTGGGTACAAAAATTGGCCTGGAAGAGGCTCCTCCTGCCATCTGAGTAGCAGTGTGTTTCACACCGGCAGTCTGAGGTCTGCCCTTCTTCTTCACCACTGCCTCATAGCGTCGGGCAACCTTCAGAGCAAGATCATAGGTTGGGAAATCCCCTGTAGCGAGTGCAGCTTGGATTTCCGGGTCTAACCCTTGCTGAAATCTTTGTGCCCGGATCTCAGCAGTCGGGATAAAGTGTGCCGCGAACCTATTACGACCTTGTGTTAGCAGTGTAATCAGGAAATTGAACATTAAGACATATCTTACCTGCTAAGCATGGTAAACTCAGTATCGTATTCATCCACGGACTTGCTCCACATCGAGCCTTATTGTAAGTGGATGAATTGTTGTTCCATGTCGAAACGGTCAGTCTCAAGGAAGTATTTCGCATCGAACATATCGCGAAACGTCTTCTATTCAATCGGTTGGGAAAGACGGCTTTCTTCAGCCTTCCACTAGACTCTGGCGTTGTCTGTTAGTTGCAGTTTCGCAACTCTCACCCAAGCAATCTCTGGCACTTGTGCTGCTGTCAGATCATCTTCTATCGACTGAGCTCATTCTTCTGCCTCCAATGGGCTCTCTTTTCCTAAAAAATGCTTCAGGTGCAGTGCCCGGAATTGCTTAACTCCGGATGCCTCGACTTTTGGGCGGTGCATGAGGATAGCAGTCTGCTGCTGCTGACCCTCCAAAAGGCTCTTGATCGCTTCAAGCAGTACTGTTTGTTCATTGATGGGAGCTGCAATGGTAGGTGGTGGTAAGGTAGGCGGTGTGGTGTTACTATTGACGTTCGTGCTGGTGTTGTTTGGTAAATCCATGACCTTGATAGAAAAGAAAGGTTATGATACATTCAAGGAATTTGAAATGTAAGAAATGTATAGTAGCTGATTTTTATTATTCTTGTGATATATTGCTTAAGGTTCCATGCAGAACTGACCTGCATGAGCCGCCAACAAAACCTGTCATGCCCCGCTTCCCAGTGTACGGAAACGGTGACGTGGCGGGCCGCAACGTATTTACTAAGAAATAAATACGTTAAGTGTAATTAAGTAATATATATAAAATGCACAAGAAAGTAAAGAGATATAAAATAAACAGCAACTTTTATTAACATTCATCTTTACAATACAACTGCTTTGAAAAGGAAAGATACAATGATATAAAGCAATGCCTAAACAGTGGCATACAAACTGAAAGTACGTATAAGAGAGCTAGAAGTCCTGCTGCGCAGTGAGCTGGTCCACGTCCTCCTGGTTAGGATCAATCTCCTGAGAGTCCGGTCCTCCTGACGAACATTCCAAATAAATAAAATAGACAGGAATGTCGTCGGCGGACTAGTGCTCGGTAAGTCCCAAAAGAAGGAATGGAAATATAACAAGTAATGAGAATTGAACTGGTAAGTTGTACAGGTATATATTTGTTATTCTAACGTACTTGTTTGTAAATTGGTACAGAATCTATTTGTGTATACGAGAAGAGTCCATCTTGCCCCGTGGACTATGGTAACATGTAATACAAGGCCCCGTCAAAATATATGGGACAACGGCATGAGAGTTTATGTAGGTGTCTTTTAAGTGATCATCTCGTGCCACGTTAATACATTTCGTACCAATCTATCCCGTTATCCCCACGTATTGTATTGTATAGGTTATATTTACAGGTCTTGCCGAAACCGTGGATACAAGTCATTCAAGTAGTCAGGTTCAGGAGGTAATCATGTATTCAAGAAGTCAGGTCAAGTTATAGCCATGGTTCGGTCAAGTCAAGTCAAGCATTCAGGTTTGATATTGAAGTTTGAATTCAGGTATTCAGATTCAAGTTCAAGTATACATGTTAGATTTTGGATTCATGTTTGAATTGGACTCTGATTTGAGTTTGGATTCAGGTTTGAGTTAGACTCAGACTTGAGTCAGACATTTGTAACCGATTTAGATCCTGAATTAGGTTCGGGAGTTATCGGGAACTGGTGCACATGGACGGCAGGATTTATGTCTTTTTCCAAGGAAATTATCATTGATAACTCCGTTAAGTTTTCTACCTTAAATAGGTAAGCACTCACTTTCTCCGGCTCCTTGGGACTCAAGAGAATTGATCCCGCTTAAACCTATATTTACTAAATCCTTAAATATTGTTTTATATAACTCGAGGGGGTTTTATGAAAAATATTTTTAATAAAATTTCAAAATAAATCTCAAGAAGTTATTTATATTATTTAGGGTTTTTATGGATGTGAATTTTAAGGATTTGAGGTATTTTAGTAATAATAGCTTAGCTTGGAAAGTTCATGATATTTTATTGTAAAACTTGTCTTTTGTTGGTATCTTGATTGTATTTTATTGAAACTAGTAATTCTTTCATTTTCAAAAAAAATAATTTTATTATATTTTGAAAATATATGAATTTGTAATATTTATATAATTATTAAAAATTAAATTTTTATTTAAGTAGAAAAATGTGTTTTTCTTAAAAACCGTATTTAAAACCTTTCGAGACCGAATACTCCGTGAGGAGGTCTGCATCTCGCTCTACTAGCCTAAGGATGTGCGATAATCCGCACCATCCAATAGCGGGTCCCTTAAAGAGGGTTGTAGAGGCATATTCGCAAAGGAATTTAAAATACAATTTAAAAGAAAACCGGTTTTTATAGTAAATAGTACTTTCTTGTAAAGTTGTACTCGTAACAAAATATACCAACTAAGATGTATCGTGCTATGGAACCATGTGTGTATGTGAAAGATAGGTCGTTATCCTGTGAAGTTTTCTAAAGGTAAAGTATTAACAAAATTCCAAAAGAGGTGATGTTTGAAGTTCATGGTATTTAAATGAAAAACTTAAACTAAAGTTATTTTACATGATATTATTAATTAAAATTTTATTATAAACATTATAATTTAAGGTTACTAGTGATGGGTACAAGTTGGATTGGAAAAAGTATTAAAGAGCAAGAGTTTTCTAGGGTTTTGAAAAATATATCGGTATTAACTCCACTTACCGATATATGATTTGAAATGGAATTTCAAAGAATAAGAAGAGGGATTGATAGGGACTTTCAAGTTAGTTAGTGATTGATAGAGTTTTTGCGTGCTTAGTTAATTACCGCAATCAAGACGGTTTCGCTTGTAGCTAGCCGGTTGAGTACGGGTCGTCCGCAGGGAGATGGGAATCGTTTTCTATGTGCTTTAACGAGTTAAGTCCAAATGTCCAGGTTTGTTTGAGATTAACTATATGCTAAAATGATATATGAAGAGAGCTTGTTAGGGTTAGGATTAGGTTAGTTTGAGTTAGGAGTCGCTCACTTCTTTCATTGCCACTCTTAATATCGGTGTTACGGTAATCGGCAACAACGAGGATTAGCACGACTAGGAAGGAACTTGCGAGTATAAGCTAGGCTTTCCAACGCTTAAGTTCTTCCTTTTGGTGCTTGTCCGTCCGTTCTTGGCTCTTAGCCTTAACCTCCGGTTAATTCAACCACAACCGGTCTCACTAAGGAATCACCGCTATCATGTAGGATAGGGTGCCGTAGGGAGCGGATTGTAGTTCAATTAACGGGAGTCCGAATTAAGATGTTGGGCAAGGAAAGAGTGAGAGAGATTTCCTTCTCTCAAACTTTCCTTATCCTACCCTAACAAGTAAGAAAACTACTCACCCATTACCAGAAAAAGAAAATACAACAAAGGAGGAAGATAGAAAAAAAGATGTGAGAAGATTACAACTAGCTATTTGAGACCTCACTTTGGCAAGGATCAAGCTTAAGTATCATTGTTGTTAAGGATAAAGAAAAAGAGAATAAGAAAGAAATAAACAACAAATAACAACAACTAGATTAGTAAATGAAAAATACAAGCAATTATCATTAACAACATAACAAGACAAGCATGATAACAAAAAGAACTCTTTTATTCATCACTTCACTCATGAAAGCTCACTACAAGATTTTAATGGAGAAAAGATGAAAAGAGGAAGAAGAAGAACAAAGTATATCTAAAACCTAATACAAGAAGTAAGCCCCCTTGGCTTGGCAATGTTCTGGGTTATTTATAGGCAGGAAACTGGAAAACTAGGGCAACAATCTGCCACCAAATAAAAGTACCAGACTACCCCTGAAAAAGTTCCCTCTGACGAGCCCATATGGCCGCGGATCCGCAGCCTAGACCCCCGCGGATCCGCGGCCATATAGAGGAATTGGCTCCTCAAATTTCGTGGTTTTCCCTGGTTTTCTGTACTCTTCAGTGTGGTATATGTTGTTTCTCAGAAGCTCTTCACAAATTTTCCATAATTTCAGCAGATCAAAAGGTGATGTGATGTGGATCTTTTGCCATGATTTTTCTTGAGCTCCACGTAGACATGTTGGATCTTGTGTTGACATTGTGCTTTGTGCATGAAAATGACATCGATTTGCCATTTTGTCCCTTAAACTGATGTGCGGCAACATACGGATAGAGAGCGGAGACCCGTGTTTTATCTGTGGTTGGCAGTAATCCGGAATTTATCTTGCTTTTCCATGAATTTCACTGTTTAGAGTTGAGAACCTGTATCCTGCAACTAACTAGCAAACACGGCTCAAGAGTACCTACCGATAAGCAATGTGATAAAAATTGGGCGGTATAAAAATGCAAAAATCTGATATGAACAATACCCCCAAACTTATCATTTGCTCGTCCCGAGCAAAGCCAATTTATTCACAAAAATTCCTAACCTCGCTTTCAGAGGAAACGCGATTGCACTGAGCAAGTGCAACAAGCCGTTAAACCTCTAGGTGTCCCTAGTAGGAGGAGTGTTGTCTCCTGAGGGTTTTCAGCGGATACTACCCACAAAATCCAGTCAAGCTAGTTTTGCAAAATAACTATGATTCAAACCCTAAGGTTTTGTTTCAGAAAATAACAATTCTATTATCCTAAGTCTAGACTATCGAACCTTTATTTTTCACACCTCGCTTATTATTTAACTTAAGTTTTTATATGTCTTTACGTGCAGTGCAAATAGTGTCGTTTAAGTTCCAGAAGGATCGATTAAAGTCATCATGTCACAAAATAAAGCCCAGATAAAAATTTTAAAAGGATCACATAAATTTTATAAAGAGTTAAGTATTTTTCAAGTTTCGTTTTCCAGTAAGGTTTCAATTTCAGAATTTCTATCTTCCTTAACAGGAAACTAGGTCTTATTTTTCACTCCACATTTTTCTTGTTTTCATTTCATACACACCTCTGTGAACGTGCAATAGTCTTTATCATAGAATAAAACCTTCATATCTCCGCTAGAAATATTTTTTATAAAAACCTGTCTTTTGTCAAGATTATTCTCACACAAAGAACCGTTAGGAATTTTAACTCGGAGAGAACACTTACTTGACTTTATTTTAATCTGGACTTTCTAGACTTCTTAACGAGTTTTGGGCCAATGCACCCAAACCAGTTGGCTTTAGGGCATTAGGTGTAGAGACACCCCAGCGGACTTAATTACTCAATTTACCTAGGCCCAAAAACAAAAGACAATTTAGCGTGAAAATCATGATGATTCAATGCGAACGGAGATATAACCGGCAGTTCAGTTATTTTTTTGGATAAAAGACATGTTTAGTGGGTTAGGTGTGTAATCATTCCAATCAAGTTTCAGATGGGTTATTTTTCAGAATTAGTTCCAATTAAGGCATCAATAACATCCCTTCATATTCACTTTACTTCATAAACTATTCTTGATATTACTTATTTCAGAACAAACCTATTTGATCTTCAGAAAATCATTTATCCATTTAAAAGTTTTTAGACATAATAGACTTGTCATCTAATTTCCAAAACTCACGATACGTGTAGTGTGATGTAAAGATGTATATCAGCTATAGTTAACTTCAAAGGAGAGTTATCTTTCAGGTTTTCAAAATCTAAAAATAAAATTTAGTTATTCTTATCTTATCAAACAAAACCGTTGAAATATTGAATCTGAGTTCTCCCACTAGCTAACTTGACGAAAAAGTTTTTATGTTTTTAGAAAATTTTCTGATTTTTATGGATATTATGGATTTTAGTATGCAGATGCAAAATATACATATGAATGCGAAGGTTAGAAATGCGTACCGAGCGTACCCCTAAACTTAAACTGGACAGTGTCCTCACTGTCGTTGCATGAAGAAACCATTGAAGGGTCAAAATTGTCGGTTAGATATACACAATTTTTTTTTGTTTTTAAAGAAAAGAAATGTAATAAAAATGGATATGCACCGGACAAGAATATCCACATATATATATAAAATGGTATATACATACCTCCAAACTTATTTGAAGCAGTGTCCACTGTTTTGGCTTGATAACCGAAGTTTGGTGGTAGGCAGAGGAAGATTATGCAGGGTAAACCGGCTCCTGTAAGACCAGGAGCTCCTCTGATGGTTCGGCGCTAAGGTACGGTTTTAGTCTGTGTCCGTTTACTTTGAAAAAATGAACCGTCCTTTGGATTCTCCAAATCCACAGCGCCATGCGGATACACATTCCGCACAAAATATGGCCCTTTCCAGCGAGATCTGAGCTTACCTGGATGGAAATGTAGCCGGGTGTCGTAAAGCAGCACCTGTTGATCAGGTGCGAAAGTTTTGCGAAAAAGGTGTTTATCGTGAAACACCTTCGTTCGGTTCTTAACGACAACCGCGTTTTCGTAAGGCTCATCCCGAAGCTCGCTCAATTTGTTCAACTACAGCTTTCGATGGCTGCCCGCATCTTTGAGAGACAGATTCAGCTCCTTTATCGCCCAAAATGCGCGATGCTCTATTTCCACAGGAAGGTGGAAAGCCTTTCCGTAAACAAGCCGATAGGGAGACATGCCAAGATCGGTCTTATAAGCAGTACGAAATGCCCAAAGGGCATCAGTGAGTTTCAACGACCAATCTTTACGGTTCTTGGAAACCGTCTTCTCCAGTATCTACTTGATTTGCCGATTTGAAACTTCGGCTTGCCCACAGGTTTGGGGGTGGTAGGGCGTAGATAGCTTATGATTAATGGAATATTTCCACATCAAGGTCTCAAAAGTCTTATTGCAGAAATGAGTTCCATTGTCGCTAATGATCGCTCGGGGGTGCCCAAACCGGGAGAAAATGTTTTCCTTAAGAAATCTAACGACAACCTTGTTGTCGTTAGTCCGGCTGGGCACAGCCTCGACCCACTTAGAGACGTAATCAATAGCGAGAAGGATGTACAAGTTCCCAAAAGAGCTGGGAAACGGCCCCATGAAATCGATCCCCCAAACATCGAAAATCTCCACAACCAAGATTGGTTGGAGCGGCATCTCGTTTCTCCTGGATATCCGGCCCAAGTGTTGGCACCGGGAGCAAGTCTTGCAGTAGTCATGAGCGTCTTTGAAGAGTTGTGGCCAGTAGAAACCACACTGCAAGATCTTCCCAGCTGTCTTTCTGGGGCCAAAATGCCCGCCACATGCTTGATCGTGGCAAAATGACAGCACACTCTTGAATTCATCGTCAGGGACACACCGACGAATAATCTGGTCAGGACAGTACTTGAACAGATAGGATTCGTCCCAGTAAAAGTGTTTGACTTGGGATAAGAATCGAAGTCTGTCCTGACTTGACCATTCAGTTGGTAGTAATCCTGTGGCCAAATAATTCACAATATCTGCGAACCAGGGTTCGCGAGATACTATCAAGAGCTGTTCATCCGGAAAAACGTCGTTGATCGGAATTTGAAGCGACGGCGAAGAAGGAAGTCGTGAGAGATGGTCGGCGTCTACATTTTCACATCCTCTTTTGTCCTTGATGACAAGGTCAAACTCTTGAAGCAAGAGGATCCAACGTATCAGCCGAGATTTTGCATCTTTCTTCGCAAAAAGATGGCGCAGAACAGAATGGTCCGTATAGACGATGACTGGAGAGCCGATGAGGTAGGGCCTGAACTTTTCTAAAGCAAATACAACAGCCAAGAATTCCTTCTCAGTTGTTGTATAATTTAGTTAGGCGTCGTTCAGGGTTCGGCTAGCATAATAGATTACGTGCGGCATCTTGTTGATGTGTTGTCTAAGGACAGCACCGATGGAAAAGTCGGATGCATCGCACATAATCTCAAATGGGTGCGTCCAGTCAGGAGAAGAAAGAACGGGAGCAGAAGTGAGTGAGCTTTTTAATGACTCGAACGCAGTCACACAGCTCGAGTTGAAGTCGAATGGCGTGTCCTTGGCTAGCAAAAGAGTCAAGGGCCTAGCAATCTTGCTAAAGTCCTTGATGAACCGTCTATAGAAACCGGCATGGCCAAGGAAGGCTCGGATATCTCTGACGTATCGGGGAGGAGGGAGATTGGAAATGACATCAATCTTCGTTTTGTCGACCTCTATGCCATTTTGCGAAATGATATGTCCTAAGACAATACCTTCGCGCACCATGAAGTGGCACTTCTCCCAATTCAAAGTGAGGTTCTTGTCCTTACATCGGGTAAGGACAGCGTCGAGATGCATCAAACACTCATTAAAGGAATTGCCGAAAATGGAGAAATCGTCCATGAAGATCTCCAAGAATTTTTCCACCATGTCTGAGAAGATTCCTATCATACACCGCTGGAAGGTAGCGGGCGCATTGCATAACCCAAAGGGCATGCGACGATATGCAAACATGCCGAAAGGACAAGTGAATATGGTCTTGTCCTGGTATTTTTCTGCGATGGGAATCTGATTATAGCCGGAGTAGCCATCAAGAAAGCAGTAGTACTCGTGTCCGGCCAATCATTCAAGCATCTGGTCAATGAAAGGTAGCAGAAAGTGGTCCTTCCGCGTTGCGGCGTTGAGTTTTCTGTAATCGATGCATACTCGCCACCCAGTCTGGGTGAAAGTAGGGATTAACTCGTTCGCCTCGTTGGTTATGACCGTTATGCCTGATTTCTTGGGGACAACGTGAATGGGGATAACCCACTGGCTATCAGAGATAGGGTAAATGATACCACTATCCAGACACTTTACGATCTCCTTTTTTACAGCCTCCTTCATGACTGGGTTGAGTCGCCTTTGTGAATCCCTGGCTGATTTGGCATCATTCATCAGATGAATGTGATGTTCAACGATCAGGGGACCAATCCCCTTGATGTCAACCATGGACCAGCCAAAAGCTTGCCTATTGCTGCGCAAGACCGCAAGAAGGGCTCTCTCTTGCTTGGGAGCTAGAGAAGCCGAGATGATAACAGGGAGGGTCTCGTTTTCACCCAAGTAAGCGTACTTAAGGTGAGACGGCAAAGGCATGAGTTCGAGCGTTGGAGGTGAAACGATTGAAGGCAAGATTGGTGAAAAGGTCTCGAACTCAAAGGATTCCAGCAAAGGTTCAAAACGAGTGTAAGCGACCGAGTTGGATGGTTCAGGTAACTCATCCGGAAATTCGAAGGATTCAAACTCGGGTGGTGAGTGGCTAAGATCATTCGAGAAAGTGAAACACTCGTAGTCATTGTCGGGCGCAGAAACAGCAGCAGGTTCAAAGAGGAACACACTAGTGGCGTTAAGGTTATCGTGATCGAACAAAAACTCCTCGAATTCACACTCCTCCGGGGTGATCTCCTGGATTGAGCAAACGTCTAGTATATGAGAATTAGGTTCGGAGGGCTGATTCCCCAACCTAAAAATGTTGAGTTCAATTGTCATGTTTCCAAAAGATAGGTTCATCGAACCATTTCGACAATTGATCACAGCATTTGAGGTTGCAAGGAATGGGCGACCGAGTATCACCGGAATTTGATTCCGGGGGTTAGTTACAGGATGTGTGTCTAATACAATGAAGTCAACGGGGAATATGAAGTCCCCAACCTTGATTAACACATCCTCTAGCTCACCCTTAGGATGGGTGATTGATCGGTCGGCCATTTGGAGAGTATAGTGTGTGGGTTTCAGCTCTCCTACACCTAGTTGCTCATATACTGAGTACGGAAGCAGGTTAACACTGGCACCAAGATCTAATAGTGCGCGGCTGATGTTCTTATCCCCAATGGTAATAGAAATCGTAGGACAGCCAGGGTCCTTCCGTTTTTGATGTAAAGATTGGGTAAGAGCAACACTCACAGCACTAACCAAGAAAACTTTCTTGGGTACCTGAGATTTCCTCTTTTTCGTGCACAAGCCCTTTAAGATTTTCGCGTAGGAAGGGATTTGTTGGACAGCATCTAAAAGGGGAATGTTGATGTTAACCTGCTTAAACAACTCCAGAATCTTCTCCATTTGTTGATTTTGTTTATTGGACCTCAACCGGTTTGGAAATGGAACGTTTTTAAAATTGGTTGAGTCCAATGCTTGTGGAGGAGATTGTAGAGTTGGAACGGATCCCAGAGCTGGTGTTTTCGTGGAGTGAGAAATGGGTCCGTTTAGAGCAGAAGAAGAGGAAGAGCCTTTTGAAGAATGGAGAATAGGCTCAGAAGACGAAGAAGAAGAAGAAGAAGAAGAAGCGGCCGGGGTGTCATCGTCGATCCGTGTGCCAATGTTGTTTTGCAGCATCCTTCCAGATCTTAATGTAGTCACGGCACTCACATTATGGTTCTGTTGTTCAAGAGCAACATGTACATTATGTGGGTGACCGGGATTTGGGAGTGGCTGGAACGGAAGCTTCCCCTTCTCTCGCTCGCTTAAGGCCGCATTCAGTTGTGCTATCTGGGCTTCGATGGTTTTGATGCTTTGCCCGTGAGCGGCAGTGTGTTGCACCAAGGACTAAATGGAAGACTCGATGTTGGCGGTGGACTGAGTTGATTGCTTTACAAACGCCTCTAGACTTCGTTCGAGCGAGGAAACCTTATCGTTGTTTGACGAAACAAAGTTGTTTTGGGGAAAAGAATTGTTGGGTGCAAAGTTGTTCGTCTGATTTTGAAAAGGTTGGGGTTGGAAGGGCTGCTGAAATTGATGTTGAGTTTGTTGTTGCGCTTGTTGTTGCGGAGGAGGGGGCCTCTGGAAATTGTTGCCTTGGAATTGATGCTGGTTCTGATTCCAGGCGAAATTGGGGTGGTTCCTCCAACCGGGATTGTAGGTGGAAGAGTATGGATCATTTCTCGGTCTTTGCTGAAATGCAGCATTAACCTGATCCTGTCCTTGAGATGGTGGATTGTAAGGACACTCTTCGGTTAAGTGAGAAGGATTGGAACAACAAGCACAAATAGTACGAAGGGGAAGAACAGGGGCAGGAGCAGGAGATGAAAATTTGCTCTCTATCGCTTCAAGTTTTCTCGTTATTGCAGCCATTTCAGCTTTCATCGCAATAGAGACATCGAGTTGGTGAATGCCTACCCTAGACTGACCAGTAGAAATGGAGGAAGAAGAAGAAGAAGAAGTTGGTCTGGTGCTCTCCCATTGAAGCGTTTGTTCCGCAAGGTCGTCGAAGAATTGCCACGCTTCCTCGTCAGATTTCGATAGGAAGTGGCCCTGACAAATGGTTTCCAACAACTGCTTGGTTGCTGGATTCAGGCCCTCGTATAAATTTGGCAAAGTTGACATTTCTCAATACCGTGGTGAGGGCACTGAACAAGAAGGTCTTTATACCGGTCAAAGCACTTCCAAAAAGGTTCAATAGGAAGTTAGGCAAATTGGTTGATTTCGTTACGGATCCTGGTGGTTTTATGATTTGGATATAATTTCTTGAGAAACGCTTTCACAAACTCGTCCCAACTGGTTATGGAGTGGGAAGCAGTGCTATACAGCCACTTTTCAGCAAGATCGCACAAAGTGAACGGAATGACCCGTAGCTGTATAGCATCGTCTGACAGCTGGGTCGTTTTCATCATGGCACAAACATTCTGGAACTTGTTGATGAAGATATAGGCATCTTCAGATTCAAGCCCATGAAATTTCGGAAGCATGTTAATGAAGTGGGGCTTAATTTCAAAATTATCCCCATTGGCCGGTGGAAGGGAAAGACAGGTGGGAAGTGCAGAGCGGGTGGGATAGAAATGATCCTGGAGCGCGATTCACTGTGGCGCTACAACAGGCGATGGTTGTGGGTTATTCGCGTCCATAGGAGGTCGAATCAATCCCGGGGGAGTTGAAGGGATGTTTGGATTAAATCCTGACATCGCGGAAGAAGAGGTTGGTGCTGGTGAAGGTGAGGATATATGAACAGAATTTCGGTCAACGTCGGAGTTGGCCGGCAAAGGTGAGGGTGAAGGAGGCGTGAAAGGAGTTTCGACGTCTGAGTCGATCGCGTAGTCGGTAGCGACTAACGTAACGCGGACTATGCGGGCGCTAGTGTCCCGAGTCCAACCGGACATACACTAAACGAGTGTAGTGTAGTCAAAGCGGAGAAGGTGAGGGCAAGAAAACGTCAATAGAGAAATACGACGGGAGGTGGGTGAAAAAATGGGATTCTGGCGACAAAGGGCAAGTTTTTATAAAAGTTTTTGTTTTGTGTTTTTTTTTCTTTTTAGAAAAAGCTTTACAGAAATATGTACGGACATACGGCTTCAAACAATCACAGACAAAATATGCACAATCACACCTAGATCTAGGGTCACCTAGGTCAGCTAGACAGCTCCTAACTGTTCCAAAGGGCTAGAAATAGGACCTCAAACCGCCTCTTCTCCGCCAATTGCGGCCAGGTAAGTGCTAGGTAAGTGGGAGGCTCCCCACTACGTAAGTAGTGGTCCTAATTAAGTAACCACTTGCCTTGGACACACTTGCCTAGACACCGCAAAGTTAGGATAGGATAAACGGCCGATACCTGTAACTAGTCCTCTGTCCTATTGAGCGCGAAGTCCTTAGGGCTGAGTCTAGTATTTTTTAATTAGATAATGGTCAATGCATATGCTTTTTGTGATTTCTAAGGTCCTGGGAAGGGTGATGAAATCCCCACCCAATCTGGATTGGTTTCAAGCCCCTTAAAGTCCGATTAAAATATGCAAAGCAGTAACAATCAACTGCAATCAATTTTTTATTTTTTAGCGCGGCGCAAAGAATCCTGCACAAGAACAATTTAGTGGAAGGGGAAAGAGAGTTTGCGTAAAGAATGCTGCAGAAAACACAGTTCAGTGGAGTTCAGAGGAGTGGGGAAGAGGCTAGAGATACTCACAGGGATTTTTGGGAATCGACGGCCACAAATGGCCGCGGTTCCGTGGCAATAAAGCTCTGATGCTGCGGTTCCGCGGCAAGTAAGTGGAATTGTCCCTTCAAATTCCTGGACTGTGCTTCCTTGGGTGTCCTCTTCTTTTCTGGAGCTCCTGAATCTTGATTTGCTCACTGGATCTGCTCCAGAATTTTACAGTGGACCGTTGGTCCCGTCTTGATCAAACGCGGTGTAGCCGTGAGATATGGGTCTAACTTCCCACGTCTTTGGCACTGAACTCGACCCTTCTTTTTATCCTACACACTTGCACAAAAACTAATCAAAAATAACAAGATGATTTTTACAATATATTTTTTTGTTGTTTTGTTTTTCGGTTAGATTTATATTCACAAATTAACCCGAAATCACACAAAGAAATAAACTACCGTCTCCCCGGCAACGGCGCCATTTGATTGATAGAGTTTTTGCGTGCTTAGTTAATTACCGCAATCAAGACGGTTTCGCTTGTAGCTAGCCGGTTGAGGACGGGTCGTCCGCAGAGAGATGGGAATCTTTTTCTATGTGCTTTAACGAGTTAAGTCCAAATGTCCAAGTTTGTTTGAGATTAACTATGTGCTAAAATGTTATATAAAGAGAGCTTGTTAGGGTTAGGATTAGGTTAGTTTGAGTTAGGAGTCGCTCACTTCTTTCGTTGCCACTCTTAATATCGGTGTTACGGTAATCGGCAACAACGGGGATTAGCACGACTAGGAAGGAATGCGAGTATAAGCTAGACTTTCCAACGCTTAAGTTCTTCCTTTTGGTGCTTGTCCGTCTGTTCTTGGCTCTTAGCCTTAACCTCCGGTTAATTCAACCACAACCGGTCTCACTAAGGAATCACCGCTATCATGTAGGATAGGGTGCCGTAGGGAGCAGATTGTGGTTCAATTAACGGGAGTCTGAATTAAGATGTTGGGCAAGGAAAGAGTGAGAGAGATTTCCTTCTCTCAAACTTTCCTTATCCTACCCTAACAAGTAAGAAAACTACTCACCCATTACCAGAAAAAGAAAATACAACAAAGGAGGAAGATAGAAAGAAAGAGGTGAGAAGATTACAACTAGCTATTTGAGACCTCACTTTGGCAAGGATCAAGCTTAAGCATCATTGTTGTTAAGGATAAAGAAAAAGAGAACAAGAAAGAAACAAATAACAACAACTAGATTAGCAAATGAAAAATACAAGCAATTATCATTAACAACATAACAAGACAAGCATGATAACAAAAAGAACTCTTTTATTCATCACTTCACTCATGAAAGCTCACTACAAGATTTTAATGGAAAAAAGATGAAAAGAGGAAGAAGAACAACAAAGTATATCTAAAACCTAATACAAGAAGTAAGCCCTCTTGGCTTGGCAATGTTCTGGGCTATTTATAGGCAGGAAACTGGAAAACTAGGGCAACAATCTGCCACCAAATAAAAGTACCAGACTACCCATGAAAAAGTTCCCTCTGACGAGCCCACATGGCCGCGGATCCGCGACCTAGACCCCATGTTGGCCGCGGATCCGCGGCCATATAGAGGAATTGACTCCTCAAATTTCGTGGTTTTCCCTGGTTTTCTGTACTCTTCAGTGTGGTATATGTTGTTTCTCATAAGCTCTTCACGATTTTTCCATAATTTCAGCAGATCAAAAGGTGATGTGATGTGGATCTTTTGCCATGATTTTTCTTGAGCTCCGCGTAGACATGTTGGATCTTGTGTTGACATTGTGCTTTGTGCATGAAAATGACATCGATTTGCCATTTTGTCCCTTAAACTGGTGTGCGGCAACATACGGATAGAGAGCGGAGACCCGTGTTTTATCTGTGGTTGGCAGTAATCCGGAATTTGTCGTGCTTTTCCATGAATTTCACTGTTTAGAGCTGAGAACCTGTATCCTGCAACTAACTAGCAAACACGGCTCAAGAGTACCTACCGATAAGCAATGTGATAAAAATTGGGCAGTATAAAAATGCAAAAATCTGATATGAACAGTTAGCCTAAGAAAAGGTAAAAGAAGAGAGGGTTGTCATCATGGCGTCACGGAATCGCCGGAATTTGCTTCGATCCTTACCGGAAGTTGATCGCTTGCTAAGTCCTCTTTTACTCCACTTGTACTTAAGAAATTTTGAGAGTTTTGGCTTGAATTTTCAAAATGATGAAGGGCTAGGGAATAGGGTATTATTTAAAGTGTAGAATTAGGGTGTTGGAATTAAAACGGTGAGTTAAAATGCATTAAAAAGATGATAAATGGTTAATTGAAGGGTCTCTGCAATCAAACAGTGCAAGGGAGTTAGGGGTAGGGGAAGAGTTGAGTGTGCAAAGCCCGGGCATCATTTGCCACTGTTGGACCGTCGGTATCTGTAACAACCCCAATTTTCTTATACATTTTTTCCTATACAAATTTTTTCAAATATTTTTTTAAAAATCCATAAAGGGGTATTTATTGCCTGAGCACAAGACTTAAGTAATTGATTAGCAATTTAATTACAAGAAGGAGCTTATAGCTCATTGGTAACACCTTGCATTGCTGAACCAAGCCACCAGAGTTCAAATCCCCTGCCCCACATTATTTTTAATATTGTTTTAAATTCTTTGGAAGCCCAACAGTCCACCTGAGATAACTCCCAAAACTTGAACTGAACCTGAAAAACTAAATATACCAGAGGCTACACTAGACGACCCTCCACCTCCCCATGCCCTGACTCGGCCGACGGACCGGCCGACTCGGGCCGGCGCCGCCGGCCGAACTCGTCCGGACGGCCGAGTTCCCTTCTTCAATATTGTGTATTTTCATCTTCTAAACCCCCCTGTACACTTCAAATTCCTAGATCGGTTTCAGAGACCTTTGAAATCCCCATTTACTCCATTTTAATGATTTTTTAATACATTAAAACCTTTCATATACCCTATTTACTCCAATTTTTAATGATTTTATACATTTTTATATTTTTTTATCTAAAAACCCTTCACCTACCCTACCCCTAGCCTACCGTATAAATACACCCCCTCCCCTCTACCCTCTCATCCCAAAAATCATAAGCTCACTCTCTCAAAAATTTTCAAGAGTCGTGTACTTTGAAAACAAGCTCGCGGCGAAGCTCTGACGAAATTCCGGCGACGTTTTTAAGAACTACCGGCGGCGACGCAACCTCGGCGATCCCTCTAGTTCCCTCTCACTCTCTAGTGTAATCGAAAACCGTAAGTCCCATTCTATCTCTCTTTCTTATTCTCTAAAATACGAAATTACAAAACCCGACGGAATCGGAACAAATCCGATTTCCGATTCGGTTTTCTATAAAATTTCACTTCTCACCAATACATTCATGCTTAAACATCTTTATGTTGACTATTAAATATTTAACAAACAATTTGAACAAGTTTCATCACATGAAATGATAGCCTTTTCAATTTATCGTATTTTTCACTTAAATACCACAATGTTTCGATTTCATATTTAACCCCCTTAACCTTACTATACATTTAAAGTAGAGCACGAGGTAATGACCTACCTCCACACACACGCATATACAACCTAAGACGATATCATCAAAAAACTTAGAATACGATAAAACAATACTTTCATTTAAATACCATATTCTTAATAAAACCATTCCTAAAAGTTTTAGATTTGATACACTTTTAAATAAATAGCTCTTATTAAAAAAATACGATAAGTTGTGGACATCGGTCGCTTATCTAAACCTGGCTTTGTGGTGTCTAGGCTAGGCAAGTGAGAAAGGTAATTTTAAAAGGCCCGACTCACGGTGATTCGTGAGCGGATCCCTCCTTTCCTCACTTGTACTTACCTGGCCACAATTGGCGTTGAAGAGGCGATTTGAGGTATCTAACAACTTGTCGTTTAGACCATTTAAAAATAGGCTAGTTGACTTAGGAAACTCTAGAATCTAAAATACGGAAAATTGACATTTTTACAAATAAATACCTTTTACTTTATAAAACCGTTTTCTAAAGGATTTAGTATTTTACAATCTTTGCAAAGCGCCGCTACAACCCATTTTTGGGGAACCCGTTCGGGATGGTGTGGATTATCGCACATCCTCGGGCTTAGTAGTGCGAGATTCAGACCTCCGCAAGGAGCATTCGGTCTTGAAAGATTTAAAATACGATATCTTAAGAAAATGAGATTTTTAGAATATAAAACATTTATTAAAATTATTTTTGTATAAATATATGTATATTTATCATTAAAACATTTATTTTGTTATGATATAAATATTCCACCTTTTTCTAAAAATCACAAGAATAAATTTTACACTAAAATACCATGAACTTCAAATAAATCAATATTACAGATAAATACCTTATTTATAAAAACTAGGATATTTTCACTAGAAATGGCTCAATATAAAATCCGCATTCATTACAACTCTAAAGACGAATAAAGAATACTTGAGGTGTATTTTGAAAAGTATATAAAAGTATTTTTACATAAAACCCCCTCAAGTTTTATAAATTACCCTAAGGACCCTAGTACATATAGGTTTAAGAAATAATCAAGACTTCGATTACATTTCTAACTGTCTGACTCGGGTTTGAGTCTGATTAATCTGACTTGAATATGATTCAAATACAATCTAAAATCTACAATATTCCAATTCAATATGAACACATGAATCCGTGAATCCAGTTATCAATCTATACAACTTGACTGAATCAAACCATAGATATACATCCATTATCTTGTTATTCCATTTACATGATTATGCAGTTACATCCATTTACTGATATTATGGTTTTGGTCAGTCATCCAATTACACAATTCAATTTACAAGACAATACAATGCAATACAGTACTATCAATAACATAACTACACGGGGTATTGGGGTAGTTCATTCGTGAATCCAACATAATCTCAAGAGTCCCCCTAGATCATGAATCCATGTCTACTAACACAAGCAAGCAATCATGAGGGCCCGTGTTTCCATGCTCCTGAACTGTGGCCTGTTGAGTTTGGAATACTTCGGCGACGGTCAAAGTCCCGCTACTAACATATCATTTGGGCCCGTGGTTCCCTACCCCTGGATTACAGCCTGTTAGGTTTGAGAACACTCTTGAGATTAGTTGACATTCACCCTTGAACTTACGATAACAACAGCATTAACACTAAAACAATATAATACAACTGTAAAAGCTACTCTCTCTCTCTCTTACTCCCTGTCTATTCTATTTCTCCTCTTATCTTTGGGACTTACCGAGCGACCTGTTCGCTGACGACATTCTCTTTCTTTCTTCTTTGAATGTCATCGGGTGGTTTGGACCCGGCAGAGATCGAGCCATCTACAGAAGACTTGGAGCAGTTTGCCGAAGACCCAGCACTGTAGTTCCATTGTACACCTTTCCATTCAGCACTTTTCATTCCTGTTATTCCACTGTTTAGGCATCTTTTTATTTCCTTTTCATGCATTGTACAAAAGAATGTTAATAAATAAAAGTTGTTGTTTTTATTATCCTTTGTCTCTTGTGTATTTATATTGCTTAGATATGCTTAGCGTATGTACTTCTGAGTATATACGTAGCGGACCTCGTCGCGTCCCCGTACACTGAGAAACGGGGCATGACAGTATCGGCCCCAAAGGCGTTTTCGCCAGCCGATCAAGGGGGTAGGGCCGTTGGACTTGTGCCACGTGTATAAGTCTGTATTTAAACCCTTTTGCACATGTTTGATTTTTCTGTCTTTTCATTTTTGTGTGTATTACACGTATAAACTTTTGGGCTTCCAAAAAGTTTTATAAATAAATTAGAAAAAATAATGTGTCTGATGGGGCTCGAACACAGAGGCTACGTCATAGCAATGCAAAGGCTTTACCAGTGAGCCACAAGTGACTTATTGCTTCTATTTAACAAAATTAACGTATAACTCATTCTCAGGCAGTATAACTCATTTCTGTACATTAACTGGAAAATTCCGTACAGTAAATTCAGAATTGTTACACAGTAGTACTTGAGGATCGTTCCCATGAAGATGTGTGTTTAATCAATTTTAACTAAGTTGCAAAGTTTTTGTTATTTTAAAAATCTAAGAATTTAAAAGTGCACTTTAAAACAAGAGTTGGTTTTCAAAGAAAGAGAATGCTCTAGGGTTTTTATTTGCTTTTCTAATGTGGTGGTTTATATGATAACTTTTATTCTCTTTCCTAGTTTTAATTAATGGTTTATTATTAACATAAAAGCATAAGATAAATTATTTTATTTAGTCTTATTCTATCAATTATATTATATCATTTAGATTTAACTAAAAACCCTAATTCTAGTTTATTAAATTATCTAAGTTAACCATATATGCATATTTGTAGGTCATGTATTTACAGCTACCATGTTTTAGGTTTTCCTAGATTAAATCAATTGACTAGATTGAATATCTATGATTTATAATTATCTCTACCGTCCCTAATTAAGTTTCTAGGTTGTCATGCTATCATCAACCTAATTAGTTTCTAGGTTTATTATCCATCCCTAATTTTTATTTAAAGGCGTCAACTTTTCATAAAAATTAGATTTTTTTTAGATTAAGAACAAAGAGAGATAAACATATATAGATTAAGAAATATTCATATTAAAGCAAGAATAAAAGTTATAAAAATATCACACCACAAAATATAGTAAATAAAAACACTTAGAAGAAGATTAGTTACTCATATTGAAAATAAAATAACTAAACTTTATTAATGGCATAAAAAACTTACAAATTACCGATCCCTCTTTAGAAAACCCTAGTTCGAAAGTAATGAGAGAGCTAATCTAAATCCTAAACCATACAAGAGTTTATATAGTTTTTTATGAGACTTGGAACAAACTTCTAAAGATAAACAGAGAATACTAAACCGCCCTAAAATTCTCAATTCCACAGATTGCAAATTTTCGTTCGTTTCTTGCTTCTTAACGGATTTGGCCGAACTTCATGGCCAGATTCAACTGTGGTTTGTTGCATCCTCTTTTATTTTATTGCGAGATTCCCAAAGTTTGTTTCATTCGTGATAATTGCTCTTCAGTTTTTCTGATTATCTTCATTAAGTACATTCCACGTACGTGATCTTCACTTGAGCACACTTTTCCGTATTTTTACAACTAAGTCCTGTAATCTGCAATAAATCATAAAAACACCAGGAACAACATAAAATATGAAATATAAACGATAAATGTTATATAAAAATGTGCAATAAATTGCACTAATCAAATATCCCCATACTTATTTTTTGCTAGTACTCGAGCAAATCTAGGGTTCCAAACTCTAGACTAAAAACTAAATTCTAACTCTAAACTACTATCTAACTAAAACCTATTCCTACGCACCTTTCAAGGACGTGCGATTGCATTAAGCGCATGCAACAAGCCTTTAAACATCTAGGTGGCCTAGTAGGAAGAGTGTTGTCTCTTGAGGGTTTCCAGCGGATACTATCCACAACTCCCAAAAATGAAAATAAAATAAGGAAAACAAAAATAAAAGTGTGAAGACTACATATAAAGATAGTAACAGATCAAAAAAAATATAAAAATGAAGAGTTTTAAACTTCACTAGTTTTTCAGTGTTCATGAACCACAACTTAATAGCCTCGATCAATTCCGAAAGTTACTTCCTTCATATCATTCCAATATTTCCTACCTATCTCTCCTCCAAATATTGATCCTATACCCCTACGTGTGTGTAAAAATGCCATTCCTACACTTTAAGAATTCAATTCAAGCAATCATACCACTGATCTAATTACCTTAGTACTACTTCTTTTTATTATGGATGGATGGATGGATTTACTCACACACCTTTCATGCTGCCACTAATGCTTGCTAAGACACTAATCAACCGATTACCGAATGTGTGAGCTTAAGGCGTAAATAGCTTCATACATATAAGTCTAGTCTTGTAACTACCTCGGGCTCAACAGTGACTCCAAGACCAGTTGGTCTAAGGCATTGAGTGATAAAACACTATCGCTATATATTTTTTCTATTTTTTTTATAGCCTTAAGGAAGTTGCAATCCAAACTTATATATAATTTTTTTTCCTTTTATTTTCTCAGCGATAATTTTTTTTCTTTTCGTGGTTAGCTTCAAATATTGTTTTTTCTTTCATACTAAAGCTTTCAAACAATGATATGTCATGGTATTCTATACTATCCCGAACTTGAAGATATGTGTATGTGCAATTCGTAGGGTGTGTATTCACTAAGTTGGACTCAATATAGGGTGTTTTTCATCACCCCATTGAGATGGGAATACGCGCGCGCTTGTCAGGCGTACTACAGATTCTACTTACCTAGGATAGGCTGGGGTTTATTGATTGTGGGGATCCGAATCTCCGGCAGCCACGGACTAAACTGTCGTTAATTACCCCTCACATTTGGAGCGAGAGAACCTCCGATTGACGGGTTAAACTGGTCATGCGAACTCAATGTGCTGTGTTGTGTTTTAGAGGGGTTTTGGATATATCGGGGGCCCCGCAGAGTTTTTACGGGGGTCCCGCTACCCGGATAGCAAGCTGGGGGTCAAGAGGGCTAGCAGCTCCCTTGGGGGGTGCGGGGCAGCGCCCCGTTAAAAATTTTTTCTAACAGGGGAGGTATTTTTAGTGTGGAGTATGTGTGTGTGTGTGTGTATGTAAATATATATATATATAAAAGTAAAGGGCATCCAAAGGATGCGTAGGAAAAAGCGCCAGCGCTTTGGACGCTAGCGCTTTGAGCGCAAGGACGCTGGGCGCTTGAGCGCAAGGCGATGGGTGCTTGAGCGCCAGGCGCTCGAGCGCTAGCGCACCACGTGTCCGGCACGTGGGCGCTGGGCGCTTTGAGGGCAAGGCGCTCGAGCGCTAGCGCACCACGTGCCCGGCATGTGGGCGCTTGAGCGCTCGGGCGCTTGGGCACCGGCGAGAAAAAAGGGGCTTTTAGTCCCAGAAATAGGATTTAAAATCCCAAAAGAGAATTTAGAGTGGAGTTAAACTCCTAAGATGTTTTGGAGTTGATGAAAGGGGTTCTTCTTTGGAGCCCTGGATCTTCCCCAAAATGGGGTTTTCGGAGATGGGCCTCCTTCTTCCTCCTCTGTTGGCTGGATCTTGAAGATCAAGAGATGTGAGGTTTTAAAAATATCTTCTTTTCGAGATCTGATGGGAGATCTGAGCTCCACTTTGTGGGTTTTATGGTGAAAAACTATTTAGTTTTGGAAAAGGAAGAGTAAAACTCTTGATTTAATTCAAAAGAAAGAAGAAGGTTTAGAACCTTCAGAAAGGGGAAAGAGGCACCAACCCTAGATTTTGAGGGGAATGAAAAGTGTATTCTTTATTCATCATCATGTTGCCTTATATAGGCTTACACATTTACATATAGCCCCTTGGGCTTTAAAAAATGGCATTTTGCCCATCTCATGGCTCATGTGCCATTTCTTTTTGCACATAAGCCATGGGCTTTACAAAAATTTGGCTTTATACCCATTTTGCATACATTCATGCATAAAAATTATTTATTACATGATCTTTATTTTGGCATGGAGGAGGCTGGCCGCGGGCTCGATTTGGGCATGGGCCCGCTTGACCTGGGCTTGGGCCCACCTGGCTTGGGGTTGACCTTGACTTTGACTCGGTCAACCAGGGTGCAAATTTTGACCCCAACAAAGTGCCCCCCATCAATAAATGCACACCGCACATTTGAGTTGTGTGCATGAAATTGATGGATCTTGAAGCCGGACTTCGAGGTGGAACATCAGTCCGGGGGCGGAGCATCATCCCAGGAGCATAATTCCAGGGATCGGAGCACCATTTCGAAGGGTGGAGCATGATTCCAGAGATCGGAGCATCATTCCTGAAGAGTGGAGCATGATTCCAGGGATCGGAGCATAATTCCGATGAGTGGAGCATGATTCTAGGGATAGGAGCATAATTCCGGTGAGCGGAGCATGATTCCAAATGGTCGGAGCATAATTCCGACGAGCAGCAGACATTCTGACCGAAGCATATATTCGATGCAGAGGTTGATTCCCAGAAGAAGCATAATTTCGGGGGTCGGAACATAATTCCGAGGATCGGAGCATGATTCCGAAGAGCGGAGCATGATTCCGAAGAGCGGAGCATGATTCCAGGGATCGGAGCATCATTCCAAAGAGCGGAGCATGATTCCAGGGATCGGAGCATCATTCCGAAGAGCGAAGCATGATTCCAGGGATCGGAGCATAATTCCGATGAGCGGAGCATGATTCCAAATGGTCAGAGCATAATTCCGACGAGCAGCAGACATTCTGACTGAAGCATAATTTCGATGCAGAGGTTGATTCACAGGAGAAGCATAATTTCGGTGGGGAAAGCAGATAATCCGAGGCGAAGCTTGATTTCGACACGGGGGTACATTCTGAGACGAAGCATGATTTCGATGCAGAGCTTGCTGTTTGATTCCGAGCCGAAGCATAATTCCGACAGGGAAGACAGATACACCGGGGCGAAGCTTGATTTCGACGCGGGGTACACTCTGAGACGAAGCATGATTCCGGCGCAGAGCTTGTTGGTCGACTTGATTCCGAGGCGGAACTTAATTCCGACGAGGAGGTCGCTGGTTGATTCCGAGCCGAAGCATAATTCCGACAGGGAAGGCAGATACACTGAGGCGAAGCTTGATTTCGACACGGGGTAAATTCTGGGACGAAGCATGATTCCGCCGCAGAGGTTGTTGATTTGATTTGATTTGGGTTGACATCGGCATCGCTATACTGGAATATGGTACCAGGAGCGAATCATCATTTGGCATGAGTGGATTTGAGGATTTCGGTTTTTGTTTGGCATCTGCATTGCTGCACTGGAATAATGCCAGGAGCAACTCATCATTTACCCCGAGAGGATTTGGGAATTGATGGCTTAGGAGGCAGGTTTAGATCCCTATCACCTAAGGCTTTTCAATTTTATGGACCGTAAGGGTCCCATAAAAGCATTTTCTCCCTACGAGTCGAAAGGATCTCGTAAGTGTATTTTCTTCTTAGGAGTCGTGGGAACTCCTAAGTGTGTTGCTCCTTTGTGAGTCATAAGGATCTCACGCGGGAATTTTTTCCTCACAAAGTCGAGAGGACTTTGCGAGTGCATTTCATCTCTTTTTACGAGTTTGCGCCCTTTCGGGTTTTCACAAACTCGCTAGCAGTCCTGCTGTTTTTACTCACGGAGCCCTTTCGGGTTTTCATCCGTGCCCATTTTTCTTGTGGACATACCATTTTTTTTATCTTATTTATTTTATTATATATTTTTTTTTTTGGTGGGACTTTGAATATGGACTCACCGGTAGGACTTGGGAGAGATTGGGATCATTTTACGCCCGTGGATTGTATACGGTTTTGCAGGATATATGATCCAGACCGTAGGGCCGGAAAAATTTTGGGACTTTGTTGGCGTCTGCATCGCTGCACTGGAATATGGTACCAGGAGCGATTCATCATTTGTCGTTGGGGTATGGGATTTGGAATTTGGTTGGCGTCTGCATCGTTGCACTGGAACATGGTACCAGGAGCGACTCATCATTCGCCACTTGGGGTATGGGGTTTGGAATTTGGTTGGCGTCTGCATCACTGCACTGGAATATGGTACCAGGAGCGACTCATCATTCGCCATTGGGATTTGGAATTTGGTTGGCGTCTGCATCGCTGCACTGGAATATGGTACCAGGAGCGACTCATCATTCGCCGCTGGGAATTTGAGTTTTGGACAGCGTCTGCATCGCTGCATTGGAATATGGTACCAGAAGCGACTCATCATTCACCGTTGGGATTTGAGAAATTTGGAATTTTGGTTGGCGGCTGCATCGCTGTACTGGAATATGATACCAGGAGCGACTCATCATTCGCCATTGGAGATTTCAGTTTTGGACGGCGTCTGCATCGCTGCGCTGGAATATAGTACCAGGAGCGACTCATCATTCGCCGTTTTTTTTTTGTTTTTGTTTTTGTTGTTGTTTTTTTGTTTTACCACGATTGCTCTATCATTTCAGCTTTTCTTATCGCGAAGATCACGATTGCCCCATCATTTCGGCTTTTATTCGCGGTTGCCCCATCATTTCGGCTTTATTTTCATCTTTATTTTACTCGCTGATTTTTATTGCGAGTTGCCCCATCATTTCGGCTTTTCTTTATTTTTCTTTTATTTACACATTTTTTGTTTATTTACATATATATATATATATATATATATATATTTTTTACATTCCCAGTTTAACGACTTAGAGGTCGACTGTTCCCAGTTTAATGACGTGGTGGTCGGTTGTTTTCAGAGAAAGGCAGATGTCTGAGAGAATCGGTTTCACGAAGAACTTCGGTCTCCGTTTGTATGAAATTGGCGGTCGCAGCTGGACTGTTTGTTAACACGCCTTTAGACAGTTCTATCTCTCCTGCCTTGTATTGCTTTTCGACCTAATCTTTGAAGACGAACCAGTCCTCAATGGCATGACCTATCACTCTGTGATAGGGGCAGTATTTGGGGTCGTCGGTCATATTCGCTTCCTGCGGTCTTTTTGACTCTGGCAGTTGTAGACCGTTCCTCAGGGCGTCTTTGAATATTTTACGAATTTTGTCCCTTCTGAAGGAATAGACCTTATCTAGCTTCTCTTTCAGTGGAGATTCTCCTCCCTCTCCGAACATTAGCTTCCGAGGCTGGTTGGCATTAGGCCCGCTCATCCTTTGCTTATTTCGGTTAGCCGAAGTGTTAAAACATTCAGAATCGTCGGAATTTCCGTCTTTACGATTATCGTCCTTTCAGTTTCTCCAGGACCTATTGTTATTTTGGGAATCCGAGGAGGACTCCTGCTTTGAGCGCTCCAACATCTGGACTTTTCTGGTCAGCTCTTGAAATGTTTTGAGACCTGCGGTGCATAGAAACGGGGCCATCCAATTGTTGAGATTTTCGACGAGAAGACCGACAGATTGGTCCTGCTCTATCGGTGGTTCATATTTGACAGAGAGATTGCGCCATCGGGTTATAAAATCCGTGCTGCTTTCGTTGTTCTTTGGCTTGGTCCTTACGAGGTCGGCGATGGTGATCTTATCGCTGACACTCATGAACCTCTGCCGAAACAGAGACTCCATTTGGACGAAAGTTGTGACGGAGCCATCCGGTATGCTCGCGTACCAGTCGAAAGCAACATCGGTCAAGCTATTAACGAACTGGCGGAGGAGAAGCGCATCATTGCCCCCAGTATTCCCGCATGGGGCTTTAAAATGGGCGACGTGCTGATTCGCATTTCCCGTCCCATCAAATCTTCCGAATTTGGGGATGACATAGCCGCTAGGAAATTCTACCAGATCATACTGAGCAGGATATGGTCTCCCACTACTGCTGATATCTTTTTGTGCTTCGGCTTTGGCTACCAAGGTTTTGATTTTGTTGGCAACCAAATCCATGATTTGATCTTGAGTTAGCGGGCTACTGTCATCGGTAGCCAAGACATTTCCCGAGATAGGATGCGACTGATTTTCATGCGGTCCGCCCACTTTTGGATTTGAGGGAACAGGCGTCGGCTGTTTTGGGACACCGTTTCCCGGTTCATGAGAGCCCTGCGCTTGATTGGGCTGCTGAGAGGCAAGTTGGGCCGTGAGCCGTAAGACGATGTTTGTCAAGTCGTCAATTTTTGAGTAGAGCTTGACCATCTCCTTGTCTTTGCTTCTGAGCTGTTTTCGGAGCTCTTGGAGAAGTTGTTGCTCTGCGTTCTTGGGACGGAAGATTGGCTCATCTTCGCTTTCCGAGCCCGACTCCTCATGGACCGAAGGGTCTTTCTGCCTATCATCCTCATCGAAAGGGTTTTCATCACCCAGCAGAGGCGGCTGTTCTTAGGAAACGGCAACCACATTCAAGCCAGATTGGATTTGAGATGTGGTGGCCCCGTCCTTGCTCTTGCTGCGCGTGCCCACCATGTAGACAGTGTGGACCACATATCCAGCCATTTCCTCATCTTTGGCAGGGTAACCGTGTTCTTCGAACCTCATGAGGTTCAGCCTAGCAGAAGCCCTAGCTCTTTTGTTGGCTCTATATCTGAGCCTTTTCTGCCTTAGCTTCTCAATTTTAAGGGCTTGGCGGGCATCCATTCCCTGGGAAGCCACCGTGAGTCGATTAGCGGGGACCTTAGAGAAGACACCCGATCGAGCAGTTGTCAGGGGCACCGCCGGAGCTTGCTCGAGACGCCCTGTTGTTTTGTTGGTGTTGATGGCCTTGCCCCTAGCTGGGGCCAAGGAGATTCGTTCAAACACCGACTTGCGTTTGAGTTAGGGCGCCTTCGAGACCACCACATTTGGCCTCTTTCCTTTCGAGACCGGTTTGTCTGTCACGGGGCTTGAGGAACTGGGATGGAATTAGCTGACACGAACAGAATAGAGCCAAATGGTAGCGGCGGCTCTTTCCACTGTCGCCCGAGACTAGTCGGAAGGACCGTCCTGGCATCCATCTTCATCGTGTAGGAGATAGGAGCCGTGCTGAGAGCTGAGCTTGTCCTTGGAGACATTTTTGCTGCGAACGGAGATTGCAATTTGAAATTTGTTAACCTGCACAAAGAAGCATGATTTCAGTATAGACAGTCGATATGTATATTGATTGAGTTCGCATGAACGTTTAACCCGAAATATGGGAGGAGAGAATGTCCCACCGGGCATGCCAGAATCTGTAGAGTGTTTTTCGTCACCTCATTGAGATGGGAATACGCGCGCACTTGTCAGGCGTACTACAGATTCCCCTTACTTAGGGTAGGCTGGGGTTTATTGATTGTGGGGATCTGAATCTCCGGCAGCCGCGGACTAAGCTGTCGTTAATTACCCCTCGCATTTGGAGCGAGAGAACCTCCGATTGACGGGTTAAACTGGTCATGCGAACTCAATGTGCAGTGTTGTGTTTTGGAGGGGTTTTGGATATATCGGGGGGCCTGCAGAGTTTTTACGGGGGTCCGCAGAGTTTTTACGGGGGTCCGCAGAGTTCTAACGGGGGAGGTATTTTTAGTGTGGAGTATATGTGTGTATGTGTGTGTGTGTATGTACGTATGTATATATGTGTGTGTGTGTGTGTGTGTGTGTGTATAAAGGGAAAGGGCATCCAAAGGATGCGTGGGAAAAAGCGCCAACGCTTTGGGCGCTAGCGCCCCACGTGCCAGGCACATAGGCATTGGGCGCTTGAGCGCAAGACGCTCGAGCGCTAGCGCACCACGTGCCCGGCACGTGGGCGCCGGGCACTCGAGCGCTCAAGCGCTAGCGCACCACGTGCCCGGCACGTGGGCGCTTGGGCGCCGGTGAGAAAAAAGGGATTTTAGTCCTAGAAATAGGATTTAAAATCCCAAAAGAGAATTTAGAGTGGAGTTAAACTCCTAAGATGTTTTGGAGTTGATGAAAGGGGTTCTTCTTTGGAACTCTGGATCTTCCCCAAAATGGGGTTTTCGGAGATGGGCCTCCTTCTTCCTCCTCTGTTGGCCGATCTTGAAGATCAAGAGATATGAGATTTTAAAAATCTCTTCTTTTCGAGATCTGATGGGAGATCTGAGCTCCCCTTTGTGGGTTTTATGGTGAAAAACTATTTAGTTTTGGAAAAAGAAGAGTAAAACTCTTGATTTAATTCAAAAGAAAGAAGAAAGTTTAGAACCTTCAGAAAGGGGAAAGAGACACCAACCTTAGATTTTGAGGGGAATGAAAAGTGTATACTTTATTCATCATTATGTTGCTTTATATAGGCTTACACATTTACATATAGCCCCTTGGGCTTTACAAAATGGTATTTTGCCCATCTCATGGCTCATGTGCCATTTCTTTTTGCACATAAGCCATGGGCTTTACAAAAATTTGGCTTTATGCCCATTTTGCATGCATTCATGCATAAAAAATTACATAAAAATTATTTATTACATGATCTATATTTTGGCATGGAGGAGGCTGGCCGCGGGCTCGACTTAGGCATGGGCCCGCTTGACCTGGGCTTGGGCCCACCTGGCTTGGGGTTGACCTTGACTTTGACTCGGTCAACCGGGGTGCAAATTTTGACCCCAACACTCAAGAATAGGCTTCACTTTCATTTATTTTCTCAAACCCAGTAACTCCTTCATATCACTCCACTTTTATGAATGGGTTCATGACTATTTATTACTAGATCCATTCAACACATCTCTTTTTCTTATTTTTCTTAAAATCTCTTTCTCTCTTTTATATACATTTTTCATGTTTTCATTTCTATTTTCAAAATTTTCTAATATTTTTTTATTAATAAAATAACTTAAAAATGAAAAGAAACTACGAAAATTTAAAATAAATGAAAAAGAAAGAAAGATGAAAAACTATGTATAAAACCACCCCCACACTTGTTTTAAACTGTGTCATCACTGTCCTCTACCCCATATTCTATCTCAAAATTATGAAATTACATGTGATAACTAGAACAATTTACCCAATAAATAAAATACTATAATGAGAAAGAAAGATTTACCTCCTCCAGAAATCTGGGGGGAATTTGTTTGCTTTCAAATTTTAAGGGCCGCCTTCTATTTTCGATTGTTGCTTAATTGCTCTTTGGTTTTTTGGAAATTAAGGCACAATTTGACTATATATAAGAGGTTAGGTAAGTTTGCACAAAAGTTCTTCAAGAAATAAAATCAGCAACTAAACCTATAAAAGGAAAAAGTTCGAAAAAATAATTTACACAATACTTTTTCTAACCCATAGGTTAATATTAACCACTCAAAATTTTTATCTATAATCATGCAGGAGTAGTAAAATAAGTTGTGGCGATAAGTATCAATAAACACTCTAAATTTGATAAGTATGATATGAATATGGTGTTTATGAATAAGCGAACAAAATGGTGATCCAATTTTTGTCGAACAAACTAGCGCAGTAATAAAAGATTTAAATCTAAAAGAATCGTGCAACTGCGCTATCTTGTCAAAATATTGGTTTATTGGATCAAAGGTTTCAACATGCAAAATATAAATAAAATATCCAGTTATATCAGTTAAAAACTCAACTTCAACTTGATTTTCAATAGGATTAGTTTCAATAATGATCGAAAGCGGTGGAGAATTTGGCTCAACTCTTAACGGCTCAACAGGATACTCATAATTTCTAGGATGGTTTGGGAAATCTAAATAATCTATAAGATTAAGTTCATCCTTAAAAAATTTCTCAAAACTTTGATCAAAATATCTTTCTTCAAAATTAACCACCTCCTCATCATTCACTTCTTCTATTATAATAGGTGAATCATCTTCAAAAATATCATCAAATCTCTCGTCCAACAATTCTTTCACTTCCTCCTTAAATTGACTTATGGGTTGACTTTTATCTTCTAAAAATATGGGATCCCGCTCTAAATTTTCTTCAAAAATTTCATTATTCGTTCCCAATGAAAATGTGGGTTCCCTATCAATAGTTTCATCAAAAATTATATCTAAGCCAACGCCATCAAAATCACAAGTTTTCTTTACAGAAGTGGTTTTTATATCCAAAATTTTCTCAAAATTTATATCTGCTACTGTTAATTCGTCAGAAATATCTTCCTCAAAAATGTTGCAATCGGTTAAATCAAACATCTTAATCTCAAACGTATCATCAATTAAATCATCTTCATATAAATTTATTGTTGGAGGCCAAATTGGAAATTCAAAATTTTGAGGGTAGGTTTCAAACACACTAGAAGGAGACTCGTCATTACTTCCCTCATGCACTAGTAAATCGGACTCATCTAAGCCATAAGATTCAAAGGTGGATTCATAAATTGGACAGTCCTTATATCGCTCAATCCTCCATGACGTAAATTCACACCCGCGCGTAGGACACTTATGACTTAAACGTTATTCGGTTATACATTCCAAACCATAGTTTTTCTCAACCACTTCTTTAATAAGTTTGTTATGAGGTTCTAAGCTGTTGGGAAAAATCGGGCTTGGGTGTGTTTGCATTTTGATTATCTCTTGCTCTTTCCTGTTGGCTATTGCAGCAGTTATTTGGCCAAGAAGAATTTCAACATTAGTCAATGATTGCTTAATTGGCATAATTTCATCTTTCATAATTGTGGCTAACCGCTGTTTAACATATGCACGTCTCGTCTCCTCATTGTTATCAACGTCTAATGGTGGAAAAATTTGGTAAGGTTGATGATAATTTGATTGGATAATGTCATAAGAAGGATAATAATATGGATCTGATGGGAATTGTTGTTGGTTTATAAAATTGAAAGAAGTGAATATTGGTTCGGTTGTGGTGTAAGCTAAATAATAACCGCTCCTATATTTATTCATTCTAATATGATCGACAAGTGTTAGGTTAACTGGATAACATAGTTCATATAAGATAGGTTTTGCATTTTCATCACCCATATTTTTTTTTATAAAAATAATATGAAGGAAATTAAATACGACTTTAGCAAATCACAACCAAAAGATATGTGCAGGCATTAATCCCTAAATCGAGGGTCACCTAAGTCAATACTAGACCCACTCCTAAACTTTCAAAAGACAGGTTGCGGGATAGATCCTATAACGCCTCGTTATCAACCGCGTCGTCAGGTAGGTATAGGTGGAGAAGAGAGGTTGTCTAAGGATTTTGCCAAGTTCCTTAATTAAATAACCTTCCCACCTAACTTTATCCTAGACACCACACGTTTGATGCGAATAAACGGTAGATTACCTACAACCTTATTCTGTCCTAATTGAGCGCGAAGTGTCCTTAAAGACTGAGTCTCGATATTTTTTAGTTAATATGAGTGAATGCGTATGCTTGATTGTGATTTGTGGGGTCTAGGAAGGGTAATGAAATCCCCACCTAATTTGGATTTGGGTTGTTGCCCTTTAAGATTTTTTAGATATGCAAAACAAATAACAAAACAAATAACAAATCAAATCACACCAAATCTAAAAATATTTTTGCTTTTATTTTTGCGGCGCAAAGAAATCTGCAAAAAATTGTTAGTTGGAGTAAAAAGATTTTGGGAAGAACAAAATCTTATCTAAAGCCGAGATCTAAGATCTGTTTGTGGGTGAGCAACAGCGAGGATCCTAGACCAAAGGCGGTTGAAGCACATGGTACTGCAAACAAGTAGATGAAATCGTTGAAGATTTGCCTCGTTTTCGTTGCAGAATTGACACTTCATCAAAATCAGAATAAAGTTCCTTGATATACGCAAAATATTTAACAATTTGTAACTTGAAAGTTTGGAAAAAGCCGAAAAATTTCGGCCGATATCAATAAATATAGGTTTCGGCTGAAAAAAAATTTGATGGGCAAAATCGCCAAATTGCCTCCTGCTCGTCTCAATCTGCTCTTCCTGTAAGTTTGTCTCGTTTCCTTAAATAAAATCCAAAGAATTCACAGAATCATATCTAATAAAATAAAAATAAATTAAACTAAAATTAAAAACTAAAACTTAATTAAAATCAATTAAAACTATGCTTCCCCGGCAATGGAGGCAAAAACTTAAAAAGAATTTTTATAGTCTTCAAATTAAACCGTAAGTATACAACTGTATCGCACTAGTACTTGAGGATCATTCCTACGAAAAGGTGTGTTTAATCAATTTTAACTAAGTTGCAAAGCTTATGTTATTTAAAAAATCTAAGAATTTAAAAGTGCAATTTAAATTAAGAGTTGGTTTTCAAAGAGAGAGAAAGCTCTAGGGTTTTTATTTGCTTTACTAATGTGGTAGTTTATATAGTAACTTTTATTCTCTTTCCTAGTTTTAATTAATGATCTATTAATAACATAAAAGCATAAGATAAATTATTTTATTTAATCGTATCCTATCATTTATATTATATCATTTAGATTTAATTAAAACTTTAATTCTAGTTTATTAAAATTATCTAAGTTAACAATTTATGCTTATTTGTAGGTCAAGAATCTACAACTACCGTATTTTAGATTTTCCTAGATTAAATCAATTAATTAGATTGAATATTTATAATCTATAATTATCTCTACCGTCCCTAATTAAGTTTCTAGGTTGTCATGCTATCATCAACCTAATTAGTTTCTAGGTTTCTTCTCTATACCTAATTTTTACTTAATGGCATCAACTTTTCATAAAAATTAGATTTTTTAGATTAAGAACAAAGAGAGATAAACATATATAGATTAAGAAACATTCATATTAAAGCAAGAATAAAAGTTATAAGAACATCACTCCACAAAAGATAGCACATAAAAAACATCTCGAAGAAGATTAGTTACTCATATTGAAAATAAAATAACTAAACTTTATTAATGACATAAAAAAAACTTACAAATTACTGATCCCTCTCTAGAAAACCTTAGTTCAGAAGTAATGAAAGAGATAATCTAAATCCTATACTATACAAAAGTTTATATAGTTTTTTATGAGACTTGGAACAAACTTCTAAAGATAAACAAAGAATACTAAACTACCCTAAAAATCTCAACTCCACACCTTGCAAATTTTCGACCGTTTCTTGCTTCTTAATGGATTTGGCCGAACTTTTTGGCCAGATTCAAATGTGGATTGTTGCATCCTTTTTTATTTTGTTGCGAAATTCCCAAAGTTTGTTTCAATCGTGATAATTGCTCTTCAGTTTTTATGATTATCTCCATGAAGTACATTCCACACACGTGATCTTCACTTTAGCGCACTTTTCCGGCTTTTTGCAATTAAGTCATGTAATCTGCAATAAATCATAAAAACACCCGGAATAGCATAAAATATGAAATATAAACGATAAATATGATATAAAAATGGGCAATAAATTGCACTAATCAATATTATATTAGGAAAATCAATAAAATATTGTAAGAAAGAGGATATAGGTTACGACAAATATTCTGAGTTAGTCTCTAAAACCAAATCTTTTAGACATAAATATTATTATAAATATGGTAATAAATACGCCCACTCCACGTGTGACTATTGTTGCACTTTAGGGCAATATTAAAAACAAATGAACTTACAAATATTATTTTACTCCTAAAACGGACCTAAATGAATCAAAAATAGTATGGGTTTCTAAGTTTAACAATAATCAACCCAAACAAACTTTAATTCAAGAAAGTATACATGACCAATTAATAAAATTAACTCTATTAATCCTAGTAATTCAATAGATAATAATGATTCTAACCTATTAAAAAGTTTAGAAAATTTATTAATAGACAAAGATATTGAAACCAATAAATTGGAACAACAAAAGACAGTAGTTGATACTTCTTTTCCAAAGGATTGACAATTCAACAAAAATCACCATAAGAATTTAATAATAAGAGAAATTAATAAAGGAGTAATTACGAGGTCAAAAAATTTAAAACTAATCAACTCGAAGAACAGGAAAAAAATAATTCAACAAAAATCATCCTGATGATTTAATAATAGAAAATATAGATAAAGAAATTGTATATTTTAATTATTGGATTTGTATTATTGCTTTAGTATGATTGTTTAATTATATATCTACTATTCACTTGCTATCTCATTTTTTTCCTCCTCCATACTTTTAACATTTTGATATTTTCAAAATAGAGGAGAATTAATATGCATATATTCAAGCGGAGCATTTGAATATATATATAATAATTATGTATATATTAATTAAGTTTTGTAAAATTTCAAAAAGGGGGAGATTGTTGACCTATGAATCTCTTTATATTTTGATTATTTTATAAAATCGTATTTCAAATATACTTTATGTTACTGATAATGTCGGACGAGTCAATGTGCTACACAGTTGGAGTTATTCAAGTATAAGGATAATTAATATTGCTACTAACAACTCAAATGTAACATCGGCAAGACTCGAAAGATCTCAATGCACATTCAAAGAATATAACGGAGAAGTCGCACATCGGAAATATTCAAAACTTTTCTACTTTATTTGAGTTTAGAGTCGAGTCGATCTCAAACGGTTAGAATCAAGTTTTTTTTATCTTATTTCATTTCAATTCTCAGAAACCAAAATTTCATTTTTAATTTTATTTTCAAAAACAAAAGGATTGTGTCTAAAATATCATAAAATGGACGTCCTTCATAGACGTCCCTAGGACATCCATGATAGATGTCTATTACTGTTGACAATTTTTCAAAATTTGAATTTTGGTGGGGATTTTAAAATCACAACGGCCAATAACTATCATATTCTTTAGGGGCGGTTATTATAACTGTCATAATTGTTCCACATTACTTCCCTATATATATGACAAGTTTCTAAAGAGTTTTCACTAACTTTTTTACTCGATTTTCATTTTCTTTACTTTCATGTGTTTATGAAAACTTTGTCTCTCTTTGCACTTAAGTTCTTCACTACCCTTTTCAGAGAGAAGAGATCTTTCTAGTGCCCCTACACTTTTCTATTATTTTAGAAAAGAAAGATCTCTAAAAGTTTCGAAAAAACGACTGTTTTTAAAACTTGGTTAATCTTGAAAAACTTCTTCGATTTGTTTTTAAAATTTTGTCAATCTCCAAAATAAAATCCCTTAACTCCCTGAATCGAAATTTTGATTTATCTTTTGAGATCGTTAGGATTGTTGAAGTTGGTTTGTAAATATTTGTACAAATATTATCTTGTATGATCTAGAAAAGAAAAGTCTAAGATCTTCATATTGTAAAGATTTCGGACTTGCGCCTTGGAAAAAATCTAGTTGTGCACCACCTGCAAGTGTAAAAGGTTTCGGACTTGAGCCTTTAGTAAAATGTTTAGGTGTTTACCGTCTGTAAGTGTAAAGGTTCTAAGATCTGAGCCTGGTAAAAAATTTGGGTTTCTCCATCCGTAAGGAGTCACTGGATTGTAGGGTTGCTAGGCACGCTCACAAGGGTCTACGAAGCATCAACCATGCCCGATTAAAATTTTAGCCGTGCCGAACAACCCAAAGCCGGATCTTTAAACTAGAGTTTATGCGAAAACAAGCATGTTAAACACTTTAACACTAAGTGAGAGGGATTACAACCTTTGTAGATCCGATCCTTCACTTCTTAAGCTCCATGTTGAGGTCCCTTCGCTGCGATCATCGTGTTTCAGACTCTCGAGAGGCTCCGTGAAGAGAAAGGTACAAGCTTGCTTCCGATCTTCGATAACAAAGATGATCTACCTTGAAGTTTCGTTAACACAAGCTCTCACTCATGAAATGATGTGAACACCCTCATCTAAATGGCAAGGATAGATGAGGATGATGAAGTAGGATTTTTTGCTCTCATTTGTTTTCTTATTATCACTCATTTTTCATCACTTAGAAAAAGCTAGAAAGCTTTTTCCATGAAAGAACTCAAAAGAGGAAGAAGAATGAATGAATCATTAGAAACCTTTTGTGATGAATAATGAAAGGATAAAGATGATCAATAATGCAACCATGGTTGACTAAATCTTTGTGAAGAATTAACCAAGGCTAGGGTTTGGGTTAGGTTAAGAATGAGTCACTTGAAAATATCTTTGCAAAAACAAAAGAAAACCTTCTAGAAACATCTAGAAAGCATTAACCCAAATCAAACCCTAATCTTGTTTGATCTCTACTAAACATGTTGCATTAGTTATCATATCATGTTACAATATTATATATCACATATATAATATTTATTGTAACAAAAGAAAATAATACAATTAACATATATCGCATATATATCAATGTATTACCCGAGTAAGAAAAAGAATCTTTTAGTGAGCTAATATTAGTTAATGTAATTTAATATATCATATATATTATTATACATTAGATTATCGAATCAACACTTGATCCGACAATCCGGCTATACGCATATATCCGACTAATATCTCATTTACCGATTCATCGAATCAACACTTGATCCGATGACCCGGCTGATATCAAATATCGCGAGAATATAATACGGTATCTCATATCGCATTATCCTCGGTCCTGCACATATCACATATGTGCCCCTACTCCGTTTTGCCTGAGTCAAGAAACCTCTGTGTAGGACTCTAAAGAATCGTCAATACGCCGGCAGTACGTGATGATCATATCAAACACCCACAAGCTGCAAGCGGTCAGCTAAACGTAACAGCTACCCAGGTATTGAGCGCTCAGAAGATCAACAAGCAAGCCTGTACATTCTCCTGTGAATCCAATCAGTAACACTCCCGTACAGTCCGGTCTCGTCGTCTGATATGTCGCATATCTCGCCTAGGGGTGGTAAACGTCAGACCCCAGTAGCTCGATAAGTCGGGTCGATATGAGGTCTATAACAGTTCGAGAAACTACTGATAACACTTACCAGTAAATCTCAGCAACCCTGGCCAGGGATTTCCAGTTATAGCCAATCGAACACAGCACAACATCAACTCCCTATACCGGGAAAGACGAATCCCCTCCTATCGCTCATTGCCTCCATGTGATTCGGGACTGTACCCAAAAGCCACCTTTTTGCACGCCCTCTTGGACGTGGTATGATGGAAATCAAAGCACAGTGGGAATCACACAAGACTCTATGACGATCTCGGGTCAACAAACTACTCTGTACCAGTGTCACCGGAGAACTGCCATCTGACGTGAGGTATAATACCATCTGGGAGTTCTCGGCGAGTCTGTTCAGTGTACCCAGTCTCTACTGAGCACCCGTACACCATCCTTGATGTCAAAACATCGATGGATATAGGATCATCCATCGCCCATCATATGGGTCAAGATGCGTATACGCTAGTCTACTCTGGTGTATCGATGCCCTGTCTCGATACACCCTCGACTAGGAACAGTTATAGGATGTACTCGCCGACTACCGTGGCCCCACTAGTATAATCTCATCATAGTCCCAGTAGTCGAGTACATATCCTAAGGGCTTTATCAACATGTAACATAGAGACAATCAAAGTACATGTTAAGATAAAGTACAACCAGATAGCATACTATTATGTCGAGCAAAAAAGTCCTCCCTATATATGTCCAAGCATCCACTACAATATACATCGTATGTACAGTAATGGCCTCTAGGGCATACATATAACTAACAATCTCCCACTTGCACTAGGGCCATCTGTTATGGTATCGCATACCCAACAATTAGCTGTGGTTGAAGTATCTCATACTCAACCATCCCATAAAAGTCTCTACGGGGAAAAAGGCCTTTGTGAGTGGATCCGCGCTGTTGTCCTCTGTGTCTACTCTCCTAACCTCGATCTCCCTGGAGATCAACCATCTCCATGATCAGGTGATACTGCCTAAGAATTATATCTGGATTTCAGATGGGACGGTAGTTCCTTGGCTAAAGCCACAACTCCATTGTCACACAATGGTAGTAACGAAATTCATCTCATGAACTTATATATCCATACTGCCTCTTTGGTAGCATCCTTGGTAACGATGTATCTTGCCTTTAATCGTCTAATAAGTCACGGTATCTAGCTTGGAACTCTTCCAACATACCGTCCCTCCACTGAGGGTAAAGACAATGCCTGCGACTGACATTCAGTCGTCCTTATCACCCTGGAACCTTTCCAATGATTCTCCCCAGGATCGATTGATACCATCTCACTACAACTAGTAAGAATCCTAACATCCAAATAGATCTATCTCATAGATCCATAACCCAGGATTTAGGAGGTATCACCTTGATCATATATGTAGAATCCTTGTGATAAGCGGAGATTAACCGAGCGTAGCATAGGAAACTCCTTCCCTATCAAGAATATGTCATCCACGTACTCTACGAGGATCACCACCATACTCTATACTACCTTTTTGTATATACAAGGTTCATCTACCATTTTGATGAAGTCAAACTCTTTGACTACCACATCAAAACAGACGTTCCAACTCCGTGATGCCTGCTTTATCCTATAAAGCATCTTGCACACGTTTTCGCTGCTCCCATTGTCTACGAAGCCCTCTGGCTGTGTACTTATAAACGCTCTCTTCTAAAACATCATTTAGAAAAACAGAAACCCAACCACCAGATATCGTAGTCATGGTATGTAGCCGTGGCAAGTAGGATCTGGATGGACTTAAGCATAGCTTTAAAAGTCTCAACTTTTCCATGTACACCAAGTAATCTTCTCAAGATATACTTGCTCCTGATGGGGATTTAACCCTTCAGATAAAGCAACCAAAGTCCATACTTTGTTGGTGTATAAGGATTCCATCTCAGATCGCTAAGCATCCGGCAATTCTTACAGAGTCCCACTCCTGATGGCCTGCTCGAAACTAGTTGGGTTATCATCTCATGATTCAATCCTCGCTCCCACTGTCATAGAGAAACCGAAGTATCTCTCAGGTGGGTGAGGAACCCTACTAGATCGGCGGAGAGGCTGAGGTTCGTTGGAAACTATTGAATCCTTTGATTCTACCAAATCATCAGCTGCAGTTTTGTATAGCTGGAACTTTTCCAGTTCAACCTCATGTCCACTAATTTCTTCACAAGAAATTCCCCTTCACAAAGGTGGCATGCTGAGAAACAAAACATTTTTGTTCCTCGGTTAAGTAGAAGATATTCCCTTGCATATGCTTGGGATATCCAACAAACTTCCATAGATCTGACTTTGCCTCGAGCTTGTCCGGATTTTGCTTTTTAGACATAAGCCGGACAACCCCAAATCTTAACAAACTTAAGATACGGGCTCTTCCCTTTCCATATCACATATGAAGTGGTAGGCAACTGATTTGATTTGAACCCTATTCAATAGGTATGCAGCTTCTCAAGTGCATAACTCCCAAAAGGAAATAGGAAACTCAGTAGTACTCATCATAGAGCACACCATATCACATAGGGTGTTATTGCTCCGCCCTGATACACCGACGTGCTGTGGTGTATACGGAGGAGTAATGCTGAGAGAGAATCTCATTCTCCTTTAGAATAGTCCAGGAATTCCGTGCTCAAGTATTCTCTTTCTTGATCTCATCAAAGGACATAATACTTATACCCGTTTTGGTTCTCTACTTCTAACTTATATTATGTGAATATCTCAAAAGGTTCGGACTTGTGTTTCAACAGGAACATATGACTGAATCTTGAGAGATCATCAGAGAATGTAATGAAGTACAAAAAACCGTGTTCCCTGATTAAAAATCAGGAAGAAGCTTCAGAAGAGGCATCACGTGCTCACGCGTGACCAGTGGTCACGTGTTGGTACGTGATGGTTAAGCAGCGGCCAGAGAACAGAGCGCAGAAGAAGAAAAGCCCATTCCAGGGGTCACGTGCTCACACGTGACCAGGGGTCACGTGTGAGCACGTGACCGCCTTTAAAAGCCTTATTCTTTAACAGAATTAAATTCTGAGGATAGATCATTCAAATCTTTCCAAAATGGAGAAGAATTATCTGAAACCGTTGGATCAAGAATCTGAAGGTGATTAAATATCACCAATTTATGGAAAAATCTTGGACATGGAAAGATTTCCCCCTAAATCTAACCGAAATAACAAATAGATATCTTTGGATTTAAAATCCAATGGTGAATAAAATTCACCTAATAATCTAAAGGCCCAGATTAATGATAAAGATAAATCAAATCTCTCAATAAACAAATCAAATCTTTTAATGAAAGATTCACTAAAACAGATTGATTTTTTTCCTTCTCCTATAAATAGGAGCCAAAAAAGAAGGAGAAGGAAAGAGGAGAAAGAGATATAGAGCCTTGGAATCTTGAAAATTCAGAAGGAAGAATTTGATTCTCTGCAAAAGAAAAACCCTAGGTAAGAAAAGAGAGGCTTCAAAAGAGAATTTAATTCTCAAAAGAGTTTAACTCTTATATAAAGAAAAGAACTTAGTTCTTTCTCTGGTGGAGGATCTGCAAAGTGCACATCTCCCCATGAATTGAGAATTTAATTCTCATTGGGTTGAGATCCTGCCACGCAGATCTAAAACATATAGGAGGAATTGAGTTTTGAGAATTTAATTCTCACAGAATTATAGGAATTTAATTCCTCTGAGATAAAATTAGGGTTTAACCCTATATTACAGGAATTTGATTCCTTCAAAATGGACAGCACTAGGGTTTAACCCTAATTGAGAACTTAATTCTCTAAAACCCACAGGAATTTAATTCCCTTAAAAAAAAGAAATTAGGGTTTCACCCTATGCCAGAATTTAATTCTTTACATATATGGGGAATTTAATTCCTACAGAAAAGAAATTAGGATTTAACCCTATCTAAGAATATAATTCTTCAGAAGAAAATAGGAATTTAATTCCTCTAAAGTTTATTGCTAGGGTTTAACCCTATGAAGAATTTAATTCTTAAAAGATGAACAGATCTTTAAAACATGCAAAGAACCAGGGGTCACGTTCTACCACGTGACCCCTGTAAAGATCCACAGAAAAGAACTTTGAGGCAACGCCTCACGTGCCCCACGTGACCCCTAAAGGATGCAAAGAAAAAGCAAACAGAAGCTATGGGCGCCCTCACGTGCTACCACGTGACCCCTTGGCAAAAGCTTTAACAGTTAAAAACCCCACATTCCCATCACGTGACAGCACGTGATGCTCCAAGAGCAATTATAGAAAGTATTCAAATACTTTCGGCAGAATAAAATTAGGGGAATCAGGGCGCTCTCACGTGTCCACACGTGACCCCTCTCTCCTTAGTATTTAACACTAATTTGAAGACTTTGTTCCCAGTGTTTAACACTGATTTTCTTAGTGTTTAACACTAATTTGAAAACTCAATTTGCAGTGTTTAACATTGATTTTCTTAGTGTTTAACACTAATTTACAAACTTTGTTCCCAGTGTTTAACACTGATTTTCTTAGTGTTTAACACTAATTTGAAAACTCTGTTTCCAGTGTTTAACACTGATTTGCTTTAGTGTTTAACACTAATTTGAAATCTCTGTTTCCAGTGTTTAACACTGATTTGCTTTGGTGTTTAACACTAATTTGAAATCCCTGTTGCTAGTGTTTAACACTGATTGTCTTTTAGTGTTTAACACTAACTTGCTAATACTGTTGGTCTTTAGTGTTTAACACTAATTTTAGCCCAATTAGCTAAGTTTCTAGAGGCCAAGCCTCTCCTTCAATGAACCAACAGAGGGCCAATATTCTAAACATGATTGGACTTAGCCCAAGCTGGCCATAAGTCCTCAATTCAAACTTAATTGGGCTAATAGGCTCATAATATAATTAATTGGTCTTAGTTCCAAATTGGGCCAAAGATTATTTAATCTACCTTGGTTCAAGGGTACATCTCTTCACTCCTTTGATACTTGGCGTTGTAATTCCTCAACGTCTTCAAAGAGGTGACGGGTCCCGATGACCACACATTGATACGGACTGTGGGGTCCTTAAACTCATGGACTATGATGTCCTTAACCTTGACCGTGATGTCTTAAAACTAATGTCGGACTGTGGAGTTCTTAAAAAATCCACGGACTATGATGTCCTTAAGCTTGACCGGGATGTCTTAAAACTAACAACGGACTATGATGTCCTTAACCTTGACCGTGATGTCTTAAAACTAATGCCGGACTGTGGAGTCCTTAAAATCCACAGACTAGTCCACGTCCTACGGGCGACGACATAACTTAGTCTCCATATACAATCCACGGGCAACCAAACACAAAAAAAAAAAAACACGACACGAAGTGACCATCCGGAGAAGGAGAAAGTTGTTACCGCAACGCAGTAGCGTAATTAACTGTAAGGGCTTGCGCCTGCAGGGAAGAGCGTCCCCACAATCAAAAACCTCTCAAGCGAGGGGGAATCTAACGAAGTCTGCTACATCGGACACGTCCGTTTAAACCTTCGATACATGGTGCCATAAATCAACTTGGCATCTTCGGAGAGGTAAACGGATAGCACCAATTAGCATCTGCCCCGAATTTCAGGCAAGACGTCTGTCGCGCCGTCTTTCGGAGGGGAACAGATTCTGGCACGCCCGGTGGGACCTTTTCCTCTTTCCACTCCACACTTCGTGTGTCGTCTTCGTGAACGAATCGCGGTTTGTTAATGGTTGCATTTGGGTTTCAAGTTACTAAGATTTGGACTTTTTCCTGGCGCAGAAATCAAGCGTCAATGGCATCCAACTGCTCGAGCTGCTCGAAATGCAAGTGCAACAGACGCTCCGCCTCACCCGGAGGTGTGGCCTATGGGCCTCAAGCGGCCTCCATCCTTGCCATGCCAATGGAACAGGTGACTCAGGCTACCACCGGTCTGTTCTTCGAGACCATGCTCCTGCCTGTAAGCTTCACCATTCCAGTGCCCGCACTGGAAGCGCAAAAGAAGTCGGTCTTCGATCGGCTCACTGCTACAACGGCCCCTCTCAACGGGTCGTCCAATATCAAGCCGGCAGCCTCGGTCTTTACCAGGCTGAACTTGAACTCTAATGGGCCTGCCAAAAAGCCCATGACTCCTGACATAGCCATCGCAAAGAAGACAGCCATCTCCATTCCTAAAGTCGTCAAGACGGCTTCTCCTGCTAAAGAGTCGGTCTTTTCAAGGCTGACTATTCCGGCTCCTGCTCCTGCTCGAGGGTCTGTTTTTGACAGATTGAATATCGCCACTCAAAAGACATCAGCCTTCAAGAGGCTGGCACTAGCGGCGCCTCATCCGGATAGGGGGCAAGACGAGACTATCCCTATCGCCGAGCCAGTCCCAACAGCTCTACACGCTCGACGTCGCCACTGGCGCCGAGTAAGGAAGGCCGGGGGCAACTCCCCCTCAGGGCTAACTCCACCGGCTCGATGGTGGAAGTTGATGCTGTTGTTCCAACTGGGAACAGCTTTGAACCGCTAAAGAGGGTACGCAAGAACTCTCCGACTGCCACGCTAAAAAGATCTCCTCCATCTACGGAGAGTATTACAGATGCAAAGCCGGAGCAGCCCTCTCAACGGTTATCCTCCAAGATTTATAAGGTCTAGCGACGGGTCCAAGACTCAGTAATCGACCAAGATCACTCTTGCCGGCAGAAGAGGGTGAAGGTTCGGGAAGAGAAGAACTGTCCTGTCAAACAACAAAGGACGACAACCACTTGGGTGCCCGCTGCAACGGCTCCCTCAACGTCGATTACTCAAAAGAGAGGAAGGCCGGAGAAGGTCCCTACGCCTACAGCTAATGTCAAAGACGGTAAGCCTAAACGCCCTAAGTCTGGGGGCATAGTGATGCATACCGTTTACATGGCGTCCGGGAAGGAGGACAGCCGTACATCCACGGGTCACAGACCCCTCACGCGATCGGTGACTAAAGCTCAGGAGCAGCAGCAAAAGCTCCAAGAAATGATGACCGCGATGGCCGCACTCACTGGGCCAAAAGAAAGTCCCGAAGCATCCTCGAATCAACGCCAGGAGCAATAAACCGATGCCGAATTCCTTCGAAGAATACTGGAAAAGAAGGATAAAGAGGCTGCGGAACAAGAAGCCAATATACAACGAATGGCCCTTCTGTTTCAGGATATGGTAGGTATGATGATCCAACAAGATCCTCCCGCTGAAGATCCTCTGATCGTCCTCGAAGATGACAGAGGAGAAACGTCGAATCCTCCACCGGCTCTGTCAACAGCCAAGGAGGAGACAATTTCCAAGGCTGACCTGGATGAATATATAGCTCAGCAGATACGAGTTCATCAGGCAACTGAGGCAGCCGGTCAAGTTGTCAAGACGGGACGACCATATCCGAGCTGGTACGATCAGATCAAATACCCGCCGGGCTACACGATCCCGAAATTTCACGTCTACAAGGGGACTGGCAATCCCCATCAACATGTTACCCAGTTCAGGGCTCTTTATGGTAACACCGGCGGCGATAATAAGCTCCTGCTCCGCCAGTTCGTCGGCAGCTTGTCGGAAACGGCGTTCGAATGGTACTCCGAGCTTCCGAACGACTCCGTCAAGACATTTGCCGAAATAGGGTTGTTGTTTACCCAACGTTTCGCAAGCGCCAGCGAGCGTACTCCAATAACGGCTCTGATCAATGCAAGAGTGAAGCCGGGTGAGACTTGGGTCCAATATGCAATCCGATGGCGAAACCTGTGGTCGAAGTGCGAGCAGCGCATCGAAGAAGCACCAGCGGTGGGCATGTTCGTGGGCACTCTAGACCCTCATGCAACTATTTCACAGTTCATGATGTTCTTTAAACCGACCACATTCCAGGCGTTAATTGATAAGCTGGCCCAGATGGACCAGATGGGTCACAGGCCATCTCCCCCGAAACCGGAACCTCGGAACGACAAGGGTAAAGGGAAGGCAACCTTCGTTGCGAACGCTCAGCAGCAGCCCAGTGCCCCAAAGCTGGCGGATCAACTGGAAGAAATACGGCGGTATTATAATGAGAAAATGAAGCGCCCCTACTCATTCCCGTGGGATAAGACGAAAAGGCTATTCGAGCTAGCGGTACGCAACAGGCTTATCAACTTGCCAAACCCAAGGCGACCGCCGCAACCCAGTGAGGTGAATAACCCCAATTATTACCCTTACCATCAAACGGTAAGCCATCCGATTGAGGATTGCTTCGTCTTCAAAGGATGGATTGAAGATCAATACCTACAGGGCAAGTTTGCGCTGTCCGAGAAGTGGAAGGTGAACCCGCCACAACCGCACACTCCTAAGAAGACGGACACACCGGGGGCAACTAGTTCTTTCATTGAAGAAGCTCCATGGGAAATCGTGCTTTCGGCAAAAACCAAAAGAATGTTGAATGAGCTCCAGACATGCCCGGCAATCAGGTGGAAGAACCCGCTGGAACCCCAGATCATTGAAGGGATGCTGAAGCCGCGCCCAACTCCAAAGATCGGTGGTGATGGCCCGAGCACTCACAACCAGCAGTCAAAATCTTCAAAGAAAAAGAAGAAGAAATCCAAGAAGCCTGTGAAGCCTGGAGACAAGCGCACGGACTTGCAGAAACTGATTGACGAGCTAGAGGAGTACAATCAAAAGGCGCGGACTCCCATCACACTCCAAGAGTTCCTCAACCATGTCTTTCAGGAGGAAAATAATGGAGAAAGCTCGTCGGATGAATCCGAGGGATATGTGGCGAGTTGTCATGTGATCTCTCACTCGTTTACGGACGGTGAAAAAACTCCTGGCACTGAGAAACTGGGGGCACAGCCTGAACCAAAACTTGTGTGGCTGACAGACGAAATGATCGGCACCTTTCTAGACGAGATTCGTTTGAAAAGTAAAGCCGATCGGGAGCGTGAGATGGCCGCATCAGAAGAAGCCAAACGCAGGCGACTAAACGAAAGAGTCGAAGCACCCCCGCCAGATCAAAAGACATCCGATGCGGATAAAAACATATTCAAGACGAGGAAAAGGTTTGCCAAAGCCATGTCAATGGGAATGAAGCTACCACCCTCGGAAGAAAACACGCTTAATAGGGCGGAGAGGCACCCTAATTACTGCTCATATCATCGGAAGATTTCACACCCCACTGAGGAATGCGACGCGTTTAAGATATGGTGGCAGGGATATGTTGCTCACCGGCAACATTTTAAGCGAATGAAACGCAGAACTCGTCGGGAGCAGAGAAGTACAACCGACAGGCACAAAAGAACTACCGGCAACTGTTACATGGTCAACGCCGGAGGATCACAAGTTCTCACCTTTGGGAGCGACTCTGATGAGGAAATGGCTCTGGGCCCTCTTTTTAAAGAATCCGCCTTAGGGAAAGAGGAAGAACCAGAGACCTGCGAAAACATTCAGCTGTGCAATCGCACGCTCCCGGAAAAGAATCTCGGACCCGCAACTAGAAAAGATAAGGGAAAGGAAAAGGCCGCTGAGGATATCGCTTTAGATGACCAAGTCATGAAAGAACTGACTACCAAGGACCCTCCCAGGAAGAGTAAGGTGGACTACAACATCCTAGCGCACCTGATGAAGTTACCCTCGCAGCTCAGCATTCTTGACGTCCTCTTATTATCAAAAGAAGCGAGAGATTCATTAATCAAGGCGCTGCAAGAACCCGAGCAATTCCAAGCCTTCCTCACCGAAGAAAGGATGAAGGATGAACTGGAAGAAGTGCACACGACCGATATCACTTTCGGTGATGAGGACCTTCTCCTTGGGACGTGCGACCACAACCGTCCCCTATACGTCTCTGGATATTGCCACGATATCAGGATAGGCAAAATCCTGGTTGATAATGGGTCCTCCGTCAATCTCCTTAATGTTCGGGTGTTGAAGGAAATCTGCATGAGCGTTCAGCACCTCGCTCGTGATAAAATTACCATCTCCGGTTTTGACTCCCAGTCATCACGGACTCTCGGATCTGTAATACTAACATTACGCTTCGGACTACTCGTCACAGACAATAAGTTTCATGTCATTGACGCCAAGACCTGCTACAATGCTTTGCTCGGTCGTCCCTGGTTACACGAGTACAACATCATCCCCTCTACGCAATATCAGTGTGTGAAGTATTTCAAGGATGGTCTCGAGTACACCGTAACAGGAGAGCTGAACCCATTCTCCGTGAACGAAGTCCGCAAATACGAAGATACAAAGTACTTTTTGCCAGATTTCGAGGACACGGAGAGGTGTCGCAAACCGGAGAACAAAGCCGCCGCCGCCACCATTCCTGTTTTCGAGAGTGACATCGAAGAAGAAGAAGAGATAGTTTACGCTGGGCCGTCTCGACGCAACAACCCGGGACCGTCCGCCCCCATATTGATCTTCGGAAGCGATTCGGAAGATGAGGTTAATGCTGTGTTCTCCAGTCGGCCGCCAATACAAGAATTCCCTGGTGATGATCAGAGTTTGCAAATCACCATGATTCCGCGGGAGCACTACAAAGATCTTGACGCGCTTGAAGCTTACAATGTGCAAGACCTGCTGACATTTTACGTCCCTCCCAAACGAAAAGGTGAAAAGGCGATCATATTCTACCGATCCACGGAAACAAGAGCGGAGAAAGAAATCTGGCACAGCGCGGATTCTACACTTGACAGGCTCCAACCCATCCGTTTACCCAGATATTATACGCCAGGGGGTACCCTTAAAACAGACTGTCCGACAAGCTCGGTTCTACAACAGGATTTGGGATGTCCCTAGGACTCAGCGCAAGCTGCCCAATGGGAGAATGGAAATGCTCGGGCTTGGATATGTGAAATCTGGGAAACGGGAACGAGTCCACGCTAGCTACGTCATATATGACTTCGATGAAGAAGAGGATGCCCTGTCGGAAAATGCCGACCCCGAACCAAAACAAAATCCTGCAATCAAAATGTCGAGCCCGTCATTTGAAGAGCAAATGGACAAGTTTATCAAAGAAGCGGGTCAAAAGGTTCGAGACGACCATAATCGCGAAATGGCCATCTATGAGAAAGCCAGGACGCAACGCCTCCTTCAACAGGCTGCAAAAGATGAAAATGCTCCTCCCTGTCAACCTGTGGTGCAAAATGCCCGACGCAGAGGCAGAAACAAGTCAAAGAGCAGAAAAGGCGTTCGACAGCGACAAAGCGGGACCAAGAAGTCACGCAATCGGAAATCGAGCGGTCCGGATTTGTCCCTTATGAAGAAGATGAGTCAGGCATACTCTTTTCCTCAGAATAAAACACGGAAGATACTTGACCTCGCTATAAAACATCAAATGATCACACTTCCGGAGTCCAAGCACCCCGAGCAAGCCAACGAGGTCTCTCATCCAGACTATTGCTCTTATCACCGAGCAATAGGACACCCTCTCGAAGACTGCTTCACCTTCAAGAACTGGGTCGAAGACCAATATCAGCTCGGCAAGTTCGCTCTATCCAGCAATTGGAGGGTAACACCGCCGCAGAAGCATGAACCCAAAGCCGCGAGAGTAGAACCAAAACAACATCGGTCTTGTAAGCAAGCTCGTACTTGTCATATGATAACACTACCAAAAGAAGAGCCCGAGAATATGGATGACCTTCCCCGGTGCTTCGAAAACAGCGATGACGAGGTAATCTCAGAATTTCCACCAGCGCCGAAAGAGCTGGAAGATGGCATACATACTACTGCAGATAATCTCAAGAAGATTGAGTTGGGGACAGCAAACGACCCGCGGCTGACATTTGTCAGCGAATTGCTATCTAAAGAAAGGGTGGCTGCGTTAAAAGACGTGCTTATGCGGCATAGAGATTGCTTCGCATGGAACTATTCCGAAATGCCAGGACTAGATCCAGAAATAGCTGTCCATAAATTGGCAATATCCCCGGACATCAAGCCAGTCAAACAAGCGCCGAGAAGAATGCGGCTCGAGCTTGAGATGAGCATCAACGCCGAAGTCAAGAAGCTGATCGACTCTGGGTTTATCCAGGAGGTTCAGTACCCTGATTGGATCGCCAACATCGTCCCGGTAATGAAGAAAAATGGGACAGTGCGCATATGCGTAGACTTTCGGGACCTTAATAAAGCCTGCCCGAAAGACGACTTCTCGGTACCGGTCACTGAGCTGATGATAGATAATACGTCCACTCATGAAGTTTTCTCCTTCATGGACGGCTCATCAGGATATAATCAGATAAAGATGCATCCTGAGGACCAGAAGCACACTGCTTTCCGGACCCCTTTGGGTATATTTTGCTACAAAGTTATGCCCTTCGGTCTAAAGAACGCCGGTGCCACCTATCAGAGGGCCATGACGAAGATCTTCGATGACCTCATACATAAAATCATCGAATGTTATATCAACGATCTCGTGGTGAAAAGCAAATCGTACGAGGAGCATTTAGAGCATCTGAAGACCGTATTTCAACGCCTTCGGCAATACAACTTGAAGATGAACCCCTCAAATGCGCGTTCGGGGTATCCTCAGGCAAGTTCCTAAGGTTCATTGTCCGGCACCGGGGTATTGAGATAGATCCGTCGAAGATCAAGGCGATCATGGAAATGCCACCGCCAAGGACTCTCAAACAATTGCGGTCTCTCCAAGGGAAGCTCGCGTACATCCGGCGATTCATAGCCAACCTTTCAGGAAAGTGTCGCCCTTACAGTCACCTACTGAAAAAGGGAACCCCATTCGTCTGGGATCACAAATGCCAAGGCGCACTGGACGAGATCAAGCAGTACCTGCAGAACCCGCCGGTGTTAGCTGCTCCAATCAAGGGAAAACCTCTTATTCTTTATACAACTGCCCTCGAAAGTTCCTTAGGTGCATTATGGGCACAATAGAACGACCAAGGGAAAGAAAGAGCTCTCTAATACTTGAGTCATGTTTTACTGGGGGCAGAAGGCAACTATTCCCCCATTGAAAAACACTGCCTGGCGCTGATCTTTGCGATAACAAAGCTCAGGCACTATGCGTTGGCGCATGAAGTCCGTCTCATATCGAAGGTGGACCCTCTCAAATATTTGATGTTAAAGGCCATATTGACAGGTCGGCTCGCTAAATGGGCCTTGCTCTTGATGGAGTTCTCGATAACTTATTAACCTCTTAAAGCAGTCAAAGGCCAGGCTATCGCCGACTTCCTCGCTGAACATCCGATACCGGCCGATTCCCCTTTGAATTGCGAACTGCCAGACGAACACGCGTTTGATGCGATCGACGGTGGTGGTAACCGGTGGGAACTTTATTTTGATGGAGCGTCTTCCGTGAAAAAGCGCAAACAAAGCACCCCTATAATCAAATCAGGGGTAGGCCTTATCTTCGTAACCCCACAAGGAGGGATAATGCGATTCGCCTTCTCCTTGACAGAGCCAAGGACGAACAATGAAGCCGAATACGAAGCTTTGATAGCAGGTCTCGAGATCGCCATCGATATAGGAATTGAAAACCTACTCATATATGGAGACTCCCAACTGGTCGTTAGCCAAGTGAACGGCGACTACCAGACATACAAGCCAGAGCTGGTGAAGTATGGCGACAGAGTACAGCGATTGCTGACTCAAATTCCCTACTACATACTGGAAAGCATACCGCGTGCGGAAAATAGTAAGGCGGACGCGTTAGCCAAGCTCGCTAAAGAGCTGGCTGACGAAAACCTCGATGACGTAAGAATCGTGGTACAAAGCCGTTGGGTTCTTGCTCCGGCAGAAATATCGCTGGAATCATCCGAGGAAAAGGAAGCAACTGAGCAGACGGCCCTGCAAATAAATGACCAAAAAAAGGTTGAAGATTGGAGAGAAGTCTTCATAGACTACTTCAAATCCCGTCGAACGCCTAAAAATGCGTCCTCAAGACACCAGCTCATGAAGCGAGCCCTATCTTTTGCCTTCGTCAATGACACTCTGTACAAGAGGTCATTTGATTCCCTGTGGTTGAGATGCCTGGGACCCGAAGAAGTAGAAAGAGTCGTCCAAGAAGTTCACGACGGACTCTGCGGTTCTCACCAAGCCGGACCGAAGATGAAGTTGAAGATCAAACGAATGGGTTATTATTGGCCCACGATGGTCCAGGACTGCCTCGAGTATGCGAAGCAATGCCACTCGTGCCAGATTCATGGGGACTTCATCCACCAGCATCCAAATCCACTACATCCAACGGTGGTTAGCTGGCCGTTCGAAATATGGGGGACTGACATAATCGGCCCCATCGAACCAGCATCGTCCAGAGGACATCAATTCATTCTGGAAACAACTGATTACTTCTCCAAATGGGTAGAGGCAGTACCGCTGAGGGAAGTGAAGACGGAGAATATCCTCCATTTCTTCAAGACGCACGTCATTTATCGGTTCGGAACTCCGAGACGAATCATCTCCGATAATGGGCCAGCCTACAGAAGCCACAAGATTAGCCGCTTCGTGCAACAACACAACATAGACTGGAGATATTCCTCAGTTTATAATCCGCGAGCTAACGGTCTAGCTGAGACTTTCAACAAGACCTTGACGAAGATCGTAAAGAAGACGGTATCCCGAAATAAAAAGGGCTGGCACGAGAGATTACAAGAAGCTCTCTGGGCGTATCGAACTACGTTCAAGACGGCTACGAACACAACGCCGTACGCGTTGGTATTCGGTACAGAAGCGGTACTCCCCCTCGAGATAGAGCTACCTTCTCTACGAGTGGCAGTCCACTACGAGCTGATGGACGAAAAAAATGCTCACCTTCGGCTTGAGGAGCTTGACGTCCTTGATGAAACCCGGCTCATAGCGCAAAAAAATCTGGAGGCTTATAAAGCAAAGATGACGTGCTCATATGAAAGATTGACCAGGCCGAGGACATTCCGCCAAGGCGAACTCGTGCTAGTGGTCAAAGACCTATGATCCCCAATCGCGCCAAGCGGGAAAAATTCGAGCCAAACTATGAAGGCCCGTATATCATAGACAAGGTCTACCAGGGTGGAGCCTATCTACTCATGGATATGCACGGTGAAAGGCCTTTCAGGCTAATAAACGGTCGCTTCCTAAAGAAATACTACGCTTAATGAGTCATGGCCTAGGTCAATGATAGATGACGACGACTATGTCCGCTCGCTATCTTCCTCAGCCCAAACTCTGTAAGTAGTAACCGGCTTACATAACGACGGACCGAAACGTCCTTAAACTAACGACAGACCGAAACGTCCTTAAACTAACAACGAACCGAAACGTCCTTAAACTAACAACGGACCACTATGTCCTAAAACTAGCCGTTGACCGAGGTGTCGATAAACTGCGGTGGATTGCAGCGTCTCAAAGCCGATACAAAAAAAATAATATAAAAAATATATATAATAAAAATAAAAACGGTATGTCCATAAGCGAAATAGGCACGGATGAAAACTAGAAAGGGCTCCGTGAGTAAAAACAGCAAGGCTACCGGTGAGTATTTGTGAAAACTCGAAAGGGCGCAATCTCGTTAAAGGACACTTGCAGGGTCCTCATGACCTTGTAAGGAGAAACCACCCGCGTGAGATCCTTACGACTCACAAGGGAGCAACACACTTAGGAATCCTCACGATTCCTAAAGAGAAATTACACGTGCGAGATCCTCACGACTCGTAAGGAGAACTCTCTTATGGGACCCTCACGGCTCATAAGATTTGAAAGTCTTAAGTTACAGAAACCCGAACCTATTCTTAAGCAACCCCCCCCCACAACCTTTGATATTGCCCTACAAGTGGCTCAATACTGACCCTTGTATACAATCCACGGGCGCGAATAAACATTTCCCTAACCGAGTCCCATCCGTGACTAGGGATATGTTTATATGGTGAAAAACCCTTGTAAGTCCTCTCGACTTATAAGGAGAAAACTCTTTTGTAAGATCCTTACGACTTACAAAAGAACATGCACTTAAGAATTCTCACGATTCCCAAGGAGAAAACACACCTACAAGATCCTCACGACTTGTAGGGAGAAATACCTTTATGAGACCCTTACGGCTCATGAAGTCAAAAGCCTTAGTCGACAGGAACCTTAACCCTGTTTACTAAGCCACCTTTGTTCGATATCGACGGAGGCAAATGATGATTTGCTCCTGGCAATATCCCAGTTGTAGCGGTGCTGACGCCGAAATCGGTGTCTAATCCAAAACTTGCGGCGAAAAGCCAGCAAGCCACACATGCATATGAAATAGCCGAAATGATGAGGCAACTTGCAATAAAAAGTAGCAAGTAAAAATGTATGCATGAAAAATAGCCGAAATGATGGGGCAACTCGCAATAAAAAGCAGCGAGTAAAAAATAAAATAAATAGCCGAAATGATTGGGCACCGCGAAAAATAGCCGAAATGATAGGGCAATCGCGACCTTCGCGATATAAAAGCTGAAATGATAGAGCATCGCGGAAAAAGAAATAAAATAAAAATGAAATTTTTGCCCTACAGGTGATGTTACATCAATCCCTGTATACAATCCAGGGACGCAAATGAAGAAGGAATCACACTTCTCCTCCTCAGGTTTCATCATAAGAAGAAGCCAAATCTCGACGAGCCACAAAGATCGTCTCAACATTTGTCTCGTTGCGGAAAATACGACCTCGAGCAAAGCGGAACAGCGGCGATTCCCAGTTCCATGACTCGGCGGTGTACAGATCACCGAAAGTCAAATCCCAACTCCGTGAAATGCGGATACAATCAACAAAATTCCTGGTCACGTGGAACGCGGATAACGTCACTCTTTAACCCCGTAGAAAACGTCCAGAGCGGAGCCTGGTCCTCGCAGAACACGGCAGTGAACCCGTGGGAAGTATCCAGAGCAAAATTCCTGGTCACGTGGAACACGGATAACGTCACTCTTTGACCCCATGGAAAACGTCCAGAGCGGAGCCTAGTCCTCGCCAACCACGGCAGTGAACCCGTGTGAAGCATCTAGTGCAAAATTCCTGGTCACGTGGAACGCGGATAACGTCACTCTTTGACCCCGTGGAAAACGTCCAGAGCGGAGCCTGGTCCTCACAGAACACGGCAGTGAACCCGTGGGAAGCATCCAGAGCAAAATTCCTGGTCACGTGGAACGCGGATAACGTCACTCTTTGACCCCGTGAAAAACGTCCAGAGCGGAGCCTAGTCCTCGCCAAGCACGGCAGTGAACCCGTGTGAAGCATCTAGTGCAAAATTCCTAGTCACGTGGAACGCGGATAACGTCACTTTTTGACCCCGTGGAAAACGTCCAGAGCGGAGCCTGGTCCTCGCAGAACACGGCAGTGAACCCATGGGAAGCATCCAGAGCAAAATTCCTGGTCACGTGGAACGCGGATAACGTCACTCTTTGACCCTGTGGAAAACGTCCAGAGCGGAGCCTGGTCCTCGCAGAACACAGCAGTGAACCCGTGGGAAGCATCCAGAGCAAAATTCCTGGTCACGTGGAACGTGGATAACGTCACTCTTTGACCCCGTGGAAAACGTCCAGAGCAGAGCCTGGTCCTCGTAGAACACGGCAGTGAACCCGTGGGAAGCATCCAGAGAAAAATTCCTGGTCACGTGGAACGCGGATAACGTCACTCTATGACCCCGTGGAAAACGTCCAGAGCGGATCCTGGTCCTCGCAGAGCACGGCAGCGAACCCGTGTGAAGCATCCAGAGCGGAGCCTGGTCCTCGCAGAACACTGCAGTGAACCCGTGTGAAGCATCCAGAGCAAAATTCCTAGTCATGTGGAACGTGGATAACGTCACTCTTTGACCCCGTGGAAAACGTCCAGAGCGGAGCCTGGTCCTCGCCGAACATGGCAGTGAACCCGTGTGAAGCATCTAGAGCAAACATCGGACTGTGGAGTCCTTAAAATCCACGGACTATGATGTCCTTAACCTCGACCATAATGTCTTAAAACTAACGATCAACCACCATGATTTTAGACTGAATTTACCTTGGTTCAAGGGTACATCTCTTCACTCCTTTGATATTTGTCGTTGTAATTCCTCAACGTCTTCAAAGAGGTGACGGGTCCCGGTAACCACACGTCGGACTGTGGAGTCCTTAAATCCACGGATTATGATGTCCTTAACCTTGACCGTGATGTCTTAAAACTAACATTGGACTGTGGAGTCTTTAAATCCACGGACTATGATGTCCTTAACCTTGACCGTGATGTCTTAAAACTAACGTCGGACTGTGGAGTCCTTAAATCCACGGACTATGATGTCCTTAACCTTGACCGTGATGTCTTAAAACTAACCTTGGACTGTGGAGTCCTTAAACCCACGAACTATGAGGTCCTTAACCTTGACCGCGATGTCTTTAAACTACGGTACCTTGAAAAACATCCCAAAGCAACCCCTGACCCCGTGAAATACGGATAAGGGCGACCGCACCCAGCACTTGCGGGTCCTCACGACCGGTAAGGAAGAAAACTTTCTTGTGAGATCCTTATGACTCTCAAGGGAAAACCCGTTTAAGAATCCTCACGATTCTTAAGAAGAACTTACACCTACGGGATCCTCTCGACATGTAGGGAGAAAAACTCTTTATAAGACCTTCACGGCTCGTAAAGCTCAAAAGTCTTAGGAGGCAGATCTTAACCCTGAATCCTAAGCCATCGCTTCCCTGCAAAGAGACCAAAATAAATTATCCGCAGAACACATTCAATAAAAAGGAGACACACCATTGAGAAGAAAAAAATATGTCTTTTATTCATAAACCAAAATGGATACAAAGTACAATTCATGAAAAAACAAAAAGAATATACTCTCATTCGAGAGTATGTACAAAAAGAAAGGAAAAGATACAAGTCTTCAAGCCGGCGGGCGATTTAGCAATTTTACTAGCTCATCCTTCTTCTGCTGAGTCACAGCTTCATGATTCAGTATCGCCAGGAGGCGGGCCTCCGCCTGAGCCTGTTGGGCCTGATACGAGGCAAACCGACCTTCGAGCTCTTTTTCGGTAGCCTTGTGGGCCTCGACCCTTTCGCGGGTGAAAACGACAGCTTTATCGAGGGCCACCACCTCTTTGATAGACTCCTGAAGTACTCGCCAGAGTTCATACGCTTTGTTGATTTTGGCTGTAAGACTGGTTTTGGAGCTCGTTCAGCGCCTTAGAGGCCGGCCCCCTCTCCGAGAATTTGCAGCCGAACCTCTTCTCGCACGACACCAAGTTCGCCGCACATCGCTCTATCAGACCACGCAAGCCCGCCTTCGCAGCCACAGCCTTTGAAATAGGACATGTACGCTCAAGACCGTATAAACAAGCCTCCATTTGACGGCAATAGTCGATCTAAAGCGCGCGCACATCACGTGGTATGGGAAGCAACAAGAAAAATTTCCGATGTGTATCCTATCAAGCATGCGTTCGCAACTATATGAATATTCGAAAAGAAATGATACCTGAAGCTCTGATGTGCACGCAACATAATGATAATGTTCGCATTTAAAGAAAGTTCTCATGGAAAGAATACAAAGCTCATTTATGCAAGCAAGACGTACATACGAGTACCCAGCACACATAAAAATTCAACATAAAGCATGCGAAAACTAATGTGAATATACTATGCTAGCGGGAAAAGGTCACCAAACATGGGATCAGTAGAACAAGGGTTAACAAAACAAAGAACAAAATTCTCCATTTCTCTCTCTGCTTTCTCCAACACATCGAAGCGACGGTTCTCGCGAGGAGTCGCTCCCCACCGATTGGCGCCATGTTCGTCCGCAAAAGCAGACATGATAGCCCGCCGGGCTCTTATTTGGCTCAATAGGTGAATCGAGCAATCCTTCAAAGCCTGAGTAATCAAGCACGCTTCGTGAAAACCCTCGAGCTTTTCTTCAGCCGCGTTAAGCATCGCCAGAGTCATCTCCGCCGGGTGAGGAGGGATGTCGGCAAGCACGACAGCAAGAATCATCCGGAACCAGAGGGAGCCCATTGGGAGGGGAGACCCCCTGCAGATCGAGAGTTCATATGCCGCTGAGTCGCATTCGTCGTCGGTAAGAAGGGGATTCACCAATCGTGCGGCAAAGCGGGGGATCATCTCCTCGATAGGAACTTCCCATGGCTGTCGACGAGCATGAAGGCGGTTGCAGGCCATGGCACCCAGTTGTTTCCTCAAGATAAATCGCACTAAATTGAGAATAAATTTCTCTGTGAAGAGAAAAGAAGGCCATAGCCTCAGGTTATAAAGAAGGGCATTAAATGCTGCGCACGGAGAATCCTGCATGGTGGGACTATTTCCGAGACCCAAAAAAAAGGAAAGCATTGGAAATCAAGGAGATGGGACTATTTCCAAGGCTCCTTTTTAGCATTAAATGATGTACACATAGAATATGGCATGAAAAATTAAACAGCCCCATCAAAGGGATCCCACGTGCGGAGCACGTGAGCACCAAACTTGACGCATACTGAAAAGTGAAATAGTGCTTTACACACTAAACACATCAGCAGCAAAATAGCAAAAATGACAAAATTCTGATAAAAAGGCATGCAAACACAGAAGGGCACGATAAAACTTATCATTCATACTTTAAAAAGTTCATACAAAATAAAAAAGGGGGGAAACGATTACAACGGCAAGACCTCAGATGCGGGGCACGGATTGAGAAACTCAAACGTGGCTTTGTCCAAGATCCTCCAAGCATTTCGAACCATCCGAGTATGTTTTCTCTCGTGATCACAAGCATCGGGGTCCTCACGAATGTCTTCTACCCTCCGATAGGCAGCAAGTATGGCCGACTGCTGAAAAGCCTGGTGCAAGAGATCAATGAGGTTGTCTCGCCTCCTCTTCGAGATTAGGCTCATCAGGTACACCGAATGTACCTTATCCTCGGCGGCGTCCAATGCCCTGAGCGGCACGCCGGTGCAAAAGAGAGGGAGCGCCTCCCAGATCGCCAGCACGATGAGTCTCAGAAGAGAAGAGCGGCGAGGGAGTAGCCGACCATTGTACTCGTCGAAGCGGCTCATGATCTCAGCACATTGAGCGTTGGTGAACTCCTGGTTCTGGCTGCGGCCCAGTGCATGAATATTCCCGTAAGAAATGATTTTGTCAAGATCATACATATGAGCGTCCATAGCGCCTGAAATGAAGATCATGAGGGTTTAGTGTAAACTTCTCGGATGTGAAAGAGACAACCCAGGGCAAGAAAACCCTAAGAAGCCCCATGGGAAGAACTTAGTTCTTCGTAAGAATTAAATTCCTTTTGAAAAGGGGAATTAAATTCCCAGAAACATTTCTTGGGAAGGAATTAAATTCCATGGATTTGAACCGCCACCATCATCTCCCTAAAGATCAGATGAACCCTAAGAGATCTACTGTTCGAAGATTAAATGGTTTTCTATTTTTGTTGATGAACCTGAAGAAAAAATGGGTTCATGTTAAAAGGGGTGAAACCCTGGGTGTGGATTTAAAATCCAGAGAGTTTCTGAAAAATATATATAAGGGTTCCTCGATCGTTCAAAGATCACTACCTGAAGAGATGGGTTTCCCTGAACAGAGTTAAACTCTGAAGATTGTGGAGCAGAGAACTAAGCTCTGGAAAAAGAGAATTAAATTCTCAGAAAAAAGTTTGCAAGGAGGAAGATGAAGCAAAGTGGAGGCTCTTCTGAAAGGACATGGGCATTTATAAGATGGGATGGAAAACGTTTCATCTACCCTACTCCCAAGGCAGATCCGATGGTCACAAAAGTGACAGTGTTGCACTCACGTGCAGACACGTGAGAACAACGATGTAGGGGCATTTGTTCCCTGATTAAAAATCAGGAAGAAACTTCAGAAGAGGCATCACGTGCTCACGCGTGACCAGTGGTCACGTGTTGGCACGTGATGGTTAAGCAGCGGCCAGAGAACAGAGCGCAGAAGAAGAAAAGCCCATTCCACGGGGTCACGTGCTCACACGTGACCAGGGGTCACGTGCTCACACGTGACCAACGGTCACGTGGCCACACGTGACCGGCTTTAAAAGCCTTATTCTTTAACAGAATTAAATTCTGAGGAGAGATCATTCAAATCTTTCCGAAATGGAGAAGAATTATCTGAAACCGTTGGATCAAGAATCTGAAAATGATTAAATATCACCAATTTATGGAAAAATCTTGGACATGGAAAGATTTCCTCCTAAATCTAACCGAAATAACAAATAGATATCTTTGGATTTAAAATCCAATGGTGAATAAAATTCACCCAATAATCTAAAGGCCCAGATTAATGATAAAGATAAATCAAATCTCTCAATAAACAAATCAAATCTTTCAATGAAAGATTCACTAAAACAGATTGATTCTTTTCCTTCTCCTATAAATAGGAGCCAAAAAAGAAGGAGAAGGAAAGAGGGGAGAGTGATATAGAGCCTTGGAATCTTGAAAATTCAGAAAGAAGAATTTGATTCTCTACAAAAGAAAAACCCTAGGTAAGAAAAGAGAGGCTTCAAAAGAGAATTTAATTCTCAAAAGAGTTTAACTCTTATATAAAGAAAAGAACTTAGTTCTTTCTCTGGTGGAGGATCTGCAAAGTGCACATCTTCCCATGAATTGAGAATTTAATTCTCATTGGGTTGAGATCCTGCCACGCAGATCTAAAACATATAGGAGGAATTGAGTTTTGAGAATTTAATTCTCACAGAATTATAGGAATTTAATTCCTCTGAGATAAAATTAGGGTTTAACCCTATATTACAGGAATTTGATTCCTTCAAAATGGACAGCACTAGGGTTTAACCCTAATTGAGAACTTAATTCTCTAAAACCCACAGGAATTTAATTCCCTTAAAAAAAAGAAATTAGGGTTTCACCCTATGCCAGAATTTAATTCTTTACATATATGGGGAATTTAATTCCTACAGAAAAGAAATTAGGATTTAACCCTATCTAAGAATATAATTCTTCAGAAGAAAATAGGAATTTAATTTCTCTAAAGTTTATTGCTAGGGTTTAACCCTATAAAGAATTTAATTCTTAAAAGATGAACAGATCTTTAAAACATGCAAAGAACCAGAGTCACGTGCTACCACATGACCCCTGTAAAGATCCACAGAAAAGAACTTTGAGGCAACGCCTCACGTGCCCCACGTGACCCCTGAAGGATGCAAAGAAAAAGCAAACAGAAGCTATGGGCGCCCTCACGTGCTACCACGTGACCCCTTGGCAAAAGCTTTAACAGTTAAAAACCCACATTCCCATCACGTGACAACACGTGATGCTCCAAGAGCAATTATAGAAAGTATTCAAATACTTTCGGCAGAATAAAATAAGGGGAATCAGGGCGCTCTCACGTGTCCACACGTGACCCCTCTCTCCTTAGTGTTTAACACTAATTTGAAGACTTTGTTCCCGGTGTTTAACACTGATTTTCTTAGTGTTTAACACTAATTTGAAAACTCTATTTGCAGTGTTTAACACTGATTTTTTTAGTATTTAACACTAATTTGCAAACTTTGTTCCCAGTGTTTAACACTGATTTTCTTAGTGTTTAACACTAATTTGAAAACTCTGTTTTCAGTGTTTAACACTGATTTGCTTCGGTGTTTAACACTAATTTGAAATCTCTGTTTCCAGTGTTTAACACTGATTTGCTTTGGTGTTTAACACTAATTTGAAAGCCCTGTTGCTAGTGTTTAACACTGATTATCTTTTAGTGTTTAACACTAACTTGCTAATACTGTTGGTCTTTAGTGTTTAACACTAGCTTTAGCCCAATTAGCTAAGTTTCTAGAGGCAAAGCCTCTCCTTCAATGAACCAACAGATGGCCAATATTCTAAACATGATTGGACTTGCCCAAGCTGGCCATAAGTCCTCAATTCAAACTTTATTGGGCTAATGGGCTTATAATATAATTAATTGGTCTTAGTTCCAAATTGGGCCAAAGATTATTTAATCTACTTTGGTTCAAGGGTGCATCTCTTCACTCCTTTGATACTTGATGTTGTAATTCCTCAACGTCTTCAAAGAGGTGACGGGTCCCGATGACCACACATTGATACGGACTGTAGGGTCCTTAAACTCATGGACTATGATGTCCTTAACCTTGACCGTGATATCTTAAAACTAATGCCGAACTGTGGAGTCCTTAAAAAATCCACGGACTATGATGTCCTTAACCTTGACCGGGATGTCTTAAAACTAACAACGGACTATGATGTCCTTAACCTTGACCGTGATGTCTTAAAACTAATACCGGACTGTGGAGTCCTTAAAATCCACGGACTATGATGTCCTTAACCTTGACCGGGATGTCTTAAAACTAACAACGGACTATGATGTCCTTAACCTTGACCGTGATGTCTTAAAACTAACGCCGGACTGTGGAGTCCTTAAATCCATGGACTATGATGTCCTTAACCTTGACCGCAACATCTTAAAACTAACATTGGACCGCAATGTCCTTAAACTACCTATCGACCGCAATGTCACTAAACTAAACAATAGAGCCCCCTAATTGTTCTCTTGTCGGATCTAAACGATCCCGTTAAGTCGATCTTAGTCTAAAATTAGACTAGCGTATCCTTAACGAACGTTTAAGTCAATCTTAGCCTCAAGTAAGGCTAACGTATCCTTAAACCCAACCCCCAAACCCAAATCTAAGAAAGATACGGATTTGGACTAGTCCACGTCCTACGGGCGACGACATAACTTAGTCTCCGTATACAATCCACGGGCAACCAAACACAAAACAAACACACACGACACGAAGTGACCATCCGGAGAAGGAGAAAGTTGTTACCGCAACGCGGTAGCGTAATTAACTGCAGGGGCTTGCGCCTGCAGGGAAGAGCGTCCCCACAATCAAAAACCCCTCAAGCGAGGGGGAATCTGACGAAGTCTGCTACATCGGACGCGTCCGTTTAAACCTTCGATACATGGTGCCATAAATCAACTTGGCATCTTCGGAGAGGTAGACGGATAGCACCAATTAGCATCTGCCCCGAATTTCAAGCAAGACGTCTGTCGCGCCGTCTTTCGGAGGGGAACAAACCGGTCTTGGCATGTGTAGACAGGAGACCTTCATACATCAGCATGTATCAATCCCAAGAGTTCACTAACTCTTTCTCTGTTTCCAATAAACAGAGCTGTGGTCATCTTATCTTTGTGACATGACCGGCAAGTTTCACAAGATGTAAATTCAAACAGATTTAAATATGCATCTAAATGTAACTTAGCCAGTCGGGTCGCATTGATATGACCTAGTCTACAATGCCTCAAGAAGGATTTGTTCATTTCTGAACTCTTCCTCTTGTGTGTGTTCTGTATACTAAGAACTGTAGTTTGATTTAGAACATCAATGCTTTTAGATAACGTGCCTGAACCGATCAACTCTTGATATAGGAAATGTTCAAAACATTATCCAACAATACAAAATTATATCCTTCTTTACTAATAAAGAGACTGATATGATGTTGTATATCAGGTTCGGTATCTAATAACATTCGTTCAGAATCAATGTATTCTGGTAATACAGGGTGATAGTGACCAACAGACTTGGCTGCAACACTTGCACCGTTTCTATCTCATGAAACTTATCACCCGTTCTCAGTTCTCTACCTATTTATAGCCCATGTAACATATTACATATGCGGGATCCTGATCCGGTATCTCATACCCAGCACGTAAAGGATACTGAAAAACAGTTCTATGTAATGAACACACCCGAAGATGATGCATCAGCATGCACTTTCTTCGTTTGGGCGGCACGGGAATTCTGGTAATCCCCAATTTCCTACTCTGTCTTATAACAATTATAAGTTGGAGCGGGACCAACGTTCCCTAGCTCAGTATAACAAGCGGGTTCGGTCAATACGTCTGTATTATTATCTTGATTAAGGCGTGATATGGTCGCTACCAGGAGAGAGAGAGAAGAAAACATTCAGCGTATGCTCTTGCAAGATTAGATTGGTTATCTAATATATCTAATCAGGATGTCTCCCACTGTTTTAATCAAATCTTCCTTCAAACCCTAAAAGGAAAGACTGGTCGGAATTAATTACACGCTACAAGTTCGCCAATCTTTCAGCCAGGCCAGTGTCGGTACTTTGAGGGAGATCCCCCGTGCTTTCGCACGAACCTAATTAAAGTAAACCTCGTTTTCCCAGGGGCATAACCCTGTTAACACCTTTCTAGACACCTACTTGATCGGCTAATTGTAATGTGTAAAACTCTCCCAGGAGTAACTCTTACTCGCAGGGGGTATCAGGATCCAACTATCTCATAGAAGGTATGCAATCTCATTGCAAATTTCAACACTTGAAATTCCCAATAATATTTTACCCCAAGCCTCTTATGACCTTGACAAAGGCCAACAAACCATAGACTGCTAGTCAAGTTCAACCCGTCATTTCTTGATTGAATTAAACCCACCCGCACGGCCCTTGACAAAGGCCAACAAGGTCGCACGACTACCCTAATCCAATCTGTATCATATGCATAAGCAGATAAGTACTATTCAACTACCGTACACTACGCCTTAACAAAGGCCAACAAACGCAGCACGAATACTAAACAGTCCTTATCTGAAATGACGGAGGGCTACAACAGGTTTTTAAGAAAACCTTTTGCGTAATGAACTTGATATCGTTGTAGAATCGAGTGATTTTAAATAGAGTGTTTTTTAGGCTTTTCTAGTTTTGCTAAAGGGGTCACTCCCGGTGAAGGGATCGTCGGCCCTTTCCTCATCGAATAAGGTGCGGGATATATCATATATATCGCTGTGCAAAGCAAGAACTATAGAAGCAATCAAAAGACAAACCGAGTTTGTAGCATCTGCTAGTTTCACTAAAGAGGTCACTCCCGGTGAAGGGATATCGGCTCTTTCCTTATCGAATAAGGTGCTGAATGTTCTATAAGGAACACCGCTATGCAAAGCAAGAACTAGAGCTACCAGTTTTTTAAAAAGTTTCTACAACATCTTAGGTTTCTTTTATTTCATGAATCTCATTAATGAAGTCCCATTTTAATATGCTTCACAAGCATCAGATATGAAACAAAATCAACAATATATAATATATATCTCATATATATAATATAAACATTCGTCTCAGGCAGTAATATGATCTCATCACAGAACATTGCAGCAGAAGAATATATATGAAATATTGGATATACTAGGATGTCCGTGTTTTCAATACGAGCCTGTATAAAACACGGATTCCACGGTCGCGATGAATAGCCAAACCCACATCCCTAGACCCCTACGAGAGCGGCAAGTAACACTGCCAATTCTAGGGTTAGGAGACCCGGTCTCGACTCCTCGAGATGGTCTCCCACTGGACCCTAGAACCCGGTTACTTGTACTCCCCGCCTTGGGTCTACCTAATGCGGAAAAGTAAATAATATACAATGGTGACATCATCCTCAGCCCGGAAGTGCTCCAATAAAAGAATATTACATACAAATGAATTTTACATGAATGAAAATAAAAAAAAAACATCTCACATAAAAAAACCCGGCTATTCAAAACACGACGATCCAATATAACATATCACAGCAACACATAACATCACATGTCATCAACGTAAGTAAGTATGCATACGCCGATTGTCGTCGATGTATAGCAACGAAAACCGGCGATACAACTACATACTACACTTACGGTCGCAGAAAAGAAAGTGTAAAACTACAACAGTTGGAATCCGCAACCTCTTTAGACATCGCATGCCTAACCAAATGAATTCCTTAGACATCGCATGCCTAACAATTATAAACCCCGCATTTTAGTCTCATTATCGAAAACTCTTTTCAATATCAAGTCGATCAATTCAACAAGATTCCCGACATCTTGATCGAATGCTCGTCGCAAACTTTAGTAGACGGCCGCACCCCCGATGCCATCGACGAAGTGCACTAAGGCGGAACACCGCTGCCGCGAGCACCCGAACGGATGCTTTTGGCGACGGGGTTCTCCTACAGTCATTTGGTCGGGGCTTTAGGGCGTGGCTGTCTATTAAGTTTACCCGGCGAGTATCCGCGTACGCTACGTGATTGCGACGGACTTTTGATCACATCAAAATTCTGTGGCAACCGATCATCTGAGACTTAACTGCTAGATTTATAACATTCAAATTAGTTATCTCATAACTACTTGTGGATTCCAAATATTGTATCACATTCCAGATAAATAGACAGTGTTAAACTTTCCGATCGAATAATCAAACACCCAAGATTTCCCAAATAGCTCAACACTTGAGCTGAGTTCAAAAATATCCATCACATGCCACAGTACCGATGGTCCAGCCGTAGAAGGGTCAAGCCAACGCCTCACATGTGGCACGCCGTACTGCCACAAACCCTAAGGTTTAGAGGCAGTTCAAGACGGTCACATAATCGAATTATGGTTTGTTGTCTTCTAGAGGGTCCACCGCGTTACTTGCATGACTTAGAAAGTTTCAAACTCGAGAAAAAAAATCCAACTTTTGAAAAAAATTCCGACTGGGGAAAAAGTGAGTTATTGATATCCGTTCGAACTTTTTAACAGTTTCTAAAATTATCCGGAAAAACTAAACAAAGTTAAATTATCCGATCGAATCAACAAGTCTCCAATACAACCCAGAAAACTCAACTCTTGAGTATAATAAAAAAATCCCAGAAGAATCAGGAAGTTGGTACTGAAGTTACTGTACAAAACCCTAACCCTAATTCTACTATTCCGCCGCGGAATCGCCGCGCAGGCAAGGTATTGCCACTGTTCCGCGGCGCTTTAGAGGAATTAAGATGTCGTATTTCACAGTAATTCCTAAAATACCCTGCTGATTTTTTTGAGTATTTTTAATGCAGAAAAAATCACATTTTTACAAAATTTCCAGAGAAGGGTATATATCGGGGTTTCCGGGTTCGATCGGACTTTAATCTTCGTCCAGACTTCGCCTAAAGCTCTAGTTTGGCTCTGATACCACTGTAGGGTTGCTAGGCACGCTCACAAGGGTCTACGAGACATCAACCATGCCCGATTAAAATTTTAGCCGTGCCGAACAACCCAAAGCCGGATCTTTAAACTAGAGTTTATGCGAAAACAAGCATGTAAAACACTTTAACACTAAGTGAGAGGGATTACAACCTTTGTAGATCCGGTCCTTCACTTCTTAAGCTCCGTGTTGAGGTCCCTTCGCTGCGATCATCGTGTTCCGGACTCTCGAGAGGCTCCGTGAAGAGAAAGGTACAAGCTTGCTTCCGATCTTCGATAACAAAGATGATCTACCTTGAAGTTTCGTTAACACAAGCTCTCACTCATGAAATGATGTGAACACCCTCATCTAAATGGCAAAGATAGATGAGGATGATGAAGTAAGATTTTTTGCTCTCATTTGTTTTCTTATTCTCACTCATTTTTCATCACTTAGAAAAAGCTAGAAAGCTTTTTCCATGAAAGAACTCAAAAGAGGAAGAAGAATGAATGAATCATTAGAAACCTTTTGTGATGAATAATGAAAGGATAAAGATGATCAATAATGCAACCATGGTTGACTAAACCTTTGTAGAGAATTAACCAAGGCTAGGGTTTGGGTTAGGTTAAGAATGAGTCACTTGAAAATATCTTTGCAAAAACAAAAGAAAACCTTCTAGAAACATCTAGAAAGTATTAACCCAAATCAAACCCTAATCTTGTTTAATCTCTACTAAACATGTTGCATTAGTTATCATATCATGTTATAATATTATATATCACATATATAATATTTACTGTAACAAAAGAAAATAATACAATTAACATATATCGCATATATATCAATGTATTACCCGAGTGAGAAAAAGAATCTTTTAGTGAGCTAATATTAGTTAATGTAATTTAATATATCATATATATTATTATACATTAGATTATCGAATCAACACTTGATCCGACAATCCGGCTATATCGCATATAACCGACTAATATCTCATTTACCGATTCATCGAATCAACACTTGATCCGATGACCCGGCTGATATCAAATATCGCGAGAATATAATACGGTATCTCATATCGCATTATCCTTGGTCCTGCACATATCACATATGTACCCCTACTCCGTTTTGCCTGAGTCAAGAAACCTCTGTGTAGGACTCTAAAGAATCGTCAATACGCCGGCAGTAGGTGATGATCATATCAAACACCCATAAGCTGCAAGCGGTCAGCTAAACGTAACAACTACCCAGGTATTGAGCGCTCGGAAGATCAACAAGCAAGCATGTACATTCTCCTGTGAATCCAATCAGTAACACTCCCGTATAGTCTGGTCTCGTCGTTTGATATGTCGCATATCTCGCCTAGGGGTGGTAAACGTCAAACTCCAGTAGCTCGATAAGTCGTGTCGATATGAGGTCTATAATAGTTCGAGAAACTACTGATAACACTTACCAGTAAATCTCAGCAACCCTGGTCAGGTATTTCCAGTTATAGCCAATCGAACACAGCACAACATCAACTCCCTATACCGGGAAAGACGAATCCCCTCCTATCGCTCATTGTCTCCATGTGATTCGGGACTGTACCCAAAAGCCATCTTTTTGCACGCCCTCTTGGACGTGGTATGATGGAAATCAAAGCACAGTGGGATCACACAAGACTCTATGATGATCTCGGGTCAACAGACTACTCTGTACCAGTGTCACCGAAGAACTGCCATCTGACGTGAGGTATAATACCATCTGGGAGTTCTCGGCGAGTCCGTCCAGTGTACCCAGTCTCTACTGAGCACCCGTACACCATCCTTGATGTCAAAACACCGATGGATATGGGATCATCCATCGCCCATCATATGGGTCAAAATGCGTATACGCTAGTCTACTCTGGTGTATCGATGCCCTGTCTCGATACACCCTCGACTAGGAACAGTTATAGGATGTACTCGCCGACTACCGTGGCCCCACTAGTATGATCTCATCATAGTCCCAATAGTCGAGTACATATCCTAAGGGCTTTATCAACATGTAACATAGAGACAATCAAAGTACATGTTAAGATAAAGTACAACCAGATAGCGTACTATCATGTCGAGCAAGAAAGTCCTCCCTATATATGTCCAAGCATCCACTACAATATACATCGTATGTACAGTAATGGCCTCTAGGGCATACATATAACTAACATGGATAGTATTTAAATATTGAGCAGGAGTTCTCAGGCGGGGATTAGCCACTGGATTGATGAATCTCGATAGCAAACCTCTGTATCAATTTGCATTATTTTACTTTTCTGTTTTTGTTGTGACTGTTGATAATTTTAGTATCTTAGACTCTGATTTTATATTCCGCTGCAAAATCTATTAATTCCGCAAAATTATGCTGTGTTTGTCATAAAGACTTATTCATCCCCTTCTAAGGTTGTTTTTAAGATAAAATTAGAAAATTGTAGCGGATCCACTCACTGAACCTGTTTCTCGAACACGGTTTGCGAAACTGTTGGTAGAAAAGTTGGGTATGCGATAGCACATGAGATATGAGTATGCGATATCGCAATAATTGACCTTAAGTGCAAGCGTGAGATTGTTGGATATAGTGCCTTCAAGGTAATTATTGTAATTGCAGGATGTCAATTACTGTAATTGAAGGAGAACCTATACGGATAGAACCGTCTTGCTCGAGATGATAATATACTATCTGGTTTGATTTTATCATTCATGTGTATACATTTTACTCGTTATCATGTATCACTAATACATAATGATAAAACCAATAGGATATTTGCTTGACTACCAGGATAAATGATAAGGATCATACTAGTGGGGCCTGGGTAGTCCATAAGAACATCCTTAAATGTCTCTAGTCGTAGGAGTATCGAGACTGGGCATCGGTACTCCAGTTTAGACTAGTGTGTACGTTTCCTGGCCCAGTTGAAGGACGATGGCTGATCCTACAGTTATTGGTATTTGATACCGAGGATTGTATACATGTGCTCATTAGATTATAAGATACATTGGACAGACTCACCGAGAACTTCTAAATCGTATTATACCTATGATAGCAGTTCTCTGGTAACATGAGTATATGGTAGTCTGTAGACCTGAGATCGTCATAGTGTCTTGTGTGGTTCCCACCGTGTTTTGATTAACACTCTACCACAGTTTTAAAGAACTGTGCAAACAAGTTTTAGTTGTGTACAATCTCGAGCCACATGGAGGCAGTGAGCGATCGGAAGGGATTCGTCTATTTCGGTATAGGGAGTTGATGTCAAGTTATGCATGATTGGCTATAACCATAAATCCCTGGTCAGGGCAAATGAGATTTGCTGATAAGTGTTATCGGTAGTTTCCCGGTTGGTTATGAGCTTGACATCGGCACGACTTATCTGGTTTATTGGGGGTCTGACAGATTCCACCCCCCAGACCCAGTATACTACACTCTCAGGCGAAGAGACCGGACTGTACGATGACTATCATTGATAGGCTCTGTAGGGTATATATGAGCTTGCTTGTCGACCTTATTTTCGTTCAATACTTGGGTAGCCATTACGTGTAGCTAGTACTGCTGACGTGCTTGTAGCTTAATCCGGTAAGGGATTGATCTTCAGATATGATCCTAACCTATTGCCAGCGTATTGTCGAGTCTTTAGAGTCACACACAGAGGGTTTTTTCAGTTCAAACGAAACGATGTAGCGGCCGTATGTTGATACTAGCAGGAGTTCGATTAAATACGTGTATTGGATATACTGATTTTAATCGAACGTTTTATAATACTAGCCGGTCTTTTAGAAAGCCGGAATATTAAATCAAGTATTGATTTAATATGTATGTATATGCATGTGTGTGTGTTACTAGTATTATATTTTATTTCTTTTTCCCTCTCTCTTTATGTTTTTGCATTTTGATGCAAATGGAAATTAATATGTTTACATATTAATTTTCCATATTCTTTTCATTTCTTTTCTTAGCCATGTGATGGCAGGAGAGAGAAGAGAAGATATATTTGTGTAGAGATCTCTCTTTGTTGTATGCTTGATTCATTTTTATTTCCTTCTCTCTCTCTCTCTCTCATCATTTTCCCTCTCCACTAAAAGAACAGAAAAAGAAAAAGAAAGAGAGAAAAAGAGACTAAAATCATTCCACATCTCTTGATCCATTTTCCAAACAAGAATTGTGATCAAGTTGCTTTACTAAAGATCATCTCAAAGATGGAGTTAGAGCTTGAGTTGGTTTCCCTTGCTTGGATTATCTTCGGTAAGATCGATCGACGAGCAAGCTCGTTCCCGAAGGACTTGGAGTCTAGAAGGGGTCTTCCGCGATTAGAAGGACACGCTACAAAGGTTGTAGCACACTTAAACTCATAGTCTAGCTTCTCCAGTTCTCTTGATGTTGCAAGTTTTAGTGTTTGGGTATTATCTTGGGTTTATGGATGTTGATTATTATATAAGGAAAAGGGGCCTGCACGAACACTGCATACCCATAACTGCAGTATCCAGACCGCAGGCCTTATGGGGCCTATAGGTTTAATACACATAGCCCTCCTGGGCCCCACGGGGTCTGCAGTCTGGACACTGCAGTTTATGGGCCTTCAGTATCCCTGCAGGCCCCTTATAGCCTTATCATATTTGGTATCAGAAATTCGTTCACAAAATATACGTATTTGGATACACTATTTGTCTATTTGGAAGTTATATACTATACTATAATATTATATAACATATAAATGAGCGAATCGAGCTATAAAGCACAAGCCAAGATCAGCTCCAATTCGACTCATCATGTAAGCGAGCCTAACTTTTAACCTCAATCACATTTTGTCAATAAACAAACCGAACTTGAATGGCTCTTAGCGAGTCGAGCCAGTTCGGTTCAATTAGCATCCTTAGTTTCACCTATGTAGCATCTATGTATTTGAAGTCTAAAATTTGGTACTTTAATTGCTAAAAGTTTTATTTTATGGCATCTTACTACCTGCGATTTTTTCTTTCTCGATAAATCCGGAGGCTTTTCGAAAACCATTTTGGATCAAAATGGACTTTATTTTGCTTCCAGGGCCTAAACACATTTTATCCTTTAATTTATTTTAGGGAAATTTCACCAAAACCATCATGAAGTTTAGCCTATATTTCCAAACCCACCATGGAGAAAATTCTCATCACAGAAACCCACTAACGTTTACATCCGTTAAATTCGACCTCCTAACAGTTAAAACTTTAACTAATGAACATTTTTTTAAATTCCATTTTTATCATTCTTCTTTCTTTTAACTGCAGGTTCTCTCTCTCTCTCTTCCTCTTCACTTTCTCTCTCTCTCCCTTTCTCCTTAAACCACGGCGTCGCAGGCAGAGGAGCAGAGGACAAGGTGGTCGTAGTGGAGGGCTAGAGTTCCGATGAGCAGCAGTAGGAGGTGGCCTTGGAAACGTATCGAGGGATGGCGTGGAAGGAGTTTGGTTAGTGGAGAAGTTGAGACAGAGCTTGCGGTCGTTGTCGAGGCGGGATAGAAGGATGATTGAGGAGGAGGAGAGAAGGGAAGGGGATAGAGAGATCGATAAGGTTTACAATTGATGTGTTGAGGATGGTGGTTGTAGTGTTTAGGATGGTGGTCATGGTGGTGGAAGTGTTTGTTAAAAGAATTGGCGGTGAGTGGGTGGTGTTTGTAGGATGTGGCTTGAATGTGCTAAAAGTGTTTGTGAAATTGACTGTGAAGGATTTGGGAATGGTTGTGGTAGTGGAAAGTATGGATATGTTGGATTTGGAGAGAGTAATTGTACATCCACCATCTGGACCGTACCCTCCCCCAACCTCATCATCCCTTGCATCTCCTTCACCCGTGGCTTTTCCGCCTCCGCAGCACCTTCGCCACCAGCTCCGCCCTCGACCTCCTCCACTTTGACCCCTAACATCATCACCTTCAACGTCATGATCTCTAGCTACTGCAATGACTCCCACGACCTCCTTTCTGTCCTCGCCTTATTTCGCTCCATACCCATTGAGTTAGCATGTATCAAATAAATTTTTCTATATGTGTCAAATTAATTTAGTTTTTGTTGTAATAAAATTATGTTAATAAATGAGGTTTGTAATGTGTTTATAAAAATGTTTGAATGATGATGATGGTGGTGGTGGTGTTTGTTATAACAAATTTATGTTAATGAAGGGTGTTTGGAATGTGTTTGTATAAATGGTTGAATGATGATGATGATAATGTTTAGATTGTGTTTGCATCAATGTCCTTTTAGATGGTGTTTGGAATATGAAACATGATTTGTGAGTCTGAATTGATGGCCACGACGTCAGGGTCCACATAAGCGGCGGCGACGATGATCAGATGCAAAAGATGTGAAGGAGCAGAAATCCACTATTAGAGCTGACGATCCCTTGAGCTCCGACAATGGCGATGTTGTGCTTGACGTCTACGATGACTCGTGACCTTACTTCAAGCACGACATCTTGATCAAGATCCCACCATTAGAGCCGATGAGGCAACTGTCAAGATCCATTACGTTGGCAATAAGACAACGATCAATCTCTCCCTTTGCTTTCAAATTTGTATGCTTTTTGATGTTGTTATTTCAAATGGATATTTTGACATACTTTTTTCCATTGATTTAGGAGTTTGACGTTTTTTGATATTGTTATTTCAAATTGATATCTACAACAAATCAAATAATTTTTTCACCCTCTCTCAAGCATTTATATATACAAATACATTCCAAATAAAATTATTTACAAAATTTATACAAACACAATTCTTACATACAAAGAAAAACTGTCTCAAGCATTTATATAAACACATTCTAAATATCATTAGCTCTAGAATTTATACAAACACATTCCAAATACTAAACAACTCAACAAATCAAAGTCTCCTACCTCGTCCGCGATATAAATCATTGTGTTGTAAGTTTTCGTGTTATGACAAAACCCGTGTTGGAGCTTGACCCAATCGAAGAACCTAAGAGTAAAATGCACAACTTTGAAGCAACAAGATAGCACCCATCTCCTCCAACCCTCATTCCACGGGCATTCATGAGTTCTCTGCACGTAAAATCCCAATGATCTTATGAACGATTGGGCTAGCATCTTCCTTTGGAATAGTTGAGATCTCTTGGGCATTTTGATATTTCAGACTTGGGTACTTGGATTGCTAGATTGCTACCTTTTGAGTAATCTATAGAGAGAGAAAATGCAGGGTCTTCGACGTCGGTGAGGACTGTGATTCTCCGGTAAGGAGGGGATTGTTTTGGTTTAGATTTTTTGGAAGGTGAGGAGTTTCGAGGACGGCGTTTGTTTGAGGATTTTGAATATGTGGAGAAAGGAGAGGAATGGGTTTTCGTAGGTTGTTGGAGAAAAGTATTAGAAATTGAATACATAGAATGCACATGTTTAAAATTCTTAGCACATTCAGCTAAATTCAAGTAAATTTCAAAGTTCATTGATCAAAAAAATTAACAATCTATAACTTATAAAAATCCTAATTTTTGCATTTATAAAGTGCATCAACATCGTAGTAATAATCATCGATTATGAAAAACAAATAATAAATCGCGTCAAGATTAAAAAAGGAAAGAAATTAGGGTTAAAACTGAGATCACCTTCCCCAATCCCGCCATCGCCACAACCCCTCTCGGTGCTTTGCGAGAGGAAGCAAATCGGATTTGAGACTGAGCGTTCTCCAAGAACAAACCATTCGAACTTGATGAAGTGGAAACAAGCACGAGCGGTGAAGCCCAGAGAACTGCTATGAAGCGAGAGACGAAGCTGAGACCATCTGATGCCGCCGCCATTGCTGAGCTCCTCCTCTTTCTCTTCTTCTTCTACTTCTTCTTCCTCTTCCTTTTAAATTATAAATTAAAGGAAAAGAGGAGAAAGGGTATTTTGGTCATAAGTTAAAGATTTAACTGCGCCATTGCTGAGCTCCTCCTCCTCTTCTTCTACTTATTCTTCCTCTTTCTTTTAAGTTATAAATTAAAGGAAAATGGAAGAAAGGGTATTTTGGTGATAAGTTAAAGATTTAACGGCAAGGGGGTTCGAGAGGGTCGAATAAGGGTTTGGGAATACATGATGGTTTTGATAAAATTTCCCTTTAATTTAAGAGCATTACACAATTTGCTTAACCACATATTATCTAACAAGCATACTTGAGGTCATTACTCAGATAATTAATTATATAATCAGTCAATATGAAAGCTGCAAATAATTAAAGAGAAGCCAAACCAACTTGATGAAGTGTAAACACATGGAAAAGTCTCCTTTGGCCCATAATGAAGCTTTTATTCTTTATGCAAAACATTTTTTAACATCTGACAAAGAAAATTCCAGAGATCATTACGTATCGGTTACGATAAATTTCTTTGCAAGTGTTATCTTATTTAAACCCGGCAACACTATGTCAGGATAGCTTTTGGCTATATAAGTTCATTATTTATTCAGTTGAATGCTTTGTATGAACTTTCCCAATGTGATCGCGACAAATTATACTAACAATTTGGATAATATTAATATAATCGTCACCACACGTAGTCTCCAATCATATGTTCACATTTCAGGAACAACTTTTTAGTTAGGTTTGAATTCAATTAGTAGCAGCGCTTGCATACAATTTCAGAATACTAATTTAATTATGGGTTTTTTTGCTATATATCACATCCAAAACTTACTTATTGCTAAATAACACCTCCAAAACTTTGATATTCCATACATCACTCCTAAAACTTGTAAGTTATCCAAATTTCTCCATTAAGCTAATTTTCGGATGAAATAGTCCGTAACCATGAAAATAGCTCTTCTTCCAACGTTAATGGCGCAAAGGTAAAATTCAGCTTTGATTTTGCAAAGAAATCAAGGATTTTATGGATTTAACAAATTGAAATTGAAAAAAAGAAAAGGCTACCAGAATAACATACATAAGCTAATTGGTATATTCAATTTCTTTAAGCCACAATCCTAAGCTGATACGTAATAGTTTACCTAAATTTAATTAAATTAGCAATGTAACTAATAAAGCATTTGTAATATATTGTATTTTGTTTTTTGATGCGCAGAATTGAAACTGCGAGCTCTTATATGCTTTGAAGAATAAAGTTACCGTAAGTGCTTACTAACTTTTCCTAGGTGGACCGAGCTATTTTATTTTTAGGTCATTTGTAATAGGAGGCAAATTAGGAATTTGCCGGCTCTTTTTAAAAAGTAGAATACAACTTTTATTGCATGCCTTTAATGCTGGTTTTCAACTTATCTATATTTTTCTGTATAATGCAAATGGGCTTAGTTAGAAACCACACCCACTTCTTCTTTTTTAAAAACAAAGAAAAAAGGAGAAAATTCTTCCATTCTCGAGGCCTCCACATCATCATACAAAGCGACAAAAATAATTAATTGTTATGTTTTAAAAAAACAAATCTTAGAGCCTCCACATCTCAAAGAAAAAGATAAAAATAATTAAACCATTCCATTTTCTGAACAACAAAGAAAAAATGAACTTTCTGTAACTTGAGACAAAAAAGAACTTCGTAGAAATTAGTTTGAATTCCAAATTCAATCTATATTATACTCAAACTTAAAACAAAAAAGTACTTTATAGATTTTATTTTAATCTTATCAATTTTCAAATTCTATTTTCATTTACTTATAACTACCTTCTTTTACTTAAATATGGTAAATAACATATTATAATATCTTCTAGAATACTCTTGATCCAACTTACTAAAACGACTATTTTATTCACTTATTAAAATTCAAAATAATTTTACACCGAAATCTCCCATTTTATATTTATCCATGTGCTCGAGATTTTTTTTGTCCTCTAAATAGGATAAAGCTACAAACGTGCATCGCACGTGCAAAATGCAAGTGTCTATAATAGCTATAGTATCTATGTCCAAATCACATCTTATGTGGGCTGCCGCTAAAAATGAAAATGCAATATTGGTTACAAATTGCAAACCAATCATTCTAAACGACAAATGCTGTGATTTCCAAAGAGAAAGGAAAATAAAAAATTTCTATCAATATCTATCGGTTCTACCTCTGCATAATCAAGTTCAGATTATAAGTCAATATTGTACTTGTCTCTCAAACCCCCTAATCTCTTCTTTAGTTCTAACTATGTACACATGATAATTTATGTTCTTTGCTTGATGCTTTTCTTGAAAGAGCCTTTACAAATAACCAATAAAACAAAAGCCAGGTCAGATAAAAACAATAGAAAAGATCAAAACGGAGACATCGATATATCTATTCAAGCCGATAGCTCTCATTTTCGGAGTATTTACTAAATAATTCTGAGTTTTCTCTAATCTTCCAACATATTAACATCAGTTATCATAATTAGAGAGAAAGAGTGGAAACAAAATGGAAATTGGGAACAATGCATGATTTGGGAGACAAAGCACAAGGTTCCAGAGTTAAAGTTACAGGGATCTCTTTGCAATAAAGAATTACAATGCCCCATCTCAATCAACATACAGGTTTGCATTAGTTCAAACCAGGATATACGGTATTAGATATGTTTTGCAGAGAAAATACACATAGTTTAAACATTCAGATGTTTCAATGTCGTGGACTAGTTGTGAAGATGAATAATTTTTTCATTTTTTCAATTTTTTCCTTGAAAAGATTGAAAAAAAGACATGTGGGTTCTATTATAACAGTGGAGACAGAGATGATGTAACTTTCTCTGCATATTCGCTCGTTATATATCTCTACCATTAAAAGTTGAACACAACACAAGGCCATTTTCATTTCCAGTCAAAGAAAAAATTGGATAATTATTTAGAATGCTCACATTATCATTTGAAATTGCAAATTTTAAGAAATATCTCCAATAGTTTAGTTACAATTCCCCACTTTTTCCCTTCATTTTTTGTAAAAATTGTCCACCATGTACAAGTAGTTACAATTCAAACCAAATTCGTCATCACATAATCTTTGGCCTATAGTTTTCATCTCCACCTGTGACGCCCATGCAAAATCCGAGTTCTAATCCGAGTATAGAACGATGCAGCCCTCCTCAGATAAAAAGATTGCAGCTTTCCTCTATACATTAGCTATTTTCATTCGACTTTTATTCCCAAAAGATCATAATAAACATTCAGACATATTTTCCACCACTATATCCGCAATGTTGCGCATCTAACACTTTCAATAACGGATATTTTGAAATTGGCTACAACTTTCAACTTACTACCATAAGCTTTGGACATTTTACACCAATGGTATTTTGAACTTTTAAAATGATGGATTGTCACCATGAACATTCAGAATATCACAAAACTACCATATCGGCGTCGACAAAAAATTTAAAAAATGACTAAACTGCACTTTTATATAAATCAAGGAATCAACTATTTTTTGGTTAAACTTCAGTACCCTTCTATATAAATTAACAAGAACTCCCAAAAAAAAGTTGATTCTTTATTTTTTGTTAATTCATAGAAAGAGGCAGTATTGTCATTTCCTAAATTTCCATTTACGGTGGTTTTATGATGCTCTGAAAACTCATTATGATACTCTGAAAACTCATCGTAACAATCTATCATTTTAAAAGTTCAGCTACCATTTGTTAAAATGCCCAAAGTTCAACAAATTTAGCCTTCGAAATTTAAAGGTAGCATAAAGCAGAAAAATTAATATCGGTTAAAAAAAAAGGTCGTATTTGACAATATGCCAGGGGGGAAAAAATATAAAGAAGAGGCTTGAGCAATCTGGCTATACGCTCAGAATACTAGAACTGAGTAATATCAAGGGTATATAATCCAATTATCATATACAACATATTATTATATCACGGGAAAATTCCACACATACACAGATATTGAACCATCGATTGTGTGAGATGAAGTGTCAAATACAAAGTATTAAAAGAACAAGCAAACAATGCAGCTTAAAGAGGTTATATCAATATCTTGGATACCAGAACATGCCCTTGATACCTTCAGGGTCAGCTTCAAATCCCAAGTTCTTGTAGAAATCCACAACTGTGCACCATGTGACGGAAAAATGAGATGGTGAAAGATCTTTAAAATATGGAAAATTAATTCATACGAACTCAAGCCCTTTATAGATGGTGAAAAATCTAAAGAATATGGAAAATTAATTCATACGAACTCAAGCCCTTTATATTGGAAACGCAGAAAACCGCTCAAGCGGCCACACGGCTTGGGAATAAAAGAGGAAAGGAAAAAACAAACAAAATGAAAGTAGCTGAATTTTTCAATGTCAGTATACAAAGTGCTCATCTAACTCGTATAAGATTGTAGAGCTTATTTTTTTCCATATCCAAAGTGGTCATCGTGTACGCATATAAGATTTGACTTTTTAAGAACAGCAAGAGAAGTAGCGATTAAACAAGACTACTCAATTTTTTCAAGTGAAAAGAAATAATGTTAGAAAATAAGAACCCAGGGATTTGAAAATGTGGATGACATCCTTGTAGTCAGTAGATAACTATACAAATAACTAATACATTTTCAAGCTAACTAGTACATTTGCAGGTTAATCACTACATTTATGAGATAACTACTATAATCACTATAAACGAGAGGCAGTTAGAAAAGACGTGAATACACATGGGGTAGTAGTTAACAGTTAAATGTAATACTCATATAATAAATGTAATAGTTATCTACCAAAAAGTAACAAGGGCATTATAGTGAAAAATTAAAGTGGTGTTTGTACTTGAGGGACTTTTAACTTGTTGCTTCTTGGAGACAGGGAGCTAGTTTTTCATTAAAAAAATTAGCCCATGGAGTTTCTCCAATTGCTTTTTGAGAGCTAGACCATTTCCCCCTTTTTATTATAGACTTCATTTTTGGACTGACCCGTAGGCCTAACCCAAGCACACACCACACCCACATAGAGAGCACACACAAGCACCCCGGGGACCCACGGATTTGCCCCGAAAACGTTAATTTGCAGCCACTTCCGTCCTGGGGGCTGGAACCCCTGCACTCTCCCATTGTTTATTATAGACTATTACTCCTGCTGTTTCATTTTACATTTTTTTGGTTTTGCCTTCACTTATTAAGAAGAGGATAACTTATCTAAAATCTAAAATGTAATACATGTGAAATCCTTAAACTGAGTTTATGCTAGTCATCATCAATTCTTCTAAATTTTGTATAAAGAGCATTGATTTCCCAATATGTAGGGATAGTTTGGGTACTTAATATTTAAAGTGCAGTGGTTTTAGAAGCATAGAGTAAAACATCTTTATAATCTAATGAGACGAGTAACTCGCGAAAAAATAAACTGCAAAATGAATGGTATTGTGAAACAGAGTGAGTACTACTGTTCTCACTCGCATCATGTACCTCCCACAGATACAAATGAATAGCACGTACACCACTTTTAGTTAGAAAACTATGTGTCAAGGATTTGCGTATGGAAACAAGCTATGATGCAAATCAGATTCACTGATACAAAATTCTCCAAAAGTCTAGGATGTATCATAATAATATAATAATATCCGCTATATCTTTGTAGTTCTAATAGATATACTAAATAAAAATTATCATTTTTAGCAAATCTAAACTATGAATACATATAGTTAGTGTTGATGTATGCTTGTTAGTATCTTAGTCATTTATACAAGCTGGGTACACCATACATCTAGAATGCAATATAAATTATAGAATGTGCCAAAAAAATATTCTATAAATACCCTTGACATAAATGATAGAGTCCGATCAGGATATGATTCGATATGAATATGGATATGGATATGTCTACGACTCTGTGCAACACAGAAAGATAGACCAGTCATAAACCTATTTGTTTTGGGAATTTCAGAACATAGATCAAAAACATTTTACAATTTTTACAATTTTTTTTATAACATATAATTGTTTTATGAATTTTAATTGCTTCTTCCTCTTAAATGCATATGCAAGCCAAATACATTTTCAACTTTTCTTCCAGATAAGAAAAAAGAGGTGCAGGGAACACATACATGCAAGTATGCGAACAGGTCTTAAAAGGTCTTATGATTGCAAGAACTAAACATGTTGATAAACATGATGATTGTGTTAAGAATTTACATACCTTTACTATCTGCAAATAGTGTAATATTTCCAATATCCCTTTGTAGCAATCGCCGTATCAATTGTTCAACAAGTGCTTTACCTAGACCCTGGCCCTGAAAGGCGTATAAAATTTAATGGAAAACCACATTAATGTCCACCAAGGTTTGAGGTTTCGGCCGAAACCACCGATACGTGGTGGTTTACATGGTGGTTTCGTGTCAATTTCGGTGGCGACCGATACGAAACCCCTTGACCGATACGAAGCCAACTATACAATATCGTTTCGGCCGAAACCTTTTAAAACTTTATTTTTTATACCATTTTGACCATCATTGTGATAATTGCAGGCCTTCATTGTTAAAAAACCGCAAAAAAGTGAACCCAAATCCTATATTAATATTTATCTAAGTACACTTTTCAATATATTTTCCATTATGGCTAGATTTTTAAACACTAGGATCATTGTCTTGTACTATAGAACCATAAATTTAAGTATTTAATATATCTACATTTATGTATGTTGTATTACCACCAAAACCCGAACCGAGTTTAGCGAACTAGCCGAAACCCAACGAAACTAATAAAATTATGAGAGACCGAAACCGAAACCGAGTTCTTGAACCTTGATGTCCACAACTCCATTAATCGTAAGGATTCTATATCATATAAAAATATGAAATATATTTTTTATTCACAATGACAGTCTTATTAGCGATTTCTTCTGAAATCTTATACCTGATATGAAGGATCAACAAGGACATCCCATATTGTCGCATTAAAGGCGTGATCAGACGTAGCACGAGCCATGCCAATAAGTTGCTTTTGGTCAGTCCCCTCTGTCAAATAACTTCTCCAAGTACACTAAGATGTTCATCCATTAATTAATGTAATCTCATCATCACATCATTTTACAAAAGATTATTTTTAAGGTTGTAACTACCTGCATCGGGAGATTTAGATATCAAATGCAGAGTAGCGACCATGTAGCTGTTTCTTAAAGATGCTGCTACTTTTGTCAGCGGTCTCCGAGGCCATCCTACCTGTGAAAAGGGGGCAATGGTTTTGAACATAATTAGGATGGTCATTGAATGTAAATATTACTGCTACAGAAATCAGAATGTTGTCACCCATGATTATGAATGATAAAGCCAAAGGTGGTCAAAATTCTTTAAATTAGTAGTCTAAATCAAAGGCCTTAGCATGCAAAAGATTTCAACAAATATGTGAGCACCGACGATAAAATGGTTTATATTCTTAGAAAGGAGGTTTGAAGGTTCATTAATTAGCCTCCAGTCTTTTTTGTTTTTGTTTTGATAAAAATTGGTGTTAACCACACCAACATTCATTAAAAAAATTAGCCTCCAGTTGCTGAGCGACTACTTGTACATTTAAGGGTCTGCTACTCTGCTTAAGTGGTTGGCTCAGTTAGTCACTTCGCTTTTCCTACTCACTCTTTATACATTGATGAAAATTGCAACCAAAATTCTAAAACTCTTGCTATCTGAATGCCAAGTAGATTATAAGACAAGGGACATTATATAACTTATTAAACCAGTTGATTAAAGATCAGCAAATAGATAGCTTATTTCTTGAAAATATTACCAGTAATTTTCCAGATGGCTAAGGGTGATAATGTGATATAATCATAACCCTTAACCTTGATCCCATTATTGGACCTTAGATGGATCATTTTTCACTGATCATAACTATAAACTCTTGCATCGGAGTTGCATTACTGCAGACTTTAAAATTTGTTCCTCACAATTCTTACCCATATTAGTTTAGGAATTCCTCTGCCATTCATGAATCTTTAACATAAATATGTACACTTTAGTGCAAGGACATAGTGACATATACATTTGGATATAAAACTATTGAACTATATCGCCCATTGTTCCCCCCTAATTTGCCTCTCTTTAGCTTTAATTTCTCTTATGTCCTCAACTAGAGCTTTCTTTTTGGAATTATTTGATTCACCACAATATATATTAGCTCTAATTAATTAACTTTTTGAAAAAGTTATTGAAAAAAAATAATTGGGATGTGAACGGACCCGGACCCGAATAATCTGACCTGGATCAGTTTTCGAATCCGACAACTTGAGGATATGGATATTAAAAATCCATATCCGGACGGATTTAAATAGAAAATTTGTATCCAAGTCGAGTTCGAATCCGAATCTGGATACTGACAAAATTTTTGGATCCGAATCCGGATATCCGAACTAATAGTATTCACTATCCAACTACTAATTACTAAGCATTAGTTATATCTAAACTTATGGATGGTTGGGTGAATTGATGTTACATGAAAAACTATAATTTGAAACTACTAAGATTTGTGGATTTGATATGATTGTTTTAATCTAAAAATATTGGTGAACCTATTTACATATTTTATTAGTTGCAGTTATAAATCATGTCTTTTTATATTTGTCCCAATAGTATCCATATCCGATTTTAGCGGATATGGTTTTTACAATATCCGATCAGTATCCATGTTCGATTTATAACAGATATGGATTGTAAAAAAATTTATCGACAACCGTCTGCATTTGCAATTATGTACTGGATACATAAATGGTAAACTTATATCTAATCCTTACATGTCCTTAAAAAATAACCATCTCATAGGCCTAAACCATAATCATCGAGTATATGTAATTTGCACTTGATTAACAAATTAAACTGATCGATGGACAGATATGAGAATTATTAGGCCACCAAAACCATTGAGTATATGTTGGTTTATACGAATCTACATTTGTGTACGGGAAAAAAGGCTGGAATACATGACAAAAGAAAGCAAATTTTTGTTAATGGTTTCCGTATTTTAAACACATGATTGCTTTTTTTTTAAAATCTTAAGCCTGTTTTTCCATGGTTGCCAATATTTGATATTGTTAATAGTTTATTCGAATTTGTGTTTTAGTTTTTTTCTGACGAATTGTGGTGTTTTAATTTTCTTTATCCTTTTATCTAATTTATTTATATAGATATTTTTTTCACATGAAACATCAATATAAAGTTACAATAATATTTTTGCTCAAACTTTTTTAACTTTGGACAAGCTCATGCGCATTTGTGTAGAGGCATTTACTTGTTGCTTTAAATATAGTCCACATTATATTTATGTCGATATCATTTTCTTAGCATCATCGCTACCATATGGGTTGTGAAAAGTCGCAATCATTTGAATATTTATTTTCTGATATTTTTGAAATTGGTTTGCTTGCTACATTCTTCCACAAATATCCTCTAATATGAACTTTTCTGGTCCACTTGGCTTTAATTAGTTGATGAGTGAAGATTTTTATAATTTTATTTGACTTGTTACCTATACAATACTTCACGCTATACCCAACACTTAAACCCATATATTTATCCAAATTCACCATTCCACCTTCTATATCACTTTGACGCTTATCTTCTGTACTCCTAACTTTACCTAAGTTGAACCACCATCACAACTACCTAAACTTCTCTATGAATGGTCTTAATTGAAGTCATCATTACTCTCTCTGACAACCCAATAGAAACCTTCATTTCCCAACGGTCCTAATCGAAGTCATCATTGCCGATGGCATGACTTTTCATCATGACTCATGACTACTCAAAGTCACTACTACCCCCAACACTCCTAATGCCTAGAAAACTTTGATTAACTTGATTTCTTCTGATGATAAAATATTTTTTTATAGATGATTCATTTTTTATTTAGTTCTTAATTGTTGATTTGTTTTGTTGAGGTTTCCTCAGCTTGATCAGCAAGGATGGTAAATTATTGATCTCAGTGGAGGATTCTATTCATCTGTTACAGACTTATGACTCAATCATATGGCTAAATTCCATGAAGCCTCCCTTGCTTCTGTTCGAACAGCAATGAAACCATCATGACTGAAAATAGTCTGCACTATTTTCCCCTATTTAACAACTATTGGTTGGAGCAAACGGAGGGGATAATCAAGACAATTTTAAAGCAATTGGTGTTAATAAGGGTTAATCAAGGGCAATCTAAGCAATTAATCAAAACAATTTTGAAGCGGTTGGTATGTTCAAATAAGACAGGTTAACAAGATGATAAGAAATATACTTTAAGTTGACAAGATGATAAGAAATCTTGGTGACTCGAAGGAGTAAGAAACAAGCAATTAACAGATCTTGATCTAGTGCTGTAATTGAGTGTAGCTTTATGATTGATGCTGTCGGAGTTACAAGTGAGACTCTTCTCATGAAGATAGATGTCCATGTGGAGATGCCTAAGAAATTACATTGTGTTAATAAAAACAGTAAATGATCCAGTTCAAGATGAGGGTTTTTCTTTGGTGCTTCCGGTCATGCACTTCAAAGAATGTGCTCAGTAGGTAACGTCGGTTCACCACTAACATTGTGACACGTGTCGGTTTTAATACCAATCCCCTCCCTTGTCCTCCTTCACAAATTGACAATCGGCTTCGATTTTCTTTTTTATACATGAAAAATGCAAACCAATCTCCTAAACCCCTTTCCTTCTCATAACCCATCCCATTCCACAGTGGCATACAAATCTAAGCCTTCTCAAACCACATATTTACCAACACAAATAGTCTAATCTTCTTCTTTAAACCCATCTTGCTTTTCATGAAAATTGATAACCCATCATAAATTGATTTCTTAACTTAGATTATAAAAGAAAAAAACACTCATTGATCCAAATAAATCGACAACACAAAGTACTCAAATCTTGAGTTGAAATTCTCTTTCCTGTTCTATATTCCCTTAACCTCAAAGTAAATCAATCACATAACCAACCAAACAAGATGAAATAGAGACCATCTTTGTTCTAAACTCTAATTGATCAAGCAAACAAATCAAAACATCACCCAAAAAATATACAAAAATTGAAATTTTAGTAGTTTTAACTTGAGAACAAAAAAGCAAGCAAAGCAAGATGTCAGAAGTACTGGGCCCTATCGGCAACTACATCACGCTAGCAAAGGACAAAACCGCCACCGCCTCCCTCCCTTCGCACACCCCTACCACCGCTTCTCTCAGTCTCCTACATCGTGCACGACGACAAAGAGGGGATCAAGTGGCACCGACACACGTGTTTTTGCTCGCTTAGTAGCAGTGAGAGGAGAGGAGGGTATCGATGGGGGACGCAAAGGTGGCAGCGGTGATGAAGATCAGAGATGATGGAGTTTTTCAACAAAAGAAAAAAATTAAGGTGTTTGATGTGATTTCTTAGAAGGTACACATGATTTGATCATTTGGACTTGAGCAAAAGGATGGTAATCTGTTTGACCAGTTCTGTGGGTTATATACATGAACGGTCAAGATCCAATCCTGCAACCCATATTTTTATGACTTCGGAACTACCGATGAACAACCCTCAAAATGATGGATGAACCAATGAAATTAATGAACTTTGTCTTCAAGTGCATAAGGAACAATATTCAGGTAGTTCTTAAGTAGTTCAGAAGTCATAAGAATATAGGCGGTAGGAATGGATCTTGATCGTTCATCAAGTATATAGCCGGTAGTACCGGTTACCATTCCTTTGCTCAAGTCCAAACAATCAAACAATGTGTACCATTTTCAAAAATCACATCCAACACCATTTTTTGCCTTTTGTTTTTTCTTTGTTAAACAGACCCCCACCATCTTTGATCTTTCTCACCGACACCACTTCTGCCTCCCCCATCGATTCCATCCTGCCCTTCCACTGCAACTACGCAAGTAGGAACACGTGCGTCGTTGTCTCCATGATCCCTTCCTTGTCGCCGTGGACTACGCCATAGATGATGTAGGAGGCTGAGGCCGAGTATGAAAGGAAACCACGGCAAGCGTGTGCAAAGGAAGGGAGGCGGAGGCGATGTTGTCCTCGCGATTGTCGCCACCGGTTGAGTGAGTACTTCTGTCATTTCTCTTTACTTGCTTTTTTGTTCTTAAGCTAAAATTACCGAAGTTTCAATTTTGTATTTTTTGTGATGTTTTGATTTGTTTGCTTCATCAACTAGAGTTTAGAACAAGAATTGTCTTTATTTTCATCATCTTGTTTAGTGAGTTGTATGATTGATTTACTATGAGATTAACGTAAAAGGGATCAGAGAACAAGTAAGCGAGAGATCTATTAGAGAAAATTTCAACTCATGCTTTAAATTCTTTTGGCTGATGTTGATGATTTATTTGGTTCATTTAGTGTTTTCTTTTTTAATTTAAATTGATAAAAGATCAAATTTATGATGGGTTATCAATTTTCATGAAGAGGAAGTTAGGTTTAAAGGAGAAGATTAAACTATTTCTGCTGATAAATATATGATTTGAGAAGGCTTAAATTTGCATGCCACCATGGAACATGATGGGTTATGACGAGGAAGAGGAGGGTGAGAGGTTGGAGAGAGAAGAGGATGAAGGAGAATTGTTTGCATGTTTTACATTTAAAAAAATAAATTGGAAGCTGACCTTCAATTTATAAAGGACTAGAAGAAGAATTGGTATTGAAACCCAATAAGTGCCACAATGTTAATGGTGAACCGGTATTACCGACTGGACACTCTTCGAAGTGCATGATCTGAAGCACCAAAGAATATGTACTTACATTCCTCCATCACATCAGCTGGCAAATTTATCCGCAAAGGATCTCTTCAATCCATGCAAGTTGAGCATGATCGATATCAATGAGTTAAGGGGGTATTAGATAATAAACAATTGATATTATGCAATTGTAACATTTTAAAAAAATATCATTAAGTGAACTTTTCAAGAAACTTCCTTATAAACCTGAAAAATATAGAAATCCAACAAGCGGTTGGCTGATCTTGCTGTTAACCTCTTCAAACTTTCAATGGTCATGAGATCTATTAAGTAATTGGAAGTCCACCATTGCTGCGTGTTTACCGCCGAAAACTGGACTGAGACGTTGAAACGTCTAACCTGAATTTGGGGGCAGATACTATTTAGACATATCCATCCACCTCCCGAAAATACCAAGTTGATTTATGACACCGTATATCGGAGATTTAGATAGATGCGACCGATGTAGCAGATTTCATCAGATTCCCTCTCATTTATGAGGGGTTTTTGATTGTGGGGACGCTCTTCCCTGCAGACACAAACCCCAGAGTTAATTACATTATCGCGTTGCGATAACATCTTTCTCTTGCTCCAGTATTTCACTTCGTGTCGTATTATGTTTTTTTATTATGGTTGTCCGTGGATTGTATACGGAGACTAATTTATGCCGTCGCCCGTAGGGCGCGGATTAGTCCAAATCCGTATATATTATATTTGAGTTTGAACTTAGGTTATATGTTCCGTCAATTTAAAAAATATTTTATTTTATTTAAGAATCGTTAATCTGGTTTTATATTAAAGATCAACTTCAATATATATCAGCATATGGGCTCAATTTATTTTAACTAAGAATACGTTAGTCTTGTATGAGACTAAGATCAACTTAGAAATATATTTAAAAATCATTAACTTTTGTTAAGATCCATCAACAGAGCATATGGACTCGGCTGAAAAGAAATTTCAGAGACTTGGCCAATTTGGGCTCTGTCTTAGGCTTTTTCCTCATTCAGCAGTGCTAAAAACTTAGTCTTTTGACTATATATATAGTGCTAAGCATGTTTAGCGCTCACATGTGTTTCACGTGAGGCGCTGAGTTCTTGGGCATTCACGTGTGAAACATGTGAGGCGCTGAGCTATCATTTATGGGCGCTCACGTAAGGCACTGAGTTCTTGGGCGCTCACGTGTGAAACATGTGAGGTACTGAGCTCTCATTTATAGGTGCTCACATGTCTTTCATTTCTTTCATGAGAGGCGCCGAGTTCTTAAGGGTTCACGTGTGAAACACGTAAGACGCTATTTTCCATTTCTTTTTAAGCGTTCACATGCGTTTCACGTGAGGCGCTGAGTTCTTAAGTGTTCACGTGTGAAACATGTGAGGTGCTATTTTCCATTTCTTTTTTAGCGTTCACATGCGTTTCATGTGAGGCGTTGAGTTTTTGAACGTTCATGTGTGAAACACAGACGCTATCTTCCATTTCTTTATGAGCGCTCACATGTGGAACACGTAAGGTCCTAAGCCCTTTAAAAATTTACCCTCTGTTTATCTTTTGAAAAGAAGTTAAAACTTTTATTAATAGTGTTTTGGCCATTAACGATCACCGGGATCAGATTTTCTTTGAGAATTAAGTTCTTCTGTTCTTTTTTTTATAAAACTAAGTTTTTTGAAGGGCTAAACCTGTTTTCAGAAGAATTAAATTTCTGGAATGAAACTTCCATTTTTCTTTTCTCATCTTTAGTTTTCCCCCTAGATCATGAGTCTGAAAAACAAAATCTTCCCGATGAGAATTAAATTCTCAACTTATAGAAAATTTGCCTTACGGATCTTTAGATCCAGTGAAAAAACTAAGTTCCTTTTAGAGGGTTAAACCCTTGTATTTTTATATGTTAGGCAAAGGAGATTTTTTTATCTCTGGTTTTTTTCTTTACCTAGGGTTTGAGAGAAAGAACTTCAACAAGCGAATTAAATTCTCAAATGTAGCTGCCAAAGCTTGTGGGGGTCTCTCTATATGAGACTTGAAGTCTCGGGTCCTTTATATTAGTAAGGCAAACATTTGATCAGTTTTGAGAAAATCTCTCTTTTGAGAGATACCAATTGATTTAATTGGTCTCAAAGATTATTCGGAAAATTTTATCCACCGTTGGAATTTTGATCCAGGGATTTTCTGTTTAACAGAATATATTTTCTGTTAGTTTTAGCAAAATTAAAAAAATATTTACCTAACAAAGAAATTGATTTGATTTTATGATTTGGTTGGTGATATTATAATCACTGTTGGATTTTGAATCGAAAAGTTCTCTTTTTAAGAGAGGCTCGTTTTGGAAAAATCGGGAAGATATTTTCCAAATAAAATTTAATTCTATATAGAATTTAATTCTATCTGAAGCTAGCGCATCAAAATGAATGTTCTCACGTGTTTAACACGTGACCTCCAGTGTGGGCTATAGCACGTCTATAATCAACGCTCATATATTTTACATATGAGCGCTCACGTGTTGAACACGTAAGGCCTATTTAGCTCCCTCATATACTTTACATATGAGCACTCAAGTGTTTAACACGTAAGGCCTATTTGGCTTTTAGTTATTTACTTTCAGCACTCATGCTTTACATATGAGCGCTCACGTGTTTAACATGTGAGGTCTGTTTGGCACTTTAGTTACTTATTTTCAACGCTCATGTGCTTTGCATGTGAGCGCTCATGTGTTTAACACGTGGGCCCGTTTGGCCTTTATTTATTTATTTTCAGCACTCAAATGCAAAGCATATGAGCGCTAGCGTGTTTAACATGTGGGGTCTAATCGTGGGTTTTAATTTTCCTTAAAGCCAGAACGCCCACGTGTTTTGCACATGGAAGAAATTCGCTTCTTATTTTCATTTCACTTTTTTATAAGGAAACAAATGCCCCAGCGTTGCTCTTACGTAGCTTGCACGTGGGTGCAACGATGTCAGTATTACAACTGTTAGATCATATAGGGGAGTGGGGAGTCGAACCGATTCCATTATGTCTTATAAATGGAGCCTTCGGCTCTAAAGTGACGACCGTTTCTTCGTCTTACTTATTGAATTCTTCTTTTCTTGAGAATTTAATTCTGACTCAGAGCTTAATTCTCTACCTTTCAAAAGAACTTTTGAACCGAATCGACTCTGCCAAATTTTTTTGGTAAGGACCATGAACAAGGCTTAGCTCTTAACATATTTTGGGCATTTTAAATCCATTAACATATTTGACACAGTTTGGCTTTTTTTTCAAACCGGTCTCTTAGAGATCTAGAATAAAAAGAGGTTTTTTTTAATGAAGATCATGGATCTTGATCCTGATCTAGGGTTTGAATCGATAGACATTCTTGAGATTATCGTTGATTTTCTCCTTAGAGGTTTACCCCGTTGTCAATCTTGACATTTGGGGATTTCTGGAATTTAATTCCATTGTTTAACCCATAAGTTTCCCAATATAGAGATTCTGAGATTTAACCTCATTATTGTCTTCTTGTTCGCAGAGCATAGCTCTGGTTTGTTTTTGTTTTGAAGAGATTTTATCATTAACTTTCTTCAGCCGTTCTCGGATATTTTCCTTTTTAGGATTTTAATACCCATGTCTCAGATTTAAATTTGTTGTTTAAAAGGACCCACTTTTCGGGGATATTGGGAGTTTTAACTCCACTGCTCATTTAATGAGAATCATTTTTTTCCTCACAATGGGCACATGTCTCATCATTAATGAGCCACCATTTTGATTTCACGAGGTCCACTGGCTTTGGAGTTAGTGGTCCACAAAATAAACTCACGCCCTTTTGCTCATGATTCTTTTGTCCTCTTTAGGTATACAATGGCTTCACTTCCTTCCCTTATTCTCGTTCTGAAGTCAGTTTCCCGCGGTCACCATCAAATGAGGAAACAAAGGTTATAATCAAGAGACATGACAAGGATGAAAAAAGTCTTCTTTTATAGGGAACCTGGTACGGTCATATTATAAGAGGCCGTCGCAGCTTTACTTGTAGGGAACCAACATAATCCATCCGCTCGATTCAGTTTACAGAGCGTCCGCGTACTGCTTACACGACGGAAGGAGTTAACTGGACTCCTGAAGGTCAGCTTGAGCCATCGTCAGCGGGGATACCTTACCAACCTCCGGAGGCTATTGACATTCTGCGGCGCCGGATATGCCAAGGCGAAGCTCGACCTTGGGGGCAAGTCTATAACATAGGTGTTACCCCACGGCATTCAGTGGGCTACCTTCATTGGGCTCGCTACATTCTCTCTGTCCAACGATCGCGCTTACAGAAGGTTGGTTTGTACCATGCCGCATACGCTTCATTATTTTATTACCATACTCCCCATGTGTGGTGGATTAAGGCTTTTGTAAACCCATGGAATCTCTCCACTCATACATTCCTATTGAGGGACCAAGAGATTTCTATTTCGCTGGAAGAGTTCCGGAAAGTATCTGGACTGCCGATCAGGAAAGAACATTACGAGGAGTTGCTTCCCCGGATGAGTACGTTTTTGCCACAGCGCCAGTTATGCGAGAAGGCTCAACGACTGAGAATGCCGTTCGGCATAAATATTCAGGCCTGATCAAGACGTTGAATATCTATGAAAGCCTATTTGTGGCATCCGAAGGGCAATGAGTCAGCTTCGGAGATTTCATCGCTTGCTTTCTTCGTACCGATGTTCTATCCAAGCAGTCCCCGAAATTTGCGAAGACTGAAGATCCCTTTAGGTTTGTCTTGACGGAACTGCCAGCCAATGAGGAGGATTTGCCACAGTTCTACATTCCGAACATGTCGGCCGTTGCTTTTGAAGATATTGTTGCCGCCGGTATAGACGATGAAACGTTCTTTATAGGTTTCATCGGTTTTTTGCTCAGCTGGATCGCGATATCTATGCATCGACGCTTTATGAGAGCTTCTGTCTTCTACCCCGCGTACCGCATAGCCGAGAGAGCACAACTAGCTATTAGCGTTGCAGGGTTATCTCACTTGTATCATGGCTACCAATATCTCTAATCCAGGCGTGGACCATGTGAACTTCTCTCTCCACTCCTTCATGTCTTGGATTAAAATGCACGTATTAGGTGCATTTGCTACGTACCAACGGTCTGATTTTTACGAGTCTTATACTTTCCTGTGGATTATGAAGCTAGTTGATACTTCTGCTCCTGATCCGATGCAGTTGGGGGCTTTGCGCATATTGCTCTGCACATACTCGAATGAAGGCGGCATGATTTTCACCGATCGAGTTCTTTCTGCACCAACAGGAGCCACTCAGTAGCTATATGACGTGCTGAAGGAAGCACCGGTTCTGAAGCATAAGGAGATTATACATCTCACTCCATCAGACCCGGCTATTTGGTATTTCGATTAGATGATGTCGACTTATTTATGCGATACAACTCCCACCGTTTTGCCCAACAGTTAGGTTATGATCAAGACATACCACTTGAAGCATTTTTTGTTGAGCATGTTGCCTTACTGGAGACTGCTCGTGATGTTATTCACTACTCTATGCGTCTGAACATCGATTCTCATTTTATGATCCCTGAGCCGGACTACCTTCCAAGGCTTTTGAGCCCTTACAAGGGTTGGTATCAGCACAAGGTAGGTCCAATTATCATGGAGGAAAGACGTGTACTTCTCAAACATAAGGTCCTTATGCCTGCCCACGCTGTTAACATTCAATTACGACCGCGATCAATCGTTTGTCCACCTCTAAGGGAAAGTGGTGCGGCGGTTATTCCGAAAGCTCCTTTAGCGGTGTCAGCTCCTCGTGCTGCTAGTATGCCAGTTCGCATTGAACCTGATGCAGAGACTCCACGCGCCACAGAGGCCGTAGCATTATCCGAGTCGGATCCCGAAGCCAAGATCGGGAAACGCCGTCCGAAGATGCCAAGGGGGAGGAAACGTTCCTCCACGAGCGTTAACTCAAGCCCCAAATAGAGAAAGAGATCCGACCTGCGTCTGATCGATGCTTTGCTCGAGCTCGAATCTCCTGGTCCTGATGGAGACAGTATGCATGTGCATGAGCCAGATGATTACCTTCTTTTTCCGGATACATCTGCCGAAGAAGTGGCTCAGCTTGTTGAAGCCTTCAAGAGATCACAAGATGAGACCCAGGACGTGCGCCCTCGGAAGGGAGGTTTTTCTTCTGTCGGTTTCCGAGATGTTGATCTGCCTTCTGTTGCGCTATCGGCAGTCCCTTTAACGCCGACAGAAGAAAGAGCTCTAAAACAACCGATCTCAGCCGCTTCTGAAGCTGCTCTAAAAGCAGGTAGAGCTCTTTCTTCAATCGAAGCCCGGCGGGCATGGTTAACAAGAAAAGAACAGCGACTCGAGGAAGTTATATTTCAAGCTTCTTGGTGCATCGGTCTGTATCTTTTCACTTTATTTTTAGCAAATGGTTTACACTGCTCTCGTCCTTACATTCTTTTTACTACAAGGACTTCTACAACGGGGACGGTTTCGAGCCCATAGCACACCGTGGAAAATCCTGAAATGGCTTTGATTCTTTCACCTTCGGCTGAAGTTTTCAAACCATCAACGGACTCCATAAATATCCCTGGTGGTGCACCAGAATATATAGATGTTCTTGATGTTGTTGCTATTTCGGCCTAGGGTGGAAGGAGTACTAAAAATAATTTCATATTTTACTTTCTATTAAACGATCTTTCAATACGTATGACCATTTTTCTTTTATGGTGTTTTCAGAGTTGGCGTTCTCCATTTTGGATCGTTCTCCGGAAGAGACTTTCTGACGTCTATTTGGTATGGCGGGTCCGCATGTGAAACCTCTCCAACGTATCATCCATTCTTCCGGACATGGTTGACATCTTTTTATCTCATCTCTTATATTTTCTGGAGCGATCTGACGTGCCTCCTTTTTTAAAATTTGGCGTGCCCCCTTTTTTGAGATACTGACGTACCCTCTTTCTTCCGGACAAGATCAGCATCGCTCCAAAAAATATAATAGAGGAGATAAAAGGATATCAACCATGTCCGGATGAAAAGATGATACGCTGGAGAGGTATTACATGCAGAGCTGCAATACCAAATAGACGTGAGAAAGTCTCTTCCGGAAAACGATCCAAAATGAAGAACGCCAACTCCTGCAACTCTGGAAACACCATAAATAAAAGGGTAAGGCGTATTGAAAGATTGTCTAATAGAAGAAAGTAAAATATGAAATTATCTTCAATACTTCTTCCACCCTGGGCCTAAGGGACAACAGCATCAAGAACATCATCTATATCTTCTGGTGTACTATCAGTGATATCTATGGAGTCCATTGATGGTTTGAAAACTTCGGCTGAAGATGAAGGAATCAGAGCCATTACAGGATTTTCCAGGGCGTGCTGTGGGTTTGAAACCATCACCGTCGTAGAAGTCCCTGTAGAAAAAAGAATGTAAGGACAAGGGCAGTGTAAACCATTTGCAAAAATTGAAGTGAAGATATAGACCGATGCGCCAAGAAGCTTGAAATATAACTTCCTAAAGTCGTTCTTTTCTTGTTAACCATGCCCGCCGGGCTTCGATTGAAGAAACGGCTCTACTGCTTTCAGAACAGCTTCATCTTCAGAAGCGGCTGAGATAAGTTGTTTTAGAGCCCTTTCCTCTGTCAGCGTTAAAGGGACTACTGGTAGCGCGGCAGAAGACGGATCAACATCTCGGAAAGTGGCGAGAGAAAAGCCTCCCTTCCGAAGGCGCGTGTCGTGGGTCTCACCTTGTGACCTCTTGTGGGCTTCAGCAAGCTGAGTCGCTTCCTCGGCAGACGTATCTAGAAAAAAAATGCCATCATCTGGCCCATGCACAGACATACTGTCTCCATCAGGAGCAAAAGATTCGGGCTCGAGCAAAACATTGATCAGACGCAGGCCGGATCTTTCTCTATTTGGGGCCTGAGCCAACGCTCGTGGAGGAACGTTTCCGCCCCTTGGCATCTTCGGACGGCGTTGCCCGATCTCGGCTTCGGGATCCAACTCGGATAATGTTACGGCCTCTACGGCGCGTGGAGTCTCTGCATCAGGTTCAATGCGAACTGGCATACCAACAGCACGAGGAGCCGGCACCGTCGGAGGAGCTTTCGGAATAACTGCCACACCACTTTCCGTAAGAGATGGACGGACGATTGGTCGCAGTCGTAATGGAATGTTAACAGCTCAGACAGGCATATGGACCTTATGTTCGAGAAGTACACGTCTTTCCTCCATGATAATTAGACCTACCTTATGCTGATACCAACCCTTGTAAGGGCTCAAAAGCCTTGGAAGGTAGTCCGGCTCAGGGATCATAAAATGAGAACCGATGTTCGGACGCATAGAGTGGTGTATAACATTACGAGCATTCTCTAGCGAAGCAACAGGCTCAACCAAAAATGCATTAAGAGACGTGCCTTGATCATAACCTAACTGTTAGGCAAAACGGTAGGGGTTGTGTCGCATAAATAAGACGACATCATCTATCTGAAATACCAAATAGCCGGGTCTGATGGAGTAGAGATGCATAATCTCATTATGCTTTAGAACCAGTGCTTCCTTCTTCAGCACGTCATACAACTGCCGAGTGGCCTCTGTTGGCGCAGAAAGAACTCGATCAGTGAAAATCATTCCGCCTTCATTCGAGTACGGGTAGAGCAGTATGCGCAAAGCCCCCAACTGCGTCGAATCAGGAGCAGAAGCATCAACTAGCTTCATAATCCGCGGGAAAATATAAGCCTCGTAAAAGGCAGGTCGTTGCTGCACAGTAAATGCACCTAATACGTGCATCTCAATCCAAGACGTGAAGTATTGGAGAGAGAAGTTCACAGGGTCCACGCCCGGATTCGAGGTATTGGCAGCAGTGCTTAAGCCATGATACAAGTGAGATAACCCTGCAACGCCAATAGTTAGTCGTGCTCCCTCAGCCATGCGGTACTCGGGGTAGAAGACATAGGCCCTCATAAAGCGTCGATGCATAGGCATCGCGAACCAGCTGAGCCAAAGACCGATGAAACCCATAAAGAACGTTTCCTCGTCTATACCTGCGGTAGCAATATCTTCAAAAGCGACGGCCGACGTGTTCGGAATGCAGAACCGCGGCAAATCCTCCTCATTGGCTGGTAATTCTGTCAAGCCAAACCCAAAGGGATCTTCAGTATGGATTTAGTGATCCTTAAATGTATTTCTAAGTTGATTTTAGTCTCAAATAAAACTAACGACTCTTAGATAAATCCCAAGTTTCATATGAATGGATGGATCTCACAAATGTGAGAAATGCGTCCTAAGTTCATTCCCGTTGGCAAACCAAGCTACCAACGTAGACCCCGTCAAGCAAATCTTTGACCTAAATAATGAAAATATATGTATGGATTTAGACTAATCCGCGCTCTATGGACAACGATATAAACTAGTCTCCGTATACAATCCACGAGCAACCAAAATAAACAAAATATAACACGACACGAAATGAAATATTGAAGCAAGAGAAAGTTAACGTAATTAACTGCAGGGGCTTGCGCCTGCAGGGAAGAGCATCCCCACAATCAAAAAACCCTCACAAATGAGGGGAAATGTGATAAACTTTAGTATATCGGTCGCATCTATCCAAACCTCCGATATACGATAAACTTTAGTATATCGGTCGCATCTATCCAAACCTCCGATATACGGTGTTCATGAATCAACTTGGTAATTTCGAAGAGGTGGATGGATATGTCCAAATAGTATCTGCCTCCAAATTCAGGCCAGACGTCACAACGTCTCAGTCTACTTTTCGGCGGTAAACAGATTCTCAACCAAGTCCTACCAAGAACGAAAAATATCGATCAACATGGTGAATGGCACTTGCGAGTCCTTACGACTTGCAAGAGAAAATACCACTTAGCAATCCTCACGATTCCTAAGGAGAATACACCTATGAGTATTTTCCACTTAGGAATCTTCACCAATCGATGGACATCCCACCGGGATCAGCTTTGAGCCGTGTTTGGGGCAAATATTAGTTTAAGGACATCTCGGTCCAACATTCCCGTATTTAGGACGAATATTAGTTTAAAAACAACTCGGTCCATTATCGCTGTATTTGGGACGGATATTAGTTTAAGGACATCTCGGTCCAACATTCCCGTGTTCGAAACAAATTTCATTTGACACCAATTTCAGAGTTTTGATTCAGGAAAATAGCGAGCGGACACATGCGTCGTCATTTATTATTGACCTAAGTCGCGACTCTTCAAGCGTAGTGTTTTTTGAGAAATCAACTGTTTATCGGCCGGAATGGCCTTTCGCTATGCATATTCATAAGGTAAGCTCCATCTTAGTAGATGTATTGATGAGACCATTCACTATTTCTTGAAGCTCGATCTATCTTATGATGTACGGACCTTTATAGTTTGGCTCGAACTTCCCCCGTTTTGCAAGATTATGGATCATTGGTCTTTTAACGACCAGCACGAGTTCGTCTTGGAGGAATGTTCTCGGCCTGGTTAGTCTTTCATATGACTGTGTCATCCTGCTATATAAGCCTCCAAGTTTTGCTGTGCTATAAGGCGGGTTTCGTTGAGAGCATCAAGTTTCTCGAGCCTAAGATGAGCATTTTCTTCATCCGTTAGTTCGTATTGAATTGCTACTCGTAGTGAGGGGAGCTCTGTTTCCATGGGAGTACGCTTCAGCGCCAAACACCAATGCGTATGGTGTTGTACTTGTGGCCGTCTTGAATGTAGTTCGGTACGCCCAAAGAGCTCCATGCAGCCTCTCGTGCCAGTCCTTTTTGTTTCTGGACACCGTCTTTTTTATAATCTTAGTCAGGGTCTTGTTGAATGCTTCAGCTAGACCATTGGCCCAAGAATTATAGACTAAGGAGTATCTCCAGTCTATCTTGCGCTGCTGTGTGAAGCGACTTATTTGATGGCTTCTATAAGCTGGCCCATTATCCGAGATTATCCGTCGTGGAGTTCCGAACCGGTAAATGACATTGGTTTTGAAGAAATGAAGGATATTCTACGTCTTCACTTTTTTAGTGGTACTGCTTCTGTCCATTTAGAGAAGTAGTCGGTTGTTGCCAGTATAAACCGGTGTCCTCTAGATGACGCTGGTTCGATAGGGCCGATTATATCAGTTCCCCACATCTCGAACGGCCAGCTGGCTACTGTGGGATGTAACGGATTTGGATGCTGATGAATGAAGTCCCCGTGTATTTGGCACAAGTGACTGCTTCGCATATTCAATACAGTCCTGAATTATCGTGAGCCAGTAATAGCCCATCCTTTTTATCTTCAGCTTCATTTTCGGTCCTGGTTGATGAGAGCCACAAAGTCCGTCGTGTACTTCTTGGACGACTTTCTACGCTTCTTCCGGCCCTAGACATCTTAACCATACAAAGTCGAAAGATCTCTTGTACAGAGTGTCATTGACGAAGGCGAATGACAGAGCTCGTTTCATGAGCCGGTATCTAGATGATGCATCTTCAAGAGTGCTTTGGGTTCCGTCAAGAAGAGAGCAGCCATCAATAGCGATCTCAAGACCGGTTATCAAAACTTCATATTCTGCTTCATTATTAGTCCTGGGTTCCGTCAAGAAGAGAGCGTAACGCAATATTTCTCCTTACGAAGTCATGAAGATAAGCCCCATCCCGGTTTTGATTATGGGAGTATTCATCTTTCGCCATTTCATGGAAGATAGTCCATCAAAGTAGAGCTCCCATTGAGATTTATTTCTCTCTTCTTCGACTACGTCGAACGTGTGTTCATCCGGCAACTCACAATCTAGGGATGAGTCGGCTGGTATCGGATGTTCCGTAAGAAAGTCTGCGATGGGTTGTCCTTTCACCGCTTTAAAGGATCGATACGTTATCAAGAATTCCATCAACAGTAAGGACCCATTTAGCGAGCCTTCCCGTCAATATGGACTTCGACATCAGTTATTTAAGAGGATCCACTTTTGATATGAGATAGAGCCCATGCGCCAAGACGTAGTGTCTGAGCTTCGTAATTGCGAAGATCAACACCAGGCAGTGCTTTTCAATGGGGGAGTAGTCGCTTTCTGCCCCCAGGAGAACTCAACTTAGATAGCACAAAGCTCTTTTCTTTTCTTGGTCATTCTCTTGCGTCCATAGTGCGTCAAGAGAACCTTCAAGGGCCGTGTATATAGGATAAAGGGCTTTCCCTTAACCGGAACGGCTAATACCGGCGGATTTTGCAGGTATTGTTTGATTTCTTCCAAGACATTTTGGCATTTCTGATCTCAGACGAACAAGGTCCCCTTCTTCATCAGATGGCTATAGGTCGACGTTTTCCGAAGAGTTTGGCTTTGAACCGCCGGATTTATCCGAGCTTTCCTTGGAGAGATCGCCGCTGTTTGAGGGTTCGTGGCGATGGCATTTCCATGATCGTCTTGAATTTTTAGGGATCAATTTCGATGGCTTGGTGGCGAATGATGAATCCTAGGAATTTGCCTGAGAAAACTCCAAACGCGCACTTTAGAGAATTTATTTTCATATTATACTTCCGAAAACGCTCGAAAACGATCTTTAGATGTTCCCAATGTTCCTCATGAGATTTGCTTTTGACCACGAAGTCGTCGATATAACATTCGACGATCTCGTGTATGAGGTCATCGAATATCTTCATCATGGCTCTTTGGTATGTAGCTCCAGCATTTTTCGAACCGAAAGGTATCACTTTGTAGCAGAATACACCTAACGGTGTTCGGAAGGCGGTATTTTTCTTGTCCTCGGGATCCATTTTTATTTGGCCGTATCCTGAAGATCCATTCATGATTGAGAAGATCTCGTGAGTGGATGTGTTATCGATCATCAGCTTGGTTACGGGTACTGGGAAGTCATTTTTCGGGCATGCCTTGTTGAGGTCCCCAAAGTCCACGCAAATGCGAACTACTCCGTTTTTCTTCATCCCCATAACGATATTAGCGATCCAGTCGAGATATTGAATTTCTTGGATAAAGCTGGAGTCAATTAATTTCTTGACTTCGGTGTTGATACTCATCTCAAGTTCGAGCCGCATCATTCTTTGTGCATGTTTGATTGGCTTTATGTCTGAGGTATGGCCAGTTTGTGTACCGCTACTTCTGGATCTAAACCTGGCATTTCGGAGTATTTCCAAGCGAAACAGTCTTTATATTGCATAAGCACGTCTTTCAATGTGGCCACTTGTTTTTCAGATAGTAGCTCACTGATAAACGTTGGCCTCGGATCATCCTCCGTTCCTAAGTCGATTTTCCTTAGGTTGTCTGTCGTGGTGTGTATCCCGTCCTCCAGCTCTTTTGGCGCGGATGGAAATTCTAAGATCTCATCATCGTCTTCATTTGCGAAGCATTGGAAGAGGTTAATCACGTCCTCACCCTTTTTGAGAGAGTTACCCTATGACAGGTACGAGTCCGCTTCCATTTTCACGGTCAAGCTGGTCCTATCCTGATGGTATAAATCTTCTTTGGCTCGTGCTTTTATGGCAAGTTTATCCTCCAGCTATCGGATAACATGAACCTGCCTTATTGATATTGGTGTTCGATCAAATTTTTGAATATGAAGCAGTCCTGAAGGGGATGACATGTTACTCTATGATAGGAGCAATAGTCCGGATGGTAAACCTCATTTATCTGTTCAGGGTGCCGAAATTCCGGAAGCGTCAACATTTGGTGCTTCGTGACAAGACTGAAGATTTTTCCCGTCTTGTCTTGACGAAAGGAATATTTTCGACCTATTTTCTTTATAAAGGAAGACTCCAAGATTTTCTCGATTAGTCGGCGTCTTGGACCTGCTTCGTTGTTCTTGAACGTTGTTTGCGTTCTTCACCTTATTTTTACTTCCGCTTTAGGATTCACTCTTCGCGAAAGCGGATAGCGGACTGTGGATAAAGAGCATTCCAATCTAACTCTTCCACTAATGGCTGATTGAGACGTTGCGTCTTGGCCTTTTCATATATGGCCATTTCGTGGCTATGGTTGTCTCGGCTCGCCTGACAAGCTTCTTTTATCAGCTTGTCAATTTGCTCTTCGATCGACGGACTTAATACTCTTAAAGTGGGATCTTGCTCCAATTTAACGTCATGGCTATTTGGAATAGAGTTTTCTTCTTTACTCGAGCTGTTTATAACGTGGCAGCTGTTGACTTGCTCCCGTTTCTTGGACCGAACATATCCCAGCCCCGTTGTTTCCAACTTCCCGTCGGACTTCTTTTGTTGAGTTCTCAGGATATCCCAAATTTTTTTTATAGAATTAGACTTGCCGAACTGTTTGTTCGAGAGGTACGCCTTTGCGCCTTAACAGTTTCTTTAGTCCCTTCGCATAATATTTTGGCATGCGAATGGACTGGAACCTGTCAAGAGTAAGGTTGTCACCATGCCAGTCTTCTTTCCCCACCTTAGTCTCCATAGATTTGGAGAAGAGGATCGCCTTTTCACCTCTTCGTCTTGGAGGCACGTAGAAAGTTTTTAGTTACAGCATACTGTATGTATTGAGCGCATCAAATTCTCTGTAGTGTCAAGACGGAGTCATCATAATGTGTAGACACCGATCCGCTTCGGCAAGAGTGTGTTGATGGGCGAACGGAGAACACCGCGTTCGTCTCATCTTCAGAGTCGTTGCCAAAGATCAAGATAGGGGTCGATGGTTCGGGCTTATTGTTCTCCTTCAGGAGGCTATCCCGAGTAGACTATTTGTTCGTTTTCTTCGGTATCGCTTCCGAAGACCGGGATGGTGGCTATGGATTTTTGCTTATTTTCGGGCCTATGGCACCTTTCAGTATCTTCAAAATCCGGTTGAAGGTATTTTGCGTCTTCATACTTTCGCATTTCGTTCACCGAGAAAGGATTGAGCTCTCCCGTGATGGTGTACTCAAAGCCATCTTTGAAATACTTCATACACTGATATTGTGTAGAAGTGACGACGTTGTACTCGTGCAGCCAAAGCCTGCCTAGTAGAGTGTTCTAACAAGTATTGACATCAATGACATGGAATTTGATGTTAGTGACGAGCAGCCCAAAGCGGAGCGTCAGCATTTCGGACATAAGCATCCGTGACGACTCCGAGTCGAACCCTGAGATGGTTATTGTCTCAGATAAGGTGCTGAACATTCATACATATTTCCTTCAGCACTCACATTGAGAAGATTGACGGATGATCTGTTTTCGACAGGGATCTTCCCTGTCTTGACACAATGGCAATACTCGATGACTTAGAGCGGACGATTATGTTCGCATGTACCGAGTAGAAGTGACGACGTTGTACTCGTGCAGCCAGAGCCTGCCTAGTAGAGTGTTCTAACAAGTATTGACATCAATGACATGGAATTTGATATTAGTGACGAGCAGCCCGAAGCGGAGCGTCGACATTTCGGACATAAGCATCCGTGACGACTCCGAGTCGAACCCTGAGATGGTTATTTTGTCTCAGATAAGGTGCTGAACATTCATACATATTTCCTTCAGCACTCTCACGTTGAGAAGATCGACGAATGATCTGTTTTCGACAGGGATGTTCCCTGTCTTGACGCCATGGCAATACTCGGTGACTTAGAGCGGACGATTATGTTTGCATGTACCAAGTAGATCTTCATCGTTGAATGTGATATCAGCCATATAGACCTCTGCCAGCTCGTGTTTCGTCTTCTCTTCTGCGAGGAAGGCTTAAAACTGATCAGGCTCTTGCAAGGCTTTGATCAGAGAGTCTCGTACCTCTTTGAACAAGAGTAAAGCATCCAAAATGCTCGGTTGTGAACGTATTTTCCTCAGCTGCGCAAAGACATAATCCGTCTTAGTTTTCTTAGGCAGGTCTTTCGCGGCGAGCTCTTTGGCTATGTCTTCATCAAGGTCAATCTTGTCAAGTATTTTCCCCTTCCCTTTATCCTTTTTATTCGGACCCTTATTTGAAGGTCCGGGGTTCTTTTTGGGCAACATGCAGTTACGCAACTGGATGCTCTCGCAATCTTTCTCTTCTTTTTCTAAGGTGGAGTTTTCAAAGAGAGAATCGAAGGGTATTTCATCCTTAGAATCGCTTCCGAATGTGAGAACTCGGGGTTTTTCCCTTTCTGAACTGATACCAGTCATAGGACAGCTGCCAGTTGTTTCATTGTTTGCAGTCGTTTCGTCATTCTCATTTCGACAGGCGCGAGCTTCACGCTTCTCCTTAAAGTGTTTTTTGTGGGCAACATATTCTTGCCACCACTGCTTGAAGGCGTTGCACTCCTCGATGGGATGAACGACTCTTTGGTGGTATGCGCAGTATTTTGGGTGTCTTTCTCCACCATCAAAATATGGCACCCCAGGCATGTACATCATGAGAGGTAGCAGCTTCATCCCCAGTAATAGGGCTTTGGCAAACCGCTTCTCAGATTTGATCATCCTCTTATTTGTTGCAGGCATGCTTTTGCTTTGGTCGAAAATCTTTGTGACTCGTCCTCACCGCAGCTTCTTTATTCAGACGCTGACACTTAGCCTTTTCATATATGGTTGTCTCGCGTTCTTGGTCATTTTTGCTCTTTTGAAAAGTTTCGTTTAGTAGCCTTTCAATCGGTCTTCTTCCAACAGTTTCGGGGAATTTAGCGCCGATTCTACCCTTGGTTCACCCACGTCACTTTCTGACACAGGCGGAGCTTCTTCATCATATAGTGATGAATGGGAGATCATATGGCAGCCATCCATACGGTCTTCCGTCTCTTCTGATGAGTCATTTTCCTCATCGTCACTGTCTTCGTTCTCAAGAATATGCTTGAGGAATTCTTCGAGTGTGGCTGGCGTTCGTGCTTTCTGATTATATTTTTCCAGCGCATCTATATATTTTAGGAGGTTTGTACGCTTGTCGACATATTCGTCAGGTTGCACATGCTTCTTAGTTTTCTTTCTTTTTCTTGGAAGATTTTGAAGACTTTGAAAGCTTGACCTGGAGGCTTTTCCCCTTGTCGACAGTCTTCGGCGCGGGCCATGATTTCAGCATCCTTTCTATAATTTCAGGCTCAAATGGACTTTTCCACTTGATCGCCGGACATGCATGCAGATCCTTCAACATTCTTTTAGTCTTTACTGAAAGACATACTTCACATAAAGCTTTCACGAGAGAACAGGACGCCCCCTGCGCATCCATTTTTTTATGAGCGTGTTTTTGGTGCGGATTTACCCTCCAATTGTCGGACAGTGCGAACATCCCCTGCTGGTACAGGTCCTCGACCCAATTTTCAAGATGTAGCAATTCTCGATTGGATGGTTTACTATCCGGTGGTAAGAGCAGTAGTTGGGTTTATTGACGTCGCCGGCTTGTACGGACCGCAGCGAGTCTGGTAATGTGGTCAGGTTATTTCACATTTCCAGCTCAAACAACCACCTCGTCTTATCGCGGGGGAATGAATAAGCACATCCCAGCCTTTCTTCTAAGGACGGACGCGTACGAGGGTTGTTTTGACTGACAGGTGTTTTCAGACCGCTCGGTTGTTGCTATGTGTTGGTAACAAAGGCTGCTATTCCTTTAGCCTTGTTATTGTTTCGAGGATCCTTAAAGAGGAAGGAGCATGACCCATCTGATCAATCAGCGCTAGCTTATCAATCAGCGCCTGGAATGCGGTGGGCTTGAAGGTCATGAACGGGGACACGTTTGACTGAGAATCAATAGTCCCAGGGAACATTCCGACAGCCGGAGACTTCTTAATGCGATGTTCACATTTAGACCATGGGTTTTGCCACCGGATCGCACATTGGACCCACGTTTTACTTGGCTTAACCTTGGCATTGATCAGCACTGCGATCGGAGTGCGCTCGCTCACACTAGCGAACGTTTGAGTAAAGAGCGGTTCCATTTCAGAAAAAGTTTTCACGGAGTCATTTGGAAGCTCCGAATACCATTCGAAAACTGTTTCTGATAAGCTTCCAACGGACTGGCGAACCAACAATTTGTTGTCGCCTCCAGTATTGCCGTACAGAGCTCTGAACCGTGCGACATGCTGATCGGGATTCCCCGATCCTTTATATACGTGGAACTTTGGGATAGTCTGACATGTACTTTATTTGGTCGTGCCAGGTTGGATATGATCATCCAGTTTTGACAATTTGGTTAGCGGCTTCATTGGCATGGTGAGCTTTAATTTGTTGAGCAATGTAATCATCCAGTACTGCCTTGGAGATCGTCTCATCCTTAGCCGTCGAAAGGGCCTCAAGAGGATTCGACGTTTCTTCTCTATCATCTTCGATGATCACCGAAGGATCTTCAGCCGGTGATTTTGGCTGGATCATCATCCCAACCATATTTTGAAAAAGAAGAGCCATCTGTTTTATGTTAGCAGTCTGCTTCGCAGCTTCCTTATCTTTCTTTTCTATCACTCGTCGTAAGAACTCTGTATCGGTTTCTTGCTCCTGGCGCTTTTCATTTTCTTTGTTCGGACTTTCTTTAGGTCCGGTGAGTGCTATCATTTTGGTCAGTATCTTTTGGAGCTTTTGTTGTTGCTCGTAAACCTTTGTTAGCGACCGAGTATACGGTCTGTGACTGACAGAAGCACGGCTCTCTTTTTTTCCGTTGGCCATATAGACCGTATGTATAGTCATGCCCCCAGACTTGACATTTGGAGCCTTCGCCTTTGGATTTTGCCGCTAGCGACGGAATTTTCTCCGGCCTCATTCTTTTATGAAAGGTAGGAGCATGAGGAGCCGCTGTGACGGGTATCTTTTTATAAAAAATCCCACGTTGTATTGGGGAGGTGCATTCTTTTTCTTGTCGGACCTTGGATTTCTTCGGTCGACGAGCGTACTTTTCATCAAGAACTAAGTCTTAGACTTTCCGCCACTCTATGAATTTGGGAGGAGAGCCGCTGTTAAGGCTGCTCCGGCTTTGCCTACATTGTAGCTTCGCAGGTGGGAGGTATTTCTTTGGCACCGCCGTTAGGGAGTTTTTATGCACCCTCCTAAACGGCTCAAAGCCATTCTCAGTTGGAACAGCAGCATCAACATCCACCATAGGAGCTAGTGGGATAAGCCCAAAAGGAGAGTTGCCCCCGGCTTGTCTCACTCGGCACCAGTGGCGACGCCGAGCATGTCGTGTGGCAGGAATTGCCTCAGTTTTGGAGGCGTCTTCATCATACCCCTGGCATTGCTGGGGAGCTTTGCTTGGTGTCAGTCTATTGAAGACGGACGCTCTTGGCGGAGCTGGAGCAAAATTGACCAATCTGTCGAAAATCGACCGTCTTGGTGGCGAAGCACTTTTGTTGGCCTCGTGTATGGTAAGAGTAGGGAAGGCTAGCCATTTTGGAGCAACTCTTTCTGCAATTATGGGCTTCTTTATGAGCCGTTTGAGTTCTTCTTCAGCCTATTGAAGACTTAGATTTTAGAGTTGGACGGCTTACTGATAGGAGCCGTCACAGTAACCAACCGATCAAAGACCGGCCTTCGGAGAGCTTCTTCTTGTGGCGTTGTGGCACAAAACCTCATGGGTGGGAGCATGGTCCCGAAAAATAGTCTGGTAGTGGCCTGAGTGACTTGTCCTACCGGCATTGAAAAGATGGAAGCCGCATTGGGCCCGAAGTCACTCCTCCAGTTGGGGCAGAGTGAAAGTTGCTTTTGCAGGAAGTGCAGTTGAAAGCCATTGATACTGCACAGAGGCGAAACAGCAAGTTTTAGTATCTCGCGTCCAAGGGAAACCATGAATATAGCTAACCACGATTTTGTTCGCGAAACACGACACACAAAGTATGGATTGGAAAGAGGAAAAAGTCCTACCGGACGTGCCAGAATCCGTTTACCGCTGAAGAATGGACTGAAACGTTGAGAAGTCTAGCCTGAATTTAGGGACAGATGCTATTTGAACATATCCATCCACCTTTCCGAAAATACCAAGTTGATTTATGGTACCGTATATCGGAGATTTGGATAGATGCGACCGATATAGCAGACTTCATCAGATTCCCCCATTTATGAGAGATTTTTGATTGTGGAGACGCTCTTCCCGGCAGGCGCAAGCCTCTGCAGTTAATTACGTTATTGCGTTACGATAACTTTCTCCTGATCCAGTATTTCATTTTGTGTCGTGTTATATTTTGTTTATTATGGTTGCCCGTGGATTGTATACGGAGACTAATTTATATCGTCGACCGTAAGGCGCGGATTAGTCCAAATGTGTGTATATTATACTTTGGTTTGAACTTAGGTTGTATGTTCCATCATTTCAATGAACATTTTATTTTATTTAAGGACCGTTAATCTGGTTTTAGATTAAAATCAACTTAATTATATGTGTGAGCATTTGAGCTCAATTTATTTTAACTAAGAATACGTTAGTCTTGTATAAGACTAAGATCAACTTAGAAATATATTTAAAGATCATTAAATTTTGTTAAGATCCATCAACAGAAGGTATAAGCTCGGGTGCAAAGATATTTCAGAGACTTAGCCAATTTAGGCTCAGTCTTGAGGTTTTCCCTCATTCAGCAGTGTTAAGTACTTAGTACTAATGTTCAGCGCTCATGTGTGTTTCACGTGAAGCGCTGAGTTCTTGGACGCCCACGTGTGCACACGTGAGGCACTGAGCTCTCATTTATGGGCGCTCTCGTGTTTTTCACATGAGGCGCTGAGTTCTTAAGCGTTCACGTGTGAAACACATGAGACGCTATTTTCCACTTCTTTTTGACCGCTCACGTGTGTTTCACGTAGGGCGCTATCTTCCACTTCTTTTTGACCACTCACGTGCGTTTCACGTAAGGCGCTATCTTCCATTTCTTTTTGAGCGCTTACGTGTGAAACACATGAGGCACTGAGCCCTTTAGAGATTTACCCTCTGTTTATCTTTTAAAAAGAAGTTAAACTTCTATTAATGACGTTTTGGCCATTATCGATCACTGGGATCAAATTTTCTTTGAAAACTAACTTCTTCTGTTCTTTTTTGTAAGAACTAAGTTCTTTGAAGGGTTAAACCCTGTTTTCAGATGAATTAAATTTCTGGAAAATAACTTCCATCTTTTTTTATTTCTTCTCATCTTTAGTTTTTCCTTTAGATCTTGAGTCTGAAGAACAAAATTTTCCCAATGAGAATTAAATTCTCAACTTATGAGAGATTTGTCTTGCGGATCTCAGATCTAGGAAACTAAGTTCTTTTTGGAGGGTTAAACCCTTGTATTTTTATATGTTAGGCAAATGAGATATATTTTTCTATCTTTGATTTTTTTCTTTACCTAAGGTTTGAAAGAAGGGACTTTTCTTCGGCAAGAGGATTAAATTCTCAGATGTAGCTGTCAAAGCTTGTAGGGGGTCTCTCTATATGAGACTTGAAGTCTTAGGTTTTTATACAGATAAGGTAAACTGTTGATCAGTTTTAAGAAAAACTCTCATTTTGGAGATACCAATTGATTTAATTGGCCTCAAAAATTATTCGGAGAATTTTATCAACCGTTGGATCTTTGATCCCGTGATTTTCTGTTTAACAGAATATATTTTCTGTTAGTTTTAGCAAGATTAAGAAAATATTTTCCTAACAAAGAAATTGATTTGATTTTCTAATTTAGTTGGTGATATTATAACTATCGTTGGATTTTGAATCCAAAAGTTCTTTTTTTAACAGAAAAAAATCTTTCTTGTTTTGGAAAGATCGGGAGATATTTTCCCAAATATAATTTAATTCTATATGAAGCTAGCGCTTCAAAATGACGTGCTTTAACACGTGACCCCCAGTGTGGGTTTTAGCCGGTCTATATCCAGTGCTCATATGTTTTGCATATGAGCGCTCACGTGTAACATGTGAGGCCTATTTGGCTTTTAGTTATTTACTTTCAGTGTTTATATGCTTTGCATATAAGCGCTCACGTGTTTACATGTGAGGTCGGTTTGGCCCTTTAGTTACTTATTTCCAGCGCTCATATAAGCGCTCACATGTTTAACACGTGGGACATGTTTGGCCTTTGGTTGTTTATTTTCAGACTCATATGTTTTGCATATGAGCGCTCACGTGTTTAACACGTGGAGCCTAACTGTGGGTTTTAATTTTCCTTAAAACCAGAACGCCCACGTGCTTTGCACATGGAAGGAATTCACTTTTTTCTCTCTTCTCCCCTTTTTTTTATAAGGAAACACTGCTAATGTGGATGCAGAACAATAAAGAAAGGTTTACAGTCTGGAAACCCTCGACAATACCCATTATCTTTTCCAGTTAATCCTGTTTAAGAAAGAGAGGGCAAGACACAGAAAAGAATCAGGAAGTTTCATTTAGGTTTGACCTCATTACAATGAGGTTTATCCTGGAAGAGAGAGGACGATCCGTTCTCCGACAGAATTACCTTAAGGGAAAGGTCTCGATTCTGTTGTACATATGAACATGATCCTTAAACCATATGACACAACTTCAAAGGATGGTGCTACATCATAGTTATTTTCTTTTCCCAAAAAGGATTCTAGCATTGTCTCCAGTCAATGACATTCGATGACAGTGAGTTGTGTCACTATATGACATATCTTCCAGGACATCAGCTTATAATATATCAATAAGAGAAACAGTTTATGCATATTGGCTATATGAAAGATGAAGAAAAATATTGTCGTTATCATCATGATCATCATCTAAGCCTAGTCCCCTCAAAACTGTTAAGAAATGAAGGCGGCGGCTTAAAGTTCGAGAAGACTTGGTAAAAAGAAAAGGAAAAAGGGAAAAAAGAAAAAATATTTGACCAACTCTTTTAGCACCCCTCAGTGAGTACATGAATACTTCCTAGTCAAGGCAATTTCAAATTGTAGTCGAGCCAAGAGATGCCCAATTTGAAAGAAAAGGAATTTCATTTGAATTAAAAGAACAAGATGTTCCTTCAAGTCAAATACCGTCTATGGAGTGCAAATATATTTGATAAATGACATGTTTGATAAAAATAATATGCTTTTCTATAATATATTTTTCACGATGTAGGCATAAGCATGATTTGAATCTTGGCCAATAAAACCGAGATGGCCAGTTCCGAACCCAAGATGACACTGATATTGACACCTATACTGAGATTTTAAACCTTGGTCCTAAGGCAAATACAACAAACTCATCTTCCGGTGCATCGATTCATGTAACCAATCATTCACAGCTAACAAACTGTGGTCCACATAAAGCTAAAGTTAATATAAGCAATTAATCACCTTATCACATAAAGCTTGGAGATCATATAAATCAACATCACCAGCTGAAGAAAAGATTATCTGCTCAACTGTTCCGTCAGGTTGTGCCCTTTCAAGGAGCATGGTCTCTTCCGGCAAAGTTTCTTCTTCCTCTTCTATCACCGTTGATGATGGTTCAATAACTTGTGATGAGTTGCTATTATTCAAGAAGCTGCATATTTGAAAAGAGCAAAAATGCTTCAATGTAAAATCTTTCAAGAAGATCAATGGTTGAGGGAAAAAATTTGTAGCAGAAAGGCATGTTCATCATTGTCATATTTCCAACACTAGCCAGCAATAAACCTGATGCCATTACTTCATGAGTAATTGTAATTGACGAGCAGCCCTGCTTACCAGGAAAAGAGTTGCTTTATAGTGATGGTACGTTCCTTGTTAGGGGGGAAAAAGAAAAAGAAGGCCTTGATTTAAACCTAGAAGATTGCTTGAAGGGATGCAGACTAATTTCTATCAATATAATTCTTCCTAGTTCCTCTCGACAAGAGAGACCAAGGAAAGATAATTCTAATCGCCCAATCTAGTTCTTTTTATCTCCATTGATAATTTTCGGAATTCAAGGAGAGTTGTGTAGATTGCGCAACTGTGTGCATTGCGGAACTGTGCACATGTAGGCAATCTTTTGTACGGAAGCAACTTGTCTGTTTATGCTGAATGAAATGATTGTGCATGAGTTTGAGTGTATGTGTGTGAAATTAGGACTCTTGGAAAGATAATAAACTCTTAAACTCTAAACAAAAATAAATTAAATGAATAAAAATGTATGTCAAGAAAGAACACTCAGAGACGCCTCGGAGAAGAATATGTTGGCATACAGCATATGATGTCTGAGTTTTGCAGCTTTAGTTGGATTAAAAAGTATATATTTAAAGAAAGCATTCGACACATAGAGGTGATTGGTGAAAGTCACTGAATGTTCCAAATACACCAACTAACCATGCTAGAAATTTATTGTTATGCGAGGAGACAAATTGTTGGTTGGTATGAAATGACTCTAAAAAGAACATCTTGTCAAACCTATTGAGACAGCAGACAACTTTAGTGATGACCAAAATAAGATAATATGATTACAACATAAATGTGTAGGGCAGTGACTTTGAGAAGTTTCAAAGAACCCAGACACCATTAATCTCTACGAGAAGGAGAAATTGTTATAAAAATGCATTCATAAAAACATTATTAAAAAATCCAAAAGTAAATTAGTGAATTAAAGAGATAAATATATGCATGCAAAGCAATGTACAAGGAACATGGATCTAAGTGATTAGGAAACAATGGAGTTTTAGCACATATTTAAGATTGAAAATGTTAAATGTACATTTTCAGTTACCCAGATCTAATGGAATCCCAGAAACCTGCCTTCAAAGGGAAAAACCCTGATCTTCCTTTTGCTGCAAATGACAAGCATAAACAAGACTGTTATTGGTCCTTGTACAATGATCATCTACAAATTTTTTCTCAATTAAGGTCGGCATTTAACAGAAATGTTTGTGAATTTAAAATAATTGTTTGAGCTTTACTTTTGTACCTGTCTATCATCCTATCATCAAAAACGAAACTTGTTTCATATGGGCTTGGGACAGCGTGAGCATTGTTTGTTCATATAAAAATCTTTTTCTATACATTTATGCCATAGAAATAATTTGCAGATTCACTGGTGTGATTCATTAATATGGTTTGGAAACTAAATGGATACAGTAAGGTAAAGGAATAAAGATTTACCATTCATGAGGGTCACAATATAACAAAATAGAGAACTAGTATAGATGAAATTTTGGAAAAATGTTTTGCAGATAGGTTCTCTATCCAGCTAAAGTTTCAGCAAAGACTGACAGCAACATCGACGTGTTTCATGGAATATTTCTATTAGAAGAAATAAGCAAAGAACAGTGATTAATATATCAAGAAACAATAAAATTTACAAAAATGGCATTATATTCTTAATTTTAGAACCATGCACTTGATTATATCTCTGTCATACCCAACAACAAAGTTATGAAACAATAAAGCAATACATATGGTAATAATAATAATCACCTATTTTCATAATACAGCCGCCGCCGCCGCCGCCATAATAACACAATCAAGGCAACATAATTTCCTTAAGGTTGTGCTAAAGAAGATAAGGACTAATAACACGAACAAAATCCAGATAAAAGTATAATTGTACATGATAATCATAACATTGCATTATATTTTCATTCTTCGATTATAAAGGAACCTAAGACCGTTAGGGAAAAAATCGATGTCAAGAAAAAGGTAGATCAAGACATCCGACAAACTTAAACAAATGGTGAACTCTTTCAAGCCACAGAACGAAACTAGACCTGAAGGTTTGACATATTAAAATATCATATAAGATGTAAGATGATAAGAAACCTGTCTTTAACCGCAAGTATACATCAGGAGGAGGACAAAATTGATCTGATATTTGGCAAGAGCAAGAACGGATGCGAACTTGACATCTGCAACAGGGAAAAAAAAAAGGAAATAACATGAGTTGTAAAAGAACATTACTTATGGCCTTATTATCAAAAACATTACTTATGGCCTCATATTGTGCAGGATTCATATAAGATGAAGTACATATCAACACCAAACATCACAAAATAGATATCAGAAATTTGATATCTATGCTAGATCACTTGAAACAGCTCAATCAGCAGAAAAATCAAAGAATTTCCTTGTCACATTACTTCAATTTGATCAAGAATATAGTTTATTAACCTAATTTCTCTCCTTTTTCCAGATAGTTAAGCTACTTCTCATGCATTTATAGGGAGTTACGTGGATGTTCAAAAACATGTTTCCATATAATTATAGGTTCATCACCCTTTTCTTTTGGGTAAAGCAGTCAACATGTTACTCTCATCGACCAACATTATACATTACACATCCAAAACATTTGCAAAGGAGCATCTAATTGGCTCAACATATTTAGTCATTTAGATGTTTTAAGATTCCAACTTTCCTTCAAATAAACCAAACACGGGGATGCCTGCACACACATTTAACCAAATGGAAAATGGGTCCATACCGCAACCCCCAACAACTGTGCCCTCCTGTTAAACAAACACAAAATTATGTACGCACACACAAACACAATTGCACACAGGCACATGCATTCTCACTTGAGCACAAAAATATTTGAATACAATCCTAAAAAAAGCTGCGTCCCTGTAGTAAATTTTTGAGCAATTTAACTGCCGGACATTTGTAGATACTCAGACATTTGACCCTTCGTCCATGACAAAATAACGACGCACAAGACTAAGCATTTTAGGGTTAACTTGGTAACTTTAGTAACCCACAAAAATCAGACATCAATCAGAAGGGGAAACATATCAGGTTTCAAAATTGGGTTTTTGGATATACCGCACAAGAGTCTTTCTATGATCTTAACGACCATTTGGCATCCTCCAAATTCTCCTAAATCATAGTGAATTCTAGAAAAACATGCAAAGCATTTTGGCGAATAATTTCCGTCTTTAATTGAATTAATATAACAATCAAATCGACTTTAAACCTGACTAAAAATTGAAGATAAAATATCGATTAGACGAATAAGGCAGCAACTTATATTAGTTTTTTTTTTATTGTCAAGGGTTTTTCAAATCAAAGGGCACCTACGAATTAATAAGCAAAGAAGATTAGGAGAAAAAATAATGTTGGTCTGAGTGACTCACATAGAAAAGGAGGCAACCATGGCGCCAGAAAGCATCTTTTTTTAGGGATGCTCAGGAATTAGAATTAGAATTAGATGCAGAGGAAGAGGAATAGACTTGGTTCGCTGCCAAGCAATGAAGAACCAAAGTAGATAAGGCTACATTTGCTTGCCAATTGTGGGCCATGTGAGTGGATTTGGAACAAGGCCCATTTGTATATATAAGATGGATAAATTGTAGGAAACCCCTCTCGTTTATTTGAGAACCTACATTTAGTCCATGACTCATAAAATGCCACCATTATGTAAAAGTTAAATATTTATTCTCAAATTATAGCATATATCTTTTTAAATTGAGGGCATCTCAAGAATAAAAAGTTATGAAAGCATGTCGGGTAAAATAACGAGCAAACCGCAGGTTCATAGAACAAAAGACGGTACTCATTTGATTGGTCCAAAGTCAAGAGTTTCTCTGCAAATGAATTTACAGAATCGCGTTTGTGTGCATGTGCGAACATTTTCCTTTTTAGCATATTGAGATATTTTGTATTCTTGTTTTATATTATTTATGCCCATCAAGGAGGCGATTTTTTTTATATGTATTCTTGTTTTATTTTATTTATAGGCCATTTTTCTTATATGCTGCTCCCTCCTTTTTTATAACCATTTATATAAAAAATACATAGTTTAGAGTTCCTATGATATTTTTTCTTGACTATTCAAAACAGAAAGAAAGGAGATGATTAAAGTCTTTTTCAATCTGTGTCATTTTTATCCTTTTATAAATATATTAAATATTTACCCTAACAATTTCACCGAAATTTTAGGCAATAATTTAACTAAGCTATCCAAAACTTCTCAAGCTAAAAGTAACATAAATTTTGTAGCAAACTTTCGATATGGTGAAGTCATGGGCAAACCATTCAGTCCAGAAGAAAGCATTGCAGACGACCATCTTGTATATATAGGTCGCTGGGTATAAAAGATGATATAAGAATGAAGATTTAAGATTACGCATCCTCATCCATTTTTTCCCAATCAAAATTTCTTTTTCAATTAAAAATTAATCGGCCAACATTGCTGCTAACCAACCTTAAAATCATGAGCATTTGTCAATTGTTAAATGATAATAAACATATTAAGAAAAACTATTTCAGCTATATTGATCATTTTAGTTAAAAGAGATGAAAGAAAAGGGAAATCAAAATAAAAAACTAAAGAGGAGAAAAATAAATTTACAAGAAATTAAGAAATTGCAAAGGGCGAGGCTCAGATTCGCCTTTAATCCATCACGATTCGATAAAAAAAAAATCACACTAAAATTCCCCTCTCGCCTCTGTTTTCCCTCTCCCCAAAACGAGTGGCTGCAGCCTTCGCTGCCTAGCCATCGCCGCAGAAGAGATCGATCGATGCAGAGGAGGAGGAAAAATTAGGGCTTTTTCCTTTTATCGCCACTAGATCTGAGAGATGCCAAACATTGAAGTTTGCTTCTTAGATTTGCAATCATCATCGCCTCTTTGATTATCTAGAGAGAGAAAGAAAAAGAGGAGAGAAAAGGAGGAAGAAGAAGAGAGAGATAGAGATAGACAGTAGGCGGAGGCATGAAGAATCATCGGCTCTTGAGTGAAAGAGAATGAAGAAGAAGGGGGTGGCCCTTTTGGGCCGCCGAAACCCTAATTCTTGTCTCTCTCGCCGCCGCCCCCAACAAAGAGCCTCATACTTAAACTAATGAGTGAGGAGCTTAGCTTTTAGGGATGCCTTTATTTATAGGCCTGATTTCATCAAAATACCATGGAATTTTACCCGACTTTCTAAAATCCCAGGGTTAAAACACATCACCAGAAGTCCGCTACTGATATACGAGGAGAAGAGACATTTGGGGTAAATGAGGCTGAAAATATACAAACCAATGGTTGAAGAGGTGCTGTTTAATGGAAAGTAAGGGTCGAGTTGAATGCTTTATGTAATTCAATCGGGTTTTTCGAAATAGGGTGCATATATATTAAAATTATTAAAATAATATAATTTAAATTATATTTAGAAGAATATGACGGTTTATTAAAGACGGGATCTCATAACCCGCCTTATCAGGCCCCATCTCGTCCATGCCCATGAAGAGAGCGGGTTCCTAGAACCCGCCCCCATCCATACAATGAAAAGGGCGGGTTTTAGGAACCCGCCCTCTTCATGGGCATGGATGGGGGCGGGTTCCTAGAACCTGTCTAAGAATTTTTAAAATTTTTTAAAATTAAAATAAATCAAAAATGAATTTTAAAATCTCCGTTTAAAAAACCGAATAAATAATAAGATGAATAAATAATAAGATTGTTGTTTTTGTTACGGACGTGGTGACAAGTGTTATTACAGTTTATATAGAAGTAATGCAATATTTAGATCATACTATAAATATGAATTTTGTATACACTTCATTAACAAAATAAATCCATCAAAAGAATTGGACACTTTGATACCCATTTGTAAAAGTATACAATTATCGCTTTTCGTTTCCCTTTCTCTTTCCCTTTCCCTTTCCATTTCCCTTTCCCAATCCGAGGAGGCTTGACATATACCTATGCCTCTTGGGGTGACTGGACGACCTTCCCGTGTCATGGGTATATGGCGGCGGCGGCGGATCTTCTGCTTCGTCTTTAGTATCGTCTTGGACAGGCTGTTGTTCCGCAAGCCCTGAATGTGGGACAGGTGTCGGATATGTGTTGCCTCCCAACAACTGTTTGTAGGACGATAAATCCGCCTCTCAACTGGGATGTTGTTGCAAAGAACCTGTCCCGGTTTCATGCTCCTGCTGTTGCACAAAACTTGGCCCCCAAGGCTGCGCAAAACCTGTTCTCCAAGACTGTTATTGTTGTGCAAAGCCTGACCCCAAGACAGCTGTTGTTACGCAAAACTTGTCCCCCAAGACTGTCGTTGCTCCGGTTGTTGCGCTTGTTCAATATGTTGGGGTTGCTGCTGACAGTATGGTGATCCGAACCACTGATCCCGCCGCTCTGGATCTAGCTGATGCTGCGGATCTGGTTCTGGCTCATGCTGTGGCTCTGGTGCCGGCTCATGCGATGTCGATAAATGTGGAAGCATATGATATGAACTAAATATACCGCCAATATATGAGTCTACAGCAGAAAATAAAGGCTGAGTATCTGAACCAGCATCAGTCGGATATGGATCCTGTATCAATGATTGTATATAATGCAACTCACGAGCCTGTCGTTACATTAAAAATAAGATATAATTATTGACCCATACCGCCGGATGTTAAAAACTAATTTAATTTAAAAATTTTAACTTACCATTTCTCGTTCCACGTGGCCTCTAGGCTCGTACTGCCGGATGTTTGGAAAGTCGTTAGGGAGAGCAGAAAAATATCTTACAGTGACACGCTTATACCATTATAGATATGTTTCTGTAGCGTCGGTAGTTGTTTGGTCACCTATTTACTGTAAGGCAATATTACGCTGCCTATCTTCCCATCTCAGCAAATATTGATGATGATTGTTCCCCTCCGAACGGCGGCCGGCGACGTCGGGACGTCACGTGCCTGAGGTTCGGGGCAGATGCTATTTGGTTTTACCCGTCTATCTCTCCGAAGATGCCAAGTTGATTTATGGCACCGTGTATCGGAGGTTTAGACAGATGCGGCCGATGTAGCAGACTTTGTCAGATTCCCCCTCGCTTGAGGGGTTTTTGATTGTGGGGACGCTCTTCCCTGCAGGCGCAAGCCCCTGCAGTTAATTACGCTACCGCATCACGGTAACAACTTTCTCCTTCTCCAGAATTTCACTTCGTGTCGTGTGTGTTTGTTTTGTTTGTGGTTGCCCGTGGATTGTATACGGAGACTGAGTAATGCCGTCGCCCGTAGGACGTGGATTAGTCCAAATCCGTATTTACTTAGATTTGGGTTTGGTGTTTTTTTGGTTTAAGGATACATTAGTCGCGTTGCGGCTAAGATCAACTTAAACGTTCGTCAAGGATACGTTAGTCCTGTTTTGGACTAATATCACCTTGACGTAGTGATTGATTTAATTATCTGGCCGTCGGGACTCGTCACCTCTCTGACGTCGTTGAAGGATTACAACGACATGTATCAGAGGAGCTCGGAGATGTACCCTCGAACCAGAGTTCATTGGGAGTTTTATAATCCATTTGAATGTTTAAGGATACGTCAGCCGTGTTTGGGGCTAAGATCAACTTAAACGGGACCGTTTAGATCCGGCAAAAGAGCATTTGGGCTCTATTGCGCCAGTTTAAGGACGTGGTGGTCCATCGCCAGTTTAGGGACGTGGTGGTCCATTATTAGTTTAGGGACGTTTCGGTCCGTCGCCAGTTTAAGGACGTAGTGGTCCATCATTAGTTTAAGGACGTTTCGGTCCAGTATTAGTTTAGGGACGTTTCGGTCCATCACCAGTTTAGGGACGTGGTGGTCCATCATTAGTTTAGGGACATCTCGGTCCGATGTTAGTTTAGGGACGTTTAGGTCCGATATTAGTTTAAGGACATTTCGGTCCATCATTAGTTTAGGGACGTTTCGGTCCGTCGCCAGTTTAGGGACGTGGTGGTCCACATTCCAGTTTAGGGACGTGGTGGTCCATCATTAGTTTAGGGACGTTTCGGTCCGATATTAGTTTAGGGACGTTTCAGTCCGTCGCCAGTTTAAGGACGTAGTGGTCCGTCGCCAGTTTAGGGACATGGTGGTCTATCTTCCAGTTTAGAGACGTGGTGGTCCGTGTTCCAGTTTAGAGACGTGGTGGTCCATCGCCAGTTTAGGGACGTGGTGGTCCATCATTAGTTTAGGGATGTTTCGGTCCGATATTAGTTTAGGGACGTTTCGGTCCGTCGCCAGTTTAAGGACGTAGTGGTCCGTCGCCAGTTTAGGGACATGGTGGTCTATGTTCCAGTTTAGAGACGTGGTGGTCTGTATCAATTCCAGTTTAAGGACGTGGTGGTCTATGTTCCAGTTTAAAGACGTGGTGGTCCATTATTAGTTTAAGGACGTTTCGGTCCAACATTAGTTTAAGGACGTCTCGGTCCAATATTAGTTTAAGGACGTTTCGGTCCGATATTAGTTTAGGGACGTTTCGGTCCATCATTAGTTTAAGGACGTTTCGGTCCACGAGTTTAAGGACCCCGCAGTCCATATCGATGTGTGGTCGTTGGGACCCGTCACCTCTTTGACGTCGTTGAGGAATTACAACGACGGATGTCAAAGGAGTTCGGAGATGTACCCTCGAACCGGATGTAAATTGATTTAGGAGAGCCATTTTGCTTAGTCAATTTAATTTAAGGACTTATGGCCGAAATTGGGCTAAGTCCAGTTGAAATGTCCAATATTTTATTTGCTTTTGCATTGTATTTCTTTTTATTTTTTTTTTATTTGGGCCTTGCCCAGAAAGGATGCAGGGTATCAATTTGTTTTGGGCTCTGCCCCTTTAGGAATGATGCAAGGTATCAATTTTATTTGGGCTCTGCCCTTATATAAAGGATGCAAAGCATCAATTTATTTGGGCTCTGCCCATTTATTGCCTTGCAATTTATTTTGGCCTGTCAGGTCATTTTGATTTGGGCCTGGCCCTTCAAATAGTGCAAAGCACCAAGAATCTTTTGGATTCAAGAAAATGAGTGCAGGGCACTTTTTAATGATCTAAATTTAGATCAAAGAAGAGAAAAGAAAATCTTTTCTTTCTTTCTGTCTCAGAGAACCAGAGGTTCATAGCAAGTGCAAGGCACTATTTTTATTTATTTATTTATCTGAGAACCAGAGGTTCATAGCAAGTGCAAGGCACTATTTTTATTTATTTATTTATCTGAGAACCAGAGGTTCATAGCAAGTGCAAGGCACTATCTGTTGTGCGCACGTGCGTTGCACGTGGTGCCGCATGGCGGGCATACGTGCGTTGCACGTGGCGCACATGCGCATTATGAGGAGAAGCAAAGCTTCTATATATGGAGAACAAGCTCCTTTTAATATTATTAAATATTCCCATGTGGTGCGCACGTGCGTTGCACGTAGTGCCGCATGGCAAGCACACGTGCGTTGCACGTAGCGCACATGGCGCTTGCGCATATGCGCATTATGGAGGAGCATGCTCCTATCTTGGAGAACTAAGCTCCTTTGGAGAACTAAGCTCCTTTGAGTATTGAATCCTTTGAGGATTTTACTCTACCCTTTCTAAGAGGTATCCCCTCTTATTTATATGGGAGTGGTAGAGAAGACAGCTCTCCTTTTCCCGATGTGGGACTAAAAAATGCATTCCCCATGTAGTAGAGCATTACTTTAGATTACACGTGTATAACACATTTGCTCATAACTTTTGATCTCGGATGAATTATGAGGCCCATAATATATCAAATCGAAGGTCTTTTCGAGATGCTTTCAATATCATCAGAATTTAGCTGTTTTTCGTTCCGGAGTTTATCAAAATACAGCTCGGAAAATACTGGTTCGCATCTTCTTCCTTAAATCACATGTGCATAGACATTTGCTCATAACTTTTGATCCCGGATGAATTATGAGGCCCATAATATATCAAATCGAAGGTTTTATCGAGACGCTTTCGATACAAATAGAATTTATCCATTTCTCATTCGGGAGTTTGTAAAAAAACAGCCCGGAAGATACTGGTTCGTATTTCCTTAAGCGTATCGCTGCCATTTGATACCTTGGACTCTTTTGCGCAGAAATTTTTGGTGGGAACAAATGCCCCCCACTACTTTGCCCACGTAAGTATGTACGTGGGTGAAGTAGTGCAGAGTTATGCAGAGTTATGCATGGCGTATGGCCAGTTTTGGGTTGATGTATCACTTTCAGAATCTTGATCTGAGAAGATAACGAGCGGACACAAGCGTCGTCATTTATCTTTGACTCAAATCTCAACTCTTAAGGGATATAGTTCCAACCCTTAACTCCATGAGCCGCATCCTTCTATTTCTTTTTTTGTCTCACTCTGGCGTGGAGTAGTTCATACGCTTATGAGTAAGTTCTCCATTTCAGTGGCATGTAGCTTTGGCAAGTGTGGCCCATAGATGGTCGGCCCATCTTGACTTCTTTGCAGGGCAGTGATGGCTTAGGAGACAGGGGTAGGATCTGCCACCTAAGGCTTTTCAACTTTACGAGCCGTGAGGGTCTCATAAAGACTTTTCTCCCTACGAGTCGTGAGGATCTCGTAGGTGTATTTTCTCCTTGGGAATCGTGAGGATTCCTAAGTGTGTTTTCTCTTATAAGTCGTAAGGATCCTATAAGAGAGTTTTCCCTCTTACGAGTCGAGAGGACCCGTAAGCGGTTGTTTCCCTCCTTATCGAGATTCGACTTTGGAGAGTGTGACCCGTGGATAGTATGCAAGAGACCGTTTAGGATTGACTTGCAGGGTCCCATTGTTTCAGGAAGCAAGTTTTTGAATCCTTACTGCCTGAGATGTGAGTCAAAGAAGCTCTCATCACGGAGTGTTTGTATCCGTGAGTTGAGAAGTTTTGCGAGGGATTATTTGTTTCCCAAGCGCCAAGGATTATTTGTGTCCTTGGGATTTGAAACGAGTCGATGGTTCCCACGAAGGCGCTGGTGGCTCTGCGAGTCGACGCGGATCAGAAGGCTCTCGTCAAGGAGTGTTTGTATCCGTGAGTTGAGAAGTTTTGCGAGGGATTATTTGTTTCCCAAGCGCCAAGGATTATTTGTGTCCTTGGGGTTTGAAACGAGTCGATGGTTCCCACGGAGGCGCTGGTGGCTCTACGAGTCGACGCGGATCAGAAGGCTCTCGTCAAGGAGTGTTTGTATCCGTGAGTTGAGAAGTTTTGCGAGGGATTATTTGTTTCCCAAGCGCCAAGGATTATTTGTGTCCTTGGGATTTGAAACGAGTCGATGGTTCCCACGAAGGCGCTGGTGGCTCTGCGAGTCGACGCGGATCAGAAGGCTCTCGTCAAGGAGTGTTTGTATCCGTGAGTTGAGAAGTTTTGCGAGGGATTATTTGTTTCCCAAGCGCCAAGGATTATTTGTGTCCTTGGGGTTTGAAACGAGTCGATGGTTCCCACGGAGGCGCTGGTGGCTCTGCGAGTCGACGCGGATCAGAAGGCTCTCGTCAAGGAGTGTTTGTATCCGTGAGTTGAGAAGTTTTGCGAGGGATTATTTGTTTCCCAAGCGCCAAGGATTATTTGTGTCCTTGGGGTTTGAAACGAGTCGATGGTTCCTACGGAGGCGCTGGTGGCTCTGTGAGTCGACGCGGATCAGAAGGCTCTCGTCAAGGAGTGTTTGTATCCGTGAGTTGAGAAGTTTTTGTCGAAGTCATTGGCTTCTTCGGTTGAAATGAACCTTTAAGGTTTGGCTTCGTCGTTTGACGGAATCCGCTGGGGAAGTATGGTTCCTTCTTTGTTTACGCCCTTGGATTGTATACAGAGATCGATGTGATCTTAACTGTAGGGCCAAAGTTTTATCATTTCTTCTTTTTATTTTATTTTATTTTTTGCGATGCTCTATCATTTCAGCTTTTATATCGCGAAAGTCGCGATTGCCCAATCATTTCGGCTATTTTTCGCGGTGCCCAATCATTTCGGCTTTTTATTTTATTTTTACCCGCTGCTTTTTATTGCGGGTTGCCCGATCATTTCGGCTATTTCTTCATGCATATATTTTTACTTGCTGCTTTTTTATTGCAGGTCGCCCCATCATTTCGGCTATTTCGTATGCATGTGCGGCCTACTGGCTTTTCGCTGTAAACCTGAAATTGGACACCGATTTCGGCATCAGCACCGCTACAACTGGGATATTGCCAGGAGCGAATCATCATTTGCCTCTGTCGTTGTCAAACAAAGGAGGCTTAGCGACCAGGTTTAAGGTCCTGTCGACTAAGGCTTTTGACTTCATGAGCCGTAAGGGTCTCGTGAAGGTATTTCTCCCTACGAGTCGTGGGGATCTTGTAGGTGTATTTTCTCCTTAGGAGTCGTGAGGATCCCTAAGTGTTTGTTTCTCTGTAAGTCGCAAGTGATCCTACAGGAGGGCTTTCTCCTTGTAAGTCGAGAGGATTTACAAGGGTTGTTTACCATGCAAACATATCCCTAGTTTCAGATGGGACTTAGTTAGGGGAATGTTTATTCGCGCCCGTGGATTGTATACAGGGGTCAATATTGAACCACTTGTAGGGCAATATTGGAAGTTTGTGGGGGTTTGCTTAAGCACAGGTTTAGGTCTCTGTGACTTAAGACTTTCAAATCCTATGAGCCGTGAGGGTTCCATAAGAGAGTTCTCCTTACGAGTCGTGAGGATCTCGCAAGTGTATTTTCTCCTTAGGAATCGTGGGGATCCCTAAGTGTGTTGCTCCTTTGTGAGTCGTAAGGATCTCACGCAAGTGGTTTCTCCTTACAAGGTCGAGAGGACTCTATAAGGGTTCTTTAACGAAGTTGCGCCCTTTCGGGTTTTCACAAACATTCGCCGGTAGTCCTGCTGTTTTTACTCACAGAGCCCTTTTCATCCGTGCCCATTTTGCTTATGGACATACCGTTTTTTTTTCTTTCTTTTTCTTTTTCTCTCTTTTTTTTTTTTACGAGGTCGCGCCCTTTCGGGTTTTCACGAACACTCGTCGGTAGCCCTGCTGTTTTTACTCACGGAGCCCTTTCGGGTTTTCATCCGTGCCCATTTTGCTTGTGGACGTACCTTTTTTTTTTGTTTTTTTTATTTTTTTTATTTTTTTTATTTTTTTATTTTTATTTTTTATTAACACGTCAGCCTGAAAATGCTGCGGGTTGGGAGTAGTTTAACGACGTTTCGGTCATTTGCAAGTTTTAGGACATTGAGGTCCGTCGTTAGTTTAAGGACATCTCGGTCAGTTGTTAGTTTAAGGACGTTTCGGTCCGTTATCCAGTTTTAGGACGTAGTGGTCCGTTAGGCTTTCTTTATGAATGAGCATGATGCCCCCGGCGTGTCCATATTTTTCGGAGCATGCGGTTGTGGCGGGTTCACCTTCCAAATTTCGGACAACACGAACTTGCCCTGTTGGTATTGGTCTTCAACCCAGTTCTTGAAGATGTAGCAATCCTCGATCAGATGACCTACCGTTTGGTGGTAAGGGCAATAATTAGGATTATTAATATCGCCTGGCCGCAATGGACGTTTTGGATTCGGCAGATTGATGAGTCTGTCGCACACTGCCAGCTCGAACAGTCCCCTTGTTTTATCTTGCGGAAACGAGTAAGGACGTTTCAACTTTTCCTGGAGGGATTGCCGCTTGTTGCTTTGGCAAGCAACCGGTCTAGGGTCACCTGATTGTTGGTGAGTGCTGGCGACGAGAGCCGTTTTTCTTTTTCCTTTATCCTTTTTGTTCGATCCTTTGTTTACGGGGCCGAGATTTTTTCCGAGTAGCATGCGATTGCACGGCTGAACGTTCTCGCAGATTCTCAATTCCTTTATTTTTGAAATAGATTCCCCGATGGAAGAGTTGGGGGTAGCTTCTTCGTCAGAGTCGCTTCCAAAGGTGATAATTTGTGATCCCTTGAAGTCGGCTATATGACAGTCGGCGGTGGCTCTTTTGCGCTCATATATCGCATTTTTCCGATGTCCACAAGCTTCACACTTTGTCCTGTCGAAGTGTTGCTTTTGAGCGACATACCCTTGCCACCAACAGTTAAAGGACTCGCAGTCTTCGGTAGGATGTATGATCTTCTGATGATATAAACAGAAGTTAGGGTGCATCTCTACCTCAGAGAAAGGATTTTCTTCGGAGGGCGGTAGCTTCATTCCTACTGATAGAGCTTTGGCGAACCGTTTCCTCGTCTTGAATTTATTTTTACCCGCATTGTATGGCTTTTGATTTGACGGGAATACCTTGGTTCTTTCCAGTATGGCCATTTCATGCTCTTGATTGGCTTTTGCTTTCAAACGAATTTCATTTAGAAAGGCATCGATCAACTTGTCTGACGGCCGCGAAATTTCTGTTTCAGGGTCCGCCGTTGATTTCTCAGCGCAAGGATCCTCCTCCTTATCCGTCAGTGAATGAGAAATCACATGACAAGTCGCTACGTAGTCTTCGGATTCATCCGATAAGTTTTCTCCATTGTTTTCATCCTTGACGAAAGAACAAGTTGCCCCCGGCGTGTCCGTCTTCTTTGGAGAGTGCGGCTGTGGGGGGTTTACCTTCCAGCTTTCAGACAGCGTGAACTTGCCTTGCAGGTATTGATCCTCAATCCATCCCTTAAAGACGAAACAATCCTCAATCGGGTGACTTACCGTTTGGTGGTAAGGGCAATAATTGGGATTATTAAGATCGCCTGGCTGCGACAGACGCTTTGGACTTGGCAGATTGATGAGTCTGTTACGCACTGCCAGCTCAAACAGTCTTCTCGTTTTATTCTGAGGAAACGAGTAAGGACGTCCTAGCCTCTCTTCGAGGGATGGGCGTGGACGCACGTTGTTTTGGCGAGCGACCGGCTTTGAGTTGCTCGGCTGTTGCTGAGCGTTGGCGACGATGATCGCTTTTCCTTTCTCATTTCGGGGATCGGGTCTTGGAGGAGACGGTCTATGGCCCATCTGGTCCATTTGGGCTAATTTGTCGATCAAGGCCTGGAAGGTGGTCGGCCTGAAGAACATCATGAATTGCGAGATGGTCGCCTGCGGATCGAGAGTGCCCACAAACATGCCTACCACAGGAGCCTCTTCTATGCGTTGTTCGCATTTCGACCATAGGTTCCGCCATCGTGTTGCGTATTGGACACATGTTTCGCCTGACCTTATCCTGGCATTTATCAGTGCTGTAATCGGGGTGCGTTCACTAGCACTTGCGAATCTTTGTGTAAACAGCAGTTCCATCTCTGCAAATGTTTTGACAGAGTCGTTAGGTAGCTCCGAATACCATTCAAAGGCTGTTTCTGCTAAGCTGCCGACGAATTGACGTAGCAATAATTTGTCATCGCCTCCAGTATTGCCGCATAAGGCCCTGAATTGAGCGACATGCTGATGCGGATTCCCTGTCCCTTTATATACGTGGAATTTAGGGATCGTATATCCTGGCGGGTAATTGATATGGTCATACCAGCTCGGATACGGTCGTCCGGGTCTAACAATTTTCCCAGCCGCTTCATTCGCCTGATGAACCCGGATCTGCTGAGCTATATATTCGTCTAGGTCAACTTTGGAGATTGCCTCATCCTTGGCTGTTGATAGAGCCGGCGGAGGATTTGACGTTTCTCCCCTGTCGTCTTCAAGGACGATCGGAGGATCTTCGGCAGGAGGGTCCGGCTGTAACATCATCCCTACCATATCTTGGAAGAGGAACGCCATCTGTTTTATGTTAGCCGCTTGCTCTGCAGCTTCTTTGTCCCTCTTTTCGAGGACTCTGCGTAAAAAGTCAGCGTCGGTTTCTTGTTCTTGACGCTCATCCGAAGACGTTTCAGAGCTTTCTTTTGGCTCAGTGAGTGCAGCCATTGTAGTCATCATTTCCTGAAGCTTTTGTTGTTGCTCCTGGGCTTTCGTCACGGATCGGGTGAGCGGTCGGTGGCCCATAGAAGTGTGGCTTTCCTCCTTTCCAGAAGCCATATAAACAGTGTGCACCACCATGCCCCCAGATTTGGGGCGTTTGTGTTCAGCGCTTTTATGCTTCGCCATGTTCACAGGGGCTTTTTGTGGCCTCCTTTTTTGAGTGATTGGAGTTAAGGGAGCCGTTGTAGTGGGCACCCAAGTAGCTTTTGCTTTTTGTGGTTTGACAGAGTAATCCTTCCCCTGCCGAATCTTCATCTTTTTCTGTCGTCGGAGGCAGTCTTGATCGATCACCGACTCTTGGACCTGTCGCCAGACTTTGTAAATTTTAGAGGACAGCCGCTGAGGGGGCTGCTCTAGCTTCTTCTCTGGAGTATTCTCCACAGGTGAAGGAGTTCGTTTCAACATTGCAGTAGGAGAGTTTCTGCGCACCTTGTTGAGCAGTTCAAAGTTGTTCTTGGTTGGAACAGCAGAATCAATCCCCGCCATTGAAGCTGGCGGAGTTATCCCGGATGGGGAGTTGCCCCCAGCCTTCCTCACTCGGCGCCAATGGCGACGTCGAGCGTGTCTTGCGGATGGAGTTGTTTCAGCTATAAGGGTAACTTCATCTTGCCCCCTGTCAACGACGGACCTCTGGGCAGGGAAAGCAGCTTTGAGGACCTCGCCTGGAGCGGAAACCGGAATGGCCAGCCTTGTAAAAACTGACTTCTTGGAAGAAGAAGCCTTTCTAATGACTTCGTCCGCTTGAGCCGGGATGGTTATCCGCTTTGGGATGGCAGTTTCGGGTATTGCGGGCTTGTAGACGTTCTGGCCCAGTCTGTTAAAAACTGAGGTATTGAAGTTGGGCGACCCATCGAGAGGGGCCGCGGCAGAGGTAAGTCGATCAAAGACTGACTTCTTTGGGGCTTCTTGCAATGTCATTGGGGCGTTGAAGCTCATTGGTGGGAGCATGGTCCCAAAACAATAGTCCAATGGTGGCTTGAGTCACCTGCTCCACCGGCATTTTGAAAAGGGAGGCCGCTTGGGGCCTATAAGTCACTCCTCCAGCAATGACGGAGCGAGAGTTGTTGCTGCAGGCGGTGCAGTTCGAAGCCATCGATCTTCTGTTTTCTGCACGGAGCAAGACACCAAATCTTAGTACCTTGAATCCACAGCAACCACAGCAAAACGCGATTCGTTCGCGAACACGACACACGAAGTGTGGAGTGGAAAGAGGAAAAGGTCCCACCGGGCGTGCCAGAATCTGTTCCCCTCCGAACGGCGGCCGGCGACGTCGGGACGTCACGTGCCTGAGGTTCGGGGCAGATGCTATTTGGTTTTACCCGTCTATCTCTCCGAAGATGCCAAGTTGATTTATGGCACCGTGTATCGGAGGTTTAGACGGATGCGGCCGATGTAGCAGACTTTGTCAGATTCCCCCTCGCTTGAGGGGTTTTTGATTGTGGGGACGCTCTTCCCTGCAGGCGAAAGCCCCTGCAGTTAATTACGCTACCGCATCACGGTAACAACTTTCTCCTTCTCCAGAATTTCACTTCGTGTCGTGTGTGTTTGTTTTGTTTGTGGTTGCCCGTGGATTGTATACGGAGACTGAGTAATGCCGTCGCCCGTAGGACGTGGATTAGTCCAAATCCGTATTTACTTAGATTTGGGTTTGGTGTTTTTTTGGTTTAAGGATACATTAGTCGCGTTGCGGCTAAGATCAACTTAAACGTTCGTCAAGGATACGTTAGTCCTGTTTTGGACTAATATCACCTTGACGTAGTGATTGATTTAATTATCTGGCCGTCGGGACTCGTCACCTCTCTGACGTCGTTGAAGGATTACAACGACATGTATCAGAGGAGCTCGGAGATGTACCCTCGAACCAGAGTTCATTGGGAGTTTTATAATCCATTTGAATGTTTAAGGATACGTCAGCCGTGTTTGGGGCTAAGATCAACTTAAACGGGACCGTTTAGATCCGGCAAAAGAGCATTTGGGCTCTATTGCGCCAGTTTAAGGACGTGGTGGTCCATCGCCAGTTTAGGGACGTGGTGGTCCATTATTAGTTTAGGGACGTTTCGGTCCGTCGCCAGTTTAAGGACGTAGTGGTCCATCATTAGTTTAAGGACGTTTCGGTCCAGTATTAGTTTAGGGACGTTTCGGTCCATCACCAGTTTAGGGACGTGGTGGTCCATCATTAGTTTAGGGACATCTCGGTCCGATGTTAGTTTAGGGACGTTTAGGTCCGATATTAGTTTAAGGACATTTCGGTCCATCATTAGTTTAGGGACGTTTCGGTCCGTCGCCAGTTTAGGGACGTGGTGGTCCACATTCCAGTTTAGGGACGTGGTGGTCCATCATTAGTTTAGGGACGTTTCGGTCCGATATTAGTTTAGGGACGTTTCAGTCCGTCGCCAGTTTAAGGACGTAGTGGTCCGTCGCCAGTTTAGGGACATGGTGGTCTATGTTCCAGTTTAGAGACGTGGTGGTCCATGTTCCAGTTTAGAGACGTGGTGGTCCATCGCCAGTTTAGGGACGTGGTGGTCCATCATTAGTTTAGGGACGTTTCGGTCCGATATTAGTTTAGGGACGTTTCGGTCCGTCGCCAGTTTAAGGACGTAGTGGTCCGTCGCCAGTTTAGGGACATGGTGGTCTATGTTCCAGTTTAGAGACGTGGTGGTCTGTATCAATTCCAGTTTAAGGACGTGGTGGTCTATGTTCCAGTTTAAAGACGTGGTGGTCCATTATTAGTTTAAGGACGTTTCGGTCCAACATTAGTTTAAGGACGTCTCGGTCCAATATTAGTTTAGGGACGTTTCGGTCCATCATTAGTTTAAGGACGTTTCGGTCCACGAGTTTAAGGACCCCGCAGTCCATATCGATGTGTGGTCGTTGGGACCCGTCACCTCTTTGACGTCGTTGAGGAATTACAACGACGGATGTCAAAGGAGTTCGGAGATGTACCCTCGAACCGGATGTAAATTGATTTAGGAGAGCCATTTTGCTCAGTCAATTTAATTTAAGGACTTATGGCCGAAATTGGGCTAAGTCCAGTTGAAATGTCCAATATTTTATTTGCTTTTGCATTGCATTTCTTTTTATTTTTTTTTATTTGGGCCTTGCCCAGAAAGGATGCAGGGTATCAATTTGTTTTGGGCTCTGCCCCTTTAGGAATGATGCAAGGTATCAATTTTATTTGGGCTCTGCCCTTATATAAAGGATGCAAAGCATCAATTTATTTGGGCTCTGCCCATTTATTGCCTTGCAATTTATTTTGGCCTGTCAGGTCATTTTGATTTGGGCCTGGCCCTTCAAATAGTGCAAAGCACCAAGAATCTTTTGGATTCAAGAAAATGAGTGCAGGGCACTTTTTAATGATCTAAATTTAGATCAAAGAAGAGAAAAGAAAATCTTTTCTTTCTTTCTGTCTCAGAGAACCAGAGGTTCATAGCAAGTGCAAGGCACTATTTTTATTTATTTATTTATCTGAGAACCAGAGGTTCATAGCAAGTGCAAGGCACTATTTTTATTTATTTATTTATCTGAGAACCAGAGGTTCATAGCAAGTGCAAGGCACTATTTTTATTTATTTATTTATCTGAGAACCAGAGGTTCATAGCAAGTGCAAGGCACTATCTGTTGTGCGCACGTGCGTTGCACGTGGTGCCGCATGGCGGGCATACGTGCGTTGCACGTGGCGCACATGCGCATTATGAGGAGAAGCAAAGCTTCTATATATGGAGAACAAGCTCCTTTTAATATTATTAAATATTCCCATGTGGTGCGCACGTGCGTTGCACGTAGTGCCGCATGGCAAGCACACGTGCGTTGCACGTAGCGCACATGGCGCTTGCGCATATGCGCATTATGGAGGAGCATGCTCCTATCTTGGAGAACTAAGCTCCTTTGGAGAACTAAGCTCCTTTGAGTATTGAATCCTTTGAGGATTTTACTCTACCCTTTCTAAGAGGTATCCCCTCTTATTTATATGGGAGTGGTAGAGAAGACAGCTCTCCTTTTCCCGATGTGGGACTAAAAAATGCATTCCCCATGTAGTAGAGCATTACTTTAGATTACACGTGTATAACACATTTGCTCATAACTTTTAATCTCGGATGAATTATGAGGCCCATAATATATCAAATCGAAGGTCTTTTCGAGATGCTTTCAATATCATCAGAATTTAGCTGTTTTTCGTTCCGGAGTTTATCAAAATACAGCTCGGAAAATACTGGTTCGCATCTTCTTCCTTAAATCACATGTGCATAGACATTTGCTCATAACTTTTGATCCCGGATGAATTATGAGGCCCATAATATATCAAATCGAAGGTTTTATCGAGACGCTTTCGATACAAATAGAATTTATCCATTTCTCATTCGGGAGTTTGTCAAAAAACAGCCCGGAAGATACTGGTTCGTATTTCCTTAAGCGTATCGCTGCCATTTGATACCTTGGACTCTTTTGCGCAGAAATTTTTGGTGGGAACAATGATGCTCTCTCCAATCACGCTCCGCCTTTCCTCCTCGCATGTTTCCCTCTATTGTCATAGGCGCTGGTGGCGGAAAAGGAATATATTGTAATCTACTAAACTGTTGCAACACCCGGTCCGGTAGATGCATGACCACGATATTAATGCATCGTAGTGGGTATCGAGCCCGCCAAACCGGCTCTCCTTCGATACAGATGCCGGGTAATCCTTGCAGACGATCTACTGTATAAGGCGTCCACGTGAACTGCGCAAATAATATAGTACAAAAATTATAATGAAGCTAAATTAAAATTTTTAAACAAAGTTAATTGCCTAATGTATGGTTACCGAGTCGCCTCCATGCGATCCAACTCATCTCTATAATATTTAAGTACCCGACAAGGAGCCTTATAAGATTTCTTGCCACTCCATCAAGAGCTGAGAGGCTTTCCAGGGGTATTAACGGCAGAAATATGAATGCAATCTAGTCTTCCCATACACATGTGCTCCCATGACCAAATCTGTATATAAAGTGTCATAATATTAGAAAGAACCAATATTACAATTTTACAAATGCCAAACTATTAAAAAATATTATGTACCTGAAGTAATGTAATGCAGCTATAAATTTTATTCTTCGTAGGAGCACATGCCTTATTTAGTTCCCTGTAAAGATAGCCAGGACCCCTGCTCCCCAAGCATACTGGTCACACATATCAAAGCCCGTAAGAAACCCAAGATATAAAGGATGGACATGCGTTGCCGATTGGTTCAGCATCAATTAAAAATCGATCATGTACAGAATGTAGGCATGTGCATGTCTATCCAAGACATCATCGGTAGCTTCATCAGGGATATTAGTAAATGTATCTTTGAACCAGTTTAAACTGTTCTTATACCCCTTAGTATACCCTCCTGGTACCTGAATTTTACAATTAATTGTTAATTAATATCATTGTAACATACTTAAACTTTTTATTTAAAAAAATTACGAATTATACTTGTCCGAGAGCAGACTCAATATATGTATCCCAATATGGGTACTCGGTTTCTGGACCCACAATTGTACCTTCAATTAATCCAAGTCCATGCACACATAAACCGAGTAAAATACCAATATCCTGAAGTGTGATAGTGGTCTCACCCCATCTAAGACGAAAAGTGTAAGTCTCTTTTCTCCAACGCTCAACAAGAGAGATAACGAGACTGTGGTCGAGTTGGATATGACGAAGTAACGAAGCTTCATAAAATCCGGCTCTTCGAATCCGCTCAATTATATGATAATCCGTAACTTGCCACTTGTCAGAACTATGACTGACCGCTGTAAGATTATCTCCACCCTCCAAAATTTATTCATATTATTTTCAAATATTAGAATTAAAAGAAATGGACAATTGAAACAAATTTAATAAGTTTTGAATCTTTCCTCCCATTGTAATATACTGAAAGATCTATGCTCGTTTTGATTTACGAGCAGTGACTTGTCGAATGGTTGATTCTCCATTGAAATAATTTTGAAATTACAATTACTTGAAAAATTGGAAAAGTTGGTGGGTATAAAAGAGGGTTTGGACAGAGATAGTGAAAATCAGAGCGACGAGGCCGGATTTTATAGGTAAGGAGGACGTGTTCCAAGAACCCGCCCTCACCTTTGCCCACAGAAAGCTTTTGTTTTTTCTTAAAACAGAATCTCATGTGTTGTCAAATATTCCTTTCAAAAAGGAGATGTGATAATACTGGAGTTTTTGTTTGTTTTAAAAAATAATATATACTCATGTGTTGTCACATCTTCCTTTTTGAAAAGGAGATGTGATAATACGAACCTTTGTTTGTTTTAAAAAAGGAGATGTGATAATGCTGGAGTTTTTGTTTGTTTTAAAATAGATATGTTTTGTTTTTTTCCAAAAAGAATCCCAGTCGCTCTTCCAAGATCCCTGTTCCCCGCCGAAAGACGCGACCGGGACGTTGGGACGTCAGGGCCTGAATTTCGAGGGCAGATGCTAATTGGTGCTATCCGTCCACCTCTCCGAAGATGCCAAATTGATTTATGGCACCATGTATCGAAGGTTTAAACGGATGCGGCCGATGTAGCAGACTTCGTCAGATTCCCCCTCATTTGAGGGGGTTTTGATTGTGGGGACGCTCTTCCCTGCAGGCGCAAGCCCCTGCAGTTAATTACGCTACCGCATTGCGGTAACCACTTTCTCCTTCTCCAGATGGTCACTTCGTGTCGTGTGTGTTTGTTTTGTTTTTGGTTGCCCGTGGATTGTATACGGAGACTAATTTATGTTGTCGCCCGTAGGACGTGGATTAGTCCAAATCCGTATCTTCTTAGATTTGGGTTTGGGGGTTGGGTTTAAGAATACGTTAGTCGCATTTGAGACTAAGATCAACTTAAACGTTTGTTAAGAATACGTTAGTCTAATTTTAGACTAAGATCAACTTAACGGGATCATTTAGATCCAACAAGAGAGCATTTGGGCTCTGTTGTTTAGTTTAGGGACATTGCGGTCGATTACCAGTTTAAGGACATAGCGGTCCAATGTTAGTTTAAGGACATCTCGGTCCATTGTTAGTTTAAAGACATCTCGGTCAAGATTAAGGACATCATAGTCCGTGAGTTTAAAGACCTCACAGTCAAGGTTAAGGACATCATAGTCCATGGGTTTAAGGACCCCACAGTCCAGTTTAAAGACGTCATAGTCTATGAAATGTATGGTTGTCGGGACCCGTCACCTCTCTGAAGACGTTGAAGGATTACAACGACAAATATCAGAGGAGTTCAGAGATGTACCCTTGAACCAAAGTTGATTGGGAGATCTGTAGTCCAATTTGGAACTAAGATCAATTAATTAGATTATGAGCACGTGGGCTCAGTTAAATCTGAATTGAGGACTTATGTCCAATTTGGGCTAAGTCCAATTAAGTTTGAAATGTTGGCCCTTTGTTGGCCTATTGAACATTTGTCTGGGTTCAGCCCCTCATTATTTAGCAATGCTAAACAAGAGTTTGAGGGATTTGAGAACATTTTGTCTTTGGCTGGGCACTTAAACATTATAGTTCTGGATTTTAAGGCTCATTTGAAGGGGATATTTGCCTTTGGAAAACTTAGCCAATTTGGACTAAGCTGGTTTTAGAATAGTGTTAAACACTAAAGGATATCTGGCGGTCACGTGTCCTCACGTGATGTATTTAAAACAGTATTAAACACTGGAGACAAAATGCTCAAAATAGTGTTAAACACTAGAAAGGAATGAGTCACGTGGGGTCACGTGAGGAGCCTGAGATGGGGCCAGACCTCCTTTATTTTGTTCTCAGAATATTCGGATAAGTGTTAAACACTTTTAGTCTTCAGGCCATCACGTGTGGGCACGTGATGGGTACCCGTGCATTGGTTATTAAAGCGTTTATTAAGGGGTCACGTGGGGACACGTGAGGGCGCCAAAAATCAGTACTGCCTTTGGCTTTGTTCTTTTTATTTTTGAGGGTCACGTGTGAGCACGTGAGGCATTGCCTCCAAGCTTTTTATTCTCATTTTAAGGGATCTGTCTTAGGGATCACGTGGGGCACGTGACCGAGTCTTGTTATTTCTTTTCTGATCATTGAGAATGGGGGTCACGTGTTACCACGTGACCAAGTTTTTTATGTGCATGGAGAGCTTTAAGTCTATTATTTTAAGAATTAGATTCTTTGTAGGGTTAAACCCTCATTCTGTTTTAGAGGAATTAAATTCTTATCTGGGAGAATTAAATTCTCATGTTGGGTTAAACCCTGGTTCTGTTTAGAGGAATTAAATTCCTATGAATTTGGGAGAATTAAATTCTCATGTAGGGTTAAACCCTAGTTTTATTTGGAGGATTTTAAATTCCTATGAATTTAGGGGAATTAAATTCCTTAAACTTAAATTCTCCCTCTAAGTTTTGGATCTGCATGGCAGAATCTCCCCGATGAGAATTAAATTCTCAACCTGTGGGGAGATCTGCTTCTGCAGATCTTCAACCAAAGGAAGAACTAAGTTCTTGTTCAGAAGAGTTAAACTCTTAAATTGAGAATTAAATTCTTTTTTATTTTATGGAGGTTAGATCTCTTTCCCCTTTCTCACCTAGGGTTTCTTTTCTCTTTTGAAGAAATCTTCTTTTCTCTCTTGAGAATTAAATTCTCCTCTCTTTTTTTCTCTCTGTTCTTCTCTCAAAAAAAGTAGATCCCCCTCTCTTGAGAATTAAATTCTCCTCTCTTTTTTCTCTCTGTTCTTCTCTCATAAAAAGTAGATCCCCCTCTCTTCTCTTCCTGGTTCCTATTTATAGGAGAAAGAAAAGAATCAATTTTTTTAGTGAATCTTTCATTGAAAGATTTTGGTTGTTTTTGTAACTAACATGATCTTTTAGATCACTCAGTGAATTTTATTCACTATTGGATTTTTAGTCCAGAAGATATTCTGTTTGTTATTCTTATTGAATTTCAGGGGAATCTTTCTTTGTATAAATCTTTCCATAAATTGGTGATTTTTAATCACCATTGGATTTTTTAATCCAACGGGGCTCCACTTTACAGAGCATAATCCTCTTTTGTTTGGAAACATTTAAAGAAATACTTTCCCAGTTAGGGTCTTTGATTTTCCTTAATTAGAGTTTAATTTTATTAATTCAGAAGGCTTTTAAAGCCCATCACGTGTTGGCACGTGATCCCAATGTTTGATAATTTAATTTTATCAATTAAAGAGCAGAGAGACCTATCACGTGTTGACACGTGACCCTCTTTTATTCAGAATTTAATTCTGTCTTTTAACAGAGCTAAGGGACCATCACGTGTCAGCACATGACCCTCTTTTATTTAGAATTTAATTCTGCCTTTTAACAGAGCTAAGGGACCATCACGTGTCAGCACGTGACCCTTGGTCACGTGTGAGCACGTGATGCCCCATTGGGGTTTTCCCTTAGTTTTTATTATATCTTTTAATCTTTTTCAGTGGGTTTAAAGGCCCATCACGTGTTTGCATGTGATCCCATTTAATTATTTATTTTATTCAGTACCTACAGGCTTTGCCTGTAAAAGGTCACGTGTGGGCACGTGATGCCCGGTCACGTGTGGGCACGTGATGCCTCATAACTTTTGATCCCGGATGAATTATGAGGCCCATAATATATCAAATCGAAGGGTTTTTTGAGACGCTTTCAATACCATCAGAATTTAGTTGTTTCTCATTTGGGAGTTTATCAAAATACATCCCGGAAAATACTAGTTCGCATTTTCATAAGCGTATCACTGCCATTTGATACCTTGGACTCTTTTGCGCAGAAATTTTCGACAGGAATAAATGCCCCCCACTATTTTACCCACGTAAGTATGTACGTGGGTAAAGTAATGCAGAGTTATGCATGGCGTATAACCAGTTTCGGGTTGGTATATAACTTTCAGAATCTTGATCTGAGAAGATAACGAGCAGACACAAGCGTCGTTATTTATCATTGACTCAAATCTCAACTCTTAAGGGATATAGTTCCAAACCCTCAGCCCCACCGGGCGTGCCAGAATCTGTTCCCCGCCGAAAGAAGCGACCGGGACGTTGGGACATCGGGGCCTGAATTTCGAGGGCAGATGCTATTTGGTGCTATCCGTCCACCTCTTCGATGATGCCAAGTTGATTTATGGCACCATGTATCGAATGTTTAAACAGATGCGGCTGATGTAGCAGACTTCGTCAGATTCCCCCTCATTTGAGGGGTTTTTGATTGTGGGAACACTCTTCCCTGCAGGCGAAAACCCCTGCAGTTAATTACGTTACCGCATCGCGGTAACCACTTTCTCCTTCTCCAGATGGTCACTTCGTGTCGTGGGTGTTTGTTTTGTTTTTGGTTGCCCGTGGATTGTATACAGAGACTAATTTAGGTTGTCGCCCGTAGGACGTGGATTAGTCTAAATCCGTATCTTCTTAGATTTGGGTTTAGGGGTTGGGTTTAAGGATACGTTAGTCTCATTTGAGACTAAGATCAACTTAAACGTATGTTAAGGTTACGTTAGTCTAATTTCAGACTAAGATCAACTTAACGGGATCATTTAGATCCAACAAAAGAGCATTTGGGCTCTATTGTTTAGTTTAGGGACATTGCGGTCGATTAGTTTAAGGACATTACGGTCCAATGTTAGTTTAAGGACATTTCGGTCCAATGTTAGTTTAAAGACATCTCGGTCAAGATTAAGGACATCATAGTCCGTGAGTTTAAAGACCTCACAGTCAAGATTAAGGACATCATAGTCTATGGGTTTAAGGACCCCACAGTCCAATTTAAAGACGTCATAGTCTATGAAATGTATGGTTGTCGGGACCCGTCACCTCTCTGAAGACGTTGAAGGATTACAACGACAAATATCAGAGGAGTTCAGAGATGTACCCTTGAACCAAAGTTGATTGGGAGATCTGTAGTCCAATTTGGAACTGAGATCAATTAATTAGATTATGAGCACATTGGCTCAGTTAAATCTGAATTGAGGACTTATGGCCAATTTGGGCTAAGTCCAATTAAGTTTGAAATGTTGGCCCTTTATTGGCCTGTTGAAACTTTGTCTGAGTTCAACCCCTCATTATTTAGCAATGCTAAACAAGAGTTTGAGGGCTATGAGAACATTTTGTCTTTGAGCATTAAACATTATAGCTCTGGATTCTAAGGCTCATTTGAAGGGGATATTTGCCTCTGAAAACTAAGCCAATTTGGACTAAGCTGGTTTTAGAATAGTGTTAAACACTAAAGAACATCTGGCGGTCACGTGTCCTCACGTGATGTATTTAAAACAGTGTTAAAAACTGGAGACAAAATGCTCAAAATAGTGTTAAACACTAGAAAGGAAGGGGTCATGTGGGGTCACGTGAGGAGCCTGAGATGGGGCCAGACCTCCTTTATTTTGTTCTCAGAATATTCGGATAAGTGTTAAACACTTTTGGTCTTCAGGCCATCACGTGTGGGCATGTGATGGGCACCCGTGCATTGGTTATTAAAGCGTTTTATTAGGGGTCATGTGAAGACACGTGAGAGCACCCAAAGCCAGTCCTGCCTTTGCTTTGTTCCCTTTGTTTTGGAAGTCACGTGGGAGCACGTGAGGTATTGCCTCCAAGCTTTTTCCCTTCTCATTTTGGGGGATCTGTTTAGGGGTCACGTGGGGGCACGTGACCTAGTTTTATTCTTTCATTTTTGATCATTAAGGATAGGGGTCACGTGTCACCACGTGACCAAGTTCTTGGAGAGCTTTCGAGTTTCTTTGTTTTAATAATTAAATTCTCTGTAGGGTTAAACCCTAATTATGTTTTAGAGGAATTAAATTCCTATGTATGTGGAAGAATTAGATTCTAATATAGGGTTAAACCCGAGTTCTGTCTTGGAGGAATTAAATTCCTATGAATTTGGGAGAATTAACTTCTCATATAGGGTTAAACCCTAGTTTTATTTGGGAGGAATTAAATTCCTGTGAATTTGGGGGAATTAAATACCTTAAACTCAATTCTCCCCCTAAGTTTTTGTCACGCCCCGCTTTCCAGAGTGCGCTAAGATAGGCACGCGACAGAGCCAACCATGCTACCTGTGGATAGGAAATATCCCTCCACAGTCACATTACGGCTGCAGAGATATCAAGAACAAAAATAAACTATCTAACACATGTCCATAGGCCAAAATAAACGAGTCAAGAATAAAATAATATGCGGAAGCAATAGATCCAATAAACAAAACACCTGGAAAGTAAAACTGGATACTAACAGGTCCTCACTGTTCGGCCTGCTGACTGAGATACTCCTGCTCGGCCTGCGGCAAAGGTAGAGGATCTGGGCCATGCAAAACCCAGACGTCAGTGCGTCATAACATCAACAATAATATAATCAGGGGTAGCAATACATGCAGGCATGGGTATGAACAGTAATAAAGGTATAACAGTAACATAAATAAGGACAGTGAAGGGTAAGGCACAAGTGATGTGCAGTAAGTAATCTAAACTGGTCTACTGGGTTAACTACTCTCAAGTCTTTGAAATCAATTTGATGAATCATCGATGTAACTCAATAGTATCCCATGCATGCCCGGGATCACGGTCTAAGACTCTCGGGCTGAATCCGAGACGTGCCGCAAGGCAGTAAAAGGTAGTAGATAACGACGAATGATGTCAGCAGCATCATCCCGGGGCTGGCCTAGCCCGTAAAACTGATCAGTAAAGGTATCGAACTGTCGAGTTACAAGTCAGGTTTCATCATTGATTTCCCCATACCCCCAAGTTATGTGTTTAAGTTAGGTATTGATAAATCTGGAGCTAATGCCAATACAGGATCAAGCAGGTACATGTTTGTCTGAATAGACAACAGGAAATGTCCGTAGGGACAGCAGGTCAAGATTGTCGGCATTAGTAACAAGATCAGGTAACAGGTCAAGCTGTGGTACATCATGTCATGTCAAGTAGTGTATATGGATCCAATCATGTCAAGAAGTGCATAGGTACCAAGTCGTGTCAAGTAGTGGTGTATCAAGTCATGTCAGGGGATGCATAAGTGTCACGTGGGTGCTCATAGTCAAACTATAATAAGCATGGGTACACAAAACAAGTATGGGGTACCAATGCAACAATAAAATGGAATAATGTGATGTGGTATGCAAATAGGTATAAATTCAAACATATGAATGCATAGTTATCGATTAGAGTTAAAGTTATAGTTCCACCACTGATTAGGATACACTTTATCAAATATGGAATGTTAACATCACACTATTATGTCTTAATATGATCTATGGATGCAATGATTTATATTCTAAATGAGATGGATGCAAATGGGTATCCGAAACATTATAAAAACTATCAAATGGTAATGTGGGATATACAACTAAGCAGTATGTGATATAAATATTGGTATGGATGCATTGTAATGTAATCTACTATGTAACAAGATTGGTTTTTATGATTTAGATCTAAAATGATATAAGCGAATGCAAATGGAACATCGAAACGTGATAAAATGAAACATGTGGTTCTAGATTTACACTACAGTTATAATCTATATTTAAATAGGTAGAAAATAATTTAAATAGCATGTAGCAAGATTAACTTGCCTGATCGGATCTCAAAGCGGTACGTACGACACGCCGGATGTCTGAAAAACGTCGCGATGTGTCCACGCGAGCACAGAACGGAACCAGGTAAGGCAAGAACACGACCACGCTGTCTAGGGACGTCCTCAGGATCACCCAGATCAACAGCGACGGGCACGGCTCCGTCGATCACCGGAAAACGTGAATCAAGAAAAGAAAAGAGAAGAAGAGAAGAAGAAGAAGAAGAAGAAGAAGAAGAAGAAAGAGAAGAAAGTTGGGGTTCTCCGGGTTCTCTGGGGGCAGAGAAGAAGGCGAGGGGGTGTCGTCGACGATGAGCCGTCGACGGCAAGGTGCAGGCGGGGTTTTCCGATGATGGTCGGAAAAACAAGAAAGAAAGTGAAGAAGTAGAAGAAGAAGAAGAAGAATGAAGAAGAAGAATGAAGGGAGGACTTGGATTTTGGTGGTTGTGGACAGATACAAGGCGGGAGATGGGCCATCGACGGCGATGGGCCATCGACGGCGAGATCCGCGGCGATAGCAGTGGCGAAGGCTTGGGTTAGGGTTCTAGGGTTTCTTGAAGTCGGGTTTCAGCAGTGAAGAGAGGAAAGAGGAGAGATGAGGATGGTGATGCTGAAGAGGTGGAAGTGAAGACGAGGGTGATGGCGACGAGGGGTCGCCGGTGGTGAGGCGAAGATGGGTGCAGGGGTTTCTGGGTCGAAGTGGTCGGGTTCGTTGGAGACGAGGTTTGTAGGGGAGAGGAGAGAGGTGAGGTGGTCGAGGAGAAGAAGACGACGGTGAGGCGAGGTCGAGGAGATGGGCGGCGGTGGAGATAGGGTCAGCGACGAGAATGGTGAGACGTGGGTTCTCATCGTCATGACAGTGAATGGAGGTGGTGGTTGGAGCAGGGAGAAGGTAGGGTGAAAAGGAGAGGGAGACGAGAGAGGTGAGCGACGAGGGTGATGGGGGTGCCGTCGAGGGTGGAGGCGGCGACAGCGATGAGCATGACGAGCGGGCGTGGTTCTCGCGACGACGAGGCGGCAGTGAAGGAGGGAGGAGGAAGAGTAGAAGAGGAGGAGAAGGCATGGAGGTTGATAGCGATGGCGGGGGCGATGATCGGAGGTGAGACGACGGCGCGCGCGTGGGTTTCCTCGCGACGACGAGGCGGGAAAGGAAGGAGAAAGAAGAAGAGAGAGAGAGATGTGAAAGTAATGGTTTGCTAATAAAATACATAAAGAATTATATATGTATAAAGAAGAGAGAGAGAGAGAATTGTGAGAGAAAGAGAGAGCAGGCGAGAGGAGAGAGAGAGGGGGAGAGAAAGAGATAGAGAGAGATCGAGAGGAGAGAGAGAGGTAATAAACAGTGAGGAGAAAGAAAATCGTCGTTTTGTGGGGAGAGAGAAGAGAAAATAGAGAAGAGAGAAAGAAAAAGAAGGAAAGAGATGGAGTGGGGGCCACAGTACATAGAAAGAAAGGCTGGAGGTAGGCTGTGATTGGTTAGAAAAAGATTTAATAAATTTTTAAAAGATTATAGTTTGTTAGAATGAGTTTTAAATCTGTCGATTTAATTAAATTAATTTATTTGAATTTTGGCGGAATACAAAAATATTTCAAAACACGCCTGGGTCGGGTCTAAAAATTCAGATTTAAAATATGAAAAATATATGCGACTTTCAAAATTCAAAACGAATGCTCAGGTAACGAAAATGCATACCCCCAAGAACGGATGCACGTACGTGCGCGTAGCCATCCAAACACGTCCGTTTCACTGAACGGGACGAGAACAAGATGCGCTGATGCTACCACGGGGTTAGGGGTATCATGCAAGCCATGTTATGTAATTTTAAAATATTTTCTGTGACTTAAAATGCTATATGGTAAAAGATGCAATGCCAGATGAAGTGCCAGTATGCAGTATACCTGAATGCACATGTCTATGTAACAAGTCAAGGTAATTCATAAATATGAATCAAACAGGTTCAAGCAAGCGGGTCGGGTCGAATGCAATGTAAAATGTAAAATACCATTCGCACCCAAATCACGATAAATCAAGAAACACTACCAACAAGAAAATACTAGAACTAGAATTGGTATAAATGAACTAGGTTGTTACATTATAGCCAACTACAAAAAAATTTCGTCCTCGAAATTCCAAGAACAAGAAAGGATAAACAATCAAGAAACTACAAGAATAGATATGGAAATTTCTGTCGGATTTCATCTTTTCGTTCCCAAGTTGATTCTCCATGTGAGCGATTTCCCCAAGAAACAAGTGCAAGAGGGATAACCTTGTTCTTAAGAACCTTTTCCCTTCGATCCATAATCGACATCGGTCGCTCCTCAAAGGTTAAATCTTCACGTACAGTCAACTCCGAATGATCCAACACGTATGTTTCATCTCGAACATACTTACGGAGTTGAGATACATGAAACACGTCATGAACATTCGCCAAGGATTGCGGTAACACCAATCGATACGCCACTTCTCCAACACGCTCCAAAATCTCAAAAGGTCCAACGAATCGAGGACTAAGCTTTCCTCGACTTCTGAAACGAATCACCCCTCTAGTCGGTGATATCTTCAAGAATACCAAATTACCAACGGCGAACTCTAGAGGTCTTCTTGATGTATCTGCCCAACTCTTTTGTCGGTCTTGTGCTGCTTTCATATGATTCCGGATAGTGTTAACCTTCTTAACTGTTTGCACGATCAAATCCGGTCCCAACAATCTTCGTTCTCCAACGTCGTCCCAACAAACAGGTGAACGACACTTGCGACCATATAATGCTTCGAATGGAGCCATCTGAATAGTCGCCTGAAAACTGTTGTTGTAAGAAAACTCCACCAAGTGTAGATGATCCTCCCATGATCCCTTGAAGTCTAACATGCAAGCTCTCAACATGTCTTCGTGAGTTTGGATCGTTCTCTCCGACTGGCCATCTGTCTGAGAATGATAAGCTGTGCTAAACTTCAATCGAGTCCCCAAACTTTCCTGTAAGCTCCTCCAGAAGTGTGATAAGAAACGGGTGTCCCGGTCAGACACGATGTTCACCGGTACTCCATGCAATCTTACAATCTCCTGCATGTACCGTTTTGCCAAAGCTTCCGTTGATTGTCTAACTCGAAATGGTATGAAATGAGTTGCCTTGGTCAATCGATCAACAATCACCTAAACTGCATTGTTGCCTTTTGGACTCCGCGGTAAAGCCGTCACGAAATCCATGGTTATATGTTCCCACTTCCATTGAGGAATCGGAAGTGGTTGCAATAAACCAGCAACCCTTTGATGTTCAGTCTTAACTTGCTAACACATCAAGCACTTTGCTACAAAGCGGGCAATTTCCCGTTCCTTCCCACTAGGAATGCTGTCGTAGATCTCGGTACATCTTCGTGCCTCCTGGATGTACGGAATATGCGGAACTGTGCGCCTCCTTCATAATTTCTTCGCGAATATCTCCTTTTGGCACACACAAACGGCTACCATACCGTAACGAACCATCTTCATGAATCAATAAGTCTGTTCAAAGTCCAGATTCAACCTGTTCTCGAAACTTCTGCAATCTTGGGTCCTGCAATTGCGCTGCTTTAATATTCTCGATCAACGACGACTGTACTTGCAGCTGCATCAACTGTCCCGAAGAATGCGGTATCACAACCTCTAAATCGAATCTTCAAAAGTCTTCAATAAGCTCCTTCTGTGCAGTCAACATCCGAATTGCTAGCAACCGACTAAACGCATCCGGCACAACATTAACTTTTCCCGGATGGTATTTAAGATCAAGATCATAGTCAGCCATCAGCTCCAACCATCTACGCTGCCTCATGTTAAACTCTTTCTGTGTGAACACATATTTCAGGCTTTTGTGATCGGTAAATACTTTGATCCTTTCGCCCAATAAGTAGTGCATCCAAATCTTTAAAGCGAAAATCACTGCAGCTAGCTCCAAGTCATGAGTTGGGTAATTCTTCTCATGGGTCTTCAACTGTCTCAATGCGTAAGTTATAACCTTCCCATGCTGCATCAAAACACATCCCAATCCTTTCCCAGATGTGTCGCTGTGAATAACCAACCCTCCGAAACTATCTGGCACTGTCAAAATCAGAGCGGTTATCAATCTTTGCTTTAACGCCTTGAAAGCCGACGCACATCTTATCCGTCCACACAAATGGTACTTCCTTGCGCGTAAGCTTGGTCAAAGGCTCAGCCAAACGAGCAACATTCTCCACGAACCTTCTGTAATATCCGGCAAGTCCAAGAAAGCTTCTGATCTCTGCAATGTTCTTCGGAATCGGCCAATCTCAAACTGCTGCAATCTTTTGGGATCAACGGCGCTTCCATCTCCAAACACGACATGCCCCACAACTTCACTTCTTCAAGCCAAAACTCGCACTTGCTCATTTTTGCATACAATCTTTCTTGCCTCAATTTTTGCAGTGCGATCTTCAAGTGTTCTTCATGCTCTCCAATACTCTTTGAGTAGACCAGAATATCATCAATGAATACCATTATAAACTGGTCCAATAATGGTGAAAAGATTCGGTTCATCCAGTCCATAAATATCGCCGGTGCATTCGTGACTCCGAATGGCATCACTGAATACTCGTAATGTCCATACCGAGTTTGGAACGCAGTCTTGCAAATATCTTCTGATTTAACTCGGACCTGATGATATCCAGATCGCAAATCCAGCTTCGAGAATACCCTCGAGCCACTAAGCTGCTCAAATAATTCGCCACTGCGAGAGATCGGGTACTTGTTCTTAATAGTCACCCGGTTTAATTCTCGATAATCGATGCACATCCTCCTTGTGCCATCTTTCTTCTTGACTAGAAGAACTGGAGCTCCCCAAGGTGAGTTACTGCTGCGAATTCAACCATTCTCAAGTAATTCAGCAACCTGCTTCTTGACTTCTTTCAACTCTACTGGTGCTATTGGATAGTACGCCTTAGAAATTGGCGCTGCACCAGGAATAAGATCGATTGCGAACTCCACATCTCGTTTTGGTGGTAAACCTGAGATGTTCTCGAACACGTCCAAGAAATCTCGAACTACCGCTGGCGCTTCTTCCTTATCAACTTCCATAGACGAAAGAACATTATTTGTCGGCCTAGCCCTAAACCCGACTGGCCCGACAGAACCGCTTCCTCCAGCAAAAACAAACTCCGGATGTCCGGGAATTTGGAAAATCACTTTCTTTGCCCTACAATCAATGTGAGCGTGGAAAGTGCCGAGAAAATCCATTTTCAAGACAACAACAAACAAAGGGATGCACCAGAATTGAATAATTCTAATGCGGGGAAGACATGATCAAGTAGGATACCTGAAACGATTTCACCTGAAGCCAAACACTGAAAAAGATAAGCACGGTAAACAGAATTCAAGCTTGCGATAAAATTTGAACTGGAAAGCAAAAGAAGCAAGGCAGTATAACGACCATGAAACAAGGAAGTGAATCAAGACTAGAACTCCAAGTTACTTAAATAGAGTACCGCATTGTAACTATGCAGCAGTTCATAATTACAATCACATAACTCCACTCAAGTCACCCAAATCCTAGTATCAGAATCAAGGAACAGGGAAAAACAATAGGGAACCAAAAAGGTTTCAAGTCGAGATGCAAAGTGGTTTGCATATCGTCAAGGCAAAGGATAAGAGAAAGATATGATTCAAGAATCATGATAGCAATGTGGCAGGACATGTTCCTAATCACGAGTATTCTGATTCGTGTATTGGGTCCAATACCCAACTACAAAAGAATCAAACCCAATTAACCTATATCCTATGGCTCTGATACCAAACAAACCCTGTCACGGCCCGCTTCCCAGAGTGCGCTAAGATAGGCACGCGACAGAGCCAACCATGCTACCTGTGAATAGGAAATATTCCTCCACAGTCACATTACGGCTGTAGAGATATCAAGAACAAAAATAAACTATCTAACACATGTCCATAGGCCAAAATAAACGAGTCAAGAATAAAATAATATGCGGAAGCAATAGATCCAATAAACAAAACACCTGGAAAGTAAAACTGGATACTAACAGGTCCTCACTGTTCGGCCTGCTGACTGAGATACTCCTGCTCGGCCTGCGGCAAAGGTAGAGGATCTGGGCCATGCAAAACCCAGACGCCAGTGCGTCATAATATCAACAATAATATAATCAGGGGTAGCAATACATGCAGGCATGAGTATGAACAGTAATAAAGTATAACAGTAACATAAATAAGGACAGTGAAGGGTAAGGCACAAGTGATGTGCAGTAAGTAATCTAAACTGGTCTACTGGGTTAACTACTCTCAAGTCTTTGAAATCATTTTGATGAATCATCGATGTAACTCAATAGTATCCCATGCATGCCCGGGATCACGGTCTAAGACTCTCGGGCTGAATCCGAGACGTGCCACAAGGCAGTAAAAGGTAGTAGGTAACGACGAATGATGTAAGCATCATCATCCCGGGGCTGGCCTAGCCCGTAAAACTGATCAGTAAAGGTATCGAACTGTCGAGTTACAAGTCAGGTTTCATCATTGATTTCCCCATACCCCCAAGTTATGTGTTTAAGTCTGGTATTGATAAATCTGGAGCTAATGCCAACACAGGATCAAACAGGTACATGTTTGTCTGAATAGATAACAGGAAATGTCCGTAGGGACAGCAGGTCAAGATTGTCGGCATTAGTAACAAGATCAGGTAACAGGTCAAGCTGTGGTACATCATGTCATGTCAAGTAGTGTATATGGATCCAATCGTGTCAAGAAGTGCACAGGTACCAAGTCGTGTCAAGTAGTGGTGTATCAAGTCATGTCAGGGGATGCACAAGCGTCACGTGGGTGCTCATAGTCAAACTATAATAAGCATGGGTACACAAAACAAGTATGGGGTACCAATGCAACAATAAAATGGAATAATATGATGTGGTATGCAAATAGGTATATATTCAAACATATGGATGCATAGTTATCGATTAGGGTTAAAGTTATAGTTCAACCACTAATTAGGATACACTTTATCAAATATGGAATGTTAACATCACACTATTATGTCTTAATATGATCTATGGATGCAATGATTTATATTCTAAATGAGATGGATGCAAATGGGTATCCGAAACATTATAAAAACTATCAAATGGTAATGTGGGATATACAACTAAGCAGTATGTGATATAAATATTGGTATGGATGCATTGTAATGTAATCTACTATGTAACAAGATTAGTTTTTATGATTTCGATCTAAAATGATATAAGCGAATGCAAATGGAACATCGAAACGTGATAAAATGAAACATGTGGTTCTAGATTTACACTACTGGTATAATCTATATTTAAATAGGTAGAAATTAATTTAAATAGTATGTAGCAACATTAACTTGCCTAATCGGATCTCAAAGCGGTATGTACGACACGTCGGATGTCGGGAAAACGTCGCGATATGTCCACGCGAGCACAGAACGGAACCAGGTAAGGCAAGAACATGACCACGCTGTCTGGGGACGTCCTCAGGATCACTCGGATCAACAGCGACGGGCACGGCTTCATCGATCACCGGAAAACGTGAATCAAGAAAAGAAAAGAGAAGGAGGGAAGAAGAAGAAGAAGAAAGAGAAGAAAGTTGGGGTTCTCCGGGTTCTCTGGGGGCACAGAAGAAGGCGAGGGGGTGTCGTCGACGATGAGCCGTCGACGGCAAGGTGCAGGCAGGGTTTTCCGATGATGGTCGGAAAAACAAGAAAGATAGTGAAGAAGAAGTAGAAGAAGAAGAATGAAGAAGAAGAATGAAGGGAGGACTTGGATTTTGGCGGTTGTAGACAGATACGAGGCGGGAGAGACGACGACGACGATGATGGGCCGTCGACAGCGAGATCCGCAGTGATAGCAGCGGCGAAGGCTTGGGTTAGGGTTCTAGGGTTTCTTGAAGTCGGGTTTCAGCAGTGAAGAGAGGAAAGAGGAGAGATGAGGATGGTGATGCTGAAGAGGTGGAAGTGAGGACGAGGGTGATGGCGACGAGGGGTCGCCGGCGGTGAGGCGAAGATGGGTGCAGGAGTTTCTGGGTCGAAGTGGTCGGGTTCGTCGGAGACGAGGTTTGTAGGGGAGAGGAGAGAGGTGAGGTGGTCGAGGAGAAGAAGACGACGGTGAGGCGAGGTCGAGGAGATGGGCGGCGGTGGAGACAGGGTCGGCGACGAGAATGGTGAGACGTGGGTTCTCATCGTCATGACGGTGAATGGAGGTGGTGGTTAGAACAGGGAGAAGGTAGGGTGAAGAGGAGAGGGAGACGAGAGAGGTGAGCGACGAGGGTGATGGCGGTGTCGTCGAGGGTGGAGGCGGCGACAGTGATGAGCGCGACGCGCGGGCGTGGTTCTCGCGACGACGAGGCGACAGTGAAGGAGGGAGGAGGAAGAGTAGATGAGGAGGACAAGGCGTGGAGGTTGATGGCGATGGCGGCGGCGACGATCGGAGGTGAGACGACGGCGTGCGCGTGGGTTTCCTCGCGACGACGAGGCGGGAAAGGAAGGAGAAAGAAGGAGAGAGAGAGATGTGAAAGTAATGGTTTGCTAATAAAATACATAAAGAATTATATATGTATAAATAAGAGAGAGAGAATTGTGAGAGAAAGAGAGAGCAGGCGAGAGGAGAGAGAGAGGGGGAGAGAAAGAGATAGAGAGAGATCGAGAGGAGAGAAAGAGAGGTAATAAACAGTGAGGAGAAAGAAAATCGTCGTTTTGTGGGGAGAGAGAAGGGAAAATAGAGAAGAGAGAAAGAAAAAGAAGGAGAGAGAGGGAGTGGGGGCCACAGTACAGAGAAAGAAAGGCTGGAGGTAGGCTGTGATTGGTTAGAAAAAGATTTAATAAATTTTTAAAAGATTATAGTTTGTTAGAATGAGTTTTAAATCTGTCGATTTAATTAAATTAATTTATTTGAATTTTGGCGGGATACAAAAATATTTCAAAACGCGCCCGGATCGGGTCTAAAAATTCATATTTAAAATATGAAAAATATATGCGACTTTCAAAATTCAAAACGAATGCTCAGGTAACGAAAATGCATACCCCAAAGAACGGATGCACGTACGTGCGCGTAGCCATCCAAACACGTCCGTTTCACTGAACGGGACGAGAACAAGATGCGCGGATGGTACCATGGGGTTAGGGGTATCATGCAAGCCATGTTATGTAATTTTAAAATATTTTATGTGACTTAAAATGTTATATGGTAAAAGATGCAATGCCAGATGAAGTGCCAGTATGCAGTATACCTGAATGCATATGTCTATGTAACAAGTCAAGGTAATTCATAAATATGAATCAAACAGGTTCAAGCAAGCGGGTCGGGTCGAATGCAATGTAAAATGTAAAATACCATTCGCACCCAAATCACGATAAATCAAGAAACACTACCAACAAGAAAATACTAGAACTGGAATTGGTATAAATGATCTAGGTTGTTACAGTTTTGGATCTGCATGGCAGAATCTCCCCGATGAGAATTAAATTCTCAACTTGTGGGGAGATCTATTTCTGCAGATCTTCAACCAGAGGAAGAACTAAGTTCTTATTTAGAAGAGTTAAACTCTTAATTTGAGAATTAAATTCTCTTTTATTTTATGGAACTTAGATCTCTTTCCCCTTTCTTACCTAGGGTTTCTTTTCTCTTCTGAAGAAATTTTATTTTCTCTCTTGAGAATTAAATTCTCCTCTCTTTTTTTTCTCTCTTGAGAATTAAATTCTCCTCTCTTTTTTCTCTCTGTTCTTCTCTTAAAAAAAAGTAGATCCCCCTCTCTTCTCTTCTTGGCTCCTATTTATAGTAGAAAGAAAAGAATCAATTTGTTTAGTGAATCTTTCATTGAAAAATTTTGGTTGTTTTTGTAACCAACATGATCTTTTAGATCACTCAGTGAATTTTATTCACCATTGGATTTTTAATCCAAAAGATTTTTTATCTGTTATTCCTGGCAAATTTCAGGGAAATCTTTCCTTATATAAAATCTTTCCATAAATTGGTAATTTTTAATCACCATTGGATTTTTAATCCAACGGTGCTCCATTTTACAGAGCACCATCTTTTTTGTTTGGAAAGATTTAGAGAAATATTTTTCCAGTTAGGGTTTTTTGATTCCCTCTTAATTCGAATTTAATTCTATTAATTCAGAAGGCTTTTAAAAGTCACGTGTTGGCACATGACCCTTTTATTTGATTATTAAATAGAATTTAATTCTATCAATTAAAGAGTTTAGGAACCTGTCATGTGTTGGCACGTGACCCCCCTTGATTAACATTTTACCCAGAATTTAATTCTGTTGTTTTAAAGGACTAAGGATCATCACGTGTCAACACGTGACCCTTGGTCACGTGTGAGCACGTGATGCCCCGTTGGGGTATTTCCTGATATTTTGTTATATTTTTGTTTGACTAGAATTTAATTCTATAAACTAGAGATCACATGAACCTATCACGTGTCAGCACGTGACCCTTGGTCACGTGTGAGCACGTGATACCCCATTGGGGAATATCCTGATATTTGTTATATTTTTGTTTGACTAGAATTTAATTCTATAAAGTAGAGGTCACAGGAACCTGTCACGTGTCAGCACGTGACCCTTGGTCACGTGTGAGCACGTGATACCCCATTGGGGAATTTCCTGATATTTGTTATATTTTTGTTTGACTAGAATTTGATTCTATAAAGTAGAGGTCACAGGGACCTATCACGTGTCAGCACGTGACCCTTGGTCACGTGTGAGCACGTGATACCCCATTGGGGAATTTCCTGATATTTATTATATTTTTTAATTCTTTTTGGTGGGTTTAAAAGGCCTATCACGTGTTGGCACGCGACCCCATTGATTGATTATTTGTTTAGAATTTAATTCTATTAATTAAGAGCTTAGGAACCCATCACGTGTCTGCACGTGACCCCCGATCACGTGTAGGCACGTGATGCCTCATAACTTTTGATCCCGGATGAATTATGAGATAATATATCAAATCAAAGGATTTTTCGAGACACTTTCAATACCATCAGAATTTAGCTGTTTCTCATTCGGGAGTTTGTAAAAAAAAAAAACAGCCCAGAAAATACTGGTTCACATTTTCTTAAGCGTATCGCTGCCATTTGATACCTTGGGCTCTTTTGCGCAGAAATTTTTGACGGGAACAAATGCCCCCCACTACTTTGCCCACGTAAGCATGTACGTGGGTGAAGTGGTGCAGAGTTATGCATGGTGTATGGCCAGTTTCGGGTTGGTATATAAGTTTCAGAATCTTGATCTGAGAAGAAAACGAGCGGACACAAGCGTCGTCATTTATCATTGACTCAAATCTCGACTCTTAAGGGATATAGTCCCAAACCCTCAGCTCTATGAGCCGCACCCTTCTATTTCTTTATGTTTTACTCTGGCGTAAAGTAGTTTATATGCTCATGAGTAACTTCTCCATTTCAGTGACATGTAGGTTTGGCAAGTGTGGCCCATAGATGGTAGATAACAGTTCATCTTGAACTCTTTATAAGGTAGTGATGACTTAGGAGACAGGGGTAAGATCTGCCACTTAAGACTTTTCAACTTTATGAGCCGTGAGGGTCTCATAAAGACTTTTCTCCCTACGAGTCGTGAGGATCTCGTAGGTGTCTTTTCTCCTTAGGAGTCGTGAGGATTCCTAAGTGTGTTTTCTCTTGGGAGTCGTAAGTATCTCACAAGAGAATTTTCCCTCTTACAAGTCGAGGGGACTCGTAAGTGGTTGTTTCTCTCCTTGTCGAGATTCGACTTTGGAGAGCGTGGTCCGTGAATAGTATGCAAAAGTCCATTTTGGACCGACTTGCAGGGCCCCAGTGCTTAGGAAACAGGTTTTTGTTTTTTTTTAAATTTAAAATCCCCATTGCCTAAGGCTTTTGTCACGTCCCGCTTCCCAGAGTACGCTAAGATAGGCACGTGACAGAGCTAACCATGCTACCTGTGGATAGGAAATATCTTTCCACAGTCACATTACGGCTGTAAAGATATCAAGAACAATAATAATAACTATCTAATACATGTCCATAAGCCAGAATAACGAGTCAAAAATGAAATAATGTGGAAGCAAAAAGATCCAATACAGGAATAAACTGGAATGTACGTCCCATAATGCAGGCTCACATCAGGAATGAAAATACTAAAAGAAAAAAAATAAACTAACTACTAACAAGTCCTCACTGCTCGGCCTGCTCACTGAAAAACTCCTGCTCGGCCTGCAGCAAAGGTAGAGAATCTGGGCCATGCAAAACCCAGACATCAGTGCGTCATAATATCAAGCAATAATATAAACAGAGGTAGAAAGACATGTAGGTATGAGTATGAACAGTAAAACATGTATAACAGTAATATAAATAGTGACAGTGAAGGGTAAGACACAGGTGATGTGCAGTAAGTAAGCTAAACCGGTCTACTGGGTTAACTACTCTCAAGTCTTTGAAATCAATTTGATAAATCGTCGATGTAACTCAATAGTATCCCGTGCGTGCCCGGGACCACGGTCAAGATTCTCGGGCTGAATCCGAGATGTGCCGCTAGGCAGTAAAAGGTAGTATGTAATGATGAGTGATGTCAGCAGCATCACCCCGGGGCTGGCCTACCCCGTAAGACTGATCAGTAAAGGTATCGAACTGTCGAGTTACAAGTCAGGTTTCATCATTGATTTCCCCATACCCCCAAGTTATGTGTTCAAGTCAGGTATTGATAAATCTGGAGCTAATGCCAACACAGGATCAAGTAAGTACAGGTTTGTCTGAATAGACAACAGGAAATGTCCGTAGGGACAATAGGTTAAGATTGTTGGCCTTAGTAACAAGATCAGGTAACAGGTCAAGCTGTGGTACATCAGGTCAAGTCAGGTAGTGTATATAGATCCAATCATGTCAAGTAGTGCACAATATCAAGTCGTGTCACGTAGTGGTGTATCAAGTCATGTCAGGAGGTGCATAAATATCCCGTGGGTGCTCATAATCAAACTATCATATGGTAATGTGGGATATACAACTAAGCAATATGTGATATAAATATTGGTATGGATACATTGTAATGTAATCTACTATGTAACAAGATTATTTTCATGATCTGGATCTAAAATGATGTAAACGGGTGCAAACGGAATATCGAAACGTTATAAAATGAAACATGGGGTACTTGATTTAAACTACAGGTATAATATTTAATTAAATAAATATATAATGAGTTAAATAACATGTAGCAAGATTAACTTGCCTAGACGGATCAAGAAACGGGTATGTACGGAACGTCTCACGTCGGCGAAAAGTCGCGACGCGCGCACGGTACACGGAACGGATCTAAACAACGCACAAAGGTGATCACACAAGTTAGGTACGTTCGCTGGCTCATCGGGATCGTCGATGTCACGTCCGGTTTCCGGCGAACTACAAAAGGCAGAGAACGTTTTTCTTCAAAGACAACAAGAAGGAAAAGAAAAGAAGGAAAGAAGAAAGAAGGGAAGGAAGAAGGAGTGCAAGGTTCACTGGGTTGTACCGTAGACAAGGAACGAGGGGCGATGACGAGATCGGCGGCGGCGATCAACTCCGGCAGTGTAATGGTGTGCAGGGGGCTCGGTTTTGGGTATCTGGTGTGTGTGCGCTCGGGTTCCTGGCTCGGAGAATGGGAGAAGGAGAAGAGGAAGGAGAGGAGAAGGTAATGGAGATGAGGGAAGAGTCGCTGGCGACGGTGAGGTGCGGCGGCGACGAGGAGGGAAGGTAGGGTTTGGGTTCTCACGGTGAAAAGAAAAAGAGAGAGAAAGGAGAGTTTAAATTTATAGGAAGAGAGAGAGAGAATTAAAGAAAGAGAGGAGGGAGAGAGAGAGAGAGAATCTGAGAGGAGAGAGAGAGGTGAGAGAGAGAGAGAGAAGTGAACAGTAGGGAGAAAGAAATTTGGAGGTTAGTGGAAGAAAGTGTAATACCCAGCTCTTTTATACCAAAATCCGTATTTTATTATTTTACGATTTTATTTATTTTACCTATAATTTTATTCCTTCTAAATCCCATTATTCATTTTTAAAACACAAAACTAAATCTTTTTCCCATTTGATTTTATTCCCTAAGCCCACTATCTCTTTCTCTATTATTCCCGGCCTGGCCCTCTTTTAAATATTTAAAATCCCTTTTTTTTCTTCAGAAGCCCACCGAGCCGGCCCACTCTTCATTTTCCCATCATTTTATTTTTCCAAGCCTAACACCATTTTCCTAAGCCCGGCACCCATCTTTTTCTAATTTAATTTCTGATTTTTCCATTCAAATCACCGGCCCACTCTTGCTCCAGCCCACGAGAAAAAGGGAAATTCTTTTATTCTTCTGACTCGGCCCGTCTCTATTTCTCCTAATTAATTTCTTTTCTTTTTCCAGCCTGGTCCACACTCCCACTCCTTTTTAATTCTTTTTATATTTTTTTGGCCGGCCCACCTCTCAACCCAACAGTTTTATTTCCCAATTAATTTCCAAAACTCCCTTGGCCCGGCCCGTTAAACTCCAGCCCAACCGCCTTCTCAGCAACCCGACCCGCTCGCGCAAACCCGACCCGACCACTGTACATCTCCTTCTTCAAATTCCCAACGGCTACATCCCAAACGTGCGCGCGCGACCCGCCTCCTCCGCCGTCGCCCACGCCCTTGTCGCGAGCCGTTACCCCCCGACGCGCGACCCCGTCCCCACTACCTCCCCTCTCTCCCTTCTCTCACCTCCACATTCTCTTTCTCTTTCCCTCGCGTTTTCCCCTCTCTCTGCTCCCGTTCTCTCTTTCTCGAACCCACTCATCACCGAGCTCCTCCTCCTCGACTCCTCCCACCAACTCCGCTCGCCCGACGACGACGACCACGACCCCGCCCCTCTCTCCCCTTCCTCCACTGCCCGAGCGCCTTCGCCTACACCCACTCCCCTGCACCCACTCACCTGCACCCGAGCTCGACCTCCCCTGCGCCGACGACCGGTGAGCTTCACGTCTCATCGTCGGCCCTCTCGCACCCTCGTCACCGACCCCATCTTCTCATCACTCCTCTACTCTCGTCACTCGTCTCTCTCAACTCCCTCTCCTTCTCTGGCTCTTCTCCCTCTCTCTGCTCTCTCTCTCTCTCTCTCACCCTCTCTCTCTCTCTAACTCTCTCTCTCTCACTCACAATCTCCATCTCTCTCTCTGATCTCACAATCTCCCTCTCATTTCTCACTCTCTGGATCCCTCTCTCACTCCCTCACTCTCCCACTCTTGCTCACTCTGCATCTCACTCTCTCTCTCTGTTCTCATTCTGTCTCCCTCTCTCTCTGTAATTCTCTCTCTAAATCTCTCTCTCTCTCTCTTTCTCAGCAATTCTCTCTCTCTCTCTGTGGCCAACATTCCACCTTCCGGCCACCACCACACAAGCAGCCCATCATCAAGAGTTGCGACCACCGCAGACAACCCGTGCTCACCCGGAGCTGTTGCTGTCATCGTGCCAATTCGTCGCGCGACCGTGCTGTATTACACTGCCGTGCATCGCCTTGACACCTCCAGACAAGTATTCTACTTGCTTACATGCTATTTACCTAAGTTATAACTGTTAAGTACATGGATTATAATGTTACAAGTTTAAAACTATTATGCGCCGTAACTGTTCGATGCTTATTCCCTTAGGAAAACATTATCAAATTTGACGGAACTCAATGGGGTAGGTTGGCCCGTAGGGCTGTGAACATAGTGTGTGATTTTTGTTGGATGAGGTAATCGATAATGACTAAAACAACTGCCCCCAAGTCTAATCGTAAAACTGTAATTCTGTTGCACCTGAAGACCGTTAAATTCACCATAAATCATATACATACGAGAATGGTGCGTTCGAGGGCTCAAATCGAAGCAGACTTGTCAAACTTTAACCCTGTATTAGTTTCCAGACATTCCTGTACTTAAACCATGATGAAAATAGGATCGGAGTGCGACTCTGGACTGCAGTCCAGAGCGACTCCAGTTATTGGTAGCTGTTCCGTAATGGGTACCACAGGATTTACTTAACTCTTAGGTTGCGGAACCCCGCTGTTCACTATAGATAAATATGTTATCTAGACAACACACTTGATTTCATTCTGTTTCGTTACCGTTTGATATTTAAATTGTAATCTAGAAGATCGGGACACATAACAGTCCCAGCAGAATCAGAATTGACATGTTAATATTAAACAGATTGTAACTCCTAACGTACAGACGCGATTGAAGATCCGTTTGTTGTGTTGAAAACTTTACTGAAAAACCTAGAATTCATTCAACTGTAGCATCGCTAAATTATGATCCCAACTGGGGTTAAAATGCGTTGCGAAATGGACTTCTGATTCTGAAATTGGATTTCCAGCCGCGAGCGCTTAAAATGAAATGGATATAACTAATGATCCTGGAATCCGATTTGCTTGAAACAAAATTCTATGGATGGATAACTGAACATACTAATTACTACCTGTTTATTGTTTCGCTAAATTATATACATACGTTTCATGATAAATCGTGCAAGTGATAGACTACTGTTTTTATGACACCTTAATTGTGCTTATATACTGTTCATGCATCATATCATGCCTATATCATTGTAGTGATAACCTAGTGATATCGTGCATTCACCCAGTGTTAGATTTTAGCGATGATTGTGGCAAGTACGTCAGTGTTCGTGTATTCGTGATTAAATGAGAGTGATGAGTACTTGTACACAATCAGTGTCCCTTTTATTCTATTGCATTGTCGACGTCTGTGGGATGCGTGTACGTGTGACTATAAGTGGTATGGGACACTTATGAAAGCGCTTGCACGGATGTCACAGATAAGGCATCCGACACTGCCATTTATCTTAGGTATTAGTCGGGACGTGCTTGATGGAGGTCCTGCCTCCAGTTCTCGCGTAGACTTGTCACGGATCGATTAGTATTTAGGGTTATGGTTAGCGTATGATGTAGACCACGGGGTGTGGGGTAGTTTAAGTGTGAGTTCAACAGAATCTCGGGAGTCCCATGCCGGCTTATATATTTAGGGAGTTATATGGAGATTTACAGGGTACGTGATATATACACCGTGATATTCTTGTTACATGTTGGGCCCGTGGTCCCTTGCCCTTGGGTTCTACCCTTGGGTGGAGGACACTCGCGAGTGGTTGACTCTCACACTTGGACTGACGATAGGCTTAGTGACCTGTACAGTGAGACTTAGAGACTGATAGGGATACTGGCATTTATATTACTTTTATATTGTGTTGACATATGTGACATATCGTTATACTGCTTTACTGTTCCGCTGCGTTGATTACTGCACATGCATATTCATGATGTCATTTATTTACTGCTTCACATACCTATTATCACTGTTAGAACTGTCACTTGATTTTATACATATTATATTGCTATTGTGTCGCTCTGACGACCTGAGTATGCATGCTCAGTGTGAGGAGAAGATTTAGCCTGGACCAGTGCATCACAGACTTCTTAACTTGCCATTCCGAGTTACATTCGTTTGTTCCACTTCAGGTCAGTTTATATTATTGTTTCTTTCAGTTACTGCATTTCTCATTACCTGCGCATCGTTTACTGTTTACCATGATAAACTAGAAGCCGAAGTGTGACTACGGCAGGACATTTCCTTGACCGTAGGAGCATGGCTGGCCTTGTCTACCCCTCGTATTCCGTATTTTGGGAAGCGGGGCGTGACATGGTTTAGTTGGTATCAGAGCCAGGTTTTGCATCAATTAGGGATTGCAGTTTTCCGTGTACAGTTTGGCAATCTAAGACATCCTTCGGTCTAGGTTGTAAACTGTCATTCTTGATCCATATTCACATCGTGCGTTCAGCTATCCATTCAATATGGTTTTGGGTGACTTGACAAGGGTACGTGGTGGCAATTGCACTACCGTACCCTATTCAAGTGACTTAAAGTGATACAGTTGATTCCCCACTTGTAATAAATTCATCATCTCTAATATTCTTGAATCTTTGTCCTATCCATATTACGTTTTGACTCGTATATCTTGCGACTTATATCATCCTTAAAATCATTGTTTCAGGATCATGTCTTCCAACGACTCTTCGTCTTTATCCGCTCCCCAGAATCAGACTGTTGAGATCCTTAGTGTACTACAAGGTTTAAAGGAAGCCCAGGAGCGAACAAATGACTTGTTGGCTGAAGGACTGAGAAGACAGGTGAATCAGGCACCAGCGGGAGTATCCTATCATAAAGGGATCCCTATTAGACGAGGAAAAGAGAAGAAGATGAAGCGTCAACAGAAGCATCAGAAGAACCCTTGCTGTGGATATTGTAAGAGGCCAGGACATATTCGGAAGGATTGTCGCCGTGCCCAAGGGAAATGTCTGATATGCGGTTCCGACAAACATCTCATCAATGGTTGTCCAGAAAGGAAAGAACTACAAGGAGGAAACTCGTCTACACTCTCCACTGCTGCCAAGTGAGGATTTCTACCTAGTTCGAATTTCGAGGATAAAGCGGACCCAACGCAGGATTCAACTCGCGTAACGATGATGCAGCGTTCTGGCAGTCAAAGAAGAATTTTATGTTTTTCCAATTTCAGTATTATGTTGTCATACTCTTATAAACATTTGCTTCCATTTGAACCTTTGTATCCGTCGAACTTTAGTTGAATGAAATAAAATTTGAATCATAATATGTGTATCATTCTCATGCTTTCTCTATGTCAAATTCTATTCATTATCACAGTATTTTCATTCTGATCTTTCAGTTCCTGCAACCGCATATTTTCCTATATTTCGTACCCTGAGCTTTCCTTGATGTATTCCACTGTCTAATCATGACTTCTCTTTTCAGGCCATGGCCCACCCTGGAGCAGCGCCGCATCTAGACGAGGATGCACAGCCATGCGTTTCCTTAGATCACACACTGACGAGTTCCGATGATGAGGTCAATGGTCCACAGGTCAACTTCGAAAACAATGATTCAGAGGACGAAGGAGCAGCCGCCCCAGAGTTTGACATGATAGCTGATTCTGACGAAGAAGAAGGAGATCCTGAAGAGAACCCTGTAGAGGAAGACCCGATAGAGGAAGACCCCGAGGAAGAACCGATAGGAGAAAATCCAGCGGAAGAAAACCCAGAAGAAGAAAATCACATGGAATCAGATCTCGATGAAGAAGCTCTATCCGAGGAAGAAGGACCAGAAGATCAGGACCCTGCAGTGGAAGAACTCCCAATGGCGACCCCCGCAAGGCGCTATGGGAATGGACGTCCCTACCTGAGCGCGCGAGCCTACCGCAACCTGCTGAATCTCCACAATCGCGACTGACGGAATTTCTCTCGATGTTGTCTTTCTGGCCAAATAAAATGTGTATAATTTAGGGCCACTTTTCGCCTTTGGGAATGCCTTGTTTCAAATTTTCTTGAATGAAATAAATCTTCTGAATTTGTAAATCTTTTGATTATTGGTTCGCTCGATACTTGTTTATTGCCCATATACATTTATTTTTCTGCGGAGATTCCTGACTGTCCACCCCTACTCATTGTATGGTTTTCACCCTCGATTCGACTAGAAAGTACTGCACCCTGATCCTTGGGATGAGCCACCCTTCGTCCCTCGTCTATGCCCTGTTTGAGATCCTTCTGGGAGGAGAACAATTCTTGTGAAACTTCCAAGTTTACTAACTCTTCAAATTCTGATTCGTGTGTTGTACCGACTGTTGTTTCCCCCACACTTTTCCTTTTGTGTTCCTTTGTTGCTCATCCTTGCTTCCTGTGCTGACCCTATCCCAATCTCCTTAACATTCAGCCTAAAACCGCCACATTCCGACCTTCTAATTGAGCCACACTTCCTTGTAATCATTACCCTAGCTAGCTTATGCAATTTAGTGTTCTTCCTTTTACCCTGATTATATTTAGGGACACTGCTATTCAAATTTAGTTTTCAGTATTTTGAATTTATCAAAGTGAGTGTGTTATTGATTACCCTGTTTCATGTATTTTAAGTACACTATTATTAATCTCGTCTGCAGTAGCGCAAACTTACACTGCGCATATATTGTTCCATGTTCCTATTTTCGTTATGTGAGTTTTCTAAGTTGATTCAAAACTATTTGATCGATACATCATCCTAAAATGTTTTAAACTACAGACAAATCCTTCACTACTTTATTATCGTTACTTTATTTCTAGTATTATGCATATGCTTACTATTATAAGCGGTTGAGCCTTATACTTATTATTTCTGTTGATTATTTTGATTTACTTAGATGTGCACATATGTGGGATTCGACTTTTATCGAACACTCTTTGATTATTATTGTTCGCTATTAATACCTATATTCTCGTATACTCGTAGTTGCTCTTATAGTTATCCTTGCTTTATACCTATTTAGACCTACCTTTCGTATGTTGTTTTTACTTATATATAAATTTTCAAATTTCTTCGTCCCCGTACTACTAATAAATCCTTGGTGTTAGTGTGCAATCTAATAGTTTCGTTTTGTTGGTATAACTTATCGTTTATTTTAAATTTCGAGGACGAAATTTTTGTAAGGGTGGTATGATGTAATACCCAGCCCTTTTATACCAAAATCCGTATTTTATTATTTTACTATTTTATTTATTTTACCTATAATTTTATTCCTTCTAAATTCCATTATTCATTTTTAAAACCCAAAACTAAATCTTTTTCCCATTTGATTTTATTCCCTAAGCCCACTATCTCTTTCTCTATTATTCCTGGCCTGGCCCTCTTTTAAATATTTAAAATCCCTTTCTTTTCTTCAGAAGCCCACCGAGCCGGCCCACTCTTCATTTTCCCATCATTTTATTTTTCCAAGCCTAACACCATTTTCCTAAGCCCGGCACCCATCTTTTTCTAATTTAATTTCTGATTTTTCCATTCAAATCACCGGCCCACTCTTGCTCCAGCCCACGAGAAAAAGGGAAATTCTTTTATTCTTCTGACTCGGCCCGTCTCTATTTCTCCTAATTAATTTCTTTTCTTTTTCCAGCCTGGTCCACACTCCCACTCCTCTTTAATTCTTTTTATATTTTTTTGGCCGGCCCACCTCTCAACCCAACAGTTTTATTTCCCAATTAATTTCCAAAACTCCTTTAGCCCGGCCCGTTAAACTCCAGCCCAACCGCCTTCTCAGCAACCCGACCCGCTCGCGCAAACCCGACCCGACCACTGTACATCTCCTTCTTCAAATTCCCAACGGCTACATTCCAAACGTGCGCGCGCGACCCGCCTCCTACGCCGTCGCCCACGCCCTCGTCGCGAGCCGTTACCCCCCGACGCACGACCCCGTCCCCACTACCTCCCCTCTCTCCCTTCTCTCGCCTCCACATTCTCTTTCTCTTTCCCTCGCGTTTTCCCCTCTCTCTGCTCCCGTTCTCTCTTTCTCGAACCCACTCATCACCGAGCTCCTCCTCCTCGACTCCTCCCACCAACTCCGCTCGCCCGACGACGACGACCACGACCTCGCCCCTCTCTCCCCTTCCTCCACTGCCCGAGCGCCTTCGCCTACACCCACTCTCCTGCACCCACTCACCTGCACCCGAGCTCGACCTCCCCTGCGCCGACGACCGGTAAGCTTCACGTCTCATCGTCGGCCCTCTCGCACCCTCGTCACTGACCCCATCTTCTCATCACTCCTCTACTCTCGTCACTCGTCTCTCTCAACTCCCTCTCCTTCTCAGGCTCTTCTCCCTCTCTCTGCTCTCTCTCTCTCTCTCTCTCTAACTCTCTCTCTCTCACTCACAATCTCCATCTCTCTCTCTGATCTCACAATCTCCCTCTCATTTCTCACTCTCTGGATCCCTCTCTCACTCCCTCACTCTCCCACTCTTGCTCACTCTGCATCTCACTCTCTCTCTCTGTGTTCTCATTCTGTCTCCCTCTCTCTCTGTAATTCTCTCTCTAAATCTCTCTCTCTCTCTCTCTCTTTCTCAGCAATTCTCTCTCTCTCTCTCTGTGGCCAACATTCCACCTTCCGGCCACCACCACACAAGCAGCCCATCATCAAGAGTTGCGACCACCGCAGACAACCCGTGCTCACCCGGAGCTGTTGCTGTCATCGTGCCAATTCGTCGCGCGACCGTGCTGTATTACACTACCGTGCATCGCCTTGACACCTCCAGGCAAGTATTCTACTTGCTTACATGCTATTTACCTAAGTTACAACTGTTAAGTACATGGATTATAATGTTACAAGTTTAAAACTATTATGCACCGTAACTGTTCGATACTTGTTCTCTTAGGAAAACATTATCAAATTTGACGGAACTCAATGGGGTAGGTTGGCCCGTAGGGCTGTGAACATAGTGTGTGATTTTTGTTGGATGAGGTAATCGATAATGACTAAAACAACTGCCCCCAAGTCTAACCGTAAAACTGTAATTCTGTTGCACCTGAAGACCGTTAAATTCACCATAAATCATATACATACGAGAATGGTGCGTTCGAGGGCTCAAATCGAAGCAGACTCGTCAAACTTTAACCCTGTATTAGTTTCCAGACATTCCTGTACTTAAACCATGATGGAAATAGGATCGGAGTGCGACTCTGGACTGCAGTCCAGAGCGACTCCAGTTATTGGTAGCTGTTCCGTAATGGGTACCACAGGATTTACTTAACTCTTAGGTTGCGGAACCCCGCTGTTCACTATAGATAAATATGTTAGCTAGACAACACACTTGATTTCATTCTGTTTCGTTACCGTTTGATATTTAAATTGTAATCTAGAAGATCGGGACACATAACAGTCCCAGCAGAATCAGAATTGACATGTTAATATTAAACAGATTGTAACTCCTAACGTACAGACGCGATTGAAGATCCGTTTGTTGCGTTGAAAACTTTACTGAAAAACCTAGAATTCATTCAACTGTAGCGTCGCTAAATTATGATCCCAACTGGGGTTAAAATGCGTTGCGAAATGGACTTCTGATTCTGAAATTGGATTTCCAGCCGCGAGCGCTTAAAATGAAATGGATATAACTAATGATCCTGGAATCCGATTTGCTTGAAACAAAATTCTATGGATGGATAACTGAACATACTAATTACAACCTGTTTATTGTTTCGCTAAATTATATACATACGTTTCATGATAAATCGTGCAAGTGATAGACTACTGTTTTTATGACACCTTAATTGTGCTTATATACTGTTCATGCATCATATCATGCCTATATCATTGTAGTGATAACCTAGTGATATCGTGCATTCACCCAGTGTTAGATTTTAGCGATGATTGTGGCAAGTACGTCAGTGTTCGTGTATTCGTGATTAAATGAGAGTGATGAGTACTTGTACACAATCAGTGTCCCTTTTATTCTATTGCATTGTCGACGTCTGTGGGATGCGTGTACGTGTGACTATAAGTGGTATGGGACACTTATGGAAGCGCTTGCACGGATGTCACAGATAAGGCATCCGACACTGCCATTTATCTTAGGTATTAGTCGGGACGTGCTTGATGGAGGTCCTGCCTCCAGTTCTCGCGTAGACTTGTCACGGATCGATTAGTATTTAGGGTTATGGTTAGCGTATGATGTAGACCACGGGGTGTGGGGTAGTTTAAGTGTGAGTTCAACAGAATCTCGGGAGTCCCATGCCGGCTTATATATTTAGGGAGTTATATGGAGATTTACAGGGTACGTGATATATACACCGTGATATTCTTGTTACATGTTGGGCCCGTGGTCCCTTGCCCTTGGGTTCTACCCTTGGGTGGAGGACACTCGCGAGTGGTTGACTCTCACACTTGGACTGACGATAGGCTTAGTGACCTGTACAGTGAGACTTAGAGACTGATAGGGATACTGGCATTTATATTACTTTTATATTGTGTTGACATATGTGACATATCGTTATACTGCTTTACTGTTCCGCTGCGTTGATTACTGCACATGCATATTCATGATGTCATTTATTTACTGCTTCACATACCTATTATCACTGTTAGAACTGTCACTTGATTTTATACATATTATATTGCTATTGTGTCGCTCTGACGACCTGAGTATGCATGCTCAGTGTGAGGAGAAGATTTAGCCTGGACCAGTGCATCACAGACTTCTTGACTTGCCATTCCGAGTTACATTCGTTTGTTCCACTTCAGGTCAGTTTATATTATTGTTTCTTTCAGTTACTGCATTTCTCATTACCTGCGCATCGTTTACTGTTTACCATGATAAACTAGAAGCCGAAGTGTGACCACGGCAGGACATTTCCTTGACCGTAGGAGCATGGCTGGCCTTGTCTACCCCTCGTATTCCGTATTTTGGGAAGCGGGGCGTGACAGAAAGAGAAAGAGATAGCGGGGGGAAAGAGAGAGAGAAAGGAAAGAAAGAAAAAGGAAGAGAGAGAGATGCGTGGGGGCCACGGCCAGAGGAGGAGGGGCTTTAATTGGTTAGGAAAAGATTTAAAATTAAAAAAAAAAGATTTTTGTTTGTTAAAAATAAATCTTATGAGCTGTTAACAAACTCGAACTAAATTTTTAAACGTCGAAATGTTTTAAATTAAACTAAAAAAATGGATTTTCAGGTAATTACAAATCTAGTCCAAAATACGCCCGGATCGGGTCTAAAATTCAAATTTTAAATATGAAAAATATATGCAACTTTCAAAATTCAAAACGATGCTCAGGTAACGAAAATGCATACCCCCAAGAACGGATGCACGTACGTGCGCGTAGCCATCCAAACACGTCCGTTTCACTGAACGGGACGAGAACAAGATGCGCGGACGATACCACGGGGTTAGGGGTATCATGCAAGCTATGAAATGCAATTTTAAATTATTTTCCGTGACTTAAAATGTTATATGGTAAACGATGCAATGCTAGATGAAATGCCAGTATGCAGTATACATGAGATGCACGTGTCTATATAACAAGTCAGGGTAATTTATAAATATGAATCAAATAGGTTCAAGCAAGCGGGTTGGGTCGAATGCAAAGTAAAATGTAAAATACCATTCGCACTCAAAACATGATAAATCAAGAAAATACCACAGATAAATAAATATGGGAACCGGAATTGGTATAAATGAACTAGGTTGTTACAGCTTTGCCTTACGAGTCGAGATGAATCGAGAAGTTCTCGCAAGAATGTCCTAACATCACAGTTAAGCTCTGCTCTTTACGACAGAGGTCCGTTAGGGTCTGTGGTATTAGGGTTTTACCTGTCATACCGTCGCGTTGGCTGATGTATTCCTCGATAGGCAGTCTTGCTGTTCGAGTAGCCTTGTGACTGTCGTGTCTATGATCCCTTCGGGGGCTGGACAAGACGTCTTCAAGCAATCTTCCTAGGCAGTTTGACCGTCGGAAGAGCAAGCATTAGGAATTTTGCCATGCCGCTTTTTACTTGAGGTTAGGCTCAGTTTGGGGAGCCCCAATGAGTCATAACCACTCCGCGCTGGTGTGGGATGATCTCCGATAGTCTTTCAGGTTTTATATGAGTTGCCGTCAAGACCCTGAAGCTAGGAATTTGGCCTTTGCTTCGTTTGCTGGCATTGCGTCTGCTGTAACGAGACGAATGTCGCGGTTGTCTCTAGGTTGCAGGTGAACCGTCGAGATTTGGAACTAGGGATTTTGCCGTGGCTCCGTTGTTTGATTGTCGCATCTGAATCCCGCCGGAGGAGGAACGCTGTGATGACATCTCGTCTGCTGTATCGAGACGAACGTCGAGGTGGTGACCATTCTATGTGGGATGATCCCCGGTAGTCTTTTAGGTTTTATATGAGTTACCGTCAAGACCCTGAAGCTACGAATTTGGCTTTCGCTTCGTTCGCTTCGGCGTGTCCAAATCCTGTTGGAGGAAGGACGCTGTAGTGACATCTCGGCTGCTGTATCGAGACGAACGTCGAGGTGGTGACCACTCCATGTGGGATGATCTCCTATAGTCTTTCAGGTTTTATATGAGTTACCGTCAAGACCCTGAAGCTAGGAATTTGGCATTCGCTTCGTTTGCTTTGGCGTGTCCGCATCCTATTGGAGGAAGGACGCTATAGTGACATCTCGTCTGCTGTATCGAGACGAACGTCGAGGTGGTGACCACTCCATATGGGATGATCTCCGATAGTCTTTCAGGTTTTATATGAGTTGCCGTCAAGACCCTGAAGCTAGGAATTTGGCCTTCGCTTCGTTTGCTTTGGCGTGTCCGAATCCTGTTGGAGGAAGGACGCTGTAGTGACATCTCGTCTGCTATATCGAGACGAACGTCGAGGTGGTGACCACTCCGCGCTGGTGTGGGATGATCTCTGATAGTCTTTCAGGTTTTATATGAGTTACCGTCAAGACCCTGAAGCTAAGAATTTGGCCTTCGCTTCGTTTGCTTTGGCGTGTCTGAATCCTATTGGAGGAAGGACGCTGTAGTGACATCCCGTCTGCTGTATCGAGATGAACGTCGAGGTGGTGACCACTCCACGCTGGTGTGGGATGATCTCCGATAGTCTTTCAGGTTTTATATGAGTTACCGTCAAGACCCTGAAGCTAGGAATTTGTCCTTCGCTTCGTTTTCTTTGGCGTGTCCGAATCTTATTTGAGGAAGGACGCTGTAGTGACATCTCGTCTGCTGTATCGAGATGAACGTCGAGGTGGTGACCACTCCGCGCTGGTGTGGGATGATCTCTGATAGTCTTTCAGGTTTTATATGAGTTGCCGTCAAGACCCTAAAGCTAGGAATTTGGCCTTCGCTTCATTTTCTTTGGCGTGTCCGAATCCTATTGGAGGAAGGACGCTGTAGTGACATCTCGTTTGCTGTATCGAGACGAACGTCGAGGTGGTGACCACTCCACGCTGGTGTGGGATGATCTCCGATAGTCTTTCAGGTTTTATATGAGTTACCGTCAAGACACTGAAGCTAGGAATTTGGCCTTTGCTTCATTTTTACCGTGAGGTCTTTTGTTGACGTTACGTCTGTATCCTGCTGGACTACGAAGGAACGCCGTTGTTGACATTGCGTCTGGTGTAGCAAGACGAATGCTGAAGTGGAGCTGGGATTTTGCCGTCACTCCGCTTTGTTTCGACCATGGGGTCTTTCGTTGACGTTGCATTTGAATCCTGCTGGATTGCGAAGGAACGCCGTTGTTGATATTGCATCTGGTGTATTGAGACGAATGCTGAGGTGGAGCTGGGATTTTGCCGTCACTCCGCTTTGTTTTAACCGTGAGGTCTTTTGTTGACGTTGCGTCTGCATCCTGCCGGACTGTGAAGGAACGCCGTTGTTGACATTGCGTCTGGTGTAACAAGACCAATGCTGAGGTGGAGCTGGGATTTTGCCGTCACTCCGCTTTGTTTTAACCGTAAGGTCTTTTGTTGACGTTGCGTCTGCATCCTGCTGGACTGCGAAGGAACGCTGTTGTTGACATTACGTCTGGTGTAACGAGACGAATGATGAGATGGTCTCTAGGTTGTCTGTGAACCATCTAGATTTGGAACTAGGGACTATGCTGTGGCTCCGTTTGATGGTGTAACATCCGTGTCCTGCTGGAATGAGGAGGCACACCGTTGTTGACATCTAGGCTGTAGATGTGGCCATTGAGATTTGGAACTAGAGACTTTGCCATGGCTCCTTTTCATTGAGACTCTGAGGTCGGTTGTTGACGTGACGTCTGCATCTGGTTGGAGTGAGGAGAAACGCCGCTGGTGATCTCTAAGTTGTCGATGTTGACGTCGAGATCCTGAAGCTATGGATCTTCCTTTGCTTCGTTTGTTGACATTGTGTCTGCAATATTGCGACAAATGTCGAGGTTGTCTCTAGGTTGTCTATGAACCGTCGAGATTTGGCTTCACTTTCTAATGGAGCCTGGTAGGGAGGTATGGTTCCCTCTTTGTTTGTGCCCCTGGATTGTATACAGGGATCGATGCGATCTCACCTGTAGGGCAAAAAGTTTCATTCTTTCATCATTTTTTTATTTCTTTCCGTGATGCTCTATCATTTCAGCTTTTTATATCGCGAAAATCACGATTGCCCAATCATTTCGGCTATTTCTCGCTGTGCCCAATCATTTCGGTTATTTTTTCTTTTTACTCGCTGCTTTTTATTGCGAGTTGCCCAATCATTTCGGCTGTTTTTGTATGCATACATTTTTACTTGCTGATTTCGTTGCAAGTTGCCCCATCATTTCGGCTACTTCATATGCATTTTTGGCTTGCTGATTTTTTATCGCGAGTGTGGAACTTGGAATCTGGTGCCAATCTCAGCATCAGCATCGCTGCGACTGGAATATAGCCAGGAGCGAATCATCATTTGCCATGAAAGGACTTGGGATTTGATACCGATTTAGGCATCAGCATCGCTACAACTGGGATATTGGCATGAGCGAATCATCATTTGCCTCTGTCGATGTCGAACAAAGGTGGCTTAGCAAACAGGGTTAGGATCCCGTCGACTAAGGCTTTTGACTTCATGAGTCGTAAGGGTCTCATAAAGGTATTTCTCCCTACGAGTCGTGAGGATATCGTAGGTGCGTTTTCTCCTTAGGAATCGTGAGGATTCTTAAGTGTGTGTTCTCTTATAAGTCGTAAGGATCTTACAAGAGTGTTTTCTCCTTGCAAGTCGAGAGGACCTACAAGTGTTTGTTCACCGTATGAGCATATCCCTAGTCGCTGGTGGGACTCTGTTAGGGAAATGTTTATTCGTAGCCGTGGATTATATACAAGGGTCAGTATTGAGCCGCTTGTAGGGCAGCATTGGAGGTTGTGGTGGCCGCTTAAGAACAGGTTCAGATCCCTATAGCTTAAGACTTTTGAATCCTATGAGCCGTGAGGGTTTCAAAGGGGGAATTCTCCATACGAGTCGTGAGGATCTCGTAAGTGTAATTTCTCCTTAGGAATCGTGAGGATTCCTAAGTGTATTTCTCCCTTGTGAGTCGTAAGGATCTCACGCAGGTGGTTTCTCCTTATAGGGACGAAAGGACCTTGCAAGTGTCTTTTAACGAGTTTGCGTCCTTTCGGGTTTTCACAAAACTCGCCGGTAGTCCTGCTGTTTTTATTCACGGAGCCCTTTCGGGTTTTCATCTGTGCACATCTCGCTTGTGGACGTACCATTTTTTTTAAACGAGTTTGCGCCCTTTCGGGTTTTCATAAACATCGTCGGTAGTCCTGCTGTTTTTACTCACGGAGCCCTTTCGGGTTTTCATCCGTGCCCATCATGCTTATGGACGTATTGTTTTTTTTTGCGTCAGCCTTAGGACGCTGCGGTCCGTAGTAGTTTATAGACGTTTCGGTCAATTGCAAGTTTTAGGATATTGCGGTCTATCGTTAGTTTAGGGACATTTCGGTCCGTTGCAAGTTTTAGGACATTGCGGTCCATTGTTAGTTTAACGACGTTTCGGTCCGTTGCAAGTTTTAGGACATTGGGGTCCATCGTTAGTTTTAGGAAATTTCGGTCCGTTGCCAGTTTTAGGACATTGGGGTCCATCGTTGCCATATTTGAAGCAAATATGTAGTTTACGGACTTTTCGGTCCATCGTTGCCGCATTTGAGGCGAGTTTCTAGTTTACGGACTTTTCGGTCCATCGTTGCCGCATTTGAGGCAAATTTGTAGTTTACGGACTTTTCGGTCCAAGGGGCTTTCTCTATGAATGAGCACGATGCCCCCGGCATGTCCACCTTTTTAGGGGCGTGAGGTTGTGGTGGGTTCACCTTCCAATTTTCGGATAATGCGAACTTGCCTTGTTGGTATTGGCCCTCAATCCAGCCTTTGAAGACGAAGCAATCTTCGATTGGGTGGCTTACTGCTTGGTGGTAAGGGCAGTAATTAGGATTGTTGACATCGCCTGGCTGCAACGGACGTTTAGGGTCCGACAGATTGATGAGCCTATTGCGCACTGCTGGCTCGAACAGTCTCCTCGTTTTATCCCGGGGAAACGAGTAAGGATGTCCCAGTCTCTCCTCGAGGGATGGACGTGGACGCACGTTGTTTTGGCGAACAACCGGGTTTGAGTTGCTTGGCTGCTGTTGAGCGTTGTCGACGAAGGTTGCTTTCCCTTTGCCCTTTTCATTCCAAGGCTCCGTCTTTGAAGAGGAAGACCTATGGCCCATCTGGTCCATTTGGGCCAGCTTGTCAATCAAGTCCTGGAAGGTGATCATCTTGAAGAATATCATGAATTGCGAGATGGTCGCTTGAGGGTCGAGAGTACCCACGAACATGCCCACTGCCGGCGCTTCTTCGATGCGCTGCTCACATTTTGACCAAAAGTTTCGCCATCGTATTGCGTATTGCACCCACGTTTCACCTGGCTTCACCCGGGCGTTGATCAATGCCGTTATTGGGGTGCGTTCACTAGCACTCGCGAAACGCTGGGTAAATAGCAATTCTATCTCCGTAAAAGTTTTAACGGAGTCGTTGGGAAGCTCCGAGTACCACTCAAACGCTGTCTCCGACAAACTGCCAACAAACTGGCGAAGCAATAGTTTGTTGTCCCCTCCAGTGTTTCCACACAGAGCCCTGAATTGAGCAACGTGCTGGTGTGGATTTCCCGTCCCCTTATATACGTGGAATTTGGAGATCGTATATCCCGGCGGGTACTTTATTTGATCGTACCAACCCGGATAGGGCCGTCCAGTTCTGACGACTTGGCCAGCCGCTTCATTCGCTTGATGAGCTCGTATTTGTTGAGCCATATAATCATCGAGCGTGGCTTTGGAGATGGTCTCCTCCTTGGCCGTTGACAGAGCCGGCAGAGAATTTGATGTCTCTCCTCTATCATCTTCAATTATCATTGGAGGATCTTCGGCTGGAGGGTCCAGCTGGATCATCATCCCGACCATGTCTTGAATAAGAACGCCATTTGTTTTATGTTGGCAGGTTGTTCCGCTGCCTCTTTGTCCTTCTTTTCGAGGATTCTCCGAAGAAACTCAGCATCAGTTTCCTTCTCACGGCGCTGTTCCAAGGATGTCTCCGGGCTTGCTTTCGGTCCCGTAAGTGCGGCCATGGCTGTTAGCATTTCTTGGAGCTTTTGTTGTTGTTGCTCCTGAGCCTTAGTCACTGATCGCGTAAGCAGTCTATGACCTGTGGAGACACGGCTATCCTCTTTTCTGGATGCCATATAGACGTTATGTACCACCATGCCCCCAGACTTGGGGTGTTTGGGTTCAGTGGTCTTGCGGTTCGTCGCAGACCCAGGGATTTTCTCCGGCCTTCTCCTCTTGTGAGCGGTCGAAGTTGAGGGGGCTGTTGCAGTAGGCACCCAAGTAGCTGTTGCCTTTTGTGGCTTGACAGGACGGTCCTCTTCCCGCTGAACTTTCACCTTTTTCTGTCGGCGGGGATAATCTTGATCAATTACCGAATCTTGGACTTGACGCCAGACCTTGTAGATTTTAGAGGACAGACGTTGAGGGGGCTGTTCCGGCTTCGCCTTTGGGGCATTCTCCATAGGTGGAGGAGATCTCTTCAGCACAGCAGTAGAAGAGTTCTTGCGGACCCTCCTGAGTGGTTCAAAGCTGTTCCTAGTTGGAACAGCAACATCAACTTCCACCGCTGGAGCCGGCGGAGTCAGTCCAGAAGGAGAGTTGCCCCCAGCCCTCTTTACTCGGTGCCAGTGGCGATGTCGAGCGTGTCTTGCAGTTGGAATTATCTCAGCTACGGGGGTGGTTTCCTCATGCCCCCTGTCTTGATCAGAAGTTGTCGTTGTCAACCTGTTGAAGACTGACGTCCGTTGAGTGGGGATGGCCAACCTATCGAAAGCAAACTTCTGAGCAGGTGAAGCAGCCTTGACGATTTCACCTGAAACGGGAGCTGAAACAGTCAGTCTTGTGAAGACCGACCCTTTGGCAGGAGAAGTCGCTTTGACAACTTCGAGAGCAGGAATGGCTATCCTTTTTGGGATAACCCTTTCTAGTATCGCAGGCTTCTTTACGGGTCCACATGAGCTTTGGCCCAACCTGTTGAAAACCGAGACAGTGGACTTGGGCGCCCCGTTGATAGGGGTCGTAGTAGTTGCAAGCCGATCAAAGACCGACTTCTTGGGAGCTTCTTGTGATGGTATAGGAGCGCTGAAGCTCGTTGGCGGGAGCATGGTCCCGAAGAACAGTCCAGTGGTGGGCTGAGTCACCAGTTCCACCGGCATAACGAAGATGGAGGCCGCTTGGGGCCCGTAAGTCACTCCTCCGGACGGGACGGAGCGAGAGTTGCAGTTGTAGTTAATGCAGTTTGAAGCCATTGATCTTCTGTTTTCTGCACGGAGCAAGACACCAAATATTAGTACCTTGATCCCAAGGGTAACCATATCAAACCGCGATTCGTTCACAAACACGACACACGAAGTGTGGAGTGGAAAGAGAAAAAGGTCCCATCGGGCGTGCCAGAATCTGTTCCCCGCCGAAACGCGACCGGGACGTTGGGACGTCGGGGCCTGAATTTCGAGGGCAGATGCTAATTGGTGCTATCCGTCCACCTTTCCAAAGATGCCAAGTTGATTTATGGCACCATGTATTGAAGGTTTAAACGGATGCGGCCGATATAGCAGACTTCGTCAGATTCCCCCTCATTTGAGGGGTTTTTGATTGTGGGGATGCTCTTCCCTGCAGGCGCAAGCCCCTGCAGTTAATTACGCTACCGCATTGCGGTAACTACTTTCTCCTTCTCCAGATGGTCACTTCGTGTCGTGTGTGTTTGTTTTGTTTTTGGTTGCCTATGGATTGTATACGAAGACTAATTTATGTTGTCGCCCGTAGGACGTGGATTAGTCTAAATCCGTATCTTCTTAGATTTGGGTTTGGGGGTTGGGTTTAAGGATACGTTAGTCGCATTTGAGACTAAGATCAACTTAAACGTTTGTTAAGGATACGTTAGTCTAATTTTAGACTAAGATCAACTTAACGGGATCGTCTAGATCCAACAAGAGAGCATTTGGGCTCTGTTGTTTAGTTTAGGGACATTGCGGTCGATTACCAGTTTAAGGACATAGCGGCCCAATGTTAGTTTAAGGACATCTCGGTCCATTGTTAGTTTAAAGACATCTCGGTCAAGGTTAAAGACATCATAGTCCGTGAGTTTAAAGACCTCACAGTCAAGGTTAAGGACATCATAGTCCATGGGTTTAAGGACCCCACAGTCCAGTTTAAAGACGTCATAGTCTATGAAATGTATGGTTGTCGGGACCCGTCACCTCTCTGAAGACGTTGAAGGATTACAACGACAAATATCAGAGGAGTTCAGAGATGTACCCTTGAACCAAAGTTGATTGGGAGATCTGTAGTCTAATTTGGAAGTAAGATCAATTAATTAGATTATGAGCACGTGGGCTCAGTTAAATCTGAATTGAGGACTTATGTCCAATTTGGGCTAAGTCCAATTAAGTTTGAAATGTTGGCCTTTTGTTGGCCTATTGAACATTTGTCTTGGTTCAGCCCCTCATTATTTAGCAATGCTAAACAAGAGTTTGAGGGATTTGAGAACATTTTGTCTTTGGCTGAGCACTTAAACATTATAGTTCTGGATTTTAAGGCTCATTTGAAGGGGATATTTGCCTCTGGAAAACTTAGCCAATTTGGACTAAGCTGGTTTTAGAATAGTGTTAAACACTAAAGGACATCTGGCGGTCACGTGTCCTCACGTGATGTATTTAAAACAGTATTAAACACTGGAGACAAAATGCTCAAAATAGTGTTAAACACTAGAAAGGAAGGAGTCACGTGGGGTCACGTGAGGAGCCTGAGATGGGGCCAGACCTCCTTTATTTTGTTCTCAGAATATTCGGATAAGTGTTAAACACTTTTAGTCTTCAGGCCATCATGTGTGGGCACGTGATGGGTACCCGTGCATTGGTTATTAAAGCGTTTATTAAGGGGTCACGTGGGGACACGTGAGGGCGCCAAAAATCAGTACTGCCTTTGGCTTTGTTCTTTTTATTTTTGAGGGTCACGTGTGAGCACGTGAGGCATTGCCTCCAAGCTTTTTATTCTCATTTTAAGGGATCAGTCTTAGGGGTCACGTGGGGCACGTGACCCAGTCTTGTTCTTTCTTTTCTGATCATTGAGAATGGGGGTCACGTGTTACCACGTGACCAAGTTTTTTATGTGCATGGAGAGCTTTAAGTCTATTATTTTAAGAATTAGATTCTTTGTAGGGTTAAACCCTCATTCTGTTTTAGAGGAATTAAATTCTTATATATGTAGAAGAATTAAATTCTTATCTGGGAGAATTAAATTCTCATGTAGGGTTAAACCCTGGTTCTGTTTAGAGGAATTAAATTCCTATGAATTTGGGAGAATTAAATTCTCATGTAGGGTTAAACCCTAGTTTTATTTGGAGGAATTAAATTCCTATGAATTTGGGGGAATTAAATTCCTTAAACTTAAATTCTCCCTCTAAATTTTGGATCTGCATGGCAGAATCTCCCCGATGAGAATTAAATTCTCAACCTGTGGGGAGATCTGCTTCTGCAGACCTTCAACCAAAAGAAGAACTAAGTTCTTGTTCAGAAGAGTTAAACTCTTAAATTGAGAATTAAATTCTCTTTTATTTTATGGAGCTTAGATCTCTTTCCCCTTTCTCACCTAGGGTTTCTTTTCTCTTTTGTAGAAATCTTCTTTTCTCTCTTGAGAATTAAATTCTCCTCTCTTTTTTTCTCTCTTGAGAATTAAATTTCCCTCTCTCTTTTTCTCTCTGTTCTTCTCTAAAAAAAAGTAGATCCCCCTCTCTTCTCTTCTTGGCTCCTATTTATAGGAGAAAGAAAATAATCAATTTGTTTAGTGAATTTTTTATTGAAAGATTTTGGTTGTTTTTGTAACTAACATGATCTTTTAGATCACTCAGTGAATTTTATTCACCATTGGATTTTCAGTCCAGAAGATATTCTGTTTGTTATTCTTGGTGAATTTCAGGGGAATCTTTCCTTGTATAAAATCTTTCCATAAATTGGTGATTTTTAATCACCATTGGATTTTTTAATCCAACGGTGCTCCACTTTACAGAGAATAATCCTCTTTTGTTTGGAAAGATTTTAAAAAAATACTTTCCCAGTTAGGGTCTTTGATTCCCTTAATTAGAGTTTAATTTTATTAATTCAGAAGGCTTTTAAAGCCCATCACGTGTTGGCACGTAATCCCAATGTTTGATAATTTAATTCTATCAATTAAAGAGCTGAGGGACCTGTCACGTGTTGACACGAGACCCTCTTTTATTCAGAATTTAATTCCGCCTTTTAACAGAGCTAAGGGACCATCACGTGTCAGCACGTGACCCTCTTTTATTCAGAATTTAATTCTGCCTTTTAACAGAGCTAAGGGACCATCACGTGTCAGCACGTGATGCCCCATTGGGGTTTTCCCTTAGTTTTTATTATATCTTTTAATCATTTTCAGTGGGTTTAAAGGCCCATCACGTGTTGGCACGTGACCCCATTTAATTATTTATTTTATTCAGTGCCTACAGGCTTTGCCTGTAAATGGTCACGTGTAGACACGTGATGCCCGGTCACGTGTGGGCACGTGATGCCTCATAACTTTTGATCCATGATGAATTATGATGCCCATAATATATCAAATCGAAGGGTTTTTCGAGACTCTTTCAATACCATTAGAATTTAGCTGTTTCTCATTTGAGAGTTTATCAAAATACTGCCCGGAAAATACTGGTTCGCATTTTCATAAGCGTATCACTGCCATTTGACACTTTGGGCTCTTTTGCGCAGAAATTTTCGACGGGAATAATCCCGCTCTCTCATTTTAAAAGGAGAGGGAGGGTTCTTAGAACACACCATCCTTTAATAATTTTCTTACCAGACACGCCCGTGACCCGTAACCTCTTTGTGTTGTCAAATCACCCGTATTTGCGAAAAAGGGATAGCGGGTACCTAAAACCCTCCCTCTTCGTTAAAAATAAGAAATCTAAATAATTTTACTTAACCCAATAGCCCGTGACTCTTAACCTAATAGTGCATGACTCTGACCCCTTGTATTATCAAATCGAATTTGTCAGAAAGGAATAGCGGGTTTCAAGAACCCGCTATCTCATTTAAAAAGGAGAGGGCGGGTTCTTGGAAAATGCCCTCCTTAATATTTTAAATAATTTTACTTAATTCAAGACAAGCCCGCGACCCCTTTATCTCCCTTTGTATTGTGAAATCACCCATCTATTCCCTCCCGCAGTGTGTTGTCAAAAGGGGATAGCGGGTTCCAAGAACCCGTGACCCCTTTACCACCAAATACCTATAAAAACCTGTCATACCTCCTCCCATTTGCTCTCCATTCTGCTCCAATTTGCATCTGCACCTCCTACAAAATCTCATTTGTACCCCTTCAAATGGAACCCGCCCTCTCATTTTCTCTATCCCTATAGCTTTATCTGTCGAAATTCAAATGTATGTAAATTTAATATAACGTTTATTTAATTTTCAATGAATATAATCATTATATGAGTTGTTAACGTTTTTTATTTATTGTTGAGTTGATATTGTCTGATGTAGATAATGACAAGTTCAAGTTTATTTGTTGTATGTAAATACGATGGCCAGATTGTGAGAAGTGCATAAGGCCCCGAGTATATGAGCAGGTGCGCAACAATTATGCGATTAGAATTATCAACGACTTATATTAAACTCGAGAATAAAGTGTTTAAAATCACGAAATACGATCCCCGTGAAATTAAGCTTAAGTTAAGTTGTATATGGCCTCTGTTTAGTGGAAATGCATTGGTTGAAATTATAGACGATGCATCAATATCTTCGATGATAGATTTCGGTCTGGCAAACACACAACATTCTTTTGAACTTTTAGTTTAGAAGGAACAATTGGAAGTATCAGATGTCGCTCCAACAGGTAATTTTGATGGTGATACTGGAGGTAGTTCCTGGGGATACGGTCCGATGGTTAACGATGACACCTTTAGTATCGGTGGATACGACTATACACATGATTATTCAAACCTTCAAACTCAAGAGTAGACATTTTATAAATCGTCTTTTTGTAATACCAAAATACTAATATATTTTATATATTAAATACAGATTTTCCCAATCCTCTGCTGCAGTTGCATGCACACCTGAAGAACAATAAGGATTACCATATACAACCTTCCAAAGGTAAATCAATCTGAAATAAGTGGTGATTATGTTTATATTCTTCGTAATACAAAAATATTAAGAAAAAATTATATAAAAAAATTTTATATACTAAACGCAGATTTTCCCATACCTCCGCATCATTCCAACACGATCCAAGTAGCGCATTCCAAGCATGTCCGTCCACATCTTTTCGTTCTTTTCATTCCGAACCATCCACATTATACCGACCTCAACCATCGTTTATTGCACCCGAGCCTTATGTTGCTACGGGTGACATTGATATGGGTGATAATGATGATGAAACTGGTGAAGGTCATCAAGGGGAGGATAGCGTGGATTTTGCCGCTGGATTGAATGAAGTAGCATTGATTGATGACATGGCTGCGGATAATGATTTTGTCGAACTAGAAGATCCCGGCCTCGATCCGCTGGAAGATGATAGTTGGGTAGACTTAGCCGTGGTAGAAGTAAATACTGAACCCTATTTGGAAGCGACTGTAGCAAGCGAAGATTGCGTCACTGTTGGAGATATGATTCAGGAAAAAGGAGATCTTATTAGTAAACTAAAGTCGTGGGCTATTCAAAAAATGTTATATTTAAAACCGAAGAGTCAAATAAGACGTACTATACCGTGGTATGTACGAAAGCTCCTGAATGTAAGTGGAGATTGCATGCATGTTGTTCCAAAGGAGCCAAACCTTGGAAGGTCACGAAATACAACCAAGAACATACTTGTATCAATTCTATTATGTTAAAAGATCACAAGAATTGCACTTCATCTTATATTTGCTCACAAATCATGCCACTAATCCGTACAGATGTGGCGATGACTCCCCGAGAGATACGGCTCTACGTCAGCGGAGAGCACAAAATTCATATTTCGTATGTGAAAGTATGGGAGCTCGTAGAAAGGCATTATGCAAGATATTTGGGGATTGGGAAAGCTCATACAACTCACTAGTCTCTTTTATGGAAGCCATGAAAGTATCAAATCAGGGGTCCGTATACCGATTAAAAACTACAGAAACAGATGTCGATAGCTGTGCCAGGTTTCAAAGAATTTTCTAGTGCTTTTCTCCTTGTGCGGCTGGTTTCATACACTGTTGGCCGGTATTGCGTGTGGTTGGGACGTATCTATATGGTAAGTACAGAGGTTGCATGTTAATTGCTACAAGTGTTGATGCTAATAACGGTATATTTACGTTGGGATTTTCTATTGTCGAGAGTGAAAATACATTATCCTGGTCATTGTTTTTTCGTCAACTCAAAAGTATCCCACCTGTTATTGATAAAACAGATTTATGCATCATATCTGACATCTAGAAATACTTGCTGCAATGAGAGCTGTATTTCCGACGACCCCACATAGGTTTTGCCTGCGGCACTTCAGACAAAATTTTGATAGAAAATTTAAAAATTCAGATTTACACAAGCTTATATATAAAGCCGGTGAAGCGTCTGACCCTAATGTTCATGACATGTATATGACGAAAATTGGAAAGATGAGTCAAGCAGCGAAAGCGTGGTTAAATGAGTATCCAGTACGCATGTGGTCACAAGCACATGATAATGGATGCAGATATCTACTAATGACCACTAATATGTATGAATGCTTCAACGGGGTCTTTAAAGGTGTTAGAGGCTTACCGATACAGGGGTTGATTGTTCGAACCTTTTTCAGAGTGAATACTTACTTTGTGCAAAGAAGGGAAACGTCTTTGGCGATGGAGACTCCACTTACCGCGTATTACGAAGATATATTCCGGAAAAGAGAGCGCAGATCACAATACTACATATCTGAAAGGTTTGACACAACGGAGTTTCAAGTTACGGAGAGTAATGGGAATCAATATACCGTAAATTTTAGAGATGAAGAGCTCTTTTCGTGCACATGTGGTGTTTTCCAGCAACAATACTTACCTTGTGCCCACGCAATTGCTGCTGCGAGCAGCATGCATAACTCACATTACATTTTTTCTTCCCGTTACTATACAGTTTCCAATTACCAAGGCGCATACGATCCAAAATTTCATCCTATACCAGACAGTCGCTATTGGCACTATTATAATAGGAACGGACAAACATCGACTGTATTACCGACGGACAAAAATATAGGACCTGGAAGACCTAAGGTGCGTCGAGATCGAATGACAATGGATGCTGATCCTCAGCAAAGGCATGACATATGTAGCGTATGCAAACAACCAGGTCATTATAGGACCAGATGTCCAGGACAGTTAACAGGGGCGGGACCTTCGAGATCGTGACAAGTGCACGGGAGGAAAATCAGTTAGCGCTTGTAAAGAAACTAGTACAATTTATATTTTAGTATGATATGATTTTTTTGTATTATTATTTTGATGGATTCATTTTGTTAATGAAGTATATACAAGATTCATATTTATAGTAATTCTATATGAACTGTAATAACACATGTCACCAAGTGCGTAACAAAAACAACAATCTTATTATTTATTCATCTTAATAAATACTTTTTTAAACGGAGATTTGTAAAATTCATTTTTGATTTATTTTAATTTTTAAAAATTTTAAAAATTCTTAGGCGGGTTCAAGGAACATACTCCCACCCATGCCCATGAAGAGGGCGGGTTCCTAAAACCCGCTCTCTTCATTGTATGGGTGGGGTCGGGTTCTAGGAACCTGCTCTCTTCATGGGCATGGGCGGGATGGGGCTTGATAAGGCGGGTTATGAGATCCCGCCTTTAATAAACCGTCATATTCTGCTAAATATAATTTAAATTATATTATTTTAATAATCTTAATATATTTTCACCCTATTTCGAAAAAAAACCTTAATTCAACCTATTTACTTTGTAATTTGTAATTAAATTTATGATTTTTTTAATGTTTTCATGAACAAATACCATGAGTTTTGGAATTCTTTAGCTTGATGGCACATGTTTTCTGGAATTCTTTAGCTTGATGGCACATGTTTTCGGCAAGAAATTGCTTACGTTATGTAGCTCTTATTTCACAAACGATTACATGTGGTATCAAGATAAAAATGCTAAGGTCGTTGATGATGCTCGTAAGTAGAAATTCCCCATATCTGACGTGTCATTTACGTAAGCCCGCCCGATTTATGGGGGCTACGGAGCCGGAATATGTACGACGCATTGGCGACATTCCTCGGTCCTTCGTCTCCAAGGTTGCATCCGACCTTTTGGAGACCCCCCGAGATACATTCCCTATTCGTCTAACAACCAGCCGATAGCTCGCCTCCGGGCTATTACAGAGCAGAGCTTCCTCAGCCTCCCCGCACGTCTCCGAGCTTCCTCAACCTCTCCGCACGTCTCCGAGCTATTACATGGCTCAGCTTCCTCAGCCTCCCCGCTCGTCTCTGAGCTATTACAGAGCTGAGATTTCTCAGCTTCCCTGTTTGGCCGGAAGCACAGCGCCCGAGCACCCCGTAATAGCACCGTGTATCTCGCCACGACGAGATCTCCACCGCTCCACGTCCCGCATCCTACACTAGCGTATCTCGCCATTAATGACCGTATCTCGCCATTAATGGGCGTATCCTACCATCAACGCGAACGTGACGCGGGGGCATAACGGACGGCAAGAATCTTGCATTGGCTCACTCCGTGCGACCGCTATATAAACCTTTATTCCAGATGACTCAGGTAGCTCAAACTCATTCTAATACGCCGCTACTCTGTCCTGATATTTCTCGGCACTTACTTGATCGTCGAAGGGTCCTACGGTGGTTTCCTACCCCGGGACTTTTCTTGCAGGAAGCTTGGCATCCACAACAACCAATAACTCATTGATATCCACACCCAACCACCATAAACAAATCCCAACCGTTCGACACCGCTGGCCGCAAGATCGACGAAGGATAATATCTGAGGGAGAAACCGACCTCCATCAGTTGGCGCTGTTTGTGGGAAACGAAAAGTTTTTCCACCCAAAAAATTGATCTTCCGCCTTCGATTTAATGGCCAGCGATAACCGCAACAATCCCAGCACGAGCCGCCCCATCCTCCACAACGGAGGCGGAAACGGTCCTACTCCACCTCTCAATGTCGTCGACGCCTTATCTGCACGGATCGATAATCTCATGGCGATAGTGGACGCGCTCGCTCGTGTTCAAACGGCCGCCCATACCCGCCAAACCACTGTCCCTACTCCCCGGAATGACGACATGCATGGGGAGACGAAGGGGCGCATTCAGGCCCTCGACCTCGCTCACGCCCATCTCGATGCCACCGAACACCGGCATGCCAATTCCAGCAGTCACGACCCCCAAACGAGGAATGATTCCATGACTCGTTGTGTTAGTGATATATGCCCTAAAGGCCATTATTGTATCATACTGGTTTGTATATTCCTTAATGGAAGTTTGGGATATACACGGATATAGTAACAGTTTTGCTCAAAATGGTAGTATGCTACCTGGTTTGTTTCTACCTCAATATGTGCATGTATCTTTTTAGCATATTGCTTATACATATTGGTAGAGCCCTTAGGATCTTTGTTTGATTACCAGCGTTGTGATGGCAGTCACACTAGTGGGGACTGGGTAGTCTATAATCACATCCTTATACAGGTTCCTAGTCATAGGATTATCGAGACGAGACATCGATACTCCTGAGTAGACTAGTGTATACACTTCTCATCCCAGCAGGGGAGATAGTCTGTCACACAGCCATTAGTACGTCGTACTGGAGATAGTATGCAGGTGCTCATTAGGTTATGAGTACACTGGACAGGACTCGTCGGAAACTGCTGGTGGGTATTATACCTATCGTCGGGTAGCAGTTCCCAGGTGACATGAGTACAGCATAGTCTGTTGACTTGACACTGCTACTTTGTCTCGAGTGTGTTCCCACTGTACTTTGATTACTACCCTACCACGGCTCAAAAGAGTCGTGCAAACAGGTAGTAGTTGGGTGCAGTCTCGAAGCACTTGGAGGCAGTGGCGGTTAGATAGGATTCGTCTCTCCCGACATAGGGGGTTGATGTCGCGCTGTGTTCGGAAGGCCATTACACACAGTCATGGCCAAGGCAAGTGAGATTTACTGGTAGGTACTCCAGTAGTTTCTCAGGGTATTTTGGGCTACTCTCCGACATGATTTATTGCGCTATTAGGGGTCTGACGATTACCGCCCCTAGGCCCGATATACGATACTCTTAGACGAACAAACCGGACTGTACGGAGATTGTCACAGATAGACTCAGTTGTTCGGATGAGTTATTCTCATCGGCCTTCTCATCGACATATACCTGGAGGCCGTTATGTGCAGCTAGTACCGCTTGCGGCCTGTGGTTAAACCCACTGCCAGCGTAGTGTCAAGTCTTTAGAGTCCCACACAGAGGGTTTTCCTGCATCGAGCAAAATATGTAGAGGTCGTATGGTTTTACTACAGGGTTCGATCACGTGCGTGTACTTATGCACGCATGATGATTCGGACGGACAATACTGGTGGGCTTTGGTTTAAGCCAGATCCTAGTATTGTACTGATGGATTATTTTCGTCTCTTTTGTATTCGTATTTTTCGGAATACGGATACAGGTATGTATATACGGACGATGGGCATTTTTGTAATTTGTTCAAAGATGTTTTTTGAAGATGACATATCATAATTGTATTATTCATTTTAGGTTAAATAAATAATACATTATGTAATTGAGGAAATGAGGTGGAAAATGCATGATTTTGAGCATGGCTTCATGTGACACATGGTGGGTTTTAAAGCCATGACCCATTTGTTGTAAATTGAACCTAATTTGATCATTCATTAGTGATTTATTGATGGAATAATGGATATGGTTCAGTTTGCAACATAAGAGCTCACTCTCCATTCTTATGCTACTAACCTTTCCTCTAGCCATCTTCATCTACCTCAAACCCTACACCACTCATGTGTTGAGTACCCTAGGGTAAAAAGAGACATTGCATTCCATCTTTATACTCTACATCGCCTACGACATCAAATGTAGCGAACTTGGTGCCCTAGTTACTTCAGTTGAGGTAGGAGCTCGATACACATACTCTTGGATGGATCGTCTTCAACAATGAGGAGGTAGATGAGGAAGCACCGATCCAAACAATCCATGGAGCCTATGACGAGGTGGAGGACAACGAGAAATAAAGACCCACAAGACATGAACGTGAGGTATAAACTTCTGTACTTGTAGTTTACCTCACATATGTTTGGCTAGTTAGGGTTTATGATCGATTCTTGGTTCAAGTCGGTGTTGCGAAGCTCGTAAAAATCATTTTTTGCAATTTCCGCCTCCCCGCGAACACATGGGATGCGCGACATCGAATTACACATTGTGCGCCGAATAGTTCGATACCAGATCTCAGGGGAAACCAGGCATCGCTTCAACACCCGTCGCACTCTCTCGCCCTAACACCCGTCGCACTCTCTCGCCCCCTAAGGAGACGTCAGTCAAGTCGTCTGATTCCAAAGGAGACTGACGTCCCCATATCCATCGAGGCCGCACACGTGGCTCACCTCGGGACCGACCACAAAGGGTTTCCTCCAAGGACCTGAGGAACATGATAGAGCAAAGTCGAAACCACTCCATAACGCAAGCCCAAAGCAAAGATAGCAGGCGCTCCAATTACGGAGAATCCTCGGGGTACTATCAGCGAATCGAGGCCCTCGAGAAGAAAATCGAAGACATGCGGCATGCTACCCGTTTGGCCGGAGGAGTGGCAAAGTACTCTGCAGTTTCGCTCACGAAGCCCTACACGGAGCAATTACTAGGTGAGCGGATTTCGTCTCGGAACAAACCGCCCAAGGTGGCCTCTTCGACATGAAATCTGACCCGAAGGACCACTTGAATGCATTTACGCAGGAATGAGCTTCCAAGATAACGCGGCTCAGTGCCGAGCCTTCCCCACCACCCTCATCCAGGCCGGCCGAGATTGGTTCCGCAGCTTTGCGCCTCGCTCGATCTTTACCTTTGACGAGCTTGCGACTCAATTCCTCGGTCATTTCTTCAGTAACCGACGACAGAAAAGGACGATCGACTACCTATTTACCATCAAGAGCGAAGAAAGGGAATCTTTCAAGGGTTATGTTACCCGCTTCTATATTGCTCTTCTGGAAGTTCCCGAGTACCGTGACGAAACGGTTATCACCGTCCTGAGGTCAGGTCTTAGGCACAAAGAGTGGCTCCGCTCTTTTGCATTGGCGCAACCTAAGACCATGGCCGAAGTAAAAGTCTGGACCGAGCAGGAAATCCAACTCGAGTCAGAGGTAAACACCAACTTACCCGCGGAGACCAGACATGCCAAAAGAAAAGGGACCTGGAAGAAGACAAGAAGAAGGTCGATCGGTCAAAACCTTACACCCCGAGGTTTCATGAGTACACGCCTCTCAATATCTTGCAGGCCGAGCTACTAGAGGAGGTGAAGAGCGAAAGATTCTTCAAGCTACCACCGATGACACGAAAGCCGGGCAAGCGACTTCGCGACCCGTATTGTGCCTATCATCGGACATAAGGACAGTTGACCGAGAATTGTAAACAGCTTCGCGATTACATCGAGGAGCTGATCCGCTCCGGTCACTTGGCAAACTACCCGCGAGACAAACATCAAGCATATAGGGGGCAAGCCGACCAACTCGAAGCCGGAGAGCTGACGATCGGGCAGATCATGGTCGTCACCAACTGACCCGAGTCCGAGCAACAAGAACACCCGCCGAATCTAATCTGTAACAACCCTAAACTTTCTGTACTGAATTTTTTCAAAAATACAGAAGGAATATCTAAGCCTGAGCACAAGTTATAAATTTGTTTTGCTTTTGAACAGCAAGAAAGTACTTGTAGCTCATTGGTAAAACCTTGCACTGTTGTAACGTAGCCCCTGTGATCGAATCCCCCCAGACACATGATCTTTTTATTAAATTTTTCTTTTAATTTTTTAGAAGCCCAAAGGTTTACACGTGTATTACACGTAAAATGAAGAGACACAGAATAAACAAACACGTGCACGAGGATATATGAGACGGCAGGGACACGTGGCGTGAATCCGAGCCCCATAGCACCAGATCCAACCGACAAGATGCTCCCATTCCCCGGCATTGCCGGCCCCCCTCCGTAGGGAATGCTCCATATTGCTAACCCTAGTCCCTTGGCCTCCCCCCTTAACCCCTATACTGTTTGGTTTTATTAAAAATAAACAGTGAATTAAAAAGTGGCATTAAACCAAAATTTTAATGCATTTTTTCAATCTTCATTACCCCAAAACCCTAATTTTTCCTATAAATACCACACTCCATTTCACCCCTCCTCACTCAGAATTTCATCACAAAAACTCTTAAAAAATCTCAAGTCTTTATAATGTGCAAGTGGAGTTAGCGAAGGGCGAAGTTTCGAGGAGACTCCGGGGACGAAACGATGCCCCAACACCTTCCTCAGTTTCCCCTCTCTCTTCTCTTGTTCTCTAGCCAGTAAGTTCCCTCTCCCCCTCTCATCTTCTATTCTAAAAACTTTAATTTCTAAAACCCGACGGAAGCGGAGTTAATCCGACTTCCGAATCGGTTTTTCTTTAAAAATTCCATTTTTCTTAAACAATAAAATACCATAATCTCATATAATATTTAAAAAATATTAACAAACACATTAAAATAAGTTTCATATCAGAAGAATCTTTTATGCAATTTTTATTATATTTTTACGGTAAAATACCATATATTTTACATTTCGCCATAATTCACATAATACTTGTATTACCTTTAGATAACTTACGAGGTAATAACCTATCTCATCACAACACACATGTTTGATATAGCACGATGAAATTTTGGGAATATAATTATGGGATAATACAACATTGCAAATAAATACCATCAAACTTGCAAAACCATTTCTTTAAAAAGTGTATTAATCAATTCCTTGCAATTGCGTCTCTACAACCCACTTTTGGGGACCCTGTTCGGGATGGTGCGGATTATCGCACATCCTCGGACCTAGTAGAGCGAGATGCAGACCTTCGAAAGGAGCATTCGGTCTCGATGGAATTTTAATGCATTTTTCTTTAGAAAATGAGATTTCTATAAAAATAAATAAAATTTATTTTTATTAAATATATATATATATAACTATTATCAAAATATCTATTTTAATTATATTATAAAAATATTCTAAGTTTTCTAAATCAAAGGAATCACCATTATAGGAAAATACCATTACAATTCAATGCAAAATACCGATATTTCAATAAAATACCATATACTATGAAAACTAGGTTCTACTCACTAGAAACATCACTTTTATAAAATATACATCTATAAAAACCCTAAAGACGATAATTAAATACTTGAGGTGTATTTGGAAAATGCATCAAAACTATTTTTACATAAAACTCCCTCAAGTTATACTTGTCATGACCCGAAAAGTACGGAACATGACCGACACTTAAATTACGAAACGTCTCGAGGCGTACGTAATCTAAGTAAACCCAAAACCCAGAAATCAAAACCAAAGAAGCAGTAGAGTGAAGGAAAAACCAATTTAAAGCAAGTAGTTTTAACAACATAAGCCGAAATATGTATTTTTAAAATCTCGAGTATTTTATGAAAATTTCGGCAGAGTCTCCTTTGTAAAAACTAGCCCCAAACGGGATAAAACATGAATAGTATACGAAATAAATAAAAAAGCATCCCCAAGCGGGAGCTAGCTCTTCGTCAATCGACGGTCACAACCACGCAAGCAATATAATATACAACGCCGAAGGGCGAGAATCAAAACTCAAAAGAAAACCCAAAATCAGCATGAAAACCATAATAATACAATGCACGACTCTAAGGTCGAAATAATAACAAGTATGGTCTTCTATCTCTATCAAATATACAATCTGGTTGATGGAGTTTTACTAAATACAACTGAAACAATAAACAATGGTGGTCCTGATGCTAAAGAACCCACCTACCAAAGCAATTACCCGGAAGGAACAGTGTGCCAGCAAAACCGCAACGAAACCTGTACGGCAAAACCTGCAAGGAACTGTGGCACAACGGGGGTGAGTTGCCAACTCGTGAGTAGAAAACATCTACGAGTAGAAATCGCATGCATAACGCTGTCCTAGGTCATACCAGGTAATATCCTCAAATAAAAATCCTGGTCCAGCTATGTATAAGTGTAATACTACATGCTCGTGTCAGTGTCTCAGATAGCAACATATTAGATATATATGATGTATGAATGTATTACGAATGAAAATAGAATACCTTATGAGTGAGACAACTGTTTTCTTTAATCAATGAGATTTCTATATGTATATCAATCAAATATCATCAATGAATGCAACAGAGAAATCAGTGTCAAGCATCGACACAAAACATAAGTCTCAGTATCTCAATATCAAATCTCAATATCTCAAATCTCAAATCTCAATATCTCAAATCTCAAATCTCAAATCTCGAATATCAATATCTCAGGCATCCGTATCATCTGCGGGATCGGCCCGCGGGCTCCGGCAGAACGGATCAGCCTGTATCCATCTCATGAATCCGGCCGGTATCCTCCGGATAACCGACGAGTCCAAATAATATTACCAGTAGGTAGTGCTCCCCTGCCAGGCTCATCGAATACAACTCAGGCTTCTTGCCCCGGGGTACCATACCGGGCCCACCATGTACCCGAGACGGTTCATCCAACTCCTCGAATCGGGTCTCGAAATCCAACAGCAATCCTGAAAACTCATGGTGGACGACTCATACATCACGAGAAAACCACAATTTGCATTTTAAAATGATGATACTAAGTTTTTATTAAATTCTTGCGGTTTTCCCCCAAATCCAGAAATCTCATGTAAATCCGAAATCATCAAAATCATGATACCAATAAACAGTGAATACCGGCATGAATCTCCATAATACTGCATAACCAATGAATATATGAATGCACCTAATATCATGCAATGAATGCAATATTTAAACTAGCATATAGAAGCTATAACATATTGCGACTATCAGCTATCAAGCTATGTCAATGAAAATGTATTTTCAAGCTATGTCAATGAAAATGTATTTTCTAAAGTGTACGTGGCATGGCAATTACCGATGATGATGTGTGTGAGCCGGCAAGTAAGTGTATGTGGAACATACGCATCATCGGTAATGGTGCTGGTGTCCTGACAGTATGGTTCATAATCACTAAGTATACAATAAACATGCAATGAGACAATAATAACATGATAAATGGCAATGAATAGTAATTGCAACAATAATATGCGGAACATGAATGATAACGTAACAATAAGAATCTACATCGCTACACCTGTGTTATCCTGTTGTGCCTTTTGAAATAGTATGAATCGTGGTATTTTGAAAATAAGAGCTACGGTGTTTTTATGAAAAAGTACGTCTTTTTAAATATCCGTAATATCCCTTGACATGTCTTTAAAATCCTCACGATTCGTTAGTTTTGGAAATATGTATGACTCGGGTCCAGTCCAACATCTACTAAGTAACTACAGGTCTAACCAACAACCAATCGGAAGGGGTATGGAAACTACCTAAATCTGAGTCGATATATATATATGTGTGTGTGTGTGTGTGTGTGTGTGTGTGTGTGTGTAATAGTCGGTGATCCCGCCTCAATAGTATCCCATACGATACCCTATATAATATGACATTCTCGAGTCAAGAGTGCGGATCTATCATCAATATATAGCTCGTACGGTAAATCCGTCGTACGGCCTCCCAAATCTGGGTACGGGTCAAATATCACCTTTATCTTATTATTCGTCTGGTATCCTTTCCATCATATATCATGATCTTGGGTACTGATCTAAGTCTAGTACAATACTGATACCATCTATGTAATGCATGCGTGTGTATGAAAACACCATGCCTAAAGAACCCGCTAAAATATCATGTCGTATCTCAAATACGAACCATATCATATCACCGATCTTATGGCCCCAAGCCCAATCTCATCGACTCATCTCAAATCCCAAGTACTTGTCCTCAAAATCCATGTGTGTATATATATATATATCCCCATATACGCACAAGTAAAATAAATGTATGCAAATGTGTGTATGTGTGGGTAAAAACTTGTTCTAGGGTTCGCGACTAAGAAACTAAACTAAGCTACTTCTAACTATCCTAAACTAAACCATAAACACAAAAACATATCTTGATAATCATCCTCGTATCATAAACACCTATATAACATATATATCATCAACTATACTACGGACTGCGGGGGTGCTATACGCCATCCACCCGACTTCCCTCGTAGATATAATCTACTCACCTGGTCCTCGCTTGCCGAAATCGATGTCGCCACGCGCTTGCTTGTCGTCTCGAAGTCCTCGTGAGGGTACCTACGTATCATGACACATCGCATCGCATTAAAATCCGACTCATCACCAAAACGACACACGAATCTCACATAGGTCAAAACCTATGGTTTGCTTTCTCAAATCAACCTAAAAACCCTCGACATCGGCATACAAACGCCGAGTGTGTTCCCTCATAAAATATCGGGAAACACCCCAATGGGGTATCACGCGCTCACACGTGACCAAGGGTCACGTGCTGACATGTGATGAGCTCCTGTGATCTCTAATTTATAGAGTTAAACTCTAGCCAAACAGTTAATCAGTGCAGTCACGTGTCCACACATGATAGGCCCTTCAACCCACTAAAAAGGAGTTATAAGGCATGATAAAACAGCAAAGAAAGATCCTAATGGGATATCACTGTACCCTGATAAAATATCAGAAATTCCCCAATGGGGTATTACGTGCTCACACGTGACCAAGGGTCACGTGCTGGCACGTGATAGGTTCCGGTGATCTATACTTTATAGAATTAAAATTCTAATCAAACAAAATGTAACAAAACAGCTAAGGAAAGACCCCAATGGGGCATCACATGCTCACACGTGACCAAAGGTCACGTGCTCACACGTGACCACCACGTGATAGTTTCCTGCGATCTCTATAGAATTAAGATTCTAAAACCAAGCAAAAGTATAAACAAATGGCTAAGAAAAGACTTCAACGGGGCGTCACGTGCTTACACGTGACTAAGGGTCACGTGCTGACACGTGATGGTCTTTAGCCCAGTTAATAGACAGAATTAAAACTCTGAAGGAGGAGCGGTCACGTGCCAACACGTGATAGGCTTTGAAAGCTTTATAAATTGCTAGAATTAAATTCTAATTTAGGGAAATCAAAGACCCTAACTAGGAAATTATTTCTCTAAATCTTTCCAAACAAAAAAGGATTATGGGGGACCGTTGGATTAAAAATCCAAGGATGATTAAAAATCACCAATTTATGGAAAGATTTTAAATAAGGAAAGATTTCCCTAAATTTCATAAAAAATAACAAACAGAATATCTTTTGGATTGAAAATCCAATGGTGAATAAAATTCACTGAGTGATCTAAAGGATCATGTTAGTTACAAAAACAAACAAAATCTTTCAATGAAAGATTTGCTAAACAAATTGATTCTTTTCCTTCTCCTATAAATAGGAGCCAAGGAGAAGAGAGAAAGGAAAAAGAATTTTGGATCTTGGAATTTTCTGAAAGAAAAGAACAAAGAGAAAAGAAAGGAGAATTTAAATCTCAAGAAAGAAAACCTAGGTGAGAAAGGGGGAAAGGATCAAAGCTTCAAAAAGAGAATTTAATTCTCAATCTAAGAGTTTAACTCTTCTGCAAAAGAACTTAGTTCTTCCTCTGGTTGAAAATCTGCGGAAGCAAATCTCCCCATAGGTTGAGAATTTAATTCTCATCGGGTTGAGATTCTGCCATGTAGATCCAAAACTTAGAGGGGGAATTGAGTTTAGAGAATTTAATTCTCCCAATTTACAGGAATTTAATTCCTTTAAGATAAAACTAGGGTTTAACCCTATATAAGAATTTAATTCTCCTAAACTCACAGGAATTTAATTCCTTCAAGATAAAGATAGGGTTTAACCCTATATGAGAATTTAATTCTCCCTAAATCTATAGGAATTTAATTCCTTCAAGACAGACAAAACCAGGGTTTAATCCTAATTGAGAGTTTAATTCTCTAAAATTCATAGGAATTTAATTACTCCTAAAATGAAATTAGGGTTTTACCCTATATAAGAATTTAATTCTTTCACATATACGGGAATTTAATTCCTCTAAAACATAATTAGGGTTTAACCCTACAAAGAATTTAATTCTTAAAGAAATAAAGAGACTTGAAAGATCTCCATGCATGCAAAAGACTAAGGTCACGTGTCCCCACGTGACCCCTGAAAAGATCCCCCAAAATGAGAAGGAATTCGCCCTGAGGCAATGCCCCACGTGCTCCCACGTGACCTCCAAAACAACGAGAATAAAAGTAAAGGCAGATTCTAACTCGGGCGCTCTCATGTGACCCCTTGATAAATGCTTTAAGAATCAACGCGCAAATCTCCATCACGTGCCAACACGTGATGGTCAGAAAATTAAAAGTGTTTAACACTTATCTGCAGAACAAAGTAAAGGAGATCTGGCCCCACCTCTGGGTGCCCTCACGTGCCCTCACGTGACCCCTTCCTTTCTAGTGTTTAACACTATTTTAAGCATTTCATCTCCAGTGTTTAACACTGTTTTAAATACATCACGTGAGGACACGTGATCACCAGATATCTGCTAGTGTTTAACACTATTTTAAACCCAATCTTAGCCAAATTGGCTAATTCTCGAGAGGCAAAAGCCTCCCCTTCAACTGAATCTTAAAATTGAGTAAAATTCAGAGCTATAATGTTTAATGCTCAGTCAAAGATAAAATGTTACCAGAGACCTCAAACTCTTGTTTAAGCATTGCTAAATGATGAAGGGCTGAACCCAGACAAATATCTAATGGTCCAACAAAGGGCCAATATTTCAAACTTAATTGGACTTAGCCCAAGTTGGCCATAAGTTCTCAATTCAGACTTAACTGAGCCAATGTGCTCATAACATAATTAATTGATCTTAGTTCCAAATTGGACTACAGATCACTTAATCCACTTTGGTTCGAGGGTACATCTCTTCACTCCTTTGATATTTGTCGTTGTAATCCTTCAACGTCTTCAGAGAGGTGACGGTCCCGACAACCACACATTTCATGGACTATGATGTCCTTAATCTTGACTGTGAGGTCTTTAAACTCACGGACTATGATATCCTTAACCTTGACTGTGAGGTCTTTAAACTCATGGACTATGATGTCCTTAACCTCAACCGTGATGTCTTTAAACTAACATTGGACTGTGGGGTCCTTAAACTCATGGACTATGATGTCCTTAACCTCGACTGTCATGCCCCGCTTCCCAGAGTGCGCTAAGATAGGCACGTGACAGAGCCAACCCTTCTACCTGTGGATAGGAAAAATCCCTCCACAGTCACATTATGGCTGTAGAGATATCAAGAACAGGAAAATAAACTAAACTATCTAACACATGTCCATGAGCCAGAATAAATGAGTCAAGAAATAATATAATATGCGGAAGCAAAAGATTCAAAAAAAACACTGGAAAGTAAAACTGGATACCAACAGGATCCTCACTGCTCGGTCTAACAGCGGCAGTATTCCTGATCAGTCTGCGACAAAGGTAGAGGATCTGGGCCATGCAAAACCCAGACGTCAGTGCGTTATAACATCAATAATATTATAATCAGGGGGTATCAAGACATGCAGGCACGAGTATTAACAGTAATAAAGATATAACAGTAAAATAAATAAGGACAGTGAAGGGTAAGGCATATGTGATGTGCATTGAGTAATCTAAACTGGTCTACTGGGTTAACTACTCTCAAGTCTTTGAAATCAATTTGATGAATCATTGATGTAACTCAATAGTATCCCGTGCGTGCCCGGGACCACGGTCAAGATTCTCGGGCTGAATCCGAGACGTGTCGCAAGGCAGTAAAAGGGTAGTATGTAACGATGAGTGATGTCAGCATCATCACCCCGGGGCTGGCCTAGCCCGTAAAACTGATCAGTAAAGGTGTCGAACTATCGAGTTACAAGTCAGGTTTCATCATTGATTTCCCCATACCCCCAAGTTATATGTTCAAGTCAGGTATTAATAAATCTGGAGCTAATGCCAACACATGATCAAGTAGGTACATGTTTGTCTGGATAGACAACAGGAAATGTCCGTAGGGACAACATGTCAAGTTTGTTGGCATTAGTAACAAGATCAGGTAACAGGAAAAGCTATGGTACATCAAGTCAAGTCAGGTAGTGTATATAAATCCAATCATGTCAAGAAGTGCACGGTATCAATTCGTGTCAATTAGTAGTGTATCAAGTCATGTCAGGGGGTGCACAAGTATCACGTGGGTATTTATAATCAAACTATACTAAGCATGGGTATACAAAAACAAGTATAGGGTACCAATGTAACAATAAAATGGAATAGTGTGATGTGTATGCAAGTAGGTATAAATTCAAACATAAGGATGCACAGGTATCGATTAGGGTTAAAGTTATAGTTCCAACACTAAATGGGATGCAATTTATTAAACATGGGGTGTCAATATTACAATGTTATATATTCAAGTGATCTATGGATGCAATTATATGTATAATAGACGAGATGGATGCAAATAGGTATCCGAAAGGTTATAAACTATAAAAGGTACTATAGAATGTACAAATAAGCACTATGTGATATAAATATGGATATGGGTACAGTGTATTGTAATCTAATATGCAACAAGATATGTTTTCATGATCTATATTTAAAATGATATAAGCGAATGCAAATGGAACATCAAAACGTGAAAAAATGAAACATGTGGTATTAGATTTAAACTACAGGTATAATCTATATTTAACTAGGTATAAAATAATTTAAATAGCATGTAGCAAGATTAACTTGCCTGAACGGATCTCAGATGGGTGCGTACGGCGCGTACGATGTCGGTAAATGTCGCGACGCACACGCGGACGTACAGAACTGAACCAAGCAAAGCAAGAATGTGACCACGCAGGCAGGGGACGTCCACAGGGTTGCTCGGATCGTCGGCTGCGGCACGGCTCCGGCGATCGTCGGGAAACACAGATTAAGAAAAGAGAAAGCAAAGAGAAAAGAAGAGGAAGAAGAAAAGAGGGCTGTGGTGGTTGAAGGGTACTGGAGTTGGATCGGGGTAACTGGAACAGAGGATGGGGAGAAACGACTATGAGCCGTGGGTTTTCCGGCGATGGTCGGAAAACCAAGAAACAAAAAGAAAGAGAAGGAGAAGTAGAAGAAGAAGAAGAAGAAGAAAGAGAAGAAGAGATGAAGGTTGTGGCTGGTCTGTGGTTTGGTGCAAAGGCGAGGACAGAGGGTGACGACGGCAACGGGTCTCCGGCGATCACCGGAAAACTACAAGATCAAGAAAGAAAAGAGAAAAGAAGAAGGAGAAGAAAGAAGCGAAGAGGAGAAGTGGGTGATGGTGTCCTGGGGTCTGGGGTTCTGGGCCGAGGAGGTGACAAGGGGGTCGGCGAAGGCAAGGCGAGGTAAGGCGGAGATGGGTGCAGTGGCCGGAACTTGGGGTGCAGGGGGTTTGCTCGGGTGAAGAAGGCGAGGAGACGAGGAGTGAGGTGAGGAAGATGAGGAGAAGGAGAAGGTGATGAAGATGGAGGTGGTGGCGACGGGGTCGTCGACGGCGAGGATGACGACGACGACGACGTAGGCAGGGTTGTCGTGGGTTTACGTGAGAGCTGCAGGGGGTTTCTGGGTTGGTCGAGAAAGGAGAGGAGGCGAGGGTGACGATGTCGGGGAGATGGCGAGGCGGCGATGGAAGTGACGACGGCTACGAGGGGCTAGGGTTTTCTCGTGGCGAAGGCAGCGGGGAAAAATGTGGAGGAAGAAGAAAAGAAACAGAGAATGCGAGAGGAGAGAGAGAATGCGAGAGGAGAGAGAGAATGCGAGAGGTAACGAAAATGCATACCCCCAAGAATGGATGCACGTACGTGCGCGTAGCCATCCAAACACATCCGTTTCACTGAACGGGACGAGAACAAGATGCGCGGACGCTACCACGGGGTTAGGGGTATCATGCAATTAGCAACAATTAGCAACTAGTAACTAGCTTTTCCTTTACATATCTTAAGATCTCAAATACAACACACAATCCATGATCCAAATACCCAAAACCCTAATTTGATCACAACCCATTCTCTTGAATTTTCCAAACTTACAATAAAACCTAATTAGCTTAGATTAAAGCAATAATCAACAATTTAACTACATGGTTAAGATTATACCTCCACAATTTTTGTAGATCCCACTTGCCACTAGCCTCCCAAATTAGCTTCCACCCCCCAAGATCCATGCTAAATTGGCTAAAGAAAAATGGGTAGGGCTTGGATTTTGATTTTATGGGATTTTTGATGCATTTTATGATGATTTTTGGAGGTGATGAGGTGTGGGAAAAATGGGGCTGCTCATGGGGATGGTTTCGGCCAGAATGAGGTGAGGGAGGAGAGAAGGAGTGTGGTGTGGGGGTGTGGCTGATGGAAAAATTCCAAGTCAACACTCAAATAAACTCTTTCTTCTTCTCATTTTCTTTAATTATTTTATTTCAAAAGAATGAGAAGTGAAAGTTATTGGAGAGAGAGAGGGAGGGGGGGCTGCTGAGCATGGCTCGGCCAAGGAAGTGGGGGATGGGTGTATGTGTGTTTGTGGAAAATTTTCCAAGTAATGAAAGCCCAATTCAAGTCACAAGCCCATCTCACATCTATTTAACTTAATTTTCGCAAAATAAGCCTTTTTCTATCATATTTTCTAAAACCGTTTGACAACAAATTTTTTTATATAAAAACCACATGTTACATTCTAGATTAAATGTGTCATGATGCACAAAATTTGTATTAACCCATTCCAATTTGTAATTATCCCTAATTAAATGTATTAGTGACGGCTTAAATAATATTAAAATAATTAATTTCGGAATTTTTTTCCAGTAAACTAGAAATTTTACAAGTGGTTCAATAAATACCAAATACTAGCAATTACATATCTAGAATATGTATATTTAATTTTATATTAAAAGATATTTATATCTTGATTTTTACGGAAAACACCCGTTATTTTACCGATTAACTGAAATTTCACTTGAACAATTTTCAAAACGTTACAATACTAAATTACAATAAGGACCCTAGTAAATATAGGTTTAAGCGGGACCAATTCTCTTGAGCCTCAGGGAGCTAGAGAATGTGGGTGCTTGCCTATCTAATGTAGACAATCTAACAAACGGTGTTATCAACACGGTAATTATCTTGGAAAAAGACACAAATCCTATCGTCCATGTACGGCAGTTACCGATAACATCAAAACTAATTCAGGATTTCAATTTCTTCTCAAAGTGTCTGACTCAGACTGAGTCTCAACCTGACTTGAATATGATTCAAGTATAAACTACAATACAATATGAATCCATGAATCTGTCTATTCAATCTATATGAATCCATAAATACCAGAATACAAAACATAACAACATGAGCATGACCGAACCGAACCATGGATATATTCCGTTTACATGACTATCCATTTACATCCATTCCGTCTACTGATATCATGGTTTCGGCAAGTCTTCCATTTATTACAAGACAATACAATACCATCAGTACAACCAATACAATCAATACAATAAACATTACGGGGTTTATAAAGGAGTAGACTGGTACGGAACATGTTAAAGGTGGCACGATGTGGTCACTTAAGACGTAATTACATCCATACCATTGTTCCATGGTATTTTCGACGGAGCGTTTTACTACGGGTTACCAAAGTCCACGGTATAAGTTGGACTCCTCTCGTACACACTGGCATATTCTGTACCAAGCTACAAACAACTGCGTCAATATTATAATCAAACATTACAAGTTATACTCTCTTTCTGTCTATTCTATCTCTACCCATCTTTGGGACTTATCGAGCGATTGTTCGCTGACGATATTCCTATTTCTCTTCTTCTTTGGAATGTTGTCAGGAGGACCCGACTCTGAAGAGCTTGAGACCAGCCAGGAGCATTTGGAGCAGTACACTGAAGACCCCGAGCCATAGACACTTGTACATACTTTTCATTTTAGTTATGCCATTGTTTAGGCATTGCATTTCAGACTTGTATTTACATTTCCAGTTGTACCTGTAAAAGAATGTTTAATAAATAAAGTTGTTGTTCATTACATTCATGTCTCTTGTGTACTTTTATTTTATATTGCTTAGATATGCTTAGCGTGTTTACTTCTGAGTAAATACGTAGCGGCCTCATCGCGCCTCCTTGCTCGTACACTGGGAAGCGGGGCGTGACACGGTCATTCAATACAGGAGAGTCTAAACTGTATCATCGAATATGTATTTTCTTTAATAATAAAGATTCTTACTTCCCTGCAATCTGAGCTACTTCTTTTTGTTTCCATGCTAAAACATCCTGCATGGACGGCAGGTAGCCTCCTACCCGTCAAGCAAAGACCATCCCTTCACTCAAGTAAATGAAGCTCGGATGTGCCTAACGGTAGCCGACCAAATCCCTCATCAAGAGGTGTCCAAGAAGCTTTATGCTCGGCCCATCAACAACGGATAACTTCATGTCCAACAACGCCGTGGATCTAAACCCTCATCATGAAGTGGCTGAGTAGCTTCCTGTTCGGCCTATCCACCACGGGTAGCTTCATGCCTAATGAAGACGTGGATCCAAAGCCTTCATCATGAGGCCGCCGGGCAGCTTCCTGCTCGGCCCATCCACAGTGGGTAGCTTCCTGCCCAATGAAGACGTGGATCCAAAGCCCTCATTACGAGGCAGCCGGGTAGCTTCCTCCCCGACCCATCCACAGCGGGTAGCTTCCTGCCCAACAACGTCGTGGATCTAAAGCCCTCATCATGAGGCGGCTAGGTAGCTTCCTGCCCGACTCATCCACCATGGGTAGCTTCCTGCCCAATAGCGCTGTGGATCTAAAGCCCTCATCACGAGGTGGCTGGATAGCCTCCTGCCCGGCTCATCCACCGCGGGTAGCTTCCTGCCCAACAGCACTGTGGATCTAAAGCCCTCATCACGAGACGGCTGAGTTGCTTCCTGCTCGGCCCATCCACCGCGGGTAGCTTCCTGCCCGACAACGCTGTGGATCTAAAGCCCTCATCATGAGGCGCCTGAGTAGCTTCCTGCTCGGCATATCCACCGCGGGTAGCCTTCTGCCCGACAACGCTGTGGATCTAAAACTCTCATCGCGGGGACTACAGGGGCTGAGCTTTCAGCCTCCCCGCATGTCTCCGAGCTATTACAGAGCTGAGTTTCCTCAGCCTTCTCGCTCGTCTCCGAGCTATTAAACTTCCTTAGCTTCCCTGTTTGGCCGGGAGCACAGAGCTTGAGCGCCCCGTAACGGCTCCGTGTATCTCGCCACGATGAGATCTCCGCCTCTACACGTCCCGCAACCCACGCTAGCGTACCTCACCATTAATGATCGTATCTTGCCATTAATGGGCGTATCCCGCCATCAACGCAAACGTGACGCGGGGGCGTAATGAATGGTGAGAATCTCGCATCGGCTCGCTCCATGCGACCGCTATATTAACCCTTCTTCCAAACGACTCAGGTAACTCGAATTCATTCCAATATGCTGCTACTCTGCCCTAATATTTCTCGGCACTTACTTGATCGTCGGAGGGTCTTACGGTAGTTTTCCACCCCGGGATGTTTCTTGCGGGTAGCTTAGCGTCCACAATAACTAACAACCCATTGAGATCCACACTCAACCACCACAAACAAATCTCAACCGTTCGACACCGCTGGCCGCAATATTGACGGAGGACAACATCTGATAGAGAAACCGACCTCCATCAGTCGTCTTTATTAATTTACGATTTTAAAAGTATATTGTATTTATTGGTTTGAAAGTTCATGGAATTGACTGGTTATTACTTATAAGGAGAAAGCAGGGTAAACCCGCACACGATGCATGGGATTTTTAGAAAATTAGATTAAATTTCACTAAATAACAATCTTAGCATTTTGTAGATAAATATTATAGAAACTAAATACCAAAAACTTTCTTGGATGCAAAAATAGACAAAATAGTAGGTTCTTTTATTTTGATTTTGATTTTTAATTTTTATATTTTTATAGTATTCAATTCATATGATGATAAAAGATACGGTATTTATTTGCAAAAATTTTAAAGCCCAAACAATTTTTTTGTATTTATTAACACTATGCTGCATTTAAGATATATATTTTCTATACCAAGGAGAAAAGGTGAAAGTTCATGGTATTAATTTCCCATAATTAATTTCATGGTTAATAAACAATGATCCACGATATTTATTTGAAAACCTTGAAAGTTCATGGTATTTTAGTGAAAACCAAGTTGATTTTTGGGCAGTGGCACAACCTTGATTACAGGAAAGTTATCCCATGTGATGCTAGCAAGATTTTAGGTCATGAATTGTCATAGTTGCCCACAAGATTTGGACATAACCATAAGTTTACTAACATAGTCCAGACCTTCACAATACTTGATATGAAGGGCAAAATAGGAATCCAAATTTTTTTCCCATAGCTAAATTACATATTTGCCAACACCACCAAACCATATTCTTCAAAATACCAACATAGTCCAAATTTGATGCAAGAGATAATAGTCAAAGTCAAGGAGTAAAAAAGGAAACATCAAAGTTTCATGCGTACATTCCTCTTTCTTATAGTATAAAGGCTAAGGTTAAACTCTGCACGATGCGCAAGATTTACGAATATCTATAAAAAAATTTATATAATGGAAAATTGAATATATAAAGCGATTTATATATGGTTTAAGATTTATCGATGTACAAGTTTATGGCATGTTTTATTAGTAAGAAACAAAGTTTATGGTGTTTAGTAGTAAGAAACAAAGTTTATGGTGTTTAGTGGTAAAAAACAAAGGCCATGGTCTTTATATGAAAATTGGTTAAAAGTATGGTATTTATTTGCCAAAAAATAAATAAATTCATGGCATTTATCCGAAAGCCATCATATTTTTCTGTAATAAATAAAGCTCGTGATATTCATTTGTAAGAAAGAAAGTCCATCGTATGTATATGGATAACATTAAAAGTTCGTGGTTTTTAATCTGTACAAAAAACCCATGATATTTATCTGAAAAACATTAAAGTTCTTTCAATTTTATGTATCAAGAAAATCCCATGGTATTTATGGAAAAATATCGAAAATTCATGGTACCTATTCGAAATATTTTAAAAATCCATGTTATCTATTTAAAAAACGTTGGGAAGTTCACGGTATTTATTTTTAAGAAAACAATGGTTTCTATTTGAAGTTCATGGTATTCATAAAAAATTCCCTGGCATTTATCTAAAAAACATTAAGAGTTCATGGTATTTTAGTAGAAATCTATATGAGATTTTGAGTTATTTGCAAGAAAACAAAGTTATTGGAATTTATCTAAAACTCATAGTATTTTCCAGTAATAAACAAAGTTCATGATATTTATTTACAGTAAAGAAAGCCCATGGTAACTAACCGGAAAATATTAAAAGATTATGATTTTTAATTTGGAAAAAAAATTCCATGATACTTTTAAAATATATTTTTATATATTTGCAATTACCAAAGCCATGGTATTTATGTGAAAATGTCGGAAATTCTTGGCATTTATTTGAAATAAAAAGTCGATGGTATCTATTTAACATGTGTTAGGAAGTTCATGGTATTTATTTGAAAAAAGTCCATGGTATCTATTTGAAGTTCGTGATATTTATTCGTAAAAATTTCAATGACATTTATCTAAAAAAGATGTTGAGAATTCATGGTATTTTAGTGAAAATACAAGTGAAATCTTGAGTTGATGGCAATACTATAAATTTTGAAGATACTTAAAGTGTAATTAGTAGGAATTTGTGATTGATAGTAAAACTGTAATTAAATTGAAGTTTTGTCATCCATTAAATTTGCATTATTGCCCTCACAACTTTATCAAAGCTTTAAATTAACCTATAAAATCCAAATTTTATGATAATGATGTTGTCCGAAGAGTGGGGGCAAAAGTGGAAATATCAAAATTTCCATTTTTAATACCACTTTCTATTAGTGTACTAGCATGCAGCCCATGCATTTGCGCGGATATGTAATTTTTGTAATTTTTGTACGTGATTGCATTTGATATTATAAGATGTGTAATTAAAATAGTAAATTGTAGCATGTAAGAAGTTAAGTCCATTCTAAATATCTGCACGGTCATCAGAAAGTGCTCAGGCATTAGAATATAGTTAAGCATACGTAGCATAAACCGCAAAAATTCTTGCTTAGTAGTAGCATCGGATGACCAACCTGATTGGGTAGTGGCACCGGATGACCACTAGCTAAACACCTTCATGGGATCTACATAATATTGTGTGTAGTATAACCAGTCTTTGTAATAAAACTAAGATTCCTTCTGTAAATCCCCAATTCCGTGTATGTATTTTTCCGTATTTTTCCAGATTTTTCCTATTATTTTTGCACATTTTACATATTTTTATTTATTTTTTCCTAAAACAAAACCCTAAACCTACCCAAACCCAAACCCGACCCAACAACTGCTCAACCCGACCCACTCCCGCTACCTCTTTCTTTTCTCCTTCTTTTTTTTCTTTTCTTTTCCCGCTTCTTTTCCTCGTCTTCTCCTTCCTCGCATCCACACCCGCGACGACCATGCCCACCATGCCAACGACTCCCCGAGATCCCCTCCCCTAAATCCTCACTGATCCCTTCTCGTTTCCTCTCCTCCCTCTCGCCAACGGTTCCTTCTCGCTCACGCCACGACCGTGAGACCCGCTCCACCTTCGACGAATTCTCATCGCCAACAGTCGCATGATCCGCGCGCCGACTCCACGATCCCCTCAACGTCATCTCCTCCAACCGAGCCCCTCTCATTTTTATTCCATGTCTCATCTCGCTCTCTCTCTCGTTCTCCCTATCTCCCTCTCTCAAACTCAACTTCCCCATCTCCAAGCTCCGACCCTCATCGCCGCCGACCACCAGCAGCACCTCCTCGGCACCCCCACCGTTCTCCTCTCCTCAACCGTGACCACCTGAGCACCACCATAACCTTCACCATCATCCCCCTCGAACCCAATCCTCTCAATCGACCCACTAACTTCCACATCACCACCAAATCCACCGTCGACCTCCCTTCTATCATCGCCACGCCTGCGAGCCATCACCAACACCCCCGACTCCCCACTGCCAACACCTACTGCACCCAAGCCCAAGCCTACTGCACCCACTTTCTCCTCGTCATCCTCCCGACGCCGCCGCTTCATCGCTGCTCGTATCACCAACATCGCCGCCTGCACCACCCCCGGAGCTCCGCTGCACCTCACCGCCGTGCCACAACACCCGTGCTCGCCTCTGCATCGTGCCGAGCCCCTCAAATCCTCACCCGAGACATGCGAGTCGTGCGTGTATCGTGCCGTGATGTCTCCGTGCCGTCGTTGTAGACCGCTGTCGTGTCGTTGTCTCTAGGCAAGAGAAATCCCATTGCTTGCTACTCATGCTATTAAAATTTTATAAATTAATGCTAATGTTAGATAATTATAAATAGATATGTGTGGGTGGGTGGGTATATACATTTATATATCTAAATAATGTTAAGTAATAAATCGAACACTTATACTTGAGCCATCATGTTGGTAGTAATGAATCGAACCCAACTCAGTTGGTTAGCCCGTATTGATGTCATTTAGAATTTAAAAGAATTAATTATCGCTTGTTGGTTAAGGAAATCTTGTGTTTTCGACCGATTACCAAACGCTACCCTAGGTGTTTGATGCGAATGCAGGGTGTTTTTCGTCACCCCGTTGAGATGGGAATACACGCGCGCTTGTCAGGCGCATTACAGATTCCCCCTGCCTAGGGTAGGCGGGGGTTTATTGGTTGTGGGGATCCGAATCTCCGGCAGCCGCGGACTAAGCTGCCGTTAATTACCCCTCGCCTTTGGAGCGAGAGAACCTCCAATTGACGGGTCAAACAGGTCATGCGAACTCAACATGCAGTGTACGTGTGTTGTGTTTTGAAAGGGGTTTTGGATATATCGGGGGCCCCGCAGAGTTTTTACGGGGGCCCCGCTGCCCGGATAGCGGGCTGGGGGTCAAGGGGGCTAGCGGCCCCCTTGCGGGGTGCGGGACAGCGCCCCGGTAAATTTTTTTTAAGGGAGGGACAGTGTTGTGGAGTGTGTGTATACATACATACATACATACATACATATATACATATATATATATATATCTATGTATATGTATATAAAAAGGGGAAAAGCGCCCAAAGGACACGTGGGGCCAGCGCCTCACGTGCCTAGCACGCGAGCGCTGGGCGCTTGAGCGTCGTGCGCTTAGGCGCTAGCGCATCACGTGCCCGGCACGTGGGCGCTGGGCGCTTGAGCGCTAGGCGTTCGAACGCAAGCGCTTCACGTGCCCGGCACATGGGTGCTGGACGCTTGAGCGCAAGCGCTTCACGTGCCCGGCACGTGGGCGCTGGGAGCTCGAGCGCAAGGCGCTCGAGCGCTAGTGCTTCACATGCCCGGCACGTGGGCGCTGGGCGCTTGAGCGCTTGAGCGCTAGGCGCTCGGGTGCTAGACGCTCGGGCGCTACGCGCTCGGGTGCTAGGTGCTCGGGCGCTTGAATGCAAGGCGCTCGAGCGCTAGCGTATCACGTGCCCGGCACGTGGGCGCTGGGCGCTTGAGCGCTTGGGCGCTAGGCGCTCGGGCGCCATCGAGAAAAAGGGCTTTTAGCCTCAGAAATAGGATTTAAACTCCTGAAAGAGGATTTAGAGTGGAGTTAAACTCCTAAGATGTTTTTGGAGATGATGAAAGGGACTTCTCCCTTGAGCTCTAGATCTTCCCAAAGTGGGATTTTTGGGAGATGGGTCTCCTTCTTCTTCCTCTCGGTTGACCGGATCTTGGATGAAAAAGGGGGCGTGATTTTAAAAATCTCTCCTTTTTAAGATCTGATGGAAGATCCAAGCTCCCCTTTGTGGGTTTTGTGGTGAAAAACTATTTAGTTTTGGAAAAGGAAGAGTAAAACTCTTGATTTAATTCAAAATAAAGAAGAAGGTTTTAGAACCTTGAGAAAGGAGAAGATCACAGATCTTGATTCTTTTTGGGAGAGAGAAAAAGTTGTTTAGATATCTTCATTATCTTTGCCTTTATAGGCCATACACTTTACATATAGCCCCTTGGGCTTTATAAAAATGGCATTTTGCCTATCTCATACCTCATGTGCTATTTCTTTTTGCACATAAGCCATGGGATTTACAAAAATTTGGCTTTATTCCCATTTTTCTTACATTTATTCTTAAAAATAAAATAAAAGAAATACACCAAAATTGTTTATTACAAAATTTTTATTTTGGCATGGGGAGAGGCCGGCCGCTTCATGTTCGGGCTCGACCCGGGCATTGGCCCACTTGACCTGGGCTTGGGCCCACTTGGCTTAGGGTTGACTTTGATTTTGACTTAGTCAACCGGGGTGTAAATTTTTACCCCAACAGCGAACTATAAATGGAAACATATCATAATATGGTGGAACTTGCGATAGTTAGATCTCTTTACTGTTTATGAATATCGTGTAGAATTTTGGATGTAAAATATAGTGTTTATAATCATGTAAAGTCGCCCCCCTAAATGCGACGCTAAAACTGGAATGCACCGCACATGTCACGTTGGAAAACATATATTAAATTCAATACAGATTAGAATGCGATGTTCTATGGCTCATATAGAAGCCAACTCGATAAACTAGAACCCTATAAAGTTTACCCTTCAATACTGATAGGCCACTGTAATGAGAATTGACTGGGAATGCGGCTCTGGACTGCAGTCCGTGGCAGCATTTCTCGAGGATACCTAAATTTAAGCGCCTGCACATCCCTGCATAAAACTAAAAATACACGGATCCTATATAGTCGTGTAGATAATTTAGTTAGATAACATATGGATTTAGTCTCGTTCAGTTTCACAGTCGTTTGATATTTTTTTGTATTTTAGAATATCGACGTGTTCTGCAGTTTCTGCAGTGATATTTCTTACACCTTCACATTAAACAGGACATAACTCCTAGTACAGAAAGGTTATTATTAATCCGTTTGATGCGTTGAAAACCTAACGGATAGAACTAGATTTTATTCGACTGGGAAAACACCTGAATCTGAACACAGTCTCTAGTAAACCGCGCGCAAAGTTGGACTTTCTGTTCTGAAACTGGACTTCCAGCAACTAATCACTGATTTAAAATGACGATAAGTCCCTAACCTGAAATCCCATTGACATGAAACTAATTTTACTTCTTATACAATCAAGTATACTTCATACGCCTTTTATATTGTTTTGGTCGATTCTATACGTGTGATTTATAGTGAATTTTTTAAGTCATATGGCGTTGGCTGTCATAATTTAGTGAATATCTGTTCAGTGTATTTCTACCTACTTTTGTGTTTGCTTTACACCTTCTGCATAGTGACCGTTTACACTGAGACATAGCGACTGTTGTGCATTGTCGATATATGTAAGTGTTAGTGATTGGGTTGTAGCAAATACGAAAGGGATATTGATAAGTGAAAACGTGATTGAAAGTGAAAGCGATACGTATTTGCTCACAACCTATCTAATACTTGAAGACATACTATAACCTGGGGAATGGGTAAATCAAGGTGGAATTGAACTCGTATTTAGCGAGGTACAGTGATTTAGTGGATGATCATTCGATATTAGTGATACACACACACATACATTAGATCGTGGGCCTAGCGGTACGGCTGCAGGGTTATGTCCCGGGCAACAGTGGACCATAGTCTCGGACATGCACGAGACCCTTGTTAAACACAAGCATCTGTTTCCTGATTAAAAATCAGGAATTACCTTAATGAGGTATCACGTGTTCACACGTGACCAATGGTCACGTGATGACACGTGATGGTTAAAATCTCATCAAACAGAAATGAAAACAAACGGCTGAATGATGACTCGATTGGGGGTCACGTGCTCACACGTGACCAAGGGTCACGTGCTCACACGTGACGTGCCAGCACGTGACAGGCTTTGAAAGCCTTACAGCTTAATAGAATTTAATTCTAAAAAAATAAGGAATTACCTCAATGAGGTATCACATGCTCGCACGTGACCAATGGTCACGTGATGACACGTGATGGTTAAAATCTTATCAAACAGAAATAAAAACGAACGGCTGAAGGAAGACCCAACTGGGGGTCACGTGCTCACACGTGACCAATGGTCACGTGTCAACACATGATGGTTAAAACAGAAGCATAAATAAGCGGCTGAGGAAAGGACTTAATTGGGGGTCACGTGCTCACACGTGACCAGGGGTCACGTGCTCACACTTGACCAAGGGTCACGTGCCAGCATGTGACAGGCTTTGAAAGCCTTACAGTTCAATAGAATTAAATTATAAATTACTCTAAAATCTTTCCAAATGGAAAAGGGTTATGGGGAGCCGTTGGATTAAAAATTCAGGGGTGATTAAAAATCACCAATTTATGGAAAAATCCTAAACAAGGAAAGATTTCCCTAAATCTCACCGAAAATAACAAACAGAATATCTTTGGATTGAAAATCCAATGGTGAATAAAATTCACTGAATGATCTAAAAGCTCATATTAATTATGAAAAAAAAATCAAATCTTTCAATGAAAGATTCATTAAACAAATTGATTCTTTTCCTTCTCCTATAAATAGGAGCCAAGAGAAAAGGGAGATATAGAATTTTGGTATCTTGAAATTTCAGAGAGAAAAGAAAGGAGAATTCAATTCTCAACAAAGAAAACCCTAGGTGAGAAAAAAGAAAGGGAATCAAAACTTCAAACATAGAATTTAATTCTCAAAATCTAAGAGTTTTAACTCTTCTGCAAAGAACTTAGTTCTTCCTCTGGTTAAAGATCTGCAGAAGCACATCTCCCCATAGGTTGAGAATTTAATTCTCATCGGGTTGAGATCCTGCCATGCAGATCCAAAACTTAGAGGGGGAATTGAGTTTAGAGAATTTAATTCTCTCAAAACAAAACTAGGGTTAAACCCTATCTGAGAATTTAATTCTCCTAAAAATTATAAGAATTTAATTCCTTCCAGACAAACAAAATTAGGGTTTAACCCTATATGAGAATTCAATTCTCCTAAAATTACAGGAATTTAATTCCTTCAAGATGGACAAAACTAGGGTTTAACCCTGATTGAGAATTTAATTCTCTCAAATTCACAGGAATTTAATTCCTCTTAAAATGAAATTAGGGTTTAACCCTACATAAGAATTTAATTCTTCATATATAGGAATTTAATTTCTCCAAAATCATGATTAGGGTTTAACCCTATAAAAGAATTCAATTCTTAAAAATAAAGAGACTTAAGAGATCTCTGTGCATGAAAAGAATCAAGGTCACGTAGCCCCACGTGACCCCTGAAGAGATCCCCAAAAATGAGAAGGAAAAAGATCTGAGGCAACGCCTCACGTGACTTCCAAAACACAGAAAGAAAAAGCAAAGAAAATCTAAGTTTTGGGCGCTCTCACGTGTTACCACGTGACCCCTTAGCAAACGCTGATCAGCGCACAGATGACCATCACGTGCCAATACGTGAGGCTCAAAATAAAAATAAAAAAGTGTTTAACACTTAATTGCATAACGAAGTAAAGAGATATGGCCCCACCTTTGGGCGCCCTCACGTGTCCCCACGTGACCCCTCTTTCTTTAGTGTTTAACACTAATTCGAGAGCTTTATTTCTAGTGTTTGACACCGAGTGTTTTTTAGTGTTTAACACTAAATCGAGAATTATATTTCCAGTGTTTAACACTAATTTGAGGGATCTATTTTCAGTGTTTAACACTGTTGTTATTTAGTGTTTAACACTAGTTTTAACCAAATTGGTTAATTTCCCAGAGGCAAAGCCTCCCATTCAAAACTGAGTAAAAATCAAAGCTATAATATCTACTGCTCAATCAAAGATAAAAATGTTACCAAAGCCCTCAAACTCTTGTTTAGCATTGCTAAATAATGTGGGCTTGAACCCAGATAAATGTCTAATGGTCCAACAAAGGGCCAACATTTTAAATCTAATTGGACTTAGCCCAAGTTGGCCATAATTCCTCAATTCAGACTTAACTGAGCCAATGTGCTCAGAATATAATTAATTGATCTTAGTTCCAATTTGGACTACAGATCACTTAATCCACTTTGGTTTGAGGGTACATCTTTTCACTCTTCTGATATTTGTCGTTGTAATCCTTCAACGTCTTCAGAGAGGTGACGGGTCCTGACAACCACACATTTCATAGACTATGACGTCTCTAAATTACGGACTGTGGGGTCCTTAAACTCATGGACTATGATGTCCTTAACCTCGACCGTGATGTCTTTAAACTAACATCGGACGGTGGGGTCCCTAAACCAATGGACTATAATGTCCTTAACCTCGACCGTGATGTCTTCAAACTAACATTGGACTGTTGGGTCCCTAAACCCATGGACTATGATGTCCTTAACCTCGACCGTGATGTTTTTAAACTAACATTGGACTGTAGGGTCCTTAAACCCATGGACTATGATGTCCTTAACCTTGACCGAGATGTCTTTAAACTAACATTGGACCGAGATGTCCTTAAACTAACATTGGACCACCATGTCCTTAAACTGGTAATCGACCGCAATGTCATTAAACTAAACAATAGAGCCTAATTGCTCTCTTGTCGGATCTAAACGGTCCCGTTAAGTTGATCTTAGTCTAAAATTAGACTAACGTATCCTTAACAAACGTTTAAGTTGATCTTAGTCTCAAATGAGGCTAACGTATCCTTAAACCCAAACCCCCCAAACCCAAATCTAAGAAAGATACAGATTTGGACTAGTCCACACCCTACGGGCGACAACATAAATTTGTCTCCGTATACAATCCACGGGCAACCACAAACAAAACAAATACCCACGACACGAAGTGACCATCTGGAGAAGGAGAAAGTTGTTACCGTGATGCGGTAGCGAAATTAACTGCAGGGGCTTGCGCATGCAGGGAAGAGCGTCCCCATAATCAAAAACCCCTCAAACGAGGGGGAATCTGACGAAGTCTGCCACATCGGCCGCATCCGTTTAAACCTTCGATACATGGTGCCATAAATCAACTTGGCATCTTCGGAGAGGTGAACGGATAGCACCAATTAGTATCTACCCCGAATTTCAGGCAAGACGGACCTACGCGGTCGCGTCTCTGTGTTCGGAGGGGAACAGATTCTGGCATGCCCGGTAGGACCTTTTCCTCTTTCCACTCCACACTTCGTGTGTCGTGTTCGCGAACCAATCGCGGTTTGCTAATGGTTGCCCTTGGGTTTCGAGGCACTAAGATTTGGCGTTTACTTGGTGCAGAAAGCAAAGATCAATGGCGTTCACCTGCTCGAAGTGTTCCACATGCAACCGCAACCCACGTTCTGCCTCAACTGGGGGAATAGCTTACGGGCCCAGGCGGCTTCCCTGTTCACGATGCCGGTGGAACAGGTCACCCAAGCCACCACAGGGTTGTTTTTCGGGACCATCCTCCCGCCAACGAGCTTCACCGCTCCTGTGCCAACACCGGAAGCTCCTAAGAAGTCGGTCTTTGATCGGCTTGCTATTACCACGGCCCCTCTCAACGGGTCGTCCAGCTCCAACTCCTCGGTCTTCGCCAGACTGAGCCTGAACTCCGGTGGGCCTGCCAAGAAGCCTATGACACCTGAACTGGCCATCCCAAAGAAGATAGCCATCTCTGCTCTGTTCCCCTCCGAACGGTGGCCAAGACATGGATGTCTTCCATGAGATTCGGGGCAGATGCTATTTGGTTTTATCCGTCCACCTCTCCAAAGATGCCAAGTTGATTTATGGCACCGTGTATCGGAGGTTTGGACGGATGCGGCCGATGTAGCAGACTTCGTCAGATTCTCCCTCGCTTGAGGGGTTTTTGATTGTGGGGACGCTCTTCCCTGCAGGCGCAAGCCCCTGCAGTTAATTACGCTACCGCATCACGGTAACAACTTTCTCCTTCTCCAGATGGTCACTTCGTGTCGTGGGTGTTTGTTTTATTTTTGGTTGCCCGTGGATTGTATACGGAGACTAAGTTATGTCGTCGCCCGTAGGACGAGGATTAGTCCAAATCCGTATTTTCTTAGATTTGGGTTTGGGGTTTTGGTTTGAGGATACGTTAGCCATATTTGAGGCTAAGATCAACTCAAACGTTTGTTAAGGATACGTTAGTCTAATTTGAGACTAAGATCAACTCAACGGGATCGTTTAGATCCGACAAAAGAGCATTTGAGCTCTATTGTTCTAGTTTAGAGACATAGTGGTCCATTGAATGTATGGCCGTCGGGACCCGTCACCTCTCTGACGACGTTGAAGGATTACAACGACAGATATCAGAGGAGTTCAGAGATGTATCCTTGAACCAAAGTTGATTGGGGGATCTATAGTCCAATTTGGGACTAAAGTCCGTTTGAAGGTTTATGGATACGTTAGCCGTATTTGAGGCTAAGATCAACTTAAACGGGATCGTTTAGATCCGACAAAAGAGCATTTGGGGGGCTCTATTGTTCCAGTTTAGGGACATGGTGGTCCATTGCCAGTTTAGGGACATAGTGGTCCATTTAATGTATGGCTGTCAGGACCCATCACCTCTCTGAAGACGTTGAAGGATTACAACGACAAATATCAGAGGAGTTCAGAGATGTACCCTTGAACCAATGAGTTGGTTGAAAGAGCAGATGTGCTCAGTTCAAGATGATTTGAGGACTTATGGCCAGTTTGGACTAAGTCCAGTTATGTTTGAAATATTGGCCCTCTGTTGGCTCATTGAAGGAGAGGCTTTGCCTCTAGAAACTTAGCCAATTGGGCTAAAACTAGTGTTAAACACTAAAGACCAACAGTGTTGAACACTAGGAATAAGATTAGCAAGTCAGTGTTAAACACTAAAAGATAATCAGTGTTAGCAACAGGGCTTTCAAATTAGTGTTAAACACTAAAGCAAATCAGTGTTAAACACTGGTAGCAGAGATTTCAAATTAGTGTTAAACACTAAAGCAAATCAGTGTTAAACACCGGAAACAGAGTTTTCAAATTAGTGTTAATCACTAAGAAAATCAGTGTTAAACACTGCAAATAGAGTTTTCCAAATTGGTGTTAAACACTAAGAAAATCAGTGTTAAACACTGCAAATAGAGTTTTCCAATTAGTGTTAAACACTAAGGAGGGAGGGGTCACGTGCGGACACGTGAGAGCGCCCTAATTTCCCTTATTTTATCCTGCAGGTAAGTGTTTAACACTTTTAATTTCCTGGCCATCACGTGTGGGCACGTGATAGGCATCCATCCATTGGATATTAAAGGGATTTGTTAGGGGTCACGTGGGGACACATGAGGGCGCCCTAAATATGGAGCCAGATCTCCTTTTGTTTTATCCTCAAATCTGCGAATAAGTGTTAAACACTTTTATTTTTATTTTAGAGCATCACGTGTTGGCACGTGATGGGATCTGTGCGCCAAATGTTAAAGCATTTGCTGAGGGGTCACGTGATAACACGTGAGAGCGCCCAAAGCTTCCATTTCCTTTGCTTTTTCTTTTTGCGTTTTGGGAGTCACGTGGGAGCACGTGACCTAGTTTTATTCCTTCTTTTCTGATCACTGCGGATTGGGGTCACGTGTCATCACGTGACCAATGTTCTTTATGTGCATGGAGATCTTTCAAGTCTCTGTTATTTTTAAGAATTAAATTCTTTGTAGGGTTAAACCCTAATTATGATTTTGGAGGAATTAAATTCCTATTTTGAAAAAATTAAATTCTTATTTAGGGTAAAACCCTAATTTCTTTTTAAAGGAATTAAATTCCCAGATATGTAAAAGAATTAAATTCTTGATTAGGGTTAAACCCTAGTTTTGTTTTAGGAGAATTAAATTCTCAAAACTCAATTCCCCTTCTAAGTTTAGAATCTGCATGGCAGGATCTCGACCCGATGAGAATTAAATTCTCAACTTATGGGGAGATGTGCTCTGTGCAGATCTTCAACCAGAAGAAGAACTAAGTTCTTTTTTGTATAAGAGTTAAACTCTTGGATTTTGAGAATTAAATTCTCTGTTTGAAGTTTTGATTCCCTTTCTTTTCTCACCTAGGGTTTTCTTTGTTGAGAATTAAATTCTCCTTTCTTTTCTTCTCTCTTGAGAATTAAATTCTCCTCCCTCTGTTTTTCTCTCCAAAAAAAGGTCCCTTCTCTTCTCTTCTTGGCTCCTATTTATAGGAGAAAGAAAAGAATCAATTTGTTTTGTGAATCTTTCATTGAAAGATTTTAATTTGTTTTCATATTTAATATGAGCCTTTAGATCATTTAGTGAATTTTATTCACCGTTGGATTTTAAATCCAAAAATATTATGTTTGTTATTTCTGGTGAGATTTTCAGGGAAATCTTTCCTTGTCTAAGATTTTTCCATAAATTGGTGATTTTTAATCACCCTTGGATTTTTAATCCAACGGTCCCCATAATCCTTTTCCATTTGGAAAGATTTAGAGAAATTTTGAATTTTAATTCTATTTGAAAAGATTTAGAGAAATTTAGAATTTTAATTCTATTTGGAAAGATTTAGAGAAATTTAGAATTTTAATTCTATTAAACTGTAAGGCTTTCGAAGCCTGTCACGTGCTGGCACGTGACCCTTGGTCACGTGTGAGCACGTGACCCCCAATTGGTTCTTTTCTCAACGTTCATTTATGCTTCAGTTTTAACCATCACGTGTCAACACGTGACCATTGGTCACGTGTGAGCACGTGATACCTCATTGAGGTATTTCGCTCAGCCATTTTGTATTTATTTCTGTTTTAACTATCACGTGTCAACACGTGACCATTGGTATGGTCACGTGTGAGCACGTGACTCCCAATTGAGGTAATTCCTGATTTTCAATCAGGGAACAGTGCATAGCATATTTGCTCATAACTTTTGATCCCGGATAAATTATGAAGCCCATAATATATCAAATCGAAGAGTTTTTCGAGATACTTCCAATATCATCAGAATTTAACTGTTTCCCATTCGGGAGTTTCTCAAAATACAGCCCGGAAAATACTGGTTTGCATTTTCTTAAACGTATTGCTGCTATTTGATACCTTGGGCTCTTTTGCGTAAAAATTTTTGGCGGGAACAAATGCCCCCCACTATTTTGCCCACGTTAGTATATACGTGGGTGAAGTAGTGCAAAGTTATGAGTAGCCATGGAATTGAGCGCTTAGGAGACAAGTTTAGGGTCCTTGTAGCCTAAGACTTTTCAACTTTATTAGCTGTGAGGGTCTCACAAAGACTTTTCTCCCTACGGATCGAGAGGATCTCGTAGGTGTATTTTCTTCTTAGGGGTCGTGAGGATTCCTAAGTATGTTTTCTCTTATAAGTCATAAGGATCTTATAAGAGAATTTTTCCCTCTTACGAGTCGAGAGGACCCGTAAGCGGTTGTTTCCCTCCTTGTCGAGATTCGACTTCGGAGAGTGAGACCCATGGATAGTATGCAAGAGGCTGTTTTGGGCCGACTTGCAGGATCCCAGTGCTTAGAAAACAAGTTTTTTTAATCCCTACTGCCTACGGTTTTACCTCACGAGTCGAGACGAATCGAGCAGTTCTCGCAAAGACATCAATTTCCTCGCGAGTCGAGACGAATCGAGCATTTCTCACAAGAATATCCTAACGTCACAGTTAACCTCTGCTCTTTACGACAGAAGTCCGTTAGGGTCTGTGGTACTTAGGGTTTTGGCCGTCGTACCGTCGCATCAGCTGATATATTCTTCGATAGGCAATCGTGCTGTTCGAGTAGCCCTGCGACTGCCGTGTCTCTGATCCCTTCGAGGGCTGGACAAGACGTCTTCAAGCAATCCTCCTTGGCAGTTTGACCGTCGGAAGAGCAAGCGTTAGGAATTTTGCCATGCCGCTTTTTACTTGAGGTTAGGCTCATTTTGGAGAGCCCCGATGAGTCATAACCACTCCGCGCTGGTGTGGGATGATCTCCGATAGACTTTCAGGCTTTATATGACTTGCCGTTAAGACCCTGAAGCTAGGAATTTGGCATTTGCTTCGTTTGCTGGCATCGCGTCTGCTGTATCGAGACGAATGTCACGGTTGTCTCTAGGTTGTTGGTGAACCGTCGAGGTTTGGAACCAGGGATTTTGCCGTGACTCCTTTTGGTGATGTTGCGTCTGCTGTGTCGAGACGAACGTCGAGGTGGTGACCGCTCTGCACTGTGGCGAGATGATCTCCAATTGTCTTTCAGGCTTTATATGACTTGCCGTTAAGACCCTGAAGCTAGGAATTTGGCCTTCGCTTCGTTTGCTGCCATTGCGTCTGCTGTATCGAGACGAATGTTGCGGTTGTCTCTAGGTTGCTGGTGAACCGTCGAGGTTTGGAACCAGGGATTTTGCCGTGACTCCTTTTGGTGATGTTGCGTCTGCTGTGTCGAGACGAACGTCGAGGTGGTGACCGCTCTGCACTGCGGCGAGATGATCTCCAATTGTCTTTCAGGCTTTATATGACTTGCCGTTAAGACCCTGAAGCTAGGAATTTGGCCTTCACTTCGTTTGCTGGCATCGCGTCTGCTGTATCAAGACGAATGTTACGGTTGTCTCTAGGTTGTTGGAGAACCGTCGAGGTTTGGAACCAGGGATTTTGCCGTGACTCCTTTTGGTGATGTTGCATCTGCTGTGTCGAGACAAACGTCGAGGTAGTGACCACTCCGCACTGGTGCGAGATAATCTCCGATTGTCTTTCAGGTTTTATATGACTTGCTTTCAAGACACTGAAGCTAGGAATTTGGCCTTCGCTTCGTTTGCTTTGGCGCGTCCGAATCCTGCTGGGGGAAGAACACTGGGGTGACATTTCATCTGCTGTATCGAGACGATCGTCGAGGTGGTGACCACTCCGCGCTGGTGCGAGATGATCTCCGATTGTCTTACAGGCTTTATATGATTTGCCGTGAAGACTCTAAAGCTAGGAATTTGGCCTTTTGCTTCATTTGCTTTGGCGCGTCCGAATCCTGCCGGGGGAAGAACGCTGGGGTGACATTTCATCTGCTGTATCGAGACGATCGTCGTGGTGGAGCTGGGATTCTGCTGTCACTCCGCTTTGCTGACTATGGGGTCTTTCGTTGATGTTGCGTCTGCATCCTACTGGACTGCGTAGGAACACCGTTGTTGACATCTCGTCTGCTGTAACGAGACGAATGCTGAGGCGGAGTTAGGATTTTGTCGCCGCTCCGCTTTGTTTCGACCATGGGGTCTTTTGCTGATGTTGAATCTGCATTCTGCTGGACTGCGGAGGAACACCGTTGTTGATATCTCGTCTGCTGTAACGAGACGAATGCTGAGATGGTCTCTAGGTTGTCTGTAAACCGTCGAGATCTGGAACTAAGGACTATGCCGTGGCTCCGTTTGATGGTGTAGCATCTATGTCCTGCTGGAATGAGGAGGCACACCGTTGTTGGTCTCCAGGCTGTAGATGTGGCCATTGAGATTTGGAACTAGGGAATTTGCTATGGCTCCGTTTCATTGCGACTCTGAGGTCGGTTGTTGACGTCACATCTGCATCTGGTTGGAATGAGGAGAAACGCCGTTGGTGATCTCTGAGTTGTCGATATCGACGTCGAGACCCTGAAGCTAGGGACCTTCTTTTGCTTCGCTTGTTGACATTGTGTCTGCGATATTGCGACAAATGTCGAGATTGTCTCTAGGTTGTCTATGAACCGTCGAGATTTGGCTTCGTTTTTTGATGGAGCCTGTTGGGAAGGTATGGTTCTCTCTTTGTTTGTACCCCTGGATTGTATACAGGGATCGATGTGATCTCACATGTAGGGCAAAAAGATTCATTCTTTCATTTCATTCTTGTTTTTCTTTCCGCGATGCTCTATCATTTCAGCTTTTTATATCGTGAAAATCGCGATTGCCCAATCATTTCGGCTGTTTTTCGCGGTGCCTAATCATTTCGGCTATTTGTTTTATTTTTAATCGCTGCTTTTTATTGCGAGTTGCCCAATCATTTCGGCTATTTTGTTTTATTTTCACTCGCTACTTTTTATTGCGAGTTGCCCAATCATTTCGGCTGTTTTGGATGCATACATTTTTTTACTTGCTGATTTTTATTGCAAGTTGCCCCATCATTTCGGCTATTTCGTATGCACGTATGGCTCACTGTTTTTTTTTATCGCGAGTGTGGAACTTGGAATCTAGTGCCAATCTTAGCATCAACATCGCTACAACTGGAATATTGCCAGGAGCGAATCATCATTTGCCATGAAAGGGCTTGGAATTTGATACCGGTTTAGGCATCAACATCGCTACAACTGGGATATTGCCAGTAGCGAATCATCATTTGCCTCTGTCGATGTTGAACAAGGGTGGCTTGGAGAACAGGGTTAGGATCCCGTCGACTAAGGCTTTTGACTTCATGAGCCGTAAGGGTCTCACAAAGGTATTTCTCCCTACAAGTCGTGAGGATCTCGTAGGTGTGTTTTCTCCTTAGGGATCGTGAGGATTCCTAAGTGTATGTTCCCCTGTAAGTCGTAAGGATCTTACAAAAGGGTTTTCTTCTTATAAGTCGAGAGGACTTACAAGGGTTGTTCACCGTATGGACATATCCCCAGTCACGGGTGGGACTTGGTTAGGGAAATGTTTATTCATGCCCGTGGATTGTATACAAGGGCCAGCATTGAGTCGCTTGTAGGGCCATATCGAAGGTTGTGGGGGTTGCTTAAGAATAGGTTCAGGTCTCTGTAACTTAAGACTTTCAAATCTTATGAGCCGTGAGGGTCCCATAAGAGAGTTTTCCTTACGAGTCGTGAGGATCTCGCAAGTGTAATTTCTCCTTAGGAATCGTGAGGATCCCTAAGTGTGTTGCTCCCTTGTGAGTCGTAAGGATCTCACGCGGGTGGTTTCTCCTTACAAGGTCGAGAGGACCCTGTAAGTGTTTTTTAACGAGGTTGCGCCCTTTCGGGTTTTCACAAACACTCGCCAGTAGCCCTGCTGTTTTTACTCACGGAGCCCTTTCAGGTTTTCATCCGTGCCCATTTTGTTTATGGACATACCGTTTTCTTATTTTTTTTATTCTTTTTTCTAATGAGATTGCGCCATTTCAGGTTTTCACAAGACTCGCCGGTAGCCCTGCTGTTTTTACTCACGGAGCCCTTTCGGGTTTTCATCCATGCCCATTTGGCTTATGGACATACCGTTTTTTTTACGCTAGCCAGAGGATGCTGCGGTAGTAGTTTAAAGACGTTTCGGTCATTTGCAAGTTTTAGAACATTGCGGTCCATTGTTAGTTTAACGACGTTTCGGTCTATATCCAGTTTTAGGACGTAGTGGTCCGTTGTTAGTTTAACGATATTTCGGTGTACAACCAGTTTTAGGACATAGTGGTCCATTGTTAGTTTAACGACGTTTCGGTCTATTATCCAGTTTTAGGACGTAGTGGTCTGTTGGGCTTTCTCTATGAATGAGCATGATGCCCCCGGCGTGTCCATCTTTTTCAGAGCATGTGGTTGTGGCGGGCTCACCTTCCAGTTTTCGGACAGCGCGAGTTTGCCTTGTTGGTATTGGTCTTCAACCCAGTTTTTGAAGATGAATCAATCTTCGATCGGATGACTTACTGCTCGATGGTAGGGGCAGTAATTAGGATCATTGACATCGCCTGGCTGTAGCGGACGTTTCGGACTTGGCAGATTGATGAATCCGTTGCGCACTGCTAGCTCAAACAGTTTCCTCGTTTTATCCTGGGGAAACGAGTAAGGACGTCTCAGTCTTTGCTCGAGGGATGGGCGTGGACGCATATTGTTTTGGCAAACAACCGGCTTTAAGTTGCTCGGCCGTTGTTGAGTATTGGCAACGAAGGTTGCTTTCCCTTTGCCCTTTTCATTCCAAGGCTCTGTCTTTGAAGGAGATGGTCTATGACCCATCTGGTCCATTTGGGCCAGCTTGTCAATCAAGGCCTGAAAAGTGGTCGGCTTGAAGAACATCATGAATTGGGATATGGTCGCTTGAGGGTCGAGAGTACCTACGAACATGCCCACGGCCGGAGCTTCTTCGATGCGCTACTCGCACTTTGACCATAGATTACGCCACCGTATCGCATACTGGACCCAAGTTTCGCCTGGCCTTACCCTGGCGTTGATCAATGCCGTGATCGGGGTGCGTCCGCTAGCACTCGCGAATCTTTATGTAAACAGTAGCTCCATCTCCGCAAATGTTTTGACAGAGTCGTTAGGTAGCTCCGAATACCATTCAAAGGCTGTTTCTGCTAAGCTGCTGACGAATTGGCGAAGCAGCAGTTTGTCGTCGCCTCCAGTGTTGCCGCATAAGGCCCTGAATTGAGCGACATGCTGGTATGGATTCCCCGTCCCTTTATATACGTGGAACTTAGGGATCGTATATCCCGACGGGTAACTGATTTGGTCGTACCAGCCCGGATAGGGTCGTCCGGTACTAACAATTTGCCCAGCCGCTTCACTCGCTTGATGAGCTCGTATTTGCTGAGCTATATAGTCATCCAGTGCGGCCTTGGAAATGGTTTCCTCCTTGGCTGCTGAAAGAGCCGAAGGAGGATTAGATGTCTCCCCTCTATCGTCTTCAAGGGTAATCGGAGGATCTTCAGCTGGAGGATCCGGCTGTAACATCATTCCTACCATGTCTTGGAAGAGAAGCGCCATTTGTTTTATATTAGCCGCTTGCTCTGCGGCTTCTTTGTCCTTCTTTTCGAGGACTCTGCGTAAGAAGTCAGCATCGGTTTCTTGTTCGTGACGCTGCTCTGATGATGCCTCCGGGCTTTCTTTTGGCCCGGTGAGTGCGACCATTTGCGTCAGCATTTCCTGAAGCTTCTGTTGCTGCTCGTGGGCTTTTGTCACGGATCGGGTGAGCGGTCGGTGACCCATCGAAATGCGGCTATCCTCTTTCCCGGATGCCGTATAAACAGTATGCACCACTATGCCCCCAGACTTGGGACGTTTGTGCTCAGCGCTTTTACGGTTCGCCATGTTCACAGGGGCTTTTTGTGGCCTCCTTTTCTTATGAGTGATTGACGTTGAGGGAGCCGTTGCAGTGGGCACCCATATTGCTGTCGCCTTTTGTGGCTTGACAACGTAGTCCTTCTCCTGCTGAACCTTCATCTTTTTCTGTCGGCGGAGATAATCTTGATCCATCACGGAGTCTTGGACTTGACGCCAGACCTTGTAAATTTTAGAGGACAGCCGTTGAGGGGGTTGCTCCAGCTTCTTCTCTGGAGTGTTCTCCACAGGTGAAGGAGTTCTCTTCAGCACCGCAGTTGGCGAATTCCTGCGCACCTTGTTAAGTAGTTCAAAACTGTTCCCGGTTGGAACAGCGGCGTCAACTTCCATCGCTGGAGCCGGCAGAGTCAGTCTAGAAGGGGAATTGCCCCCAACTTTCCTCACTCGGTGCCAGTGGCGACGTCGAGTATGTCGTGCGGATGAGATCACCTCCGTTGTTGAATAAGCTTCTTCATGCCCCTGCTCTGAGGAGAGACTGTTATTGGTGCTAGCCTGTAGAAGACTAACACCCGTTGAGAAGCAATATCTAATCTGTCAAAGACAGACCTCTGGGCAGGGGAAGCAGCTTTGAGGACCTCGCCTGGAGCAGTAACCAGAATGGCCAACCTTGTAAAAACTGACTTCTTGGAAGGAGGAGCCTTTCCAATGATTTCGTCTGCTTGAGCCGGGATGGATATCCGCTTTGGGATGGCAGCTTCGGGTATCGCGGGCTTATAGACGTTCTGGCCCAGTCTGTTGAAAACCGAGGTATTGAAGTTGGGCGACCCGTTGAGAGGGGTCGCGGCAGTGGTAAGTCGATCAAAGACCGGCTTCTTTGGAGCTTCTTGCGATGTCATTGGGGCATTGAAGCTCATTGGTGGGATCATAGTCCCGAAGAATAGCCCAGTGGTGTCCTGAGTCACCTGTTCCATCGGCATAGCGAAGATGGAGGTCGCTTGGGGCCCATAAGTCACTCCTCCAGGAAGGACGGAGCGAGAGTTGCAGTTGCAGGTAGTGCAGTTTGAAGCCATTGATCTTCTGTTTTCTGTACGGAGCAAGACACCAAATCTTAGTACCTCGAATCCACAGGCAACCATAGCAAACCGCAATTCGTTCGCGAACACGACACACGAAGTGTGGAGTGGAAAGAGGAAGAGGTCCCACCGGGCGTGCCAGAATCTGTTCCCCTTCGAACGGCGGCCAAGACATAGACGTCTTGCCTGAGATTCGGGGCAGATGCTATTTGGTTTTATCCGTCCACCTCTCCAAAGATGCCAAGTTGATTTATGGCACCGTGTATCGGAGGTTTGGACGGATGCGGCCGATGTAGCAGACTTCGTCAGATTCCCCCTCGCTTGAGGGGTTTTTGATTGTGGGGACGCTCTTCCCTGCAGGCGCAAGCCCCTGCAGTTAATTACACTACCGCATCGCGGTAACAACTTTCTCCTTCTCCAGATGGTCACTTCGTGTCGTGGGTGTTTGTTTTGTTTTTGGTTGCCCGTGGATTGTATATGGAGACTAAGTTATGCCGTTGCCCGTAGGACGTGGATTAGTCCAAATCCGTATTTTCTTAGATTTGGGTTTGGGGTTTTGGTTTGAGAATACGTTAGCCATATTTGAGGCTAAGATCAACTCAAACGTTTGTTAAGGATACGTTAGTCTAATTTGAGACTAAGATCAACTCAACGGGATCGTTTAGATCCAACAAAAGAGCATTTGGGCTCCATTGTTCTAGTTTAAGGACATAGTGGTCCATTGAATGTATGGCCGTCGGGACCCGTCACCTCTCTGACGACGTTGAAGGATTACAACGACAGATATCAGAGGAGTTCAGAGATGTATCCTTGAACCAAAGTCGATTGGGGGATCTATAGTCCAATTTGGGACTAAAGTCTGTTTGAAGGTTTAAGGATACGTTAGCCGTATTTGAGGCTAAGATCAACTTAAACGGGATCGTTTAGATCCGACAAAAGAGCATTTAGGGGGCTCTATTGTTCCAGTTTAGGGATATGGTGGTCCATTGCCAGTTTAGGGACATAGTGGTCCATTTAATATATGGCTGTCGGGACCCATCACCTCTCCGAAGACGTTGAAGGATTACAACGACAAATATCAGAGGAGTTCAGAGATGTACCCTTGAACCAATGAGTTGGTTGAAAGAGCAGATATGCTCAGTTCAAGATGATTTGAGGACTTATGGCCAGTTTGGGCTAAGTCCAGTTATGTTTGAAATATTGGCCCTCTGTTGGCTCATTGAAGGAGAGGCTTTGCCTCTAGAAACTTAGCCAATTGGGCTAAAACTAGTGTTAAACACTAAAGACCAACAGTGTTGAACACTAGGAATAAGATTAGCAAGTCAGTGTTAAACACTAAAAGATAATCAGTGTTAGCAACAGGGATTTCAAATTAGTGTTAAACACTAAAGCAAATCAGTGTTAAACACTAAAGCAAATCAGTGTTAAACACTGGTAGCAGAGATTTCAAATTAGTGTTAAACACTAAAGCAAATCAGTGTTAAACACCGGGAACAGAGTTTTCAAATTAGTGTTAATCACTAAGAAAATCAGTGTTAAACACTGCAAATAGAGTTTTCCAAATTAGTGTTAAACACTAAGAAAATCAGTGTTAAACACTGCAAATAGAGTTTTCCAATTAGTGTTAAATACTAAGGAGGGAGGGGTCACGTACGGACACGTGAGAGCGCCCTGATTTCCCTTATTTTATCCTGCAGGTAAGTGTTTAACACTTTTAATTTCCTGGCCATCACGTGTGGGCACGTGATAGGCATCCATCCATTGGATATTAAAGGGATTTGTTAGGGGTCACGTGGGGACACGTGAGGGCGCCCTAAATGTGGAGCCATATCTCCTTTTGTTTTATCCTCAAATTTGCGAATAAGTGTTAAACACTTTTATTTTTATTTTAGAGCATCACGTGTTGGCACGTGATGGGGATCTGTGCGCCAATTGTTAAAGCATTTGCTGAGGGGCCACGTGATAACATGTGAGAGCGCCCAAAGCTTCCATTTCCTTTGCTTTTTCTTTCTGCGTTTTGGGAGTCACGTGGGAGCACGTGACCTAGTTTTATTCCTTCTTTTCTGATCACTGCGGATTGGGGTCACGTGTCATCACGTGACCAATGTTCTTTATGTGCATGGAGATCTTTCAAGTCTCTGTTATTTTTAAGAATTAAATTCTTTGTAGGGTTAAACCCTAATTATGGCTTTGGAGGAATTAAATTCCTATTGTGAAAAAATTAAATTCTTATTTAGGGTAAAACCCTAATTTCTTTTTAAAGGAATTAAATTCCCAGATATGTAAAAGAATTAAATTCTTGATTAGGGTTAAACCCTAGTTTTGTTTTAGGAGAATTAAATTCTCAAAACTCAATTCCCCTTCTAAGTTTAGAATCTGCATGGCAGGATCTCGACCCGATGAGAATTAAATTCTCAACTTATGGGGAGATGTGCTCTGTGCAGATCTTCAACCAGAAGAAGAACTAAGTTCTTTTTTGTATAAGAGTTAAACTCTTGGATTTTGAGAATTAAATTCTCTGTTTGAAGTTTTGATTCCCTTTCTTTTCTCATATAGGGTTTTCTTTGTTGAGAATTAAATTCTCCTTTCTTTTCTTCCCACTTGAGAATTAAATTCTCCTCCCTCTGTTTTTCTCTCAAAAAAAGGTCCCTTCTCTTTTCTTCTTGGCTCCTATTTATAGGAGAAAGAAAAGAATCAATTTGTTTTGTGAATCTTTAATTGAAAGATTTTAATTTGTTTTCATATTTAATATGAGCTTTTAGATCATTCAGTGAATTTTATTCACCGTTGGATTTTAAATCCAAAAATATTCTGTTTGTTATTTCTGGTGAGATTTTCAGGGAAATCTTTCCTTGTCTAAGATTTTTCCATAAATTGGTGATTTTTAATCACCCTTGGATTTTTAATCCAACGGTCCCCATAATCCTTTTCCATTTGGAAAGATTTAGAGAAATTTTGAATTTTAATTCTATTTGAAAAGATTTAGAGAAATTTAGAATTTTAATTCTATTTGGAAAGATTTAGAGAAATTTAGAATTTTAATTCTATTAAACTGTAAGGTTTTCAAAACCTGTCACGTGCTGGCACGTGACCCTTGGTCACGTGTGAGCACGTGACCCCCAATTGGTTCTTTTCTCAGCGTTCATTTATTCTTCAGTTTTCACCATCACGTGTTAACACGTGACCATTGGTCACGTGTGAGCACGTGATACCTCATTGAGGTATTTCCTTCAGCCATTTGTTTTTTATTTCTGTTTTAACTATCACGTGTCAACACGTGACCATTGGTCACGTGTGAGCACGTGACTCCCAATTGACGTAATTCCTGATTTTTAATCAGGGAACAGTGTATAGCATATTTGCTCATAACTTTTGATCCCGGATGAATTATGAAGCCCATAATATATCAAATCGAAGGGTTTTTCGAGATGCTTCCAATACCATCAGAATTTAACTGTTTCCCATTCGGGAGTCTATCAAAATACAGCCTGAAAAATACTGGTTTGCATTTTCTTAAACGTATTGCTGCCATTTGATACCTTGGGCTCTTTTGCGCAAAATTTTTTGGCGGGAACATGCTCCTGAAGTCGTTAAGGCGACTTCTCCTTCCAAAGAGTCGGTCTTTCCAAGACTGACTATTCCGGCTCCCATTCCTGCTCGAAGGTCTGTCTTTGACAGATTGGATACCGCTACTCAAAAGACGTCAGTCTTTAAGAGGCTGGCACCAGCGGCGCCTCATCTGGACAGGGGGCAAGACAAAGCCATCCCCATCGCCGAACCAGCTCCAACAGCTTGACACGCTCGACGTCGCCACTGGCGCCGGGAAGGAAGGCCGGGGGCAACTCCACCTCTGGGCTAACTCCACCGGCTCCAACGGTGGAAATTAATGCTACTGTTCCAATCGGGAACAGTTTTGAGCTGCTAAACAAGGTTCGCAGGAATTCGCCTACCGCCGTACTAAAAAGATCTCCGCCGCCGGTGGAAACCGTCATAGAAATGAAGTCGGAACAGTCCCCTCAACGACTATCTTCTAAAGTTTACAAAATCTGGCGACAAGTCCGAGAGTCGGTGGTTGATCAAGACTATCCCCGCCGGCAGAAAAAGCTGAAGGTCCGACAGGAAGAAAACCGTCCTGTTAAGCCACAAAAGACGACGGCTACTTGGGTGCCCACTGCAGCGGCCCCCTCAACTTCGACCGCTCATAAGAGGAGAAGGCCGAAGAAAATCCCCATACCTGCGACAAATGTGAAAGGCGCTGAGCCCAAACGCCCTAAGTCTGGGGGTATGGTGGTGCATACCGTCTACATGGCATCCGGGAAAGAGAATAGCCGCGTTTCTACGGGCCACCGACCACTCACCCAATCCATCACAAGGGCTCAGGAACAACAACAGCAGAAGCTTCGTGAGATGCTGACTGCAATGGCCGCACTTACCGGGCTAAAAGAAAGCCCGGAGGCGTCATCGGAACTACGTCACGAACACGAGACTGATGCTGAATTCCTTCGGAGAATGCTCAAAAAGAAGGACAATAAGGCTGCGGAACAAGCGGCCAATATAAAGCAAATGGCCCTTCTATTCCAGGATATGGTGGGCATGATGATCCAGCCGGACCCTCCAGCCGAAGATCCTCCAGTAATAATTGAATATGACAGAGGAGAAATATCGTATCCTCTGCCGACTCTGTCAACAGCCAAGGAGGAGACAATCTCTAAAGCTGCCCTGGATGACTATATTGCTCAGCAAATAAGAGTTCACAAGGCAAATGAAGCAGCCGGCCAAGTTGTCAAAACTGGGCGACCGTATCCAGGCTGGTATGATCAGATAAAGTACCCGCCGTGATACACGATCCCCAAATTCCACGTATACAAGGGACGGGCAATCCCCACCAGCACGTCGTCCAGTTCAGAGCTCTGTGCGGCAACACCGGGGCGATGATAAGCTTTTGCTCCGCCAATTCGTCGGCAGCTTATCGAAGACGGCGTTTGAGTGGTACTTCGAACTTCCAAACGACTCCGTCAAAACTTTCGCAGAAATGGAGTTATTGTTCACTCAGCGATTCATGAGTGCTAGTGAACGCACCCCAATAACAGCATTGATCAACACCAGGGTGAAGCCAGGCGAGATGTGGGTTCAATACGCGATCCGATGGTGGAATCTGTGGTCGAAGTGCGAACAGCGCATCGAAGAAGCACCAGCGGTGGGCATGTTCGTGGGCACCCTAGACCCTCATGCAACTATTTCACAGTTCATGATGTTCTTCAAACCGACCACGTTCCAGGATTTAATCGACAAGCTAGCCCAAATGGATCAGATGGGTCATAGACCGTCTCCTCCGAAGCCGGAGCCGCGGAACGAAAAGGGAAAAGGGAAAAGGGAAGGCGACATTCGTTGCGAATACCCAACAACATCCCAGTGCTCCAAAACTAATGGATCAACTGGAAGAGAGGCGGCGCTATTATAATGAGAAAATGAAGCGTCCTTACTCGTTCCCACGGGACAAAACGAAGAGATTATTCGAACTAGCAATGCGCAACAGGCTTATCAATCTGCCGAATCCAAAGTGGCCATTGCAACCCGGCGAAGCGAATAATCCCAATTATTGTCCTTACCACCAGACGGTAAGCCATCCAATCGAAGATTGCTTCGTCTTTAAGGGATGGATCGAGGATCAGTACCAATAAGGCAAGTTTGCATTGTCTGAGAAGTGGAAAGTAAGCCTACCACAACCGCACACTCCTAAGAAGATGGACACACCGGGGGCAACGTGCTCTTTTGTTGAAGAAGCTCCATGGGAGGTCGTTCTTTCAGCCAAAACCAAAGGAATGCTGAATAATCTCCAGACATGCCCGGCGATCAGGTGGAAGAATCCGCTAGAACCCCATATCATCGAAGGAATGCTGAAGCCGCGCCAAGCTCTAAAAATTGGTGGTGACAGCCAAAGCGTTCACACCCAGCCGTCAAAATCTTCAAAGAAGAAGAAGAAATCCAAGAAGCCCGTGAAGTCTGGCGACAAGCGCACGGACCTGCAAAAGCAGATTGACGCGCTGGAAGAATATAATCAGAAGGCGCGAACTCCAATCACGCTCCAAGAGTTCCTCGGCCACGTCCGTGAGGACGAAGATGATGGAGAAGACTCGTCGGATGGATATGAGGATTACGTAGCAAGTTTCCATATGATCTCTCATTCCACGACAGACAATAAAGAAGCTCCTTGCATCGAAAGATTGGGGGCAGGTCCTGAACCGGAGCTTCTAGGGCTATCAGACGACATGATCGATGCATTCCTGAACGAAGCTCTTCTGAAAAGTAAAGTTGATCGGGAGCGTGAGGTAGCCATATTTGAAAAGGCCAAACGCCGGCGACTGGACGAAAGAGTCGAGACATTCCCACCGAATCAAAGGACATCCGTCACGAATAAAAACAAGTTCAAGACGAGGAAGAGGTTTGCTAAAGCCATATCAATGGGAATGAAGTTACCACCCTCCGAAGGAAACACTCTTGGTGAAGCAGAGATGCATTCTAGCTACTGCTTATATCATCGAAAGATTGCGCACCCCACCGAGGAGTGCAACGCTTTCAAAAGATGGCGGCAGGGGTATGTTGCTCACCGGCAACATTTTAAGCGGATGAAACGCAAGACTCGTCGGGAGCAAGGGAATACGACCGAGGAGCATAAAAGAACCACCGACAGCCGTCGCATGGTCAACGCCGGGGGATCGCAAGTTCTCACCTTCGGAAGCGACTCCGATGAAGAAATGGCCCTTAGCCCTCTCTTTAAAGAGTCCACTTTGGGAAAAGAGGAAGAACCGAAGGCCTGTGAAAACATTCAGCTGCGCAATCGCACGCTGCCCGAAAAGAATCTCGGACCCATAAATAAAAAAGATAAAGGAAAAGAAAAGGTCTCTGAGGATATCGCCCTAGATGACCAAGTCATGAAAGAGCTGACCGCTAAGGACCCGCCCAAGAAAAGTAAGGTGGACTACAACGTTCTGGCGCACTTAAGAAAGTTACCCTCGCAGCTCAGCATTCTCGATGCCCTTTTACTATCAAAAGAAGCAAGAGATTCATTGATTAAGGCGCTACAAGAGCCAGGACAATTCCAAGCTTTCCTCGCCGAAGAAAGGATGAAGGACGAGCTAGAAGAAGTGCACACAGCCGATATCACCTTCGGCGATGAAGATCTCCTCCTTGGAATGTGCGAGCACAACCGTCCCCTTTACGTCTCCGGATACTGTCATGATATAAAGATAGGCAAAATCCTGGTCGACAAGGGGTCCTCCGTCAATCTCCTCAACATGCGAGTGTTGAAGGAAATCTGCATGAGCGTTCAGCACCTCGCTCGTGATAAAATCATCATCTCCGGTTTCGACTCCCAGTCATCACGGACTCTCGGGTCTGTAATACCGACGCTGCGCTTTAGGCTGCTTGTCACAGACATTAAATTTCACGTCATTGATGCTAAGACATGCTATAATGCTTTGCTCGGTAGGCCTTGGTTACATGAGTACAACATTATTCCTTCTACACAACATCGGTATATGAAGTATTTCAAGGATGGTCTCGAGTACACTGTGACAGGGGAGCTAAATCCATTCTCCGTGAACGAAGTCCGAAAGTACGAGGATGCAAAATACTTCTTACCAGATTTTGAGGACACGGAAAGATGTCAAAAACCGAAGAACAAAGCTATCACCACTATTCCAGTCTTCGGGAGTGATACTGAGGAGGAAGAAGAGATAGTTTATTCAGGGCCGCCCCAACGCAACAACCCAGGACCGTCCGCCCCCATGTTGATTTTCGGCAGCGACTCGGAAGACGAGGTTAACGCTATATTTTCTGCTCGGCTGTCAATACAAGCCTTCGCTGACAATAATCAGAGTTTGCAAATTACCATGGTTCCGCGGGAGCATTACAAAGATCTCAACGCACTTGAAGCTTATAGCGTGCAAGAGTTACGAACATTTTACGTCCCTCCCAGGCGAAAAGGTGAACATGTAATCCTATTCTACCGATCCACGGAAACTAGAGTGGAGAAAGAAGTTTGGCATGGCGCAGATTCTACGCTCGACAGGCTCCAGCCCATCCGTCTTCCTAGATATTACCCGGAAGGCTTGAAAAGGCTATTGAAGCGCCAAGGGGTACCCTTCAAACAGACCATTCGACAAGCTCGGTTCTACAACAGGATTTGGGATGTCCCTGGAACTCAGCGCAAGTTGTCCAACGGGAGAATGGAAACGCTCGGGCTTGGATATGTGAAATCCGGGAAATGGGGACGAGTCCATGGTAGCTACGTCATATATGACTTTGATGAAGAAGGGGACGGCCTGTCAGGAAACGCTGACCCTGAACCAAGACGAGATCCTACCATCAAAATGCCGAGTTCGTCGTTCGAAGAACGAATGGACAAACTTATTAGGGAAGCGGGCCAAAAGGTCCGGGATGACCATAACCGTTAAATGGCCATTTACGAGAAAGCCAGGATGCAACACCTTCTTCAACAGGCTGCAAAAGATGAAAATGCTTTTCCTTATCAACCCGTCATACAAAAAGCCCGACGCAGAGGCAAAAATAAATCAAAGAGCGGGAAAGGCGTTCGACAGCGACAAAGCGGGACCAAGAAGCCACGTGACCGGGAATCGAGCAATCCGGATTCGTCTCTCATAAAGAAGATGGGCCGAGCATACTCCTTTCCTCAGAACAAAACACGGAAGATACTAGATCTCGCCATAAAACATCGGATGATTACACTTCCGGAGTCCAAACGCCCCGAGCAAGGCAATGAGATCTCTCGCCCAGACTATTGCCCTTATCACCGAGCGATAGGATATCCTCTCGAAGACTGCTTCACCTTCAAGAATTGGGTCGAAGACCAATATCAGCTCGGCAAGTTCGCTCTATCCAGCAGTTGGAGGATAAATCCGCTACGGAAGCACGAACCAAAAGCCACGGAAATAGCAAGAATAGAATTAGATCAACATCGATCTTGGAAGCGAGCTCGTACCTGTCACGTGATTACGCTGTCAGAAGAAGGAGTGCTCGAGAATATGGATGGCCTCCCCTGCTGCTTCGAAAACAACGATGACGAGGTGATCTCAGAGTTTCCACCAGCGCCAAAAGAGCTGGAAGATGGGATACATACTACTGCAGATAACCTCAAGAAAATTGATCTGGGGACGACAAGCGACCCGCGGCCGACATTCGTCAGTGAGCTGCTATCTGAAGAAAGGGTGGCTGCATTAAAAGACGTACTTATGCAGCATAGAGACTGCTTTGCATGGAATTATTCCGAAATGCCAGGACTAGATCCAGAGATTGCTGTCCACAAATTGGCAATATCTCCGGACGCCAAGCCAATCAAACAAGCACCGAGGAGAATACGGCTCGAGCTTGAGATGAGCATCAATGCCGAGGTCAAGAAACTAATCGACTCCGGTTTTATCCAACAGGTTCAATATCCCGACTGGATCGCTAACATTGTTCCAGTAATGAAGAAAAATGGGACGGTGCGCATATGTGTGGACTTCCGGGACCTCAACAAAGCTTGCCCAAAGGACGACTTTCCAGTATCAGTTACCGAGCTGATGATAGACAATACGTCCACCCACGAGGTTTTCTCCTTCATGGATGGCTCGTCTGGATACAATCAGATAAAAATGCATCCTGAGGACCAGAAGCACACCGCTTTCCGGACCCCCTTGGGTATATTTTGCTACAAGGTGATGCCTTTCGGTCTAAAGAACGCCGGTGCCACCTATCAGAGGGCCATGACGAAAATCTTCGATGACCTCATACATGAAATCGTCGAATGCTATATCGACGACCTCATGGTGAAAAGAAAATCATACGAGGAGCATTTAGAGCATCTGAAGACCGGATTTCAACGCCTTCGTAAATATAATTTGAAGATGAACCCTCTTAAATGCGCGTTCGGAGTCTCCTCGGGCAAATTCCTGAGGTTCATCGTCCGACACCGAGGCATCGAAATAGATCCGTCAAAGATCAAAGCGATCATGGAAATGCCTTCGCCAAAGACTCTCAAGCAATTGCGGTCTCTCCAAGGAAAGCTCGCGTATATTCGGCGATTTATAGCCAATCTCTATGGCAAGTGCCGCCCCTACAGCCACCTAATGAAGAAGGGAACCCCGTTCGTCTGGGATCACAAATTCCAAAGCGCGCTGGATGAAATCAAGCAATACCTGCAGAATCCGCCAGTGCTGGCTGCTCCGGTCAAGGGAAAACCCCTCATTCTGTATACAACCGCCCTTGAAGGTTCTTTAGGTGCATTATGGGCAAAAGAGAATGACCAAGGGAAGGAGAGAGCCTTAAACTACTTGAGTTGAGTTCTACTGGGGGCAGAAAGCAATTATTCTCCCATCGAAAAACACTGCTTGGCATTGATCTTCGCAATAACGAAGCTCACGCACTATGCGTTGACGCACAAAGTCCGTCTCATATCGAAGATGGATCCTCTCAAATATTTGATGTCAAAGGCCATATTGACGGGGCGCCTCGCTAAATGGACCTTGCTCTTAATGGAGTTCTCGATAACTTATCAGCCTCTTAAGGTAGTGAAAGGCCGGGCCATCGCCGACTTCCTCGCTGATCATCCGATACCTGCTGATTCTCCTCTGAATTGCGAACTGCCAGACGAACATGCGTTTGACACGATCGACGGTAGTGGCACCCGATGGGAACTTTACTTTGATGGAGCGTCTTCCATGAAGAAGCGCAAACAAAGCACCCTCATAATCAAATCAGGGGTAGGCCTCATCTTCGTAACTCCGCAAGGAGGGATAATGCGCTTTGCCTTCTCCTTAACAGAGCCGAGGACAAACAATGAAGCCGAGTATGAAGCTTTGATAGCGGGTCTCGAGATCGCTATCGACATGGGAATTGCAAACCTCCTCATATACGGAGACTCCTAACTGATCGTTAGTCAAGTAAATGGCGACTACCAAATATGCAAGCCAAAGTTGGTGAGATACGGCGAGAGAGTGCAACAACTGCTGACTCAAATTCCTTCCTACACCTTGGAAAGCATACCGCGCGCGGAAAATAGCAAAGCGGATGCATTAGCCAAGCTAGCTAAAGAATTGGCCGATGAGAACCTCGATGACATAAGAATTATGGTACAAAGCCGTCGGGTTCTTGCACCGGCAGAAATATCTCCGGAGTCGTCCGAGGAAAAAGGAGCGACCGAGCAAATGGCTCTACAAGTAAACGACCAAGAAAAGGTTAAGGATTGGAGAGAAGTCTTTATAAATTACTTCAAATCTCGTCGAACGCCCGAAGATGCGTCCTCAAAACATCAGCTCATGAAGCGAGCCCGCCTTCGTCAATGATACTCTGTACAAGAGGTCATTTGATTCTCTATGGCTAAGATGCCTGGGACGTGAAGAAGCAAAAAGAGTCATCCAAGAAACTCACGACGGACTCTGCGGTTCTTACCAAGCCGGGCCGAAGATGAAGCTGAAGATCAAACGGATGGGTTATTATTGGCCCACGATGATCTAAGACTGCCTCGAATACGCGAAGCGGTACCACTCATGCCAGATCCACGGGGACTTTATCCACCGGCATCCAAATCCACTACACCCGACAGTGGCTAGCTGGCCGTTCAAAATGTGGGGAACTGACATAATCGGCCCCATCGAACCAGCATCGTCCAGAGGACATCGATTCATTTTGGCGACAACCGATTACTTCTCCAAATGGGCAGAAGCAGTACCGCTGAGGGAGGTGAAGATGGAGAATATGCTTCATTTCTTCAAGACACACGTCATTTATCGGTTTGGAACTCCGCGATGGATTATCTCTGATAATGGGCAAGCCTATAGAAGTCACAATATCAGCCGCTTCGCACAACAGCATAACATAGACTGGAGATACTCCTCAGTTTATAATCCCGAGCTAACGGTCTAGCTGAGGCTTTCAACAAGACCTTGACAAAGATCGTGAAAAAAATGGTGTCACGAAATAAGAAAGACTGGCACGAGAGACTGCATGAAGCTCTTTGGGCGTATCGAACTACGTTCAAGATGGCCATGAACAAAACTCCATACGCATTGGTATTCGGTACAGAGACGGTGCTCCCCCTCGAGATAGAGCTCCCCTCTCTACGAGTGGTAGTTCATTATGAGCTAACGGACGAAGAGAATGCTCACCTTCGGCTTGAAGAGCTCGACGCCCTTGATGAAACCCGGCTCATAACGCAACAAAATCTGGAGGCTTATAAACCAAAGATGACATGTTCATATGAGAGATTGACTAGGCCGAGAACATTTCGCCAAGGCGAACTCGTGCTAGTGGTTAAAAGACCTATAATCCCCAATCATGCCAAATGGGGGAAATTCGAACCAAACTATGAAGGCCCATATATCATAGACAAGGTCTACCAAGGTGGGGCTTACCTACTCATGGACATGCATGGTGAAAGGCCCTTCAGGCCAATAAATAGTCGCTTCCTGAAGAAATACTACGCCTAACGAGTCACGGCCCAGGTCAATGATAGATGACGACGACTATGTCCGCTCACTATCTTCCTGAGCCCAAACTCTATAAGTAGTAGCCGGCTCAACGGACCGAAACGTCCTTAAACTAACAACGGACCGAAACGTCCTTAAACTAACGATGGACCGGAACGTTCTTAAACTAACAACGGACCACTATGTCCTAAAACTAGCTGTTGACCGAGATATCGATAAACTACGGTGGATTGCAGCATCCCAAATCTGATACAAAAAAAAGAATAAAAAAAAGGAAACGGTATGTCCATAAGCAAAATGGGCACGGATGAAACCCCGAAAGGGCTCTGTGAGTAAAAACAGCAGGGCTACCGGCGAGTCTTGTGAAAACCCGAAAGGGCGCAATCTCGTTCGAATAAAAAAAAAGAGAAAAAACAGAAAAAAAGGAAAACGGTATGTCCATAAGCAAAATGGGCACGGATGAAAACCCGAAAGGGCTCCGTGAGTAAAAACAGCAGGGCTGCCGGCGAGTGTTTGTGAAAACCCGAAAAGGCGCAACCTCGTTAAAATACACTTACAGGGCCCTCTCGACCTTGTGAGGAGAAACCACCCGCGTGAGATCCTTACGACTCACAAGGGAGAAACACACTTAAGGATCCCCACGATCCCTAAGGAGAAACCACACTTACGAGATCCTCACGACTCGTAGGGAAAATCCTCTTATGAGACCCTCACGGCTCATAAGATTCAAAAGTCTTAAGCTGCAGGGATCTGAACCTGTTCTTAAGCAGCCCCCACAACCTCCAATACTGCCTTACAAGCGGCTCAATACTGACCCTTATATACAATCCATGGGCGCGAATAAACATTTCCCTAACGAAGTCCCATCCGTGACTAGGGATATGTCTATATGGTAAACAACCCTTGTAAGTCCTCTCGATTTATAAGGAGAAAACCCTCTTGTAAGATCCTTACGACTTATAAGAGATCATACACTTAGGAGTCCTCATGATTCCTAAGGAGAAAACGCACCTACGAGATCCTCACGACTCGCAGGGAGAAATGCCTTTATGAGACCCTTACGGCTCATGAAGTCAAAAGCCTTAGTCGACAGAATCTTAACCCTGATCGCTAAGCCACCTTTGTCCAACATCGACAGAGGCAAATAATGATTCTCTCCTGGCCATATCCCAGTTGTAGCAGTGCTGATGCCGAAATCGGTGTCTAATCCCAAGTTTGCAGCGAAAAACTAGCAAGCCACACATGCATACGAAATAGCCGAAATGATGGGGCAACTTGCAACAGAAGTAGCAAGTAAAAAAAATGTAAGCATGCAAAATAGCCGAAATGATTGGGCAACTCACAATAAAAAGCAGCGAGTAAAAATAAAATAAATAGCCGAAATGATTGGGCAATCGCGACCTTCGCGATATAAAAAGCTGAAATGATAGAGCATCGCGGAAAGAAATAAAATAAAAATAAAAATGAAGTTTATGCCCTACAGGTGATATCACATCAATCCCTGTATACAATCCAGGGGCGCAAACAAAGAAGGAATCACACTCCTCCTCCCCAGGTTTTCAACGGTTCACAAAGGGCCTGAAGATCATCTCAACATTCGTCTCATTACAACGGACACAACATCAAGCAAAGCGGAACAGTGGCAACTCCCAGTTTCATGACTCAACGGTGCACATATGACCGAGAGTAAAACCCTGACTCCGTGAAATGCGGATAAAGGCAAAATTTCTGGTTACGTGGAACGCGGATTATGTCACTTCTGACCCCGTGGAAAACGTCCAGAGCGGATCCTGGTCTTCGCAGAGCACGACAGTGAACCCGTGTGAAGCATCCAGAGCGGAGCCTAGTCCTCGCCGAACATGGCAGTGAACCCGTGGGAAGCATCTAGAGCAAAATTCCTGGTCATGTGGAACACGGCTTATGTCAATCCTGACCCCGTGGGAAATGTCTAGAGCGGATCCTGGTCCTCGTAGAGCATGGCAGTGAACCCGTGTGAAGCATCCAGAGCAGAGCCTAGTCCTCGCCGAACACGGTAGTGAACCCGTGGGAAGTATCTAGAGCAAAATTCCTGGCTACGTGGAACACAGCTTATGTCAATCCTGACCCCGTGGGAAACGTCCAGAGCGGATCCTGGTCCTCGCAGAGCACGGCAATGACCCCGTGTGAAGCATCCAGAGCGGAGCCTGGTCCTCCCAGAACACGGCAGTGAACCCATGGGAAGCATCTAGAGCAAAATTCTTGGTTACGTGGAACGCAGATTATTTCACTCCTGACCCCGTGGAAAACGTCCAGAGCGGATCCTGGACCTCGCAGAGCACGGCAGTGAACTCGTGTGAAGCATCCAGAATGGAGCCTGGTCCTCGCAGAACACGGCAGTGAACCCGTGGGAAGCATCCAGAGCAAAATTCCTGGTCACGTGGAACCCGGCTTATGTCAATTCTGACCCCGTGGGAAACATCCAGAGTGGATCCTGGTCCTCACAGAGCACGGCAGTGAACCCGTATGAAGCATCCAGAGCGGAGCCTAGTCCTCGCTAAACATGGCAGTGAACCCGTGGGAAGTATCTAGAGCAAAATTCCTGGTCACGTGGAACACGGCTTATGTCAATCCTGACCTCGTAGGAAACGTCCAGAGCGGATCCTGGTCCTCGCTGAGCACGGCAATGACCCCATGTGAAGCATCCAGAGCGGAGCCTGGTCCTCGCAGAACACGACAGTGAACCCGTGGGAAGCATCCAGAGCAAAATTCCTGGTTACGTAGAACGCGGATTACGTCACTCCTGACCCCGTGGAAAACGTCCAGAGCGGATCCTGGTCCTCGCAGAGCACGGCAGTGAACCCATGTGAAGCATCCAGAGCGGAGCCTAGTCCTCTCCGAATACGGCAGTGAACCCGTGGGAAGCATCTAGAGAAAAATTCCTGATTACGTGGAACGCGGATTATGTTACTCCTGACCCCGTGGAAAACGTCCAGAGCGGATCCTGGTCCTCGCAGAGCACAGCAGTGAATCCGTGTGAAGCATCCAGAGCGGAGCCTGGTCCTCGCAAAACACGGCAGTGAACCCGTGGGAAGCATCCAGAACAAAATTCATGGTTATGTGGAACGCGACAATGAACCCGTGTGAAGCATCCAGAACGGATCCTGGTCCTCGCAGAGCACGGCAATGAACCCGTGTGAAGCATCCAGAGCAGAGCCTGGTCCTCGCCGAACACGGTAGTGAACCCGTGGGAAGCATCCAGAGCAAAATTCCTGGTTACGTGGAACGCGGATTATATCACTCCTGACCCCTTGGAAAACGTCCAGAGCGGATCCCGGTCCTCGCAGAGCACGGCAGTGAACCCGTGTGAAGCATCCAGAGCGGAGCCTGGTCCTCGCAGAACACGGCAGTGAACCCGTGGGAAGCATCCAGAGCAAAATTCCTGGTCACGTGGAACACGGCTTATGTCAATCCTGACCCCGTGGGAAACGTCCAGAGCGAATCCTGGTCCTCGCAGAGCATGGCAGTGAACCTGTGTGAAGCATCCAGAGCGGAGCCTAGTCCTCGCCGAACACGGCAGTGAACCCGTGGGAAGCATCTAGAGCAAAATTCCTGGTCACGTGGAACACGGCTTATGTCAATCCTGACCCCGTGGGAAACGTCCAGAGCAGATCCTGGTCCTCGCAGAGCACGACAATGATCCCGTGTGAAGCATCCAGAGCGGAGCCTGGTCCTCGCAGAATACGGCACTGAACCCGTGGGAAGCATCCAGAGCAAAATTCCTGGTTACGTGGAGCGCGGATTACGTCACTCCTGACCCTGTGGAAAACGTCCAGAGCGGATCCTGGTCCTCGCAGAGCACGACAGTGAACCTGTGTGAAGCATCCAGAGCGGATACTAGTCCTCGCCGAACACGGCAGTGAACCCGTGGGAAGCATCTAGAGCAAAATTCCTGGTCACGTGGAACACGGCTTATGTCAATCCTAACCCCGTGGGAAACGTCCAGAGCGGATCCTGGTCCTCACAGAGCATGGCAGTGAACCCGTGTGAAGCATCCAGAGAGGAGCCTAGTCCTCGCCGAATACGGCAGTGAACCCGTGGAAAGCATCTAGAGCAAAATTCCTGGCTACGTGGAACGCGGATTTTGTCACTCCTGACCCCGTGGAAAACGTCCAGAGCGGATCCCGGTCCTCGCAGAGCGTGGCAATGACCCCGTTTGAAGCATCCAGAGCGGAGCCTGGTCCTCGCCGAACATGGCAGTGAACCCCTGGGAAGCATCCGGAGCAAAAATTGGACTGTGAGGTCCTTAAACTCACGAACTATGATGTCCTTAACCTCGACCGTGATGTCTTAAAATTAACATTGGACTGTGAGGTCCTTAAACTCATGGACTATGATGTCCTTAACCTCGACCGTGATGTCTTAAAACTAACATTGGACTGTGAGGTCCTTAAAACTCATGGACTATGATGTCCTTAACCTCGACCGTGATGTCTTAAAACTAAACAACGGATTGTGGAGTCCTTAAATCCACGGACTATGATGTCCTTAACCTCGACCGTGATGTCTTAAAACTAAACAACGGACTGTGGAGTCCTTAAATCTACAGACTATGATGTCCTTAACCTCGACCGCGAGGTCTTTAAACTACGGTATCCTGGAAGACATCCAGAGCGGAGTCTGGTCCTCGCAGAACACGGCAGTGAACCCGTGGGACGCATCCAGAGCAATTTCTGATTTTGTGAAATGCGGATGATGATAACCTCACCCATCACTTGCGGGTCCTCACGACTCGTAAGGGAGCAAATTCGCTTGTGAGATCCTTACGACTCGCAAGAGAAAACACACTTAGGAATCCTCACGATTCTTAAGGAGAAATTACACCTACGGGATCCTCTCGACCGGCAGGAAGAAAATTCTTTATGAGACCCTCACGGCTCATAAAGTTGAAAAGTCTTAGGAGGCAGATCTTAACCCTGAATCCTAAGCCATCGTTGTCCTGCAAGGAGATCAAGATAGACCATCCACAGAATACATTCAATAAAAAGGGACACACCATTGAGAAGAAAAATATGTCTTTTATTCATAAACCAAAATGGATACAAAGTACAATTCGTGAAAGAACAAAAATATACTCTCATTCAGGAGTATGTACAGAAGAAGAATAAAGAAAAATATATACAAGGCTTCAAGTCGGCGGGCGATTTAGCAGATTGGCCAATTCGTCCTTCTTTCGCTGGGCCTCGCCTTCATGGTTCAGTATTTTCAGAAGATGGGTCTCCGCCTGAGCTTGCTGAGCCTGGTATGAGGCAAGCCGGCCTTCGAGCTCTTTCTCAGTAGCCTTATGAGCCTCAACCCTTTCGCGAGTGAACACGACAGCTTTGTCGATGGCCACCACCTCCTTGATGGCCTCTTGAAGCACTCGCCAGAGTTCATACGCTTTGTTGGCCTTGGTTGTAAGGTTGGCCTGAAGCTCTACCAGCGCTTTCGAAGCCAGCTCCCTCTCCGAAAACTTGCGGCCGAGCCTCTTCTCGCACGACACCATGTTCACCGCGCACCGCTCTATCAGACCCCGCAAGCCCGCCTTCGCAGCCACAGCCTTCGAAGAAAGGCGGGTACACTCGAGCACGTGCAAGCAAGCCTCTAGCTGCCGGCAAAACTCAACCTAGACTTGCACCACTGCTTCGTTATGATAGGTGGCAAGAAAGGGGAGAGAGCCGTGAGCTTCGGCAGCAAGCGCTTCAGCCGTAATCACGCTGCCGACACGAAGTTCCTCGATCAAAGACGACAAAGAGGCGAGGCTTAGTTTGGCCATCCGGTCTGAGGCACGCAGGGCATAAGGGCCGGGCGGCATGGCAATGCGCGACTCTAGCGCTGTGAGAACTTGCAGGGCTGTTCAGATTTATAAACGGTCAGTAAAACTTCTAAGCAAAGAACAAGTGGGACGACATTGAGACTTCACTTACCCACAGTCATGCAAGGAGGAGCTGAAGGCTCCCCTGGCCCCTCAAGTATCTCAACCTCGTCGTCGGCCTCCAGAACTGTAAAAGATATCAATGTCATTTTATGGAACAGTAACAATTCTGTGAAAAAGACAGACAACACTAACCTTGCCCAGAAGAAAGGACGATGCGCTGAGGAGATATTGCTTGTGGAGCAGCCATCTCCAACAAGCGCTGAAAAGACTGCCTGGAAGACAAGTCGGCAATCGAAGCCGCCAATCCGCGCAATTCTGAAAAATAAAAGAGTTCAGATAATGGAAAAGATATTAATTTAAAATGTAGAAGGTTACCTTCGACGCTCCTCCCATTCTGAGCTGGAGGGATAGCAGCTTCAATGGCCTCCGCCGCGACCTCGGGCACAATATCAGGGACGCGGGCTGGTGTAACGGCCTCTGAGGAAGGAGCAGCGGCTGCCGCTGCGGGCTCCAACGAAAGAAGGGTGGCCTCGACTACCTCCATCCTAGCCTCTGGGCCACCCTCAGGGAGATTCATTGAAACGGCAACCGACGAAGATGCCTCCCCCGAGGGAGCAAGTGCTTTGGGAGCAGGAACCACTGCAGGAGACTCTATCGCAAGAGAAATAGTTGCATCAACCCCCTCCACACTGATTAGTGCTTCACTGGGGATATCAGCAGACTCTACGGTCAAAGCACGACTTAGAGCCTCCGCCGCCGCCGAAGTCCCTGCAAAATTTTGCACGAAGATCAGGATACGTATATATGTACACGAGCAATACAAAATATTGCAAAAGAGACGTAGGAACATACCAATGAGCAAGGGAGCCTCCAATATGGCTTGTTCGAACCGGCGCTCCTTCTCAAAAAGTCGTGCTCGCCGGGGCTCGAGGGTAGACTCGTGGCCGCCAGTCCACAGTGAAAGCGCATCCTCAGCGTCGGCCGAAACGACCTGTTTAAGGGCCCTTTCGCCCCATTCTTCCAAGGGGCCTATGAATCGTCGTCATATCCACGGAGGGTCCTCGTAGAAGATGACGGCAGGATAAGGCCTCTTTGGAATCCTTACCTCCTTAGTTTCAAGTTATGAGTGTCTTATAGCCTTAGCCAATTGTGGAGCTTCCTCGGCAGATGAACTTGGGAAAAGAAGACCATCATCCGGCGCTATTATGGATATTGGTTCGTCTTGAATGATAGGCTCGTACTCTACTAAAGAGTCGAGCAGATTGGTAGCCATTTTCCTCCGCCGCTTGGATCCAGAACCGACCGCCGAAGATGACCGTTTCTTCCCCCGTGGAGCCTTGGCACGACGTCGACCCACTCACCTTCAACACCCTCGCTACCGGCACCCTCGCTTGGCGGTGCTGCCGAGGACGACACGGCCATTGTTGATGCCGCCGCCGGCGGTACTGCTACTGGCGCCCTTTTACCCCTTGACTGAGCCCAGGTATCCAATGGCATACCAACTGTGGGAGTGAGGTCCACCTCCGATTCCCCTGGAATGAGCGCAACATTGGTGTCCCTCAGGGGAAAGCAGACCGGTGCGTGCGGCCGCGGTGGAACTCCCATGGCCTGAACCGGAGCAGGAGCGCCATATCCAAGAAGCACCCTCTTCTCCTCAGCAATAATTTGGCTGACCCGATGAAGATACCAGCTCGTAAAGGACCCCTTGCATCGGGGAATATGGTCGGCTTCAGGGATCATGAAGAAAGCACAAGTGTTCAGCCTCGCGAAATGATGACCAGCATCACGAACAACTTCGGGTGAAGGGACCGGCGCGACTGTAAAATCCTCGAAAGGAACGCCCTGATCATAACCAAGCTGCCTAGTGAAGCGATGCAGATTGTACCGCATAAAGAGAGCCGCACTGTTCTGACGGAACACCAGATAACCTGGTCTGATCGTGTATAAGTGTGTAGCCTCCCAGGGCTTCAGAGAAGGTACCCCTTCTTTCGACAAGTCGTGGAGTTGTTGAATCGGACCTGAAGGAGCAGATAGAACCCGATCAACAAATACCAGTCCGCCCATGCTAGCATAGGGAGCGATCAACATGCGAATAGCCCCGAACTGAGTCGGGTCGGGAGCAGAAGCGTCCACCAGCCGCATGAGTCGCGGAAAAGTGTAGGCGTCATAAAATGCAGGTCTCTGGTGCGCAGCAAAAGCCCCCAACACGTGCATCTCAATCCAAGATGTGAAGTAATGAAGGGAGAAGTTTACTACATCCACACCGGGAGTTGAGGTATTGGCCGTGGCACCCAACCCATGATAGAGATGCGCCAGCGCCGGGATGCCTATGGCTAGCCGCGTCCCCTCAGCGATACGATGAGCCGGATAGATAACCGAGACTCTCATGAAGCGGTGATACATGGGGATGACGAACCAGCTAAGCCAGACACTGATAAAACCCACGAAGAATGTCTCCTCGTCCATGCCGGGAGCCGCAATCGATTCAAAAGATACCGGCGACATAATAGGAATGTAGTACTGCGGTAAATCCGATTCCTTAGTCGGCCGCCTGTTCAAACCAAACCCAAAGGGGTCATTGATGCTTGCAAACTTCGGGGCCGTCTTCGATAGGACGCCCTCGCGAAGGAAGGAAGCGATGAAGCTCTTAAAAGTGATGCCCTGCTCCTCTGACTCAGTGAACAGTTTGTCAAAAATGCCAAGGGTCTTGATCAAACTTGGACGCTTGTGGCGGACGGCATTCTCGGTAGACAGGCCGTCAAGCATCGCGGGCTCAGCTTCAAAGACATACTCGTCGGGAAGCAGTAGCTCTTCATAAAGTGTCCCCCTGATCGGCAGCCTCGAGATTTCGCGGAATTCTTCCAAAGAAATTGAAACTTCGCGATCCCCTAGAAGGAAAATGTTGGTGAGGAGATTCCATTGGTTCAAGAATGCCTTAACCCACCAGACATGGGAAGATTGGTAGTGGAAGAGGGACGCATAGATCGCCTGATAAAGCCCAACCCTCTGTAGTCGCACGCGATGGGCGGACAGGATGTAGCGAGCCCAAAGAAGGTAGCCCGTGGGATGTTGAGAGGTGAACCTTATCTTGTAGATCTGCCCCCATGGTTGAGCCTCGCCCTGGAAAATGCGGCGTCCCAGAATATCTATGGCCGGGATCGGATGGTTTGGGATGCCAGTCGTTGAAGGCTCAAGCCGTCCCATCGGGGTCCAGTCCGGCATTTCCACGGCAAAGACTGTCCTTGGAGGATCTATCGGCATGAACGGATAGGTAGGCTCTGTCGGTACTTCGCAAAGGAAACTCCGGCGACCTCGGATGATTTGACTGTACCAGGTCCCCCACAGAAGCAAATTGGTGCGATTCGGGTCGTGAGCCCTGATCATTGCCATCACCTCCTCGTCAGATGGCGATTGGGGAAAAGTGGCTTCCGAGCGGGTGAAAGGGAAATACGGAACATACGTCATTGTACCTGAAATAAAATAAGGGGAAACTGTTAAAGCGAAGCCAACAGTATATATATATGTGCATAAAAAGACGGTGGAAGAAAGCGACATAGGACTCATTTAATAGGACCATTGGTTACAAAACACATGGGTCCCACAAAATCAAGATGACGACTGGCTAATGATGAGGCAAAGCAATTATAATGAGACAAAAGGAAGATTCTCATTAATTAGACAGTGGATTTCGAACAACCCTACACATTCCCATAGGAGAAACCCATCTTGGACTCTGTAACAAATCACACAGAATCAAGGGAATTAAATTCCCAGAAAGCGACATTGCAAACTTCTTCTTCTTGGTTGTGAAGAAGACAACTCAAGGCAAGAAAACCTAAGGAGTTCTATGGGAAGAACTGAGTTCTTCATAGGAATTAAATTCCTTGTTAAAAAAGGGGGAATTAAATTTCCAGAGATATTTTTCAGAGCCAAAGCTTTTTGAGATGGAATTAAATGCCAAAGGAAAGACAACCGCCACCATTAGCCCTCTGAAGATCAGAGAAACCCTAAAGGGTCTGTTGATTGAAGATTGAATGGTTTTCTTTTTATTTTAAAGAAACTTAAAAATGGGTTCTTGTTAAAAGGGAAAACCCTTGGTGTGGATTTAAAATCCAGTGGGGATTTCTGTGAAAGTTCTTCGTTCGTTCAGGATTATTACCTGAGGAAAAGGAATCTGTCAACAGAGTTAAACTCTGGAAAATTCTTGAAGCAGAGAACTAAGCTCTGGAAAGGAGAATTAAATTCTCAGAAAGGAAAAAGTTACAAGGAAGAAGATAAGCAAGAGTGGTGGCGCTTCTGAAGAGACCCCTGCATTTATAGGATGTGATGGAAACGCTTCATCTCCCCGATTCCCTAGATGGATCCAACGGTCACAAAAGTGACAGCGTTGCACTCACGTGCAGACACGTGAGAGCAACGCTGTGGGGGCATTTGTTTCCTGATTAAAAATCAGGAATTACTTCAATGAGGTATCACGTGTTCACACGTGACCTATGGTCACATGATGACACGTGATGGTTAAAATCTCAACAAACAGAAATGAAAACAAACGGCTGAAAGATGACTCAATTGGGGGTCACGTGCCAGAACGTGACAGGCTTTGAAAGCCTTACAACTAAATAGAATTTCATTCTAAAAAAATCATGAATTATCTCAATGAGGTATCACGTGCTCACACGTGACCAATGGTCACGTGATGACACGTGATGGTTAAAATCTCATCAAACAAAAATAAAAATGAACGGCTGAAGGAAGACCCAACTGGGGGTCACGTGCTCACACGTGACCAATGGTCACGTGTCAACACGTGATGGTTAAAACAGAAGCATAAATAAGCGGCTGAGGAAAGGACTTAATTGGGGGTCACGTGCTCCCACTTGACCAGGGGTCACGTGCCAGCACGTGACAGGTTTTGAAAGCCTTACAGTTCAATAGAATTAAATTCTAAATTCCTCTAAAATCTTTCCAAATGGAAAAGGGTTATAGGGAGCCGTTGGATTAAAAATTCAGGGGTGATTAAAAATCACCAATTTATGGAAAAATCCTAAACAAGGAAAGATTTCCCTAAATCTCACCGAAAATAACAAACAGAATATCTTTGGATTGAAAATCCAACGGTGAATAAAATTCACTGAATGACCTAAAGGCTCATATTAATTATGAAACCAAATCAAATCTTTCAATGAAATATTTATTAAACAAATTGATTCTTTTCCTTCTCCTATAAATAGGAGCTAAGAGAAAAGGGAGATATAGAATTTTGGTATCTTGAAATTTCAGAGAGAAAAGAAAGGAGAATTCAATTCTCAACAAAGAAAACCCTAGGTGAGAAAAAAGAAAGGGAATCAAAACTTCAAAAATAGAATTTAATTCTCAAAATCTAAGAGTTTAACTCTTCTGCAAAGAACTTAGTTCTTCCTCTAGTTGAAAATCTGCAGAAGCAAATCTCCCCATAGGTTGAGAATTTAATTCTCATCGGGTTGAGATCCTGCCATGCATATCCAAAACTTAGAGGGGGAATTGAGTTTAGAGAATTTAATTCTCTCAAAACAAAGCTAGGGTTTAACCCTATCTGAGAATTTAATTCTCCTAAAAATTATAGGAATTTAATTCCTTCCAGACAAACAAAATTAGGGTTTAACCCTATATGAGAATTCAATTCTCCTAAAATTACAGGAATTTAATTCCTTCAAGATGGACAAAACTAGGGTTTAACCCTGATTGAGAATTTAATTCTCTCAAATTCACAGGAATTTAATTCCTCTTAAAATGAAATTAGGGTTTAACCCTACATAAGAATTTAATTCTTCATATATAGGAATTTAATTCCTCCAAAATCATGATTAGGGTTTAACCTTATAAAAGAATTCAATTATTAAAAAGAAAGAGACTTAAGAGATCTCTGTGCATGAAAAAAATCAAGGTCATGTGCCCCCACGTGACCCCTGAAGAGATCCCCAAAAATGAGAAGGAAAAAGCTCTGAGGCAACGCCTCACGTGACTTCCAAAACACAGAAAGAAAAAGCAAAGAAAATCTAAGCTTTGGGTGCTCTCACGTGTTACCACGTGACCCCTTAGCAAATGCTTTAGTGATCAGCGCACAGATAACCATCACGTGCCAACACGTGAGGTTCAAAATAAAAATAAAAAAGTGTTTAACACTTAATTGCAAAACGAAGTAAAGAGATCCGACCCCACCTTTGGACGCCCTCACGTGTCTCCACGTGACCCCTCTTTCTTTAGTGTTTAACACTAATTCGAGAGCTTTATTTCCAGTGTTTGACACCGAGTGTTTTTTAGTGTTTAACACTAAATTGTGAATTATATTTCCAGTGTTTAACACCGATTGTCTTTTAGTGTTTAACACTAATTTGAGGGATCTATTTTCAGTGTTTAACACTGTTGTTATCTAGTGTTTAACACTAGTTTTAACTAAATTGGTTAATTTCCCAGAGGCAAAGCCTCCCATTCAAAACTGAGTAAAAATCAAAGCTATAATATCTACTGCTCAATCAAAGATAAAAATGTTACCAAAGCCCTCAAACTATTGTTTAGCATTGCTAAATAATGTGGGCTTGAACCCAGACAAATGTCTAATGGTCCAACAAAGGGCCAACATTTTAAATCTAATTGGACTTAGCCCAAGTTGGCCATAATTTCTCAATTCAGACTTAACTGAGCCAATGTGCTCATAATATAATTAATTGATCTTAGTTCCAATTTGGACTACAGATCACTTAATCCACTTTGGTTTGAGGGTACATCTTTTCACTCCTCTGATATTTGTCGTTGTAATCCTTCAACATCTTCAGAGAGGTGACGGGTCCTGACAACCACACATTTCACAGACTATGACGTCTCTAAACTACGGACTGTGGGGTCCTTAAACTCATGGACTATGATGTCCTTAATCTCGACCGTGATGTCTTTAAACTAACATCGGACTGTGGGGTCCCTAAACCCATGGACTATGATGTCCTTAACCTCGACCGTGATGTCTTTAAACTAACATTGGACTGTGGGGTCCCTAAACCCATAGACTATGATGTCCTTAACCTCGACCGTGATGTCTTTAAACTAACATTGGACTGTGGGGTCCTTAAACCCATGGACTATGATGTCCTTAACCTTGACCGAGATGTTTTTAAACTAACATTGGACCGAGATGTCCTTAAACTAACATTGGACCACTATGTCCTTAAACTGGTAATCGATCGCAATGTCATTAAACTAAACAATAGAGCCCAATTGCTCTCTTGTCGATTCTAAACGGTCCCGTTAAGTTGATCTTAGTATAAAATTAGACTAACGTATCCTTAACAAACGTTTAAGTTGATCTTAGTCTCAAATGAGGCTAACGTATCCTTAAACCCAAACCCCCCAAACCCAAATCTAAGAAAGATACGGATTTGGACAAGTCCACGCCCTACGGGCGACAACATAAATTAGTCTCCATATACAATTCACGGGCAGCCACAAACAAAACAAACACCCACGACACGAAGTGACCATCTAGAGAAGGAGAAAGTTGTTACCGCGATGCGGTAGCGTAATTAACTGTAGGGGCTTGCGCCTGCAGGGAAGAGCGTCCCCACAATCAAAAACCCCTCAAACGAGGGGGAATCTAACGAAGTCTGCTACATCGGCCGAATCCGTTTAAACCTTCGATACATGGTGCCATAAATCAACTTGGCATTTTCGGAGAGGTGGACGGATAGCACCAATTAGCATCTGCCCCGAATTTCAGGCAAGACGGACCTACGTGGTCGTGTCTCTGTGTTCGGAGGGGAACAGCATCCTTTCCACCAATTGATTTCATTGACTTAGTGACTGATAAATAGTGACATACACATTGCCTAGTTTGCTAGCATGATACTTATATCGCACTGTTCGTATTCAAGTGATGTTCATTATTCTCATGTTCTGTATTCTGTTGCACCTTTCATGTTTAATAGCTTTGTATCCATCATATATATTTATTGCTATATGTGTCGTCCCGACGATCTGAGTGTGCGTGCTTAGAGGACGAAGTGCACCCAGTCAAGGAGCAGGACTTGCCATTCGAGATCGCGGAGGTCTAAAGCGCAACATCAGTGCCATTCCTTTTTGCTTTAAGCACATTGTATTTCGTTGGTTAGTTATTTCCTTCTGCAAAATAAATGTATCTTGAACTCTTTTACTGAAATGTAATAAAGTTGTGAACTGTGATTTCCTTTACTCTAGTACTATTTTTAGAAGCCGAAGTGTGACTACGGCGAGATTATTCCCTGACCGTAGGAGCATGGCTGGCCTAGTCACCCCTCGTTTTCAATATTTTGGGAAGTGGAGTGTGACATGATTTTGTTGGTATCAGAGCCAGGTTTTGAAGAAATCATGGTTCCGTCAAGGGATCCCTAGATTGTGTTTTTCCCTTGATGTGTGCTTTATTACATTTCTTTTCACTTCCTAATCCTCGTTGAATCATCATGAAATTCTTAACTGAATCTGATTTCTTTCTTGTTCATCTTTCAGAAATATGGACTCCTCGGGCAACTCCTCAGGTGCCGGTTCCCACGATCGTACCGAGAATATTCTCAGCACACTGACAACCCTAGCCCAAGCTCAAGAAAGGAAGACCGATCTCCTGACCGAGGGATTGAAGGCGGTACATGAGACCGCAATTACCGCTATAGAGAGATCTACAGCCGCCCCCGCCGCCCCCGAGGGCGCCCTCGTACCGACTACACAGGCTAGGGTTGGTACCGTTTCGGACTTTAGGAGGTTTCATCCAGCGGTTTTCACGGGATCAGCAAATCCACTCGAGACCGAGCAATGGCTCATTAACGTGGAGAACCTTTTAATGGCCGCTCGAGTTCCTAACGATGACAGAGTGAACATGGTGAATATTCAGCTGGAGGACGAGGCCTGCACGCGGTGGTCCGTAGAGGAAATCCGGCTAGAGAAACCTATCGGATGGGACACGTTCTCCACGTGCTTTCTAGATCACTATTTTCCGGCCCTGCCAAGGCCGAGATGGAGGAGAAATTCATCATGTTGAGGCAAAATGGACTCTCAGTGGATGCCTACGCCGCAGAGTTTAACAAGCTGAGTCGCTTCGCACCGTACATGGTAGCCACCGAAGTCGCCAGGGCAAGACGGTTTCAGCAGGCGCTTGATATTGAACTGCAACAACTTATCGCGTCCCTCGATCTACCGACCTTCGCTCGGGTGTTGAACGATGCCCGAGTACAGGAAAGATTGGCGGAGAAGGCCAAGGGCCAACGATCGGTGAACATGAGACCCCACGTAGTTTCAGAATGGGCTACCATTTCCCCCCGTGGAGTGATCCCAGTTCACAAACCAGGTGTTACGCAGATGAAGCGTACTTTCTCACCTCAGCAGCCGCAGCGGAGGGCCCTGTTTTGCGATTATTGCCAGAAGCCAGGGCACATGTAGAGAGATTGTCGCAGAGCTAAGGGGCAGTGTTTGCTTTGCAGATCCAGCGAGCACAGGGTCAGCGGATGTCTCCAGAGATCTAAGCTAAAGGGAGGGTTCGAGCAACATCAACCGTCGTATGACACTTCAGCTCAGAGGGGTCCACCTCTAGTATCCCAGCAGCGGTTATTCGATCAGAGGCATACTGGTACAGGTCGGAATCAGGGACGGGCTTTCACCCTGTCCCCCGAGCAGGCAGAGACTTATGGAGAAGTAGTTACAGGTACCCTCCTTGTTTATTCTGTACCAGCTAGAGTTCTTTTTTATTCGGGTGCTTCGCAATGCTTTATTTCTACGCAGTTTGTTGACATACACTCTATACCTCACGAGCCGTTGACTAAGGGTTGGAAGATACATACGGGTAACGGAATTATTGTGTCCAACCAAGAGTGTAGGTTATGTCCGGTGGTAGTATGCGGCAGGGAATTCTATGCGAATTTCCTTTTAATCAGGACGGGCAGCTATGACGCAATTCTCGGGATGGATTGGATGAGTACCTTCCATGCGATCATCGATTGCCGAGCTAGGAAAGTGACTTTCCGCATTCCTAATCACCCAGAGTTTATTTTCGAAGGCGGAAGCGAGTCTTTGGAGCCAGCCAAGTTTAGAGCCAAGCCGAAAGTGTTAACGGCTATGGAGATTGATGAGAGTCCAGCCCCAGAGATCGTTCGGGATTTTCTTGATGTGTTCCCTGACACCTCCTCGTGTTTTGGGATTCTCAATCAACTTGATTCCGGGTACATCACCAGTCTTGAAAGCACCATACAGAATGGCACCGGTTGAGTTGGCAGAATTAAAGAAGCAAATAGAACATCTTCTGGATAAGGGATTTATCCATCCAAGTGATTCTCCGTGGGGTGCTCCTGTGTTACTGGTTAAGAAGAATGACGGTTCCTTGCGCATGTGCATTAATTACTGGGAGTTGAATGGGGTGACCGTGAAGAACAAGTATCCCATCCCCCGCATCGACGACTTGTTTGACCAGCTGGGTGGTGCTCAGGTATTTTCTAAACTAGATCTTCGATCATGGTACCACCAAATCAGGGTCAAGGCAGAGGATGTATGCAAGACGGCTTTCTAAACCCGATATGGCCACTATGAGTTTCTTATGATGCCATTCGGTATTACCAACGCACCGGCCATATTTATGGACTTGATGAACATGATTTTCTCCAAGTACTTGGATCAGTTTGTTGTCGTATTCATCGACGACATTCTCGTCTATTCGAGAAGTCGAGAGGAGCACGCTGAGCACCTACGAATTGTATTGCAGGTTCTGCGGAAGGAGAAGCTCAGTGCTAAGCTAAGCAGGTGCGAATTTTGGCTCGACAAGGTGCAATTTTTGGGGCATGTAGTTTCGAGTAACGGCATTTCAGTGGATCCGACAAAAATCGAATCTATCAAAGACTGGCCGACACCGAAATCAGTCGCAGAGATAAGGAGCTTCTTGGGATTGGTTGGGTAGTATCGACGGTTTGTCCAAGATTTTGCCAGACTAGTGGAACCTTTGACGAAGATCACATGGAAGGAGGTGCCGTATGTTTGGTCGGAGGAGTGCACCCGTCGTTCGAGCTGTTGAAACTGAAGTTGACCACGGCCCCAATCCTGACAGTGCTAGACAGCTCGGGTGGCTTGGTTGTTCATAGTGATGCGTCGGGAAAAGTTTAGGCTGTGTTTTAATGCAGCACGGTCGAATGGTGGCTTACGCCGCTCGTTAGCTGAAAACTAACGAAAAGAACTACCCCACGCATGACCTGGAGTTAGCGGCCGTTGTGTTCGATTTAATGATTTAGAGGCATTACCTGCTAGGCAAAAGAGTGGAAATGTACACGGATCACAAAAGTTTGAAATAAGTGTTCGCTCAGAAGGAGCTGAAAATGAGACAATGCAGATGGTTGGAGTTGATGGCAGACTACGATATTGATCTGCGGTATCATCCGGGAAAGGTGAACGTCGTTCATGATGCTCTCAGTCACAGGCCGTCAGTTGTGTTGCTGACTTGTCAGAAGGGGATTCTTGATGACCTTCAGAGACTCGAGTTGGAGGTAGTTACTCCGGGTGTGCCCGAACAATTCTAGCAGTTGCAAGTTCAATCATCGCTTATAGATCGCATTAAAACTGCTCAGGTTGGAGACTCTCAGTTGCAGAAGTTCAGAGATTTAGTTGAGGCTGGTTTGAGGACTGTCACGCCCCGCTTCCCAGAGTGCGCTAAGATCGGCACGTGACAGAGCCAACCATGCTACCTGTGGTTAGGAAACATACTTCCACAGTCACATTACGGCTTTCTATAAGATATCAAGAACAGTAGAAATAAAATAAACTATCTAGTACATGTCCATTTGCCAGAATAAACGAGTCAAGAAATAATATGCGGAAGCAATAAATCCAATAAACAGTAACAATCTGGAAAGTACGTCCCAAAATACGGGCTCACATCAGGAAATGAAAGTACGGAAATAAAAATAAACTAACTAGATACTAACAGGATCCTCACCGCTCGGCCTGTCGGCTGAAATACTCCTGATCGGCTTGCGAAAAAGATAGAGGATCTGGGCCATGCAAAACCCAGACGTCAGTGCGTCATAATATCAAACAATAAAATATAATCATGAGGTAACAATATATGCAGGAATGAGTATGAACAGTAATAAGAGTATAATGGAAACACGAATAAGGAACAGTGAAGGGTATCAGTGTATGTAACGTGCGGTGATCCATCTAAACTGTGCTACTGGGTTAATTACTTTCAAGTCTTTGAAATCAATTTAATGAATCGTTGATGTAACTCAATAGTATCCCGTGCATGCCCGGGACCACGGTTAAGACTCTCGGGCTGAATCCGAGACGTGCCGCTAGGCAGTAAACAGGTAACATGTACAGACGAATGATGTCAGCTGCATCATCCCGGGGCTGGCCTAGCCCGTAAAACTGATCAGTATAAGCATCGAACTGTCGAGTTACAAGTCATGTTTCATCATTGATTTCCCCATACCCCCAAGTTATGTGTTTAAGTCAGGTATTGATAAATCTGGAGCTAATGCCAACACAGGATCAAGCATGTACATGTTTGTCTATACAGACAACAGGATATGTCCATCAGGACAACATGTCAGGATTGTCGGCATTAGAAACAGAATCAGGTAACATGTCAAGTAGTGATATATCAGGTCATGTCAGGTAGTGTACATGTGTCAAGTGGGTGCCCAACAGTAAAATGTAGCAAGTATCGAATCACGGTAAAGGTACGGATGTACGGTGAAAGCTTGGATGCATAAATATCTATCAGGGGTTACATCATGACTATGTAGGGTGCACATTATCAAGCATGGAGTGTTAATGTAACAATAATATGAATTAATATAATATGGCATGCAACTGAATATGTAGAATTAATGGTATGGATACACAATAAAATATGGATGCTCAAATATCTATCGGGGGTTACAATTACAGCTCCATGACTACGTAGGATGCACATTATCAAGCATGGGGTACTAATGTAACAGTAATATGAAATAATGTGACATGGCATGCAACTAGATATATAATTAATGGTATGGATGAATACGGGTATCCGAAAACAGTAAAACATGAGTATGGATGTACAATACAATCAACATGTGATATTTTTTATTCATACGGATGCAAGTATTATAGCATGTAGCAAGATGAACTTGCCTGAGCGGAACACACGACGGGTTACGTACGTCACGTCCGACGTCGGATAAACGTCACGAAACCATACGCACACACGGGACAGGTCCAGGCAAAGCAAGAATGTGACCACGCTGGCTGGGGATGTCCAATGGGTCTCCCGGATCGTCAGCAGCGGCACGGCTCCGGCGATGACCGGAAAACACGGAATCAAGAACAAAAAGAAGAGAAGAACGAGAAGAAGAAGAAGAATGGGGGATGCAAGAGACCAGTATTTGCTCCCGTGGCCAGCGGAGTGAATGCATTACTTATAGGCCCAACGGGCACACACAATGCAGTAGACACAATCAAGATCTGGGAGGCAACAGAGAGCTGACATAGACACAAAATGGATGTTTGTGGATCAAGTTTCAATTTTGGAGTTGTGGAAAGGGATCAAATCGCTGGATAGCAAATGGGTATCATGCAAATTGTGGTTTGAGGATTAAACTTTAAGGAATCAAAAATTTAGAAAACAAAGAAATAAAAAGGTTTTGAGATGATGACAATAGAATCATGAATCAGAGTTGATATTTAATGAGTCGAGGATGCATATAGAATATTCATCAGGATATTACAATGAAGCCTTTTTTTGTAGATGTAAACAAGGAAAGAGATTACATAAAAAGAGCAAAGATTGTAGATTGAAAGTAGAAAGACTTCCATATTTTCTTGGAGAGAAACACAGAAGAGGAAGTCATCTGTGAACTACAATGATATGAGAGAGAAAGGAGAGAGAGGGAGAGAGAGGTTAAACTATTAGGATTTTAGTTTTGTTTTATTATTAAAAAATATACATAGGTGTAGAGAATGAGCTGTAACAAAAAGATTTCTTTAAAGAAAATTTTAAAAGATTAATCTGTTACGAAATTTTTATAATATACTGTTTAATAAAAAAATATTATATTGATAAAACATTTAATATTTGGCTAATACAGAAATAGTCCAAAACGCGCCCGGGTCGGGTCTAAAAATCCAATTTTAAAATACGGAAAATATACGTGTCAATCAAAATTAAAATTGGATATCCGGGTAACGAAAATGCATACCCCCAAGAACGGATGCACGCACGTGCATGTAGCCATCCAAACAGGTCCGTTACACTGAACGGGACGAGAACAAGGTGCGCGGATGCTACGGCGAGTTTAGGGGTATCATGCAGGCCATACAATATATTTTTAACATATTTTTCTTGACTTTAAATGTTACATTAAAAAATGCAGATGCCAGATATAATACCAGTATGCAATGTATAAAATAAAATGAAAGTGCATGGGTCCATATAACAAGCCAGGATAAATCATAATCAGGAATCAAGATGGGTTTCCAGCAAGCGGTTCGGGTCGGATGCAAATACAGATGTCAAATACACTATTCGCACCCAAAACACAATAAATCAGGAAAATACCGTAAATAAAGAAATACTCGAAAGAACTGGTATAAATGAACTAGAGTGTTACATTATACCCAACTACAAAAAGAATTTCGTCCTTGAAATTCCCAAAACAAGAAAAGCTAAACAAACAGGAAACTACAGGAAGAGATCTGGAAACTTCTGTCGAATCTCGTCTTCTCGTTCCCAAGTTGATTCTCCGTGCGAGCGATTTCCCCAAGAAACAAGTACGAGAGGGATAACCTTATTCTTAACGACCTTTTCTCTTCGATCAACGATCGACATCGGTCGTTCCTCAAAAGTCAAGTCCTCACTTACAGTCAGCTCTGAATGATCCAGCACGTGTGTTTCATCTCGAATATACTTATGGAGTTGAGATACATGAAACACGTAATGAACATTCGCTAAAGATGGTGGTAACGCCAATCGATAAGCCACTTCTCCAACATGCTCCTTAATTTCGAAAGGCCCCACGAATCGAGGACTAAGCTTACCTCGACTCCCAAAACAAATCACTCCTCTAGTCGGTGATATTTTCAAGAATACAAGATCACCAACAACGAACTCTAGATGTCTTCACGATGTGTCGGCCCAACTCTTCTGCCGATCTTATGCTGCCTTCATGTGATTCCGGATAGTATTAACCTTCTCTACTGTTTGCACGATCAACTCCGGTCCCAACAATCTTCGTTCTCCAACATCGTCCCAATAAACAAGTGAGAGACTCTTGCGACAATACAATGCTTCGAATCGAGCCATCTGGAGAGTCGTCTGAAAGCTGTTATTGTAAGAAAACTCCACCAAGTGTAGATGATCCTCTCATAAATCCTTGAAGTCCAACATGCAAGCTCTCAACATGTCTTCAAGAGTTTGGATCATTCTCTCCGACTGGCTATTTGTCCGAGGATGATAAGCTGTGCTAAACTTCAATCGCGTTCCCAAACTTTCCTGTAAACTCCTCCAGAAGTGCGATAAGGATTGGGTGTAACGTTCGGAAACGATGCTCACAGGTACTCCATGCAATATCACAATCTCTTGCATGTACCATTCTTCTAACGCTTCCGTTGACTGACCAACTCGAAACGGTATGAAATGAGCTACCTTAGTTAATCGATCAACAATCACCCAAACTACATTGTTGCCCTTTGGACTCCGCGGTAAAGCTGTCACAAAATCCATGATCATATGTTCCCACTTCCACTAAGGAATCGGAAATGGTTGCAATAAACCAGCTACCCTTTGATGTTCATCCTTGACTTGCTGACACACCAAGCACTTCGCTACAAAGCGGGCGATCTCCCTTTTCATGCCTTCCCACCAGAAATGCTGTCGTAAATCACGGTACATCGTCGTGCTTCCTGGATGTACGGGATATGCGGAACTGTGCGCCTCTTTCATAATTTCTTCGCGAATGTCTCCTTTTGGCACACATAAACGGCTACCATATCGCAATGAACCATCTTCATGAATCAACAAGTCCGTTCGAAGTCCGCCTTCAACCTGTTCTCGAAACTTCTGCAATCTTGGGTCATGTAACCGCGTTGCCTTAATATTATCGATTAACGACGACTGTACTTGCAGCTACATCAACTGTCCCGAAGAATGCGGTAGCACGATCTCCAACTCGAATCTCCGAAAATCTTTGATAAGCTTCTTCTGTGCAGTCAACATCCGATATGCTGGCAACCGACTAAGCGCATCCGGTACTATATTAACTTTCCCGGATGGTACTTGAGATCAGGATCATAATCAGCCATCAGCTCTAACCATCTACGCTGCCTCATGTTAATCTCTTTTTGCGTGAACACGTACTTTAGGCTTTTGTGATCGATGAACACTTCGTCCCTTTTGCCCAATAAGTAGTGTCTCCAAATCTTCAAAGCGAAAATCACTACTGTTATCTCCAAATCATGAGTTGGGTAATTCTTCTCATGGGTCTTCAACTGTCTCGATGCATAGGCTATAACCTTCCCATGCTGCATCAAAACACATCCCAAACCTTTCCCAGATGCGTCGCTGTGAATCACCAACCTTCCGGAACCGTCTGGTACGGTCAAAATAGGAGCAGTTATCAATCTTTGCTGCAATGCCTCAAAAGCTGGCACACATTTATCCGTCCATACGAACGGCACTTTCTTTCGCGTAAGCTTGGTCAAAGGCTTAGCCAAGCAAGCAAAATTCTCCACGAACCTTCTGTAATAACCGGCAAGTCCAAGAAAACTTCTGATCTTTGCTACACTCTTCGGAATCGGCCAATCTTGAACTGCTGCAATCTTCTCGGAATCAACAGCGATTCCATCTCCGGATACGACATACCCCAAAAACTTCACTTCTTCAAGCCAAAACTCGCACTTGCTCATCTTTGCATATAATCTTTCTTGCCTCAATGTCTGCAATACGATCTTCAAGTGTTCTGCATGCTCTTCTAGGCTCCTCGAGTAGACCAGAATATCATCGATGAACACCACTATAAACTGGTCCAAGAACGGTGAAAAGATTCGGTTCATCAAGTCCATAAATATCGCCGGTGCATTCGTGACTCCGAATGGCATCACTAAATACTCGTAATGTCCATACCGAGTTCGGAACGTAGTCTTGCAAATATCCTCTGATTTAACTCGGACCTGATGATATCCGGACCGCAAATCCAGCTTCGAGAATACCCTCGCGCCACTAAGCTGCTCGAACAATTCTCCAATGCGAGGGATCGGGTACTTGTTCTTAATAGTCACCCGGTTTAATTCTCGATAATCTATGCAATCCTCCTTGTGCCATCTTTCTTCTTGACTAGAAGAACTGGAGCTTCCCAAGGTGAATTGCTGCTGCGAATCCAACCCTTCTTAAGCAATTCGGTAACCTGCTTCTTGACTTCTTCCGACTCCACTGGTGCCATTGGATAGTACGCCTTTGAGATTGGCGCTGCACCAGGAATAAGATCGATCGCGAACTCCACATCTCGTTTTGGCGGTAAACCCGAGATGTCCTCGAACACGTCCATGAACTCTCGAACTACAGCTGGCGCTTCCTCCTTATCAACTTCCATTGACGAAAGAATGGTGCTTGTCGGCCTAGCCCTAAACTCGACTGGTCCGACAGAACTTCTACCTCCAGCAAATACAAACTCCGGATGTCCGGAAATCTGGAAAATCACTTTCTTTTCTCTACAATCAATGTGGGCATGGAAAGTGCCGAGAAAATCCATTCCCAAGACAACATCATAACTGCTAGTATCGATCACCAAGAAATCTGCAAATAACTCTCGCCCGAAAATAACAACAGAACAATCCTTGCACTCACTACTAGATATGATCTTCCCATTCCCAGTGTGTATGTCCCAACAACAAGACAGGGTCATGCATGCAATCGAATGTGCAGCAATAAACTTGGACGGCATACAGCAATGGGATGCACCAGAATCGAATAAGACTAATACAGGAAAAACATAAACAAGTAGGATACCTGAAACGACTTCATCTGAAACCAAGATACTGAAGAAGATAAGCATGATAAACAAGATTCAAGCTGATGATAAAACATGAACTGGAAAGCAAGAGAAGCAAGGCAATATAATGACCATGAAACAAGGAAGTGAAACAAAACTAAGACACCAAGTTACTTAAATAGAGTACCACATTGTAACCATGCTGCAGTTCATAATTACAATCACATAACTTCGTTCAATTCGCCCAAATCCTAGTATCAAAATAGAGAGAAACAATAGGGAACCAAAAGGTTTTAAGCCGAGATGCAAAGTTGTTTGCATATTGTCAAGACAAGGGTCAAGAGAAAGATATGATTCAAGAATCACGATAACAATGCGGCAGGACATGTTCCTAATTACGAGTATTCTGATTCGTGTACTGGGTCCAATACCCAACTACAAAAGAATCAAGCCCGATTAACCTAAATCCTATGCCTCTGATACCAAACAAACCCTGTTACGTCCCGCTTCCCAGAGTGCGCTAAGATCAGCACGTGACAGAGCCAACCATGCTATCTGTGGTTAGGAAACATTCCTCCACAGTCACATTACGGCTGTCTATAAGATATCAAGAACGGTTGAAATAAAATAAACTATCTAGTACATGTCCATTTGCCAAAATAAACGAGTCAAGAAATAATATGCGGAAGCAATAAATCCAATAAACAGTAACAATCTGGAAAGTACGTCCCAAAATACGGGCTCACATCAGGAAATGAAAATACGGAAATAAAACTAAACTAACTAGATACTAACAGGATCCTCACTGCTCGGCTTGTCGGCTAAAATACTCCTGATCGGCCTGTGAAAAAGATAGAGGATCTGGGCCATGCAAAACCCAGACGTCAGTGCGTCATAATATCAAACAATAAAATATAATCATGAGGTAACAAGATATGCAGGCATGAGTATGAACAGTAATAAGAGTATAACAGTAACATGAATAAGGAACAGTGAAGGGTATCAGTGTATATGACGTGCGGTGATCCATCTAAACTGTGCTACTGGGTTAATTACTTTCAAGTCTTTGAAATATATTTAATGAATCGTTGATGTAACTCAATAGTATCCCGTGCATGCCCGAGACCACGGTCAAGACTCTCGGGCTGAATCCGAGACGTGCCGCTAGGCAGTAAACAGGTAACATGTACAGACGAATGATGTCAACTGCATCATCCCGGGGCTGGCCTAGCCCGTAAAATTGATCAGTATAAGCATCGAACTGTCGAGTTACAAGTCAGGTTTCATCATTGATTTCCCCATACCCCCAAGTTATGTGTTTAAGTCAGGTATTGATAAATCTGGAGCTAATGCCAACACAGGATCAAGCATGTACATGTTTGTCTATACAGACAATAGGATATATCCATCAGGACAACATGTCAGGATTGTTGGCATTAGAAACAGAATCAGGTAACATGTCAAGTAGTGATATATCAGGTCATGTCAGGTAGTGTACATGTGTCAAGTGGGTGCCCAACAGTAAAATGTAGCAAGTATGGAATCACGGTAAATGTACAGATGTACGGTGAAAGCATGGATGCACAAATATCTATCAGGGGTTACATCATGACTATGTAGGGTGCACATTATCAAGCATGGGGTGTTAATGTAACAATAATATGAATTAATATAATATGGTATGCAACTGGATATGTAGAATTAATGGTATGGATACAAAATAAAATATGGATGCTCAAATATCTATCGGGGGTTACAATTACAGCTCCATGACTACGTAGGATGCACATTATCAAGCATGGGGTACTAATGTAACAGTAATATGAAATAATGTGATATGGTATGCAACTAGATATATAATTAATGGTATAGATGCATACAGGTATCCGAAAACAGTAAAACATGAGTATGGATGTACAATACAATCAACATGTGATATTTTTTATTCATACGGATACAAGATAAGTATTATAGCATGTAGCAAGATGAACTTGCCTGAGCGGAACACACGACGGGTTACGTACGTCACGTCCGACGTCGGATAAACGTCACGAAACCACACGCGCACACGGGACAGGTCCATGCAAAGCAAGAATGTGATCACGCTGGCTGGGGATGTCCAATGGGTCTCCCGGATCGTCGGCAGCGGCACGGCTCCGGCGATGACCGGAAAACACGGAATCAAGAACAAAAAGAAGAGAAGAAGGAGAAAAAGAAGAAGAATGGGGGATGCAAGAGAACAGTATTTTCTCCCGTGGCCAGCGGAGTGAATGCAGTGCTTATAGGCCCAATGGGCACACACAATGCAGTAGACACAATCAAGATCTGGGAGGCAACAGAGAGCTGACATAGACACAAAATGGATGTTTATGGATCAAGTTTCAATTTTGGAGTTGTGGAAAGGGATCAAATCGCTGGATAGCAAATGGGTATCATGCAAATTGTGGTTTGAGGATTAAACTTTAAGGAATCAAAAATTTAGAAAACAAAGAAATGAAAAGGTTTTGAGATGATTAAAATAGAATCATGAATCAGAGTTGATATTTAATGAGTCGAGGATGCATATAGAATATTCATCAGGATATTACAATGAAGCCTTTTTTTGTAAATGTAAACAAGGAAAGAGATTACATAAAAAGAGCAAAGATTGTAGATTGAAAGTAGAAAGACTTACATATTTTCTTGGAGAGAAACACAGAAGAGGAAGTCATCTGTGAACCACAATGATATGAGAGAGAAAGGAGAGAGAGAGAGAGAGAGAGGTTAAACTGTTAGGATTTTAGTTTTGTTTTATTATTAAAAATTATACATAGGTGTAGATAATGAGCTGTAACAAAAAGATTTCTTTAAAGAAATTTTTAAAAGATTAATCTGTTACGAAATTTTTATAATATACTGTTTAATAAAAAAATATTATATTGATAAAACATTTAATATTTGGCTAATACAGAAATAGTCCAAAACGCGCCCGGGCCGAGTCTAAAAATCCAGTTTAAAATACGGAAAATATACGTGTCAACCAAAACCAAAATTGGATATCCGGGTAACGAAAATGCATACCCCCAAGAACGGATGCACGCACGTGCACGTAGCCATCCAAACAGGTCCGTTACACTGAACGGGATGAGAACAAGGTGCGTGGATGCTACGACGGGGTTAGGGGTATCATGCAGGCCATGCAATATATTTTTAACATATTTTTCTTGACTTTAAATGTTACATTAAAAAATGCAGATGCCAGATATAATGCCAATATGCAATGTATAAAATAAAATGAAAGTGCACGGGGCCATATAACAAGTCAGGATAAATCATAAACAGGAATCAAGACGGGTTTCCAGCAAGCGGGTCGGGTCAGATGCAAATACAGATGTCAAATACACTATTCGCACCCAAAACACAATAAATCAGAAAAATACCGTAAATAAAGAAATACTCGAAAGAACTAGTATAAATGAACTAGGGTGTTATAAGGATGGATTTGCAGATTCACGGAGATGGCTCTCTGAGATTTGGCAGTCAGCTGTGTATTCCAAAGGGGGGTATTCGAGATGAAGTTCTAGCCGAGGCACATAGTTCCGCTTACTTGGTGCTCCCAAGTGGCACTAAGATGTGCAAAGACCTGAGGCAGCACTTCTGGTGGAACAGGATGAAGAGGGAGATTGGTCGCTTTGTATCCAAGTGTCTGGTATGCCAATAGGTAAAAGCCGAGTATCAGCGAATTGCTGGGTTGTTGCAACCGCTTCCATTGCCAGAGCGAAAATGGGAGCACATCACCATGGATTTCGTGACGGCACTACCTCGAAGTCCAAAGGGCAACAATGTTCTCTGGGTTATTGTTGATCGTCTTTCGAAGGCAGCGCATTTCATACCCTTCCGAGTCGGACAATCGACGGAGTCGCTTGCGGAGAAATATATGCAGGAGATTGTGAGGCTGCACGGGATGCCTGTTAGTATCATGTCTGATCGAGACACCAGGTTCATTTCCCATTTCTGGAAGAGCCTGCATGAGAGTTTGGGAATGCGTCTCAAGTTCAGCACGGCCTATCATCCGCAGACGGACGGGCAATCCGAGCGTACTATCCTGACACTCGAGGATAAGCTGAAGGCATGCATGTTTGACTTTCAGGGCTCGTAGGAGGATCACCTCCATCTGGTAGAGTTTTCGTATAACAGCTACCAAGCTAGCATCCAGATGGCCCCATTCGAGGCTCTGTATGGACGAAAGTGTCGGTCCCCCCTTTGTTGGGATGACGTGGGTGAACGAAAGTTGTTGGGCCCTGAGCCCATAATGCAGACAGTGAGCAAAGTTCAGACGATCAGGCAACATATCAAGACGATTCAGGACCGACAGAAGAGTTGGGCAGATGCCGGCAGAAGGTCGTTGGAGTTTGGTATTGGTGACCACGTGTTTTTGAAGATATCGCCCACTCGGGGAGTGATCAGGTTTGGTAGTCGCCGGAAACTCAGTCCCCGATTCATCAGACCTTTTGAGGTGCTAGAGAGAGTAGGAGAGGTGGCTTATCGACTTGCCTTGCCTCCATCGCTAGCTGGTGTGCACAATACTTTCCATGTATCTCAGTTGAGACACTACGTTTGGGTTGACAGTCATATTCTTGACCATTCAGAGTTAACGCTGGGCACTGACCTGTCTTACGAGGAGCGGCCTACCACCATTCTCGATCGTCGCTAAAGAACAAAATTATTCCCTTGGTTCGAATTTCTTGGGGTGGTCGTTATCTAGGAGAGTCTATCTGGGAACGCGAGGAGGACATTCGTCCATATTTTACGCACCAGTTTGACTACTGTTGTTTGTTCCGTTGTTTTCGTTCTTTAATTTCGAGGATGGAATTTTTGAAAGGTGGGTATGATGTAAATCCCCAATTCTGTGTATATATTTTTCCTATTATTTTTGTACTTTTTAAATATTTTAAATTATTTTTTTCCTAAAACAAAACCCTAAACCTACCCAAACCTAAACCCGACCCGACCCACTCCCGCTACCTCCTTCTTCTTTTTTTTCCCGCTTCTTTTCCTCGTCTCCTCCTTCCTCGTGGCCACGCCCGCGATGACCGCGCCCACCATGCCAACGACTCCCCGAGATCCCCTCCCCCAAATCCTCACTGATCCCCTATCGTTTCCTCTCCCTCTCTCTTGCCAACGGCTCCTTCTCGCTCACGCTGTGCCCGCGAGACCCGCTCCACCTTCGACGAATTCTCTTCGCCAACGGTCGCATGATCTGCGCGCTGACTCCACAATCCCCTCAACGTCATCTCCTCCAACCGAGCCCCTCTCACTTTTATCTCATCTTGCATCTCTCTCTCTCTCTCTCTTTCTCCATCTCTCCCTCTCTCAAACTCAACTCCCCCATCTCCAAGCTCCGACCCTCATCGCCGCCGACCACCAGCAGCACATCCTCGGCACCTCCACCGATCTCCTCTCCCCAACCGCGACCACCTGAGCACCACCGCAACCTTCACCATCATCTCCCTCGAACCCAATCCTCTCAATTGACCCACCAACTTCCACATCACCACCAAACCCACCGTCGACCTCCCTCCTATCACCGCCACGCCTGCGAGCCATCACCAACACTCCCGACCCCCCACTGCCAACACCCACTGCGCCCAAGCCCAAGCCCACCGCACCCACTTTCTCCTCGTTATCCTCCCGACGCCATCGCTTCGTCGCTGCTCGTGTCACCAACATCGTCGCCTGCACCACTCCCGAAGCTCCGCTGCACCTCACCGCTGTGCCACAACACCCGTGCTCACCTCTGCGTCATGTCGAGCCCCACAAGTCCTCATCCGAGACATGAGAGTTGCGCGTGTACGTGCCGTGACGTCTCCGTGTCGTGGTTGTAGACCATTGTCGTGTCGTCATCTCTAGGAAAGAGAAATCCCATCTCTTACTACTCATGCTATTATAATTTTATAGATTAATGCTAATGTTAGATAATTATAAATAGATATGTGTATATGTGTGTGTGTGTGTGGGTATATACATTTATATATCTAAATAACGTTAAGTAATAAATCGAACGCTTACACTTGAGCCATCATGTTGGTAGTAATGAATCGAACCCAACTCGATTGGTTAGCCCGTATTGATATCGTTTAGAATTTATAAGAATTGATTATCGCTTGTTGGTTAAGGAAATCTTATATTTTTTATCGATTACCAAACGCTACCCTTGGTGTTTGATGCGAACTATAAACGGAAACATATCATAATATGGCAGAACTTGCGATACTTAGATCTCTTTACTGTTTACAAATATCATGTAGAAATTTGGATGTAAAATATAGTGTTTATAATCATGTAAAGTCGCCCCCTAAAGGCGACGCTAAAACTGGAATGCACCGTACATGTCACGTTGAAAAACATATATTAAATTCAATACAGATTGGAATGCGATGTTCTACTTCTCATATCGAAACCGACTCGATAAACTAGAACCCTATAAAGTTTTCCCTTCAATGCTGATAGGCCACTGTAACGAGAATTGACTGGGAATGCGGCTCTGGACTGCAGTCCGTGGCACCATTTCTTGAAGATACCTGAATTTAAGCGGCTGCACATCCCTGCATAAAACTGAAAATGTGCGGAGTCCTATATAGTCACGTAGATAATTTAGTTATCTAATATATGAATCTGGTCTCGTTCAGTTTCACGGTCGTTTGATATTTTGTTTGTATTTTAGAATATCGACGTGTTCTGTAGTTTCTGCAGTGACATTTCTTATACCTTCACATTAAACAGAACATAACTCCTAGTAAATAAAAGATATTATTAATCCGTTTGATGCGTTGGAAACCTAACAGATAGAACTAGGTTTTATTCAGCTGGGGAAACACCTGAATCTGAACACAGTTCCTAGTAAACCGCGTGCGAAGTTAGACTTCCAGTTCTGAAACTGGAATTCCAGCAACTGATCGCTGATTTAAAATGATGATAAGCCCCTAACCTGAAATCCTATTGTAATGAAACTAATTTTACTGCTTAGACAATCAAGTGTACTTCGTATGCCTTTTATATTGTTTTGATCGATTCTATACGTGTGATTTATAGTGAATTTTGCAAGTCATATGGCGTTGGCTGTCATGATTTAGTGAATATCTGTTCAGTGGATTTCTACCTATTTTTGTGTTTACTTTATATCTTCTGCATAGTGATCGTTTACCCTTAGTCCTAGCGACTGTTGTGCATCGTTGATATATATAAGTATTAGTGATTGGGTTGTGGTAAGTACGAAAGTGATATTGATAAGTGGAAACGTGATTGAAAGTGAAAACGATACGTATTTGCTCACAACCTATCTAATACTTGAATACATACTATAATCTGGGGAATGGGGAAATCAAGATGGAATTGAACTCGTATTTAGCGAGGTACAACGATTTAGAGGATGATCATTCGATATTAGTGACACACACACTAGGTCGTGGGCCTAGCGGCACGGCTGCAGAGTTATGTCCCGGGCAACAGTGGACCGTAGTCTCGGGCATACACGAGACCCTTGTTAAACACAAGCGTTCTTTCCACCAATTGATTTCATTGACTTAGTGATTGATAAATAGTGACATACATATTGTCTAGTTTGCTGGCATGATACTTATATCGCACTGTTCGTATTCAAATGATATTCATTATTCTCATGTTCTGTATTCTGTTACACCTTTCATGTTTAATTGTATTGTACCCATCATATATATTTATTGCTATATGTGTCGTCCCGACGACCTGAGTGTGTATGCTCAGAGGACGAAATGGACCCAGTCAAGAAGCAGGACTTGCCATTCGAGATCGCGGAGGTCTACACCGCAACATCAGCGCCATTCCTTTTGGTTTTAAGCATGTTGTATTTCATTGGTTAGTTATTTCCTTCTGCAAAATAAATGTATCCCGAACTCTTTTATTGTAATGTAATAAAGTTGTGAACTGTGATTTTCTTTACTCTAGTACTGTTTACTGATTACCATGTAATACTAGAAGCCGAAGTGTGACTACGGCGGGATTATTCCCTGACCGTAGGAGCATGGCTGGTCTAGTCACCTCTCATATTCCGTATTTTGGGAAGCGGGGCGTGATACCTTCGCACTTTAATGCTGATAGCAAACCGAGATTGAGGAAAAATCTTCTTTACAAGGGCTTGTAGAGAAATTTCTCTATAAGATCCTTGTAAGCTCTTGGATAGGTTTTGAGATTCGTGCTCTTGGATGGACTATTATAAGGGAAGAGAGTGAAAGCACAAAAAATATCTGCACGAATCTTAAAACTCATCCAAAGAATTGCAAGAGGGTTGTAAAGAAGTTTTTTCCGAAATTGGAGGTATGTTTCACATTTTTTTGGCTAGCTTCAAATGTCTCTCAACCTATAGGAAGGAGAAATTACGAAGATCGGTGAATTATGAAGATGGTAACAAAACAATAGAATTGGAAATGGTAATAACTTTAAAATCCACACAATACAAACACATATGCGTAGGGAGTCATTAAATTTCCGGCATAAAAATAAATTTCTGGATTATGAAAAATTATCGTCGATTCATATTCCTGCATGAAAAATTAGGCAAAGAAATTTCAGTTAGATTTCAATAGTCTTTTACATTTATTCCTTCATTCTTATATGGTCAACCCCTCAAATAATGTTAGGAATAGTTTTCATAATATTCCAATTCGAAAACCTTCGTTTTGATCTGAACAATTTCATGTTCCTAGTTTCCAAATATAAGAAGAAAAAGTTTGGTATGGAGCAATTTTTTGTCAATAATCAAAATCTAATCAGGTAAGGCCAACACTAGGATCTAAGGAGAATCGTCCACCGTGTCCAGATTTCAGAGTTGCTGGTTGGTGCACACCAGAACTCCAGTTGTTGTTTCTGAGAGTAGTTTGGTTTTAGGATCCTTACACCGGAATAGACCAAATCTGTTTTAAGTTTCGCGTTTAAAGACACACAACAACTCTACGAGTTGATCTAGCAATAGATTATTATATTTCGATCAAGCAATAGTGCGTCTCCTAGTCAATCTAGCAACAGATTTTTTTAATCGATCTAGATCGTTCTAAATTGATCTAGCAATAGACCTCGTTTGAAACACAAATTTTTAAGTTTGTTGTCTTCCATTCTGCTCTCCTGATCCAACAATATTGATAGGTTGATCATATGATCATGTTTACGGACACATCACTTCAAAGGTCGCAAACTTTATTAGAAATCCCTTTGAACTCTAAGGAACCTTAAACAATTTTTCTTGACAACAAACACAACCATATATACAAAAGATAAAAGAAAGAAAGAAAGAAAAGAAGAAAAGAATTCAAAGATATCACCTCTATCCCTTCTCTCTTTTCACCTATCTTCCAGATTAATCTTAAACTCTTACATTAATTTAAGAAATAATAAACAGTTAATAAAAGAATAATACTCATTGTGAGTATCTGTTTCAAGAGAAGGTAAAAGGAAAAGGATCTTGTATTCCGCTTTCATCTGTACCTTAATTTTACACATTAATTCATTGTCGCATACAAATACAAATAGATGCATATGTTCCGTCTCCAATTCTCCCGAATCATCCATAAATCCATACGCGAGTGCCGATCGAATTCTAAATTTCTATCTCCTCCTTAAGAATAATACGAAGCATCATCTATAGTGTCTATATTTATCACTTCGGTTATTTCTGTAGGCGCAGCATCCTATGGAGTAGATGACAATGAGATAGACGAGGACGACAACGCCGGTGTAGGCATTAAGCCTTAAGTTTCTCCATTCAATTGCAACCATTTCAGCTTTGCAAGAGTTGCAACCGTAGCACTTCCCGTCTTCATTGTTACTCCATGTTTTGCAATCACCATTGGTGGATGTGATCCCCGGTTTTGGTGCTACCCATGTACCGTTCACATTTGTGAATCTGCATTCGCTTGGTGGTTGGCAACAACCAATCTATATATGACCAAAAAACATACTCGCGAATTTAAAATATAAATGTAAACAGGCTTAATCTCATTTTACCTACACTCATTTTTTTAATAACATACTTTATATATATATATATATATATATATATATATATATATATATATATATATATATAAAAATAAAGGAAATGGAATTGAGAATACCTCTACTGGAACTAGTTGCTCGTAAATTTCAGTACCATTTAAGACTCCCGTCACTGCCTTATACCTGTTGAGCATTTGAAGCACATCGTTATCGCATAACTTTGTCTCCCTCATACACATTTCCGTCCGGTCCCAATTCTTTGTGGCCCATTTCTGCACCCAACTCGTCGTGTTTTCAAGCTTAAACTCCGTTATGGCATCTCCCACTCGTCTATTCATGACGACAAACGCAAAAGTCATCAAAATGCTAATGGCGACAATCAATAAGAACATGAAAAAGAGATACAGGCACATGAAGCAGTTGAGGCAACAACACGAGCCAAAGATACCGAGCAAAGCTAGGACCAACCACTACTACAAATAAGGGTTGCCCCTACGGATTTGTCGGTAGGGGCAAACTACTGCCCCTATGGATATTTCCGTAGGGGCGAAAAAAGACCCCGTAGGTGCAAAGGCCGCAGGTGCAAGTTGAAGCCCTGAACTTACCCCTACGGGCAAAAACTTGCCCCTACGGAGTTCTGTGTAGGGCCAGTTGCACCTACGGAGTAGTCCGTACTCCGTAGGGTAAAAAAGTTATACTATTTACGTTTTTTTTAAATATATTACCTGTACCTACGGAGATAGCCGTAGGGCCACGTAATATCCCCTACGGATATATGCGTAGGTACTTATCCGTATGGGCAAAATATCAGAATTTCTAATATTTTGCCCCTACGGATAACGCCGTAGGGGCTAAGCAATGGCCCTTACGGACATATCCGTAGGGGCACTCCCAACCCTCCTGGTACTGAGATCAGGGGGGAATATCAGTTACTGCCGATATTTTGCCCCTACGGACATATCCGTAGGAGCAACATGTGTACCTACGGATTAATCCGTAGGTACAAATTATCTGTATTTTTTTTCAAAAAAGGGCTGTCTGATTTTTTTCCGTCCTGTGCACAATAATATATATAACAATAAAATATAAAATTAATCATCACGCAACATATATCGCAGTATTTATAATCACATCTCACGCATATAATATACAAAAGAAACCCAAAAACTGAATATGATATAAATATAAACCAATATCAATATCAATATCATTTCAAAATTTAGTACAATATGTATCATATAAATAAATACATGTTTCAAAAAATAAGAATTAAAAAGCTACCCTAACTCGGTCCAGCTCCATCTCTGATAAACGATAGAATCTGGCGCGCCTGCTTCTCGGTCAATAAACCATGCAATTCGGCGCGTGCGGGAGTCTGAGCGGCCTGTGGAGCTGGCGATGTGGTCTGCGCAGCCGCCGTCGAGGTAGTAGCTTGCGAAGCCGCGGCTGCGGGAGTCTGAGCGGACGGTGGAGCTATAGGAGCTGTCTGCGGAACCGCAGCCGATGTAGCGGTTGAAAATAATACAATTGCATAACCTTAAGAAAAACAACCACCCCTTTTTTAATGAATTTGGATGGGTAATTATCCTAAATTTTTTTAAAACAAAGAAAAACAGTGACCTATATACAAAATGGGTAAATGTCGTGATCAATAAATTACTTACCATTTGCCGAGACATGTATTTTTGCAGCATCCATACATCCTTTTCCTCTTCTTCGATGCCGTATTCTCATTATCTTCGTCTAATCCATCTGAAACTGCAATTAAATTTAATTAAACCAAATAAAATCAAAAATTAAAATCAAACAGCAACAACAAAATCAATGAAATTTATAGCCTACCAGAGTCTTCAAGAATATCCACATATGAATCCTGGGCCTTCTTCTTTTTCTTCAAAGATCTTTTAGAAGAAGAGAATTTTGTTTTCTGGCAAGTGCTTTGAAGCTAAACACCATATTGCTTTTGTATTTGAAAACCAAAAAATGCCCAGTTTGCAGATTATTGGCTACTGTAAATTCATGCCACCCATCTCCACTCATGGAAGCAACTTTGTAACAACCCTAATCTTTTATACGCTTTTTTCTATACAAATTTTTTTCAAATTTTTTTTTAAAATCCACAAAGGGGTATTTTAGCCTGAGCACAAGATTTAGGTAATTATTTTTGTTTTTAATTACAAGCTACAAGAATGAAATAACTCCATTTTTAGTGTACAAGAAATCACTTTAAAATTTAATGTATATTTGGAGTATTTACTCTTGCTGCTATCATTTTAAGTAATTAAATAACACAATAATTACAAGAAGGAGCTTGTAGCTCATTGGTAATATCTTGCACTGCTGAACCAAGCCACCAGAGTTCGAATCCCATGCCCCACATATTTTTTATATCATTTTGTTTTAATTATTTTGGGAAGGTCAACAGTCAAACAGCCATAACTCTAAAAATTTATACTGAACCCAAAAAGTTAGATACACCAAAATTCCCCCCAGGAGAAACCCCACCCGACGCCACTTCGACTCGGCCGGCGGACCGGCCGAATCGGCCGTCGCCGCCGGCCGGACTCGGCCGGACGGCCGAGTCGTCAACACGGAAATTCTCCGTGTTGACCTGGTCAACCTCCCTGTATACTTTATTTTTTTTGTATCGGTTACCAGATTTTCAATAAATCACTTTCATTACAAAATTTAATGATTTTTAATGATTTTCTTATATATTTTTATATTTTTTTTAATCAAAACCCTAACCCTAGCCTAGCCTTATATAAACACCCCTACCCTCTACCATTTCACCCTACAATTCTAAGTCCACTCTCTAAAATTCTCAAGAGAACTCGGTACGTTAGAAAAAGAGCTAAAGGCGAAGCGCTGCCGAAACCGACGACGAATTCCGACGACCGCACTAGGATCCTTCACGACGTTTCGACGCACCGAGAACCCACTACTCCCTAACTTGTCCAAACTTGTAAGTCCCATCTTTTCTATCTCTCTTTTCTTTTAAGAAAAAAAAATACGACTTTTTGGAACCCGATGGAAATCGGAACAAACCGATTTCCGATTCGGTTTTCCTACAAAATCCCACTTGTCACCTAATCCATAATACCTAGACATATCCATGATGACTATTAATCACATAAAAACCAATTTAAATAAAGTTTCTCATATGAAATGATAACTTTCTTGTAATATCGTATTCTTTTCATTAAAATACCATAAAGTTTATTTTTCTTATTCTAATTAATTCCCTCATTCCTAAACATGTTCATCTTGATAAATAAACTTGTAAAAATCAATTTGAATGAGTTTTCACACATGAAATGATAACGTTTTCAAATACCGTATTCTTACGCTTAAATACCTTCATATTTAATATATCATATTTAACCTCTAAACTTTAAAATAAGTCACGAGGTAATGACCTACCTCTACACACACAAATATAACCTTAATTAATATCGTTAAAACTTAGAATACGAAAATACAAGACTTTTCACTAAAATACCCTTTTCTTTATAAACCTTTTTTTTAGTTCTAAGTTGTTCACAATTCTAAAACAAAATCTTTTAAAATAAAATTATGATATGTCATGGACATCGATCGTTTATCTAAACTGACTTTGTGGTGTCTAGGCAAGTGTGTCTAGGCTAGTGGTTTTTAATTAGGCCCACTACTGTGGTTCCTTCCCACTTACCTGTCACTTACCTGGCCGCAATTGGCGGTGAAGAGGCGATTTGAGGCTTCTAATGACTTATCGTTTAGACCTTAGAAATAGGCTAGTTGGCTTAGAAAACCGTAGAAACTAAAATACGGAAATTTACATATTTTACAAATAAATACCTTAACCTTATAAAACCGTTTTTCTAAATGAATGGTATTTGTTAAACCTATGCAAAGCGCCACTACAACCCACCTTTGGGGAACCCATTAGGGATAGTACGGTTCATCGTGCACCCGCGGGCTAGTAGTGCGAGATTCAGACCTCCGCAAGGAGCATTCGGTCTCGAAAGGTTTAAAATACGACATTTAAGAAAAATGAGATTTTGGAAAATAAAAATATTTATATAAAATTATTCTTGTATTAATATATATATATTTATCATTTAAACAACTATTTTATTATAATATAAAGTTTCCACTTTTCCTAAAAATTACAAGATTAAAAGTTACATTAAAATACCATGAGTTTCAAATAAATCAATTAATACTTTTATTAGGATATATTCACTAGAATAACACAAATAAAATCCACACTCATTATAACTATAAAGACGAATAATAAATTCTTGAGGTGTATTTTGAAAACTATACAAAAGTACTTTTTACATAAAACCCCCTCAAGTTTTATAAATTACAATAAGGACACTAACAAATTATAGAACTTCAAATTACTTTTCTTTTAGTCTGACTCGGGTTAGAGTCTGACTATTTCTGACTTGAGGATGATTCAAGTCAATCTATATTCTTTAATATTCCAACTCAATATGAATACAGGAATCCCAGAATCCAGTTAACAATCTATATAACTTGACTGAACCGAACCATAGATATATTTCTTTTACATGTTTCCCAGTATTCCATTTACATGACTCCACGGTTATAACCGTTTCCTGATATCATGGTTTCGGTCAGTCAGTCAGTCAATCATGCAATCAATACAATTTTACAAGATAACAATACAAACAAGACATCGCGGGGTTTAAGGGGTAGATTGGTACGAAAGGTGTTAAAAGTGGCACGAGACGGTCAAATTTAAGACACCTAACATGAATCCAATTGCCATTGTTCCGGGTTGTATAACGGAGCCTTGTACTCTATTTCCATTTGCCCTGGTCTCTAGCATATAGAGACCCCTCTTGTATACACTGGCATTCTTCTGTACCAAGCTACAAACAACATCGTTAATATAACATTACAACATTACAACAATACAATACAATATTAAAAGCTCTCTCTCTCTCTCTCTCCTACTCTTGTCTATTTCTCCCTTTTACCTTTGGGACTTACCGAGCGACCTGTTCGCTGACGACATTCTGCTTCTCTCTTCTTTGAATGTCGTCAGGTGGTTTGGACCCGGCGGAGATTGAGCCAACACAAGAAGACCTGGAGCAATTTGCCGAAGACCCTGCAGTATAATTTCATTGTACACCTTTTTTCAGTACTTTCCATTTCCTGTTATGCCACTGTTTAGGCATCTTTATTTCAGTTGTATTTTCCTTTCCATGTATTGTACAAAGAATGTTATTAATAAAAGTTGCTGTTTTTTTTATACTCTTGTCTCTTGTGTATTTACTCTATATTGCTTAGCTACGCTTAGCGTATGTACTTCTGAGTACATACGTAGCGGAGCTCGCCGCGTCCCCTTCGCTGTACACTGGGAAGTGGGGCGTGACAAACTTTGTTCTCGATGTGAAGATCAACATGCCATATTTTGCCATTGTGGCTCACTAGGTTAGCCTTTTCTCTTCTCTTGACCATCTTTCTAATCTGCTTGGTAAATTTATTCGGAATCGGCTGCGAATCATTAAAAGACATGCATAAGAAAGAAAACTAAAATACAGATATATAGCATACCGATACATCGAAACTTCAAAGTTGCGATGACAATCCAGAGATATTTATTTCTACACTCGTGGTGCGCATGCGAATGCGTCAGGCATCATGGACAAATATTTGAGAACATGGAAAGTATTATTAGTATAAAGTAATTAAAGTTTTTAAACACTTTGGGTAGATATTTTCTTAGTTGATGCAATCATATCATGATGACTAAATTTAAGCTATTATATATATGCATATGTATTTTTCTAATCTAATATATTACACACACACACACACACACACACACACACACACACAGAGAGAGAGAGAGAGAGAGAGAGAGAGAGAGAGAACCAATTTGGTAGAAAAATCAGGTAGCAGGACTCTGAAGAAATGGAGTCCATAGCATTGCTCATCATCATCATCCATGATCCCTTTGAAGAAATTTTATCAAAAGGGGAGAATAAATTGTTACTGCTAGTTAATGCTTGCAAGAAGTTGAAACGTGCGTTCAACCCATTTATATAATAATTCTCACTGCTTGTAGTATTTATTCTCCCCTTTTGATAATATTTCTTTAAAGGGATCATGGATGATGATGATGAGCAATGCTATGGACTCCATTTCTTCAGGGTCCTGCTACCTAATTTCTCTACCAAATTGGTGCTCTCTCTCTCTCTCGCTCTCTCTGTGTGTGTAATATATTAGATTAGAAAAATACATATGTATATGTATAATAGCTTAAATTTAGTCCTCATGATATGATTGCATCAACTAAGAAAATATCTACCCAAGGTGTTTAAAAGTTTTAATTACTTTATACTAATAATACTTTCCATGTTCTCAAATATTTGTCCATGATGCCTGACGCATTCGCATGTGCACCACGAGTGTAGAAATAAATATCTCTGGATTGTCATCGCAACTTTGAAGTTTCAATGTATCGGTATGTTATATATCTGTATTTTAGCTTCCTTTCTTATGCATGTCTTTTAATGATTCGCAGCCGGTTCCGAATAAATTTACCAAGCAGATTAGCAAGATGGTCAAGAGAAGAGAAAAGGCTAACCTAGTGAGCCACAATGGCAAAATATGGCATGTTGATTTTCACATCGAGGACAAAGTTGCTTCCATGAGTGGAGATGGGTGGCATGAATTTACAGTAGCCAATAATCTGCAAACTGGGCATTTTTTGGTTTTCAAATACAAAAGCAATATGGTGTTTAGCTTCAAAGCACTTGCTAGAAAACAAAATTCTCTGCTTCTAAAAGATCTTTGAAGAAAAAGAAGGCCCAGGATTCATATGTGGATATTCTTGAAGACTCTGATAGGCTATAAATTTCATTGATTTTGTTGTTGCTGTTTGATTTTAATTTTTGATTTTATTTGGTTTAATTAAATTTAATTGCAGTTTCAGATGGATTAGACGAAGATAATGAGAATACGGCATCGAAGAAGAGGAAAAGGATGTATGGATGCTGCAAAAATACATGTCTCGGCAAATGGTAAGTAATTTATTGATCACGACATTTACCCATTTTGTATATAGGTCACTGTTTTTCTTTTGTTTTAAAAAAATTTGTGCTATTCTACTATCTACAATTTAAAAAAAAGGTAGACATAAATATCAAAGTGCAATTTTTGAAATGAGTGTGTTATTCTACTATCTACAATTTCTATTTTCTTCTCTCTATTTCTTTTATAATCAATCTCCATGACTATTACCATGACTCTCGACTAACAAAGGTGGCTTTTCGTCCTCGGTAGCTTGATAATTAATGGTGGATATAAACTTTTGACGACACCTAACGAAAAGTGGACCCTCTTTTTTTCATTAATTCACTCATTATGTGTGTGTTTGTTTATTTTTGAATTAAAGGTCATTGATTTTAGAAAGACCTGATAATATATATGTTGAATATATGTAGGGTGATATGCATGATCACAAGAGCTTGGTGGAGGCAATAAAAAAAGTTGATGTGGTGATCTCTATGCTGGGCTACAAATATCATGAGCAGTTGGTTGATCATAAGTGCATGCTGCGTGAATAAATATTGTGTTAATTCCAAACTAAATATAAATATAACAAACTTATCAATTATATAGTATTCAATTTGATTTCAAACAAATACCAAATAAGAATTTATTGTACAGGTCTACGACTTACAATCATTCTCGCATGCGAGCACATATAAAAATCATAGTTTCTAGGATGACAAATTTTATTGTCAACTACTATCACCACCTACAGCTAGACAATAATAAAAATTACTATCTAAGTAAGAGCAAAAGAAATGTGTGTATATTTATGATATAGCATTCTAAATCAATATACATGCACTATATGATATATAAACATACCTGGAGGAGCGGGAGTGGCCTCTGTCCCTGATATGGACGCATCACCAACAACTAGTAATCAAACATTGACAATATAAGTAATTTTGACATAAACAGGCATGAATATCTATAATATTACATTCAAAATGGATATTAGAGAGCGCACCTGCAGTGAGAAGTGATAAAAGTATCACCCAACTAGGGTGTAATTTACAGAATCAGTTGAAACTCTTAAAAGTCATAGAAGAACCTGACCTGCACAGATCTGATGTATACTTTCCATTGGACACTAAGAAGTCTCTAAAAGGAAAAGCCAATGTGAAAGCCATCATTAGTTCATATCAGAAGATTGATGCTGAAACAGAGAACAAGGAATGTCATTTTTTTCTTCTTCTGCCACATTACTATCTTCTCCTTCTTCTTCTGCCACATTACTGTCTTCTCCTTCTTATTATGTGCGCGTGCAAATTCAATGAAAGCAGAAACTCCAGTGACAAACTTAGGTTGCATACGTTGTTGCCAATTCACATACATCCAGTCCTTAACCCTGACGTATTCATGGGCCATGTTAGACTGTATCATATAAATTGTAGGTTATGATGACTATATTGAGAAATCTAAGAACGAGATGGTTACTGATAAAGGAGAAAATCCGTGTATATGTTTTGTGTGTGCGTTTGTCGTTGAAAAGAATAAATTATCGATAATTAAAGTTAGATTTGAGGATACCCATGTATGAGTTGTATTCTATATATGTGTGTTTCAATTTATGATTTCGCTTAAGTGTAGGGTTGTTTTTACTTAAAGAAGTATCACCATCTATTATATATCAAAAAATGTAGCAAATTAGGACTAGAACTCATTTAACATTATCAACTAGTGAGATTTCAATGTCGAAAACTCCCTAAAGAGGAAAATTACTAAAAGGAAAAGACTCTTTGAATAAAACGCATCCACTAGCAATAAAAGAGATTGTATCATGCTTTAGTACCAACACACAAGCACCTACATCTTGCTATGATCGTAACAACATCATGATGATTTGTCAATTGCCTTGCTCATATTATGAAATTATGAACACCAAAACTCTAATCAAATCTCCATCTCAATAATTAAGCCGACAAAGGGAAAAATAATAACCAAAAAGAGGAGAGAGTCTTAATTTGCATGCCCAAAGTTTCATGATAGACAGAGACCAGGAGAAAAGGAGAGAAAATATCACAAGCAATGAAAAAGTTGGGAAGGTGTTGAACATCATCTTTGTAACTTGTAATATGTGGCCATTTGTCATCGATATCTAAGCTTTTCTTTATCAATGTAGAATCATTGAGTTTAGAAGAAGATTCAAAATTAATATACTTTAAGAAGTTTTACCACCGGCTATTCGTCTAACGTCCAGTCTTTGGTGTCACACAAAATTCTTGAATCAATATGATCCTGAGACTCGATCAAGATTCTCTGGACTAAAAAATTCCAAGGAATTGCTATTTGAATTACGTTAATTTGGAACACGTTTGTATGATTGAAGCTAAGAAACAAATATATTTCCATATTATATCATGCATTGTTTTATCAAAAATAATTTTATCACATACCTAGCTATGTGCTGAAGTAGGCTATATATCTCTACAAAGAGAGAAATTTATAACCAACATGCCACGAATATTGAGATTGTAAATATTTATATATATATATATATATATATATATATATATATATATATATAAGTAGACATTTGAATCTAGACAAATAGAAAACAAAACTTTATTGTTCCCTTATCTCTTATCAAAATCATTAGAAATGTTCATTTTTAGGGGGCTCAAAATTTCCTTCACAAGCTTTAAAAGAAACCTAGAAAAATTCTCACCCCCTGCCGCAACCCCCTGCCCTAACTCTAACCCTAACCCCAACCCCAACCGCAACCCCCTGCCAAACCCCAACCCCAACCGCAACCCCAACTATGAAACATATTAGAAAAAGGATAGAAGTTCAAGATGTTAATAACACGATGATAATGAAAGCAGTTGCGTACAGATGCTAAAACCGAATATGTGACACGATATTCTTGTAAAGATAGACATGTATTAAAAGAGGAGACGCCAAAGTAAAATCCATAACTAAATCCCTATTTTGCCCTTCCTTTTCTTCAAATCAGAAATGTGTCTTTTTTTTTTTGCAATTATATATAGCTAAAATAAAGAAGGTCCTACAATTCTAAGCATTTCCAATTACAACTGCCCGTCCTCAAAATCCAGAATCTTATGAGCATCTTATGCAATTAGCAAACATATTCAACTGAAAACACCCACAAAATTTCCACCAGACTACAAATCCTTTACATACTCAAACCCCAATCAGATCAAATTAAAGGACTACTCAGACCCACAGTTTAAATCAATCAAAAATATCCAAAATCAGACACAGGGTCTTTGGATACCTACCAAATGCCATGTCCGATGACTCCAAAAATAAAACCCCAACATGCCCAACGGCTAAAAGTTCCACAAAACAGTCTCCGTTTCCAAGAAAATTTGAGAATGACAAATAAAATTATTAATTATACTGGGCTTTACCCACATTATTAGTCCAGTTTCCAACACCTTCTCAAATTAGACAAATTTTACTCTTATGATTATCATCAACATTTCAATTAACGAGTTTAATGCTAATTAGAATGGAAATTAACTTAGACACTGAAATCCAAAACCCCAACCCCAACCCCAACCGCAACCCCCTGCCGAACCCTAACCCCAACCGAAGCCCCATCCCCATTCCCAACCCTAACGCTAACCGCAGCCCGAGCCCTAACCCCAACCCTAACCACAGCCCTAACCGCAGCCCGAGTCCGAGCCCCAACCCCAACCACAGCCCTAGCCGCAGCCCGAGCCCCAGCCCTAGCCCTAGCCCCAGCCCCAGCCGCAGCCCCACCCCCACCCCCACCCCCACCCCCAATAAAAAATTTGAATAATTGAAGAATTCCTTACCTGTGCAAAGGCGACGACGAGAACTCCGATGAGCCGGCGCTGGCGACGACGAAAGCAGGTGGTGGCTACGACGAAAGCAGGCGGTGGCTACGACGAATAGGCGGCGCTGGCGATGACGAGAACGACGATCGATCGGCGGGAACGAGGGTTTGGGAATTTTTTGTTCGCAGCGAGAATTGGGAATAATGAGCGTAGGGATCGATCTGAGCATTTAACTTAAATCCCTATTTAGATGCCCCTACGGATAAGTCCGTAGGTTCTTGGTTTGCGGCTCCGTAGGGGCAAACAACAATTTAAGATTTAATAATTTTTATATAAATATGTAAGGACCGTAGGGGCAACCGTCTAGCCCTACGGACTAATCCGTAGGGCCAAAATAAATCTGCCCCTACGGATTTCAATATCCGTAGGGGCAACCCCCTATTGTAGTAGTGAACAAGGCGATTCCCGTGACTATCAGCATATACGGGAGGTTGTGTTGGCATTGGCTAGTTGCCTGGCTTTTCAGCCAATAGCCGAAGTTGACGAGGGGAACTGCGAACAATATGGTGAGGAAATTGATAATGCAGACGACTATATTGCTGCATCGTGCCATTGTGTTGACAATTTGGTTCTTCCGTAAAAAAAAAAAGTTTCGTATCAATACGTGTGTATGTGTGTTTATATTATGAATTTGAAGAACGAAGGAGGTTAGAATTTATTTATTTTCACTCCTAACCTGCCTCTTTAGATTTTTCAGTTGTCTCCAATTTATGTATTACATTGCTGAAAGAAAAGGGAAGAAGAGGAGATGATTGAAAGTAGGAGGAGAAGAGGTTGTGGTTTCTATCTATATTTAGCTTCGGTTTAAGTTTTTGTAATAGTTATTATGGCTCATCAAGCCATATATGTGTGTGTGTGTGTCCAAAATAGAAAAAAATTCCCTCAACAATTAGCATCTGATAAAATCCTTCACCTAAATTAATCATAGAAATATATATTGGTTTTCTTTATAAATTAAACATTGAACGAGTACACAGCAGACTCAACAATCCCACTCCATCTGAATTGCACAAATTATTTTAATAAGCTCATAATTTTTCAAATGTATAAGCATATTGGAGTGATAACAAGCTTTCATGATCTCCTAGCATGGTTTCAAAATGTCGTATATGTTTGCAAAGCAAATATATTCCAAGGCTAAAAAAACTATATATGAAGCACTGATACGGATATGGAGACGGGAAATATGCTAAAAGAAAGACAACTATTTTATTATTTATATAATTAATTATATATATTAAACAAAATATGATAAATTATAAGAAAATTGATGTACTGGTATACTTTTGAAAGCAAATAAAATGCTAACATTTTTTAATTGGAGCCGACCGTCATAAACCGGACTATATCATTTGCATCAATTTGGATATTTACTCCTTCAAATTGTAATCCGATATGAAAATGATTCGAAATATTTGATTTTTTTGTATTCTTAAATGTATTAAAGTTGCCAAATCATATATCAGGGGTCTTATTTATTAACCTTGTTTGCTATATAGAAGTGTCGGACACGTCCAATATGAATGGAGACGGAGCAACTGTGTCGGACGTGTATCGGATGAAGTGTCCAAGTATCCGATTCATGTCGGACACGCATACGATAAGCAATAAAAGTGTCCATACTTCATAGCTAAAAAAGGGGATTTATTTGTCATTTTCCATTGATGACAAGACTACAAGGGTAGTCCGAGACTATCAACGGTTCGACATGCAACAGCACAAACATTCACCTTGTGAACTTAGACAACAATAAGGCAGGTGCCAAGTCTTAAAAGATAAAATAGAACTACGGGTTTCCTGTAGAATCTACGAAGAGTCAAACTGTAGAGATTCATGTTCATGTTTGTACCGTCATCGAAACACAACTTAAAAAGTGATGTACTTACATATTAAGATTTTGAATTAGAATGGTTCTAGATCACACTAATTCATGTAAAAACCATTGCATTTTCGGAGAGATGAATTAAGCAACCCAAAGAAAATCCAGACATAGTGTTCATAAAATTATAATACCGCAGGTACAAGGCTCGTTTGTAGCAGCCGCGCAAGTACGGATCGATCCCACAAGGAAGACCGTCAGTTAATTATTTGCTCAATCAGATTAAAAATAAAATTCTAGTTTTTATACTTAAAAATTAAAAAGATGATTTTTACCACTTTAAAATTAAAATAGCAAATAAGATTAATTAATTTAATGATAAAAGGACATACCCAGGATGTTGAATCCTCTAAACTAGTTATAAAGGAAATCTGTATAAATCATAATCTTAAAGTTCGCATTTCAAGGAAATCTGTATAAATCATAATCCTCTAAACTAGTTATTACATTCACCGATGTTCTCTCAAGATACGGACATGTGTTCTTGTTGAAACACAAATCTGAATCTTTTGAGAATTTCAAGGGATATAAGTACGAAGTTGAGAACTAGATGGGTAAAAGTATTCATATCCTTCGATATGATCGGGGAGAAGAATACTTGAGCATGGAATTACGGGATTATTTAAAAGAGAATGAGATTCTCTCTCGGTTTACTCCTCCATATACACCACAGCACAACGGTATATCGGGATGGAGGAATCGCACCATATTAGATATGGTGCGCTCTATGACGAGTACTGCTGAGTTACCTATTTCCTTTTAGGGACATGTACTTGAGATAGCTGCATACCTATTGAATAAAGTTCCGACCAAATCTGTTGCCTACCATTCCATATGAGATATGGAATGGGAAGAGACCATTTCTTAAACGAGTTAAGATATGGGGTTGTCCGGCCTATTTTGAAAAGAAAAATCCGGACAAGCTTGAGGCAAGGTCAATTCTGTGCAAGTTTGTAGGATATCTCAAACATTCGCGAGGGTATATCTTCTACCACACCGAGGAACAAAATGTGTTTTGTTTCTCGGCATGCTACCTTTTTAGAAAAGGAATTTCTTGTGAAAGAAATTAGTGGCAATGAGGTAGAACTGGAAGTAGTTCCAGCAACGCAAACTATAACTGATAATTTGTTGGAACCGGAGGATTTAATTGTCCCCGACGAACCGAAGCCACTCCGTTGATCTAGTAGGGTTCCTCATCCACCTGAGAGATACTACGGTTTTCTCGTAGACGGTGGTAGCGAGGATTGCATCATGGAGATGATGACCCAACTAGTTTCGAGCTGGCCATCACGAGTGGGGACTCTGTGAAATGGCTGGATGCTATGCGATCTGAGATGGAATCCATGTACACCAACAAAGTATTGACTATGGGTGTTGCTCCTGAAAGGGTAAAACCCATCGGGAGCAAGAGGATCTTTGAGAAAGATAATTTGGTGTACATGGAAAAGTTGAGACTTTCAGAGCTAGACTTGTAGCAAAAGGTTTTCATCAATGACCTGGTGTCGACTATGATGAAACATTTTCTCCTGTCGCTATGCTTAAGTCCATCAGGATCATACTTGTCATTGTTGCATACCATAACTACGAAATCTGGCAGATTGCACGTCATAACAGCTTTTCTAAATAGTGATTTAGAAGAGAGCGTGTATATGACACTGCCAGAGGGCTTCATAGACAGTAGGAGCAGCGAAAGCATGTGCAAGCCGCTTGAATCCATCTACGGATTAAAGCAGGCATTGCGGAGATGGAACGTCTGTTTTGATGAAGCTGTCAAAGAGTTTGACTTCATCAAAAAGGTAGATGAACCATGTATATATAAGAAGCTTGTAGAGAGTAAGGTTGTCTTCCTCGTATTGTACGTGGATGACATACTCTTGATAGGAAACAATGTTCCTATGCTACACTCGGTCAAGCTCCTCTTATCACACAAGTTCTCCATGAAAGATCTAACTGATGCCTCCTATATCCTGAGGATATAGATCTATAGAGATAGATCTAAATGGATATTGGGATTATCCCAATCCAGGTACATAGACACCATACTAAAGGGGTTTAGTATGGAATATTCTAAGCGTGTTAATGTACCCGTAGGAATCACTCTCTCTAAAGAGATTTCTTCTAAGACTGATTTGGAGAGGGCTTGCATACAAGAGATACCCTATGTTTCGGCAGTCGGGTCAATCATGTATGCGATGTTATATACCAGACCAGATGTAGCTTACTCACTAGGTGTAGTGAGTGGGTATCAATTAGATCCAGGGGAGAAACACTGGACAGCTGTGAAGAACATTCTTAAGTACTTGAGAATGACTGAAGAGATGTTCTTGGTCTATGGTAACGGTGAACTCCAGGTAGAGTCCTTTATCGATTCGAGCTTCCATAGTGATAAGGATGACTGAAAGTCTGTCTCGGGTTTTGACTTTACCATCAGTGGAGGGACGGTGTGTTGGAAGGGTTCCAAGCTATATACCGTAGCAGACTCGTTGATAGAGGCTGATTACATCGCTACCAATGTTGCTGCCAGAGAGGTTGTCTGGATGAATAAAGTTCATATGATGAACTTGGTTCCTACCATTGGGCATCCAGTACCTGTGTACTGTGATGACAATGGAGTTGTGGTTTTGGCCTAGGAACCCCGTTCCCGTCAGTGATCCAGACTTATTCTTAGACAGTATCACCTGATCAGGAAGATAGTTGATCTCCGGGAGATCGAGGTCAGGAGATTTGACACAGAGGATAACACAACGGATCCACTCAGCTAGGCCATCCCCTAGATGCTATTCGAGAGACTTTTGGGACGTTGGGTATAAGATACTACAACAACTGGCCTTAGTGCAAGTGGAAGATTGTTAGGAATATGTATGCCCTAAAGGCCATTATTGTTGATATAGTGGATGCTTGGACATATATATAAAGGGCTTTCTTGCTCGACATAATAGTGTGCTATTTGGATACCTTTATCTTAACATGTAGACTGGTATTTTTATACTGTCTGTCTCTTACATGTTGATAAAGCCCTTAGGATATGTACTTGACTACCAGGATTATGATGAGATCATACTAGTAGGGCCAGAGTGGTCCAAAAGTACATCCTTTAACTGTTCCTAGTCGAGGGAATATCGAGACTAGGGCATCGATATTCCAGAGTAGACTAGTGTGTACGTTTCTTGTTCTTTAGAGGGCGATGGTTGATCCCACAACCATTGGTGTGTGACATCAAAGATTGTACACATGTGCTCATTAGAGAATGGGTACACCGAACGGACTCGCCGAGAACTCCTAGTTGGTATTATACCTATCGTTAGATAGCAGTTCTCTGGTGACACTGGTACAGCTTAGTCTGTAGATCCGAGATCGTCATAGAGTCTTGTGTGGCTCCCACTGTGCTTTGATTTTCTCCCTACCACGCTCAAGAGGATTTATGCAAACATGTGGATTTTGGGTACAGTCCCGAGTCACCTGGAGGCAATGAGCGATAGGAGGGGTTTCGTCTCTCCCGGTATTGGGAGTTGATATTGCGCTATACTCGATTGGCTATAACTGGAAGTCTCTAGCCAGGGCTGCTGCTGAGATTTACTAATAAGAGTTATCGGTAGTTTCTCGAACCGTTATAGACTAGATATCGGCATGACTTATCACGTTACTGGGGTCTGACGTTTACCACCACTAGATATGATATGCGACATATCAGACAAAGAGACCAGACTGTACGGTAGTGTTACTGATAGGCTTCATGGAGAGTATGGACAAGCTTTCTTGTTGATCTTCATATCGCTCAATACCCGGATAGTTGTTACGTCCAGCTAGTACCGCTGACGGCTTGTAGGCGACTGATGTGATCATCACCTACTGCTGGCGTATTGATGAGTCTTTAGAGTCCCACACAGAAGTTCCCTGGTTCAAGCGAAACGAAGTAGGACACATATGTGATATGTGTGTGGGTCTGATTAAATACGTGTATGTGATACCGTATTGTAATCTGGCAGTTATCTGTTATTAGTTATGTTATATGTGATATAACCAGATTATCGAATCAAGTGTTGATTTGATAAAGTGATATACAGATAAATGATATTAGTCGGTCATATATGATATAACCGGATTATTAAATCAAGTATTGATTTAATAATGTGATATATATTATATTTGATATAATTATATCTTAACTAATATCATTAGCTCACTAAATATTTTCTTATATGTATTAATATATATATGTGATATATATATGTGTGTGTGTGTGTGTGTGTGTGTGTGGCATGGCATGAATTCTATTTTGTGAAAATAGAAATAAGGTGGAAAATGGGGAGACTTTAGGAGCATGGTAGCAAGCATGGGCTTTATTGTTCTCCGCCGAAAAGACGCGACCGGGACGTTGGGACGTCGGGGCCTGAATTCCGAGGGCAGATGCTAATTGGTGCTATCCGTCCACCTCTCCGAAGATGCCAAGTTGATTTATGACACTATGCATCGAAGATTTAAACGGATGCGGCCGATGTAGCAGACTTCGTCAGATTCCCCTTCATTTGAGGGGTTTTTGATTGTGGGGACGCTCTTCCTTGCAGGCGCAAGCCCCTGCAGTTAATTACGTTACCGTGTCGCGGTAACCACTTTCTCCTTCTCCAGATGGTCACTTCGTGTCGTGTGTGTTTGTTTTGTTTTTGGTTGCCCATGGATTGTATATGGAGACTAATTTATGTTGTCGCCCGTAGGACGTGGATTAGTCCAAATCCGTATTTTCTTAGATTTGGGTTTTGGTTTGGGTTTAAGGATACGTTAGTCTCATTTGAGACTAAGATCAACTTAAACATTTGTTAAGGATACGTTAGTCTCATTTGAGACTAAGATCAACTTAAACGTTTGTTAAGGATACGTTGGTCTAATTTTAGACTAAGATCAACTTAACGGGATCGTTTAGATCCAACAAGAGAGCATTTGGACTCAATTGTTTAGTTTAGGAAAATTGCGGTCGATGACCATTTTAAGGACATGGTGGTCCAACGTTAGTTTAAGGACATCTTGGTTCGTGGGTTTAAAGGGACCCCACAGTCTGAGGTTAAGGACATCATAGTCCGTGGGTTTAAGGACCGCACAGTCCAATTTAAAGACGTCATAGTCTATGGAATGTATGGTTGTCGGGACCCGTCACCTCTCTGAAGACGTTGAAGAATTACAATGACAAATATCAGAGGAGTTCAGAGATGTACCCTTGAACCAATTTTGGTTGAGATCTGTAGTCCAATTTAGGTCTAAGATCAATTAGATTTTGAGCACATGGGCTCAGTTAAATCTGAATTGAGGACTTATGGCCAGTCTTGGGGTAAGTCCAATTAAGTTAAAATGTTTAACATTTATTTTGGGCTGTTAAGCATTTGTTTGGGCTTGCCCGCTTTTAATAATGCTGAGCATGGATTTACAGTATTTCTGTCTTTTATTGAATACTGAGCATTCATCATAGATCTGGGGCTTATTAAAGAACAATTTATGTTCTATCAGCGCACATGTGAAGAGCACGTGGTGCGCTTGGCGCTTTGCGCCAGTCAAAGAGTGCAGTACGCTATGGTCAAAGCGCTAATGCGCTTAGCGCTTTGCGCCAGATGTGAAGAGCGCCGATGAAGAGCACCGATGCGCTTAGCGCTTGGCGCTAGATGAAGAGCGCCGATGCGCTATAATTGAAGCGTTGAGGCGCTTGGCGCTGGTGCCATATAATGAGCACAAAGCACTTTAATAATGCAGTGCACACGTGAGGAGCATGTGGCACGCTTAGCGCTAGCCAATGAGCGCAGTGCGCTGTGTTTTAAGTGCTATGACACTGCAGCGCTTTGCGCTAGATGAAGTGCACTAAGGCACTTTTAGATTAGGAGCGCTAAGGCTCATTTTAGGTTAACTTTGCGTTCTGAAGATTATCTTTTCTTTGATAAGAGACTTTGTCTCAAGATTTTAATAACAAAGTTCTTAGTTTATAGGAGATATTTCAATCTCTTTTTGATGAAAGGCTTTGCCTTTATGGATCTGTGATCCTAAGAGAATTGAATAATTCCCCCCACTTTATAATGAGATGTTCATATTCTCTTTTTTGAAAGACAATTTGTCTTATAGATTTATGATCTGTGAAAGAAGTAAATACTTCTTTTAATTACGAGATGATTTCATATCTCTGTATATTTTACCTTGAAGAAAAGAAGTTCTTCTATCGAAAGCTTGGCTCTTCTTTCTGAGATTTTCTCAAAATTTATTGGGGGGGAGGTCCTCTGTATAAGACTTGAAGTCTTTGGTCCTTTATATAGGGGAGGCTGATTTGTTGAATCAGTTAAAGAGATTTATTCTCTAATTGATTTGGTAATTTCCCCACCGTCGGATCTTTGATCCAAGGGCTTCTAGTTTACAGAAGATAATCTTCTTGTTATTAATAAGATTGGGAAATCTTTCCAAACAGAATTTATTCTGTATTTTGGTGATTTTTTAATCACCATTGGATTATTGATCCAACGGTGTTCCAAATTCAGGGCACAATTTTTCTGTTTGGAAAGATTCAACAGAATTTCATTCTTATTAATTGATGATTTAATTATATCCGTTGGGTATTTGATCCAACGGTGAGGAACATTTAGTTCTAGCGCTAGCGCTTATGCGCTCTGCCCATGGTGCGCTACTTGGAGCGCAGCGCTCTTAGCGCTAGCGCACATATGTTTTGCACGTGGTGCGCTACTTGGAGCACAGCGCATCTAGCGCTAGCGCTTATACGCTTTGCACGGGGTGCGCTAGTTGTAGCGCAGCGCTGTTATAAAAGCGCAGATTTAATTCTAATTGGGGAAACAAATGCCCCCCCACCGTTGCGCTCACGGGACCCACACGTGGGTGCAGCGGTGGCAGCATCTCGACTCTTGGATCAACCGAGGAAATGAAACGACGCTTAGTGCCTATAAATAGGACCTTTGGCCTTTGAGATGACTTCTGTTCATCTTCAATCCTTCTTGAAATATTATTTTCTTTTTTAGAGCGCAGCTCTTCCTCTTAAGAATTTTCTTAAGGATAGAACTCTGTCAGATTTTTTAGGTAAAAGATTAAATCTTTTTGAAACATCTTTTAGGGTTTTACCCATTAACAGAGCCTTGCTCTTCATAGATTTTTGATCTAAAGAAAATCCTTTTTAGGGTTTTATTAACAGAGCTTTGCTCTCTTGGAATCACAAATCTAAAAGGATTTTGCTTATGATTTCTTAATCCATTAATGGAGCTTTGCTCCTTTCAAATCATATAGAAGAACTCTTAAGAGTTTATTCATGGATCTTGAAGATCAAATTGAAATTTTATTTTTGATGAATTATTCCATCATCTTCTCAGAGCAAGGCTCTTAGCATTCTCGGGGAATTTCTATAAACTCCCTTCATAATTGACTTTGACAGGTGTCACTCCTGTCTGCAGAGCATTGCTCTCGAGGAGTTTAACTCCTTGACCCGAGGGGTCGCTCATTAAATGAGATTCCTTTTTTTTAGGGTTTCTCGCAAATTCGAATTTGTTAGGTGTCATAATTAGAATTTGTTTTCTCTATGGGGATATCAAGGGTCATTTAAATCCCTGTGCTTGTTTTTAATAAGAATTTTCTTAATCAGTCTGTCTGCTAACTCTTACTGATTTTCTTTTTCAGACGTTATGGACGCTCATATGTATGACCTTGATGAGATTATCTCTTATAGCGACATTCGCGTACTCGGTCGTTCTCAAAATCGAGAATTCACAGACGCCCAGTGTGCTGAAATCATGGGTCGCTTCGACGCATACAATGGTCGACTGCTTCCTCGACGTTCCTCTCTCTTGAAGCTTATTATGGGAGCGATCTGGGGAGCACTTCCTCTATTCTGTGCCGGCATGCCGCTTAAGGCTTTGGATGATGCCGAAGACAAGGTGCACTCGGTGTATCTGATGGACCTAATCTCAAAAAAAAGGCGAGACAATCTTATTGATTTTCTGCATCAGGCTTTTCAACAGGCGGCAATACTCGCTGCCTATAGAAGGGTGGAGAACATCAGTGAGGACCCCGATACTTGTGTTCGCGAGAGGAAGCATACTAGGATGGTTCGAAAGGCCTAGAACATTTTAGATGGCCTTACTTTTGAATTTCTTAATCCATGCCCTGGATTTGATGTCGTGCCTTTGTAAACATTTTGATGCTGTTTTTGTTTACTGCTTTCATTGTTGTAAGAACCTTTTGAAGTATGAATAGCAAATTCCTCATTTTCGTGTGTTTATTTTATGTTCTAAATCTTTCGCACATGCATGAATGGGTATGCTTTGAACGCTTAACTGAATGTGCATCAAATGTTCTTCTTACTGTCGCTTTCTTCTCTTTTGTTGTGTCGTTGCCATGTGGTTTTAGCAAGTGTGGCCTGCATATAGTAGAGAACATTTCATCTTAGCCTCCTTGTAGGGTAGCGACGGCTCAGGAAGCAGGTTCAGGTCTGCTGCCTAAGAATTTTCAACTTTATAAGCTGTGAGGGTCTCATAAAGGTGTTTCTCCTTACGAGTCGTGAGGATCTCGTAAGTGTAATTTCTCCTTAAGAATCGTGAGGATTCCTAAATGTGTTTTCTCTTGAGAGTCGTAAGGATCTCACAAGAGAGTTTGCTCCCTTACGAGTCGTGAGGACCCGTAAGTGATAGGTGAGGTTACCATTATCCGCATTTCACGGAGTCAGGAGTTGTTCTAGCCATTTCCCACGGGGTCAAGATCGACTTTAGCCATATTCTATGGGACCAGGATTTGCTCTAGATGCTTTCCACGGAGTCAGAAATGACATGGCCGTGTTCCGCAAGGACCAGGCTCCGCTCTGGATGCTTCCCACGGGGTCAGGATTGATATAAGCCGTGTTCTGTAAGGACCAGGATCCGCTCTGGACATTTTCCACGGGGTCAGGATTGACATAGGCCGTGTTCCAAGAAACCAGGATTTTGCTCTGGATGCTTCCCACGGGGTCAGTTTGACATAGCCGTGTTCTGCAAGGACCAGGCTCCACTCTGGACGTTTTCCACGGGGTCAGGATTGACATAGGCCGTGTTCCACGTGACCAGGAATTTGCTCTGGATGCTTCCCACGGGGTCAGGATTGACATAGTTGTGTTCTGCGAGGACCAGGCTCCGCTCTGGACGTTTCCCACGGGGTCAGGATTGACATAGGCCGTGTTCCACGTGACCAGGAATTTGCTCTGGATGCTTCCCACGGGGTCAGTATTGACATAAGCCGTGTTCTGCGAGGACGAGGCTCCGCTCTGGACGTTTCCTACGGGGTCAGGATTGACATAGACCGTGTTCCACATGACCAGGAATTTGCTCTGGATGCTTCCCACGGGGTCGGTTTGACATAGCCGTGTTCTGCGGGGACCAGAATCCGCTCTGGACGTTTCCCACGGGGTCAGGATTGACATAGGCCGTATTCCACGTGACCAGGAATTTGGTCTGGATGCTTCCCACGGGGTCAGAATTGACATAGGTCGTGTTCTGCGAGGACCAGGCTACGCTCTGCACGTTTCCCACGGGGTCAGGATTGACATAGGCCGTGTTCCACGTGACCAGGAGTTTGCTCTGGATGCTTCCCACGGGGTCAGAATTGACATAGCCGTATTCTGCGAGGACCAGGATCCGCTCTGGACGTTTCCCATGGGGTCAGGATTGACATAGGTCGTGTTCCACATGACCAGGAATTTGCTCTGGATGCTTCCCATGGGGTCAGGATTGACATAGGCCGCGTTCTGCGAGGACCAGGCTCCGCTCTGGACGTTTCCCACGGGGTCAGGATTGACATAGGCTGTGTTCCACGTGACCAGGAATTTGCTGTAGATGCTTCCCACGGGGTCAGGATTGACATAGCCGTGTTCTGCGAGGACCAGGCTCCGCTCTGGACGTTTCCCCGGGGGTCAGGATTGACATAGGCTGCGTTCCACGAAACCAGGAATTTGCTCTGGATTCTTCCCACGGGGTCGGATTGACATAGCCGTGTTCTGCGAGGACCAGGATCCGCTCTGGACGTTTCCCACGGGGTCAGGATTGATATAGGCCGTGTTCCACGAAACCAGGATTTTGCTCTGGATGCTTCCCACGGGGTCGGATTGACATAGCCGTGTTCTACGTGGACCAGGCTCCGCTCTGGACGTTTCCCACGGGGTCAGGATTGACATAGGCCGCGTTCCACGAAACTAAGAATTTTCTCTGGATGCTTCCCACGGGGTCGGATTGACATAGCCGTGTTCTGCGAGGACCAGGCTCCGCTCTGGACGTTTCCCACGGGGTCAGGATTGACATAGGCCGTGTTCCACATGACCAGGAATTTGCTCTGGATGCTTCCCACGGGGTCTGATTGACATAGCCGTGTTCTGTGAGGACCAGGATCCGCTCTGGACGTTTCCCACGGGGTCAGGATTGACATAGGCCATGTTCCACATGACCAGGAATTTGCTCTGGATGCTTCCCACGGGGTCGGATTGGCATAGCCGTGTTCTGTGAGGACCAGGATCCGCTCTGGACGTTTCCCACGGAGTCAGGATTGACATAGGCCGTGTTCCACGAAACCAGGATTTTGCTCTGGATGCTTCCTACCGGGTCTGATTAAAATAGCCGTGTTCTGCGAGGACCAGGCTCCGCTCTGGACGTTTCCTCCGGAGTCAGGATTGACATAGGCCGCGTTCCACGAAACCAGGAATTTGCTCTGGATGCTTCCCATGGGGTCGGATTGACATAGCCGTGTTCTGCGAAGACCAGGATCCGCTCTGGACGTTTCCCACGGGGTCAGGATTGATATAGACCGTGTTCCACGAAACCAGGATTTTGCTCTGGATGCTTCCCACGGGGTCTGATTGACATAGACATGTTCTGCGAGGACCAGGCTCCGCTATGGACGTTTCCCACGGGGTCAGGATTGACATAGGCCGTGTTCCACGTGACCAAGAATTTGCTCTGGATACTTCCCATGGGGTCTGATTGACATAGGCCGTGTTCTGCGAGGACCAGGCTCCGCTCTGGACGTTTCCCATGGGGTCAGGATTGACATAGGCCATGTTCCACTTGACCAGGAATTTGCTCTGGATGCTTCCCACGGGGTCAGGATTGACATAGCCGTGTTCTGCGAAGACAAGGATCCGCTCTGGACGTTTCCCATGGGTTCAGGATTAACATAAGTCGTGTTCCACATGACCAGGAATTTGCTCTGGATGCTTCCCAGGGGGTCGGTTTGACATAGCCGTGTTCTGCGAGGACCAAGCTCCGCTCTGGACGTTTCCCACGGGGTCAGGATTGACATAGGTTGTGTTCCACGTGACCAGGAATTTGCTCTGGATGCTTCCCACGGGGTCGGTTTGACATAGCCGTATTCTGCGAGGACCCGGCTCTGCTCTAGGCGTTTCCCACGGGGTCAGGATTGACATAGGCCGTGTTCCACGTGACCAGGAATTTGCTCTGGATGCTTCCCACGGGATCAGGATTGACATAGCCGTGTTCTGCGAGGACCAGGATCCGCTCTGGACGTTTCCCATGGGTTCAGGATTAACATAGGCCGTGTTCCATGTGACCAGGAATTTGCTCTGGATGCTTCCCACGGGGTCGGTTTGACATAGCCGTGTTCTGCGAGGACCAAGCTCCGCTCTGGACGTTTCCCACGGGGTCAGGATTGACGTAGGTTGTGTTCCACATGACCAGGAATTTGCTCTGGATGCTTCCCACGGGGTTGGTTTGACATAGCCTTGTTCTGCGAGGACCCGGCTCTGCTCTGGGCGTTTCCCACGGGGTTAGGATTGACATAGGCCGTGTTCCACGTGTCCAAGATTTTTCTCTGGATGCTTCCCATGGGGTCTGATTGACATAGCCGTGTTCTGCGAGGACCAGGCTCCGCTCTGGATGTTTCCCATGGGGTTAGGATTGACATGGGCCATGTTCTGCGAGGACCAGGCTTTGCTCTGGACGTTTCCCACGGGGTCAGGATTGACATAGGACGTGTTCCATGTGACCAGGAATTTGTGCTGGATGCTTCCCACGGGTCAGGATTGACTTAGGCCGTGTTCTGTGAGGACCAGGATCCGCTCTGAACGTTTCCTACGGGGTCAGGATTGACATAGGCCGTGTTCCACGAAACTAGGATTTTGCTCTGGATGCTTCCCACGAGGTCTGATTGACATAGGCCGTGTTCTGCAAAGACCAGGCTCCGCTCTGGGCGTTTCCCACGGGGTCAGGATTGACATAGGCCGTGTTCCACGTGACCAGGATTTTGCTCTGGATGCTTCCCACGGGGTCTGATTGACATAGTCGTGTTCTGCGAGGACCAGGCTCCGCTCTGGACGTTTCCCACGGGGTCAGGATTGACATAGGCCGTGTTCCACGTGACCAGGAATTTGCTCTGGATGCTTCCCACGGGGTCTGATTGACATAGCCGTGTTCTGCGAGGAACAGGCTCCGCTCTGGACGTTTCCCACGGGGTCAGGATTGACATAGGCCGTGTTCCACATGACCAGGAATTTGCTCTGGATGCTTCCCACGGGGTCAGGATTGACATAGGCCGTGTTGTGCGAGGACCAGGATCCACTCTGGACGTTTCCCACGGGTCAGGATTGACATAGGTCGTGTTCCACGAAACCAAGATTTTGCTCTGGATGCTTCCCACGGGGTCTGATTGACATAGGCCGTGTTCTGCGATGACCAGGCTCCGCTCTGGACGTTTCCCACGGGGTCAGGATTAACATATGCCGTGTTCCACGTGACCAGGTAGGGTTGAATTTATCCGCATTTCACGGAGTCGGGGGTTGACTCTCGGCGTCGGTGCACCGCCGAGTCATGGAACTGGGAACTTTGTCGCAGCTTCGATTTGCTGATGGTGCGTCTGTTATATTGAGACGAATGTTGAGATGATCTTGAGGCTGCTTTGTGAACCGTCGAGACTTGGCTTTCTTTCGGATGGATCCCACGGTGGAAGGTATGGTTCCCTCTTTGTTTGTGCCCCTGGATTGTATACAGGGATCGATGTGATTTCATCTGTAGGGCAAAAGTTTCATTCTTTCAGAATTTTTTTTATTTCTTTCTTTCCGCGATGCTCTATCATTTCAACTTTTTATATCGTTAACGTCGCGATTGCCCAATCATTTCGACTATTTTTTGCGGTGCCCAATCATTTCGGCTATTTAGTATGCATACATTTTTACTTGCTGATTTGCAAGTTGCCCCATCATTTCGACTATTTCGTATGCATTTGTAATTCGCTGGTTTTTCGCTGCAAGTTTAGAATTAAACACCGATTTCGGCATCAGCACCACTACAACTGGGATATTGCCAGGAGCGAATCATCATTTGCCTCTGTCAATGTCGAACAAAGGTGGCTTAGCAAACAGGGTTAAGATCCTGTCGACTAAGGTTTTTGACTTCATGAGCCGTAAGGGTCTCATAAAGGTATTTCTCCCTACGAGTCGTGAGGATCTTGTAGGTGCGTTTTCTTCTTAAGAATCGTGAGGATTCCTAAGTGTGTGGTCTCTTATAAGTCGTAAGGATCTTACAAGAGTGCTTTCTCCTTATAAGTCGAGAGGACTTACAAGGGCTGTTCACTGTGTAAACATATCCTTAGTTATGGATGGGACTTTGTTAGGGAAATGTTTATTCGCGCCCGTGGATTGTATACAAGGGTCAGCATTGATCCGTTTGTAGGGCAAAAAGAAGGTTATGATGGCTTAAGAACAAGTTCAGATCCCTGTACTTAAGACTTTTGAATCCTATGGGCCATGAGGGTCTCAAAGGAGGGTTCTCCTTACGAGTCGTGAGGATTTCGCAAGTGTAATTTCTCCTTAGGAATCAAGGGGATCCCTAAGTGTGTTGTTCCCTTGTGAGTCGTAAGGATCTTGTCACGCCCTGCTTTCCAGAGCACGCTAAGATGGGCACGTGACATAGCCAACCATGCTACCTGTGGATAGGAAAAATCCCTCCACAGTCACATTACGGCTGTAGAGATATCAAGAACAGGAAAGTAAACTAAACTATCTAGTACATGTCCATGAGCCAGAATAAATGAATCAAGAAATAATATAGTATGCGGAAGCAAAGATCAATAAACACCTGGAAAGTAAGACTGGATACCAACGGGATCCACACTGCTCGGTCTAGCAGCGGCAATACTCCTAATCAGCCTGCAACGAAGGTCGAGAATCTGGGCCATGCAAAACCCAGACGTCAGAGCGTCATAACATCAAGCAATAACATAAACAGGGTAGCAAGACATACAGGTATGTGTACGAACAATAAAACAGATATAACAGTAATATAAGTGAGGACAGTGGGGTAGTGTGTAGTGAGTGATCTAAACTGGTATATTGGGTTAACTACTCTCAAGTCTTTGAAATCAATTTGATGAATCATCGATATAACTCAATAGTATCCTGTGCGTGCCCGGGATCACGGTCTAAGACTCTCGGGCTGAAACCGAGACATGCCGCTAGGCACTAAAAGGAAAAGGGTAAAGATGAATGATGTCCATGGCATCATCCCAAGGCTGGCCTAGCTTCTAAAAGGTAATGGATAACAATGGATGATATCAGCGGCATCATCCCAAGGCTGGCCCAGCCTCTAAAACTGATCGGTAAGGTAGCACATTGTCGAGTTACAGGTCAGGTTTCATCATTGATTCCCCATATCCCCAGGTTGTGTATTCAAGTCAGGTATTTAAATAACCGAGAGCCAATGCCAACACAGGATCAGGCAGGTACAGGTTTGTCTGGATAGACAACAGGAATGGTCCGTAAGGACGACAGGTCAGGTTTGTTGGCATTAGACATAAGATCAGGTAACAGGTAAAGCCATGGTACATCAGGTCAAGTCAAGTAATATATATAGGTGTCATGTCATGTCAAGAGTATACGGTACCATGTCATATCAAGTAGGAAGTGCAACAAGTCATGTCAGGTGTACAAGATATCATATGGGTGCTCATAATCAACTAGCATAAGCATGGGTAAACAAAATAAGCATGTGTACTAATATGACAACCAACTAGAACATGTAATATGATATGTAAATAGGTACAGACTAAACTATATGGATGTACAGTCATTAATTTGAGTTAGGGTTATGGTTCCAACATGAAATATCATACCTTAAATGAACATAGAATATTAAAATCACACCATCATGTATTAAGAGACCGCTTGATACAAGTATATGTAAAAGGGTTAAATAGATGCAATAATATGTATAAAACATGTTAGATGGATGCAAACGGGTGTTGTACAGTTATGAACTATTTAAAGGGTGCTATGGCTATGCGACCAAGAACTATGTTATAAAAATATAGGCATAGGCATACAATATTGTAATCTAACATGCAACCGGGTGTGTTTCACAATTAACTCAAAATGATATAAACGGATATCGGATGGTAAAATGTGATATAGGCACCAATTCAAACTTCATGTTTAAAATATAAATATGCAAATAAAATATGGAATACTGTAAATAGCATGTAGCAAGTTTCACTTGCCTCAACTAATCACGAAACGGATATGTACGGTACGTCCGACGTCGGAAAGATGTCGCAACGCACGCACGGCACACGTGACGGGTCCAAGCAACGCAAGAGGGTGATCACGCAGGTAAGGTACGTCCCCTGGGTCGTCTGGATCGTCGGCGATGTCACGGCTCCGGCGATCGCTAGAATTTCATAAAATCAAGAGGTGAAGAAAAGGAAAAGTAAGAAGAGAAGGAAGAAGAAGAAGAAGAGGGGATTAGCTTACTGTGGTTGTGGTTTACAGGGGTCAGGAGACGAGTGTTGGTGTTGAGGAAATGATCGGAGTTCCGGCAAGGTGTTGTGAGGGTGCTCGGCAAAGGCAGCGAGGTGTAGGGTTTCTGGGTTGAAGGGAAAACTCTGGTGTTCAGGAGAAGGGAGTGGAGGAAGATGGGGAGAAGGTGATGATGATGAGGCAAGGCCGACGGCGAGGTGGTCGAAAATCCGGCGAGGTGCAGATGACAATGGAAGTGGGTTTATAGGTTCTTGAGGTTGGGATCGGGATTCTGTGCAGGGAATGGAGAGGGAAGAGGAGATGGTTGTGATGAGCGAAGTCGTCGTGGGTGGTGGCGACGGCGAGGCAGCGGGTGTGGGTTCACGAGCGGCGGGAGACGGGAAAGGAAGGAAAATTTTCAGAAGAAGGAGAGCGAGAGAGAACGTGTTAATTAATGAGGAAACAATTTAATATGTATGTGTGGGGAGAGAGAGGGGTTTGTTACAGATTAGGTTTAGAAAATATAAATATATATTTACAGTTAGAGAGAGAGAGAGACTCAGGAGAGACAGAGACGTTAAGATTGATTGTTTAGTTAAAATAATATATATATATATATATATATATATATATATATATAATCTACTGTTAGCATAGCATATAAGGATAAAAAGTTAAGAATTATATTAATAGTTTATAATATATAAAGAATATAATATTAGCCCGTTTTGAGATTTTGGCAAATACAAACTTACTCCAAAACACGTCCGGGTCGGGTCTAAAATTTCAGATTTAAAATATGAAAAATATATGCGACTTCCAAATTTCAAAATGAATGCTCAGGTAACAAAAATGCATACCCCCAAGAACGGATGCACGTACATGCGCGTAGCCTTCCAAACACCCCCGTTTCACTGAACGGGACGAGAACAAGATGTGCGATGCTACCATGGGGTTAGGTGTATCATGCAGGCTATGAAATGCAATTTTAAATTATTTTCTATGACCTAGAATATTATATGATAAAAGATGCGACACTAGATAAAATACCAGTATGTACTAAACATGAGATGCACGTGTCCATGCAACAAGTCAAAGTAATCTATAACTAAGAATCAAACAGGCTCAAGCAAGCGGGTCGGATCGAATGCAATGTAAAACATAAAATACCATTTGCACCCAAAAATACGTTAAATTAAGAAATATCCCAAATAAAGAAATACGAGAACTGGAATTGGTATAAATGAACTCGGGTGCTACATTATACCCAACTACAAAAAAATTCGTCCTCGAAATTCCAAGAACAAGAAAGGATAAACAATCAGGAATTGTAAGAATAGTTATGGAAACTTCGGACTTCATCTTCTCGTTCCCCAAGTTGATCTTCCATGTGAGCGATTACTCCAAGAAACAAATACAAGAGGTGTAACTTTGGTCTTAAAACTTTTCCTCTTCGATCCACAGTCGACATCGGTCGCTCCTCAAAAGTCAAATCTTCTTATACAGTCAGCTCCGAATGATCCAGCATGTATGTTTCATCTCGAACATATTTACGGAGTTGAGATACGTGAAACACGCCATAAACATTCGCCAGGGATTGCGGTAAAGCCAAACGACAAACCACTTCTCCAACACGTCCAAGATCTCAAAAGGTCCAACGAATCGAGAACTGAGCTTTCCTCGACTTCCGAAATGAATCACCCCTCCAGTCGGTGATATCTTCAAGAATACCAAATCACCCACGGCAAACTTTAGGAGTCTTCTCGATGTCTCTGCCCAACTCTTCTGTCGGTCTTGTGCTGCTTTCATATGATTCCGGATAGCGTTAAATTTCTCAACTGTCTGCACAACCAAATCTGGTCCCAACAATCTTCGTTCACCGACATCGTCCTAACAAACAGGTAAACGGCACTTGCGACCATATAAAGCTTCGAATGGAGCCATCTGAATCGTCGCCTGAAAACTGTTGTTGTAAGAAAACTCCACTAAATGTAGATGATCCTCCCATGAACTCTTGAAGTCTAACACGCAAGCTCTCAACATATCTTCAAGAGTTTGGATTGTTCTCTCCGACCGGCCATCTGTTTGAGGATGATAAGCTATGCTAAACTTCAATCGAGTCCCCAAACTTTCTTGTAAGCTCCTTCAAAAGTGTGATAAGAAAAGAGTGTCACGGTCGGACACGATGCTTACTGATACTCTATGCAATCTTACAATCTCCTGCATGTACCGTTCTGCCAAAGTTTCCGTTGATTGACCAACCCGAAAAGGAATGAAATGGGCTGCCTTGGTCAAACGATCAACAATCACCCAAACTGCATTGTTGCCTTTTGGACTCCGCGGTAGAGCTGTCACGAAATCCATGGTTATATGTTCCCACTTCCACTGAGGAATCGGAAGTGGTTGCAATAAACCAGCAACCCTTTGATGTTCAGCCTTAACTTGCTGACACACCAAGCATTTTGCCACAAAGCGGGCAATCTCCTGTTTCATGCCTTCTCACCAGAAATGCTGTCGTATGTCTCGTTACATCTTCGTGCCTCCTGGATGTATGGAATATGCTGAACTGTGCGCCTCCTTCATAAGTTCTTCGCGAATATCTCCCTTTGGCACACACAAGCGGCTACCATATCTCAACGAACCATCTTCATGGATCAATAAATCTGTTCGAAGTCCAGCTTCAACATGTTCTCGAAACTTTTGCAATCTAGGGTCCTGCAATTGCACTACTTTAATATCCTCGATCAACGACGACTGTACTTGCAGCTGCATCAACTGTCCCGAAGAATACGGTAGCACAACTTCCAAATCGAATCTCCGAAAGTCTTCAATAAGTTCCTTCTATGTAGTCAACATCTGAATTGTTGGCACCCGACTAAGCGCATCCGGTACAACATTAACTTTCCCCGGATGGTACTTAAGATCGAGATCGTAGTCAGCTATCAGCTCCAACCATCTACGCTGCCTCATATTAAGCTCCTTCTACGTGAACACATACTTCAAGCTTTTATGATCAGTGAAAACCTCGACCCTTTCGCCCAAAAAGGTAGTGTCTCCAAATCTTTAAAGCGAAGATCACAGCCGCAAGCTCCAAGTCATGAGTTGGATAGTTCTTCTCATGGGTCTTTAACTGTCTCAATGCGTACGCTATAACCTTCCCATGCTGCATCAAAACACATCCCAATCCTTTTCCAGATGCGTCGCTGTGAATCACCAATCCTCCGGAACTGTCTGGCACGGTCAGAATAGGAGCGGTTATCAATCTCTGCTTCAACGCCTCAAAAGCTGACGCACAATTATCTGTCCACACCAATGGTACTTCCTTGCACGTAAGCTTGGTCAGAGGCTCAACCCAACGAGTACAATTCCTCATGAACCTTCTATAATACCCGGCAAGTCCAAAGAAACTTCTTATCTCCGCAACATCCTTCGGAATCAGCCAATCTCGAACTGCTGTAGTCCTTCGGGATCAACGGTGATTCCATCTCCCGCCTCAACGTGCCCCAGAACTTCACTTCTTCCAGCCAAACTCACACTTGCTTATCTTTGCATATAATTTTTCTTGTCTCAACGTCTGCAGTGCGATCTTCAAGTGTTCTACATATTCTTCCTTGCTACCTGAGTAGACCAGAATATCATCGATGAACACTACTATAAACGGGTCTAAGAACGGCGAAAGATTCGGTTCATCAAGTCCACAAATATCGCCGGTGCATTCGTGACTCCGAATAGCATCACTAAATACTCGTAATGTCCATACCGAGTTCGGAACGCGGTCTTGCAAATATCTTCTGGTTTAACTCGGACCTGATGATATCCAGATCGCAAATCCAGCTTCGAGAATACCCTCACACCACTAAGCTACTCAAATAATTCACCAATGCGGGGGATCGGGTATTAGTTCTTAATAGTCATTCGGTTTAATTCTCGATAATCGATGCACATCCTCCTTGTAACATCTTTCTTCTTGACTAGAAAAACTGGAGCTTCCCAAGGTGAGTTACTTCTGCAAATCCAACCCTTCTCAAGTAATTCAGCAACCTGCTTCCTGACTTCTTCCAACTCCATTGGTGCCATTGGATAATACGCCTATGAGATTGGCGCTGCACCAGGAACAAGATCAATCACAAACTCCACATCTCGTTTTGCGGTAACCCGAGATGTCCTCGAACACGCCCGTGAACTCTCGAAATATAGCCGTCGCTTCTTCCTTAGTAACTTCCATCAACGAAAGAACATTGTTTGTCGGCCTAGCCCTAAACTCGACTGGCCCGACAGAACTACTTCCTCCCGCAAAACAAGCTCCGGATGTCCGAAAATCTGGAGAATCACTTTCCTTTCCTTACAATCAATATGAGCGTGGAAAGTGCCGCGAAAATCCATTTCCAAGACAACAACAAACAGAAGGATGCACCAGAATTGAATAATCCTAATGCGGGAAAAACATGAATAAGTAAGATACCGAGATGACTTCATCCGAAGTCAAGATACTGAAGGGAATTAAGCACGGTAAGTATGATTCAAGCTGGCAATAAAACAAGAACTGGTAAGCAATGAAACCGAGAGAAGCAAGGTAATATAACAACCATGAAACAAGGAAGCGAATCAAGACCATGACTCCAAGTTACTTAAATAGAGTACCGCATTGTAACCATGCTGCAGTTCATGGGTACAATTACATAACTCCACTCAAGTCGCCCAAATCCTAGTATCGGAATCAAGGAACGGGGAGAAACAATAGTGAACCAAAAAGGTTTCAAGTCGAGATGCAAGTGGTTTGCATATCGTCAAGGCGAAGGATAAAAGAAGGATATGATTCAAGAATTACGATAACAAGGTGGCAGGACATGTTCCTAATCACGAGTATTCTGATTCGTGCATTGGGTCCAATACCCAACTACAAAAGAATCAGACTGGATTAACTTATATCCTATGTCTCTGATACCAAAAGAACCATGTCACGCCCCGCTTCTCAGAGTACGCTAAGATGGGCACGTGACATAACCAACCATGCTACCTGTGGATAGGAAAAATCCCTCCACAGTCACATTACGGCTGTAGAGATATCAAGAACAGGAAAGTAAACTAAACTATCTAGTACATGTCCATGAGCCAGAATAAATGAATCAAGAAATAATATAGTATGCGGAAGCAAAGATCAATAAACACCTGGAAAGTAAGACTGGATACCAACGGGATCCACACTGCTCAGTCTAACAGCGGCAATACTCCTAATCAGCCTGCAACGAAGGTAGAGAATCTGGGCCATGCAAAACCCAGACGTCAGAGCGTCATAACATCAAGCAATAACATAAACAGGGTAGCAAGACATACAGGTATGTGTACGAACAATAAAACAGATATAACAGTAATATAAGTGAGGACAGTGGGGTAGTGTGTAGTGAGTGATCTAAACTGGTATATTGGGTTAACTACTCTCAAGTCTTTGAAATCAATTTGATGAATCATCGATGTAACTCAATAGTATTCCGTATGTGCCCGGGATCACGGTCTAAGACTCTCGGGCTGAAACCGAGACAAGCCGCTAGGCACTAAAAGGAAAAGGGTAAAGATGAATGATGTCCATGGCATCATCCCAAGGCTGGCCTAGCCTCTAAAAGGTAATGGATAACGATGGATGATGTCAGCGGCATCATCCCAAAGCTGGCCCAGCTCTAAAACTGATCGGTAAGGTAGCACACTGTCGAGTTACAAGTCAGATTTCATCATTGATTTCCCCATACCCCCAGGTTGTGTATTCAAGTCAGGTATTTAAATAACCAAGAGCTAATGCCTACACAGGATCAGGCAGGTACAGGTTTGTCTGGATAGACAACAGGAACGGTCCGTAAGGACAACAGGTCAGGTTTGTTGGCATTAGACACAAGATCAGGTAACAGGTAAAGCCATGGTATATCAGGTCAAGTCAAGTAATGTATGTAGGTGTCATGTCATGTCAAGAGTGTACGGTACCATGTTATATCAAGTAGGAAGTGCAACAAGTCATGTCAGATGTACAAGATATCATATGGGTGCTCATAATCAACTAGCATAAGCATAGGTAAACAAAATAAGCATGTGTACTAATAGGACAGCCAACTAGAACATGTAATATGATATGTAAATAGGTACAGACTAAACTATATGGATGTACAGTCATCAATTTGAGTTAGGGTTATGGTTCCAACACGAAGTATCATACCTTAAATGAACATAGAATATTAAAATCACACCATCATGTATTAAGAGACCGCTTGATGCAAGTATATGTAAAAGGGTTAAATAGATGCAATAATATGTATAAAACAGGTTAGATGGATGCAAACCGGTGTTGTACAGTTATGAACTATTTAAAGGGTGCTATGGCTATGCGACCAAGAACTATGTTATAAAAATATAGGCATGGGCATACAATAATGTAATCTAACATGCAACCGGGTGTGTTTCACAATTAACTCAAAATGATATAAACGGACATCGGATGGTAAAATGTGATATAGACACCAATTCAAACTTCATGTTTAAAATATAAATATGCAAATAAAATATGGAATACTGTAAATAGCATTTAGCAAGTTTCACTTGTCTCAACGGATCATGAAACGGATATGTACGGTACGTCCGACGTCGGAAAGATGTCCCAACGCATGCACGGCACACGGGACGGGTCCAAGCAATGCAAGAGGGTGATCACGCAGGTAAGGTACGTCCCCTGGGTCGTCTGGATTGTCGGCGACGTCACGGCTCCGGCGATCGCTGGAATTTCATAAAATCAAGAAGTGAAGAAAAGGAAAAGTAAGAAGAGAAAGAAGAAGAAGAAGAGGGGATTAGCTTACTGTGGTTGTGGTTTACAGGGGTCAGGAGACGAGTGTTGGTGTCGAGGAGATGATCGGAGTTCCGGCAAGGTGTTGTGAGGGTGCTCGGCAAAGGCAGCGAGGTGTAGGGTTTCTGGGTTGAAGAGAAAACTCTGGTGTTGAGGAGAAGGGAATGGAGGAAGATGGGGAGAAGGTGATGATGACGAGGCAAGGCCGACGGCGAGGTGGTCGGAAATCCGGCGAGGTGCAGATGACAATGGAAGTGGGTTTATAGGTTCTTGAGGTTGGGATCGGGGTTCTGTGCAGGGAATGGAGAGGGAAGAGGAGATGGTTGTGATGAGCGAAGTCGTCGTCGGTGGTGGCAACGGTGAAGCAGCGGTCGTGGGTTCGCGAGCGGCGGGAGGCGGGAAAGGAAGGAAAATTTTGAGAAGGAGAGCGAGAGAGAACGTGTTAATTAATGAGGAAACAATTTAATATGTATGTGTGGAGAGAGAGAGGGGGGGGGTTTGTTACAGATTAGGTTTAGAAAATATAAATATATATTTACAGTTAGAGAGAGAGAGACTCAGGAGAGAGAGAGACGTTAAGATTGATTGTTTAGTTAAAATAATTAATATATATATATATATATATATATATATATATAAAATCTACTGTTAGCATAGCATATAAGGATAAAAAGTTAAGAATTATTTTAATAGTTTATATTATATAAAGAATATAATATTAGTCCGTTTTGAGATTTTGGCAAATACAAACTTACTCCAAAACATGCCCGGGTCGGGTCTAAAATTTCAGATTTAAAATATGAAAAATATATGCGACTTCCAAATTTCAAAATGAATGCTCAGGTAACAAAAATGCATACCCCCAAGAACGGATGCACGTACATGCGCATAGCCATCCAAACACGTCTGTTTCACTGAACAGGACAAGAACAAGATGCGCGGATGCTACCACGGGGTTAGGGGTATCATGCAGGGTATGAAATGCAATTTTAAATTATTTTCTGTGACCTAGAATGTTATATGATAAAAGATGCGACATTAGATAAAATACCAGTATGTACTAAACATGAGATGCACGTGTCCATGCAATAAGTCAAAGTAATCTATAACTAAGAATCAAACAGGCTCAAGAAAGCGGGTCGGGTCGAATGCAATGTAAAACATAAAATACCATTTGCACCCAAAAATACGTTAAATTAAGAAAAATCCCAAATAAAGAAACACGAGAACTGGAATTGGTATAAATGAACTCGGGTGTTACAAATCTCACGCTGGTGGTTTCTCCTCACAAGGTCGAGAGAACCTTGCAAGTGTCTTTTAACGAGCTTGCACCCTTTCGAGTTTTCACAAAACTTGCCGGTAGCCCTACTGTTTTTACTCACGGAGCCCTTTCGGGTTTTCATTCTTGCCCATTTTGCTTATGGACATAACATTTTCTTTCTTTCTTTTTTTTTTGTGTCATCCTTTGGATGCTGCGATCCATAGTAGTTTATCGACGTCTCGGTCAACAGCCAGTTTTAGGATATAGTGGTCCATCGTTAGTTTAAGGACGTTTCGGTCCGCAGCCAGTTTTAGGACATAGTGGTCCATCGTTAGTTTAAGGACATTTCGGTCTGAAAGCCGGCTACTACTTATAGAGTTTGGGCTTAGGAAGACAGCGAGCGGACATAGGCGTCGTCATCTATCGTTGACCTAGGCCGTGACTCTTCAGGTGTAGTATTTTTTCAGGAAGCGACCGTTTATTTGCCTGAAAGGTCTTTCACTATGCATGTCCATGAGTAGATAGGCTCTACCCTGATAAACTTTGTCTATGATGAACGGGCCTTCATAGTTTGGCTCGAATTTCCCCCGTTTAGCACGATTAGGGATCATAGGTCTTTTGACCACTAGCACGGGTTCGCCTTGGCGGAATGTTCTCGGTCTAGTCAATCTCTCTTATGAGCGTGTCATCTTTGCTTTATAAGCCTCCAGATTTTGTTGCGCCATGAGCCGGGTTTCATCAAGGGCGTCGAGCTCCTCAAGCCGAATGTGAGCATTTTCTTCGTTTGTTAGCTCGTAGTGAACCGCCACTCGTAAGGAGGGTAGCTCTATCTCAAGGGGGAGTACCGCTTCAGTGCTAAATACCAATGCGTACGGCGTTGTATTTGTGGCCGTTTTGAACGTAGTTCGATGCGCCCAAAGAGCTTCATGCAGTCTCTCGTGCCTATCCCTCTTATTTCGAGACACCGTCTTTTTCAAGATCTTTGTCAAGGTCTTATTGAAAGCCTCAGCTAGACTGTTTGCTCGGGGATTATAGACCGAAGAGTATCTCCAGTCTATGTTATGCTGTTGTGCGAAGCGGCTGATCTTGTGGCTTCTATAGGCTGGCCAATTATCGGAGATAATCCGTCGCGGAGTACCGAACCGGTAAATGACGCGTGTCTTGAAGAAATGGAGGATATTCTCCGTCTTCACTTCCCTCAACGGTACTGCTTCTGCCCATTTGGAGAAGTAATTAGTTGTTGCCAATATGAACCGATGTCCTCTGGACGATGCCGGTTCGATGGGCCCGATTATGTCAGTTCCCCACATTTCGAACGGCTAGCTGGCCACTGTCGGATGTAGCAGATTTGGATGCTGGTGGATGAAGTCTCCATGAATCTGGCATAAGTGGCACTGCTTCGCGTATTCGACACGGTCTTGGATCATCGTGGGCCAGTAGTAGCCCATTCTTTTGATCTTCAGTTTCATCTTTGGCCCGGCTTGGTGAGAACCGCAGAGTCCGTCGTGAGTTTCTTGGACGACTCTCCTTGCCTCTTCAGGTCCTTAGACTCATCCGACGAGTCTTCTCCATTGTCGTCATCCCCGTCCTCAAGGACGTGGTTGAGAAATTCTTGGAGTGTGACTGGGGTCCGCGCCTTCTGGTTATATTCTTCCAACGCGTCAATCTGTTTTTGCAGGTCCGTGCGCTTGTCACCATGCTTCACGGGCTTTTTGGTCATTTTCTTCTTCTTCAAAGATTTTGACGGCTGGGTGTGAGCACTTTGACTATCACCACCAATATTTGGAGTTGGACGCGGTTTCAGCATCCCCTCGATGACTTCGGGTTCCAATGGATTTTTCCATTTGATTGCCGGGCATGTTTGGAGATCCTTCAGCATTCTTTTCGTCTTGGCTGAAAGAACGACCTCCCATAGAGCTTCTTCGATAAAAGAGCACGATGCCCCCGGTGTGTCTCCCCTTTTAGGAGTGTGCGGCTGAGGCGGGCTTAGTTTCCAGTTCTCGGACAGTGCGAACTTGCCCTGTTGGTATTGATCTTCGATCCAGTCTTTAAAGACGAAGCAATCTTCAATTGGGTGGCCTGTCGTTTGATGATAGGGGCAATAATTGGGATTATTAGCCTCACCGGGTTGCAATGGGCGTTTCGGATTCAGCAAATTAATGAGCCGGTTGCGCATCGCCAGCTCGAACAATCTCCTCATTTTGTCCCGGGGAAACGAGTAAGGGCGCTTCATTTTCTCATTATAGAATTGCCGTCTCTCTTCTAGGCGATCAGTTAATTTTGGACCACTGGGCTGTTGTTGAGCATTGGCGAGGAAAGTCGCTTTCCCTTTCCCTTTTTCGTTCCGCGGCTCCGGCTTCGAAGAGGAAGGCCTGTGACCCATCTGGTCCATTTGGGCCAGCTTATCAATCAAGGACTGGAAAGTGGTTGGCTTGAAAAACATCATAAATTGGGAGATGGTCGCTTGAGGGTCGAGAGTTCCCATGAATATGCCCACCGCCGGCGCTTCTTCGATGCGCTGCTCGCACTTTGACCATAAATTTCGCCATCGTATCGCGTATTGAACTCATGTCTTGCCTGGCTTCACCCTGGCATTGATCAATGCCGTTATTGGGGTGCGTTCACTAGCACTCGTGAAACACTGGGTGAATAGTAGCTCTATCTCTGCAAACGTTTTGACGGAGTCGTTGGGAAGCTCCGAGTACCACTCAAACGCTGTCTCCGACAGGCTACCAACAAATTGGCGGAGCAGAAGTTTATCATCACCTCTGGTGTTGCCGCAAAAAGCTCTGAATTGAGCGACGTGCTGATGCGGATTTCCCGTCCCCTTATATACGTGGAATTTGGGGATCGTATATCCCAGCGGGTACCTTATTTGGTCGTACCAACCCGGATAGGGTCGTCCAGTCTTAACGATCTGCCCAGCCGTTTCGCTCGCCTGATGAGCTCATATTTACTGAGCAATGTAATCATCCAGAGCGGCCTTGGAGATGGTCACCTCCTTGGCTGCTGAAAGAGCCGGAGGAGGGTTCGATGTCTCTCCTCTGTCATCTTCAATGATAATCGGGGGGTCTTCAGCTGGAGGTTCCGGCTGTAATATCATCCCAGCCATGTCTTGGAACAAAAGAGCCATTCGTTTTATATTGGCCGCCTGTTCCGTGGCCTCTTTTTCTTTCCTCTCGAGCATTCTTCGGAGGAATTCAGCATCAGTTTCTTGTTCCTGACGCTGCTCTGAGGTTTCTGGATTTTCTTTCGGCCCAGTGAGTGCGGCCATTGCAGTCAGCATCTCCTGAAGTTTCTGCTGCTGTTGCTCCTGAGCCTTTGTTATCGATCGGGTAAGCGATCGATGACCTGTGGAGATACGGCTATCCTCTTTTCCGGATGCCATATAGACGGTATGCACCACCATGCCCCCAGACTTAGGGCGTTTGGGTTCGGTGTCCTTGCGATTCATCGCAGACTCAGGGATTTTTTCCGGCCTTCTCCTCTTGTAAGCGGTCGAAGTTGAGGGGGCCGTTGCAGTGGGCACCCAAGTAGCTGTCGCTTTTTGTGGCTTGACAGGATGGTCCTCTTATCGCTGAACTTTCACCTTTTTCTGTCGGCGAAAGTAATCTTGATCAATCATCGAGTCTTGAACCTGTCGCCAAACTTTGTAAATTTTAGAGGACAACCGCTGAGGGGGCTCCTCTAGCTTCGCTTTTAGGGCATTCTCTACAGGTGGAGGAGATCTCTTCAGCACGACAGTCGGAGAGATTTTGCGCACCCTCCTAAGAGGTTCAAAGCTGTTCCCAGTTGGAACAGCAGCATCGATTTCCACCGTTAGAGCTGGTGGAGTAAGTTCGGACGGAGAGCTGCCTCCAACCTTCCTTACTCGGTGCCAGTGACGACGGCGAGCATGTCGCGCGGATGGTGTTGGTTCAACTATGAGAATGGCTTCGTCATGCCCCCTGTCTTGGCGGAGGGTTGTCGCCGGTGTCAGCCTTTTGAAGACTGACGTTCGCCGAGAAGTAATGTCCAATCCATCGAATACAGACCTCTGGGCAGAGGTGACTTCGCCTGGAGCGGAGCCGGAATGGTCAGCCTTGTGAAAACAAACTTCTTGGCAGGAGAAGCCTTTCCGATAATTTCGTCTGCTTGAGCCGGGATGGCTATCCGCTTTGGGATGGCTGCTTCAGGTATTGCGGGCTTGTTGGCGTTCTGGCCCAGTCTATTGAAAACTGAGGCAATTGACTTGGGCGACCCATTGAGAGGGGCCGCAGTAGTTGCAAGCCGATCAAAGACCGACTTCTTGGGAGCTTCTTGTGCTGGTACATGAGCGCTGAAGCTCGTTGGCGGGAGCATGGTCCCGAAGAACAATCCAGTGGTGGCCTGAGTGACCTGTTCCACCGGCATAGCGAAGATGGAGGCCGCTTGGGGCCCGTAAGTCACTCCTCCGGACGGGACAGAGCGAGAGTTGCAGTTGCAGTTAGTGCAGGTTGAAGCCATTGATCTTCTGTTTTCTGCACGGAGCAAGAAACCAAATCTTAGTGCCTCGAACCCTAGGGCAACCATATCAAACCGCGATTCATTCGCGAACACGACACACGAAGTGTGGAGTGGAAAGAGGAAAAGGTCCCACCGGACGTGCCATAATCTGTTCTCCGCCGAAAAGACACGACCGGAACGTTGGGACGTCGGGGCTTGAATTCTGAGGGCAGATGCTATTTGGTGCTATCCATCCACCTCTCCGAAGATGCCAAGTTGATTTATGACACCATGCATCGAAGGTTTAAACGGATGCGGCCGATGTAGCAGACTTCGTCAGATTCCCCCTCATTTGAGGGGTTTTTGATTGTGGGGACGCTCTTCCCTGCAGGCGCAAGTCCCTACAGTTAATTACGTTACCGCATCGCGGTAACCACTTTCTCCTTCTCCAGATGGTCACTTCGTGTCATGTGTGTTTGTTTTGTTTTTGGTTGCCCGTGGATTGTATACGGAGACTAATTTATGTTGTCACCCGTAGGACGTGGATTAGTCCAAATCCATATTTTCTTAGATTTGGGTTTTGGTTTGGGTTTAAGGATACGTTAGTCTCATTTAAGACTAAGATCAACTTAAACGTTTGTTAAGGATACGTTAGTCTAATTTTAGATTAAGATCAACTTAACGGGATCGTTTAGATCCAACAAGAGAGCATTTGGCCTCAATTGTTTAGTTTAGAGACATTGCGGTCGATGACCAGTTTAAGGACATGGTGGTCCAACGTTAGTTTAAGGACATCTCGGTCCATGGGTTTAAAGGGACCCCACAGTCCGAGGTTAAGGACATCATAGTCCATGGGTTTAAGGACCCCACAATCCAATTTAAAGACGTCATAGTCTATGGAATGTTTGGTTGTCGGGACCCATCACCTGTTGATATCAGAATATTGCATTATTATATCGCCCATTCTTAATCATATTTCAAATAAATAGGTGCTTTTGATCCATGTCTGTTAAGCAGGTTACAGGTTCTTAGAACAATACAGTGAAAATGGTGAAAAGACACTACAAAATGTGAGACTACGACCAACAAATAAATGAATATGCAAGATACCGCCTACCAGTTCGAGGAACAAACGAAGATCAGCAAACAATTCAATACACAAAGTATAAGGACATCACAAGATTCAAGATTTCAACGCGAAGCAAATGGTAAAAGTCCACAAATTCTGCACTGTTGGAAATCTGGAAGAAACTAGAAAAGATTCTGAAAAACCAAGTGAAGAAAACAGAAGGAAAAAGCAACATGAAGCATCCCTGAGAAAATGAAGTCAAGACCCCACCATATGGCCGCGGATCCGTGGCCAAACAAGGCTTATGGCCGCGGTTCCGCGGCCGTGCAGAGCACATGTCGGTGCAAAGTGTCGGTGGTGTCGGTGCGTTGACCAGGGTTTCTTAAGGTAGTTTTATAATTTTAAATGTGGATCAGATGTAAATCCTAGGGTTTCTCCTATCTATAAATAGGAAATCCTACAGCCTCTTTTGGGGTGTGCATCTTTTGGGTGCCTCTTTTGAGATGCCTCTTTTTATTTTTTCTAGATAAAATTTTCATTCCATTGTAATCGTCAAGAGTGCATCAATAAAGAAAGGTATTTTTATTTTTATCTCGCATTCCTTTTCTGAATTTAATTCTTGCATTTTTTTATCTGTTCTTTTAATATTTGCAATTTAGTTTTCCAATATAAAAATTTATAAAAAATGAATCTTATCATAACTTCCCTAATGAATGAGTAATTCCTCACTTGTTAGGGTTTGGAGAGGGAAGGTTTGAGAGAAGGAAATCTCTCTTCCTCCTTTTCTTGCCCCCATAATTTTTAAATAGGACTCTATTTAAATTAACCACATACCGCTCACTACGGCACCCTATCCCACAAGACAACGGTGATTCCCTACTTAAGACCGGTTGTGGTTGATTTACATAGAGGTTAGGGCTAAGAGTTAAGAAAGGACGGACAAGGACCAAAAGGAAGAAACTAAGTTTCTTTCTAGTCGTGCTAATCCCCTTTTTTGACTATTACCCTAACGCTTATATTCTTAACTAGGACATTAAAAGCAGCGAGAAGATCCCTATTTCGAACTGACCTAATTCTAACTTTAGCAAGCCTTTTTATCAACTTATTCTCATTCTTAGATCTAAAACAAAACCACCAATTTTTTGGATTTAACTCATTAGAACATAAAGAAAAGGAATCCATCTCCCTGTGGATCGACCCGTACTCAACCGGCTAGCTACCAAGCGACACCGTTATTGATTGCGGTATTCTTAATTTTGATTTTAAACTCATATGCAAAAACTCTCTCAATCAAATGGCGCCGTTGCCGGGGAGACGGTAGTCTCTTTCTTTGTGTAATTTCGGGTTAAAAAAATTAAAATTTAAAAATTATAAAAGTTGAAAAATTTTAAAATAAAAAAAATCATCTTGTTCTTCTTGAAAGGTTTTTTGTGCAAGTGTGCAGGAAAAGAAGACAGACAGATTCAGATCTAAAAAAACCCCAGTGAACAAATCAATAAATAGAAGATTTGAACAGACAGAGGAGAATCATAACAACAAACAAAAATTTTTTGGAGATCCAAACTAACAGAACCACCGTGGAACCGCTGCGGATTCAAGCGTTTGACCGCGGAACCGCGGTCAAACCGTGACGTAAGCTTCCAAAAATCTCTCTGTGAGTATTTTATCCTCTCTCCTACCCCCTGATCTCCACTGAAAATTTTTCCTGCAGGATTCTTTGCGCAAAACTTCTTTCCCCTATCCAATAAATTGTTTTTGTGCAGGATTCTTTGAGCTGCCAAATATAAAAAAAATTTGCAAGTGTTTTAGATTTTGTGTGTTAATTGCTTTGCATATTTAAAACGGACTTTTAAGGGGCTATAACACCAATCCAGATTGGGTGGGGATTTCATTACCCTTCCTAAGACCCCAATAATCACAAAAAGCATGTGCATCAACTGTCGAGTTAATTAAAAAATATTTAGACTCAACCAATAAGGACTGTCGCGCTCATTAGAACAAAGGAAGGTTGTGGGCAATCGGTCGTTTATCTAAACCTGACTTTGTGGTGCCTAGGCTAGACAAGTGGGAAAGGTAATTTTAAAAGGCCCGTCTCACGGTGATTCATGAGCGAATCCCTCCTATCTTTACTTGTGCTTACCTGGCCACAATTGGCGGTGAAGAGGCGATTCGAGGGATATCTCACAACTTGCCCTTTGAAACAGTTAGGAGCAGTCTAGTTGAATTAGGAGACCCTTCCTCTAGGTTTGATTGTGCATGTTTAAACTGTGGATATTTGAAATTGTTTTGTAAATCCGTATAAATTTTTGCAAAAACTCTTTCAACACTTTCAAAAATTTCAAAACTCCAAAAACAAACAATTTTTTTTTATAAAAAAATAATAAATAAAAATAAAAAAATAAAAAAGTATAAATAAAGTATAAATAAAAAAAATCCACATTCTTTTCCTTTCTCTCATCACATCATAGGTCCCCACCTCGCAAAACTCTTACCGAACTTTGGTACCCTCAACCAGACATTACTTCCTACGCTCATTGTTTTGGACGAATTTCGGACGACCCCTCCATGCCCAAAATTTCTTTGAAAGATCGAATAGACGCGTCTAGGAGAAACAGTTGGACTCCGCAATCCACTTTGTATCAACCGTTTCAACCTTCACCACCTTCTTACGTTGATACCCCTTTTGAGAGTCCGGTGGTAACTCCGAAACCCATGTTTATTGCTGAACATATTGAACAATCTCGTAGCCGATCTTTCACTCCTTTCAACACTTCCAGTTCTTGGGATCAACAATTCCATTCACCTTTTTATCCAAATGTTGATCCTAATACTGTCCAACCATTCAATTCTTACCAGCCCTACCCGACTTCTGTACCTTCCCTAGACATTGCTTCTGAACAACCATTTGGGAGTTTCCAGTATCCTAACAACTTTAAATGTTTTACTGAAACCCCGTCACAACCCATGTCTAGTCTGGAACAGTCGTTGGAAGATTTTATGGTAGCGTCAAGACAACAGATTAAGGATTTGAATGCGTCCATAGCCGCCCTTATACAACCTAGTGACCCGGTAGCTAGTTTCCAACCAGCTCCAAATTTTCTAATGTATGATGAGGCGGTTGGACAGATTGAGAATTTGAGTGGAGAGAGTGAGCTGTGCACCCTTCCAAATCAAACATACCCATCCCCAATTGAATCCCACAACTCCGGTTTTGAATGTCTATCAAGTGTTCCAAATGATTCACCGGTTGAAGATAAAACGTTTAATGAGTTGTGTGACTTTATAGTGTTTGATTTACCTGATTGTGAAGGGTCCCTTTCGAGTGAAACCATCACCAATCCTTTTGACCTCTACACCTCCACTCTAGAACCTGAATTGATTAATATCCATATTTTTGATGAAGTGTCTAAAAATTGATTTTCACTTGATTGAGGATATCGACGCTGGGAATATTTCGGATGATGAACCCACAGATTTGGATGAGTTTCTCTCTCCAATTCATCATCTCGAGTCATTAACCGTTTTTCCCGAACTTCATATGCGTCTGGATTTTGATGATAAATGCATGGATGGGATAACCTTTGAAGGGAATTTTGAGAATAATATTGAGGATGAACCAGTTTTGCTTGATGAGTCGGATTTTCCAATTCATCATGTCCCTTCCACTGACTGTGTACACCCTCCTGAACCTTTAACTGTTACCCTTCCTAAATCAATCCCCTTCATCCTTTCTGTCGTTCCGACCGCGCAAGAAACCGTTACACTTTCATTTTCAATAGCTGGTTTACCAAGTTCGATGTACCCATATTTTCTCACGAATCTTGAGGGATTTGATCTCATTTTTTCGTGGGTTGATAGATTAGCACAATCGCTTTTTAAACATCGGTCATTACAAATTATGCTAATTTATACACTCTATTTCCACCCTCAAGTTCGTATTCAACTTCTTTCTCCCACTTTCTCAGGTTCCTCTTCTATTCTTCCTATAATTTCAGTGAGTGTTGATGAATCACAATCCGATAATTCAAGTTTGATCATTCCAGAAAGCCAACTTGATTTGGATACTTTTGAAAATGAGGTAGATGAGTTTTTCGAGTCTCCTAGCTCCATAATTTTTGACAAATCAAGTATGATAAATTCTGGCACAAAACTTACTGACAGCAAAATGTTCAATTACATCGATAAGAGTTTTGAAGAACTTTTTGCTGACGAACTTACATTCCTAAACATCATGGATTTTGTGATTAATCAACCTCCACCTATAGAAGTCTAACCACCACAATTTCTTTTTCCCTTCCGTCATTCTTCTCCTCCATTAAGACCATATACTGCTTCTATCTCCATACGGTCTCGTGTGTTTCTCATTTCTTTTCTCTACACTCCATTCTTTCACCAACCACACCATTATAACGATAAAATTTTTGAATGGTTGGTGCTAACTTTTGGCCTGTGTAAGGTCTTGTATAGCTTGATACTGTTCTCTCCCCCCTAACTCTGAACTTTAACGCTTAAACAGTGAAAACACTGTTTCACTTAAGTTTTGGGGGATCTTTTTGTGTATATATATTTTTGGTTTTCTTTGACAAAAAAAAATTAAAAAAAATTAAAAAAATAAATAAATAAAACAGGGAAGCGCCGACAATTTTTGACCTCTTGGTGTAGCCTGACAGTGAGGACACTGCCAAGTTTAAGTTTGGGGGTGTGCTCGGTAAGCTTTCTTCCTTCGCATTCATATGTATATTTTTGCATTTGCATACTTATATTAAAACCCATAAAATTTAAAAAAATTTAAAAATTATAATAATTGAAAAGTTCAATTTTGGCCATATTTGACTTAAATTCAACATGACGGTTGAATAGTAGGGAAAAACTAGATCCTAAACTTAGTAAATTAAAAACCCTAAAAATAACCTTTCTTAAAGTTTAACCTTAGAAAATATATGCCCTTGTACATTATTTAGAAATAGGCAAATTTTGAGTTCAGTTCTTAGGCTAAGTCAAAATAAGGGAAGAGTATTGAATTTTTATTTGAAGTGTAAGTTTGAAAAATAATTCTGAAGGTTAAGTCTAAATTCTGAAAATATATACCCTACAACTAGCAACTACACGCACCTTGAAACTTTGAATAGTAGAGGATACCTTGAAATGCTCTTGTCTGAAATCCTTAGTATGAAGAAAAATAAAAGTATTAAGTGTGAATAAAGAGATATAAAAAAATGAACACTGGTTTTGTAACTACTTAAGGCAGCATAAATAAAAAATATAGCGAGGGTGCTTTATCACCTAGTGCCTTAGACCAACTGGTTTGGGAGTCACTGCTAAAGCCTTAGGTATTATAAAACGAGGAATTACGCCTTAATGCGCAAACACATTTTGTAATCGGTCGTTAGTACCTCAAGAAGTATTAACGGTCGCATGAAGGATGTGTGAGCAATTTCATCTAAATTCACCAACTAAAAGTACTTTGGACAATGGACAAGAGTATGATAGCTTGAATTGAATTTCCAAGTGTAAGGGTGATATATACACACACGTAGGGGTATATGATTGGTTTTGGATGAGAGATAGGAATGAAAAATAGGACTTATATCTTCAGTAGAGATGATAAAAATTCCTAAGTTGAGATGAAACCTTAAAAGGAAAATTCAAAAGATGCTAAAAGCTAAGTAAATTTACAGAACATATACGATCTCAAGTTAAATGATAAATGAGTGTGAAAAATACGGGTTGATGATTTCTAAATTAAAGATAATAGAATTTCTTGCTAGAATACCAAATTGAAGAATGAAAGTCAACAGGCCAAATTGATCGAATTTTGTGGTTAGTATCCGCTGAAAACCCTCAGGAGACAACACTCCTTCTAGTAGGGACACCTAGAGGTTTAACGGCTTGTTGCACGAGCTCAGTGCAATCGCGATTCCCTGCGAAAGTGAGGTTAAGATTTTTTCGAGAATAAATTGGCTTTGCTCGGGACGAGTAAAAGATATGTTTAGGGATATTTGTTCATATCAGAATATTGCGTTATTATATCGCCCATTCTTAATCATATTTCAAATAAATAAGTGCTTTTGATCCATGTCTGCTAAATAGTTGCAGGTTAAAGGTTCTCAGAACAATACAGTGAAAATGGTGAACAGACGCTACAAAATGTGAGACTACGACCAACAAATAAATGAATCTGCAAGATGCCGCCTACCAGTTCGAGGAACAAACGAAGATCAGCAAACAGTTCAATACACAAAGTATAAGGGCAGCACAAGGTTCAAGACTTCAACGCGAAGCAAACGATAAAAGTCCACAAATTCTGCACTGTTGGAAATCTGGAAGAAACTAGAAAAGATTCTGAAGAACCAAGTGAAGAAAACAGAAGGAAAAAGCAACATAAAGCATCCCTGAGAAAATGAAGTCAAGACCCCACCATATGGCCGCGGATCCGCGGCCAAACAAGGCTTATTGCTGCGGTTCCGCGGCCGTGCAGAGCACGTGTCGGTGCAAAGTGTCGGTGGTGTCGGTGCGTTGACCAGGCTTTCTTAGGGTAGTCTTGTAATTTTAAATGTGGATCAGATGTAAACCCTAGGGTTTCTCCTATCAATAAATAGGAAAGCCTACAGCCTCTTTTAGGGTGTGCCTCTTTTGGGTGCCTCTTTTGAGATGCCTCTTTTTATTTTTCTAGATAAAATTTTCATTCCATTGTAATCGTCAAGAGTGCATCAATAAAGAAAGGTATTTTTATTTTTATCTCGCATTCCTTTTCTGAATTTAATTCTTGCATTTTTTTTATCTGTTCCTTTAATATTTGCAATTTAGTTTTCCAATATAAAAATTTATAAAAAATGAATCTTATCATAACTATCCTAATGAGTGAGTAATTCCTCACTTGTTAGGGTTTGGAGAGGGAAGGTTTGAGAGAAGGAAATCTCTCTCCCTCCTTTTCTTGCCCCCATAATTTTTAAATAGGACTCTATTTAAATTAACCACACACCGCTCACTACGGCACCCTATCCCACGAGATAGCGGTGATTCCCTGCTTAAGACCGGTTGTGGTTGATTTACATAGAGATTAGGGCTAAGAGTTAAGAAAGGATGGACAAGGACCAAAAGGAAGAAACTAAGTTTCTTCCTAGTCGTGCTAATCCCCTTTGTTAACTATTATCCTAACGCCTATATTCTTAACTAGGGCATTAAAAGCAGCGAGAAGATCCCTATTTCGAACTGACATAATTCTAACCCTAGCAAGCCTTTTTATCAACTTATTCTCATTCTTAGATCTAAAAAAACCACCAATTTTTTGGACTTAACTCGTTAGAACATAAAGAAAAAGAATCCATCTCCCTGTGGATCGACCCGTACTCAACCGGCTAGCTACCAAGCGACACCGTTATTGATTGCGGTATTCTTAATTTTGATTTTAAACACATATGCAAAAACTCTCTCATTCATCACCTCTGAAGACGTTGAAGAATTACAACGACAAATATCAGAGGAGTTCAGAGATGTACTCTTGAACCAATTTTGGTTGAGATCTATAGTCCAATTTAGGGCTAAGATCAATTAGATTATGAGCACATGGACTCAGTTAAATCTGAATTGAGGACTTATGGCCAGTCTTGGGCTAAGTCCAATCAAGTTAAAATGTTTAACATTTATTTTGGGCTATTAAGCATTTGTTTGGGCTTGCCCCCTTTTAATAATGCTGAGCATGGATTTAGAGTTCTGACAGTATTTCTGTCTTTTATTGAATACTGAGCATTCATCATAGCTCTGGGGCTTATTAAAGAACAATTTATGTTCTATCAGCGCACACGTGAAGAGCACGTGGTGCGCTTAGCGCCAGTCAAAATGCGCTATGGTCAAAGCGCTAATGCGCTTAGCGCTTTGCACCAGATGTGAAGCGCCGATACGCTTAGCGCTTTGCACCAGATGTGAAGCGCCGATGCGCTTAGCGCTTTGCTCTAGATGTAGAGCGCGGATGCGCTTAGCGCTAGATGTAGAGTGCTGATACGTTATAATTGAAGCGTTGAGGCGCTTGGCGCTGGTGCCATATAATGAGCACAAAGCACTTTAGTAATGCAGCGCACATGTGCGGAACACGTGGCGCATTTAGCGTTGAGCACTAGCCAATGAGCGCAGTGCGCTGTGTTTGAAGTGTTATGACACTGCAGTGCTTTGCGCTAGATGAAGAGCACTAAGGCACTTTTAGATTAGGAGCGCTAAGACTCTTCTTAGGTTAACTTTGTATAAGAGATTTTGTCTCAAGATTTTAAGAACAAAGTTCTTAGTTTATAGGAGATATTTCAATCTCTTTTTGATGAAAGGCTTTGCCTTTATGGATCTGTGATCCTAAGAGAATTGAATAATTCTCCCCCCTTTATAATGAGATGTTCATAATCTCTTTTGTGAAAGACAATTTGTCTTATAGATTTATTATCTGTGAAAGAAGTAAATACTTCTTTTAATTACGAGATGATTTCATCTCTCTGTATATTTTACCTTGAAGAAAAGAAGTTCTTCTATCGAAAGCTTGGCTCTTCTTTCTGAGATTTTCTCAATGTTTATGGGGGGGTCTTCTGTATAAGACTTGAAGTCTTGGGTCCTTTATATAGGGGAGACTGATTTATTGAATCAGTTAAAGAGATTTATTCTTTAATTGATTTGGGAATTTCCCCACCGTCGGATCTTTGATCCAAGGGCTTCTGGTTTATAGAAGATAGTCTTCTTGTTATTAATAAGATTGGGAAATCTTTCCAAACAGAATTTATTCTGTATTTTGGTGATTTTTTAATCACCATTGGATTATTGATCCAACGGTGTTCCAAATTCAGGGCACAATCTTTTCTGTTTGGAAAGATTCAACAGAATTTCATTCTTGTTAATTGATGATTTAATCATATCCGTTGGGTATTTGATCCAACGGTGAGGAATATTTAGTTCCAGCGCTAGCGCTTATGCGCTTTGCCCATGGTGCGCTATTTGGAGCGCAGCGCTCTTGGCGCTAGCGCACACGTGGTACGCTACTTGGAGCGCAGCGCATCTAGCGTTAGCGCCTATCCGCTTTGCACGGGGTGTGCTAGTTGTAGAGCAGCGCTGTTATAAAAGCGCAGCTTTAAATCAAATTTTAAATTTTAAACAGAGCTTTGCTCTAATCGGGGAAACATTTATATTTGTTTATTCATCTTGACTCACTATTCAAGCATAGTTGCAATTTTATATTGCAATAATTCCATGTTTGAATGAGTGAGGGTCAACGGTTGCCATTCACAATTCATTCTAACAGTTAGCCATTTTTCTTTAGTTGCTCCCATATGCTCTCTAGCTTCTTCTTCATCCTCATTGTCATGGTTCAAGTTTTAACCCTCACATGTGATGTGAACCATGAAGCTTGAACACAAACTTGTGAGCTTTCATATCCCCTACTTCACCTTCCTACACTTGACTACCGATCGAGTGTAGCGTGTTTCCTACACCAAAGAGTTTAGTGTAGAGGTAGCTTGAGTTGGAGGGACTTCACGTGGATCATCTTCGGCACGAAGGTCATCGGAGGAAGCTTGTCCAAAGCCTCAAGTGGAGCCTAGTAGAGTCGCGGGACTATTACACGGAGCATATGAAGTGAATGACTCGATCTACGAGGGTATAGTCAACTTTACTTCTTCTAGTTTACTTAGATATCAAATCTAAAACCCTAATCATCTAGTTAACGATCTTGTTTAGTGTAGATTAGTACCCCGAAAAATTAAAAAATGGCATGCTTGATGCTTGTAAAACCCAGTGGGGTGACAACGTACACTTTCAACATCAAGTTGCAAGATTGAGTTCATTTATAAATCAAGTATTCATGTCACGTATTTATGTATTCATGTCAAGTTGTATTCATGGTTCGAGTCAAGTCATAGTGTTCAAATATTCATATTTTGATTGAGTCAAGTTCAAGTGTTCCGATTCATGATCAATGGTCAGTATACCTGTTTGAGTTCAATATTGATTTTGTGTGTTCAAGTTCATGATCAAATATTCGTGTTTGGTTTTAGATTCAGGTTTGAGTTTGGATTCAAGCTTGATTTAGACTCAGACTTGAGTCAGACTCTTATAACTGATTTAGATCCTGAATTATGTTCGGGAGTTATCTATAACTGCTGCACATGGACGGCAGGATTTGTGTTTTTTTCCAAGACAATTATCATTGATAACATCGTTAAGTTTTCTATCTTAAATAGGCAATCACTCACTTTCTCCGGCTCCCTGGGGCTCAAGAGAATTGATCCCACTTAAACATATATTTACTAAAATCCTTAAATGTAATTTTATATAACTCGAGAGGGTTTTATGAAAAATATTTTTAATATATAGTTTCAAAATAACCTCGATAAATTATTTATATTATTTAGGGTTTGCATGAATGTGAATTTTAGGGATTTCAGGTATTTTAGTCATAATAGCTTAGATTGGAGAGTTCATGATATTTTACTGTAAAGCTGGTGTTATATTGATATCTTGATGGTATTTTGATGAAACTTGTGAACTTTCATCTTTTATAAAAATGTAAGTTTATTATTTTTTGAAAAATAAATGGATTTTTAATATTTATATAATTAATAAAATTTAAATTTTATTAAAGTAGAAAAATGCGTTTTTCTTAAAAACCGTATTTAAAAATTTTTCGAGACCGAATGCTCCGTGTGGAGGTCTGCATCTCGCTCTACTAGCCTAAGGATGTGCGATAATCCGCATTATCCAATAGCGGGCCCCTTAAAAAGGGTTGTAGAGGTACATTTGCAAAGGGTTTTGAAATACCATTCAAAAGAAACCCGTTTTTTTTATAGTAAAAGGTATTTTGATATAATCTTGTGTTTGGAACTAAAAATACGTTCGAAGAGTATCGTGTTATGGAAACCATGTGTGTGTGTGAAAGATAGGTCATTACCTCGTGACGTTTTCTACAGGTATAATTAACAAAAATACTAAAAGAGAGATATGTGAAATTCATGGTATTTTAATATAAATGTTGATATAAAGTTATGTTTCATGATAGTTTTGAGTGAAAGTTGGTTCTAAACATTAGTTTTATGTTAACAAGTAAGGTGTAGAAATATGAATGAGCAATGCTTAAGAAAAAGTGGAATTTATAGGGTTTAGAATAAAATGTCAGTATTAACTCCACTTACCGACATGTTTTGAAAAAAAACTTTTCAAGGAAAGAGAAGAGGAATTGAAAGGGACTTACTAGCTAGTTATCCTATGAAAAAGTAGAAGAGAGAGAGTGTTGAACTTCGTAGCGTCGCGGGGTTGCTAGAACGTTCTTCGATTCTCGCCAGAAGTTGATTTCTTACTAACTCTACTTGTACTTTTCTTGTACTTAGAAAACTTTGAGAATTTTGGCTATAGTTTTCAGAATAAGAAAGAGTTAGGGCATGGGGTAATATTTATAGTGTGGAATTAGGGTTTTGGAATTAAAAAGATGAATTAAAATGCATTAAAAAGATAATAAATGGAGAATTGAGCGGTCTTTGTTTGATTGCAGAGTAATCAAACAGTGCAGGGGAGTTAGGGGTAGGGAAAAGGTCGTGTGTGCAAAGCACGGACACCATTGGCTATGGGGGGACCTTCGGCGCCGGCCAATTTGAGCATCTCGCTGGTCAATTGGTGAGTAGGAGCCGTCGGATTGGTGCCACTTGTTCACCTCTGTATTTACAACATTTTGCACATTTTTTTTTCTTTGTCGTTTCATTTTTATGTGCATTGCACGTGTAAACTTTTGGGCTTCCAAAATTTTTTTTAAAAAAATCAGAAAAAAATTAATGTGTCTGATGGGGTACGAACACATGGGTTACGTCACAACAGTGTAAGTGTTTTACCAGTGAGCTGCAAGTTATTTCTTACCATTCTTAAACAAAATTAACTTATAACTTATACTCAGACTGTGAAACTCTATTCTTTATTTTAACAGAACAATTTCCGTACAAAGATTTCAGAGTCGTTACATTCTTTTTAAGTGAAATATTTCATTTATCAAAATCTCTTGAAATTGAATATAGGATTTCAAGGATTCAAGTTCACTCTTAAAAGTTGATCTTAAGCTTTTATGTTCATTTTTTAAGAAAGCACAAGACAAAATCAGGTTTTCATTTTCATTTTTCAAAGTCTCAAAAATTTTCGACTGATTTTCAAATTTCAATAGAAACTTATTCTTCTCTTGTTCTCTTTTTTTGTTTCAAAACAGCCAAAATTTTGGAAAAGCACTCAAGTTTTGAATGCAACTCATTTTTTCCCATTTTTTAGTTTATCAATCGAAATATCATGAGTGCAAGAAAGTGCATTAATCTTGGCTAACAATTCATCATTTGTGAGTTTCAAAATTTTATTTCTAGAAATCAATTTTGTTTTTTCCAATTTTAAGGACGAGTTTTGTTTTTCAAGAAACTCATTTCTAAAAATCAATTCGTTCTTTTCATTTTCAAGTTTTTCGTTTAAAACATTAACAGAATCTGACACGTTGAATTTTTCAATCAGATCGTTATTTATACCAATTAAAATCTCACACTTTGAAAACAAATCATTTTTCTCTTGTTCGAAAATATTATTCCTAGATGCAAGGGCATTATATGAAAGTTGATCATGAGAAAAATTATGATTATCAAAAGATATCGTGTTCACACTATCATGATCAAAATAAATTTCACATGACTTGGTAGAAGTTGACGGTATATCATTATTTGTAAAATATTGAAATACACCTTTCGTTTCTACATGATTTTTTTTCTATGATGTGTTCTCCGTAACTTTGTTCCAATGCACACCAAATACCATAAGCTGAATCATAACACGAAACACTCATACGAATTTCACAGTCTAAAGTATTCTGTAAAATATCTACAATTTCTTCGTTCAAGAAAATCAATCTTCGTTCACTCATATTTCATGTCGTTTTATCTCCAATATTTCTAAGAAAAGTATGTTCATTTTCAATGATTTTCCAAAAATCTTTATCAAGCGAGTCAAGAAATTCTTTTATTTTTATTTTGCAACTTAAAAAATCATTCCCGTCAAAGTGCGGAGAACAAACAGCAGCATCCATTTTTGTTTTAAAATATAAATCCTAACAAAACACATCAAATAATCAAATCCTAATCAACTAGGGTGAATTTAGACCTAAACAACTCCTAAGTTAACCGTTAGGCTGGCTAAACCCAAACTAGACTAACCGGTCAGCCAGGTAAGTACCAGGTGAGTGGGATGTATCCACTATTCGAATCACCGAAATAGCAGGCCTAATTAAGTAAACCGCTTGTTTTAGTCACGCTTGCCTAAACACCAACTAATTAGACCCCTCGGAATATTAGTTATCCTAAAAGTAAACTTTTCCTATTGAGATATGTGAATCCTTATGGTTTTAAGTGATCTAATCGATTTTAATTAGAGACTTGCAATATGGAAGATAATTTGTACGTCAAGGAAGGGTGATGAAATCCCCACCTTATCTTTTAACTTTATAATTTTCCCTTAAAATATTTTAAATATGAGTGCAAAAAATCAAATCTAATCAGAAAATATAAATAATTTTTTTAACGGTGCAAAAAAATCCTGAAAGAAACAGAGAAGAGAAATATTAAGATTGAGAGAGAAGATATTCAAGAGTACTCACCAAATCCAAATTTTTGCAAAGATCTCCCTTGTTTCTTGCTACTTTTTTAAAAATCTAAAATGTAAAAAACTAAACTAAAGATAATTGTTAATTCGAAAAACAAATAAAACTAAAACCGTCTTTTCCGGCAACGGCGCCAAAAACTTGTTGATAAAATTATAATACCGCAAATGCACGGCACGTTTATAGCGAGCGCGCAGGTATGAGTCTTGTTAGTGTGTAGTAGCGCCTCTAGTAAGGTTGCATCATCCTAAAGTAGTGAACTTTTAAATTCTAGAGGGCTATTACAAACGAACTACGAATCGTAACTAGCGATTAGGGTAATAACATCATTATGTGAAGTCTAAACTAAAGGAAAAGGAAATACAACCTTTGTAACCAACTCCTTCGGTCTTTAGGATTCCTACGGTTTTGCTCGAGGCTTGGAACGACTCCGCTTAAGATCCTTCGTCGTCTACGCTGATCCACCCGGAGATTTCTATATCAAGCTCTAAGCTTCACAAAATGAAGCAAACACTCTACACTAAAGGGCTAGGGTAGTGTAGAATGGGTGTGTGGTTTGTAAACTCACTTAAAAACCCTTTCTTTTTAAGTTCCTCACTCTAAACAAAACTCAAGAGAGCTTGAAGAAGGGGGAAGATGAAGATGGCAAAAGATTTTGTGAATATCATGAAAACTTATTTTCAATAATAGAAAAGAAAAGATTATATATGAGACACTCTCAAAATATAACCATGGTTGGCTAAATATCTAAATATTATTTGGATGGGTTAAAGAACAAAGGAAATATAACCATGGTTAAAGTCAATGGTCAAAGAAGAAGTGTGTAGAAAAATGAGTCATTATAGCTAATTTCCTTTTCTTTAAATCATTAACAAAATCTAGATATTTATCAACTATGTAAGTCTTGCATTACCATCTCCTTTGTATCATCAACCATGACACATATGTATGTGTGTATGTGTGCATGCACATCATCATGTGTATGCGTGAACATACATGCATACATCCAAAAAAAAGGGTTAATTAAAAGTAAGCTAAAAGATAATATTAAATCAACACTTGATTTAATAAATCGGTCATATCAAATACGACCCAACCAATATTGAATGCCCGATTAAAATACGGTATCACATATTCCTATTTAATCGAGCTCCTACGCATATCACATATGCACACCATATCATTTCGCCTGAGCTAGAAAAATCCTGTGTGGGACTCTAAGACTCGTCAATACGCCGGCGGTAGGTGATGATCATATCAAAACACGTACAAGCCGCAAGCGGTCAGCTAAACGTAACGGCCACCGGGTATTGAGTGATCAGAACAAAAACAAGCGAACCCGTCAAAACTCCCGTCGAGCCATTGGCAACACTTACCGTACAGTCTGGTCTCTTCATCTGATATGCTGCATATCAAGTCTAGGGATGGAATCGCCGAGCCCTAATAACTCAATAAGTTATGTCGATATGAACTATGACCGGTCGAGAAACTACTGATAACACTTATCAGTAAATCTCATCAGCCTGGCCAGGGACTTCAAGTCAGAGCCAATCGCACATTGCACAACATCAACTCCCAATACCGGGAGAGACGAAACCCCTCCTATCGCTCACTGTCTCCATGTGTCTTGGGACTATACCCAAAAGCCACCTGTTTGCACGACTCAATAGAGCCGTGGTAGGATGGAAATCAAAGTACAGCTGGAGAACACACAAGACTCTATGAAGATCTCGGGTCTACAGACTAACCTATACCAGTGTCACCAGAGAACTGCTATCCGACGATAGATATAATACCATATAGGAATTCTCCGTGAGTCCGTTCAGTGTACCCAGTCTCCACTGAGCACCCGTATACAATCTTCGATGTCACAACACCAATGGATATGGGATCATCCATCGCCCATCATATGGGTCAAGAAACGTATACGCTAGTCTACTCTGGAATATCGATGCCCTATCTCGATATATCTACGACTAGGAACATTTAAGGATATGCTTATAGACTACACATGCCCCACTAGTATGATCTCCATCATAGCCATGGAAGTTAAGCAAATATCCTCAGGGCTTTATCAACATGTATCAAATGAACAGTATCAAGTAAACATGTCAGATAAAGTAAAACCAGATAAAATACTATCATGTCGAGTAAGAAAGTCATATATCAAATATACATATATACATGTCAAAGCATCCACTATACATATAATGGCCTCTAGGGCATACATATATCCAACAATCTCCCACTTGCACTAAGGCCAATTATTGGCGTATCTCATACCCAATATCTCAAAAAGTCGCTTATGTTGCGGCTGTGGAAGGGCCTTGGTGAGTGGATCCACGGTGTTATTCTTTGTATCTACTCTCCGAATCTCGATCTCTTGGCGATCAACTATCTCCCGGATCAAATGATATCGCCTGAGGATGTGTCTAGACTTTTGATGGGATCTGGGTTCTTTGGCCAATGCCATAGCTCCATTATTATCACAATACAATGGTATTGGATTAATAATGGTTGGAACTACTCCTAGCTCCGCAACGAACTTCCTCATCCAGACGGCTTCCTTGGCAGCATCATTTACAGCAATGTACTCAGCTTCCATCGTGGAGTCTGCAACGGTATCCTGTTTGGAACTCTTCTAACATACCGCCCCTCCATTGAGGGTAAATACAAACCCTGAGATAGATTTACTGTCATCCTTATCACTTTGGAAGCTGGAATCGGTAAAGGCCTCTATTTGGAGATCCCCATTACCATACACCACGAACAATTCTTTAGTCCTTCGCAAGTACTTAAGAATGTTCTTCACGGCTATCCAGTGTTGCTCCCCTGGGTTGGATTGATACCTGCTCACTACAGCTAGTGCATAAGCTACATCAGGGCGAGTACATATCATCGCATACATTATAGATCCTACGGCTGAAGCGTAGGGTATAATGCTCATGCGAGCTCTCTCTTCATCAGTCTTCGGACAGAAGTTATTAGAGAGAGTGATTCCATGGCAAGCGGGCAAGGCACCACGCTTGGAATCTTCCATACTAAACCTTTTTAGGATGGTATCAATGTATTTTGATTGGGACAATCCCAATAATCTCTTGGATCTATCTCTATAGATCCTTATGCCTAAAATGCACGAGGCATCACCCAGGTCTTTCATGGAGAACCTTTGTGATAAGAATAGTTTGACCGATTGTAGCATAGGAATATCATTTCCTATCAGGAGAATGTCATCTACGTACAATACGAGGAATGTGACAGTACTCCCTACAATCTTCTTATAAATGCATGGTTCATCTATATTTTTGATAAAATCAAACTCTTTGATTATATCATCAAAACAGATGTTCCATCCCCGTGAGGCCTGCTTTAACCCATAAATGGATTTAAGCAATCTACATGCTTTCCCGCTGCTCCCGCTGTCAATGAAGCCCTCTGGCTGATCCATAAAAACGCATTCTTCTAAATCACCATTCAGAAATGCAGTTTTAACGTCCATCTGCCAGATTTCATAATCATAGTGAGCAGCAATAGCAAGTAGGATCCGAATGGATTTAAGCATTGCTACCGGAGAGAAAGTTTCATCATAGTCCAATCCTGGTCTTTGACGAAAACCTTTCGCTACAAGCCTTGCTTTAAAGGTCTCTACCTATCCATCTACACCAATCTTTCTTTTAAAGATCTATTTGCACCCAACGGGTTTTATTCCAGGAGGCGCAACGTCCAAAGTCCATATTTTGTTGGTGTACATGGACTCCATTTCGGATCTCATGGCTTCCAGCCATTTCACTGAGTCACCACTCGTGATAGCTTGCTGAAAACTAGTAGAGTCATCATCATCCATGATGCAATCTTCTCTATCACCATCAATGAGAAATCCATAGTATCTTTCTGGTGGGCGAGAAGTTCTACTAGATCTCCGGAGCGGCTGAGTTTCTCGAAGTTCTACTGCAACATCAGTTTTAACCAATTTGTCCTGAGTAATTTGTGTCTCTAGAATCTCTTCTAGTTCTACCGCATTGCCATCAGTACTGTCTGTAAAGATTTTATTTTCCAAAAATGTAGCATGCTGAGAAACAAACACCTTTTGTTCCTCCTTGTGGTAGAACAGATATCCATACGAATGTTTTGGATATCCCACAAATTTACACATGACCGATCGTGTCTCGAGTTTGTCTGGATTCTGCTTTTTAACAAAAGCCGGACAACCCCAAATCCTAACTTTTTTAAGAGATGGTCTCTTTCCACTCCATATCTCATATGGAGTGGTAGACACGGTCTTGGTTGGAACCCTGTTTAACAGATACATTACTGTCTCCAATGCATGCCCCTAAAAGGAAAGCGGTAACTCAGCATCACACATCATGGATCGTACCATATCTAATAGGATACGATTTCTCCGTTCTGACACACCGTTTTGCTGTGGTGTGTAAAGAGGAGGGAGCTGAGAGAGAATCCCATTCTCTTTTAAGAAGTCTAAAACTCTGTACTTAAGTACTCTCCACCTCGATCCGATCGAAGTTTCTTAATGCTCAAGCCTGTTTGTTTTTCTACTTCAAGTTTGTACTCCTTGAATTTCTCGAAAGCTTCGGATTTGTGCTTTATCAAAAACACGTGTCCGAATCTTGAGAAATCATCAGTTTAAGTGATGAAGTATGAAAAACCACCTCGTGCATGTGTAGACATTGGTCCGCATACATCACTATGTATGAGGCTTAAGAGTTCCACAACTCTTTCTCCGTGTCCAGTAAACAGAGTTTTAGTCATTTTACTTTTGATACAGGACTAGCAAGTTGCATAAGATTTATATTCAAAAGCCAAAGAAAAGCTTCATTTATATCTGAAAATTTTCTTTTATTAGTATGTTGTATATTGAAAACTGTGTGTTGGTTCAGGACGTAAATACCGTTATTTAGTGTACCATACCCAATCAACTATTGATTCAAGTTAATGTTCATAACATTATTTTGCAACACAAAATGATATCCTTCATCGTCTAACAAAGAAACGGATATTATATTACATAGAATGCTTGGTACAAAATAACACGGGTTTAAAACCAATATACAACCCGAAGGTAAACCCAGATGATACTCTCCTACGGATACAGCATGTACATTGGAACCATTTCCAACCCGCAGAGTATGGTCTCCAGTCTTCAAAACTCTACTGTTTCTCAGCCCCTGCACACAATTGCAGATGTGAGAACCAGAACCGGTATCTAATACCCAAGATGCAGAGTTTAATGAAAAACAGTTTTACAAACACACCTGAAGTGGAAGCATCACCATGTTCTTCTTCTTGAGATCTGCAAGATACACAGCACAGTTGCGTTTCCAATGTCCCGATTTGTGACAGTAAAAACATTCCCCTTTCCCACTTCCCGCGGCCCCAGATGTGTTTTTCCCCTTCGCCTTTTTGACTCTACCTTTCGGTTTGATGGACTTCTTTTTCTTCTTTCCCTTGGCCATGGCTTTTGGGACGGAAGAGAAAGATGTCCCAGCAAGCAGAGCGGGAGTCTTCGCTGTTTTCAACGTGCTCTCTGCACTTCTCAACATATTGAGAAGTTCAGGCAATAATTTCTCCAAATCGTTCATATTGAAATTCACTATGAACGGAGCAAAGGCGGGGGAGAGAGACTGCAGAACAACATCCGTATATTGCTCATTATCCATAGTCCATCCCAGTTCCTCAAGTTCTTCTATAAGACCAATCATCTTCAGGACATGGTCTCCTACTGATGCACCGGGGGCCATTCACATCTGAAAAAACTTTCGAGATGCCTCGTATCGCAAAATACGAGATTACTCTTCATACAACTCCTTTGTATGAAGAAAGATATATTGCACATCCATCTTCTCGTGCTGTTTCTGATGGACGTTGTCCATAGAAGCAAGCGCGAGGCACCTGGCCGTGTTGAAATCAATATCCCATGTTTTTCGAATTTCCTTATCCGAAACAGATGATTCAGGTGCTGGGACGGGTGGGGCTTTGGTAGTAAGGACATATGATACTTTATCATATGCGAGTGCAATGTTCAACTTCCTCAACCATTCTTTATAATTTGGCCCAGTCAGTTTGTTTTTCTCTAGTAGAAGCTTAAGTCCCATCATCGGTATCTTCCATTAGGAGAGAGGAAAGAATACACTCAGCGAAATGCTCTTGGAAAAATCAGATTGGTTATTATCTTATCTAATCGATGTCTCCCACTACTTTTATCAAATTTTCTTTCAAAACCTGAAAAGAAAACTAGCCAGGATTAATTACATTCTACAGTTTCGCCACTGGTCAGCCAGGCCAGTGTCGGTACTTTGAGGGAGGTTCCCCGTGCTTTCGCACGGACCTAATTAAAATAAACCTCGTTTTCCAAGAGGTCAAATCCCGTTAACACCTTTCTAGACACCTACTGGATTAGCTAATTGTAAAGTACAAAACTCTCCTGGGAGTAACTCTTACTCACAGTGAGATCGGGATCCAACCATCATGTTTATGGTATACAATCTCATTGCAAATTTCAACTCTTGAAACTCCCGATATGATTTTTACCCCTAGTCACTTATGACCTTGGCTATGGTCAAAATATTATAAGTTCTAGTCAAGTTCTACCCGTCATTTCGAGATTAACTAGACCCACCCATATGACCCTTGACTATGATCAACATAATCACATGAATGTCCTAACTAATCGCATCATATGCTTTGTAGGAAGACATCACTTAGCTACCGTACACTACGCCTTGACTATGATCAAAATACGCAGCACGAATACTAAGTACTCTGCTTCCTAAAATGACGGAGGGTTGCAGATGGTTTTTTATGAAAACCTTTAACGCTTTGAACTTGATTTCGTTGTAGAATCTAAATTGTTTTAAGAAAAGGAGTGGCTTAAGCTCCGCATCTTTTGAAACTTTCTTTTTCATAAAAAGGAGCCGAGTGGGTTTCAAATCCGATTCTACAACATCTTTAGGTTTCTTTTCTTTTACATTAATCCCATTAATGTATTCCCATCATTTAAGTTCCTAAGCCATTACAGAAAGAAACGAACAACAGTATTACATATCACATATATAACAATATCACATTCGTCTCAGATATTAAGCAATCATATCACAGAATAATCAGCAGCAGAAACACATATAGGATATACTAGGAACTCCGTATTTTATATTTAGCCTAAGATAGAAAATACGGATTCCATGGTCGTGATGAATAACCAAGCCCACACCCTTAGACCCCTGCGAGAGCGGCAAGTGACCTTTCTAATTCTGGAGTTTAGGAGACCCGGTCTCGACTCCTCGAGATGGCCTCCCACTGAACTCCAGAACCCGTTCACTCGTGCTCTCCTCCTTGGGTCTATCCTAATGCGGAAAAGTAAAATATACATCAATGGAGACATCATCCTCAACACGGATGTGCCCCAATAAAAGAATAATATATACAATGAATTTTACATGAATGAAAAGATAAACTCTCGTCTCACATAAAACCCCGGCTATTCGATCACGACGATCCTATATATCATATCACATCAACAATTGAAAAGCATAGACGACGTTAAAATATATCCATCAACACATCAACATACCCACTGTAGTAATAGATCTCAACACTTGAACCTGCATAAAAATTCCCAAAGAGCATATATAGTACCTACGGATCAACGCAAGAGCGCACGGTCCAAGCCTCACCAACGGCGCCGCGGAACCGCCGCAAATACACCTATTTGGCCACGGTTCCACGGTCGTTATGTCGAGTTAGGCGCTCGTTTTTCTTGGGGATCCATAGAAAACCCTGCAATATTTTATGAATATTTTTAATTACAAAAATTCCAACTTTTGAAAAAATTTCCAGTGAGCATGTAAAAATCTCATTTTTTATGTTCGATTGAGTTTTTAAAGGCCGTCCAACTTACCCTAAAGCTCTAGCTAGGATCTGATACCATGTTAGTGTGTAGTAGCGCCTCTAGTAAGGTTGCATCATCCTAAAGTAGTGAACTTTTAAATTCTAGAGGGCTATTACAAACGAACTACGAATCGTAACTAGCGATTAGGGTAATAACATCATTATGTGAAGTCTAAACTAAAGGAAAAGGAAATACAACCTTTGTAGCCATCTCCTTCGGTCTTTAGGACTCCTATGGCTTTGCTCGAGGCTTGGAACGACTCCGCTCAAGATCCTTCATCGTCTACAATGATCCACCCGGAGATTTCTAGATCAAGCTCTAAGCTTCACAAAATGAAGCAAACACTCTACACTAAAGGGCTAGGATAGTGTAGAATGGTTGTGTGGTTTGTAAACTCACTTAAAAACCCTTTCTTTTTAAGTTCCTCACTCTAAACAAAACTCAAGAGAGCTTGAAGAAGGAGGAAGATGAAGATGGCAAAAGCTTTTGTGAATATCATGAAAACTTATTTTCAATAATAGAAAGGAAAAGATTATATATGAGACACTCTCAAAATATAACCATGGTTGGGTAAATATCTAGATTTTATTTGAATGGGTTAAAGAACAAAGGAAATATAACCATGGTTAAAGTCAATGGTCAAATAAGAAGTGTGTAGAAAAATGAGTCATTATAGCTAATTTCCTTTTCTTTAAATCATTAACAAAATCTAGATATTTATCAACCATGTAAGTCTTGCATTGCCATCTCCTTTGTATCATCAACCATGACACATATGTATGTATGTATGTGTGCATGCACATCATCATGTGTATGTGTGAACATACATGCATACATCCAAAAAAAAGGGTTAATTAAAAGTGAGCTAAAAGATAATATTAAATCAACACTTGATTTGTTGATTTAATAAATCGGTCATATCAAATACGACCCAACCAATATTGAATGCCCGATTAAAATATGGTATCACATATTCGTATTTAATCGAGCTCCTGCGTATATCACATATGCACACCACATCATTTCGCCTGAGCTAGAAAAATCCTGTGTGGGACTCTAAGACTCGTCAATACGCCGGCGGTAGGTGATGATCATATCAAAAAACCTACAAGCCGCAAGTGGTCAGCTAAATGTAACGGTCACCCGGGTATTGAGCGATCAGAAGAAAAACAAGCGAATCTGTCAAAACTCCCGTCGAGCCATTGGCAACACTTACCGTACAGTCCGGTCTCTTCGTCTGATATGCTGCATATCAAGTCTAGGGATGGAATCGTCGAGCCCTAATAACTCAATAAGTTATGTCGATATGAACTATGACCGATCGAGAAACTACTGATAACACTTATCAGTAAATCTCATCAGCCCTGGCCAGGGACTTCAAGTCAGAGCCAATCGCACATTGCACAACATCAACTCCCAATACCGGGTGAGACGAAACCCCTCCTATCGCTCACTGTCTCCATGTGTCTTGGGACTATACCCAAAAGCCACCTGTTTGCACGACTCAATAGAGCCGTGGTAGAATGGAAATCAAAGTATAGTTGGAGAACACATAAGACTCTATGACGATCTCGGGTCTACAAACTAACATGTACCAGTATCACCAGAGAACTGCTATCCGACGATAGATATAATACCATATAGGAATTCTCCGTGAGTCCGTTCAGTGTACCCAGTCTCCACTGAGCACCCGTATACAATCTTCGATGTCACAACACCAATGGATATGGGATCATCCATCGCCCATCATATGGGTCAAGAAACGTATACGCTAGTCTACTATAGAATATCGATGCCCTATCTCGATATACCTACGACTAGGAACATTTAAGGATATACTTATAGACTACACATGCCCCACTAGTATGATCTCCATCATAGCCTTGGAAGTCAAGAAAATATCCTCAGGGCTTTATCAACATGTATCAAATGAACAGTATCAAGTAAACATGTCAGATAAAGTAAAACCAGATAGCATACTATCATGTCGAGCAAGAAAGTCATATATCAAATATACATATATACATGTCCAAGCATCCACTATACATATAATGGCCTCTAGGGCATACATATATCCAACAAGTCTGTCACGCCCCGCTTCCCAGTGTACGGGAAGAGGACGCGACGAGGCCGCTACGTATTTACTCTGAAGTAAATACGCTAAGCGTATCTAAGCAATATAAATGAAATGCACAAGAGACAAAAGATAAAATTGAACAGCAACTTTATTTATTCACATTGTTTTTGTACAATGCATGGAAAATTAAATACATCTGAATGAAATCAATGCCTAAACAGTGGCATAATAGAAAAGGAAAAGTATTGAAATAAAAATGTACAATGAACTAAAGCTCTGGGTCTTCAATGAAGTGGTCTAAGTCTTCACTAGTGGGCTCGATCTCCGGAGTGTCCAGATCACCCGACGACTTCAAAGAAGAAAGAAAGAGAATGTCGTCAGCGAACAAATCGCTCGGTAAGTCCCAAAGATAAGGGAGAAATAGAATAGACAAAAAGATAAGATAGCTTTTAAAGTTGTAATATATTGTTATAATGTTGTATTTAGTGTTAACGCTGTTGTTTGTAACTTGGTACAGAAGGATGCCGGTGTATACGAGAGGAGTCTCTATATGCCAGAGACTAGAGGCAAGTGTAGTACAAGGAACCGTTTATACCACGGTATAACAGCAACTAGATTCAGGTTAGGTGTATTAAATCTTACTGTCTCATGCCACTTCTAACACCTTCCGTACCAATCTACCTCTTAAACCCCGAGATGTCTTGTTGTATAGTTGTATTGTATTGTCTTATATTGTAAACGTATAGATTGTATAATTGGGTGACTTACCGAAACCATGATATCAGTAAATGGGTGTAACTGTAGAATCATGGATGTAACTGGAGAATCATGTAAATGGAAGTATATCCATGGTTCGGTTCGGTCAATATAAATTGAGTAGATGGATTCATGAATTCATGTTGAATTGTAATGTTGTAAATTGTACTTGAATCATATTCAAGTCAGATTATTAAAGTGACTCAGTCTGAGTCAGACAATTAGGAAAGTAAATTGAAGTCCTTATTGTTTTGATGTTATCGGTAACCACTGCACATGGGCGGCAGGATTTGTGTCTTTTTCAAAAACGATTACCGTGTTGATAACACTGTTGTTAAGTTGTTTACCTTAAATAGGCAAACACCCACTTCTCCGGCTCCCTGAGGGTCAAGAGATTGGTCCCGCTTAAACCTATGTTTACTAGGGTCTTTAGGATAATTTATAGAACTTAAGGGGTTTTATGTAAAAATACTTTTATATACTTTTCAAAATACACCCCAAGTATTTAATTATCGTCTTTAGAGTTGTAATAATTGTAGATTTTATATTTGTGATATTTCTAGTGAAAATAACCTACTTTCATAATATATGGTATTTATTTGTAATATTATACTTGTATGGAATTCATGGTATTTTAATGTAAAGTGATCCTTGTGATTTTTGAAAAGAGTTGGAATATTTATATTATTACAAAATAGATATTTTAATGTTACATATATATATATATATATATTTATATAAAATAATTTTTAATATATATTATATTTCTAGAAATCTCATTTTCTTAAGATTTTGTATTTTGTAAATCTTTCGAGACCGAATGCCCCTTACGGGGGTCTGCATCTCGCACTACTAAGCCCAGGGAAGTGCGATAATCCGCACCATCCCAGTCGGGTTCCCCAAAATGGGTTGTAGCAGCGCTTTGCAAAGATTTGTTTAAAAATACTAAATCTTGTAAAAATGGTTTTATTAATAAAGGGTATTTATTTGAAATGTTTCGTTTTCCCGTATTCTAGGTTCCCGAAAGGTATTGTGCTATGTTGCATATGAGTGTTGTGAGGAGGTAGGTCATTATCTCATGATCTAACTTAAAGGTATAGCAAGATTGTGATGATTTAATGTCAAAATGAAACTACATGGTATTTTACTGAAAAAGAGTGATAAAAGTTACAAAATGATATCGATTGTCATGAAATTTGTTCGACATGTTTGTTACTGATTAATAGTCAACATGTAATGGTTTAATATGGTTGTGTTTAGGAAAAGTGGGATTTTTAGAAAGAAACCGAATCGGAAATCGGTTTGACTCCGATTCCGTCGGGTTTTATTAAAAGATGTTTTTAGAGTAGCAAAGGAGAGAGGGAGGTGGGACTTATGGGATTAGCTTTAGGAGGAGAGGGAGAGGGAGTGGACGTAGCTTCCAGTGCGTCGTTTCGTCGCCGGGATCTCCTAGGGTTGTCGCCGGAAAAATCGCCGGAGCTTCGCCTTTCGCTTCTTCCAAAATACACTAGGGTTCTGGGAAATTTCTTGAAAGTTTTGTTCAGAATTTTGGAGTGAGGGGGTTGTATTTATAGGGCCAGGCTAGGATTAGGATAGGTGAAAGGTTGAAATGAAAAAATGTGATAAATTGTATTAAAATGGGGTAATTAGGGTTTTAAATATGCTCTGTTACTGATCTGAGAAATTAAAGTGTGCAGGTGTACAGGGAAAACCAAAAGCCACACTTCTTCAGTTGGTGACTCGGCGGTCCGGCCGAGTCCGGCCGGCGGCAGCGGCCCGAGTCGGCCGATCCGCCGGCCAATTCGGCCGAGTCCGGCCGAGTCAGGCGAGCGGAATCCCCCCTGTCGCTTCATTAGTCCCCTGGTACAGTTAGATTTTCATGTGTAGTGAGGGTTTTTGTGAGATATGCACGTGTAAACTCTTAGTATTCTAAAAATTCAAAATAAAACAATATTAAAAAATAATGTGGAGTATGGGATTTGAACTCAGGTGGCTTGGTTCAGCAGTGCAAGATATTACCAATGAGCTACAAGCTCCTTCTTGCTATTAATTAGCAAAACTAATATTTATGGTACTCACAGAATTGCAATTACTCCAAGTATATATTTATTTTTAAACAAATTTTTGTATACTAAAATTGGAGTTGTTACAGTCTACCCTCCTTACAAAAATTTCGTGCTCGAAATTTACAACTTTTATTTTAAGGACTAGTTTACAAAAAGGTGAGGATATCTTGCACGCATTTCATCTTCCCTTTCCCAAGTGGACTCTCCTGGAGTGTCTTTTCTTCACATCACTCGAACCAAGTTGACTTCCTTGTTCCGAAATGACTTCACTTTCCTGTTCAGGATCTCCACAGGTTGTTGTTCACAAGATAAGTCGGGCTGTATCGTGAGCTCGGAATGATCAAGTACATGGCTGGGGTCACTCACATACCTTCTGAGTTGGGATATGTGGAATATATTATGCATTTCTTCTAATGAAGGTGGAAGTGCTAAGCGGTATGCTACTTCACCGACTCGTTCGAGTATGTCGAACGGTCCAATGTATCTCGGACTTAGCTTACCCCGTCTTCCAAATCGGATCACTCCGCGGTTCGGAGATATCTTTAAGAATACGTGATCTCCTGGCTAGAACTCCAAGTGTCGTCTCTTTGCATCAGCCCAATGCTTCTGTCGATCTTGGGCTGTTCACATCTTTTCTCTGATAGTACGAACCACATCAACAGTCGCTACTATCATCTCCGGTCCAAAAGGTTCCCTATCTCCGATATTGTCCCAACTTAATGGCGATCGACACTTCCTTCCATACAGTGCTGCAAAAGGTGTTATTCCTATACTTGCTTGGTAGCTGTTGTTGTACGAAAACTCCACAAGATGTAGGTGATCTTCCCATGATCCTTTGAAGTCTAACATACATGCTCTGAGCATATCCTCCAAGATCTGAATAGTTCGCTCAGACTGACCATCTGTTTGTGGATGATAAGCCGTGCTGAAGTTCAGACTTGTTCCCAAGCTTGCTTGCAGACTCTGCCAAAATTGCGATCGAAACCTGGTGTTTCGATCGGAGACAATGCAGATCGGTACTCCATGAAGTCTCACAATTTCCTGTATGAGTTCATGGGTATCAGGGATTGTACATATTTAAAGAGTTTAAATTTTAAGTAGATAATTACCTCCATGTACTTCTTTGCTAATGTCTCAGTTGATTGGCCAACTCGGAATGGGATGAAGTGAGCCGACTTTGTGAATCGATCCATAATGACCCATACCGCATCGTTACCCTTTGTGCTGTGAGGAAGAGCAGTCACAAAATACATCGTGATGTGTTGCTACTTCCATTCTGGGATTGGTAACGGTTGAAGTAATCCAGCTGTCCTGTGATGTTCAACCTTTACTTGCTGACACACCAAGCATTTTGCGATGCTTCTGGCTACTTCACGCTTCATTCCATGCCACCAGTAATTCTGATGTAGATCTTTGTATATCTTTGTACCTCCACGGTGCACTGAGTAGGGAGAGCTGTGAGCTTCTTTCATTAACTCTTCCCGAATAGGACCTTTTGGTACACACAACCTACTGCCGTATCTCAAAGATCCATCTTCATGCATGATGAAGTCTGTTCTGAGTCCATTCTCCACTTGTTCTCGGATTTTTTGCAACTTAGCATCACTTGCTTGAGCTGCTTTGATCTGATTGACAATTGTTGATTGAACTTGTAAATTCATCAAACTTGAATTGTTACCTGGCATGACTACTTCAATCTCCATCTGATACAAGTCTTGTTGTAGTTTCCATTGAGCGGTGAGATGCATTGCTAATGGTTGACGACTGAGAGCATCTGAAACCACATTCACCTTCCTTGGGTGATATTGCAGGTTGATGTCAAAGTCCGCCATGAGTTCTAACCATCGTCTCTGCCGCATATTCAATTCCTTCTGAGTAAACACATATTTTAGGCTCTTATGATCTGTGTATATGTTCATTCGTTCGCTAAGTAGATAATGACGCCAAATTTTGAGAGCAAAGATTACGGCTGCCAACTCCAAATCATGTGTCGGATAATTGCGCTCATGAGTCTTCAGCTGTCTTGAAGTATAAGCCACAACCTTACCGTGCCGATGTAGAACACATCCTAATCCCTTACCGGATGCATCGCAATGCACTTCGAAACCTCCAAATTGGTCCGGTATAACGAGAATAGGCGCTGATGTCAACCTTGACTTGAGTTCTATGAAAGCTTGTTCGCATGCTTCTGACCACACAAATTCTTCATCTTTACGTGTGAGCTTGGTCAGGGGTGTTACTATCTTTGAAAAGCCTTCAATGAACCTTCTGTAATATCCAGCTAAACCCAAGAAATTCTGAATGTCCTTCACTGACTTTGGTGTCGGCCATTCGCTTACTGCTGAAACTTTCGCTGGATCCACAGAAATTCCTTCGCCTGATACGATATGTCCAAGAAAACCAACTTGATTTAGCAAAAACTCGGATTTGCTATACTTTTGTATCAGGCGAATTTTTCAAGTCATATGGCGTTCCTGGTGAATTTTTCAAGTCATATGGCGTTGGCTGTCATAATTTAGTGAATATCTGTTCAGTGTATTTCTACCTATTTTTGTGTTTGCTTTATACATTCTGCATAGTGACCGTTTACACTGAGACATAGCGACTATTGTGCATTGTCGATATATATAAGTGTTAGTGATTGGGTTGTGGCAAATACGAAAGTGATATTGATAAGTGAAAACGTGATTGAAAGTGAAAGCGATACGTATTTGCTCACAACCTATCTAATACTTGAAGACATACTATAACCTGGGGAATGGGGAAATCAAGGTGGAATTGAACTCATATTTAGCGAGTTCAGTGATTTAGAGGATGATCATTCGATATTAGTGACACACACACACACACATATTAGATCGTGGGCCTAGCGGCACGGCTGCAGGGTTATGTCCCGGGCAACAGTGGGCCATAGTCTCGGGCATGCACGAGACCCTTGTTAAACACAAGCATCCTTTCCACCAATTGATTTCATTGACTTAGTGACTGATAAATAGCGACATACACATTGCCTAGTTTGCTAGCATGATACTTATATCGCACTGTTCGTATTCAAGTGATGTTCATTATTCTCATGTTCTGTATTCTGTTGCACCTTTCATGTTTAATAACATTGTACCCATCATATATATTTATTGCTATATGTGTCGTCCCGACGATCTGAGTGTGCATGCTCAGAGGACAAAGTGGACCCAGTCAAGGAGCAGGACTTGCCATTCGAGATCGCGGAGGTCTAGACCGCAACATCAGCACCATTCCTTTTTGCTTTAAGCACATTGTATTTCGTTGGTTAGTTATTTCCTTCTGCAAAATAAATGTATCTCGAACTCTTTTACTGTAATGTAATAAAGTTGTGAACTGTGATTTCCTTTACTCTAGTACTATTTACTGACTACCATGTAATGCTAGAAGCCGAAGTGTGACTACGGCGAGATTATTCCCTGACCGTAGGAGCATGGCTGGCCTAGTCACCCTTCGTATTCAGTATTTTGGGAAGCGGGGTGTGACATGATTTTGTTGGTATCAGAGCTAGGTTTTGAAGAAATCATGGTTCCGTCAAGGGATCCTTAGATTGAGTTTTACCCTTGATGTGTGCTTTATTACATTTCTTTTCGCTTGCCAATCCTCGTTGAATCATCATGAAATTATTAACTGAATCCGATTTCTTTCTTGTTCATCTTTCAGAAATATGGACTCTTCGGGCAACTCCTCAGGTGTCGGTTTGTCACGCCCCGCTTCCCAGTATATAGCGAAGGGGACGCGACTGGTCCGCTACGTATATACTCAGAAGTACATACGCTAAGTATATCTAAGCAATATAAAAATAAGTACACAAGAGATAAGATATAATAAAAACAGCAACTTTTATTTATTAACATTCTTTTGTACAATGCATGAAAAGGAAATACAACTGAAATAAAACGATGCCTAAACAATGGCATAACAGGAAATAAAAAGTATTGAATGGAAAATGTACAATGAAACTAGAGCTCTGATTCTTCAGCAAACTGCTCCAAGTCTTCTGCAGATGGCTCGATCTCCGCCGGGTTCAAACCACCTGACGACATTCAAAGAAGAAAGAAATAGAATGTCGTCAGCGAACAGGTCGCTCGGTAAGTCCCAAAGATAAGAGGAAAGTAGAACAGACAGAATAAGAAGATATTTTTCAAAGTTGTATAATATTGTTGTAATGTTGTGTTAACGCTGTTGTTTGTAGCTTGGTACAGAAGGATGCCAGTGTATACGAGAGGGGTCTCTATATGCTAGACACCAGGGCAAACGGAATGTGCAAGGAACCGTTAAGCCACGATACAACAGAAACGGAATATAGGTTAGGTGTCTTAATCTTACCACCCCGTGCCACTTTTAACACCTTCCGTACCAATCTACCCCTTAAACCCTGTAGTGTTTTATTTGTATTGTTTTGTACTGTAAATTGAATTGAGTGTATAATTGAAAGACTGACCGAAACTATGATATCAGTAAACGGATATAACCGTAGAATCATGTAAGTGGAATAACTGGAGAACCATGTAAAAGGAATAAATCCATGGTTCGGTTCAGTCAAGTTGTATAGATTGATAATTGGATTCATGGAGTCATGTGTTCATATTGAATTGGAATATTGTAGAATGTAGATTGACTTGAATCATATTCATGTCAGAATAATCAGACTCAAACCCGAGTCAGACAATTAGAAATGTAGATCGAAGTCTTGATTATTTCTTAAACCTATAATTGCTATGGGTTCTTAGGATAATTTATAAACTTGAGGGGGGTTTATATAAAAATACTTTTATATACTTTTCAAAATACATCTCAAGTATTCATTATTCGTCCTTAGAGTTGTAATGAAGGTGGATTTTATATTGTGATATTTCTAGGGAAGATATCCTAGATCCCTAATTAAAGGTATTTATTTATAATATTGATTTATTTGGAATTCATGGTATTTTAGTGTAAAATTGATTCTTGTGGTTTTTAGAAAAAGGTGGAATATTTATATCATAATAAAATAGATATCTTAATGATAAATATACATATATTTATACAAAAATAATTTTTTAATAAATATTTTATATTCTAGAAAATATCATTTGCTTAAGATGTCGTATTTTAAATCTTTCGAGACCGAATGCTCCTTGCGGAGGTCTGAATCTCGCACTACTAAGCCCAAGGATGTGTGATAAACAGCACTATCCCGAACGGGTTACCCAAAATGGATTGTAGCGGCGCTTTGCAAAGATTGTAAAATACTAAATCCTTTAGAAAACGGTTTTATAATGTAAATGGTATTTATTTGTAGAAATGTCAATTTTTTCGTATTTTAGGTTCTAGGGTCTCATAGGTCAACTAGATTATTTCTAAATGGTCTAAACGACAAGTTACGAGATACCTCAAATCGCCTCTTCACCGCCAATTGTGGCCAGGTATGTACAAGTGAGGAAATGAGGGATCCGCTCACGAATCACCGTGAGACGGGCCTTTTAAAGTTACATTTCTCACTTGCCGAGCCTAGACACCATAAAGTCAGGTTTAGATAAACGACCGATGTCCACAACTTATCGTATTTTCATAAGAAGAGGTATTTATTTAAAAGTGTGTCAACTCTAAATCTTTTAGAATTAGTTTTATTAAGTATATGGTATTTAAATGAAAAATGTTGTTTTTCTCGTATTCTAAGTTTTCAATGGTATTGTGTTAGGTTGTATGTAAGTGTGTGAGGAGGTAGGTCGTTACCTCGTGATCTACTTAAGGTATAGCAAGGTTAATGGGATTAAAGGTGGAATCGAAACATTGTGGTATTTAGGTGAAAAATACGATAAATTGAGAAAGCCATCATTTCATGTGATGAAACTTGTTCAAATTGTTTGATTAGTGTTTAATAGTCAACGTGAGGAAGTTTAAGAAGGATTGTATTAGTGAGAAGTGAAATTTTATAGAAAACCGAATCGGAAATCGGATTTGTTCCGATTCCGTCGGGTTTTGTAATTTCGTATTTTTGAGAATAGGAAAGAGAGATAGAACGGGACTTACGGGTTTCCGATTATACTAGAGAGTGAGAGGGAACTAGAAGGATCGCCGATGTTGCGTCGTCGCCGGTAGTTCCTAAGACGTTCGCCGGAATTTCCGCCGGAATTTCGTCGGAGCTTCACCTCGAGCTTGTTTTCAAAGTACACGACTCTTGGAAAGTTTTTGAGAGAGTGGGCTCAGGATTTTGGGATGAGAGGGTAGAGGGTAGGGGGTGTATTTATAGGGTAGGGTAGGGTAGGTGAAGGGTTTTTAAATAAAAAAAATTGTAAAAAGTGTGAAAAATCATTAAAAATGGTTTAAATGGGGCATAAATCATTCTCTGGAACCGATCTATTAAATTAGGGTGTACATGAGGTTATAGAATACAAAAAGACAGGTTTTTCATTTTGGGGACTCGGCCGTCCGGCCGAGTCCGGCCGGCGGCGCCGGCCCGAGTCAGCCGGTTCGCCGGCCCGAGTCGGCCGGTTCGCCGGCCGACTCGGCCGATCCCGACCGAGTCGGGACGTCGGGAGGTGGGGGGTCATCAGGTGAAGGCTCTGGTATATTTATATTTTCGGGTGAAGTTCAAATTTTGGAAGTTATTGTGTGTGGACTGTTGGGCTTCCTAAGAATTTAAAACAAAAATAATATAAAAATAATGTGGGGCAGGGGATTTGAACTCTGGTGGCTTGGTTCAGCAGTGCAAGGTGTTACCAATGAGCTACAAGCTCTTTCTTGTAATTATGGTGTGAAATAAATACTTAAAGAGATATCGGCAACATTAAATACTCCAAGTATACTTTGAATTTAAATCAATTCTTTGTATATTAAAAATGGAGTTGTTATAGGGATAATTTCTTCTTTGATATCCAGACCGCTGCATTCTCGTCACATGAGTTGAATCCTGCACTGGGTCCGTACTATCCTCGAAGCTCGAACCACGAAATAACCATCACTTAGCAGGAGTGGAGTGTGTGAACGAATCTCCTCCTTGTAGTTTCTTCCTTTTAGGGCAACCATTGAAGAGATGTTCGCTGATCCGCAATTTAGGCACTGTGCGCTGCGACAGTCTCTCTGAAAGTGTCCTGGCTTCTTGCAGTATCCACAACGTTAAGTCTTCCGCTGTTTCCGTTGCTGGGGAACAAGTGGACGCTTCATCTTCATCTCTTTTCCTTTCTTAACAGGGATTCCCTTACGATTGGAGGCTTCCGCTGGTGCCTGAGTCATCTGCCTCCCTAATCCTTCAGCTAACAGGTCGTTCGTTCGCTCCTGAGCTTCCTTCAAACCTTGCAGTACATTCAGAATCTCGACGGTTTGATTTTGGGGAGTAGAGATAGAAGAAGAGTCATTGGAAGACATGATCCTGAAACAACAATTTTAGGACGGCATAAGGTACAGGGAGTAAAAATCAGAACAAGATATAGAATAAACAACGAAACAAGAATATCGAGTGAGGTGAAACTCAAGCGAGCGGAAATCAAATGTAGAACTCCAAGTTATTCAAACAGAGTACAGTATTGTAACTATACTGCAGTTCACAATTACAATCACGTAACTCTACTAAGTCACCCAAAACGCTAGCGGATGGATCAAAATGTATAGCAGAACACATTATGTGAATCAAGATCAAGAATAACAAGTTTACAATCTAGACCGAAGGATGTCTTAGATTGTCAAGCCCTACACGGAAACTACAGTCCCAATATAAGCAAAACCTGGCTCTGATACCAACAAAACCATGTCACGCCCCGCTTCCCAAAATACGGAATACGAGGGGTTGACAAGGCCAGCCATGCTCCTACGGTCGAGGAAATATCCCTCCGTAGTCACACTTCGGCTTCTAGCTTTATGTGGTAATCAGTAATCAATGCACAGGTAATGTGAAATGCAGTAACTAAATTAAAAGAACTAACCAAATGGAGATCACGGAAGTATAACTCTGGGTCGCTGATCAAGATGTCCGCGATGTCCTCGAGGTACGTCAGGTCCTGGTCCAAGCTAGATCCACTTCTCACTCTGAGCATGCATACTCAGGTCGTCAGAGCGACACGATGGAAATATATATATAAGTGCAAAAGTGAACACGTGCAATAATGATGAATATGAAACAGTAATCATGGAATAATGATGTGAACATGAAGTAGCCAATGCAGGTAGCTAATAGAGCAGGTAAACAGTAAAGCAGTAAGCAGTATGGCAAGTAGGTTGAATCAGTAAGCAATGCATGTCAATGTCACTAACCCTATCAGTCTCTAAGTCTCACTGTACAGGTCGCTAAGTCTATCGTCAGTCCAAGTGTGAGAGTCAACCATTCGTGTGTATCCCCCACCCAAGGGTAGGACCCAAGGACAAGGGCACACGGGCCCGAGTCGCTCGCTAATAATCAGTAATATCCCCATATATCTCCAGAGTCGCTGTATGTGCCGGCAATGGGACTCCCGAGATTCTATTGAACTCACACTCAAACTACCCCACACCCCGTGGTCTGCATCAAACGCCAACCATAAACTTAAATACTAGTCGGTCCATGACAAGTCTACGCGAGAACTGGAGACAGGATCTCCATCAAGCATGTCTCGACTGATACCCAAGATAAATGGACAGTGTTTGGTGCCTTACCGACGACACCCATATAAATGCTTCCATAATCGTCTCATACCAATTATAGGTACACTTATACATGTCCCGTAGACGTCGACAATGCAATATATCAATAGGGTGCGCTGATTGTGTACAAATACGTGTCACTTCCACTTATTCATTCATGCTTAACACTAACGTACTTGCCACAATCAAACACTAAAACCTAACACTGGATAATGGACATGATTACTAGGTTACCAATGCAATAACATCTATATGATGTGATGAGAATACAATAATTAAGGCATGATTCAGATTTCATCAGTCAGTGTCCTACCACTTACATAATTTACTATAAGTCATGCGTGCAGAATTAAGCGAAACAATAAAAAAGGGGTAAATATTATATTTAATTATCTACCCATCAAAATTGGTTTCGCGCCAATCGGGTTTCAGGTTTGCTAGTTATGACCATCTCAATTTAAGTGTTCACGGTTGGAAATCCGGTTTCAGAATCGGAAGTCCGTTTCGTAACACATTTTAATCCTAATTGGGACCATAATTAGGCGACTCTATAGTTGAACAATATTTAGGGTTATCAGTTAGGTTTCCACCGCAATTAGAGGATCAGTAATATCCTAAATCCATAGGGAGTTATGATCATGTTATGTTCAATGCCTCAAATCTGTCGCTGCAGAATTCAGCAGAATGTATTGACATTATAAAATGTGTTAAAACTATCAAACAGTTGAGGAATCCAGTGAGACTAGTGTAGTAAGAGAGATAACTCAATTTTATACATAACGATATAAGGTTCCGCGCATTCTCATATTTGAATAGGAATATGCAGGGATTTAGAAACAGTGGTTAGCTGGGATTTCCGTTCTGGACTGCAGTCCAGAATCGTAATCCTCCGCAATTATCTCTATTATAATTTGTTAACATTCAGTGATCAACTATAGAATACGGTAGGTTAAACAGTTAGCTTCGATACGAACCATCGAACGCTAAAATCCGATCCATACATAATTTAATATAAATTTTACGGTTCAGCATGTATGGAAATTTTCAGGTTTTACGACAGAAATCGGGACACCATTTTACGTGAGCAAACGACATTGGTTTGTACCCAAAGTCTTAAGGGATACTCACTATAACTCGGGCCATCACATGTTATTTGTTGCCATCAATTTAACAGGGTTTGTAGGTCATGGTTTATATCGAACACTTATAATAGTATCAGATCGCAATCAAAATGAATAAATGTAGCATGAAGCAAGTATTAAAACTTGCCTGACGACGATCGATGGTCATGAAGGCGACGATGTCGGCAGCCTGCAGCGACGGCACGGTTAGCACAGCGACATGCACATGGCTACACACGGCTGGGATTTGAGCTTGGCCTCAGTGAAGAAGACGGAGCTTGGAGGCGTAGTGAAGTGGTGAGGCGACGGTAACCGGAGGTGGTGGTCAAGGCCGCGACGATGATAAGCCCGGCAGCAACGACGGTGAGGGGTCACGTAAGGGCCCGGCACGGCTCCAGCAGCGGCGATGACAGCGAGCTCAGGGGTGAGCCCGGTAGTGATGAAGATGGTGTCGAGGAGGTCGCACGGTGGTCGGAGGTGGCAGGCGGCCGTGGAGGGGTTCGTTGACGGTAGCGGCTCGGCGATGCACGAGGGTCTCTTCGTGGTGGTACGGCGTTCGTCGGCAGTGGAGGAAGCTCCGATGCGGGAGTATGCAGACGATGGTGCTCGGGTGCTGAGGTGGTCGGGGGTCTGGTGGTGGGTCTATGGTGCTTGGTGTAGGCGAGAAGGAGAAGTCGACGGTGAGGCGAGCTCCGGTGTCGACGAGACGCAGGCACGGTTGATGGGTTGGGTTCTCGTCGGGTGTGCAGGGAAGTGAGTCGGGGAAGTAGGTGGAGGAAGAGAGGAGGAGAAGAGAAGGAAGGCAAGGAAGTGGAGACGAGGGTGTGGGTATGGTCGACGACGAAGAGGTGAACGTCGGCGACGAAGACAGGCGAGGGGCGTGGGCGGTGACAGAGGAGGTGGGTGCGTAGGTGGAGAAGGGTCTCGGGCTCGAGGTGCGAGGGGGTGAAGGGAGAGAGAGGGACGAGGTCAATGGGGAGGAAGTGAGCATGCGCGCGCGGTCGTGGGTAAGGAAGCGGGGACATGGTCGCAACGGGGAGTGGGGCTCGGGAACGTGTACGTCGTGGGGGAGAGGAAAATGAGCGGGAAAGGGAAACGAGCGTTGGGGAAGAAGAAGGAGCGGGTCGGGTCAGGTTCGGGTTTGGGCCGGGTTCATGGGCCGGGAAGGAATTAAAAGGAATATAGAGGGAGTGTGGGCCGAGATCAGAGAATTAAAATAGGGGATAGAGTGCTGGGCTGGGCTGGGTTAAATAAAAGGGAAAGGAAAAGGAAAATTAGATAATAGGGTTAGAATTATTAAAGGGAACAAGATACAATGAAGGGATTAGGGTTTTAAAATACTTAAAATAATTATAAATACAAATAAGTAAATTTTGTAAATGACCCTTTTATAAAAAATACGGATATTGGCATATAAAAGAACTGGGTATTACAGTAAGTGTTTGCTGGCCTGGGTGCAGCATACGAGTTTTGTCTATGAGGACAAGACACAATATCGTGAGCAGCTGAGCCGCAGACTAAGCAAAGGTTGTTCGCACACCGGCAATCTTTCGCCAGATGCCCATTTCTCTTGCAGTAGTTACAAAGGGCTGGGCTGGGCCTGTTGTTTGGTACTTCCGGTCACCTTGGCACGAAAGGTGGCCTGGACGAGGCTCTTCCAGTCATCTGGTTGATAGGGTGCTTAACTCCTGCAGATTGAGATCTGCCCCTCGCCTTTATCACTGCCTCATAACGGCGGGCAGCTTTCAGAGCCGATTCATGGGTCGGAAAATCTCATGTGGCTAGTGCAGCCTGGATCTCCGAATCCAAACCCTGTTGAAATCGACGGGCTCTGATATCTTCCGTCGGTATCAAGTGTGCCACAAATCTGTTTAAGTATTGTGTTAGTTGTGTAATATGTGATATTTGAAAATTCAATTATTGAGACATATCTTACCGACCGAGCATGGTGAACTCAACGTCATACTCATCTACCGACTTGGTCCACATCGAACCTTGTTGCAGATGGATGAACTGCTGTTCCATGTCGAACCTGGCAGTCTCATGGAAGTGCTTCGCGTCGAACATATCGCGGAAAGTCTTCTATTCAATGGGCTGTTCAAGACGACTTTCTTCCGCCTTCCACCAGTTCCGTGCATTGTCCGTGAGCTGTAATTTTGCAACACGAACTGTAACACCCGAGCCCAATGCTACTATTTTCAGTTACTGTTTGAGCATAATATGGTACTCATTGTTGGAGATAGTGCCCTCAGAGTCAATTATTGGATCACAGACACGTGATTGCAATGATTGAGGGAGGACCTATCCCGGTAGAACAGTCTTACTCGAGATGATAGTATGCTATCAGGTTTACCTTTATCATCGTGTACTGCTTTAGGTGACATGACATGTCACTATTGCACGTTGATAGAGCCCCTGGGATTCTTGCATGACTACCGGCAGTATGAGGGCGATCATATACGTGGGAGCTGGGGTCTACAAGCACATCCTTAAAAGGTCCCTAGTCGTGGGAGTTTCGAGATAGGGCATCGATACTCCAGAGTAGACTAGTGTATACAGTCGAGACCCCGACGAGGGGCGGTGGCCGGTCTCACAAGCCACTGGTGTCAGTTGGATCACCTAAGATGTATACAGGTGCTCATTGGGTTATGAGTACACCGGACAGGACTCGCCGGGAACATGCTAGTTGGTCTTATACCTGACGTCAGATAGCAGTTCCCAGGTGACATGTGTACAGGTTAGTTCATCGACCTGGGGATCGTCATTTGTCTCGTGTGAGTTCCCACTGTGCTTTGATTACTACCCTACCACGGCTCAAAGGAGTCGTGCAAACAGGTTTTAGTTGGGTACAGTCCCGAGCCACATGGAGGCAGTGAGCGGATCTTCGGGGGTTTCGTCTCTCCCGGTATTGGGGGTGAGGTCGCGCTGTGTCTAGGAGAGCCATTACACGAAGTCCTTGGCCAAGGCAGGAGATTTACTGGTAGGTATTCCAGTAGTATCTCAGGGTGTTCTGGGCTACACTCCGACACGACTTGTACCGCTTTTGGGGGTCTGACTTTTACCAACCCCCTAGGCCCGCCATGCGATGCTCATAGACGAACGGACCGGACTGCACGGATATTGTCACTGACAGGCTCAGTAGGGTGTCAGGATGAGTTCGCTCATCGACGTCCCTTTTAGTCAATAGCTGGTGGCCCGTTACGTATTGGCTTATACCTCTGACGTGCTAGTGGTTAAATCCACAGCCATTGTATTGACGAGTCTTTAGAGTCCCCCACACTTTCAGTTACTCAGTTTTCGGGCGAAACGCTGTAGAGGCCGTATGGAGATATGGCAGGGTCCGATCAGATACGTGCGGTATTGCACGGATCAGGATCGGACGGTTTGTACTAGTAGCCGTATAGGTATATGGCAGGGTTCGATCAGATACGTGCGGTATTGCACGGATCAGGATCGAACGGATATTACTAGCCGGCTTTGGTTTAAGCCGGTCCTAGTTTAGTACAGTGTAGATTTTGTCTCTTTGCATTTGTATCCGGACGGAATACAGATGCGGGTGTGTATGCACAGTGTCGGGGTTTTTCCTGTAATTTATTACGGGACCAGTTTTCTGGAGTTGCCAGTTTGCATTCCGTTCCGGCCGGTTTTCCTTTGTTCTTTCCCGGCCGGACTTTTCCGATGGAGGGGGTAATTTGCAGTTTTGCAAATTACATTTGTGGAAGGGTTTTCTTGCATAAAGTATTGATTATGATGATATCATTATTTGTTGCACCATTCTTGTTTTAATGGTGATTGGAAAGGGTATGGGTTCAATAGTGTATAAGCATGGTTGATGTCTTTTGTTGTGGTCACCACTTGTTATCCTACACTTACCTCCCTCTTGCAATTTGTTCAACTCCACCACCATTTTCCACTTAGAATGGCCGGCCAATTTTGTGAGGAGGGGAGAAAATGAGAGGCTTCATTTTGTGTGGAAATTAATCATCCATCTCAATTTCCATTGCTACCAAAATCCCCAAGTTCATATCATCTTCATTCCTCCATCCAAAGGCAACAAACCCCAAAGAGACAAGTAGCCTCTACACTACACTTCCTACAGCAAATCTTGGACGCGTCGATTCGCCAGCTTCGCGCCCGAGTTGCCTCGGTATTGAGGTGGGAGCCCGTAAAAACTACAGGCGATGTGGTGCCCTTTCCGACGAGGAGGAGACGGACGGAGATCCCGCGAGGAGATCGGAGTGGAGATGAAGACCGGAGGACTCGGATCAGTCGGTACAACATTTCCACACTCTTTACTGTTTGTTAGTTTAGCAATAATGGCAGATCCGGGTGAAAGTATACGATAGCGCCAAGTTAAAAAGTTTTATTCCGCATTTGGCGTCTGTAGACTGCCGGGGCGCTAACGTAGACTTACAGTGGTATCAGAGCCTCACCATTTTGCTATGCTAACTTGTGCTAACGCGTTTAAAACTTCGATCCGACCGGAAATCGAAAACTGCAAAAATCCAAGCCGACAGTTTCTGTTGTTTTTAAACGGTCTCAAAAATTATTTCTGGATGTCTTAAAAATTAGAGCAGGAACTTCTAAGAGTGACGACAAAATTTGGGGTCGTGATCCCTCGAAGCCGCCGCGGAAGCGCGGCCAAACCCATGGTTTGGCCGCGCAACCGCGGCCACGTGGGGAGCACGTGCTCCCAAATTTTGTCAGGTTGTTCTCAGTGGGATTTTGGGGTTTTTGGTATATATAGTTTTGGCCCAGATTTTGTTACTGTTCACCAGTAAGTCGTGGGGCCCACTTCTTGATATTTTGTCGATCGAAATTTAAAACACGTTAGTTTTCACAGTATTTACATTATATCTGCGACCGTGAATGTCACTCGATCGGTAAATCCGGTCTAACTGCTATAGTCCGGTTAGACGGATTTGCGAACGTGACTTTCACGTTGATGTTCTATGTATTTGCTGTGGTGTTGCGGATCGGTCGTGGGGGATAGCCTGGATGCAATGCTAGTACAGTGTTGTTGTATTATGTACATTTGACATTGCGGGGCGAGCGTCCGACATGTGGACTGCCGTCACTGCCTGATTGTATTATTCTTTTGGGGCACGACCTGGTTGCGGTCGATGTACCCGGTGTATGTATATTTTACTTTCTGTACTAGGATTGCCCCGCGGTGGGGTGCACGGATAGCCGGGTTCTAGAAGATAACAAGCCCGCATCTCACGGAGGGGGCTTCACTCCAGGATTGGCTGGCTATTCGCCGCACTCGTAGGGGGTACAGGTTGACCCAGGAGGGGTGCCCAAGTTGCCGGATTCCGTGAAGTGCTGGGTGGTCCATTCACGGTGCTGAAGGGGGCTGCCTCGCTTCAGGATTTGGCGGGTAACTTGCCGCGCCCGTAGGGGTCTAGGATTTCATTGCACAGGCTATCCACACGACCAGGGGAACGTCGGGTTTCAGTAGTGGCTCTGTGAAACCCGGGGATCCCAGATATCTGTATTGTTCTGTGATGCTGTACATTTCTGTGATGTTGCATTTCTTTTCACGCCTTGAGCGAAATACTATATATTGGTATATATATTAGTAGATGTTGTATATGTTTTTCATCCGCGCTAGTTCAGTCCCCGCTCTGCCGTTAGTAAGCTAACCTAACGGGTGATGACGGGACCCAGTGGCGAATGCGGATGGCATATACGTACGTCAGTATATTTTCGTTCTTTGTGGTGTGATCAATTGATGGGACTGCATTGATTCAGATCAATGCAAGTTAAAACAAACCTAATCTGATGTTGTTGGAACACTTTTCAAAAAGCTGTTATTGCAAGGACGTTCACTTTTGTTTTGCATCGTGGTATTCATTTGGAATATCCTGCTCCTCAGTCGACGAGGCAAGGGCCGAGATCCCTTCACCGGGAGTGACCCCTTGGACAAAAGTTTGCGTCAGGGCATTAACTTCACTATAGCCGATTACTTTTGCTTTGCACAGTGATATTCGGTTATGAATATCCAGCACCCCATCCTACGGGGAAAGAGCCGAGATCCCTTCACCGGGAGTGACCTCTTTAGTAAAGGTTTTCGTCACTGTATTTTCTAAAAAGCTATCCGTTCCTTCAACGATATCAAGTTCATTACGTTAAAGGTTTTCGCCAGAAACCATTCGTAGCCCTCCGTCGTTTCATATGGGTGGTCAATAGTATTCAAGCTGTGTATGTTGGCCAAAGTCAAGGCACAGTGATTGGTAGCTATTGGGGTATTCATATGCAGCATAGATAGATGCGTTGGTTTGGGACAGTCGTGCTGCCATTTTGGCCAAAGTCAAGGGTATGTACGGGTGGATTCAAATTAACCTGGAGAATGACGGGCAGAACTTGACATGTGACTTATGATATGTTGGCCAAAGTCAAGGTCATAAGAGCATGGGGCAGAAATCACATCGGGAGTTTCAAAAGTACTGAAACTTGCCAGATATGCGCATACCTTCTGGAGTGTGATACCGTGAGCGGATTCCGTCACGTTGTCATGCGATGAGAGTTGGATCCCGATTCCCACTGATGAGTTAGTTTACTCCTCGGGTGACCCCGACTAATTCTTCTTTCAGGTTTGGAGGAGAATTTGAGGTACAGTGGGAGGTTTCCAGATTAGATAAATTGGTAACCATTCTGATCTTGGTTAGAGTGCACGCTGAGTGTTTCTTTTCTCTCTCTCTGGTAGCGACCATTGACCCAACCCTAAGACTATGACTCAGAGACCAAGTTGACCGAACCTTCTTAACACAGGCTTTTGGATTGTCAGAGTTGCAGACCTCATTGCCACTCCTACTTTTACCCTTTTCTCCAGGACACCCCGTATTACTGCGAACGTCCACTTCCATTGGACAAAACCATCGTATGGTTAGATACGAACTCGAAAGAATTTATTCGAGGATGGTTTCTGGTTCTGGAGAAAAACGGATAGGATTATTCAGTTGTCTTTTCTTTTTACCCTCTCTCAGGTTACGAGTACTCCTTGGTTTAGGGGTAGTACACCTATTACGCAAATTGGATTGTCTTCTTCCAAACCTTAGGCTGGTGCCGACCGGTAGGGAATGAAGAAAACCAATTAGCATAACGATGGTGTGCAGAAGGTATTAAGTTCAGACAAAGCAAGGGATTAGTAAGAGGGCAAAGTAAATTGCAACAGATATTCACAACCAAACCAAATATTTCGTTACCACTCCCACATCACCTTTGTATTTCTCCAGGACACTCCGTATCACTACGAAGATCCACAGTTTATTTGGATACTCCATCGTATGGTTATATACGAACTCGAATGGATCTTGTTCCAGTTCGGGGATGGATTTTGGTTCAGGAGAAATAGGAATAAGGTTTATTCGGTTGTCTTTTATCTTCACCTTCTCTCGCATTGCGAGTGCTCCTAGGACTAGGACAGTACACCTATTGTGCTTATTGGATAGTCTTCTTCCAAACCATAGGCTGGTGCCGAACGGTAGGGAAGGAAGAAAACCATTTGGCCTAAGGGGTGTGCAGAAGGTAACGACTAAAGACATATAAAGGGATTTGGAGAGGTGGCAAAGAATAATGCGGTTATAGTTGTGAATCTGGAAAATGGTAGAGGCATTACTAGGAATACCAGAATACCCCATCGGAACATTTCAATGTTTCAGTTCAACTGTGTAATGTTAAAGGAAAACTGATTTCCCGATTAGATACTTACTCCAGGGTATGTATTTACCAGGTATGATTCTCACATCTGTATGGTTTTACAGATAATGAGTGGGAGTAGGTTATTGGGAATTAGGTGATCATCCTCATTATATCGGGATTCGTTGTAATCAGTGATATTTGAGGAAGTCACCTGGGCTGTTTGCCGGTCGGCAAATGTTTGGTTTTGAATATCCGCTGTTATGCACCAATTTCAAATTGATATATCTGTACGTCTATTTGAATAGAGTGAGATATACCTTTTTGATATTATGTCGATGACATTTACCTATATCAGTGGATGGTTAGGTAAGGAGCATTAAACAGCGGTGTAATTCTTCTTAACTATAAATACAGTTTTCAACCTACGACACACAGTGAAAGAGTTGTTAGACTCAGCGGACTTATACAGAGTATTGTATGTTGTCCAGGGTCCATCAGGACAGAGGGGTTGGTCCTCATACTATATTCTCTTTACTTTTAACTTCTCTAGTTCTTAGACATGTGTTTCGTAGAAACACAGGGTCTAAGTTTTGAGGAGTTATAGGTATTTGAATAGAGTAGAGAACCAGGTGTAGCAAGTATCGGGATTCTTCAAAATGATCGAAGATGTAGATACTTGTGTATGGTATTCAGTTGATAGTAATGATAAAGAGAAATTGCTTCTCTTTCAGGTTACTCATAATTGGAAGCATTCCTAAGTTGAGTAACGCTGATTAGCCTCTCTCCATTTTGTTGACATGCACTGGAGACAGCTGCATGATTTGAATCTGGTTCAATTAAATCAGTGCCTCTGGTTCTATATTGGATATAGAACAGTTCATATCTTAACGTTGTTAAGGTACGGGGAGTTGTCCGGCTTATGATTAAAACCAGACTCTGGACAGCTCTAGGCACGTTTCTGTAATGGCTGTTTGTGGGTTGACCCAGGCTATGACGAGGGTTGATTTTCTACCATAAGAAAGATCAATAGTGATATTGTTCTTGACTCGCCACAGTTTTAAAAAGAAATGGTTATTTTTCAGAAAACAGTAGTGGGAGTATGGTAGAACTGGAAGTAATTCCAGAACCACAAACGATTACTGAAGATTTGATAAGGAACCTAAAGATTCAATTTGGATTGACATTCCATTGGCCACTCCGCAGATAAGGTGGGTAACTTCAAGCACCCGAGAGGTACTACGGTAGCCTCAAGGACGGTGACAGGGAAGTTCTTGTTTACCCACAATTGCCATTGCTGTTGTTCCAGACTGCGAGACCCAGCAGGAGGATGAGTATAGCGTCGTTCTAAACTAGCTTTAGAAGTGCACGTCTATATGACTCTGCCAGAGGGTTGTCGTAGTCAGTGGGAGCAGCGGAAGCATTGGTGGACAGGTTGCTTATGTCTATTTATAGACTAGAGCAGAAGTAGCGGAGATAGATCATCTATTTCTGACGTGACAGTCATGGGTTTGACTTCGTCAGAATAGGGGATGGATCTGTTAAGAAGGTAGTAGGGTGTGATATCCTGGTATTTGGATGATATACACAGAGTAGGAAAGGAAACTCCTACACTACGATCGGTTATACTTTGGTCGTCACACAGTTGTTTCTCCACAAAAGAATTGGATTTTATATCAGACATACTGGTTACTAGATCTATGGTCTTAGATCTAGATTTGGGTGGTTTCCCAATCAGGGTACTTGACAGCATTCTAAGAGTATTTAGGATGGACGACTCCTGGCATGGTAGTGTACCTGCAGGTAATGGAGTCACCCTCTCTAAAGGTGTCCTACAGACTAAAGGGGAGAGGGACGTGCATGATTGGCAGATCACTTGCTCAGGCAATTGAGTCAATCGTGAGATGTCAAGTACCACACCAGATGTTGTTCTTGCACTAGATGCAATAAGTTGACATTGATCCAATCCTGGAGAAACAGTCGGAAGCAGTTTTAGAACATAAGTGAATGTTCTAGGGATATGATAACGACAGCCTCATTTGGGAGACAGTTATCATTCCAGGCTTCCAAGGTGACGTGGATGACAAGGAGGTTGTCAGAGTTATAGTTTTCCCTCTGACGAGGGGCAGTATTTTGGACAGGTGGTCCAAGGCAATACTGAGGGAGGCATGACGCAGGATACTGATTAAGTTCAGTTGACGATACAGTCTAAGAAGTTTGGATTTGGAGTTCATTTATGAACTCGGTCCCATCAGACATCCAGACACTCTAAGACAGGTATTGCTCATTTCGGGAGATGGCATTCTCCGCGAACTTGAGATATAGAGAGATATAGAAAGAAACTTCAGAGCGGATCCACTCACTGAGGCTATTCCTCGAACGCAATAGTTTCGCAAACAGGTTTTGTGCGACTGACCAGTAGAGGAGTTGGGTGTTCGGTATCACACGGGCTGTGAGTATGCGACATCGCAATAATTAGCCTTGAGTGCAAGTGGGAGATTGTTGGAGATAGTGCCCTCAGAGTCAATTATTGGATCACAGACACGTGATTGCAATGATTGAGGGAGGACCTATCCCGGTAGAACAGTCTTACTCGAGATGATAGTATGCTATCAGGTTTACCTTTATCATCGTGTACTGCTTTAGGTGACATGACATGTCACTATTGCACGTTGATAGAGCCCCTGGGATTCTTGCATGACTACCGGCAGTATGAGGGCGATCATATACGTGGGAGCTGGGGTCTACAAGCACATCCTTAAAAGGTCCCTAGTCGTGGGAGTTTCGAGATAGGGCATCGATACTCCAGAGTAGACTAGTGTATACAGTCGAGACCCCGACGAGGGGCGGTGGCCGGTCTCACAAGCCACTGGTGTCAGTTGGATCACCTAAGATGTATACAGGTGCTCATTGGGTTATGAGTACACCGGACAGGACTCGCCGGGAACATGCTAGTTGGTCTTATACCTGACGTCAGATAGCAGTTCCCAGGTGACATGTGTACAGGTTAGTTCATCGACCTGGGGATCGTCATTTGTCTCGTGTGAGTTCCCACTGTGCTTTGATTACTACCCTACCACGGCTCAAAGGAGTCGTGCAAACAGGTTTTAGTTGGGTACAGTCCCGAGCCACATGGAGGCAGTGAGCGGATCTTCGGGGGTTTCGTCTCTCCCGGTATTGGGGGTGAGGTCGCGCTGTGTCTAGGAGAGCCATTACACGAAGTCCTTGGCCAAGGCAGGAGATTTACTGGTAGGTATTCCAGTAGTATCTCAGGGTGTTCTGGGCTACACTCCGACACGACTTGTACCGCTTTTGGGGGTCTGACTTTTACCAACCCCCTAGGCCCGCCATGCGATGCTCATAGACGAACGGACCGGACTGCACGGATATTGTCACTGACAGGCTCAGTAGGGTGTCAGGATGAGTTCGCTCATCGACGTCCCTTTTAGTCAATAGCTGGTGGCCCGTTACGTATTGGCTTATACCTCTGACGTGCTAGTGGTTAAATCCACAGCCATTGTATTGACGAGTCTTTAGAGTCCCCCACACTTTCAGTTACTCAGTTTTCGGGCGAAACGCTGTAGAGGCCGTATGGAGATATGGCAGGGTCCGATCAGATACGTGCGGTATTGCACGGATCAGGATCGGACGGTTTGTACTAGTAGCCGTATAGGTATATGGCAGGGTTCGATCAGATACGTGCGGTATTGCACGGATCAGGATCGAACGGATATTACTAGCCGGCTTTGGTTTAAGCCGGTCCTAGTTTAGTACAGTGTAGATTTTGTCTCTTTGCATTTGTATCCGGACGGAATACAGATGCGGGTGTGTATGCACAGTGTCGGGGTTTTTCCTGTAATTTATTACGGGACCAGTTTTCTGGAGTTGCCAGTTTGCATTCCGTTCCGGCCGGTTTTCCTTTGTTCTTTCCCGGCCGGACTTTTCCGATGGAGGGGGTAATTTGCAGTTTTGCAAATTACATTTGTGGAAGGGTTTTCTTGCATAAAGTATTGATTATGATGATATCATTATTTGTTGCACCATTCTTGTTTTAATGGTGATTGGAAAGGGTATGGGTTCAATAGTGTATAAGCATGGTTGATGTCTTTTGTTGTGGTCACCACTTGTTATCCTACACTTACCTCCCTCTTGCAATTTGTTCAACTCCACCACCATTTTCCACTTAGAATGGCCGGCCAATTTTGTGAGGAGGGGAGAAAATGAGAGGCTTCATTTTGTGTGGAAATTAATCATCCATCTCAATTTCCATTGCTACCAAAATCCCCAAGTTCATATCATCTTCATTCCTCCATCCAAAGGCAACAAACCCCAAAGAGACAAGTAGCCTCTACACTACACTTCCTACAGCAAATCTTGGACGCGTCGATTCGCCAGCTTCGCGCCCGAGTTGCCTCGGTATTGAGGTGGGAGCCCGTAAAAGCTACAGGCGATGTGGTGCCCTTTCCGACGAGGAGGAGACGGACGGAGATCCCGCGAGGAGATCGGAGTGGAGATGAAGACCGGAGGACTCGGATCAGTCGGTACAACATTTCCACACTCTTTACTGTTTGTTAGTTTAGCAATAATGGCAGATCCGGGTGAAAGTATACGATAGCGCCAAGTTAAAAAGTTTTATTCCGCATTTGGCGTCTGTAGACTGCCGGGGCGCTAACGTAGACTTACACTCATTTCATTTAACTTGCTTGTTTGTTGCTTACTGTAAAATTTACCCGGCAAAGTCATTTCTACATATAACAAATTTTGGCATCTAAAATAAAATTGAAAATATTCATATTGGCCTACTTGACACCCCTAGCCTCGTGGTAGCGTCCGTGCATTGTGTTCTCGTCCCGTTCAGTGAAACGGGCGAGTTTGGACGGCTACGCACGCGTACATGTGTCCGTTTTGGGGGTATGCTTTTTAATCATAAAACACTTAATTTTAAAATTTGGATCCCGCTTAAAATCCTATTATTTCAATTTCAAATTTTTGGACTCGACCCGGGCGCGATTTGGAAATGTTTTATTTGGCGCCAAAATCCCAAATTTTAATATTATTAAAACCACCGCATATATTTTTCTAACTAACCCGATATCTTACTGTTCATTACCTATCTTTTAAATCTTTAAATTAACTTATATATATATCCTACTGTTCCTTAAAATGTTTTGAATCTTTAATTAATATTTATCCCTAACTAACGATTCCTCTTTAGCCAATCGCGTTCCTTTTAATTCCGTGGGCCCCCACCTGCAGCTCTCTCTCTCTCTCTCTCTCCACTTTCTCTCTCTCTCTCTCTCATATATTCTCTCGTACTTCTCTTTATCATTCTTTCTCTTCTTGCTTCATGTCTCGTTTCTCATTTTTTTAACTGTTCTTTTGTTGCCGGAATTCTGTCGTGCCGGTGACGCTTCTCGACGTTCCAGCGAGGTACCCCGACCCGTGTGGTTCCTTTGTTCGTCGTTTGGGTTCATTCCGTGAACCGTGCGCCCGTCGCGAGTTTTCCCCGCCGACGGTTAACGTTCCGTTTTCCCGATTCGCGACCTATCAAGGCAAGTTAATTTTGCTACATGCTATATAATTCATTTTATACCTATTTAAATAAATACCATACCTATAGTTTAAATCTAGTGCCCCATGTTTAATTTTATAACGTTTCGATGTTCCGTTTGCATCCGTTTATATCATATTAAATCTAGATCATGAAAACTTATCTTGTGACATACTAGATTACATTATACTGCAACCATATCATTTAAAATATATATCGTCGTAATATTTATTATTATTATCTTTAATTAGTTTATAATCTTCATTTTATAATGTTATACATTTGAAAATCTTATAGTTTACACATAAAACGTCGTTGAAAAATCGGATATGACAAATCTCAAATTTACTGTACACCTTATCTTATAAAATTCATTATAAATCATAGAAAAATCAGTAGTATACGTTTTTTAGTTCGTTACGAAACTAACTCAGAATACTATAACTCTATGAAATATTTACTTGCAAAATAAATTGTTTAAATAACGTAAAATGCAAATGAAAATGTCTCCAAACTGCTGTCTAGGGAAATTCCAGCAGCAAACTTTCAACTTCGAGTGTTCATAAATTTTTGTAGGGACAACCTGAGATGCTTATACTTATAAAACTGAAAACCTTATTGAATTATCTTTGTTTTGGTATAAGACACGTCCCTTTTGGAGAACGTTTGTTATTTTTAAACTATTTTACAAATTAGGGTGACGCTGAATTTCTGAACGGAACCTTCTTGTGCATGGTTAATCAATACCACGTTTATAGTTATTAATCGCTTTGAATATGCTATCCATATTAATATTATTATATCAATATTTATATCACATATTGCTTAGTTGTACATCCCACATTACCATTTTATAGTTTTATAACTTTTCGGATACCCGTTTGCATCCATCGCATTTAAGATACATATAATTGCATCCATAGATCACATTACTACATAATAATGTGATATTAACACTCCATGTTTAATAAATTGCATCCTAATTAATATTGGAACTATAAATGTAACCCTAATCGATAACTGTGCATCCATATCCTTGAAATTATATCTATTTGCATATCATATTATATGTTCCAGTTTATTGTTCTGATAGTACTCATGCTTGTTTATTTATACACATGCTTATGTTAGTTTGATTATGAGCACCCACATGACATCTTGTGCTTCCTGACATGACCTGTTACACTTCCTACTTGACATGACATGGTACCGTACACTCTTGACATGATATGACACTTTTATACATTACCTGGCTGGACCTGATGTACCATGGCTTTACCTGTTACCTGATCTTGTGTCTAATGCCAACAAACATAACATGTAGTCCTCATGAACCGTTCCTGTTGTCTATCCAGACAAACCTGCTCTTACCTGATCCTGTGTTGGCATTAGTTCTTGATTACTGAATACCTGACTCGACATACATAACTTGGGGGTATGGGGAAATCAAAAGTGTAAACTAAAGTGTAACTTAAAAGGGTATTACTTGATCCGTGGTCCCGGGGGGTAACGGGACAGAGCCATTCGTGACTCTTACATTTTCCTGATCCGTGGTCCCGGGGGGTAACGGGACAGAACCACTATTGGTTCACATATTCCTGATCCGTGGTCCCGGGGGGTAACGGGACATATCCTTTGAGTTACATGGAGGATTACTCAATTGATTTCAAAGACTTTAGAATAGAAAACCTGATAGAACAGTTTAATTTACCCACTGCACGCTACCCTGTACTAGTATGATTCATATTATTGTTATTCTTGCCGTATTCATGTTTATATTACATTGCCTGCTACACTGTTCATATTATATTACTTGATGACATGACGCGCTGACGTCTGGGTTTTGCATGGCCCAGATTCCGTACCGCTGTTGCAGTCCGAGCAGGAGTACTTCAGCCAGCAGGCTGAGCTGTGAGTTCAGTAGTAGTTAGTTTTATTTCCTGCATTTATTTCCTGATGTGAGCCCGCATTATGGGATACACTTTTCAGTTATTTGTATTGGATCATTTGCTTCCGCATTTATTTATTATTGACTCCTGTTATTCTGGATTATGGACATGTTTTAGATAGTTTTATCTTGTTCTTGATATCTCTACAGCCGTAATGTGACTGTGGATGGATACTTCCTACCCACAGGTAGCATGGTTGGCTATGTCACGTGCCTAATCTAGCGTACTCTGGGAAGCGGGGCGTCACATGGTTCTTTTGGTATCAGAGCTATAGGATAGTCGGGTTGATTCTTTTGTAGTTGGGTATTGTACCCAATACACGAATCAGAATACCCGTGTTTAGGAAACATGTCCTGCCACCTTGACCGTTTTACCATTCTTGAATCACATTCTTCCTGATTATATCTTTTACGATGTGCAAACTTCCTTTGCATATCGATTCGAAAACCTGATTCCTTGTTATCTCTAGGACTTAGGCGACTTGGATGGAGTTATGTAATTGTGGCTATGATACCGCGGCATAGTTACAATGCGGTACTCTATTTAAGTATCTTGGAGTTCTAGCCTTGATCTATATTCAAAATCTATCATCATGCTAATGTTGGGTATTTTGAGTTCAGGATTATGGCCGGTAAGAAATTGAAGACATACCAGAGGCGTGTGGACAAAGCCGCCATGCTTGGAGTGATAAGAGGAATGCTGGAGAATCAAAGAAACAGACCGAGCTGATCCAGGAGCAAGCGGACTCGTTTCGGGAAGGTTTGCAGATCGTTCAGCAGTCTGTGAACAATGTTGGAGCTAGACCAGTTGACCGAGTAGGGACCGTAGCAGATTTCAGGCGGTTGGGTCCGTCTACATTTACTGGTTTAAAGGAGCCGTTGCTAGTGGAGCAGTGGCTAGTTGACACAGAGAACTTGCTTTTTATGGCACAGATTCCAGATGACAAAAAAAGTTGTTGTGGTACGCATTCAGCTAGTGGACTACGCCCGAGAATGGTGGCTTGTTGAGGAGACCCGCTTGCTCAAGCCGATCAAGTGGGCGGATTTTTCTAAGAGTTTCCTGGAGAAGTTCTTCCCGTGGACTGCACGGGAGGAAATGGAAGAGAAGTTCATCGGACTAAAGCAGAAGGGAGCACCCGTAGATGTGCATCTAGCAGAATGGACGAGACTCAGTAGTTTCGCTGGACTTTTTGTTGCCAACGATGCAGACAGGGCACGGAGGTTCATGCGCAGACTGGACGTGGACATCCAGAGGCAGATTGGCTCCCTGGGTTTGACCACTTTCTCACAAATACTTGCAGCAGCCAAGAGCAGCAGAGTTTATCTGGGATGAAAGGGAGTTTCCAGCAGACAACAGTTGCGTTAAGGAAGCAGTTCGGTCGGGCCGGTTTAGTTTAGGGCTAGGCCGACAAACAATATTCTTGCATCAATGGAAGTGATGAAAGTAAAGAGCCGGCTGTTGTTCGTGATTCTATGGACGTGTTTGAAGATATATCAGGTTTACCGCCGAGGAGAGACGTGGAGTTCGCAATTGATCTTATTCCTGGTGCAGCGCAAGTATCTAAAGCGTATTATCCAATGGCGCCAGTAGAGTTGGAAGAAGTAAAGAAACAGGTTGCTGAATTGCTTGAAAAGGGTTGGATTCGAAGCAGTAACTCGCCTTGGGGAACTCCAGTTCTTCTAGTAAAGAAGAAGGATGGCACAAGAAGGATGTGCATCGACTATCGAGAATTAAACCGGGTGGCTATCAAGAACAAATTCCCGATCCCTCGCATTGGAGAACTTTTTGAGCAGCTTAGTGGCTTGAGGATATTCTCGAAGTTGGATTTACGATCCGGATATCATCAGGTCCGAGTGAAAATAGAAGATATTTGCAAGACGGCGTTCCAAACTCGGTATGGACATTACGAGTACTTAGTGATGCCCTTCGGAGTAACGAATGCGCCGGCAGTATTCATGGACTTGATGAACCGAATCTTTTCACCGTTCTTGGATCAGTTCATTGTGGTATTCATTGACGATATTCTGGTTTACTCGAAGAGTTTTGAGGAGCATGCTGAGCATTTGAAGATCGCACTGCAGACGTTGAGACAGGAGAAGCTTTATGCGAAGATGAGTAAGTGCGAGTTTTGGCTGGAGGAAGTGAAGTTTTTGGGACATGTTGTGTCTGGCGATGGCATTGCCGTCAATCCAGAAAAGATTGCAGCAGTTCGAGATTGGCCTATTCCAAAGAATGTTGCTGAGATAAGAAGTTTTCTTGGATTAGCTGGATACTACAGAAGATTTGTGGAGAACTTTGCTCGTCTGGCAGAGCCGTTGACCAAGCTTACGTGCAAGGAAGTACCTTTTATATGGACGGGTAAGTGTGCGTTAGCTTTTGAGACGTTGAAGCAGAAGTTGATAACCGCCCCTATTCTGACCGTGCCAGACAATTCCGGAGGATTGGTGATTCACAGCGACGCATTTGGGAAAGGATTGGGATGTGTTTTGATGCAGCATGGGAAGGTTGTAGCGTACGCATCGAGACAACTGAAGACCCATGAGAAGAATTATCCAACTCATGACTTGGAGCTTGCGGCTGTGATTTTCGCTTTGAAGATTTGGAGACACTACCTTTTAGGCGAAAGGGTTGAAGTTTTTACAGATCATAAGAGCTTGAAGTACGTGTTCACACAGAAGGAGCTTAACATGAGGCAGCGTAGATGGTTGGAGCTGATGGCTGACTACGATCTTGATCTTAAGTACCATCCGGGAAAGGTTAATGTTGTGCCGGATGCGCTTAGTCGGTTACCAGTAATTCAGGTGTTAACTACGCAGAAGGAGACCGTCACAGATTTTCGAAGATTTGACTTGGAGGTTGTGCTACCGCGTTCTACGGGACAGTTGTTGCAGCTGCAAGTACATTCGTCTTTGATCGAGAATATTAAAGCAGCTCAATCGCAGGATCCTAGACTGCAAATGTTTCGAGAGCAGGTTGAAGCCAGGCTACGAACAGATTTATTGATCCACGAAGATGGTTCGTTGAGGTATGGTAGCCGTTTGTGTGTGCCAAAGGGTGATGTTCGTGAAGAGCTTATGAAGGAGGCACACAGTTCAGCTTATTCTGTACATCCAGGAGGCACAAAGATGTACCGAGATATTCGACAGCATTTCTGGTGGGAGGGCATGAAGCGGGAGATTGCTCGCTTTGTGGCGAAGTGCTTGGTGTGTCAGCAAGTTAAGGTTGAACATCAAAGGGTTGCTGGTTTATTGCAACCACTTCCGATTCCTCAGTGGAAGTGGGAACATATAACCATGGATTTTGTGACGGCTTTACCGCGGAGTCCAAAAGGCAACAATGCAGTATGGGTAATTGTTGACCGATTGACCAAGGCAGCTCACTTTATTCCTTTTCGGGTTGGTCAATCAACAGAGACTTTGGCAGAGCGGTACATGCAGGAGATTGTAAGATTGCATGGAGTACCGGTGAGCATCGTGTCCGATCGGGACACTCGGTTCTTATCACACTTCTGGAGGAGTTTACAGGAAAGTTTGGGGACTCGATTGAAGTTTAGCACAGCTTATTATCCTCAAACTGATGGTCAGTCGGAGAGAACGATCCAAACTCTAGAGGATATGTTGAGAGCATGCATGTTGGACTTCAAGGGGTCTTGGGAGGATCATCTACTTTTGGTGGAGTTGTCTAACAACAACAGTTTTCAGGCAACTATTCAGATGGCTCCATTTGAAGCTTTGTATGGTCGTAAATGCCGTTCACCTGTTTGTTGGGACGATGCCGGTGGACGAAAATTATTGGGACCAGATTTGGTTGTGCAGACAGTTGAGAAGGTTAACACTATCAGAAATCATATGAAGGCAGCACAGGACCGACAGAAGAGTTGGGCAGATACGTCAAGAAGACCTCTAGAGTTCACCGTGGGTGATTTGGTATTCTTGAAGATATCACCGACTAGAGGGGTGATTCGTTTTGGAAGTCGAGAAAAGTTAAGTCCTCGATTCGTTGGACCCTTGAGATCGTGGAGCGTGTTGGTGAGGTAGCGTATCGTTTGGCGTTACCGCAGTCCTTGGTAAATGTGCACGATGTGTTTCACGTATCTCAACTCCGTAAGTATGTTCAAGATGAAACACACGTTTTGGATCATTTGGAGCTAACAGTACGAGAAGACTTGACTTTTGAGGAGCGACCGATTGAAATCGTGGATCGAAGGGAAAAGCTTCTTAAGAACAAGGTTATCCCCCTTGTGCTTGTTTCTTGAGGTAATCGCTCGCATGGAGAGTCCACTTGGGAACGAGAAGATAAAATCCGGCAGAAGCTTCCTCACCTTTTCTTGTAGTTATCTATCTTTGTATTCTTGGAATTTCGAGGACGAAATTCTTTTTGTAGTTGGGTATAATGTAACACCCGAGCCCAATGCTACTATTTTCAGTTACGGTTTGAGTATAATGTGGTACTCATTTCATTTAACTTGCTTGTTTGTTGCTTACTGTAAAATTTACCCGGCAAAGTCATTTCTACATATAACAAATTTTGGCATCTAAAATAAAATTAAAAATATTCATCTTGGCCTACTTGACACCCCTAACCTCGTGGTAGCGTCCGTGCATTGTGTTCTCGTCCCGTTTAGTGAAACGGGCGAGTTTGGACGGCTACGCGCGCGTACATGTGTCCGTTTTGGGGGTATGCTTTTTAATCATAAAACACTTAATTTTAAAATTTGGATCCCGCTTAAAATCCTATTATTTCAATTTCAAATTTTTGGACTCGACCCGGGCGCGATTTGGAAATGTTTTATTTGGCGCCAAAATCCCAAATTTTAATATTATTAAAACCACCGCATATATTTTTCTAACTAACCCAATATCTTACTGTTCATTACCTATCTTTTAAATCTTTAAATTAACCTATATATATATTTTACTGTTCCTTAAAATGTTTTGAATCTTTAATTAATATTTATCCCTAACTAACGATTCCCCTTTAGCCAATCGCGTTCCTTTTAATTCCGTGGGCCCCCACCTGCAGCTCTCTCTCCCTCTCTCTCTCCACTTTCTCTCTCTCTCTCTCTCATATATTCTCTCGTACTTCTCTTTATCATTCTTTCTCTTCTTGCTTCATGTCTCGTTTCTCATTTTTTTAACTGTTCTTTTGTTGCCGGAATTCCGTCGTGCCGGTGACGCTTCTCGACGTTCCAGCGAAGTACCCCGACCAGTGTGGTTCCTTTGTTCGTCGTTTGGGTTCATTCCGTGAACCGTGCGCCCGTCGCGAGTTTTCCCCGCCGACAGTTAACGTTCCGTTTTCCCGATTCGCGACCTATCGAGGCAAGTTAATTTTGCTACATGCTATATAATTCATTTTATACCTATTTAAATAAATACCATACCTATAGTTTAAATCTAGTGCCCCATGTTTAATTTTATAACGTTTCGATGTTCCGTTTGCATCCGTTTATATCATATTAAATCTAGATCATGAAAACTTATCTTGTGACATACTAGATTACATTATACTGCAACCATATCATTTAAAATATATATCGTCGTAATATTTATTATTATTATCTTTAATTAGCTTATAATCTTCATTTTATAATGTTATACATTTGAAAATCTTATAGTTTACACATGAAACGTCGTTGAAAAATCGGATATGACAAATCTCAAATTTACTGTACACCTTATCTTATAAAATTCATTATAAATCATAGAAAAATCAGTAGTATACGTTCTTTAGTTCGTTACGAAACTAACTTAGAATACTATAACTCTATGAAATATTTACTTGCAAAATAAATTGTTTAAATAATGTAAAATGCAAATGAAAATGTCTCCAAACTGCTGTCTAGGGAAATTCCAGCAGCAAACTTTCAATTTCGAGTGTTCATAACTTTTTGTAGGGACAACCTGAGATGCTTATACTTATAAAACTGAAAACCTTATTGAATTATCTTTGTTTTGGTATAAGACACGTCCCTTTTGGAGAACGTTTGTTATTTTTAAACTATTTTACAAATTAGGGTGACGCTGAATTTCTGAACGGAACCTTCTTGTGCATGGTTAATCAATACCACTTTTATAGTTATTAATCGCTTTGAATTTGCTATCCATATTAATATTATTATATCAATATTTATATCACATATTGCTTAGTTGTACATCCCACATTACCATTTTATAGTTTTATAACTTTTCGGATACCCGTTTGCATCCATCGCATTTAAGATACATATAATTGCATCCATAGATCACATTACTACATAATAATATGATATTAACACTCCATGTTTAATAAATTGCATCCTAATTAATATTGGAACTATAAATGTAACCCTAATCGATAACTGTGCATCCATATCCTTGAAATTATATCTATTTGCATATCATATTATATGTTCCAGTTTATTGTTCTGATAGTACTCATGCTTGTTTATTTATACACATGCTTATGTTAGTTTGATTATGAGCACCCACATGACATCTTGTGCTTCCTGACATGACCTGTTACATTTCCTACTTGACATGACATGGTACCGTACACTCTTGACATGATATGACACTTTTATACATTACCTGGCTGGACCTGATGTACCATGGCTTTACCTGTTACCTGATCTTGTGTCTAATGCCAACAAACATAACATGTAGTCCTCATGGACCGTTCCTGTTGTCTATCCAGACAAACCTGCTCTTACCTGATTCTGTGTTGGCATTAGTTCTTGATTACTGAATACCTGACTCGACATACATAACTTGGGGGTATGGGGAAATCAAAAGTGTAAACTAAAGTGTAACTTAAAAGGGTATTACTTGATCCGTGGTCCCGGGGGGTAACGGGACAGAGCCATTCGTGACTCTTACATTTTCCTGATCCGTGGTCCCGGGGGGTAACGGGACAGAACCACTATTGGTTCATATATTCCTGATCCGTGGTCCCGAGGGGTAACGGGACATATCCTTTGAGTTACATGGAGGATTACTCAATTGATTTCAAAGACTTTAGAATAGAAAACCTGATAGAACAGTTTAATTTACCCACTGCACGCTACCCTGTACTGGTATGATTCATATTATTGTTATTCTTGCTGTATTCATGTTTATATTACATTGCCTGCTATACTGTTCATATTATATTACTTGATGACATGACGCGCTGACGTCTGGGTTTTGCATGGCCCAGATTCCGTACCGCTGTTGCAGTCCGAGCAGGAGTACTTCAGCCAGCAGGCTGAGCTGTGAGTTCAGTAGTAGTTAGTTTTATTTCCTGCATTTATTTCCTGATGTGAGCCCGCATTATGAGATACACTTTTCAGTTATTGTCACGCCCCGCTTCCCAGTGTACGGCGAAGTGGACGTGACGAGGCCCGCTACGTATGTACTCAAAAGTACATACGCTAAGCGTAACTAAGCAATATAAAATAATCACAAGAGACAAATGAAATTGAAATAACAGCAACTTTTATTAATAACATTCTTTGTACAATGCATGAAATGAAAATACAACTGTAATGAAAAAGCAATGCCTAAACAGTGGCATAATAATAATAAAAGGAAGTACTGGGACGAACAAGTACAAAGTCTAGAGCTCTGGGTCTTCCTGGAATTTCTCCAAATCTTCACTTGTAGGCTCGGTCTCAACTTGGTCCAACGCACCTGACGACATTCAAAGAAGAGAGAAATAGAATGTCGTCAGCGAACAGGTCGCTCGGTAAGTCCCAAAGAAAAGTGGAGTGAGAATGGCAGAGTAACAGTATTTTCTAGAGTATTATGTTGTAGAATATTATGGAATATTGTTTAACGCAGTTGTTTGTAGCTTGGTACAGAAGAATGCCAGTGTATACGAGGGGGATCTCTATATGCTAGAGATCAGTGCAAACGGAGAGTACAAGGAACCGTTATGCCACGGTACAACAGCAACAGTATTCATGTTAGGTGTCTTAATCTGACCACCTCATTCCACTTTTAACATCTTCCGTACCAATCTACCCCTTTAAACCCCGCGATGTCATGTTTGTATTGTTATCTTGTAAACTTGTAATGATTGCTTGATTGACTTTGATTGACTTGATTGACTGATTGACTGATTGACTGATTTACTGATTGACTGACCGAAACCATGATATCAGGAAACGGTTATAACCGTAGAGTCATGTAAATGGAATACTGGAAATCATGTAAAAGGAATATCCATGGTTCGGTTCATTCAAACAGATTGTTAACTGGATCTGGAATTCATGTATTCATGTTGAGTTAGAATATAAAAGAATATAGATTGACTTGAAACATATTCAAGTTTTGTAGCTTGGTACAGAAGGATGCCAGTGTATACGAGAGGAGTCTCTATATGCCAGAGACTAAGGGCACGTATAGTATAAGGAACCGTTTATGCCACGGTACAACAGCAACGGAATATAGGTTAGGTGTCTTAATCTGATCACCTCATTCCACTTTTAACATCTTCCGTACCAATCTACCCCTTTAAACCCCGCGATGTCATGTTTGTATTGTTATCTTGTAAATTGTAGTAATTGTAGATTGATTGACTGACTGACCGAAACCATGATATCAGGAAACGGTTGTAACCGTAGAGTCATGTAAATGGAATACTGAGAATCATGTAAAAGGAATATATCCATGGTTCGGTTTAGCCAAATTGTATAAATTGATAATTGTATTCATGGATTCATGTGTTCATTTTGAATTGGAATCTTGTAGATTATAGGTTGACTTGAATCAGATTCAAGTCAAATTAATCAGACTCAAACCCGAGTCAGACAATCAGAATTATGAATCGTGGTCTTATAATTGTTAGGGTCCTTAGGGTAATTTATAAACTTGAGGGGGTTTTATGTAAAAATATTTTTGTATAGTTTTCAAAATATAACTCAAGTATTTAATTATCGTCTTTAAGTACATACAACAATTTAATGATCAAGATAAATATGTATACATGTTCGAATAGCATGAAATGAGTCAAGTATATTATTCGAGTAACTACCATAAACAATGCTGTAAAGAAATATTATGTACGACTAATTAATCAAGTTGAACGAATACGAAATATAAACAGAAATATGGCTCTAAATGTTTTGCATGCGTGAGTTCCAGTTTTACCTAAATATGACTACCGGTTTGAGAGATATATATGTTTTCGTATCGTCGCACAAAACAGATCAGAATCTATTCGGCACCGTCACATATTTTTAAAACGCAGTTTGAGTTAATTTGTATTAGGTTTCAGGTTACGAAAATTATTAGAAAATTGTAGGTATTTCGATGTACTTATCGAAAACACCAAGATTCACAAGATTTGGATTTCTGAAGCTCAAGTTATGATCATTTTAATATCAGCGTTTAAAACAGAAATTCAGATTTCTGGACAGCAACTATATATTCTATTGCAAAGCCTATATCAGGTTGTTTCATGCATTCCTAAGTAATATAATATACAGAAAATTATAGTTCTATCAATGGTGCATCTACACATCTAAATTTTGTCACAAACGGATATCGGGTGTTCGAGTTATGTCCAATTTAAAAACAATGTGCGAATCAGGACAGATTCTGTCCAGATCCGTCACTTAATATTGTAATGCAGTTTTCTTTATCTTAGGTAGGTTTTCAGTAAAACTATAAACCTAAGAAAATCTAGATCATTCGATGTAGATATCATAAACACCTGAGTTTGCTCAATTTGGATACCGGTATACCAAGTTATGTGTCCTAGAAATTGACCGATAGCTGCAGTTTTCTGTTTTACGATCAGTGAATAAATACGATGTAATTCCTAAACCGTTATGCGGATCGATCTAAAATTTTTACAGCATGTATAAAATAATATAATCTATCATATGTAAATTCCATGAAATTTTCAGAAGTAAAAATTAATGTCTAAAAATTATTTTAAACCTAAAGGTATTGATGTGTATACTAAAATCGGCAAAAAGATTAACTAGTATTTTTACGCAAGCTTCATCTTTTCTTTTAATAACCAAACCGATTCCATGAGATATCGTAAATATATTGTGGCATGAAATCTTTGTTCTCACTACTCATAATAAACATTTATAGTCATGAACAAACAATTGAAAACACTTTAATTTGAACAAGAGGTAATAAGATATTATTAAACCATATAGAATCATATATATCTAAACTTATGTATATGTATATGTATATGTTTATGTGTATCTTCTCTTATGGATTATGATATGAAAAGAATAAAGGGTTCACGATGCATGACAAGAGGAAAAAAAAGAGATGGGGGGAAAGGAGAGAGAAGGGACTTACATGCACAAGCCGGTATTGTCACCGGGCTTGTCTATCCGCCGACAGCCTCGCGTTACTAGCGAGACCTTCTTGAAGAGTTCTTCATGTTCTTCTTCTTGGACTTTAGGTGAAGAGGGAGAAATGAGAGATAGAAAAATATGAGGAAGGAAAAGATGGAGGAGGACAATTAAGATGGTGTAATGGTGAATTATGTATAATAATATATGCATTTAACATAAGAATTAAAAGAGAAATGAAAGGTCACCATTCATTTTGGAAATGAAAGGTCTCATTTGTAGGTTATGAGAAGAATAAAAAAAATGATAAAAAATAATTGCAAGAATGGGGATTTGAACATGTGACTTATGGAATAACAATGCAAGGACTTATCCAATGAGCTATAAGGTTGTTCATGCATATATTTAATTAGAATTAAATATATGATGTTGCTTAAAAAGAAAATGGGCTTTTTAGATGGGCTATGGAGAATAAGAATAATGGATTTGGGTTAAATATTTATGAAAGGAAAAAATAAGAATGAGAAGTTAAAAACTTAAATATAAGAAAAAAGAAATTGTACCTAGAAAAAAATACATAATAGATTGAGGAATAAAATAATAATAAATTTAATAGAAAGAGGAAAATACCAAGTACAAATAAATACGGTATATTTTTGAAGAGGGATAATACAAATGTATAAAGATTTTGGGGTCATTACATTCTACCCTCCTTAAAAATAATTTCGTCCTCGAAATTTGTAAAAGGAAAGTGTAACAGTTTCAAAACAATTTGGTGATTGTGAGTGAAAGAATAGGGTTAGGATAGATTCAACGGATGATAAGATTCAAGGAATATGAAATGGTAAGATTCAAGGAACATGATTGTAAAGAATGTTTTAGTTGCTGTTTCTTGTGTTATATTGCTTAGGTTGTTCACGCAGACCAGAACTGCATGACAGGGATTCATACAGCTCGAACCTGCATGGGCCACCAACAAAACCTGTCACGCCCCGCTTCCCAGTGTACGGCGAAGTGGACGTGACGAGGCCCGCTACGTATGTACTCAAAAGTACATACGCTAAGCGTAACTAAGCAATATAAAATAATCACAAGAGACAAATGAAATTGAAATAACAGCAACTTTTATTAATAACATTCTTTGTACAATGCATGAAATGAAAATACAACTGGAATGAAAAAGCAATGCCTAAACAGTGGCATAATAATAATAAAAGGAAGTACTGGGAAGAACAAGTACAAAGTCTAGAGCTCTGGGTCTTCCTGGAATTTCTCCAAATCTTCACTTGTAGGCTCGGTCTCAACTTGGTCCAACGCACCTGACGACATTCAAAGAAGAGAGAAATAGAATGTCGTCAGCGAACAGGTCGCTCGGTAAGTCCCAAAGAAAAGTGGAGTGAGAATGGCAGAGTAACAGTATTTTCTAGAGTATTATGTTGTAGAATATTATGGAATATTGTTTAACGCAGTTGTTTGTAGCTTGGTACAGAAGAATGCCAGTGTATACGAGGGGGATCTCTATATGCTAGAGATCAGTGCAAACGGAGAGTACAAGGAACCGTTATGCCACGGTACAACAGCAACAGTATTCATGTTAGGTGTCTTAATCTGACCACCTCATTCCACTTTTAACATCTTCCGTACCAATCTACCCCTTTAAACCCCGCGATGTCATGTTTGTATTGTTATCTTGTAAACTTGTAATGATTGCTTGATTGACTTTGATTGACTTGATTGACTGATTGACTGATTTACTGATTTACTGATTGACTGACCGAAACCATGATATCAGGAAACGGTTATAACCGTAGAGTCATGTAAATGGAATACTGGAAATCATGTAAAAGGAATATCCATGGTTCGGTTCATTCAAACAGATTGTTAACTGGATCTGGAATTCATGTATTCATGTTGAGTTAGAATATAAAAGAATATAGATTGACTTGAAACATATTCAAGTTTTGTAGCTTGGTACAGAAGGATGCCAGTGTATACGAGAGGAGTCTCTATATGCCAGAGACTAAGGGCACGTATAGTACAAGGAACCGTTTATGCCACGGTACAACAGCAACGGAATATAGGTTAGGTGTCTTAATCTGACCACCTCATTCCACTTTTAACATCTTCCGTACCAATCTACCCCTTTAAACCCCGCGATGTCATGTTTGTATTGTTATCTTGTAAATTGTAGTAATTGTAGATTGATTGACTGACTGACCGAAACCATGATATCAGGAAACGGTTGTAACCGTAGAGTCATGTAAATGGAATACTGAGAATCATGTAAAAGGAATATATCCATGGTTCGGTTTAGCCAAATTGTATAAATTGATAATTGTATTCATGGATTCATGTGTTCATTTTGAATTGGAATCTTGTAGATTATAGGTTGACTTGAATCAGATTCAAGTCAAATTAATCAGACTCAAACCCGAGTCAGACAATCAGAATTATGAATCGTGGTCTTATAATTGTTAGGGTCCTTAGGGTAATTTATAAACTTGAGGGGGTTTTATGTAAAAATATTTTTGTATAGTTTTCAAAATATAACTCAAGTATTTAATTATCGTCTTTAAGTACATACAACAATTTAATGATCAAGATAAATATGTATACATGTTCGAATAGCATGAAATGAGTCAAGTATATTATTCGAGTAACTACCATAAACAATGCTGTAAAGAAATATTATGTACGACTAATTAATCAAGTTGAACGAATACGAAATATAAACAGAAATATGGCTCTAAATGTTTTGCATGCGTGAGTTCCAGTTTTACCTAAATATGACTACCGGTTTGAGAGATATATATGTTTTCGTATCGTCGCACAAAACAGATCAGAATCTATTCGGCACCGTCACATATTTTTAAAACGCAGTTTGAGTTAATTTGTATTAGGTTTCAGGTTACGAAAATTATTAGAAAATTGTAGGTATTTCGATGTACTTATCGAAAACACCAAGATTCACAAGATTTGGATTTCTTAAGCTCAAGTTATGATCATTTTAATATCAGCGTTTAAAACAGAAATTCAGATTTCTGGACAGCAACTATATATTCTATTGCAAAGCCTATATCAGGTTGTTTCATGCATTCCTAAGTAATATAATATACAGAAAATTATAGTTCTATCAATGGTGCATCTACACATCTAAATTTTGTCACAAACGGATATCGGGTGTTCGAGTTATGTCCAATTTAAAAACAATGTGCGAATCAGGACAGATTCTGTCCAGATCCGTCACTTAATATTGTAATGCAGTTTTCTTTATCTTAGGTAGGTTTTCAGTAAAACTATAAACCTAAGAAAATCTAGATCATTCGATGTAGATATCATAAACACCTGAGTTTGCTCAATTTGGATACCGGTATACCAAGTTATGTGTCCTAGAAATTGACCGATAGCTGCAGTTTTCTGTTTTACGATCAGTGAATAAATACGATGTAATTCCTAAACCGTTATGCGGATCGATCTAAAATTTTTACAGCATGTATAAAATAATATAATCTATCATATGTAAATTCCATGAAATTTTCAGAAGTAAAAATTAATGTCTAAAAATTATTTTAAACCTAAAGGTATTGATGTGTATACTAAAATCGGCAAAAAGATTAACTAGTATTTTTACGCAAGCTTCATCTTTTCTTTTAATAACCAAACCGATTCCATGAGATATCGTAAATATATTGTGGCATGAAATCTTTGTTCTCACTACTCATAATAAACATTTATAGTCATGAACAAACAATTGAAAACACTTTAATTTGAACAAGAGGTAATAAGATATTATTAAACCATATAGAATCATATATATCTAAACTTATGTATATGTATATGTATATGTTTATGTGTATCTTCTCTTATGGATTATGATATGAAAAGAATAAAGGGTTCACGATGCATGACAAGAGGAAAAAAAAGAGATGGGGGGAAAGGAGAGAGAAGGGACTTACATGCACAAGCCGGTATTGTCACCGGGCTTGTCTATCCGCCGACAGCCTCGCGTTACTAGCGAGACCTTCTTGAAGAGTTCTTCATGTTCTTCTTCTTGGACTTTAGGTGAAGAGGGAGAAATGAGAGATAGAAAAATATGAGGAAGGAAAAGATGGAGGAGGACAATTAAGATGGTGTAATGGTGAATTATGTATAATAATATATGCATTTAACATAAGAATTAAAAGAGAAATGAAAGGTCACCATTCATTTTGGAAATGAAAGGTCTCATTTGTAGGTTATGAGAAGAATAAAAAAAATGATAAAAAATAATTGCAAGAATGGGGATTTGAACATGTGACTTATGGAATAACAATGCAAGGACTTATCCAATGAGCTATAAGGTTGTTCATGCATATATTTAATTAGAATTAAATATATGATGTTGCTTAAAAAGAAAATGGGCTTTTTAGATGGGCTATGGAGAATAAGAATAATGGATTTGGGTTAAATATTTATGAAAGGAAAAAATAAGAATGAGAAGTTAAAAACTTAAATATAAGAAAAAAGAAATTGTACCTAGAAAAAAATACATAATAGATTGAGGAATAAAATAATAATAAATTTAATAGAAAGAGGAAAATACCAAGTACAAATAAATACGGTATATTTTTGAAGAGGGATAATACAAATGTATAAAGATTTTGGGGTCATTACATTCTACCCTCCTTAAAAATAATTTCGTCCTCGAAATTTGTAAAAGGAAAGTGTAACAGTTTCAAAACAATTTGGTGATTGTGAGTGAAAGAATAGGGTTAGGATAGATTCAACGGATGATAAGATTCAAGGAATATGAAATGGTAAGATTCAAGGAACATGATTGTAAAGAATGTTTTAGTTGCTGTTTCTTGTGTTATATTGCTTAGGTTGTTCACGCAGACCAGAACTGCATGACAGGGATTCATACAGCTCGAACCTGCATGGGCCACCAACAAAACCTGTCACGCCCCGCTTCCCAGTGTACGGCGAAGTGGACGTGACGAGGCCCGCTACGTATGTACTCAAAAGTACATACGCTAAGCGTAACTAAGCAATATAAAATAATCACAAGAGACAAATGAAATTGAAATAACAGCAACTTTTATTAATAACATTCTTTGTACAATGCATGAAATGAAAATACAACTGGAATGAAAAAGCAATGCCTAAACAGTGGCATAATAATAATAAAAGGAAGTACTGGGAAGAACAAGTACAAAGTCTAGAGCTCTGGGTCTTCCTGGAATTTCTCCAAATCTTCACTTGTAGGCTCGGTCTCAACTTGGTCCAACGCACCTGACGACATTCAAAGAAGAGAGAAATAGAATGTCGTCAGCGAACAGGTCGCTCGGTAAGTCCCAAAGAAAAGTGGAGTGAGAATGGCAGAGTAACAGTATTTTCTAGAGTATTATGTTGTAGAATATTATGGAATATTGTTTAACGCAGTTGTTTGTAGCTTGGTACAGAAGAATGCCAGTGTATACGAGGGGGATCTCTATATGCTAGAGATCAGTGCAAACGGAGAGTACAAGGAACCGTTATGCCACGGTACAACAGCAACAGTATTCATGTTAGGTGTCTTAATCTGACCACCTCATTCCACTTTTAACATCTTCCGTACCAATCTACCCCTTTAAACCCCGCGATGTCATGTTTGTATTGTTATCTTGTAAACTTGTAATGATTGCTTGATTGACTTTGATTGACTTGATTGACTGATTGACTGATTTACTGATTTACTGACCGAAACCATGATATCAGGAAACGGTTATAACCGTAGAGTCATGTAAATGGAATACTGGAAATCATGTAAAAGGAATATCCATGGTTCGGTTCATTCAAACAGATTGTTAACTGGATCTGGAATTCATGTATTCATGTTGAGTTAGAATATAAAAGAATATAGATTGACTTGAAACATATTCAAGTTTTGTAGCTTGGTACAGAAGGATGCCAGTGTATACGAGAGGAGTCTCTATATGCCAGAGACTAAGGGCACGTATAGTACAAGGAACCGTTTATGCCACGGTACAACAGCAACGGAATATAGGTTAGGTGTCTTAATCTGACCACCTCATTCCACTTTTAACATCTTCCGTACCAATCTACCCCTTTAAACCCCGCGATGTCATGTTTGTATTGTTATCTTGTAAATTGTAGTAATTGTAGATTGATTGACTGACTGACCGAAACCATGATATCAGGAAACGGTTGTAACCGTAGAGTCATGTAAATGGAATACTGAGAATCATGTAAAAGGAATATATCCATGGTTCGGTTTAGCCAAATTGTATAAATTGATAATTGTATTCATGGATTCATGTGTTCATTTTGAATTGGAATCTTGTAGATTATAGGTTGACTTGAATCAGATTCAAGTCAAATTAATCAGACTCAAACCCGAGTCAGACAATCAGAATTATGAATCGTGGTCTTATAATTGTTAGGGTCCTTAGGGTAATTTATAAACTTGAGGGGGTTTTATGTAAAAATATTTTTGTATAGTTTTCAAAATATAACTCAAGTATTTAATTATCGTCTTTAAGTACATACAACAATTTAATGATCAAGATAAATATGTATACATGTTCGAATAGCATGAAATGAGTCAAGTATATTATTCGAGTAACTACCATAAACAATGCTGTAAAGAAATATTATGTACGACTAATTAATCAAGTTGAACGAATACGAAATATAAACAGAAATATGGCTCTAAATGTTTTGCATGCGTGAGTTCCAGTTTTACCTAAATATGACTACCGGTTTGAGAGATATATATGTTTTCGTATCGTCGCACAAAACAGATCAGAATCTATTCGGCACCGTCACATATTTTTAAAACGCAGTTTGAGTTAATTTGTATTAGGTTTCAGGTTACGAAAATTATTAGAAAATTGTAGGTATTTCGATGTACTTATCGAAAACACCAAGATTCACAAGATTTGGATTTCTGAAGCTCAAGTTATGATCATTTTAATATCAGCGTTTAAAACAGAAATTCAGATTTCTGGACAGCAACTATATATTCTATTGCAAAGCCTATATCAGGTTGTTTCATGCATTCCTAAGTAATATAATATACAGAAAATTATAGTTCTATCAATGGTGCATCTACACATCTAAATTTTGTCACAAACGGATATCGGGTGTTCGAGTTATGTCCAATTTAAAAACAATGTGCGAATCAGGACAGATTCTGTCCAGATCCGTCACTTAATATTGTAATGCAGTTTTCTTTATCTTAGGTAGGTTTTCAGTAAAACTATAAACCTAAGAAAATCTAGATCATTCGATGTAGATATCATAAACACCTGAGTTTGCTCAATTTGGATACCGGTATACCAAGTTATGTGTCCTAGAAATTGACCGATAGCTGCAGTTTTCTGTTTTACGATCAGTGAATAAATACGATGTAATTCCTAAACCGTTATGCGGATCGATCTAAAATTTTTACAGCATGTATAAAATAATATAATCTATCATATGTAAATTCCATGAAATTTTCAGAAGTAAAAATTAATGTCTAAAAATTATTTTAAACCTAAAGGTATTGATGTGTATACTAAAATCGGCAAAAAGATTAACTAGTATTTTTACGCAAGCTTCATCTTTTCTTTTAATAACCAAACCGATTCCATGAGATATCGTAAATATATTGTGGCATGAAATCTTTGTTCTCACTACTCATAATAAACATTTATAGTCATGAACAAACAATTGAAAACACTTTAATTTGAACAAGAGGTAATAAGATATTATTAAACCATATAGAATCATATATATCTAAACTTATGTATATGTATATGTATATGTTTATGTGTATCTTCTCTTATGGATTATGATATGAAAAGAATAAAGGGTTCACGATGCATGACAAGAGGAAAAAAAAGAGATGGGGGGAAAGGAGAGAGAAGGGACTTACATGCACAAGCCGGTATTGTCACCGGGCTTGTCTATCCGCCGACAGCCTCGCGTTACTAGCGAGACCTTCTTGAAGAGTTCTTCATGTTCTTCTTCTTGGACTTTAGGTGAAGAGGGAGAAATGAGAGATAGAAAAATATGAGGAAGGAAAAGATGGAGGAGGACAATTAAGATGGTGTAATGGTGAATTATGTATAATAATATATGCATTTAACATAAGAATTAAAAGAGAAATGAAAGGTCACCATTCATTTTGGAAATGAAAGGTCTCATTTGTAGGTTATGAGAAGAATAAAAAAAATGATAAAAAATAATTGCAAGAATGGGGATTTGAACATGTGACTTATGGAATAACAATGCAAGGACTTATCCAATGAGCTATAAGGTTGTTCATGCATATATTTAATTAGAATTAAATATATGATGTTGCTTAAAAAGAAAATGGGCTTTTTAGATGGGCTATGGAGAATAAGAATAATGGATTTGGGTTAAATATTTATGAAAGGAAAAAATAAGAATGAGAAGTTAAAAACTTAAATATAAGAAAAAAGAAATTGTACCTAGAAAAAAATACATAATAGATTGAGGAATAAAATAATAATAAATTTAATAGAAAGAGGAAAATACCAAGTACAAATAAATACGGTATATTTTTGAAGAGGGATAATACAAATGTATAAAGATTTTGGGGTCATTACATTCTACCCTCCTTAAAAATAATTTCGTCCTCGAAATTTGTAAAAGGAAAGTGTAACAGTTTCAAAACAATTTGGTGATTGTGAGTGAAAGAATAGGGTTAGGATAGATTCAACGGATGATAAGATTCAAGGAATATGAAATGGTAAGATTCAAGGAACATGATTGTAAAGAATGTTTTAGTTGCTGTTTCTTGTGTTATATTGCTTAGGTTGTTCACGCAGACCAGAACTGCATGACAGGGATTCATACAGCTCGAACCTGCATGGGCCACCAACAAAACCTGTCACGCCCCGCTTCCCAGTGTACGGCGAAGTGGACGTGACGAGGCCCGCTACGTATGTACTCAAAAGTACATACGCTAAGCGTAACTAAGCAATATAAAATAATCACAAGAGACAAATGAAATTGAAATAACAGCAACTTTTATTAATAACATTCTTTGTACAATGCATGAAATGAAAATACAACTGGAATGAAAAAGCAATGCCTAAACAGTGGCATAATAATAATAAAAGGAAGTACTGGGAAGAACAAGTACAAAGTCTAGAGCTCTGGGTCTTCCTGGAATTTCTCCAAATCTTCACTTGTAGGCTCGGTCTCAACTTGGTCCAACGCACCTGACGACATTCAAAGAAGAGAGAAATAGAATGTCGTCAGCGAACAGGTCGCTCGGTAAGTCCCAAAGAAAAGTGGAGTGAGAATGGCAGAGTAACAGTATTTTCTAGAGTATTATGTTGTAGAATATTATGGAATATTGTTTAACGCAGTTGTTTGTAGCTTGGTACAGAAGAATGCCAGTGTATACGAGGGGGATCTCTATATGCTAGAGATCAGTGCAAACGGAGAGTACAAGGAACCGTTATGCCACGGTACAACAGCAACAGTATTCATGTTAGGTGTCTTAATCTGACCACCTCATTCCACTTTTAACATCTTCCGTACCAATCTACCCCTTTAAACCCCGCGATGTCATGTTTGTATTGTTATCTTGTAAACTTGTAATGATTGCTTGATTGACTTTGATTGACTTGATTGACTGATTGACTGATTGACTGATTTACTGACCGAAACCATGATATCAGGAAACGGTTATAACCGTAGAGTCATGTAAATGGAATACTGGAAATCATGTAAAAGGAATATCCATGGTTCGGTTCATTCAAACAGATTGTTAACTGGATCTGGAATTCATGTATTCATGTTGAGTTAGAATATAAAAGAATATAGATTGACTTGAAACATATTCAAGTTTTGTAGCTTGGTACAGAAGGATGCCAGTGTATACGAGAGGAGTCTCTATATGCCAGAGACTAAGGGCACGTATAGTACAAGGAACCGTTTATGCCACGGTACAACAGCAACGGAATATAGGTTGGGTGTCTTAATCTGACCACCTCATTCCACTTTTAACATCTTCCGTACCAATCTACCCCTTTAAACCCCGCGATGTCATGTTTGTATTGTTATCTTGTAAATTGTAGTAATTGTAGATTGATTGACTGACTGACCGAAACCATGATATCAGGAAACGGTTGTAACCGTAGAGTCATGTAAATGGAATACTGAGAATCATGTAAAAGGAATATATCCATGGTTCGGTTTAGCCAAATTGTATAAATTGATAATTGTATTCATGGATTCATGTGTTCATTTTGAATTGGAATCTTGTAGATTATAGGTTGACTTGAATCAGATTCAAGTCAAATTAATCAGACTCAAACCCGAGTCAGACAATCAGAATTATGAATCGTGGTCTTATAATTGTTAGGGTCCTTAGGGTAATTTATAAACTTGAGGGGGTTTTATGTAAAAATATTTTTGTATAGTTTTCAAAATATAACTCAAGTATTTAATTATCGTCTTTAAGTACATACAACAATTTAATGATCAAGATAAATATGTATACATGTTCGAATAGCATGAAATGAGTCAAGTATATTATTCGAGTAACTACCATAAACAATGCTGTAAAGAAATATTATGTACGACTAATTAATCAAGTTGAACGAATACGAAATATAAACAGAAATATGGCTCTAAATGTTTTGCATGCGTGAGTTCCAGTTTTACCTAAATATGACTACCGGTTTGAGAGATATATATGTTTTCGTATCGTCGCACAAAACAGATCAGAATCTATTCGGCACCGTCACATATTTTTAAAACGCAGTTTGAGTTAATTTGTATTAGGTTTCAGGTTACGAAAATTATTAGAAAATTGTAGGTATTTCGATGTACTTATCGAAAACACCAAGATTCACAAGATTTGGATTTCTGAAGCTCAAGTTATGATCATTTTAATATCAGCGTTTAAAACAGAAATTCAGATTTCTGGACAGCAACTATATATTCTATTGCAAAGCCTATATCAGGTTGTTTCATGCATTCCTAAGTAATATAATATACAGAAAATTATAGTTCTATCAATGGTGCATCTACACATCTAAATTTTGTCACAAACGGATATCGGGTGTTCGAGTTATGTCCAATTTAAAAACAATGTGCGAATCAGGACAGATTCTGTCCAGATCCGTCACTTAATATTGTAATGCAGTTTTCTTTATCTTAGGTAGGTTTTCAGTAAAACTATAAACCTAAGAAAATCTAGATCATTCGATGTAGATATCATAAACACCTGAGTTTGCTCAATTTGGATACCGGTATACCAAGTTATGTGTCCTAGAAATTGACCGATAGCTGCAGTTTTCTGTTTTACGATCAGTGAATAAATACGATGTAATTCCTAAACCGTTATGCGGATCGATCTAAAATTTTTACAGCATGTATAAAATAATATAATCTATCATATGTAAATTCCATGAAATTTTCAGAAGTAAAAATTAATGTCTAAAAATTATTTTAAACCTAAAGGTATTGATGTGTATACTAAAATCGGCAAAAAGATTAACTAGTATTTTTACGCAAGCTTCATCTTTTCTTTTAATAACCAAACCGATTCCATGAGATATCGTAAATATATTGTGGCATGAAATCTTTGTTCTCACTACTCATAATAAACATTTATAGTCATGAACAAACAATTGAAAACACTTTAATTTGAACAAGAGGTAATAAGATATTATTAAACCATATAGAATCATATATATCTAAACTTATGTATATGTATATGTATATGTTTATGTGTATCTTCTCTTATGGATTATGATATGAAAAGAATAAAGGGTTCACGATGCATGACAAGAGGAAAAAAAAGAGATGGGGGGAAAGGAGAGAGAAGGGACTTACATGCACAAGCCGGTATTGTCACCGGGCTTGTCTATCCGCCGACAGCCTCGCGTTACTAGCGAGACCTTCTTGAAGAGTTCTTCATGTTCTTCTTCTTGGACTTTAGGTGAAGAGGGAGAAATGAGAGATAGAAAAATATGAGGAAGGAAAAGATGGAGGAGGACAATTAAGATGGTGTAATGGTGAATTATGTATAATAATATATGCATTTAACATAAGAATTAAAAGAGAAATGAAAGGTCACCATTCATTTTGGAAATGAAAGGTCTCATTTGTAGGTTATGAGAAGAATAAAAAAAATGATAAAAAATAATTGCAAGAATGGGGATTTGAACATGTGACTTATGGAATAACAATGCAAGGACTTATCCAATGAGCTATAAGGTTGTTCATGCATATATTTAATTAGAATTAAATATATGATGTTGCTTAAAAAGAAAATGGGCTTTTTAGATGGGCTATGGAGAATAAGAATAATGGATTTGGGTTAAATATTTATGAAAGGAAAAAATAAGAATGAGAAGTTAAAAACTTAAATATAAGAAAAAAGAAATTGTACCTAGAAAAAAATACATAATAGATTGAGGAATAAAATAATAATAAATTTAATAGAAAGAGGAAAATACCAAGTACAAATAAATACGGTATATTTTTGAAGAGGGATAATACAAATGTATAAAGATTTTGGGGTCATTACATTCTACCCTCCTTAAAAATAATTTCGTCCTCGAAATTTGTAAAAGGAAAGTGTAACAGTTTCAAAACAATTTGGTGATTGTGAGTGAAAGAATAGGGTTAGGATAGATTCAACGGATGATAAGATTCAAGGAATATGAAATGGTAAGATTCAAGGAACATGATTGTAAAGAATGTTTTAGTTGCTGTTTCTTGTGTTATATTGCTTAGGTTGTTCACGCAGACCAGAACTGCATGACAGGGATTCATACAGCTCGAACCTGCATGGGCCACCAACAAAACCTGTCACGCCCCGCTTCCCAGTGTACGGCGAAGTGGACGTGACGAGGCCCGCTACGTATGTACTCAAAAGTACATACGCTAAGCGTAACTAAGCAATATAAAATAATCACAAGAGACAAATGAAATTGAAATAACAGCAACTTTTATTAATAACATTCTTTGTACAATGCATGAAATGAAAATACAACTGGAATGAAAAAGCAATGCCTAAACAGTGGCATAATAATAATAAAAGGAAGTACTGGGAAGAACAAGTACAAAGTCTAGAGCTCTGGGTCTTCCTGGAATTTCTCCAAATCTTCACTTGTAGGCTCGGTCTCAACTTGGTCCAACGCACCTGACGACATTCAAAGAAGAGAGAAATAGAATGTCGTCAGCGAACAGGTCGCTCGGTAAGTCCCAAAGAAAAGTGGAGTGAGAATGGCAGAGTAACAGTATTTTCTAGAGTATTATGTTGTAGAATATTATGGAATATTGTTTAACGCAGTTGTTTGTAGCTTGGTACAGAAGAATGCCAGTGTATACGAGGGGGATCTCTATATGCTAGAGATCAGTGCAAACGGAGAGTACAAGGAACCGTTATGCCACGGTACAACAGCAACAGTATTCATGTTAGGTGTCTTAATCTGACCACCTCATTCCACTTTTAACATCTTCCGTACCAATCTACCCCTTTAAACCCCGCGATGTCATGTTTGTATTGTTATCTTGTAAACTTGTAATGATTGCTTGATTGACTTTGATTGACTTGATTGACTGATTGACTGATTGACTGATTTACTGACCGAAACCATGATATCAGGAAACGGTTATAACCGTAGAGTCATGTAAATGGAATACTGGAAATCATGTAAAAGGAATATCCATGGTTCGGTTCATTCAAACAGATTGTTAACTGGATCTGGAATTCATGTATTCATGTTGAGTTAGAATATAAAAGAATATAGATTGACTTGAAACATATTCAAGTTTTGTAGCTTGGTACAGAAGGATGCCAGTGTATACGAGAGGAGTCTCTATATGCCAGAGACTAAGGGCACGTATAGTACAAGGAACCGTTTATGCCACGGTACAACAGCAACGGAATATAGGTTGGGTGTCTTAATCTGACCACCTCATTCCACTTTTAACATCTTCCGTACCAATCTACCCCTTTAAACCCCGCGATGTCATGTTTGTATTGTTATCTTGTAAATTGTAGTAATTGTAGATTGATTGACTGACTGACCGAAACCATGATATCAGGAAACGGTTGTAACCGTAGAGTCATGTAAATGGAATACTGAGAATCATGTAAAAGGAATATATCCATGGTTCGGTTTAGCCAAATTGTATAAATTGATAATTGTATTCATGGATTCATGTGTTCATTTTGAATTGGAATCTTGTAGATTATAGGTTGACTTGAATCAGATTCAAGTCAAATTAATCAGACTCAAACCCGAGTCAGACAATCAGAATTATGAATCGTGGTCTTATAATTGTTAGGGTCCTTAGGGTAATTTATAAACTTGAGGGGGTTTTATGTAAAAATATTTTTGTATAGTTTTCAAAATATAACTCAAGTATTTAATTATCGTCTTTAAGTACATACAACAATTTAATGATCAAGATAAATATGTATACATGTTCGAATAGCATGAAATGAGTCAAGTATATTATTCGAGTAACTACCATAAACAATGCTGTAAAGAAATATTATGTACGACTAATTAATCAAGTTGAACGAATACGAAATATAAACAGAAATATGGCTCTAAATGTTTTGCATGCGTGAGTTCCAGTTTTACCTAAATATGACTACCGGTTTGAGAGATATATATGTTTTCGTATCGTCGCACAAAACAGATCAGAATCTATTCGGCACCGTCACATATTTTTAAAACGCAGTTTGAGTTAATTTGTATTAGGTTTCAGGTTACGAAAATTATTAGAAAATTGTAGGTATTTCGATGTACTTATCGAAAACACCAAGATTCACAAGATTTGGATTTCTGAAGCTCAAGTTATGATCATTTTAATATCAGCGTTTAAAACAGAAATTCAGATTTCTGGACAGCAACTATATATTCTATTGCAAAGCCTATATCAGGTTGTTTCATGCATTCCTAAGTAATATAATATACAGAAAATTATAGTTCTATCAATGGTGCATCTACACATCTAAATTTTGTCACAAACGGATATCGGGTGTTCGAGTTATGTCCAATTTAAAAACAATGTGCGAATCAGGACAGATTCTGTCCAGATCCGTCACTTAATATTGTAATGCAGTTTTCTTTATCTTAGGTAGGTTTTCAGTAAAACTATAAACCTAAGAAAATCTAGATCATTCGATGTAGATATCATAAACACCTGAGTTTGCTCAATTTGGATACCGGTATACCAAGTTATGTGTCCTAGAAATTGACCGATAGCTGCAGTTTTCTGTTTTACGATCAGTGAATAAATACGATGTAATTCCTAAACCGTTATGCGGATCGATCTAAAATTTTTACAGCATGTATAAAATAATATAATCTATCATATGTAAATTCCATGAAATTTTCAGAAGTAAAAATTAATGTCTAAAAATTATTTTAAACCTAAAGGTATTGATGTGTATACTAAAATCGGCAAAAAGATTAACTAGTATTTTTACGCAAGCTTCATCTTTTCTTTTAATAACCAAACCGATTCCATGAGATATCGTAAATATATTGTGGCATGAAATCTTTGTTCTCACTACTCATAATAAACATTTATAGTCATGAACAAACAATTGAAAACACTTTAATTTGAACAAGAGGTAATAAGATATTATTAAACCATATAGAATCATATATATCTAAACTTATGTATATGTATATGTATATGTTTATGTGTATCTTCTCTTATGGATTATGATATGAAAAGAATAAAGGGTTCACGATGCATGACAAGAGGAAAAAAAAGAGATGGGGGGAAAGGAGAGAGAAGGGACTTACATGCACAAGCCGGTATTGTCACCGGGCTTGTCTATCCGCCGACAGCCTCGCGTTACTAGCGAGACCTTCTTGAAGAGTTCTTCATGTTCTTCTTCTTGGACTTTAGGTGAAGAGGGAGAAATGAGAGATAGAAAAATATGAGGAAGGAAAAGATGGAGGAGGACAATTAAGATGGTGTAATGGTGAATTATGTATAATAATATATGCATTTAACATAAGAATTAAAAGAGAAATGAAAGGTCACCATTCATTTTGGAAATGAAAGGTCTCATTTGTAGGTTATGAGAAGAATAAAAAAAATGATAAAAAATAATTGCAAGAATGGGGATTTGAACATGTGACTTATGGAATAACAATGCAAGGACTTATCCAATGAGCTATAAGGTTGTTCATGCATATATTTAATTAGAATTAAATATATGATGTTGCTTAAAAAGAAAATGGGCTTTTTAGATGGGCTATGGAGAATAAGAATAATGGATTTGGGTTAAATATTTATGAAAGGAAAAAATAAGAATGAGAAGTTAAAAACTTAAATATAAGAAAAAAGAAATTGTACCTAGAAAAAAATACATAATAGATTGAGGAATAAAATAATAATAAATTTAATAGAAAGAGGAAAATACCAAGTACAAATAAATACGGTATATTTTTGAAGAGGGATAATACAAATGTATAAAGATTTTGGGGTCATTACATTCTACCCTCCTTAAAAATAATTTCGTCCTCGAAATTTGTAAAAGGAAAGTGTAACAGTTTCAAAACAATTTGGTGATTGTGAGTGAAAGAATAGGGTTAGGATAGATTCAACGGATGATAAGATTCAAGGAATATGAAATGGTAAGATTCAAGGAACATGATTGTAAAGAATGTTTTAGTTGCTGTTTCTTGTGTTATATTGCTTAGGTTGTTCACGCAGACCAGAACTGCATGACAGGGATTCATACAGCTCGAACCTGCATGGGCCACCAACAAAACCTGTCACGCCCCGCTTCCCAGTGTACGGCGAAGTGGACGTGACGAGGCCCGCTACGTATGTACTCAAAAGTACATACGCTAAGCGTAACTAAGCAATATAAAATAATCACAAGAGACAAATGAAATTGAAATAACAGCAACTTTTATTAATAACATTCTTTGTACAATGCATGAAATGAAAATACAACTGGAATGAAAAAGCAATGCCTAAACAGTGGCATAATAATAATAAAAGGAAGTACTGGGAAGAACAAGTACAAAGTCTAGAGCTCTGGGTCTTCCTGGAATTTCTCCAAATCTTCACTTGTAGGCTCGGTCTCAACTTGGTCCAACGCACCTGACGACATTCAAAGAAGAGAGAAATAGAATGTCGTCAGCGAACAGGTCGCTCGGTAAGTCCCAAAGAAAAGTGGAGTGAGAATGGCAGAGTAACAGTATTTTCTAGAGTATTATGTTGTAGAATATTATGGAATATTGTTTAACGCAGTTGTTTGTAGCTTGGTACAGAAGAATGCCAGTGTATACGAGGGGGATCTCTATATGCTAGAGATCAGTGCAAACGGAGAGTACAAGGAACCGTTATGCCACGGTACAACAGCAACAGTATTCATGTTAGGTGTCTTAATCTGACCACCTCATTCCACTTTTAACATCTTCCGTACCAATCTACCCCTTTAAACCCCGCGATGTCATGTTTGTATTGTTATCTTGTAAACTTGTAATGATTGCTTGATTGACTTTGATTGACTTGATTGACTGATTGACTGATTTACTGATTGACTGACCGAAACCATGATATCAGGAAACGGTTATAACCGTAGAGTCATGTAAATGGAATACTGGAAATCATGTAAAAGGAATATCCATGGTTCGGTTCATTCAAACAGATTGTTAACTGGATCTGGAATTCATGTATTCATGTTGAGTTAGAATATAAAAGAATATAGATTGACTTGAAACATATTCAAGTTTTGTAGCTTGGTACAGAAGGATGCCAGTGTATACGAGAGGAGTCTCTATATGCCAGAGACTAAGGGCACGTATAGTACAAGGAACCGTTTATGCCACGGTACAACAGCAACGGAATATAGGTTGGGTGTCTTAATCTGACCACCTCATTCCACTTTTAACATCTTCCGTACCAATCTACCCCTTTAAACCCCGCGATGTCATGTTTGTATTGTTATCTTGTAAATTGTAGTAATTGTAGATTGATTGACTGACTGACCGAAACCATGATATCAGGAAACGGTTGTAACCGTAGAGTCATGTAAATGGAATACTGAGAATCATGTAAAAGGAATATATCCATGGTTCGGTTTAGCCAAATTGTATAAATTGATAATTGTATTCATGGATTCATGTGTTCATTTTGAATTGGAATCTTGTAGATTATAGGTTGACTTGAATCAGATTCAAGTCAAATTAATCAGACTCAAACCCGAGTCAGACAATCAGAATTATGAATCGTGGGTCTTATAATTGTTAGGGTCCTTAGGGTAATTTATAAACTTGAGGGGGTTTTATGTAAAAATATTTTTGTATAGTTTTCAAAATATAACTCAAGTATTTAATTATCGTCTTTAAGTACATACAACAATTTAATGATCAAGATAAATATGTATACATGTTCGAATAGCATGAAATGAGTCAAGTATATTATTCGAGTAACTACCATAAACAATGCTGTAAAGAAATATTATGTACGACTAATTAATCAAGTTGAACGAATACGAAATATAAACAGAAATATGGCTCTAAATGTTTTGCATGCGTGAGTTCCAGTTTTACCTAAATATGACTACCGGTTTGAGAGATATATATGTTTTCGTATCGTCGCACAAAACAGATCAGAATCTATTCGGCACCGTCACATATTTTTAAAACGCAGTTTGAGTTAATTTGTATTAGGTTTCAGGTTACGAAAATTATTAGAAAATTGTAGGTATTTCGATGTACTTATCGAAAACACCAAGATTCACAAGATTTGGATTTCTGAAGCTCAGTTATGATCATTTTAATATCAGCGTTTAAAACAGAAATTCAGATTTCTGGACAGCAACTATATATTCTATTGCAAAGCCTATATCAGGTTGTTTCATGCATTCCTAAGTAATATAATATACAGAAAATTATAGTTCTATCAATGGTGCATCTACACATCTAAATTTTGTCACAAACGGATATCGGGTGTTCGAGTTATGTCCAATTTAAAAACAATGTGCGAATCAGGACAGATTCTGTCCAGATCCGTCACTTAATATTGTAATGCAGTTTTCTTTATCTTAGGTAGGTTTTCAGTAAAACTATAAACCTAAGAAAATCTAGATCATTCGATGTAGATATCATAAACACCTGAGTTTGCTCAATTTGGATACCGGTATACCAAGTTATGTGTCCTAGAAATTGACCGATAGCTGCAGTTTTCTGTTTTACGATCAGTGAATAAATACGATGTAATTCCTAAACCGTTATGCGGGATCGATCTAAAATTTTTAACAGCATGTATAAAATAATATAATCTATCATATGTAAATTCCATGAAATTTTCAGAAGTAAAAATTAATGTCTAAAAATTATTTTAAACCTAAAGGTATTGATGTGTATACTAAAATCGGCAAAAAGATTAACTAGTATTTTTACGCAAGCTTCATCTTTTCTTTTAATAACCAAACCGATTCCATGAGATATCGTAAATATATTGTGGCATGAAATCTTTGTTCTCACTACTCATAATAAACATTTATAGTCATGAACAAACAATTGAAAACACTTTAATTTGAACAAGAGGTAATAAGATATTATTAAACCATATAGAATCATATATATCTAAACTTATGTATATGTATATGTATATGTTTATGTGTATCTTCTCTTATGGATTATGATATGAAAAGAATAAAGGGTTCACGATGCATGACAAGAGGAAAAAAAAGAGATGGGGGGAAAGGAGAGAGAAGGGACTTACATGCACAAGCCGGTATTGTCACCGGGCTTGTCTATCCGCCGACAGCCTCGCGTTACTAGCGAGACCTTCTTGAAGAGTTCTTCATGTTCTTCTTCTTGGACTTTAGGTGAAGAGGGAGAAATGAGAGATAGAAAAATATGAGGAAGGAAAAGATGGAGGAGGACAATTAAGATGGTGTAATGGTGAATTATGTATAATAATATATGCATTTAACATAAGAATTAAAAGAGAAATGAAAGGTCACCATTCATTTTGGAAATGAAAGGTCTCATTTGTAGGTTATGAGAAGAATAAAAAAAATGATAAAAAATAATTGCAAGAATGGGGATTTGAACATGTGACTTATGGAATAACAATGCAAGGACTTATCCAATGAGCTATAAGGTTGTTCAATGCATATATTTAATTAGAATTAAATATATGATGTTGCTTAAAAAGAAAATGGGCTTTTTAGATGGCTATGGAGAATAAGAATAATGGATTTGGGTTAAATATTTATGAAAGGAAAAAATAAGAATGAGAAGTTAAAAACTTAAATATAAGAAAAAAGAAATTGTACCTAGAAAAAAATACATAATAGATTGAGGAATAAAATAATAATAAATTTAATAGAAAGAGGAAAATACCAAGTACAAATAAATACGGTATATTTTTGAAGAGGGATAATACAAATGTATAAAGATTTTGGGGTCATTACATTCTACCCTCCTTAAAAATAATTTCGTCCTCGAAATTTGTAAAAGGAAAGTGTAACAGTTTCAAAACAATTTGGTGATTGTGAGTGAAAGAATAGGGTTAGGATAGATTCAACGGATGATAAGATTCAAGGAATATGAAATGGTAAGATTCAAGGAACATGATTGTAAAGAATGTTTTAGTTGCTGTTTCTTGTGTTATATTGCTTAGGTTGTTCACGCAGACCAGAACTGCATGACAGGGATTCATACAGCTCGAACCTGCATGGCCACCAACAAAACCTGTCACGCCCCGCTTCCCAGTACCTGTCACGCCCCGCTTCCCAGTGTACGGCGAAGTGGACGTGACGAGGCCCGCTACGTATGTACTCAAAAGTACATACGCTAAGCGTAACTAAGCAATATAAAATAACACAAGAGACAAATGAAATTGAAATAACAGCAACTTTTATTAATAACATTCTTTGTACAATGCATGAAATGAAAATACAACTGGAATGAAAAAGCAATGCCTAAACAGTGGCATAATAATAATAAAAGGAAGTACTGGGAAGAAACAAGTACAAAGTCTAGAGCTCTGGTCTTCCTGGAATTTCTCCAAATCTTCACTTGTAGGCTCGGTCTCAACTTGGTCCAACGCACCTGACGACATTCAAAGAAGAGAAATAGAATGTCGTCAGCGAACAGGTCGCTCGGTAAGTCCCAAAGAAAAGTGGAGTGAGAATGGCAGAGTAACAGTATTTTCTAGAGTATTATGTTGTAGAATATTATGGAATATTGTTTAACGCAGTTGTTTGTAGCTTGGTACAGAAGAATGCCAGTGTATACGAGGGGGATCTCTATATGCTAGAGATCAGTGCAAACGGAGAGTACAAGGAACCGTTATGCCACGGTACAAACAGCAACAGTATTCATGTTAGGTGTCTTAATCTGACCACCTCATTCCACTTTTAACATCTTCCGTACCAATCTACCCCTTTAAACCCCGCGATGTCATGTTTGTATTGTTATCTTGGTAAACTTGTAATGATTGCTTGATTGACTTTGATTGACTTGATTGACTGATTGACTGATTGACTGATTTACTGACCGAAACCATGATATCAGGAAACGGTTTATAACCGTAGAGTCATGTAAATGGAATACTGGAAATCATGTAAAAGGAATATCCATGGTTCGGTTCATTCAAACAGATTGTTAACTGGATCTGGAATTCATGTATTCATGTTGAGTTAGAATATAAAAGAATATAGATTGACTTGAAACATATTCAAGTTTTGTAGCTTGGTACAGAAGGATGCCAGTGTATACGAGAGGAGTCTCTATATGCCAGAGACTAAGGGCACGTATAGTACAAGGAACCGTTTATGCCACGGTACAACAGCAACGGAATATAGGTTGGGCTGTCTTAATCTGACCACCTCATTCCACTTTTAACATCTTCCGTACCAATCTACCCCTTTAAACCCCGCGATGTCATGTTTGTATTGTTATCTTGTAAATTGTAGTAATTGTAGATTGATTGACTGACTGACCGAAACCATGATATCAGGAAACGGTTGTAACCGTAGAGTCATGTAAATGGAATACTGAGAATCATGTAAAAGGAATATATCCATGGTTCGGTTTAGCCAAATTGTATAAATTGATAATTGTATTCATGGAATTCATGTGTTCATTTTGAATTGGAATCTTGTAGATTATAGGTTGACTTGGAATCAGATTCAAGTCAAATTAATCAGACTCAAACCCGAGTCAGACAATCAGAATTATGAATCGTGGTCTTATAATTGTTAGGGTCCTTAGGGTAATTTATAAACTTGAGGGGGTTTTATGTAAAAATATTTTTGTATAGTTTTCAAAATATAACTCAAGTATATTAATATATCGTCTTTAAGTACATACAACAATTTAATGATCAAGATAAATATGTATACATGTTCGAATAGCATGAAATGAGTCAAGTATATTATTCGAGTAACTACCATAAACAATGCTGTAAAGAAATATTATGTTACGACTAATTAATCAAGTTGAAACGAATACGAAATATAAACAGAAATATGGCTCTAAATGTTTTGCATGCGTGAGTTCCAGTTTTACCTAAATATGACTACCGGTTTGAGAGATATATATGTTTTCGTATCGTCGCACAAAACAGATCAGAATCTATTCGGCACCGTCACATATTTTTAAAACGCAGTTGAGTTAATTTGTATTAGGTTTTCAGGTTACGAAAATTATTAGAAAATTGTAGGTATTTCGATGTACTTATCGAAAACACCAAGATTCACAAGATTTGGATTTCTGAAGCTCAAGTTATGATCATTTTAAT